>CM066031.1:621567765-622832054 GCA_033557465.1 Ichthyophis bannanicus | reverse complement strand
CCATAAAGTTCATAATTTGGTCTCCTATTTGTATTCCGACCATAGGCTCCTGGAGACCTAAAGCAAACTTGGAGCCCGGTCTGTCCTAATCCACGTCATCCTCATCATGGGCTGGTGTGGCCAATGCTTGAATGGCTCCTCCTCTCTCTCGCTGGTATTGTTCTCGATTGGCTCCTCCTCGGCCTCGGGGACGGCCTCGTCTTTCTTCTCGCCACTGATGATCGTTGTCGTCATCTTGATAGGCGTCTTCGAGTTGCGGGCACATATCTCTCCAATGTCCTTCCTCTTTGCAATAGGCGCATTGGTTCATGCCTAGTCTCTGGGTCCGGCCTCCGCCTTGACCCCGCCCTCTTCCTCTGCTCCTTCGACTAGGGACACCTCCCCTTTTCTTTTCAACTATGGCCGCAGCCAAAAAATCAGCTTTCTTCTTCATCTTTCTATCACATTCTCTCTGTCTTTCATTATCACGATTCACATACACTTTATGAGCGACTTCCACTAACTGTGTTGCATTCATGCCCGCAAACCCTTCTAATTTCTGTAATTTACGTCTAATGTCTGGTTGAGACTGGTTTACAAAAGCAGAATTCACCATACATAAACTTCCTGGTGCCTCGGGATCATAGGGAGTATACATTCTGTATGCTTCAGTTAATCTTTCATAAAAATCTGCTGGGCTCTCATCTATCCCTTGGATAACTCCTGCAACTTTGGAAAGGTTCATAGCTTTTTGGCCCCCCTCAGGCCTTGTAAAAAGCCTTGGCGAAAACAGGCTAGGGCTGTGGATCCTTCATCTGTATTTGGATCCCATTGGGGGTCTTCATTCGGGAATTCTCTCTGAGCTGCTTCCCGACGGTCTATTATATTCTGCCCTGGTCCCGGAGCTACGGGGTTCTCTGCCATCCATTCAATAGCTGCTTTTCTAATTCTTGCTCGTTCTTCTGTTGTGAATAGGGTGGTCAGGAGCTGACGGCAATCTGGCCAAGTGGGTTGGTGAGTTTCCATAATACTAGTTACTAATTCTGTCAGCTCCTGGGGCTTACTAGTATAGGAGGCATAATGCGACCTCCAATTTAATAAATCAGTTGTAGAGAAAGGGATATATACATAAGTTAGGGGTCCCGCTACCACTTCATCATTATCATTCTTTACGGGCACTCCCGGGACTTGCCGTAAGGGAAACAGTTTGGCTGCCATGGGTGTCTTTTGGGATCTAAGGGTTATTGTCGTTGCCTTTGCAGGAGTCGCTTTCTTTTTCTCAACAGGTTTTGCTTTGGGTTTCTCTCTCACTGGCGCGCTAGTGCTAGCGCTGGCTCTCTCAATTATTTGTACACTGTCCTCCTCTTCTGGGGAATTCTCTCTTTCTCCTTCTTCTATCTCCACTTCTGACTCGCCTTTTATGTCCTCCTCTTCTCTTTCCACTAATTCTTCCTCTTTCTCTCCTCCGGGAGGGGGATCAGGGGTTGGGTCCCGCCTCGGCTCTGGCCGTCTCTGGGGTTCTGGGGCAGGACGCCGGGCTACTCTTACTGGACCTGGGGTTCGGGGCTGCCTGAGGACTATTTCTGGGGAATCAGGATCTACCAGGATGGGCTTCTTCTTGGCTTTCGTATCCTGCTCTTTCATTCTAGGCTGTTCCGTTTTCTGTCTAGAATCTGTTTTAGCTAACATTATTCTGCACTGTTCCTCATAACAGCGCTGCGCCCTGTGGGGCGGATCTTCACAAATACTTAACCAGGAATCTATATAGGGGTACTGATCAGGGTGCGCTACCCGCACTCTACGGTGTATTGACTGAATAATCTCTACAGTGAACGTTCCCTCTCGGGGCCAGATGGGGTCTAGATCGGGCCACTCCCTAGTACACAAAATCTGCAAACGGGCTGCTGTCATTTTAATACCATAATCTCCTGAATATCCCTCTTTAAAATGTGCGATCATACATTCTAATGGAGTGTTTCTAGTAGACCCCGCCCCTCCCATTTCGATGTGTGCGCGCAACAACAGACAGAAGGGAAAAGGAGGGCGGACCGTGGGTAAGGGGTCCTCACGGCCCTGGAAACATATAAGGAGTACAAATAACAAGACAAGACGACAATCGCTTCCCCCTTTTCGCGACCTGAACGCGGTCGCCCGGTCAGGAAATGCGCTACTCAGGGGTCCGCCTTCACTTGGTCCGTGCTGCCAGACCTCTCATTCACACTTCGTTCACACAATCATGCTAGCAACGTATTCCCAGAATGCATTCGTTTCTATCTATTCTGACTAGTCTTTTTCCCAATTACAAAAAGGATGGGGGTTTCACCCGGCGAATTCCCATGCGGGGTTACTCGGCCCTTCCTTGAGAGTTGATCATGCTCTCTTACCAATTCCCAATATCTCGAGATTACAAATTCCAAATTCCAAATTCCAATGGCAGTACTGCTCTTTCTATTTCTGTCTAGACCCAAAATCAAAACTATACTCACCGGATCCGGTCCTCAAACTTCCCAAGCAGGCGCATGAGTTGGACCTCGGACTCCCCTCACTCGGGTTCGAGGCGTTTGCTCCAACCGGGCCCGGCACCCGCCGAGGTCCGACCAGCTCCCTCCGATACAAGGGACCGGTGGCGCCAGGGAGCAGTCCTCGTCGGAAGGGCGCGATCCCGGCAGGACCAAGCCTATAGAGGCGGAAAGTCGTGGTATATTGCCCTATATACACTTTGATTCAACAACTTCCCGGCCAACGCACCAAGGAATATGTAGCAGCAAAGCGCAGACAAACCAATGATACCAGGAGTCTGTTCAGAAGGTCCAAATCATTTATTTGTGCACAAGTCTCAAGCAAGTCAATTTCAAAATGGCTGAGCAAAGTTTTCAAGCATTACAACAACTTTTATAGACTTTTGTTCCATTCTAGGTATAGAAAAACATTTCATTGGTCCCGGTAACCTCCCGTACCTCCCGTACCTCCCGTACCTCTTCCATTGGTCCCGGTACTGATAAGTTTATCCAATTATGTCCCTTCTGTGGGCATGACACCTGCATGCACCCCTTCTAGTCCTAATTACAATATGGCCAGTTCAACAACTTGTTACTTACACACTCTCAAGGCCAAAGAACCAATATGTGCGTGTAGAAGATCAAGGTTCTGTAACTCATCTTTCATCAATCCTCATTATTTCTTTGCAGAAGAACTTATACTTATCAGTAACTATTAAACATGTCTTTTCTTTATTTTTCCATTTCTCAGTTCTACAGTTCTGCTTACCTAAGCTAATTCAATACTTCTACTGAGTTCTATCTTACAATAGCAGCATATTGGGGGATGTGCAATCCTATATGCCTCTCCACAGGCCTCATTTACAGGTCAAGCTAGCCATGCTGGCCTGCTTATGTCAGACACCGTGGGTCACAGGCCTGCACCTGCCACAGTAACAAGAACTTTCAGGGAAAAGACTGGCACGAGGATTGTATCCCAGGAGAACGAATGGAAGGAGAAAGTTCCTGTTCTACATGCTGTTGGAAGCCAAGGTATGCTGTTGGAAGCCAAGGTATGCTGACTCTGTTCTACATGCTGTTGGAAGCCAAGGTATGCTGACTCACACGATCGAATACCTAGACCCAGCAGAAGTGTACATGTCTATGTCCACCCAAAATCACTAATTGTTGTCCCTGGTGATGGCCCCACCCTATAAAATACTATCCCCCCCATGTTATATGTTACACCGCTTTGACCCGGTGAAAAGCGGTATATAAATGCAGTTAAATAAATAAATAAATAAATAAGAGAAAAAGCTCACCTTATAAGTGCCCTTTTAAAAGCAATGCTCGTTTTACAGGAAAGGAAAGTAAACCTACCTTGTATGACCCAGATTGTAAAAGCACAAAGGTAGGCCACACTCACTGGCGAACCTTAGAAGAACTCTACAAACACCCAGAGAATAAGAATAGCGACTGGCCAGTTCCAATAGCCAGGGCCGGATTTACCTTGAGTGAGGCCCTACGCCAACAAAAATTGTGGGCCCCCAGCAGGGGCGGCCCAAGGGGGGTGCGGGGCCTCATTTGCATAAGGGGCCTCATTTGCATAAATATTTGCATAATGTTACCATATACTAACTTTTAGTAAACGTGCCTCTTAATGAGTGTATGGATAAAGAAAGACTAAAAGATTTCTACATTACTATAATCCAGTGCCAACTGCCAGACACATTAGGAACTACTACAAACACTGCCCATTTAGAACCCATAGTAAACCCGCCGTATCCTAACAGCACTACCAGGACTCACAAAGCACCATACTCTACCAATCAAAAGGCAACACTGCAAATATTAAACCAGTACATTTCAGAGAACAACAATACATGACCTACTGGGGAAAGAGAACAAGTGGCAATGTCAAATAGGAATTATAAACAGAACACCTCAGCTCAGTTACACATGCAGAACATAGACCATCACCAAACAAGTAATCACAATTTAGAAACAGGAAGACAATAATTAAACTGGGAATCCCAAAAGCCAAACTTGAAATGTACAACACTGTAGAAATAAAACTATACATTAATTTGCTCTTGTACTAAACAAAGCGCAGACGTTAATGATGCACATTTACCAGAGCTGACATATTCCAATTAATAAATTCAAAATAAAGAGATATTTTTCTACCTTTTGTGCATTTTTTTCAGCTGCAATTGCTCCAGCCACTTTCTTCTGGTTTCTTCGTGTCTTCTGCTAACTCTCCATCGTCTGCTGTCCATTTGTCCTTTCTTCTCTCTTCTAGATTTTTTTCCATTCTCTCTCTACATCTGCTTTAACATACTAATCTTTCTCCTTTTGCTCTTTCCTCATTCCTATTTCATCCACTCAAATTTTACCCCTCCATCCTCAATCCCCACTTACTCTCCCAATACCCGGCCAATTGTAGATTTTTTATCCCTCCCACAGAAAATATTTTTCCCTTCTCCATTTTACTCTTCCAGCCCCATCCCATTCTAATCCTCCCCCAACATCAGCTCCCTTCTAGTTCCAGCCTCACCCAGCATCCATTCCCTTCTAGTCCCTGCATCAGCCCATTTCCAGTCCTAGCCATCCATCAGCCCATTTCCAGTCCTAGCAACCCTCCAACCCAATACCAGTCCTAGCCCCCCATCAACCCACTTACAGTCCTTAACCCATCACCCCATTTTCAGTTTGAGCCCCCCCTATAACCCATTACCAGTCCTAACCCCCCATCAGCCCACTTCCAGTCCTAACCCCATCAACCCATTTCCAGTCAGCCCCCCATAGCCCATTGCCAGTCCTACCCCCCCCCCATCAGCCCACAGCCCATTACCAGTCCTAACCCCATCATCCCACCTCCAGTTTTAACCCCCCAGCCCATTTCCAGTCCTAGCCCCCCCATAGCCCATTACCAGACAGCCCCCATCAGCCCACAGCCCATTACCAGTCATCCCCCCCCCATAGCCCATTCCCAGTTCTAAACCCCCCCCAACAGCCCATTACCAGTCCTAACCCCATCAGCCCACCTCCAGTCTTAACCCCCCAGCCCATTTCCAGTCCTAGCCCCCCCATCGCCCATTACCAGACAGCCCCCATCAGCCCACAGCCCATTACCAGTCTTAACCCCCCCAAAGCCCATTGCCAGTTCTAAGCCCACCCAACAGCCCACAGTCCATTACCAGTCCTAACCCCATCAGCCCACCTCTAGCCTTAACCCCCCCCAGCCCATTTCCAGCCCCAGCCCCCCCAATAGCCCATTACCAGTCCTACCCCCCCATAGCCCATTACCAGCCCTACCCCCCCAGCCCATTTCCAGCCCCAGCCCCCCCAATAGCCCATTACCAGTCCTACCCCCCCATAGCCCATTACCAGCCCTACCCCCCCAGCCCATTTCCCGCCCCAGCCCCCCCAATAGCCCATTACCAGTCCTACCCCCCCCCCATAGCCCATTACCCGCCCTACCCCCCCAGCCCATTTCCGCCCCAGCCCCCCCAATAGCCCATTACCAATCCTACCCCCCCCCCAAAGCCCTTTCCCCTTCCTCCCCCCCCCCCCCCCCCGTCGGCCTAAAGTAAAATTTAATTAAACAAAAAAACCTGGTGGCTGCCGCCGCGGGTCCCCCTCTGCTGCCGCGGCAGCACCGATTGACCCGCGGGGGCCCCGTCTACAAGCTGAAGCCGTCGGGTCAGGTCAGGTCGTTCCTCCCTCCCTCCCTCTATGCAGGCTGCAGGCTGTGAGAGACGCGAAAGGAGAGTGTCTCCTCGCGTCTCTGTTAAGCCCGCAGGGGCTGATGGGAAATTTCCCATCAGCCCCTGCGGGCTTAACAGAGACGCGAGGAGACGCTCTCTCTTCGCGTCTCTCACAGCCTGCAGCCTGCACGGAGGGAGGGAGGGAGGGAGGAATTACCCGACCCGACCCGACGGCTTCAGCTTGTAGACGGGGCCCCCGCGGGTCAATCGGTGCTGCCGCGGCAGCAGAGGGGGCCCCGCGGCGGCAGCCACCAGGGTTTGTTTTTAAATTGTATTTAAAATAAATTTACTTGTTCTTTTTTTGTGGGCCCCTGCCGGCTGTGGGCCCTACGCCATGGCGTACATGGCGTATAGGTAAATCCGGCCCTGCCAATAGCCAGAGAAACCCCAGATACAGAAAGGGATAACTCTGACTCAGAGCCGATGCAAGTGGAATTTGTGGAGCCTAGTCTTTTGTTCTCTATGCGTTACAAGCAGTATAGAATCACTGCTAGACTTGTAAATAATATATGCTGTCTCCAGAGTGTTACTTGTATGCTAAAAGGAAGAAGAGTATTGAAATGGTTGAGTTACTCTAGGAAGCCTTAATTAATCCTTGTTACAACTGTGAAGCATAACAGTTTTTCTTTACCATGAGTTCGTTTCATTCCTGAAGTAAAGGACATTTTCCTCTGTGTTGTGACCCACCTGAATCTTTTGCGTAAAGGGAAATAAAAGCTTATGTTATCCCTCTACTCTGCATTCACAATTTACTTCTTAACAGGAGCTGAACTACTAAGACCAGGCTGCACCTGGCGCTTAAAGGAACCTCCTCTCATATAAAAATATCTTTGTGTCCAACCTACCCCTATGACCACTGGCCACCAGGGGCGGTACGCAACAGTAGATGAGAGGTAAAAATGAGGAGAATGAGGACTGGGGAGGGGGGTGAGAAAAAGGAAAATGAGGAATTAAATATACGTAGACATGAATGGATAGAGAGATGGAGGAGATAGAACTGGGAAAAAGGGAATTAAAAAGAAAACATCAGTGTCATGGAGTGTAGAGAAGGTGGGAAAGATGACAGGAGTCACAAGTTGAAAGGCTATGCTGAGAATACAGACACAAGAAAAGTGGAAAACAGAGACTGTAACCAGCTCAGTTAAAAAAAAATAACATGTCCAGACAACAAAGGTAGAAAATCAGAAAAAATCCATTTTTTTCTGAATTGTATTATGTCAGCATGGGGAATTTTGCATCCCTTCTATTTTCCTATTTTGCAAAGTACTTCTCTCTCTAGCTTGTTGGAGTTTGCATCTCAGATTTTAGCTGCATATTTTTTAACTTTTGGTCCTTTGTTATATTCGCTGAGGGTCAGCCCATGTTCTCTGCGTGTGTGACTGAGGTGAAGGATTCTGCCAGTGTGTAGAGTTTGAGTAAGGATCTGTAGCAGTCCTGTTTCTAGGGTCTCATATATTTACAGTTTTCCTTTTCACAGGTAGGGATGTAGTTGCAATTTGAATCCTTAGAGTCAATGCTGATTTCGCATGGTATTTGCTTTATAGCTTTTAAGTCTTTTGCAAGATTTTTTGTTATTTCACAAAGAAGCTACATTTACTAAAAAGTGCTATCCCATTACAGTGCCGGCCCCAGCCACCCCAGGCATAAACCCCAGCCACGCCAACCTCCACCCCCCGCTCCAAGCCACCCCCACCAAGCCATGCCGCTGCCCCCACTGCTGACGATTCCATTGGGGAGGGAGGCAGCGGTGGCTGCAGTATTTTAAAAGCGATGACTTTGTGCCACCTCTTTATTGCCCGTGGCAGGCCATATGCTTCAGCACACATGGCCTGCTGCTTCTGACCCCCCCTGCAACAGTAAATTGCATCAGAGGGAAAACAGAAGCAGCAAGTCATGTGTGCTGAAGAACTTTGCCTGCCGCATGCAGTGAAGCGGCGGCACAAAGCCGCCCACCTGGGTCGGCCACCCTAGGCAGATACCTAGCTCATCTAGTGGACGGGCCAGCACTGCCCATTACCACATACTAACATGTATTAACAAGCTGTGATCAACATTACTGGCACCCTTGCGGTTCAATCCATTAATGTTCAATATCTCCTAAAACAAGTGACCAATGAAATGGCTTTGGACTATATATGCACACATAAAAGAATCAAATAAAACACGACCAATTAAAAAAGGAAATAGTAGGAACTAGTATAAAAACTGTGATATTGCCAGGACATAATTATTGGCAATCTTATAAACAATTCAAATCAGTTTGATCAGAAGAATCACTTTCCCATTGCAGTAAAGTTAGATGCACCTGTGATCAATTGTCAGTACTCACATGACGTGAATCAACCAATGAATGATGGTTCTAATGTTTAAAATGGCCACATTCACTCCCTGTTCCATTTTCACAAGGCTGAAGACAAGAGAGCTGCCTGAGACCATCAGAAAAGCCATTATCACCAAACATCCAACTTCAAAGGGGTAGAAGGCCATCTCCAAAGACCTTGGGATTCCTGTGTCTACAGTTCGCAATGTTATTAAGAAGTTTTCTGCTAATGTAACTGTCAATAACCTCCCAGGATGTGATGGGAAGAGGAAAATTAATCTAAAATGTCTTCAAAGGTTAATGCGAACCGTTGGAAAAACACCTCATACAACATTCAAAGAGCTTATCGCTGACCTAGAGCAATCTGGAGTGGTGGTTTCAATTTGCACCATAGGACATGCACTAAACAAAGAAGGACTTCATGGGTGAAAGCCAAAGAGGACCTCATTGCTCAAAGACAGACATAAAAAGGCACGCCTGATCTTTGCTCAAATCCACCTTGAGAAACCACAATTCTTCTGGAAAAATGTTCTGTGGACAGATGAAACTAAATTTGAGCTCTTAAATGAAACTTATAAGGAAAAAAACACCCTTTCTACAGTTAAATATGGTGGAGGTGCCTTAATGTTGTGGGGCTGTTTTGCTGCCTCAGGAATTGAAGGCCTGAAATGTATTAAAGGAATCATGAAGTCAGAGGACTACCAAGATATTTTGGAGCAAATGTGCTTCCTAGTGTCAGAAAACTAGGTCTGGTTCAAAAGTCATGGGTCCTCCAGCAGGACAATGACTCAAAACATACATCCAAAAATACAAAAGCATGCTTAAAAAGGAACAAATAGACTGTTTTAAACTGGTCAGCAATGAGTCCTGATCTCAATCAAATCGAGAACCTTTGGAAGGAGCTGAAATCTGCCTTTGGTAAAAGGAAGCCTGGAAACATTCATGAGCTGGAACAAATCACAGTTGAAGAGTGGGAGAAACTACCAACAGACAGATGTACGAAACTTACAGATGGCTACAAGAAATGTTTGGAGGCTGTCATCACCGCCAAGGGTTGTGCAACCAAATATTAGTGAAGGGTGCCTTTAATCCTGCCCAGGTCATATTTTTTTTTCTCAGAAATTACCACGTCTAAGTTGCAGACATCATTTTTTTTTCTGTATACTTTTGAATATACTATTAAAAAATGATGATGATATAGTTAGAATATTTCTAATTATTTCTCAAAATACTATACATTTATTTATTATTTATTTATTTACAGTTTCTTTTATACCGCGCTATTTGACATCAGTGCGGTTTACAATGAACAGAAACTACACGTCACAAAAATTGATCAGTGCTTACAATGAACAGGACAATGAACTGGGTATACATTAAACAGGTTTCATAAACAGAGAACATAATAAAACTATGTACAAAAAGCAACTATGTACAAAGCAGCTAAATGCAGCTAATGTTTCTTAATGAGAGGAGAAGCAAGGTGAGATTGCAGCTCTGCGCGTTAAGACTATGGAGTGCATGAGTTTAATGTGTTGGCCTGGGGTGTAGAGGTAGGTTGGTATGAGAAGGTGTCTGAAACATTGTAGTGCTGCAGGAACAGGTGATGCTTCAGTGCCTTCCTGAATTGGGAGAGGTCACTGATGGTTCTGATGCCTGTTGGTAGGGCATTCCAACATGATGGTGCAAAGTAAGAGAAGGCTCTGGATCTGGTGACTTGAGAGCACTTCGTGATTGCCTTAGGTAGTACAAGGGAGTTGGAGGCAGTTGATCTCCTTGCTCGATTAGGGGGTGTAATTGAAATCAGGTCGGTGATAGAAGATGCAGAGTTGTTATTGATTGCTTTGTGAGTCATAGTTAGGATCTTAAAAGAGATCCTGGACTGCATAGGGAGCCAATGTAGCTGTTTCAGTATAGGAGTGATGTGGGTTCTCTTGGAGGCTCCATAAAGGATTCTTGCAGCTGAGTTCATGGCCAATTGTAAGGGGTTGATCGTGCTCATTGGTAGGCCATGTAGGATAGCATTGGCGTAGTGCAGGTGGGGCATTATTAAGGCCTGAAAGACTGATCGAAAGTCATCTGGTTCTAGCAGTTGACGCAGATGACGAAGGGTCCGGATTTTATGATAGACAGATTTCGCTACGTTGCTGATATGAGCCTTCATATTGAGATGTTGGTCGAGCGTAACCCCTAGGTATCTAACTGTAGTCTTGCAGAGGAGCTCGGCGTCACGCACCTTGATGGACCCTGGTGAGGTGAATGCAGGGTTTCTGGTCACGAAGAGGACTTCTGTCTTTTTAAAATTTATCTTAAGCATTTGTGATTTTAACCAGTCTGTGACCGCGTCAAAGCACTTGATTAGTGGGGAGAGGTCAAGGAGTTCTGTTGAGAATGGCATATACATAAGGACATCATCAGCATAGACTAGGCAGTTGATGTTAAAAGAGTGGATGAGGTCACAGATAGGCTGCATATAAACGTTGAAAAGTAAGGCGGAGAGGGAGGAACCTTGTGGCACACCTTTGGTTTGCTGGAAGGGGTCAGAGGTTGAAGATCCAGAACGAACATGTTGCCAGCGGTCTCTGAGGTATGAAGAACACCAAGAGAGGGCTGATCCATGAACTCCCTTCTCTCTAAGACGTGATAGGAGAACATCATGATCAACAGTATCAAACGCCGCGGCAATGTCCATGAAGATTAAAGCAAAACCTTGTCTGATGTTGTTTAGGCCTATGGTTAGAGTATTGAACAGGGAAGTCAGTAGGGTTTCCACACCGTGTGATTCACGAAATCCATGCTGACATGGGTGCAAGGGTGCATTGGAGTCAAGATAATCTTGTAGTTGATGTTGAGTAATCTTTTCGATGATTTTCGAAAGGAGAGGAATGCTGGAGATGGGTCTATAGGATTCCATCAAGGAGGGGTCCAACCTGCTGTTTTTTAGGAGAGGTCTGATGGAGGTCTGCTTCAGAGTGTGAGGGAATGTCCCTGTAGAGAACGATACATCTATCATTTTAGCTAGAAATGGGCTGAGATCAGCCCGAAGTGACTTTATCCAGGAAGCTGGACAAGGGTCGGAAGGTGATGTTGTGGGGTTTATTTTTAAGATGGTGTCTTGAATGACTCTGTCATTTGGGGTGGTGAAGGATGAAAGAGTGTGTTGAGTCCCACATGAGAGTTGGCTAGGTGAGGGTAGAGGGACAGTGTAGGGAGTGTTGGCTGAAGTGGGGGGGATAGATGTTGGATCAGGCTGATTACTTTTGCTTCGTAAGTAGTTGGCATATTCCTGAGGATCTAGGTGGGGTGGAGCACCCTGAGAAGGTTCCTTTGCTAAGGTTTTCACAATGTGGAAGAGCTCGTGAGGTTTGTTGAGGGAGCGCTGTAGTCTGCCTGCGTAATATTTTTTCATACTGGAAGATACGGATGAGCGATGTCTTGCTAATTGTGTTTTGAATGCATCGTGATTTTCGTTTGATCTTGATCGTCACCATCGTCTTTCTAGTTGTCTGAGGAGGAGGAGTGATTTTCTTAGCTCTGGGGAGTACCATGGTGCATTCTTTTTCTTATGGGGTGCTTTGATTGAGGTAGTAGAGTGGATCACAGCATCTAGGCAGGAGTTCCAAGAATCGACCATGTCATCAAGGCTTTTTTCAGGAGGGCAAAGTAGGTTCTGGGTCTTCTTTAGGATGTCTTCTCTGTTAAAAGGGTGAAAGCGTCTAAAGTGTTCTGGGGAGGGTGCATCTGCTGGTAATGTCTTGGAAGATCTAGAGAGAATAGGCATCTGAAACAGGATTAGGACATGATCAGACCATGGTACTGTGATTGAATTTAGGTAGGAATTGTGCCAATGGGTAAGAGCTGATTGTGGTGCAAAGATAAGGTCCAGTGTGTTACCTTTTGTATGAGTAGGAGAGTCGACCAACTGAACATAGCCTAGTTCATTGAGAGCCTCAATAAAGGCATTATTGTGGCTGTCTTGAATGGTTGGGAGGTTAAGATCGCCTAGAACCCAATTTGTGGAGTGTGGGTTTGTAGAGTTACAGGCCAGATCAATGATTGTGGCTAAATCGTCTGGTGAGGAGGATGATGCTCTATAAAGTAAATTGATAGTGACCTGCTTATTTGTGATGGTCACAAAGTCAAGGGTCGGTGTGCTGTTTGAGGCTACAAGCTGGAACCTAAGGTCCGATTTGGATAAGATGAGTACCCCTCCGCCACGGCGGTCAGTTCTGTGACATGAGTGAACTATGAAGTTGGGGGGAACAATCTGATGGAGGAGCACAGAATCAGAGGCAGATAGCCAGGTCTCAGTGACACATAAGATATCGAGGTTATGAGCTGAGAGAATATCTATTAGGGCTGGCCATTTTTTTCCGTATTGATCGAGCATTTATTAGTGCGCATTTGAGGTTAGAGGGATGGAGAGGCTGTGTGCTCTGAGGAGGGTTGTGCTGCTGTAGGGCAACATAGATCACATGTGGGCCAGGTGGGCGCCGTGGTGGTTCAGTTTGATGGTTGGGGATGCCAAAAGGTCTATTCCCTGGTCTGTGAAGGATTGGAATAGTGTTGTGGAGTGAAGTAAAGGCTAGAGTATCATAAGTTAAAGCTATTAACATATAACAGAGGGGAAGGGTAAAGGGGTATGAGGTTGCAAAATTTGGTAGCATGGTGAAGGTAAGGCGTGAGCTAGTGTCAGGGCCGGATTTACCTATATGCCATGTACGCCATGGCGTAGGGCACACAGCCGGCAGGGGCCCACAAAAAAAGAACAAGTTCATTTTTTTAAATACAATTTAAAAAAAAAACCTGGTGGCTGCCGCTGCCGCGGCAGCAGAGGGGGCCCCGCGGCGGCAGCCACCAGGTTTTTTTTTTAATTGTATTAAAAAAAATGAACTTGTGAAGGGCCTCCCTCTCTTTAGCTTCTTAATTGGGGGCTAGCTTTGGCGCTCCGGTGAAGGAGGCAGTGTCCGGGTGCAGATCTGTGCTTGTGCTCGTGCTCGTGCTCGTGCTCGTCAGCTCTCTCCCGACGCCACACAGAAGTACTTGCCTGTTTGCGTCTGAGGAGTTGAGCGGGAGAAGTGTGTGAAGACGCGCTGCACAGCTGTCTGCTTCTGCCGGTTCTCTGCATCGGGGAATCGGGACCGGGGGCGCGAATCAGAGCACAGTGGGCATTTGAGAGCCGAGCTGCAGGGCTAAGACTTGCATCGGGCAGCAGGTAAGGCCTGAATTATTTCATAGCAGCGGGTGCCTTCCTACCGCCATGCTGGACAGCAGGCCACGGCGCGTGGTTGTTTTCGGCGTGAAAACGCCGACAGCAGGAGTGGGGCAACAAGCGCTTGTAGCTTGTTTCTGGAGCCTCGTTTTTAATTCTTTCTGGTGGGATTCGACTCCCACGGGGTCCTGCTTACTGGTGTGATTAAAAAACGGCCCGGGTTTTCGGGGTCCATTGGAAGCACTGCTTCTGAGGGGGCCCCGCGGCGGCAGCCACCAGTTTTTTTTTTTAAATTAAATTTTACATTAGGCCGACGGGGGGGGGGGTAGGACTGGTAATGGGCTATGGGGGGGTAGGACTGGTAATGGGCTATTGGGGGGGCTGGGGCTGGAAATGGGCTGGGGGGTAGGGCTGGTAATGGGCTATGGGGGGGGGGGGTAGGACTGGTAATGGGCTATGGGGGGGGTAGGACTGGTAATGGGCTATTGGGGGGGCTGGGGCTGGAAATGGGCTGGGGGGGTTAAGGCTAGAGGTGGGCTGATGGGGTTAGGACTGGTAATGGACTGTGGGCTGTTGGGGGGGCTTAGAACTGGCAATGGGCTTTGGGGGGGGTTAAGACTGGTAATGGGCTGTGGGCTGATGGGGGCTGTCTGGTAATGGGCTATGGGGGGGCTAGGACTGGAAATGGGCTGCGGGGTTAAGATTGGTGGTGGGCTGATGGGGTTAGGACTGG
This sequence comes from Ichthyophis bannanicus, assembly GCA_033557465.1. Lineage (NCBI taxonomy): Eukaryota > Metazoa > Chordata > Amphibia > Gymnophiona > Ichthyophiidae > Ichthyophis > Ichthyophis bannanicus. Next base: position 622,817,563 of record CM066031.1, on the reverse strand, counting down.
TAATGGGCTGTTGGGGGGGGTTAGAACTGGTAATGGGCTTTGGGGGGGTTAAGACTGGTAATGGGCTGTGGGCTGATGGGGGTTGTCTGGTAATGGGCTATGGGGGGCTAGGACTGGAAATGGGCTGGGGGTTTAAAACTGGAGGTGGGATGATGGGGTTAGGACTGGTAATGGGCTGTGGGCTGATGGGGGGGTAGGACTGGCAATGGGCTATGGGGGGCTGACTGGAAATGGGTTGATGGGGTTAGGACTGGAAGTGGGCTGATGGGGGGTTAGGACTGGTAATGGGTTATAGGGGGGCTTAAACTGAAAATGGGGTGATGGGGGGTTAAGGACTGTAAGTGGGTTGATGGGGACTAGGACTGGTATTGGGTTGGGGGGTTGCTAGGACTGGAAATGGGCTGATGGATGGCTAGGACTGGAAATGGGCTGATGCAGGGACTAGAAGGGAATGGATGCTGGGTGAGGCTGGAACTAGAAGGGAGCTGATGTTGGGGGAGGATTAGAATGGGATGGGGCTGGAAGAGTAAAATGGAGAAGGGAAAAATATTTTCTGTGGGAGGGATAAAAAATCTACAATTGGCCGGGTATTGGGAGAGTAAGTGGGGATTGAGGATGGAGGGGTAAAATTTGAGTGGATGAAATAGGAATGAGGAAAGAGCAAAAGGAGAAAGATTAGTATGTTAAAGCAGATGTAGAGAGAGAATGGAAAAAAATCTAGAAGAGAGAAGAAAGGACAAATGGACAGCAGACGATGGAGAGTTAGCAGAAGACACGAAGAAACCAGAAGAAAGTGGCTGGAGCAATTGCAGCTGAAAAAAATGCACAAAAGGTAGAAAAATATCTCTTTATTTTGAATTTATTAATTGGAATATGTCAGCTCTGGTAAATGTGCATCATTAACGTCTGCGCTTTGTTTAGTACAAGAGCAAATTAATGTATAGTTTTATTTCTACAGTGTTGTACATTCCAAGTTTGGCTTTTGGGATTCCCAGTTTAATTATTGTCTTCCTGTTTCTAAATTGTGATTACTTGTTTGGTGATGGTCTATGTTCTGCATGTGTAACTGAGCTGAGGTGTTCTGTTTATATAATTCCTATTTGACATTGCCACTTGTTCTCTTTCCCCAGTAGGTCATGTATTGTTGTTCTCTGAAATGTATTGGTTTAACATTTGCAGTGTTGCCTTTTGATTGGTAGAGTATGGTGCTTTGTGAGTCCTGGTAGTGCTGCTAGGATACGGCGGGTTTACTATGGGTTCTAAATGGGCAGTGTTTGTAGTAGTTCCTAATGTGTCTGGCAGTTGGCACTGGATTATAGTAATGTAGAAATCTTTTAGTCTTTCTTTATCCATACACTCATTAAGAGGCACGTTTACTAAAAGTTAGTATATGGTAATATTATGCAAATATTTATGCAAATGAGGCCCCTTATGCAAATGAGGCCCCGCACCCCCCTTGGGCCGACCCTGCTGGGGGCCCACAATTTTTGTTGGCGTAGGGCCTCACTCAAGGTAAATCCGGCCCTGGCTAGTGTAATGGTACTAGATAATCTGTGTGCAATAGGAAGTGTTTGAAATATATATCTACACAAAAAGGCAGAATAAGTGATCATTTAATTGAATAGCTAGAGCAATACTGGAATAGTATCTATTTGGTAAACACTATTGAACAGGATGCATAGCATTCGGAGACAGAGTAACTAGGAATAGTATACAATGTTGCAGGGTGACTGACTGACTCTAGCCTATACTCTAGTGAGAGACCTACATAGGTATACGGTATGCAATACAACAATAAACCTGGTCAGGCATTATATGTGGGCTCCGTTTCTATTCTATATGGTGCCCCGCCTAAGGGCCACGCCAAAGGGCCCTCTGGCGAGGCCCTCAGGCGCGGGCCCGACAGGCGCGGGCCCGCCTGTCGGCGGCACGAGATTAATGGAGCTGCTGCTCCCCTCCCACAGCCCGGATTGGGCCGGAGGCAGGCAGATGGTCTGGCCCCTCTCACCGGGAGTCCAGCGATGGAGTCCTTCCCGCCGTCGGCGGCACGAGATTAATGGAGCTGCTGCTCCCCTCCCACAGCCCGGATTGGGCCGGAGGCAGGCAGATGGTCTGGCCCCTCTCACCGGGAGTCCAGCGATGGAGTCCTTCCCGCCGTCGGCGGCACGAGATTAATGGAGCTGCTGCTCCCCTCCCATAGCCCGGATTGGGCCGGAGGCAGGCAGATGGTCTGGCCCCTCTCACCGGGAGTCCAGCGATGGAGTCCTTCCCGCCGTCGGCGGCACGAGATTAATGGAGCTGCTGCTCCCCTCCCACAGCCCGGATTGGGCCGGAGGCAGGCAGATGGTCTGGCCCCTCTCACCGGGAGTCCAGCGATGGAGTCCTTCCCGCCCTTCCATACCTAAGATGCAAGGGTGCCAATAATGTAGACAACTGTATTTATCACAGGTCCTATTTCATGTAATGAGACCTCTTAATACATTAAGGGGCATATTTACTAAATCATGGTACCCGGTAGCACAGGGTATAGCATGTGATTTGGGCGCCACACCAAACGTTGTGTGGGACTTCATGTCAAAACTCCTGCTGTACCCTGGTAGCATGCATTGGGGCAGGAACCAGACAGGACAGAGGAGTAATGCAGGCATTGCTGGTGCTTTGTGGTTAGCATGGACATTAGAGGCCTGCGCTAATCACGCTTGCCGCCCCAACCACTGGTGCACCTAACGCAACCTCAGTGGGTGGCGTTAAGCGTGTCCATGTACCGGCTTGAACTGTGCAGCGTCCTGGGCCTGTGCTAACTGCAGGGGAATGGAAACGGATGCCCCCTGAAGTTAGCACTGACCCCCTCACTAGTAACATGGCCCACATGCGCCTTACCAGCAGATGCCTTAGTAAACATGCCCCTAATTCCAAAAGCATGCCCTCACATGGTAACACACTTTAGTTAATCTAGCCTAAAGTGTCCAATAGTGAAACGTGAGTTTGTATTGTTCCTGAGATATTTGCATATTTTCATATGGTGAGTTAGAGGAAGAAACATTCTGGAGAAAGAGAACTGGAAGTGCCGGGTTTAATATACTATGAAAAGTGAAAATTACAGAACCTAATCGGAATCACATAAGACATCCAAATCAAAAATTCCGATATGTAAAAATCTCCTATTGTTAGAAAAACATTTTTTTGTCGGAGAAAGTCAGCAAAGTGCTGTGTATGCAGGCAGAGCACCACTGTGACGTCTCCTTTTTATTAATAATAATTAAAAGTATTACTTAACTTCAGTAAGTGATGAAACTGTCAGCATTGCCAAAAAGACTGCAAGGACTGCGACGTAGTGCTCGTTTCGGGTTCATTAACCTTACAATAAACCCTGCTTCAGGTATGTCCATACGCAACCGGTGGCAACGATGCAATGAGCTAACTCATGGAAATGTGATCAGCTACTTTTATCTTCAGCGTCTGACGTCAGAAGCACATGAGGATATGAGCTCCAATGGATACACTCCCAGAAATAGGAGGGAACACCCACCTTCAGGGAGTCCCTTCATGGGAGTTAAAACTGGCATAAACTGAAAGTTAAATGATAGTGTACCAATCGATTTGTTGATTTAAACCCCTGGGAGTGACACAGTCCAACTTATAAATCCACCGCTGCATAGACTTCAGACTTCACTCTCACATAGAAACTGTTGAATGATTCTCTCAGTTACAGTACTAGTTTTGCAGGGTGGCTGAAACTGGAATTGGTGGCCTCTGAGGACAGTGAGGAGCTCAAAGACCACTGGAGGGATTGTATTGCATAGCAAGGGATGAGAACATGGGATTGCTTACTCATCCTAGATTGAGGAAACAGGCTGATTGAGCCCTGGCTTTACCCTATTGCATGCATGGAGTTGTAACTCTCTTTGTCCAGTTGATGTTTCTTAGATCTGTGGTTCCCAAACTGTGGGTCAGCATCATTAGTGAGGTCACATCATTAGCGGATGGGAACACAGAAACAGGGCTGTTCCCTCTCCCTCCAGACCACCAGTGTGCTCTATGTTACTAGTGGCAGTTAGTATGGGGCCTGTGAGTCAATACATTCAAAGTCCCTGCCCCCTCCTCCTGTGTGAGTTTCCCATTAGACTGGAAACTCATGCAGATCACTGGAGTCTTGAGTGCATGCTAACAGAGTCCTCCGCTAACCGTTGCTCTTGTTGCCTTCTTGCTTGCGGGGAAGGAGGAAGTGGATGAGAGAGAGCAGGGAAGTAGGGGTCTGCTATTTTGTTTTCTTCATTATATGGGTCGCATGGATTTTTAAGTGTTAAAATGGGGTCATATTGGATAAATGTTTGGGAAGCACCATCTCAGATCAGAGGTGCAAATCCACAAATTCAATGTGACAAAATCAGAACTGGATCAATCTGTTTGATCAACCCGGGGTGAGCTGGGCAGTGTGCGGAGAGAGAGGCACAGTGCTTGGTGCTTCTGTGCACACATTGCACATTATAGAATGTGTGTGTTGCGGAAGGAGTGCATTTGGAAGGGGGAACTGGGAGATGAATTATGTGTATAGGGAGGTCTGGAGTTGTGTTAAATTGGAGAAGTGGTATGGGATAATTTACTGGAATGAATAATTTGTAGATTAATGTTTACATTGTACACTGTTTTATGTATATAGTGTAAACATTTAGAGAGCAATAACCAAAGGCCTTTCAGCAGGTAAAATAACACTTTACTGGGGGGAAATCATGACTCATTAATGCCCAGCGTATCCACAGGCAAAAGTATACATGGCAATCAATGTGCATTATTTGATTACCAGGATATTTAGCTTATTTTATCTCTTCCCTCCTCATCATGAACTTGGTCATAGCACTGACTCATTAAATGTGTTATGCAAATATTTATTCAAATATGGCTGTGCAATGAGCCTCTGCAAATGGCCCCACACCCTCTTGGGCCTCGACTATAAGCAGAATATTCAGCGGTGCTAATGTTTTAAGTGCCACTGAATATGCCCGAGTGACGCCACTAAATGCCCTGAAGCTAGCCAGTCTGTGTCGGGCATTCTGGGGGAGGAGCGGAGGCGGTACCTGGGGCTAACTGGCTAGCTGCAATATTCAGCTGTTGGCCGGTTATTCCCAAGCGGCAAACGTTACACACCTGAAAGGCTCGCCTAACTTTAAACCCTTTAGCTAACCGGTCAGTGGCTGAATACGCACTAGCCAGTTAGCTAACACACTAACTGGCCAACCCAGATATTCAATGTCAGGGGCCAGATACGACTCCAGCACTGAATATCCAGGTTCAAAGTTCGGCAGCATAAGCTAGTCACCACCACTGAATATCCTCCCCACATTCCTTTAATTTACCAAAAGCGATACAGAAGGCAAAAGACAAGTGATTGTCAAAATCCTTGGACTTAGAGCTCTCCTTTGCACTCCTCTTCCTTATTCTCCTCCCTTGGATGGTTCTCGAGTGAGTACTTTCCTCTTCTCTCTCCTCTTATGCTGATACTCTCCCTTGAGAAACAGTAATTTCATCTTTAGATAGCCAAGAACATAAGATATGCCATACTGGGTCAGACCAAGGTCCATCAAGTTCAGTATCCTGTTTCCAACAGAGGCCAATCCAGGTCATATGTACCTAGCAGTGTCCCCAAAAGACACAGGTTCCACAATGCTGGTATTGGGTCAAGCAGCGCATATCAAGGGTCCCCTTTAATAATGGTTTATGGATCTTTCCTCCAGGAACTTGTCCAAACCTTTTTTAAACCCAGCTACACTAACAGCTTTTACTACATCCTGCAGTAGCAAATTCCAGAGTTTGATCAAACATTGAGTGAAAAAATATTTTCTCTTATTAGTCTTAAATAGGTTACCCTGTAGCTTCATTACATGTCCCCTAGTATTTCTATATTTTGATGGCATAAACAATCAAACTACGTTTACCCATTCCACTCCATTCATTAATTTATAGACCTCTATTATAGCTCCCCTCAGCTATTTCTTTTCCAGGTTGAAGAGCCCTAACCTTTTAAGCCTCGCCTCATAGGGGTATCCTTCCGTCCCCTTTACCATTTTAGTGGCTGATCTCTGTATCTTTTCTAATAACACTATATCCTTTTTAAGATACGGTGATCAGAATGGCACACAATATTCAAGTTGTGGTCGCACCATGGAATGATACAGAGGCATTATAATATCCTTCATTTTATTCTCCATTCCTTTCCTTATGATACCTAGCATTCTATTTGCTTTCTTGGCCGCCGCTGAACACTGGGCAGAGAGTCTCAACATGTTATCCACGATGACGCCTAAATCTTTTTCCTGGGTGGTGGCTCCTAATGTGGAACCTTGCATCGTGTAACCATAGTTCTCGGGTTGTTCTTTCCTAGGTGCATAACTTTGCATTAAATTTCATCTGCCATTTGAACATCCAGTCTTCCGATTTATCAAGGTCCTCTTGCAATTTTTCACAATCCTCTTTTAATAAATGAATAATTTTGTGCCATTTGCAAATATGATTACCTCACTTGTTGTTCCCATTTCCAGGTCATTTACGAATATGCTATAAAGCCACAGACGCAACACAGATCCCTGGGGTACTCCACTATTCATCTTTCTCCATTGGGAAAATTGGCCATTTAGCCCTACCCTCTGCTTTGTATCTTTTAACCAATTCCTGATCCACAACAGTACACTACCTCCTATCCCATAACTTTTTAATTTTGTCTCTCATGAGGGACCTTGTCAAAGGCTTTCTGAAAATCCAAATACACTAAATCTGCTGACTCACCTTTGTCTACCTGTTTATTCACAACTTCAAAATAATATAACAAATTAGTAAGACAAAACCTTCCTTGACTAAAGCCATGTTGGCTGTCTCCCATTAAACCATGACTATCTGCATGTTCAGTAATTTTGTTCTTTATAATGGTTTCTATCATTTTTCCTAGTACTGATGTCAGGATCACAGTCTAGTTTTCCGGATCGCCCCTGGAACCCTTTTTAAAAATTGGCGTTACACTGGTCATCCCCCAATCTTCAGGTATTACATATGATTATAATGATAGTTCACAGATTACTAATAGTAGGTCTGCAATCTCATATTTCAGTTCTTTCAACACCCTCAGATGAATACCATCCGATCCAGGTGATTTGCTACCCTTCAGTTTATCAAATAATTGTAATATCTTTCCAGTGTATAAATATTTCTTTCAATTCTTCTGCAGCATCACCTTTAAATACCATTTCAGTCATGCTTAAAATCCCTACATCTTCTTCAGTAAAGACCAAAGCAAAGAATTCATTCAGTCTCTCTGCTATGGCCTTGTCTCCTCTTAGTGCCCCTTTTGCCCCTCTCTCATCTAATGGCTTAATTGACTCTCTCACAGGTTTTTGCTCTGAATGTACTTGAAAAAGTCTTTATTATATGTTTTTGCTTCCACAGCAAGCTTCTTCTCAAATTCTCTCTTTTCCTGCCTTAACAATGCCTTGCATTTAACTTGCCAGTGCTTATGTTGTTTCCAGTTTTCATCATTTGGCTCCTTTTTTCATCATTTGGCTCCTTTTGTTGTAAATAATTGCCCCGGTTATCCAAGTTATTGTTCCTGTTATATGTAAAACTAGATAAATGTAACTTGTCTGAAGTTTTCTTGTTCTCTGTAAACCGCGCTGATAATGAATAGTGCGGTATATAAAAGATGTTAATAAATAAATAAATAAAATAAATAAATTTCCTGAAAGATGCTTTTTTGACAACAGCCTCTCTGACCTCACTTTTAAACCTTTTGGACTCTCTTCCACTTTTCTTAAAGTTTCGAATACAGCTGGTCTAGGCTTCCAAGATAGTATTTTTAAACAGCACCCATGCTTGATGTAAATCTTTAACCATTACAACTGCTCCTTTTAGTTTTTTCTTAACTATTTTCCTCATTTTATTATAGTCTCCCTTTTGAAAGTTAAAAGGTAGTACTGTGAATTTCCTTGCCATCCTTCCTCCATTTATTAAATCAAATGTGATCATGTTATGATCACTATTGCCAAGTGGCCCCCAACACCCTTATCTCTTGCACCAGATCTGGTGTTCTAATAAGGACTAAGTCCAAAATGGCTTCCCCTCTGGTCAGTTCATGAACCAGCTGCTCCAAGAAGCAGTCATTTATTTCATCTAGAAATTTTATCTCCCTAGCATATCCTGCCATGACACTGACCCAGTCGATACAAGGGTAATTGAAATCACCCATTATTATCACTGTGTTGTAACTTTTGTTAGCTTCCAATTTCTTTGAGCATTTCATCACCCATTTGTTCATTCTGGCCAGGCAGTCAATAGTAGACCACCACCGCCATCGCCTTTCCCTTCCCATTTTTACATGGAATTTCAATCCATAGAAATTCTACAGTGTATTTTGTTTCCTGCAAAACTTTAATCCTTTGTGACTCAATGCTCTCTCTAACATAGAGCGCAACCTCTCCAGCAATATGATCTGCTCTATCATTACGATATAGTTTGTGCCCAGGTATCACAGTGTCCCACTGGATGTCCTCCTTCCACCATGTCTCTGAGATTCCAATCATATCTAACTGAGATGCGCACTGATAAATGCCCGATCGGTTCGCAAGAAATGGCCGGTCATCTCAGACATGATTTTACTACACAACCTCGACCTATTACTGATCACTGAGACATGGCTTTCTTGTGATGACAACGTGCTACTCAACCAACTCCTACCCTCCAATTTCTCAATCCATACATGTCACAGAAATGACAAAAGAGGAGGAGGTGTTCTCGCCATTATCAAATCTGACCTTCAGTTTAATCTAAGAGACGCAACCAGCTCACCACTCCTGGACTCAATCTCTATAGCAAATAAGTGCTGCTCTTTTAATCTACTATACAGAGCTCCATCAGCCGACCCAGACGCCCTATCAACGATAATTGACTTGGCCTCCAAAACCCAGAACCCACATTCATCATTTATTACAGTTTCTTATATACCGCGCTATTTAGAATCAGCGCGGTTTACATCATAACAAAACGACCATAACGACAAACTGTCAGGTTTTACATTGAACAGGAGTAAAAACTTGGATAACTGGGTTAACTATATACATAAACTATCCAGCTTTTCATGGAGCCATGCAGGATTTAGGATATAGCCAATTAATCAAAGATTCAACCCATGTCAAAGGAGGCATTCTAGATTTAATATTCACAACTGAGACATCCCTCAATGCACCATCTATCCCTGATCTATCAATCACCTCAGTTCCATGGTCGGATCACAAGCTAATCTTATTCCAAGTTCCCCTTCCTAGTTGTGGCCAAAATGAAGAAAAAAGAGTGAGCGGCCATCCCAGCTCCCCTCAGAGAAGGTTCCAGCCATTCGACAAAGACCTAATCCTAAAAACAACACTCCCACTAACTACCTCATTGGCATTCAACCTGGACAATTTAGTCTCCGATTGGAATAAAACACTCAGTTCAATCGCAGTATGTCCATCAACTAACAAACTCCAAGGGAAGCGTCACTCTACAACCTGGTATTCAGCTGAGCTAAAAACCTCACGTACAACACTAAGGAAACTCGAGAGACGATGGCGTCGCTCACGCTCAGATGAAGACCGGAATGCATATAACTCACATCTCGCAGCACATCGCACCTCAGTGACAGAAACCATGAGGCGTTATCACACAGACATACTAAAAAGATCTCTGAACAAACCACATGACCTGTTTGCTCTCATCAAGCGTTTGACAAAGGAACCTGCCTCAGAGCAAATAAGCGATATCCACCCTCAAACATTCGCTGACTATCTGCAATCCAAACTCTGCAAGATCAATAACAACTCATAACCTAGCACTATCCCTAAACCATACGACCAAACACCACTCACCATCTTCTCAATACCATCCAAACAACGCATTGAGGACACCATTGTTGGCATCAACATGACTACCGCCCAAACTGATCCATGCCCAGCGTTCTGGATTAAAGAACTTCGGACCGACTTCAGTCCCTTCATATCTAGACTCATGGAACAATCTTTCACTACAGGAGCTTTCCCACGTATCCTCAAGCGCACATCTATAAGACCCTTACTAAAAAACAACAAGCTCAACCCTCAGAAGCCTGAATCATATAGACCGATATCAAGTATACCGTTTCTGGCAAAAATAATGGAAAAGGAAGTTCAAAGACAAATCCAAGATCATGTTGATACCAACGCACCACTGGACCCATACCAGCACGGTTTTAGAGAAGCCCATGGTGTTGAAACACTTCTCATCACACTCTTCAGTAGCATAATAACAGGCATTGACAACATCCGCCAAGGGTTCGTCCTTGTCTTCCTAGACATTGCAGCAGCGTTTGACTCCGTTAGCCATGAGTGCCTCCTTGAACGACTCAAGGAGAAGGGAATCACCGATAAAGCACTTGAGTGGTGTATGTCCTACCTTTCTGATAGATGGCAGCAGGTACGATCCAGCGATACATCATCTGATCCATTCCATCAAAAGCAAGGTGTTCCACAAGGGTCCTCCCTCTACGCCCTGATGTTCAATATATACATGCAGCCTATCTGCAACCTGATCCGGTCCTTCAGTGTTAACTGCCTTATTTACACTGATGACGTGCTGTTATACATGCCTTTTGCAACAGAGAAACCCAACCTCACACCTATAACAAACTGCATAAATGAAGTTTCTAACTGGCTGCAATCCCAAAACCTTAGGATCCAACACAAGAAAACAGAGGTTTTATTTATTACAAGGAATCGAAACTTCACTGCTCCGTCTTTCATAAAAGTGAAGGATGCAGATCTCCAGACCAAGCCCACTATCAGATACCTTGGCGTGACCTTAGACCAGCACTTGGATATGAAGGCGCACATAGGAAACATTGTAAGAGCGGTATACCATAAAATCCGATCCCTTAGACATCTAAGATCCCTGCTTGCACCTGACGATTTCAGAACCATCTATCAGGCACTAATCATACCGCATTTTGATTATGCAAATTCAATCCTGCAAGGTCTCCCTCAAGCCACCTTAAATCCATTTCAACTTGCAATGAATGCCGCAGCAAGAGTTCTACATGGCGCTTCTAGTAGGAAAGACCATGTCACACCCATTCTAAAACATCTCCACTGGCTCCCGATACAAGGTAGAATCACTTACAAGACCTTACTACTTACCTTCAAGGTTATTAAAGGGCTTTCGTCGGCATCATTGACTGAACTAATCCAGACAACTCCTCTCAATAGGGACAGAAGGTCAGTAACACTTAACACCCTGGTAGTCCCAAAATTAATAACACAATGCACCAAGGCAGCAGTAGGCAGGGCCTACAATTTCTGCGCACCAAGGTACTGGAACAGCCTCCCTCACGGCATCCGATCAATCCAGGACTTATTTCAGTTCAGAAAGGCCTTAAAACTTCACCTCTTCCTCCAGTTTTACCCAGAAGCCAATGTGGACGCTGCACCATCCTCACAAGCCTCTCAGAACCCCCTTGACTGAAGTCAAAAGAGTTCCCAATTATGTCTTAAATTGTAAATAGTTACCCTGTTATCCAAGTTGCATTACCTGTTCAACTGTAAACACAAAGTACCATCGGAAATGTGTATTTTATTGTTCATTGTAAACCGCACTGATGCTGAATAGTGCGGTATAAAAGAGACTCTAATAATAATAATAATAATAATATAACTTCTCATTTAGTGCTATATATTCTAACTCTCCCATCTTGGGTGACTGGCGGGCTTTCCCCTATTATCTAGTTTAAAAGCTGCTCTGTCTTCTTTTTAAAGGTTAATGCCAGCTGCCTGGTTCCATCCTGGTAAAGGTGGAGTCCATCCCTTCACCGAGATGGAACGCTGGCATTATCCTTTAAAAAGGAGATAGAGCAGCTTTTAAACTATATAATAGGGGAAAGCCAACTGTTGCCCAAGAGCACATGGTTTGGAACAATGTATCCTTGAAGGATACTAGCAAAAGACTGAAGTTAGGGCATATCGACAGAGGTTCCAATAAAGACAAAAGTAACCCAAATGCCCTTAAGTACAGAGCAGAGAGAGCTTAAAGATTCCAAATTACCCCTGCCTACTGATAACCAGATTAATATGAATAAAATACAACCTCACAGTCATGCATTCTTCTCCAGGATGAGCTTCTCTGCTTCGGACTTTACCTTCGATGGGGAGGATTGAGGAGAACACTTCCTGTGCAATCATCTGCTTCACTCTCTCCCTGAGAGCCATGACGTCAGTTTTGATACATTCAGAGAGCTACCTAGCAGTATAATTCTGTCGACATGGATGAACATGGTAAAAATTGGTAAAAGGGGAAACATGTGAAAAGCGGTGTATATAAATACACATAGCATGAAAAATAAGACCCCAGATATTGAGGTTTTAATGGAAGGGGCTGACATGGATTCAGTGGCGGTTATAGAGATATGGTTCATGGACAACCATGACTGGGATGTAATTATACCGGGCTATACTTTATTCAGGAAGGACAGGGTAGGAAGAAGGGGATGAGGAGTGGCACTCTGTAAAAAATTAATATTAAAGCTATAGAATTGCAGGATTTAAAAGGGAGCAAGGAGGCACTATGGATTAAACTAGAAAGAGGGAAAGGGAAATCCATTTGCATAGGTGTGGCATACAGATCTCCTTAACAGGAAGAAGTGGATGAGGATTAGTAGAAGATATATGCAGTATTGCTTGAAAGAAGAAAGGCTACTGAGAGGTGATTTCATTATGTCAATTGGCACATCCCTGCTGCGGTGTCATCAAGAAGTAAGGAGATCCTGGATTTTCTACAGGGAGAACTATTCCGGCAACTGGTAACAGACCCCACAGGTGAAGGGCCCATACTAGACTTGGTGCTTACCAATGTGGAAAATGTTTCTGATGTCATAGTGGGAGACCATCTCACGTCCAGCGATCACCAGATGGTGTGGTTCAATATTAGGACTAGGGCTGATAAGATCAATTCAAAAGGGAGGGTCTAGGGGCCAATATTCAAAAGGCAATTACACGGCTTACTGTCTAGTACACCATGAAAAGGCCTTAAATGGGGATATTCAACGTCACTTACATGGTTAGTGCCACTGAATTTTCCCTTCCAAGTCCCCTAAGTACCCCGATGCTATCCGGTTAACACTGGGGCGTGTTGGGGGCATTGCGGGGCAGAGAAGAGCGAGGACTATCACTAACTGGGCAGCAGCCGTATTGCAACGCTACCCAGTTAGCAATCCGTGGCTAAAACTAGGTCAGCTTTTGGCTTGCCTAGTTTTAGCCATGGATGTTAACGGGGCAGAGGTACAATATCACCACTACCCAGTTAGGCTTTGCAGCAGTTTCCTCTGTGCACCAAACCCAGATATTCAATGCCATTGCTATGGCATTGAATATCCAGGCTTAAGGGACAGCAGGCTGGGCTATGCACCGTAGCGGCGCATAGCCTGCCTAGATGAATATTGGGTCCTTAGATTTTAGAAAAACTAACTTTGCCAAGATGGGACAATACCTCAAGGAATTGTTAGTGGGATGGGAACAGCTGGAAAATGTAGAAAAGCAATGAGCAAAACTGAAAGGGGATATTTTAAGGGCAACAAACCTTTTTGTTAGAAAGGTAAATAAATGTAAAAAGAAAAGGAGGCCACTATGGTTCTCAAAAGAAGTAGCTGGGGATCAGCTGTCTATCGCAGGAGGTATTTGGAGCCAGGCCATCGGCTTGGGAGGCTGCTGTTGCCGCTAGAGCAGAGGACTTTCTTCTCTACCCCATTTCATCGGGCAGGCACTGTTGAGACAGCCCTACCTGCAGGGTCCTTTTTTGGTCTATTTCTTTAGGTTCCTTCTGCAACGCGGAGCGTGTGCGTGGGGCGTGTGTCGAAGGGGCGTGGTTAAAGGGGATTGTACTGACCCTTGGACGCCCCTTCGACACTGAGACCTATATTGTTTATATGTTAGTAGATAGTGGTGTTTCTTGTGTTGTAGACAGATTGTTGGTTATTTGTTAGAGTGATTTTATGGGGAAACGTAAAGCTAAGTCCGGGGCTAAGGCCCCAGAGACCGTGTCCAGTGAGACCAAACCGGTCGGTCCGTTGGACAAGCACTTCATTCCCCTTCCTATTGCTCAATCTTCCCCTGATGGGGCGTCTCTGAGCCCCGACGGCAGATCTCCTCCTGTGTGCCCTGCTTCTGGCAATTTACTCGGCCTATCTAAGAAAACCTCGATTCTGGTAAGCAAATTACAACCTATTACTTTACCAGTCCATGTACAACTACCAGAAGCAGGCAGTTCTTTAGAGCTTCCTGCTTCTTCTTCGGAGTCTGAGATTACTTTGCAGGATATTTGGGATGCCTTGAAATCTATCGATAAGAAAATGTCTGTTTCTTTAAATTCTTTGTGCACTTTCTTGCAAGGTGCTGCAGTAGCTCTGGGGCAGCTTGATGAGAAAGTTGCGCAGGTTGATCTGGCTATTACTAAGTTAGAATCACAGGTCCTCCCTTTGCATGCAACGAGTATTGCTGGTATTAAAGATTCTTTGCTTCTTCATGCTAAGTTAGAAGCCCTGGATAATTCTTATTGTACTTGTAATCTACGGTTCCTTAACTTTCCTCAGTCATCTTTACTACGATCTCATAGAATTTTGCTTGATAAATTTCTTAAAGATGTATTATCCATTTCAGATCCTGTAAATGTTTCACAATTATATTATATCCCCTCTACTGTTAAAAAAATTAATGTGGTTGAAGGGAGCTTAGATGAAATTGCTTCCACAATGGATAATTTGACTGCCTTTCTCGAGGATTCTCAAGATAATATCACCATGCGTGCCACCTTGTTGGTCACTTTTTCTTCTGTTGAAGTAAAGCAGCATATTCTCAGGGCCTTTTTCAAGGTTAAATCTGCTAAATTTTGTGGTCAGGCGATCAATATTTTTCCTGATGTGTCGCGGAGCACTCAATTGCGTCGGCGGCAATTTTTACAGCTTAGGCCCCGTGTTTTGGCATTGGGGGCTTCATTTTTTCTTCGCTTCCCCTGCAAATGCATTGTTGGATTGGAAGATGCATCGTATGCTTTTGTGGAGGTGTCCCATCTTGAAAGCTTTTTGAAAGACAGGCAGGTGGTAGATAGGACCGGTAATTAACTAAGTATTGCCTCCAACGGTGGGATTTTGTTATCTCTTAGGTTTCCTTAGTTTCTATGTGTATTCAATGTGACAGCATTGGTTCCATGATGTGGACTTTATCTCAGGTTTATTGTCCTTAAGCGTATTTCTTTGTTTTCTGTTTTACAATTACTTGTTTTTTTATTTCTGGTTGCTTCTTATATGTAATCTGGATTGACCTTTCTGAGTATTTTGGTTATGTAAAATGACTGAAAAATGGAAAAAAAAAAAAAAGAAGTAGCTGAAAAGGTGAAGAAAAAGAGGTTGGCCTTCATAAAATACAAGAGATCACAGAGAGAGGAAGACAAGCATCTATACATGGAAAAACTTAGAGAAGATAGCAAAGTAGTCAGGAAAGCAAAGATATATAAAGAAGAAGAAATTTTCAATGCAATAAAATGGGAGGATAAGACATTTTTCAGATATGTTACTGAGAGGGGGAAGGGCAAAAGTGGTACTGTTAGACTCAAGGAGGAAGGGGAGGAATATGTAGAAGCTGATCAGGATAAAGCAGAATTACATAACAAATATTTCTGCTCTGTGTTCACAGATGAAGGGCCAGGAGCAGAACCTGAGAAAACACCCACAAATAGGAACAGAAGTGAAGGGGGATCTTGAACGGTTTTCAGAAGACTGTGTTCATGAGGAATTAGCTAAACTAAAAGTAGACAAAGTAATGGGACCAGATGGGATACATTCGAGAGTATTGAAGGAACTTGAGGATGTTCTTGCGGCTCCACTGATTAAACTTTTCAATGCTTCATTGGCATCGGGAATGATCCCAGAGGACTGGAGAAAGGCACATTTGTTCCCTTTACACTAAAGCACAAGTAAGGATGAGGTTGAAAACTACAGGCCGGTTAGTCTAAGCTCTGTGGTGAGTAAATTATTGGAAATGCTGTTAAAAGAGAGAATAGTGAGGTTTCTGGAGTCCAATAGATTGCAGGATCCGAGGCAGTATGGGTTTACCAGAGGCAGGTCTTGTCAGACAAACCTGATTGATTTCTTTGACTGGGTGATCAGGGAGTAGGACTGAGGGAGAGCCCTAGATGTAGTGTACATAGATTTCAGTAAAGCCGTTGACACCGTTCCGCACAGGTGACTTATAAACAAACTGAGCAACCTTGGGATGGACTCCAAAGTGACTGATTGGGTTAGAAATTAGTTGAGTGGGAGGCGATAAAGGGTACAGGTAAATGGAGCTCACTTTCTGGTGAAGGATGCTACCAGTGGTGTACCACAGGGATCTGTAATGATATTGCGGAAGGGCTATTGGGTAAGATATGCCTCTTTGCAGATGATACCAAAATCTGCAATAGAGTAGACACCCAGGTTAGAGTAGATAACATGAGGAGGGATCTACAGTAGCTAAGCTTGAAGAATGGTCTAGAATTTGGCAGCTAAGATTTAATGATAAAAATGCAGGGTCATGCATTTGGGTTGCAAAAATCCAAGATAGCGGTAGAGTGCAGAAGGTGAAGTACTTCTTTCCATGAAAGAAGAGTGGGACTTGGGTGTGATTGTTTTTGATGACCTTAAAGTGGCTAAACAGGTAGAAAAGGTGATGGTGAAAGGTAGAGGGATGCTTGGGTGCATAGGGAGAGGAATAGCCAGTAGAAAAACAGAGATGATAGTGCCCCTGTATAAATCTCTGGTGCGACCTCATTTGAAGTATTGTGTGCAATTCTGGAGGCTACACCTTCAAAAGGATATAAACAGGATGGAGTCAGTGCAGAGGGTGGCTACTAAAATCGTTAATGGTCTTCGTTATAAAGCATATGAGGACAGACTTAAAGATTTTAATATTTATGCATTAGAGGAAAGGCGGGATAGAGGAGATAAGCTAGAGACATTTTAAATACCTCCATGGCATAAAAGCAAGCTCTGCTGTGAGGGGACATAGGATGAGGGTGAAAGAGGATAGACTCAGAAGTAATATGCAGAAATGTTTCTTTACGAAAAGAGTGGTAGATGCGTGGAATAGTCAGCCAATGGTGGTAAGAGAGACAAGGGCAGACAAGGAATTTAAAAAAGCAAGGGACAAACATAGAAGATCTCTAAAGTTAAAAAGGGGAGTTTTGTAGTTGATATTTTCTGTCATCATATTTATGAACAGCATTAGATAATTGTCAGTCGGCTGGATGAGTCTCAGCAACTCTCCATAATGTTCCAGATTTTGGTACCAGGCAGACAGCACACCTAGTGGGACATCATGTCTGGTCAGGAGATGGACTCTTTTGTACCCCTCAGAAGGGCATTATCAGTTACCACTACCATTTGTTTCTTAGTGGTCACTGATCCAGCAGCTTTGGGGGTTTTTTAGTTCTAACACCTCTGTTCTTTTTCCCTGTATGTATTCCTGCTTGCTTGCTCATCTGTTAATGGAATATGCAGGAGTTTATCAGATCCCTGGGTTTAAAAAAGGTTTGGACAAGTTCCTGGAGGAAAGGTCCATAAACCATTATTAAAAGGGATATCACTGCTTGACCCAATACAAGCATTTATTTATTTATTTATTTATCTATTTCTTTTATACCGCCCCTTCCAGAGATCAAGGGCGGTTTACATGGAACAGTTTAACAAACTTGTACACAACTGTATACATTTACATTGAACAGTAGAATTCAACTATGTACAGGTAATAATACAAACAACTGTCAAACTATTTACATTGGCTATTTACAGAGACTGTGTATAGTGTGTTACAGAGTTGGATAGTTATTGGGCATGGGTAGATATTGGAATTAATTTCCTTTTTTTGTCGTAAGTCAGGAGTGTGTGTGGCGGGGGACTGTTATGAGTTAGTTAATTGTAATTTCAGGGGTTTTGTGTTTGTGTGACTGTGGTTGCTGTGGAGCTGGACTTGGGGGGTAGGGGATTTCAAAGTGTTCGGAAAATAGGTAAGTTTTTAGTTCTTTCCTGAATTGAGAGAGGTCTTTTATGATGCGAAGGTCTATTGGGAGATCGTTCCAGAGCGTAGGGGCAGCGAATGAGAATGTTCTGGAGCTTGTAGTTTTCTTAGACTTCCTGAAGGCTTCTGGTGTGTTAAGGGAGTGGGCTGCGTTTTGTCTGTGAGTTCTCGTTTCAGTTGGAGCGTGCAGCAGTGTGGACAGATGTGAGGGGGCGATGCCGTTTATGAGTTTGAAGGTTGTTAGGATTATTTATATCTGATTCGGCTATTTATAGGGAGCATTGTGGTACTTATGACCTAGATTGGCCACTGGTGGAAGCAGGATACTGGGCTTGATGGACCTTGATGGACCTTGGTCTGACCCAGTAAAGCATTTCTAGACCGCCTTGATTGCAGGATAAGGCGGTATAGAAATACATTTAAATAAAATAAATAAATTTCTTATGTTCTTTAACCGAGGTACCCGGAGGCCCGTCCACGGTGCTACCCCCCCTACACCCCCCCCCCCTTTTCCAGAGCACCCGAACAAATAAGCAGAACACAGAATCATGGAGAATAATTGCTTGGTCGCAGCTTTATTAAACAACAGCGTAACACCGGCCCAACATAGGCCAACTTAATACTAGTAAATGCACCCATGCCCCCCCCTTTTTCTCCCCCTTTCCGGACGATGCCCCCCACCAGCCATTTATAGCAAAGTGGTGCATCATCCTCCCCCCATTCCCCCTGCCGCTGGCCTCGCCATATTATTAGCAAAGGCCAGCTCCATTTTCCTTCTACCGGGCAGAGACCCCAGCCGGGACGTCTCTCCCAACCCAAGGAGCCGACCGCTCCCGTTCGAAGCGGCATAAGCCTCAAATGTCCCCCTCCGGGTGAGCGAGCGCCATCTCGCTACCCCGCCACCGGCACAAGGTGAACCACTAGCCTTGTGCCGCCCCCACTAAAGAAAGCTGCGACCAGCTCAACGTCTCCAAAGCCTCCTGCCAGTCATTCAACAGCAGATCCTGCCCCACTGGGGCTAGGTGAACACCATCCAAGCGGTACAGGCCCACACACGGATGCAACACATGAAGACCACCGGTTCGCTGCACCCAACGTCCAATCTGCCTATTGCTCTTGGTTAAACCACGCGACCAGCGCCGCTGGGACCAGCAAGCTGGGCGAGGAATGATGTCAGACCAAATGATGGTCACATGCGGGAGGAATTCCCGCACCAACTCAATGTCCCTGTGAGCTGTCCTGATGAGTTGTCGACACGACCAGGATGCCAGGTCATTGCCGCCCAGATGAATTAGCAGCCCGACCGGCCGCTGCCGCTGAGCCATCGTCTCCTGTATGCAGGCCACCAGCTGCCACCATCACATGCCGCGCTGACCCATCCAACACAGGTGAAGCCTCGCACTCTCCAAGCCAAGATGGATGCCCAGCGGACGCACTGCCGCCCGGCGCTCCGCCCAGTAGACAAATGAGTGCCCGATGATCCACCAGTCTCCGGGAAGTGCCCCATCTGCAAGTAGAAATCGCACTGCCACCAGCAGGAGACTCTGCAATAGGAAGGAAAACATTATTACCCCCCCGTCCCCCCCCCCCGGCTACCATCCCTCCGGTACCCGCCCCCAAGGCCAACAGCAGCATCTGAGAGCTCACATGCGAACATATCCTTTGTATGCACCAGAACGCCACCTCCCGATGCGCTGGATGACCTGGGCTTCGAGACCCACGGCAGCTGCACTCGTAGCCGCCCCAATCCGGAACGAATGCAAGGCATAGCTGCTGTCATTGTAACCCAAAAACCGCAAGGCTAAGCGCAGTACCGCTGTGAACTGAAACTGGGTAACAGGCCTGCCATCCTCGTGGATGAAAAAATATCCCTGGCACACCGGCCGTATCCGCAGATAATTCCGCAGAGCATGCACCGGACAGGATATCAAGGGGAAGATGGCGTTCAAAACCACCCATATACCCTTACCTGACTGATCCGTTTTGGAGCGCCGAATGTGGATGCGCACCTGGGACGCCTCAACAATAAGATGCTGAAAACCAAGTCCACCAAACGCACCGCGCCTCGCAGACCGGGGCACCAGCTCAGACACTCGGAAGGCACCGAAAAATGCAGTGGCAAAAGCGTGTGAAACAGAATGGCCTCAAAACTCGAAGACGCAATGCGCGGCAACACCCCGCAAAGACAAAATAACAGGTTGTGGGGGACCGGGAGCCACCAATCCCGGGGCAGGGGGTGCGCCTTCACCCACCCCGCCAGTAAGCGCTTAACCAGAAAGGATACTTTCGGGTTGCCCCACCCGGTCGCCTTGCAAAAGAAGGAAAACCCGGCCAGCGTGGCCGCAACCGCGGATCGGGCCCAACCCTCCCCCTTCGCCCAAGCAACAAATTGGCCGACTAGGCCATCCGGCACACATCCTCCAGCCCAACCCCGGTCTCCCAAGAACACACTCACCTGAGAGTATCCCCGCTGATACTGCGTCCAAGTACTAGGCGCCACCGACGCAGCTAGCAAAGCCATCAAGTCAGGGTCCCAATGCTCCAAAGATGCCCCGGAACCAGTGAGGCCGACTCCTCCGCCTCTGGTGCCAGTCACTGGAATTGCGCCCACTGAAAACGGGACAAGGCATCAGCAATG
The DNA here is from genome assembly GCA_033557465.1 of Ichthyophis bannanicus. Lineage (NCBI taxonomy): Eukaryota > Metazoa > Chordata > Amphibia > Gymnophiona > Ichthyophiidae > Ichthyophis > Ichthyophis bannanicus. The sequence goes on along the minus strand of CM066031.1, from coordinate 622,796,839 downwards.
GCGTTCTGCGCCCCAGGCACGTGCCGAGCCCTGGCAGAAACGTTCAACCTCAAGCAAGCCAACACAAAAACCTTCATCAGAGCCGCTACTCTCGGACACCGAGGCGCATGCCGATTGAGGACTTCCACCACCGCCGCGTTGTCACACCAGAACACCAACCGCCGATCGCGCAACCGCTCCGGCCAAACCCAAAAGTCTACCACTATGGGAAAGAGTTTGAGAAAGGTGATGTTGCGCGTCAAACCAGACAGCACCCAGTCCGCAGGCCAAGGCTCAGCACACCATGCCCCTTGGCAATAGGCCCCAAAACCAAAACTACCCGCAGTGTCGGTAAACAGATGCAAATCAGAATTCGATAGCTTCGGCAACTGCAACACCGAGCTACCGTTAAAAGTGGATAGAAAAACATCCCACACCTGCAGGTCCTCGCGCATACCCGCCGATACCCTAATCCGATGATGAGGGAGCTGCACCCCCGCCATGGCCAGTGACAACCGCCGCGCAAAAGGACGCCCGATGGGTATGACCCTACACGCGAATTTGAGATGCCCTACCAGCGACTGCATTACCCACAGGGTTGTCTTAGCTGAAGAACCGACCAACGCCACCAGCTCCTTAAGCCGAGCGACTTTTTGCGCCAGCAAGCGGAGTACCATGTGCACCGTATCAATCTCTATCCCCAGAAAAGTAAGACAGGTAACCGGCCCAACGGTTTTGTCCGTAGCTATGTGGATGCCAAATTCGTCGGCCACACGAAGAAAGGTCGCCAGCAAGGCCCTGCAGGTGTCGGCCTGACTGGGACCGATGAATAAAAAATCGTCCAGGTAATGTATTATGCTGGAACAGCCAGCCTGCTGTTCCAGCACTCAGTGCACGAATGAACTGAAGGCCTCAAAGTAAGCGCAGGATATCGCACAGCCCATGGGCAAGCACTTATCGAAATATAACAACGAGTCGAAACGAAAACCCAACAGCGGAAAACCTGCCGGATGAACGGGCAACAGCCGGAACGCCGATTCAATGTTGACCTTTGCCAGCAAAGCTCCCTCTCCGCACTGGCGTACCAGCAGCACAGCCGCATCAAACAACGCGTAGCGCACTGTACAGCGATCCCGAGGGATGCGATCGTTCACCGAATTCCCCGCAGGGGCTGAAAGGTTATCAATCAGCCTAAACTTACCCGGCTCCTTCTTGGGTATGACACCCAATGGGGAAATGATGAACGGGAAAAAGGGGGGCTCACGAAATGGCCCCGCCACCCTCCCCAACGCACATTCCTCGGCAATCTTCCGCCGAGCCACCTTGGCATGCACCCTAACTGAAATAGCATTCCGAGACCCGCTCACCGCCGGCAGGCCCTGGCATGGAATCCTAAAACCCTCCGAAAAACCATCCAGTAACAATTTTGCCACCCTTCCGCGCCGAGCTTGCCCATATCTCTCCAACCAGGGGCTCAAGGCATCAACCCGGATGGGTGTAGGGGCCAACGCCTCCCGCACCCTATCACTTGCCCCCTGGAGGAGCCCCCGCGACTCCCTTCCTGCTACATTTAGCGGCTGGGTGCCCACTCCCACACAAGGAGCAGGCATGCTTAAATTTGCAATCGGGGAATGGGCACGACGCCTTGTTAAAACGCCAGCAGACGTCTCCCCCCACTGCGCCTCCCCTCGGTTGGGCCGGAGAGGAGGCTGGGGCCCGAAAGGACCGCGGACCAACCGACGCATTCAGCATGCCCGACTTCACGCCTACGCCGCCCGCACCCCCCGTACGACTTCTGGAGGACATCTGAGTCAGCCATAAATTTACATCCTTCGTTCCCCACGAAAGTTGCCCATTCTCCTCCATCATGTTCCGAAACTCCTCGTCGTAATTCAACCAAGCCCACCCGTCATGCGCCTGTGACACTGCTAAGATTGCATCGAGACATGACAGAAGAGCCCCGTGCTGGTCCGGGAAATAGTGGCCCCAGACACTAGCCAGGCGCAGAAAGGCACGTGTCCAGTTCAGGGTGTTGCGGGACGCCTTCCGCACCCTACCGGCCTTCTTGTCTTCCTTGAGCTTCCTCCTGCTTTCGCCGGAACGCTTCCTCCCATCAAGCAAGCGGAAGATATCTATATACTTACGCCACTTGATCCGGCAACGCAGCTTCCGCGGGACGCTCTCCCACAATTCAGTACATCGTACTACAGCCGACCCACCCCTGTCGCTCTTCCCCCCCCCCCCCCCCGCGAGGACAGAGTCAACAGACGAAACCGAGGAGGACGAAGAGGAGGAAGACGAAGACGCCCGCCGACAACGACGCCCCCGTTTGCGTTTGCCATGCACCTTCGGCGCCGCCGTGACCCCGCCACTAGGAGCTTGGGCCCCACCCGCAACCCCTCCATACTCACCAGCTGCCCGGGATGGATCAAGAGGAGAAGCGACAGACGTGCTAGCAACCACCGCATCAGCACGCTCTTCCGAGGACCCGACGGGACCTGCACTGCATAACATCGCCGTTCCCGCCATGCTCGTCCTAGGGATCGGGCGCTGTTGTACCTGCGGAGAGAAGGAGGGAGAAGAACCACCAGCAACAGGTCCCAAGGCGCCTGGTGCCGCCGTAGGCCCCCAGCCCCAACCCCAGGCCGAAGACCCCAGCCCGCCCGCATCCCACGCTGCTGAGTCCCTGCGTGCCGCGCAACCTGCACTACCGCATCCGCCCCCATACCAATCCCCCCAACCCCCACCCCAGGGACCCAAGCCCCCCCACGAACTCGCCCCACAGGCCCAGGATAACCAGGGGAAGGGAACTGACCGGGCCCAGAAGGAGTGGAAGGAGCCGAACTCGTAGGCTCGCCGCTCGCAGCGGCCACAGCAAGTCCTGCCGCCCCCGCTGGCAGCTCCGTGTCTGACGCCACAGCATGGCACGCGGCACCAGTCCCCAAGGCCCCATCACAGGGCTCTCCGCCCCCAAGCTCAACCTGCAGGGGCCCCAACTCCCCTGACACCAGGCCCTCACAAGAATGACCCCCCCGCCCGTGGAAACGTACCCGACCCACCCCGGGCCCCCGCCCTCCTTGAAAGCCCTCTACCATGCCTTTGCGGAGCCCCACGGAGGCCCCGTATCACAGCACCCCCCTGGCCACGTCCCCGTCCCTACTTGGAGCGCGGGGACCACGCCTGTCCGAACCCCGGCCTCTGGCAACCCCCCCCCCCGCCACGGGCTTCCCCCCCACCCATCTCCTACCTGGCCGACGAGCCATGGAACCCCCCACGAAGCGCACTGCCCCACTGCTGACCTGAAAGGGGTTCACAGGAACTCCCCGGGAAGCTGCCCCAACACCAACCCCTTCGTTTTTCTTTATTCTTTATTGTATTTATTTATTTTTTTTGATCAGCTATGTCTTCCCCTGGCCTGTTTTATTTTAGGCTATAACTGTATATTTTATTTATTTATTTATTTATTTTTATTGAGTTACCCCCGGCACCGAAATTAACCCCGGGCTAACTTAAGTGAAGGAGTTAATCCGGGGCGGAGAGCAGGCCCCAATGACAGCCCTACACGTGCCCAGGAACGCGAGGGCACGCTCCGCCGGCCCAGTTCCCCCTTGCCTCCCTTTATCTTCTTTTTTTTTTTTTTTTTTAATTCGGACCCTCTATCGGCCACCGCAAATTGCCTCCGCGGCCCAGCCCCGGGTCCCAAAATGCGCCGCTAGGCTCCCCCAACAAACCCGGACTACGAGCATGCACCTTCGTCCTCGGGCGGCCAGACAGGAAGAGGGAGATCGAACAGCGCTGCTCCCCCTCACTTCCTGCCACCCCACCCACACAAGCACCACTGGGCCAATCCTCACCCCCCCCCCCCCACGTGAAGGCGCAGGGCCAACCCAGCTGCGCCTCTCCACACGCGCCATCTACCCCCCCCCCCCCTCCTCAAACCGGCGTTGCAACGGGATCGGGCCCGGGGACCCGGTTACTGTGCCGGCCTCGGGACCCGGGCCCGCGGCGCAGCAGTATATGTACACAAATGTATTTTTATATCTTAGATGTGTAGTTTAGTGTGTTCCTTTTGTAGAAATACCTAAAATATGTTATAAGATATTACTAATCAAAGTCCCTTAAAACTATAATAAAATTGTTCTCTTGTAAATGATTACCAAAATTGTAATTAAAAAATAAAATCCCCTTTTTAAATAAATTTGGGTGAGCACTTAATCTAAAAAAAAGCCAGATAAATTACCTCAGTTTGCTGTGAGCTCCTCTTAGGAATGGCAGAGGTTTCTGAAGTCTGCAAGCTGTTGTAAGACTCTGAAAGTCTTGACTCCCAGGCAGTTCATCTAATACCTCAGAAGTGCATATGACTGCAAAGAGTATTATTAGTCTATCTCCCCTTTGAACTAGAGATTTTAAAAAGTCCCAGAGAAAGCAGATAAGCTCCGTAACAAAAAAGAAAACCTCTTCTACTAAAGTAACAAAAAATAATCCCTCAGTTAACCAAGCAATATAAAATTGTAATAAAAAAAATCACCCCTTTAAAAGGTGTAGCTGGGGTGGGATCAGCACTTATGCATGTATTTTATAAAATACACATGTGCAAATTCTTAACAACACATATATTTATTCATCGTGTCTCCTTGTTAAGGGACTGGTTATTTATACCCTATTTTACCTGTTATACCTGTTTAATGTATACCCAAGTTATTATACCTGTTTCACTGTAAGCACAAATCATGAAATTGAGATGTGCAACTCTTATGTTCATTGTAAACCGCACTGATGTCGAATAGCGCGGTATAAAAGAGACTACAAATAAATAAATAAAATAAATATATGCACACATTTACATGCCTCTTCTTAGAGCAGGTAGGAATTTCTGTGAGAGCACTTTTGTGCCATTATGGATGAAACTAAGAATCCTTTTTATAAGGGCACATACATATAGGTTGCCTCTGTTAAATAAACAAATATCCAATGCACTTAAAAAAATGTCTGAGAACCATCAGATGTAAGCAAACGATTGCCAGTTCTTAGCATTCAAGAAGAACTCATATTCAGTCATCAGTCCCAACTTGTGTATTAATGTTCATATCCATACCCCAAATGAAACTTCAATATTATATTCCCTCCATCTGGTACTATCTTTAGCAGAAAAATACATACTTTTCCCAGTTCACAAAATTCAAAAATGTGTATGGCACAGTCAATGAAGTCATCCATACAGTCTTCCTTCAAAATCAAGTAATAAATATATTCTTCAGCAGCAACATACATACATCCTACAGCATGCAGAGTTCACAATTCACAGAAGAGCACTCAAAAGCCACTTATCTAAAATAAGCATTCGTCAGTGACTGAGTCGTCACTCCAAAAACACTATGCAATCTGACCTGACATCTGGTTTCACTATGCTGTCAGGTGTTGGTATAATAGTCCAGAAACTCTCCATTCATGCAAGCAAGGTCTTTCCAACACTGCAAATACAAAAATTAGCTGCTAAACTTACTCAAAAATGTGTTAACAGCATTACAAAGCTCTCACACTTAAATGCAGAAGCAGCACGACAGGCAAGATGGCATCACAATGACACCACACCTATATTATAACAATGCTCTCTTGGGCTTCCACAGCTAGTATGATGATTTTCGCAGTTTTCCGGGTTATGCTACATCTTCGTAACTGAAACCGAAATTTCAGTCACCATACTGCTACCCCATTGCATCTCTACTGCTACTCAGAAATCATGCAGGCTTCTACTTGTGGCTATACCCTTACTTACTGCTACCAATAATGACATTACTCTAATTTATTACTTCTTATTCTCATAATCCCTGAATAATTTATGAACAATCCTTGTTAGACTGACTTAACCTGCATTTTCTTTCAGTTTACAAATAAAATCTTATCTTAACCTGAATTACTACCCAATCTATGTAGTGACTTCATTTAAACCTCTTATTTACAATGGATAAGAAAACAGCTTGTTGGATAAACTGTTTCTTTTGCATCCTAATCTGCTCCACAATATTCAACTATGCATTCAAGCCCACATATCACCAATTCATATCTACCATCTACAGCCCTATCAGGTATCTACCCACACATTCCTGTTTCAGACAGACATACACCACCAAGCCAAACTTCAATAGACTCATTAACATCAAACCAAGTACAACGCCCCCACTACCCTCAAACATAACATTATCACAACCTAAAAATTTAAAATATGACTTCATCAACGCAAGGTCAATAAGAAAAAAAATACCACTCTTCCAAGACTTACTAACGGATAACATCCCGGATCTAATCTGTATCACAGAGATATGGTTCTCGGACTCAGACGCAGTAATAATTAACCAGCTGAAAGCCCCAGGCTATGATATATTTCACTCCCACAGATCCATAAAAAGAGGAGGGGGAGCCTTCATAATCATAAAAGAAGAACTAAAAGCATCCCTAATCACTGCAAACAATATAAAAAACATAGACATACTCGCCATAAAAAACAAATGCCTCTGTATCTGTTTAGCATACAGACCCCCAGACTCAAAACCTGACAACTTGGATATACTAACAGAGATACTATCCTCCTTCATAGACAAACATCCACTAATACTATTAGGTGATCTCAACTTACCATCCCTACCCCACAACTACATGTCGGCTTTCCTAACTTTCATAAATGACATGGATTTCCATCAAATAATCAACACCCGAACCCATGTCAAAGGTAACACACTTGACATAGTGTTCCTACCTAATATACTCTACAGTGCCTATAATCCAACAACCTTAGAAGTTCAATCTGTCCCCTGGTCTGACCATCATCTCATTAAATTCCAACTCCCCTATTATGACCTCACATACCCTAAAACCACAAACACAACCCAATCGAAAAGATTTAAGAAATTTGACAAAGATATCTTTTTGAAACAAACAGTCCAACACTTAACCCGGGCTCCAGCCGATCTAGATGAAGCAATAACAACCTTGAATGAAACCATATCTAACGCAGCAATCCTACACACACACCACTCATCTTCCACAAAAAAACAAAATGCTACATGATTCAGACTGAACTAAAACAACTAAAAACAGATCTGCATAAAAGCGAACGCAAATGGCGCTATACAAAATCCACAGCTTACCAATCACAATACATGGGTAAACTTAAACACTACAGAGAAACCGTTAACTCCATAAAGAAGGAACACTACTCCAACATCGTATCAAAATCTCTCAACCGCCCAAGAGAGCTTTTTGAAATTGTAAAGTCTCTAACCAACAACATCACAAACAAGGACACATGTGACCCTGTCATAGCTCCCCAAGCTCTAGCTACTTATTATAAGGAAAAGCTAAAATGTCAAGACTTACCTAAGAATAATCAAACAAACTATACTCAACACCAATGTCCTCCTGGTCAATGTTCTCCCCTACCTCAAAAGACACACTTGGAAACATCATTTCCAAAATAAACACAACCACTTCCTACCTCAATAGGAATAAAAGGATAAAAGCAACAAAAGTGGAACTCTCTCCTCTTATCCTCCCAATTGTCAACCTCTCCCTTCAACATGGCTACATACCCCCCTCTCTGAAACATGCATTAATACACCCCATCCTTAAAAACAACACCATGGATAAAAACGCCCCCACATCATACAGACCTATTTCCAGCCTCCCTTTCATGGCCAAATTGATAAAAAAGATAGTACAAATCTAGCTCCAAGATCATACTGATACCTTTGCGCCCCTAGACTAACACCAAAATGGCTTTTGTCCATACCACGGAATAGAGACACTCATCACTGTCCTGCTTGATTGTCTCATACGTGGTATAGACAACACCAATCAGGTGTTCCTCCTACTATTTCTGGATATCACCACAGCTTTTGACAGTATAGATCATCACATCATGCTCTCTAGCCTTCAGCAAATAGGCCTTAAGGATACAATACTTCAATGGTTCAACTCATACCTATCGGGTAGAACTCAACAGGTAAGAATAGGACAACATACATATGAACCCTACAACCAAGAATAAGGTCTGCCACAAGGTTCCGCTCTCTCAGCCCTCCTGTTTAACATTTATCTACCACCCATCTGCTCAATTTTCAGAAAATTCCATGTAAACTATCATATATACATGGATGATATAATTATATATCTTCCGTTCAATATATCTAACCCAACAACTCGTCAAATCACTGATTGCTTTGCAGAGGTAGCAGATTGGCTATCAACTTACAACCTTAGGATCAATTTCAGTAAAACAGAAGCTCTTTACATAACAAGAAATTTAAGCTTCACCCCTCCAAATTCTATCAGGATTCAAGACGCAAACATCTCTGTCAAAAACAAGGTAAAATAGCTTGGAGTAATCCTAGACCGCACACTCAATATGGTCTCACACATAAAACAGACAACAAGAAAGATATTCTACAAACTCAGAATGCTAAAACAACTCAATCCTCTCCTTCACCCTCATGATTTCAAATCAGTCCTCAATGCAATTACACCCCACCTTGACTTCTACAACACAACCCTCCAAGATCTACCGAAACAAACTTTAAGACAGCTTCAAATAGCACAAAACGTTGTAGCCAGGATAACATTGAATGCCAACCCAACAGAACACTTTACCCCAATATTATACAACCTGCACTGGCTCCCAATCCAGAGCCGCATACACTATAAAATACTTGTTACCACATTTAAACTAACCAAAGATATCGCCCCGTCACACCTCTCCACTCTCATCACCAAGGCACCAGACACTCCTTTACAATGAGACTGTAACAAAAACAAACTTATAACCCCAATAGAATTCAGGAAAACCAGAAAAAGGACAAACATCAGAGCATTCTCCCACTTTGCCCCTACCCTCTGGAATAATCTCCCAGACAACCTAAGATAAATAAACAACCTCTCTACCTTACGCAAAAAATTCAAAACTCATCTATTTATCCTACACTTTGGAAACCGAAATGATACCGATCCCACATATCCCACCTCATAAATGTTCTACCACATGTTCTCCCTCAAAAGACATTCCTCTAAGGGCTATCCTGCCTAGATCTAACCCAGCTACTGTAGTTCAACCAATCATGTATATAGTTTGCCTGTTACTTGTACTTCACTGTATATAGCAATGTTAATGTATATAGTTCTAACTGTTCCATGTAATTGAATATGTACTGTTTATTATACAGTTCCAAGTTGTTCATTGTAAACTGCATTTGATCTGCTGGAAAATGCAGTATAAAAATTTCAAATAAATAAATAAATGCTGTGGCTTTCTTCAGGGTGAAGTGTTTAAGGAGTGGATGTCTATTCTTTTATATAGTAGTCCTCAAACTGGATTGGTGGGATTTAGGCAGAAAATTTTGAATTTGAATTTTGGTGAGAATGTCCATTGGAGAAAGGCTGGCGACCTCTCTTTTCCCATAGATCAGAAGGTTCTCTGGTGGGAGAGCATCTTTAAACTCGCCAGAGAACCTTCTAATCTATGGGAAAAGAGAAGTCTTCAGGTTTTCTCCAAAGGACTTTCCTGCCAAAATTTAAATTCAACATTCCCCCCTCAATCCCACCAATCTGGTTTGAGGACTACTATATAAAAAGCAGACATCAACTGCTTAAGCACTTCACCCTGAAGAAAGCCACAGTATGATGGCTGAATCGTCGGTTCCAGTTAGGAAATTTCCCATCAGCCCCTGCGGGCTTAACAGAGATGCGAGGGAGACACTCTCCCTTCGCGCCTCTCAAAACCGTCGCGGAGGGAGGGATTTGGCAGGGCAGAGGGGGCCCCGCGGGACCGTCCATGCTGCCGCGGCCTTGGTAGCAGCCAGCGGTTTTGCTTTTTAAAAATTCATTTTACTTGAGCCGATGGGGGGGTAGGACTGGAAATGGGCTGGGGGGGTTAGGACTGGTAATGGGCTACGGGGGGGGGGTTAAGACTGATAATGGGCTGTGGGCTGATGGGGGCTGTCTGGTAATGGGCTATGGGGGGGCTAGGAATGGAAAAGGGCAGATTGGGTTAGGAATGAACATGGGCTGTGGGCTGTTGGGGGGGTTAGAACTGGTAATGGGCTTTGGGGGGGTTAAGACTGATAATGGGCTGTGGGCTGTTGGGGGGGGTTAGAACTGTTAATGGGCAATGAGGGGTGTTTAGAACTGGTAATGGGCTAGGAGGGGGGTTAAGACTGATAATGGGCTGTGGGCTGATGGGGGCTGGTAATGGGCTATGGGGGGGCTAGGACTGGAAATGGGCTGGGGGGGTTAAGACTGGAGGTGGGCTGATTGGGTTAGTACTGGTAATGGGCTGTGGGCTGTTATGGGGGTTATAACTGGTAATGGGCTATGGGGTGGTTAAGACTGGTAATGGGCTGTGGGCTGATGGGGGCTGTCTGGTAATGGGCTATGGGGGGGCTAGGACTGGAAATGGGCTGGGGGGGTTAAGACTGGAGGTGGGCTAATGGGGTTAGGACTGGAAGTGGGCTGATGGGGGGTTAGGACTGGTAATGGGTTATAGGGGGGCTTAAACTGAAAATGGGGTGATGGGGGGTTAGGACTGGAAGTGGGTTGATGGGGGGCTAGGACTGGTATTGGGTTGGGGAGTTGCTAGGACTGGAAATGGGCTGATGGGTGGCTAGGACTGGAAATGGGCTGATGCAGGGACTAGAAGGGAATGGATGCTGGGTGAGGCTGGAACTAGAAGGGAGCTGATGTTGGGGGAGGATTAGAATGGGATGGGGCTGGAAGAGTAAAATGGAGAAGGGAAAAATATTTTGTGTGGGAGGGATAAAAAATCTACAATTGGCCGGGTATTGGGAGAATAAGTGGGGATTGAGGATGGAGGGGTAAAATTTGAGTGGATGAAATAGGAATGAGGAAAGAGCAAAAGGAGAAAGATTAGTATGTTAAAGCAGATGTAGAGAGAGAATGGAAAAAAAGTAGAAGAGAGAAGAAAGGACAAATGGACAGCAGACGATGGAGAGTTAGCAGAAGACACGAAGAAACCAGAAGAAAGTGGCTGGAGCAATTGCAGATGAAAAAATGCACAAAAGGTAGAAAAATATCTCTTTATTTTGAATTTATTAATTGGAATATGTCAGCTCTGGTAAATGTGCATCATTCACGTCTGCGCTTTGTTTAGTACAAGAGCAAATTAATGTATAGTTTTATTTCTACAGTGTTGTACATTCCAAGTTTGGCTTTTGGGATTCCCAGTTTAGTTATTGTCTTCCTGTTTCTAAATTGTGATTACTTGTTTGGTGATGGTCTATGTTCTGCATGTGTAACTGAGCTGAGGTGTTCTGTTTATATAATTCCTATTTGACATTGCCACTTGTTCTCTTTCCCCAGTAGGTCATGTATTGTTGTTCTCTGAAATTTATTGGTTTAATATTTGCAGTGTTGCCTTTTGATTGGTAGAGTATGGTGCTATGTGAGTCCTGGTAGTGCTGTTAGGATACGGCGGGTTTGCTATGGGTTGGCACTGGATTATAGTAATGTAGAAATCTTTTAGTCTTTCTTTATCCATACACTCTAAGAGGCACGTTTACTAAAAGTTAGTATATGGTAACATTATGCAAATATTTATGCAAATGAGGCCCCTTATGCAAATGAGGCCCTGCACCCCCCTTGGGCCGCCCCTGCTGGGGGCCCACAATTTTTGTTGGCGTAGGGCCTCACTCAAGGTAAATCCGGCCCTGCTCACGGCAGTGGTGTAACTCTGCCCAAGCAGCCCCCGCAATGCAGGGCGGGGCCCAGACTACAGGAGGGCTTACTCAGCCTTCCCAGTCCAGCACAACCTCCTGACTCCGAGTAAAACTAGCAGGCAGTACTGCAACCCTGCTTGCCAGTTTTACTAACAGTCTGGGGCAAAAAAAGAGCCCTCGCCTCCCATGATGCAGCTTCCTTTCCCCCCTCCCCCCCCCCCCCCAATTACCACTTCCAGGACTGAAGCTCCAACGCCAGCAGAAAAAAAATTGACATGGAGTGCTGAAAGCCACAGTTCCCTCCTCCTTCCTCATGACACCTGCAGCATCATTGCAAAACAAATAGAAGCAAGGCGTGGAGCTGTTTAGGTCAGGCAAGCTGCTGATGGCTCTGGGATCACGCCCCCTCTGACGAAGACTTCCTTTTTGCGTGTTATTCGGGCTCTTAGGGCCTATTTGGATCATCCTGCGCTCTGCGCTCTAGTTTTTTCATTAGTGATTAGTCGGCTTGACAATGGTAATTCACTTTATTATGTGGCTGCTTTGCAGTGGCTAAAAAGTGTGCAAAATGTGGCTGTCAAGCTTATCTCATGGTTTCAGTTTTTTGACCATGTCAGTCCCTTATTGAAAGCTCATCACTGGTTACCGGTGTTGTATCAGCTAAAATTGAAGATTCTTTGGCTGGTGTTTAAGATGTACTATTTTGGCCTTCCCTGCAATGTTCCCTCTAATTTTCTGTAGGCTGTGTGCGCATAAAATATCAGCTGTGCAGCTTTTGAAGGAAGGTTAAATTTTTGTGCGCCACATAACACTCGGCGTTATATACTTTAAAATTTGACTACACGTCAGAATACAGTATGTACACCACATTGATTGCACTAGAAAATATTGTAGAACTTGTGAAAACCGTAAATACACAACAACTTTTCAATTTTAAGAATGTCTGTGTTGTTTTCTATCAGAATAAGAACCGTAATTTTTGTGCGCTCTGTTGTAAAGTATGTGCGCTCACTCGGCGAGGTGTGTGCGCGCGCACACGCGCACAGCTTAGAGGGAACAGTGCTTCCCTGTTATCGTGCTGATGTGTTGCTGTCGTATGTCCCTTCAGTCCACCTTACACACTTGGCATCTGTTAAGCAATCGGTGTTTTATTTTGTGACCCCCATGGCTATGGAATTCAATTCCTCTTTACATATGGCAGGTTGATTCATTGACGTTTTATAAAAAGCTTTTGAATACATACATAAGTGTGATGTTTGCAGTGCTCTGCCACTTGTTTTTTTAAACATTTTTGGGGGGAGGGGACGAGGGAACTGAAGGGGAAAGGTGTTCTCTCCCCCTTCTCATGACTGTCGCCGTTATCATGAGGGGCCCTCTGCAAATCTTGCTTGGGGGCCCCTCATTTGAACTTATGCCACTGGCTCATGAATAGCCAGAATGAACTGTATCATCACCATGAACATTCACAGGCACAAATTCCATAATGAACCAGTTTACGCATTGGGTATATGTATTCTTCTTTCCTCTGTATTGTGGTTCTTGTATTTTTTTGCCTTTATAAAATAGGCATACAATAGGTGCATTTTTCCACTTTTCCCCTAAAGGAGTCGAGTAATTCACCTCGGCGGCAATGACCTGACAGGGACGCGCAGTGTCGAGCTTACGAAGAAGATGCAGAATGATCTGCAGACACTGGCGTCTACCTTTCCAGGAGCATTGCTGGTCTGGTCTCATATCATCCCGCGGCGAGTCTGGAGAGGCGAATGGTCGCACCGTGCTGTGGAAAAGACAAGACGAAAAGTGAACAGGTGGATGACAAGATTTATGGACGCACTGGGAGGGTACAGCATTGTTCACGAGCTCATAGAGGAAAACTGCCCTGGCTTGTATCGCGCAGACGGCGTACACTTGTCCGAAATCGGGATGGATGTTTTCCTCTGTGCCATACAAGACACGCTGGAACACCTCTGGCAGAGACGCGTGTTGGCCACAGCAAAGAGAGGAGAGCCATCAGGAGGTGGGGACCCCCCTGGCGAGTGAGGAATCGCTGCCTGGAGGGATTGGCAGGAGAGATAGGAGCCCCCTCCTTTCAAAGAGAGTGCACAGCCCAGACATGCTAAGGGGGAGTGGAACATGTAGGAGGTGTCCACAGGCAGGACACAGAGTGGAAGCAGGAACAGTGTCTAGAGGGCCTCCCGATGCTTTCACGGCAGGAGGGACATGTACAGAGATTTGCCAACGCAGCCCTGCCCACGCCTTATGACGGGACTTGGGCAGAGGCGGAACCAGACACTGTTGCAAGAGGAACAGCCCCAGAAGAGGGCCTGTTGTTCCAGCAGAACATCCCCCGTGACGATCTCATTCTGTTTAGAACGGCGGCAGTGGGGAAAAGGCTTGGACGGCAGCTTTTCCAAATATCCCTGCCGTACGCCAAGGACCTAACTAGAGTGGGCTGTGCCTCTGGAGAGGGGGTGCAAGAAATTGTAACTTAATATAATTTACGATATATATGGTTGTAATGTTATATAAAGGATGGTGTAAATAGCTAATAGGATAGGCTTATGCTGTGGCCAACAGTATGCTACTGTAATTTCCAAAGAAAATGTTGGTAACAAAATAAATACGTTGTTTCTTTGTTGCAACCCGGAGCATGTGCAGTTATTGAGGCGGGAGGTGAAGGGAAGGGGTGGGGGGGGGGGGGAGGAGGGAGGGAAGGAAGGGGTAGTGACCCGAGGCCGCATTGCTGGTCGCTTGGCTGTGGTTCTTGTATTTTTTTGCCTTTATAAAATAGGCATACAATAAGTGCATTTTTCCACTTTTCCCCTAAAGGAGTTTTCCCAAAGATATCCCCAGCTATTCTAGAAAGCCGTGCATACGGACATCTCTGGGATGAACACATCCATGTCACATGGGGCATTGCAGAGGCGTGTCCAGGGCTTTCTGTAAAAGCTACAAAGGAGCACCCAATTTCAGAAACAGTGAGCACACCTAAACCCACCAATGTCTATTCCATGTCTATTCCTGCTCCAAGGCATGAACAGTCATCAGGAAAAGCTCTCATTCTGCCACCAAAATACCTGAAGGGACTAAAGAAGGTACTCTGATATCCACAACACTTTTCACGACCAAAAAGAAAACAGAAAGGAAATGCGGACACTTATTTTCTGGTCGGCATGCCACTGCCCTGTCTCCGCTCACATTATAGCAGGCAAGGATGTGTATTTGGCATGGAACAGATGTCCCTGAACTAAATTTAAGTCATGGGAATGTCTATGTGGCCATGATCATGACATCCATTTTGGGCACATGAAAGTTTCTGAAATTGGGCCGAAACTTGCCTGTGGCTGGTTTGTTTTCATACATTTTGACCTATACGTCCCAGATTGTACCTAGACATTTCTAAAATGTGCCTTCGCATGTCCTTTATACGCTTACTTAATTTGCTGGAAGGTTCACTGTCAGACTGTTAGGCTTGCAGACAGGGGCGGCCCAAGGGGGATGCGGGGCCATGTGCGGAGACCCGGTGCGGGGCCTCATTTGCATAAATATTTGCATAATGTTACCATATACTAACTTTTAGTAAACATGCCTCTTAATGAGTGTATGGATATAGAAGGACTAAAAGATTTCTACATTACTATAATCCAGTGCCAACTGCCAGACACATTAGGAACTACTACAAACACTGCCCATTTAGAACCCATAGCAAACCCGCCGTATCCTAACAGCACTACCAGGACTCACAAAGCACCATACCCTACCTATCAAAAGGAAACATGCAAATATTAAACCAATACATTTCAGAGAACAACAATACATGACCTACTGGGAAAAGAGAACAAGTGGCAATGTCAAATAGGAATTATATAAACAGAACACCTCAGCTCAGTTACACATGCAGAACACAGACCATCACCAAACAAGTAATCACAATTTAGAAACAGGAAGACAATAATTAAACTGGGAATCCCAAAAGCCAAACTTGGAATGTACAACACTGTAGAAATAAAACTATACATTAATTTGCTCTTGTACTAAACAAAGCACAGACGTTAATGATGCACATTTACCAGAGCTGACATATTCCAATTAATAAATTCAAAATAAAGAGATTTTTCTACCTTTTGTGCATTTTTTTCAGCTGCAATTGCTCCAGCCACTTTCTTCTGGTTTCTTCATGTCTTCTGCTAACTCTCCATCGTCTGCTGTCCATTTGTCCTTTCTTCTCTCTTCTAGTTTTTTTCCATTCTCTCTACATCTGCTTTAACATACTAATCTTTCTCTTTTTGCTCTTTCCTCATTCCTATTTCATCCACTCAAGTTTTACCCCTCCATCCTCAATCCCCACTTACTCTCCCAATACCCGGCCAATTGTAGATTTTTTATCCCTCCCACACAAAATATTTTTCCCCTCTCCATTTTACTCTCCCAGCCCCATCCCATTCTAATCCTCCCCCAACATCAGCTCCCTTCTAGTTCCAGCCTCACCCAGCATCCATTCCCTTCTAGTCCCTGCATCAGCCCATTTCCAGTCCTAGCAACCCCCCAACCCAATACCAGTCCTAGACCCCCATCAACCCACTTCCAGTCCTAACCCCCCATCACCCCATTTTCAGTTTAAGCCCCCCCATAACCCATTACCAGTCCTAACCCCCCATCAGCCCACTTCCAGTCCTAACCCCATCAACCCATTTCCAGTCAGCCCCCCATAGCCCATTGCCAGTCCTAAACCCCCCCCCATCAGCCCACAGCCCATTACCAGTCCTAACCCCATCAGCCCACCTCCAGTGTTAACCCCCATCAGCCCATTTCCAGTCCTAGCCCCCCCATAGCCCATTACCAGTCCTAACCCCCCCCCAACAGCCCACAGCCCATTACCTGTCCTAACCCCATCAGCCCACCTCTAGTCCTATCCCCTCCACATCAGCCCTTTTCCTGTCCTAGCCCCCCCATAGCCCATTACCAGTCCTAACCCCCCATCAGCCCACAACTAGTCCTAACCCCATCAGTCCACCTCCAGTGTGAACCCCCCCATCAGCCCATTTCCAGTCCTAGCCCCCCCATAGCCCATTACCAGTCCTAACCCCCCCAACCGCCCACAGCCCATTACCAGTCCTAACCCCATCAGCCCACCTCCAGTCTTAACCCCCCCATAGCCCATTACCATTCCTAACCCCCCCCCCCCATCGGCTCAAGTAAAATTAAAAAAAAAAAAAAAGCTGGCTGCTACCGCTGCTGCCACCGCAGCAGCAGCAGAATGGAGTGTCCCGCGGGGCCCCCTCTGCCCGGCTGAGTCCCTCCCTCCCTCCCTCTGCGACGGCTGAGCCCCTCTGTGCCGGCTATCAGATTTGCGAAGGGAGAGTGTCTCCCTCGCGTCTCTGTTAAGCCCGCAGGGGCTGATGGGAAATTTCCCATCTGCCCCTGCGGGCTTAACAGAGACGCGAGGGAGACACTCTCCCTTCGCGAATCTGAAAGCCGGCACAGAGGGGCTCAGCCGTCTCAGAGGGAGGGAGGGAGGGACTCAGCCGGGCAGAGGGGGCCCTGCGGGACACTCCATTCTGCCACTGCCGCGGCGGCAGCGGTAGCAGCTAGCTTTTTTTAAAATTTAATTTTGAAAAAAAGCAGAATGTTCTTTGCGCGGGGCCCTGTGCAAAAAACATTCTTGCTCAATGGACGGGCCAGCCCTGCTTGCAGATAAAGAGTAGTTACTCATCTGTAACAGGTATTCTCCAGGAGCAGCAGGAATCAGTCCTCACTTATGGGTAACGTTGCCGACGGAGCCCTCGCAGAGCAATTTCCCCAGCTTTCGAAGAAAGCCTTTGGGATTGCAGCGCGCATGCGCGGTCCCCTTCCCACCCGAGGGTGCCATCTTGCTCAGTCTGATGACATAGCGAAGAGACAGCAAAAAAAGTTAGCAAAAAGAATGACTGCAACTCCAAGGGGAGGAGGGAGAGTAGTGAGGACTGATTCCTGCTGCTCCTGGAGAACACCTGTTACAGGTGAGTAACTACTCTTTCTCCAGGACCAAGCAGGAAGTCAGTCCTCACTTATGGGACTCCCCAGCTCAAGGCTACCGGAGGCCTCAAGCCGAAAATGAGCTCCCTCAAGCTCAACAGCACAGAAGGAAGGAATCTTCTCTGAATATGCATCCGGCCGGTAGCCAAACACCGGGGCCGGAGGGAGGAGTTGCCTAAACCTCAAAGAGATTGTGGAGGACTGCCTGTCCGAAAGCACTATCCCTGCGCGACTCCCTCTCCAGGCAGTAATGGGCCGCAAAAGTCTGGCTGGAGGACCAAGTAGCGGCCCGGCAGATGTCTGCCAACGGAACAGAGCGGAGGTGAGCAACTGACGCAGCCTTTGCCCTGACACGGTGTGCCGTGACTCGACTCTCTAGGGAGAGGCCGGCCGCCCCATACGCCCAGGCGATGCAGTCAGCTACCCAGGCGGACAAAGTACGCTTAGAGACAGGTACCCCCAACCGATTGGGGTCGAAAGAGACGAAAAGCTGAGCAGCTTTTCTATGCTCACGCGTACGCTCAAGGTAGAAAGACAAGGCTCTTCGACAGTCCAGGGTATGCAGAACAGTCTCAGCTCGGCTGGTATGCGGCCTGGGAAAAAAGGTCGGAAGAACCACCTCTTGATTGATGTGGAAAGAGGAAACCACCTTCGGAAGAAACTTAGGGTGCGTCCGTAAGACAACCCTATTCTTGTAGAACCTAGTATAAGGGGCTCCGACACTAGGGCCTGTAGTTCACTAACGCGCCTAGCGGAGGTAAGAGCCACCAAGAAGAGAGTTTTCCATGAGAGGAAACGAAGGGAGCAGGTAGCCATGGGTTCAAAAGGCGGGCAAGTAAGCCTTTGTAAAACCACATTGAGATCCCAGTCGGGAGCCGGAGGGCGCAGCGGGGGCTTAAGCAGGAGCAGGCCCCTGAGGAAACGTGCCACCAAGGGGTGCGAGGAAAGAGGCTGGCCCTCCACCGGCGAGTGATGCGCAGAGAGGGCACTGAGGTGGACTCTGACAGAATTGGACTTGAGGCCTAGGTCGGAGAGATGAAGCAAATACTGCAGTACCACCGATACTAAGCAGGCGAAGGGTTCCTCAGAGCGCTGAGAACACCAGACCGAGAAGCGACGCCATTTAAGGGCGTAAGATTTCCGGGTGGAAGGTCGCCGAGACGCCAGGACGACAGCCTCCACCTCCGGAGGAAGTAAGAGCGGAGCTAGGACTACCCTTTCAGCAGCCAGGCCATCAGATGAAGGGCCCGGAGGTTGGGGTGTAGAAGAGTGCCCTGATCCTGGGTCAGGAGATCGGGCTGAAACCCCAGAGGAAGAGGGGTGTCCACCGCTAGCTGCAGGAGCAGAGGGAACCAGGGTTGTCTCGGCCACCTGGGCGCTACCAGGATCACGGATGCCCTGTCCTGGACAACTTGCCAGTAATTTCCACCATCCATTGTGTTTACCTCTACTGTTGCCAGTAATTACCACCATTCACTGTGTTTACCTCTACTGTTGCCAGTAATTACCACCATTCACTGTGTTTACCTCTACTGTTGCCAGTAATTACCACCTTTCACTGTGTTACCCTCTACTGTTTGCCAATAATTCAACCCCCATTCAACTGTGTTACCTTTATAACTACTGCCCTGTTGTCAGTCCAGAATGTACAAACTCCTGATAGTACTCATCTCTCTCCTTACCCTTGGACTCCCCAACCTCTCAATTGCATTCAACCAGGACTCTAACCCCATTCCAATCCTACACCATGGAAGGAGACGGCCCGAGCTCCCATACCATACCACAACAAAAACCAACCACACACCCCACTCCCACCTACTTAACATCCCCCTCCAACTATTCAAAAAGACACAAGCCAAGAAACAACGTCAGCAACGCCTACTGAAATGTGCCCTGATAAACGCCAGATCAGTGCGCTCAAAATGGCCTGCAGCCATTGACCTGATATCACTACACAATCTCGACATCTTGATGATCACCGAGACTTGGTTGTCAGCATGCGACAATGTTCTCTTAAACCAGATGCTACCCCCAGGATTTTCCCTATATACTTGCCACAGGTCCACTCAGAAAGGAGGCGGGACACTCATCCTGGCCAAAGCTGACCTTCAATTTAAGTTGCATAACACCTCCAGCTCTACTCACCTTGACACCCTCACCATATCAAGTGAACTCTGCACCATCAACCTCATATACCGGGCGCCCACTCCATCACAAGATGACCTATCAACAATAATTGAGTTAACATGTCAAACTTTCACCCCGTACTCTCCAAATTGGTTAATCGGCGACTTTAACCTCCCATCTCTTCAAAATAGCCACTCAACAACATTCCTTGAAGCCCTAGAGGATCTAGGATACATACAATGTGTCAACTCTGCCACCCACACTAAGGGGGGCAAGCTGGACCTAATATTCGCACCTCTTTCTAATGCCTCATCATCCCAAGACATCGCACTATCCGTGACACCAGTGCCGTGGTCCGACCACCATCTCCTTAGCTTCCACATACCCATAAGCACTCCCAGTGACAACCAGACAACAACAAATACAAATAATTCCAGAACTACAGCAGCCCGCTTCCGCCCACTCAACAAGAGCGAAGTCCTAGAGAACCTCCAACCTCTTATGACCAACACATCCCTCAGCCTGGATGACCTCATATCAAAATGGGATGATAACCTCAGAGCTGCATCCTGTCCATCTTTCGCCGAAAAAACTACAAAACGACGAGAACATGCACCCTGGTTCTCCACGGACCTACGAACATCGCTTCACCATCTACGCAAACTCGAGAGGCAATGGCGTCGAACCCACTCCTCTGAAGCACACACTGCATACAACTCATACTTGCTGACCCACCGTGAGAAAATAACACAAAAAAGGAAACTCTATCACACTGATATTTTAAAACGCTCCATCAACAAACCACATGCTTTATTCAATATAGTAAAGTCCATAACAGGAGAACCAATCTCAGTCCACCCCCCAATGCCTCAACCACAGGACTATGCAGACTATTTACAATCGAAGATGGTTAAGACCAACGCAAACATAGGCACTAATAATCCCTCCACACCATCCGAAACTTTTCAAGCAACGCCACTATGCAACTTCACCACAGTCTCCACTAAAGAGGTCGCGGACATCGTTGCTTCTGTTAATCCCAGCACAGCACCTAATGACCCCTGCCCAGCCAGCTGGATCAAAGAGCTTCGTCATGACATAAGCAACATCCTGGCCAAAATTCTGAACCAGTCCTTCACCACAGGATCATTCCCGCAGAGCCTCAAAAACACCTCTATCAAACCATTACTAAAAAATAGCAAACTAGATCCAGCCAAAGTAGAATCCTTCAGACCAATATCGAGCATCCCCCACCTTGCCAAGATCATTGAGAAAGCCGCCCAACAACAAATCCAGCAACATATCGACACCGAAGCACCATTGGATCCAGCCCAACACGGATTCAGAGTAGCACACGGAGTAGACACTGTCCTCACAACCCTGTTTAACGATCTGATCACAGGAATCAACAACATACAACAAGGCTTTGTCCTTATTTTCCTGGACATATCTGCTGCCTTCGACTCAGTGAGTCATGACATACTTCTACAACGCCTGAAAGAAAAGGGGATCCAAAATACAGCTCTAAAATGGTGTGAATCCTACCTATCCAATAGATGGCAGCAAGTCAAGGCTGGCCACTCATCCTCCGAACCATTTCTACAAACACAGGGAGTTCCCCAAGGATCGTCCTTATCTTCATTGATGTTTAACATTTATATGCAGCCGATATGCGACTTAATTCGATCCTTCAACGTAAAATGCCTTGCATACGCTGATGACATCCTCCTTTACATGCCATTCTTGATAGACCAACCAGTGCTCTCCCCAATAATTAATTGCTTCGAAGCAGTAACAGATTGGCTATTATCTCAAAATTTACGGATCAATCACAGCAAAACGGATGTCCTATTTGTCACGAGGAACCTCAAATTCACACCCCCTTCATCTCTACGAGTCAACAATGTAGAGTTGAAATCCAAATCCACAATTCGTTACCTCGGCATCACCCTGGACCAGCACCTGAACATGACAACGCATATAAAAAACATCACAAAGGCAATATACCATAAGATCAGAACTCTACGTCACCTCCGACACTTACTGGACTTCACAGACTACCGAACAACCTTTCAGGCTCTAGTCCTTCCACATGTTGATTTCGCGAATATTATTCTTCATGGCCTTCCACAGTCGACCTTAAACCCGCTCCGCTTAGCCTTGAATGCAGCCGCAAGAGTCCTCTCCGGATCATCAAGATCCGACCACATAACACCCATCATGAAGGATTTACATTGGCTACCTCTTCACGCCAGGATCCAATACAAATCACTGGTTCTTACCTTCAAAGCCCTAAATAACTACCCCCCTACGCCAATCAGCACGCTAATCCATGGCACCCTAGAAAATAGAAACAGAAGATCTACTGCACGGAACACGTTAGCAGTCCCCAACCTAATGACTAAATGCACAAAAGCTACCTCCAACAGAGCCTTCTCCTTATTTGCCCCTTTAAACTGGAATGCACTCCCCCATGAAATCCGTGGAATAAAAAGCATCATTCTATTCAGAAAAGCTTTAAAACTCCACCTATTCACAAAATATTACTCAGAAACCTCCAATGATAGAAGCACATCCAACAACCTGCAAACTTCCCCCATATACCTGCCGCCCCTGCACGTCATCTCCTCAGATAATGGTTAGCTTCACAAAACTAATGCAACACCCATTTACATTAAAGTATTGTACATAGTTTGAGTTAATATGTATTTAGTTCCCCTGGTTTCCTTCCCATGTTCAATTTCCTGTTCTTTGTAAACTCAATGTTGTTTGTATACATTGTAGTATGCTTGTTTGATGTACACCGCGCTGATTTTAATAGCGCGGTATAGAAGCAAATGTTAAATAAATAAATAAATAAAATAAACTTTGAACAGCGTCCGGGACACAAGGCACTCAAATCTCACCTCTTCCCCCAATATTACTTGACCAACTAACCAATCTTAATCACTACCCAAACTAAGAACAATTCCTGTAATGTATACTTGTAAATACTCTTGTAAATACTCTTGTAAATAGTTGCAGTAATGACGTCCCATGTTTTATTCCAAGTTCTCTGACCTTGTTCTCTGTAAAACCTTAACAGTTTGTTGTTATGGCATGTTGTTATATTGTGAACCGCGCTGATTCTGAATAGAGCGGTATATAAGAGCCTGTAATAAATAATAAATAAATAATAAATAAAATAAATAAAGTGGCGTGAGAGGAAAGGCATACAGTAGGCCCGCGGACCACGAGATGAGGAAAGCATCCGGCGCTACTCTGAGAGGATGTGGGTGCCGAGAGCAGAACCTGGGAAGTTGCCGGTTCAGAGGACTGGCAAAGAGATCCACGGTGGGGAGGCCCCACCGGCGGAAGATCTGCCGGACAACTAAGGGGTTCAACCTCCATTCGTGTGGCTGCAGAATCCGGCTCAGTTTGTCCTGCCCGGGCAGGTAAACAGCCTTGAGGATGTCGTGGTCGACTGCCCACGAGCACAGTCTCCGGGCCTCCTGACAGAGAAGGAGGGAGCCTGTGCCCCCCTGTTTGTTCACATAGAACATGGCAACCTGATTGTCCGTCTGCACCAGTACAGACTGACGAGAAGTGAGGTAAGAAAAGGTCCGCAGAGCTAGGCGGATCACCCGCAGCTCCAGGAAGTTTATCTGCTGAGCCGCCTCCCAAGGGGTCCAAAGGCCTTGGGTGCGCGCTCCCTGGCAATGCGCTCCCCATCCCAGGAGAGAGGCATCCGTCGTAAGCACCTGGGAGGGTGTGGGAGGCTGAAAAGCATGCCGAGCATCAGGTTGGGCAGGTGAAGCCACCATTGCAGAGAGGAGACCAGACGGTCGGAGATCTGTAGCAGGTCCGTCAGACTCCCTGTGGCCTGATGCCATTGAGTACGAAGGCTCCACTGAACAGGCCGCATATGTAGGCAGGCATTTGGGGTGACATGGACCGTGGAGGCCATATGACCGAGCAGCTGCAGGAATCGCCTGGCCGGGGCCGGCGACATGCTGTGGAACCTGCCGGCCAGAGCTATGAGCCTGTCGGCTCGCTCCCGAGGCAAGAAAGCACAAGCCCGCAGAGTGTCCAGCCGTGCCCCTATGAACTCGAGATCCTGAGAGGGGCGCAACGTGGACTTTCCGAAGTTTATGACGAAGCCCAAGTGCTGAAGCAAAGCCACTGTGCGTTGGGTGGCCTGAGTGACCTCTACGGTATGAGCCAGTCATCCAGGTAGAGGAAGACGAAGAGGCCTTGAAGCCTCAGGAAGGCCACCACCACTGCCAGGCATTTTGTGAACACCCTGGGAGCGGAGGACAGGCCGAAGGGCAGCACGCGGTACTGATAATGTCTTCCCGCCACCAAAAATCTCAGGTATTGCCGGTGGTCCAGGTGGATAAGGATGTGGGTGTAGGCATCCTTTAGGTCCAAGGAGCATAGCCAATCTCCCTGCTGGAGGTAGGGCAGTAGGATTCCAAGGGTAAGCATCCTGAACTTTTCCCGCTGCAGGAACTTGTTGAGGTCGTGTAGGTCCAGGATGGGTCTGAGGCCTCCTCTTCGCTTTGGCACCAGGAAGTACCTCGAGTAGAACCCTTAACCCCAGAGGTGTTGGGGTACTGGCTCCACAGCCTGCTCCCCCAGCAGACCCTGCAGCTCCTGAAGGAGTAAGTCCTTGTGCAGAGGGGGCCTTGGAGGCTCCCCTGGGAAGTAGGGGGGAGGCACCTGGTGAAAATGTAGGAGGTAGCCCTTTTGAACCACCTGCAGTACCCAGGAATCGGAGGTTATGGCTGACCACCTGTGGGCAAAGTGGATCAGCCTGCCCCCCGTACAGGGTAAAGGGGCTATGCTGGCATAGTCAAAAACCCCCACCCTGCTGAGCAGGGGGCTCTGTAGTGGGCTTGGGGGCCCGAGGCCTACGGGGCCCATTACCCTGACTCTTAGCCTGCGGACCCTGATTGGGGGCTGCAGACGCTTGGTATTGAAAATGCTGTTGCTTATAGGCGGGCACCTTAGTCGGGTAAAAAGGTTTTTTCCCCGGGCCCTTCCTCTTTTGTGAAGGAGCAGAGGTATTTCTGGATAAGCGAGTCCTAGTGAGAGTCTCGGACTCGAGTTCCGCCACCTTATCAGCCATGGGCTTGCCAAAGAGGTTTTCACCTCTGCAGGGGACATCAACCAACTTGTCCTGTACCCAGGGCTCGAGGTCGGATGACTGAAGCCAGGCCTGTCGGTGGGCACCGATGCCGGCTCCCGCAACTCAGGCCGACGCCTCAAAGCCATCGTATGCCGCCCGAGAAATAAACTTCGAGCACTCTCGAATACTATCGGACAAGGTCTGGAACCTCTGCAAGGGTTCCTCGGAGAGACCAGCCGAGAACCCGGCGATTTCTTTCACCAGGTCTCGGAGGAACATGCCCATATATAGCTGGTATGTCTGGACTCGGCAGGCCAGCATGGAGCCCTGGAAGCACTTCCTACCGAGGGCATCCAGGTTATGGGCCTCCTTACCTGGCGGCACCGAGGAGTGCATCTTTTGACTTTTAAGTCGATGCATGGCCGATTCCACAACCATAGAGTGGTGCGGTAATTGCGCCTTTTGGAACCCGGGACTCTTGCGGACTCGATACATCGAATCGACCCGCTTGCTCAACACCGGCGTCGAGGCCGGGCATTCCCACATGTGAAAGAGCAGCCGCTCCAGCATAGGAGGGACCGGCACAGTAAAGGCCTCCTTCGGGGGAGAGTCATACTGGAGGGCCTCGAGCTCTTCGGCGCGGGGCTCCTTCTCGGGATCCGTGGGGAAGGACAACGCCTTGGCCATACCCCTCACAAAATCGGAGAAGCGGGTATCCTCCGGAGGGGATCGCCTCCGAGGCTCCGACTTGGGCGAGTCGGAGGGGACGCACCGAGTCTGAAAAGAACCGGGTGACTCGTCCCCTTCCGTGTCCCAGCCCGATGCCTCCGTGGAGGAGTCGAGAGGCTCCGTGCGGGCGGAGGTTCACCCCGACGCCGATGCCGGCGTCGACGACCTCGGTCCCGAACGGGAGGCCGAGGGAGACCTCGACCAAGGATCGACTCGAGCACGTACGGACTCGAGGATCGACTCGGCCGCCGGTGTCGACGTCCCAGTGGTCGGGGCAGATGCACTGGCGAAGCCGGTCATCAATGCCCGCTGCTGATCCATGAAGGCAGAGATACTGCGCTCCAAGGTCGTCATCCTGAGACCAAGCTCAGAAGACCCGGCAGCCTCCGACCCGGGCCCCGATGGCGTCGGGCCCGGCATCGGTTCCGGAGGGGAGTCCAGGAGGACTATAGCACTCATGTGTCCAGGCGGCTCCTGCTCCAAGCGAGGAAGTTTGGAAGGCCTCTCCGCCTCCGAGGACTCAGGGCGGCTGACAGGGCTAAGCGACCCGGCCTTCGAGGGACCAGGTGCGTCCTCCGACGACGCCCGAGTGAGTTTCTTCTTCCGACGATGTTCCCGGTCGGAGGACCCCCGTTCAGAGGAACTCCGATGATACTCGTGGCCGGAGCCACGAGACATCGAAGCCTCCGAGGTCTGGGACTGACCGGACTCGGGGTCAGAGAAGATTCGTTCCTTTTGTGACTGTCGACTCCTCAGTGACTTTGAGGACATTCTGCTGCATGTACCACAACCCTCCGAGTCATGGTTGGATCCGAGGCAACGGAGGCAGCAGTCATGCGTGTCAGTAAGAGACATCAGTTTGGAACAACGATCACATTTTTTAAACCCGCTGGCAGCCATCGGGGGAAAGAGGGCCCCGGCGAGGTCGAAAGACCGTGCTGCCAGGGGTGAAGAAGAAAGTGGCAGGAACGCCAGTTAGAAGGACAAAAACTGAAAAAGAAAATGTGAACGGGCTCGATAAGGATATCGAGGCCGGGAGGGGACACGCGAAACCGAGAAAAAACAAACTAAAGAAATTAATCAACTTTTTCAGCGGCGATAACAAACTACGTCTGTAGGGCTCCGCGGAAAAAAGAAGACTGAGCAAGATGGCACCCTCGGGCGGGAAGGGGACTGCGCATGCGCGCTGCAATCCCAAAGGCTTTCTTCGAAAGCTGGGGAAATTGCTCCGCGAGGGCTCCGTCGGCGACGTTACCCATAAGTGAGGACTGACTTCCTGCTTGGTCCTGGAGAAATGACCTTTCCTGCATGCTTTCCTACTTTCAGCTGACTTCACTCTCCTCCTTCACCTCATCTCACACTAACTCTGACATGTTTGGGCCCAAAAATGTCTAATTTTTACAAAAACAAAACCCACA
This sequence comes from Ichthyophis bannanicus, assembly GCA_033557465.1. NCBI lineage: Eukaryota > Metazoa > Chordata > Amphibia > Gymnophiona > Ichthyophiidae > Ichthyophis > Ichthyophis bannanicus. The sequence goes on along the minus strand of CM066031.1, from coordinate 622,769,741 downwards.
CTTTGCTGTTTTGCTCTGTCCTGACAACTACACATGCTGCTGTGCACATTTCCCTCTTTCTCAACATGCTCTTTCCCTTGTGCCATGAACACCTTCCTTGCGGGTCCATCCCCTCCAGCCCCCTGACAGCCAACACGTGTGCACTGCATACACGTCCAACCTCTCCTACCCAGCGCTGGCACCGACCAAAAACCACCATTCCACACAACACTAGAAGACAAGCAGCAATGGTTTAGCAAACTGCAGGGCTAGAGCTGTTGATATGAAAAATCAGAATAAAACAGCTTTTCCTTTTGATTCAATCTTTTTTTTCTCATGGTTAACAGTGTGTTTTGGGATGTGAAAGAAAGAACATGCAGTGGGAATGATAAAGGTTAAGATGCTTTCTGGATGCTTACAGTGACTTGAAGTGACAAAGAAAAAGGCTGAAGGTGGCGGAGATTGTAGAGAAGATCAGGAAAAGAAAACATCTATGATTTGGCCTTGTGGAAAGAAGAAATTGAATTCATAGATTTATATCTGCTTTTTCTGCCAGAACGAAGTACAGAGTGACTTGCTCACTGTATCTGAATGTAAAATGTAAAAGTCTGCATTTTTCTATCCATGGAAGGCCTTACAGAAAGATACCAGAACTACAGATGAAGGAGAAAATATCCAGAGAAAGGCCAAAAAAAGATGTAGCTCATTATTGCTCCCCAGGATCTCGAGGCTCACTCAAGCAAGAGAAGTGCCCTTAACCGGAGAATAGGGTGGAGGGTGTCTAGGACTGAGAAAACCACATGAGTGGAACATAGACATAGAAGAAGAAGAAAATGACAGAAGTCCTGTCTTACCAGGTACGGGCAGTATCCTGGCAAAGCACACCTTTCGGTTAATCAACCCTTGCAAGGCTATTGACTTCCACATCACACACGTTCAATACATCAACTAGAAATATGCTTTCATTTCAAATGACACAAAGGGAATCATTTTGTAAAATATCATTTTTATAGATTTTTTTTTGAGTGTAAACCCTGTTTAATGTGCATAAAAGGCTTCTTATAAAATTACCCCACGGGTTGCACACGTTGACAAGAGCGCATACTTTTATGCAACCTGTATGTAGGAGTGTTCATGAGCATAGCTTGAGGGTAGCTCAACTTTACCCATGCAAGTTTGCTGACACCAGCCATATCTAGTTTCCATGCACAGCAATAAACTGTCTTCTCTGTGAAGAGTATGTTCATTTAACTAATTGCTTTGTGCAAATGTATTTTCATGCTTGCAGTTTAATCAGTGGTGACTCAGATCCCTCTCTCCCCGGCGACAATATGATTCCCTTTATGTTATAACAAGAAAAAACTGGAAAATCTAATGAGGACAAATTAAATACTATACTAGATCCAGAGGTTAGACCAAAATATATATTTGATAATAATAATAATAACCAGTGCTGAGTGATAGCTGGAATTACCATTCCTGTAGGAACCCTATTTAATTTAACTACAGTCAAGAGGCTTCCAAGAACCAGCAACTGGCAAGCAGTCCCTTGTTGCATCGATATGTTGACGAGAACTTTTACCAATCTGTACTTTTTCAAAGTTGTATTAAATCACTCTTTCACTGTCAGATGAATTCAGCTTATAAATGCAATCAATTGAGCCATTTTGCTTAATAGGGCTAATGTAAGAGAGGGTCCTTCATCACTGTTCCATTTTCTGCAGAGGTTCAATGTCACTCCTTTATGAAATCATTGACTTCTTGCATCTGGAACATCAAGAAGCTGATAGGAGATTTTTATTTTAAATCAAAGAGCTGTATGTGATGACCAGCAAAGCATGTGCTGCTGAAGAATAGAGCCCTATTATACAGGTATATGTGAATAATGCTTGATTATAATCCTTTCTATAGAAGTTAAGATGTACACTTCTTATTGAGTTCTTAAATTATGGGCCAAATATACTTCTTGTTGTTGTTGTTGTTAAGTGCCGTCAAGTCGATGTTGACTCATGGAGACCCTCTGGATAATTGTCCTAAAATGTGTTCGATCTTTAGTCAGGCGGCTCATTGTTGGCAAACTGGCACACACAGCTGCTGTTATTGTATCAATCCATCTCATTGTTGGCCTTCCTCTTTTGTGTTTACCTTCTACCTTGCCAAGCATGATGTCTTTCTCTAATGATCTCTCTCTTTGCATGAAGTGTCCAAAGTATGAAAGTCGAAGTCTTGTCATCTGAGCTTCTAAAGAAAGCTTAGGTTTGATCCCCTCTAGTACTGACTGGTTTGTTCTTCGGGCAGTCCATGGTATACATAATATACTTACTGCAGAGTATTCTCTGAATATATGTCCCTAAGCACAGGGCTGGTGTTAGACATGTAGGGACCCAAGGCAAAAACTGGTGAGGAGACCCCAAACCCATCTTCAGGCTATGCCTCCTTCAGCTTGAGATGGACTTGGGGCCTCCTGTGGGTTGGGGTTCCAGGGCAATTGTCCTGTTTGTCACCCACTAGTGCTGATCCTGCGTAACAGGTTTCCAGGTAAGGAAAGGGGTGGAGCTCTCCTTTACGGGAGCCTGGCTAAGGTCATAAATTTAATTTATTTCATACTGACCTATAATGATTTGCAGGGCTGGTCCTAAATATGTTTGGGAATGTTTCCTACATATGCCCCTGGCTCACAGAAGCTGCGCTCCCTTATGCAGTAAACAAGTGGGAACAACCCATGGGTGCCGGTGAAAGGAGGAGCTGGTGTGGGTGATTTAGAAATCCATATGGCTCAGATCAGAGAAATCCTTTCTGCTTTCCTGCTACTACTGTTTTCAATGCTTCTGCTTTGGTAAGATTTTTGCCTTTAATCCTCCTACAACTTGGGCCGTTGAATCCTTCTAGGCTCAGAGATAACAATCCCCGCCAACTGTTGCCAAAAACTCCTCAGCTCTCAGCCAGTTGCAACCTGTCCCCTTACCTCCCCCCCCTCCCAAAACACACACAGTGCAAGAGCAGCCCCAGTGTAGTAGCACACAGGCAATACAACCTGGGCTTTCTTTCATGGAACGGAGCTTTGCCTTCTCGGTAAGTTGTACACACACTTCTTCCCCCCTCTCCTTGTGAGAAGCAACCTGGGCAGCATGCCGTGGGGTGGGTAGTAAGGCAGTCCAGTAGCAGGGGATTTCTTTAGCAGGGAATTACTCAGCCCAGCCATTTCTTCCCCTGCTTCTCTCTCATATTTCAACCCCCAAAAAAGCCCAGCCCCTCCCCCCCCCCAAACACTGCAAATATTCCTGAGGCAGGGAAATTCTCAGTAACTCCCTTAGCCCCCACCCACGACAGGTCCAGCCCCCTGTACACTTTGTTTCCTCTCCAGGATAGCCCCCACCCAGCTTTCATTCTTTTTTTTTCTCCATCCCTCTTTCTTAAGTCCCTCCCCCAGCCACACCCATCCCACATACCTCTATAGTTTTCTTTCTGAAACCACTCTACCCCCCCCCCAGCACATACTCATCCAAAGTGCTCTCTCTCAAAGCCTCCCAGTACACACTCGACCATAGCTCTCACTCAGTTCCACCCTCTCTGGGTACATTCCCACTATAGCTCTCAATCACCACTCTCACCTCCAGAGTGCACACCCCACCATAGCTCTCTCTGAATCCCCCCACCCTGTACAACCCCCCCCCCCACCATAGCTCTATTTCTGTCATATATCCCCCCACACACACACACACATAGCATATACCTCCATAGCCCTCTCTTAATCACAACCCCTATAGTATATAGCCCCCCAACAGTTGAAGCCCCCCTACATACCTTCCCAGCTTTTTCTATCCTCCCCCTCCTATAATAAATCCCTCCAAAAGTAGAATGGGAACTATCCATCAAGTTCAGTATCCTGTTTCCATCAATGGCCAATCCAGTTCACATGGAATCTGCCAATCTCCAATGGCTAAGCAGAGCCTTTCCCTAAATCTACCTTAATAATGGTTTGTGGACTTTTCCTCCAGGAACTTTAAACACAGCTATACTAATTTCTTTAACCACATCCAGCAGCAATGAATTCCAGAACTTAACTATACATTGAGTGAGAAAATATTTCCTCTGATTTGTTCTAAATGTGCTACTTGTAACTTCATGGTGTGTACCATAGTTTTTTGTGCTTTTTTAAAGCATAAACAATAGATTTGTGTTTACCCATTCCACTGCACGCATTATTTTTTAGAGCTATTATATCTTCTCTCAGCCATCTCTTCTCCAGGCTCAAGAGCCCGAACCTCTTTAGCATTTCCTCATTCATGAGTAGTTCCATCTCCTTTATCATTTTGATTGTCCTTCTTTGTACCTTGTCTAATTCCACTCTATCGTTTGTGAGATGCAGCAACAAGAACTGCACATAATATTCAATGTGCAATCACACCATGGAATGATACTGAGTCATTATGATATTCTCTATTTCATTTTCCATTTCTTTCATTAGAGTTCCTAGCATTCTGTTCGCTTTTTTGACAATCATCATACACTGAGAAGAGATAGAGCCTGTGCAAAGCTATGAGGCACCCTGGGTGAACCTGATGCCCTCCAGCACCCGCTGGCACCCCCATTGCCGCTGTTGATGCCACTCTCCAGGTACTGCAGTGGCATTAATGATTTTAAACAGCACTCACCAAAACCTCTGATACAGATTTCCAGATGACATTTTATTGTATACAGCAGATGTTAAGGGCTCGCTACCCATTTTATTTTGGAAAGGTCTGGAGGCATTTCATATTATAAGGTAAATATTCATAAGTCTGAGATCATACTCCTTTATAGAGCACAGTATCTGCAATCAAAGGAAAAGGTTATGTTCTCACAGCACTGGAATAACATTATTTATAAATATATTATCTCTGCTGACAACTCTTGAAACCGCTCTTGAAACATGGGAAAGAGCGGTATATAAATAACTGTTAAATAAATAAATAAATAAATAACTATAGAAACATAGAAAATGACAGCAGATAAAGACCATGGGCCCGATATTCAACGCCAGCAATTAGTGCGATTACAGCAACTAGCCACCGGCATTGAACATTAAACCTGGATATTCAATGCTGGGGATTGTATCCGGCCCTAGCATTGACTATCCAGGGTCATCGCACAGCTTCCAACACTGCGATATTGAGCCGCTGCCCAGTTTGCAATCGGCTCCACCCTGGAACGCCACTGGCACGCTATGATGCTACACAGTTAGCATCCGTGGGTATAGTGGCATTAGTCTGGGATATTCAGCGCCACTAACCAGGACTATCACAGCTTGAGTCACCTGGTCCTGTTAATGCCCTACTTTCCTCGACTGACCCCCCATACTTCACTGCAGTATCATTGCGGTCTACTGATGTTTTAAAGCAGTGTGAACCCTCTACCGGATCACAAGGTAACCATCTGTTTAAAAGAGGACTGTCCCGTTGCAACAAAGTAAAAATTTAAGTGAATGCTAAATAACATTGTAATTGTGTGAGCATTAGTCATTATTAGTTCACTCTGATCTTTCTCAACAGCCTGTATTTAAAAGGTTCTCCAGATTGCCTAAAGCTATATTGATAACCTCCGCCCAATACTTTGTTATTTGACCCTTTACCAAATACCTATTTGTCCAACTACTCTCACCACCACAAGTCCCATTTCCCACACACTCACACTCATCCCGAGTCCCACTCTTCTCCACTAAGCAACTCAGGAACGTGTCCAGATGGCTCTATTCTTATCACTAGTGGCCATCTTCCTCACTTCAGTGCTCCCCAGTATATCGTATGCTCTCAATCCCTGCACTAACTACATTCCAATACTCCACAGCACTGGAAGGAGATGGGCTGAAAACCCCTACCACACCACATCAAGAACCACTAATACATTTCATCCGCACTTACTCCACATCCCCCTACAGAATATAAAGAAGATTCAATCCGAGAAGCACCAGCCCCAACAGCCCATGAAATGTGCACTCATAAACGCCAGGTCAACTCGCACAAAATGGCCAGCAATCACTGACCTGATAACACTCTATGATCTTGATATCCTAATGATCACTGAGACATGGCTGACCAACTGCGACAATGTAATCATCAACCAGATGATGCCAGATGGTTTCTCACTTTTTGCCTGCCACAGAGCCAATCAGAAGGGTGGAGGAACACTCATCCTTGCTAAGACAAAACTACAATTTAAACTAAATGACTCCACCACTTCAACCCACCTGGACACGATCAACATATCAAATGACCATTGTACCATCAACCTACTCTACCGGGCCCCAACATCATCACCGGAAGACTTACCAACAATAATTAACCTTTCCTGCAATTCAAGCAACCCATGCTCTGCAAATCGGCTCTTGGGAGACTTTATCCTCCCCTCCCTACAAAACACACAAGCAAAATCATTCCTCAAAGCACGAGATGAGCTAGGCTATAAACAGATTGTTGATTCTCCCACACACACGAAGAAGTATCCTAGACCTGATTTTTGCCCCTCAGTCCGAAGTCGAAACCATCCAGCATCTACTGATATCTATAAATCCCAGTACCCTGGTCCGACCACAACCTGCTTAGATTTCACATACCTGTCACCCGCAGCTGCATGAACAGCAGCAAAATGCATGCCCCCTCCGCTAGAACTCCAACAACACGCTTTCGACCCTTTGTCAAAGATGAAATCCTGGAGAAGCTACTCCCTCTCCTCACCGACACAACCCTTGACCCAGATGAGATGGTAGCCAACTGGAACAGCAGCCTCCACACTGTAGCCCACCTCCCCCCTATCAACAAGAAGTCAAGGAGACGTGAACAGGCACCATGGTACTCCAAAGAACTATGAACATCATTCCTTCATCTACGCAAACTAGAGAGACAGTGGCGCAGAACCCGATCTACTGAAGCACATTGTGCATACAACTCCCACTTATTAATACATAGGGAGAAAATAATGGAAAAGAGGAAGCAGCACCACACAGATATTCTAAAACGGTCTTTAAATAAATCACATGACCTGTTCAATATTGTAAAATCTTTAATAGGTGACCCAGCTCTAGCACATCCGCATATGCCCCAACCACAGGACTACTCTGACTACCTTCAATCAAAGATGATCCAGACCACTATTAACCTCCTCCAACATCATTAACATGCACATGGCGCCACAGCCAACACCATTCCTCAAATTTTGTGAAGTATCCACCAAAGAAATTGAGGACACCATTGTCGCAATCAACCTTACCACAGCACCCAATGATCCCTGCCCAGCCAATTGGATAAAGGAGCTACGATGCGACCTAAGCTACACTCTGTGCAAAATACTAAACCAATCACTATCAACAGGATCCTTCCCTCAGAATCTCAAACACACATCAATCAGGCCTCTGCTAAAAAATAGTAAACTTGACCCATCCAAAGTCGAATCCTACAGACTAATCTCCAGTATTCCCCTACTTGCCAAGATCTTCGAGAAGACTGTTCTGCGTCAGATACAACAGCACGTCGACACTGAAGCACCCCTCGACCCATCTCAACATGGATTCAGGGAAGCACATGGCGTGGACACCATCCTAATGACCCTCTTCAACGACTTAATCACAGGTCTTGACAACATACACCAAGGATTCGTGCTTATCTTCATGGACATTGCAGCCGCATTCAACTCAGTGAACCATGACATTCTGCTACAACGGCTCCAAGATAAAGCCATACAAGGCACTGCTCTACAATGGTGCAAATCCTACTTGACTAACAGGTGGCAACAAGTTAGGACGGGTACCTTGACATCAGAGCCTTTCCTTCAGAAGCAGGGGGTACCCCAAGGGTCATCCTTATCAGCACTGTTTTTTAACATTTACATGCAGCCCATCTGCACCTTGATCTGCTCCTTAAACGTGCATTGCCTTGCCTATGCCAATGACATTCTGCTATACATCCCATTCAGCACCGACCAGCCCGACTTTTCACCCATTACAAGATGCTTTGAAATAGTTGCAGACTGGCTTCTCACCCAAAATTTACGAATTAATCACAGTAACACCAATGTTCTCTTCATCACGAGAAATCAGAAGTTCACCCCACCTCCAGCACTTCAAGTTAAAAATGCCGAGCTCAAAACAAAAACCACAATTCGCTATCTAGGCATCACACTAGATCAGCGACTTGACATGATAACTCATGTGAAAAACATTGCAAAAGCTGTATATCATAAGATTGGAACATTACGCCATCTCCGCCCACTCCTGGACTTCACTGACTACCGGACTATATTTCAAGCCCTAGTTATCCCACATCTGGACTTCGCCAACATCATTCTCCATGGGCTTCCACAGTCAACCCTAAATCTACTTCGACTTGCCATGAACTCAGCTGCTAGAATACTTGTAGGCGCGTCAAGATCAGAACACATTACGCCTGTGATGAAGGAGCTCCATTGGCTACCCCTACAAGCTCGAATCCACTACAAGGTGCTTGTCATGACATTCAAAGCACTGAGGAACCAGCCCCCCTCACCCATCAGTAAATTAATCAACAGCATGCCAGATAACAGGAACAGACGATCTGCAATGCAGAATGCATTAGAAATACCCAAGATAATGACAAAATGCCTAAAAGTAACAGCCAATAGGGCCTTTTCGGTTTATGCACCCACAGCCTGGAATGCCCTTCCTTCCGAAATCCGATCTATCACAAGCCTTACCCCATTTAGAAAAGCGATAAAACACCACCTATTCCTCAAGCACTACCTAGAAGGCAACCCAGAGAAACATGTAATAGGCCCCCCGACCCCCTTCCATATCTGCACCAATACTCCAAGCCAACAAGAGAATGGATAATCAACGCTTCCTTGCCTAAACCAGTCCTATCAATCCTTCTCAATGATGAATATTCTGTAACTTGTAAAATATGCTGTAAATAGTTCTCACCCAAGTTCTCTCCAAGTTATCTACCCTGTTCTTTGTTCATTGTAAGCACAATGTGTTTTTGTTACATTGTACCATTGTTCTGTTCGCTGTAAACCGCACTGATCTTAATAGCGCGGTATATAAGAAAGCTAAATAAATAAATAAATAAATGTTAGTCCCGTTTAAGGGCATTTACACTGTTTACAGTTCTATAAACCATGTAAATGCCTTGGAATATTGGGCCCCATATGACTTATCCAGTCTGCCCATCCATATCAAATGCTAAGTTCTACTGTTCCTGTCTCTCCCTTAGAGATTCTTTGTGCTTGTCCCATGCTTTCTGTAATTCGCCTCTGCCATCTCTACTGAAAGGCTATTCCATGTATCCACCACCCTTTCCATAAAGAAATATTTCCTTGGTATACTCCTGAGTCTATCCTCTTTCACCTTAATCCTATGTCCCCTTGTTGCAGAGTTTCCTTTCAATTGAAAGAGGCCCACCTCCTGTGCATTGCTTCTAGGGAGGTATTTAAATATCTCCATCATATCTGCCTTCTCTTACCTGTCCTCTAAAGTATACATACTGAGATCTATAAGTCTGGCCTCATATTCTTTATGATGAAGACCATTGAGCATTTTAGCAACTGCTCTCTGCACCAACTCCATACTGTTTATATCCTTTTGAAGGTACTTTCTCCAGAATTGCACACAGTATTCTAAATGAGGTCCCACCAGAGACTTACAGCTGTGGTCAACAGTATTGGCACCCTTGCAGTTCAACCCCTTAATGTCCAATATCTCCTAAAAAAAAGTGGCCAGTGAAAGGCTTTGGACTATATATGCACACATATTTGACAAACAAAAGATTCAAATAAAACAAGACCCATTCAAAAAGGAAATAGTAGAAAAGTATAAAAACTGGGACATTGCCAGGATATGATTATTAACAAACACTCAAGTTCACCAGAAAAATCCCCTATTCAAAATCACTTTTTTGTCGGAGCTAGCTTTAGGAGGGTTGATATGGAAACATCACCCCCACCAGACAGCACGCTACTTTTTATTCAGAAAAAGTTCACCATCTCATAGCTATAAAAACACTTATCTCATAGAAAACTGTTGTAGTCGTCGTTAAACTCCCCAACAAACAAATGTTGCTCTCAAAACGTCCTGTAGCACGACGTGCACGTTTCGGGTGGTCAACCCTGTATCAAGTGCTCTTCGATATTCCCACAGGTTGGCAACAATGCTGAAAAAACGCCGTCCAAATGCGGCTAGGGACACAAATTTTTTTAGGCTGAATGGAAGCGTATTAAATATGGGAACCCACCAATAGAAAAAGGGAACACCCACTAACACGGGAATCCCTAGTCTAATTGATGCAAATAGTACCAGCAGCGTCCAATACGTCAAAAGACGCTAAGCCAATCGATTTCGCGATTAAGGCCATCAGGGTGCACAGTGTTTAAAGAAAAAATCCATTTCTGCTCAAGCCATTGTAGATGTTTCTCCCGATTTACCCCGCGCGGGTTTAAAGGTACATGATCAATAACAGTCCAGCGGAGATCTTCAAAAGAATGCTGAAATGTTAAACAATGAGCCACTATCGGAGCTGTATCCACCTTTTGCCTCAAACGTGAAGTATGTTCGGCTAATCTTTTTTTAATGGGACGAATGGTCCTGCCCACATAGACCAGGTTGCAGGGGCATAATAAAAGATAAACCATGTGAGAAGAAGTGCAAGAAGTGTCCCATCAGCGTTCATATAGCGAGACGTCGTAGGATGACTCCACTGTAAACCCGACATAGTTGTTGCACAAAAACCACAATTATGGCAAGGAGCATGGCCAAACTCCGGCCGATGATATTCCACCCTGTCAGGAGCCAAAGATGTTTTTACTAAACAATCCCCCAACGATTGGCCCATTGAAAAGGCTATACGAAGGGGTTTTTGAAAACACTTATGTAATTGTAACATAGGCCAATGATCTTGCAAAATCTTCAATACTCCTGCACGCCGTTCAGTATAAGGTAAAACCCCAGTAATGAGTGGTTCCGATGAAGACTCCTCATTCTTATATTGTGGATCTATCAACCATTCCCTATGAACATGGCGGAACTATTCCCTATGTATATGGCGGAAATGGAAACAGTTTCAGTTGAATGTTCTGAGGGTTTTTCTAATGTGTTATTGTGGAAACAGTTTCTGGATGATATTTTTTCAGCATTGTTGCCAACCAGTGGGAATATCGAAGAGCACGTGATACAGGGTTGACCACCCGAAACGTGCACGTCGTGCTACAGGACGTTTTGAGAGCAACATTTGTTTGTTGGGGAGTTTAACGACGACTACAACAGTTTTCTATGAGAAGTGTTTTTTTATAGCTATGAGATGGTGAACTTTTTCTGAATAAAAAGTAGTGTGCTGTCTGGTGGGGGTGATGTTTCCATATCAACCCTCCTACAGCTAGCTCCGACAAAAAAGTGATTTTGAATAGGGGATTTTTCTGGTGAACTTGAGTGTTTGTTATTCTATTTAGTTCACAGAGTGAGGTAAAAAGGTTTTCTAAGGATATGATTATTGGCACCCTTATAAACAATTCAAATCAGTTTGAACAGAAGAATCACATTCCCACTGCAGTGAAATTAGGCACACCTGTGATCAATTGTGAGTACTCGCATGATTTGAATCAATCAATGTATTATGGCTTGTGATAAGGAAGCTTATCATAGTTCAGGAAGGAGCTATAATAGAGGTGAAGTGACTCTGAACAAGCACCCTGTCTGTTCTGGTAGAAATAATAAAACAGAATGTTTCCATAAAAGACTACCAGTCCCAGAATGCACCAGGTTTCCAACAGCCATTAGAAGAGCTGAAGTGGGGAAACGTGTGTTCAATCAGGAGGGCTATGAGGTAATCCCCAAGCACTCATCTCCAAGGGCAGGGCTTGATTCAGCACAGCTGCGCTGTGCTAGGGTGGAGCATTCATCTAAGCAGGATAAAAGAAAAGCTTATTCTACAGAGAATCATCAGAACCATCTTGATCAGAAGCATCTTGATCATCCTGATCATCATCAGCAGAAGCCAGAGCTGACGGACAGAGAGAGAAAGAAACACTTTGGAAGAAGGAAGAGAAAAGCATTTGGGAGGTCTAGAGGAGTCTATAGCAGTATGTATACTGGGAGGCATTCCAGAGGCAAGCATACACCATTGGACTGGGGAAAGCCAGAGGAGTGGGGTTGCAGAGCCAGGAATCCCCGGACGGCACCTGTGAGGGAGACGGCTGCACTTGGAAGGGACCCTAAGACCAGTGCAAGAAGGTATGTGAAGAGAGATACAGTGTCCAGGGATCTTGATTGGAAGGCTGGACATAAGAACTGGACTACATACTGGCCAGGATATTTAGAGAGGAACTCTAACAGCAATGGAAGCTCAGGTATGAACACTGATCTTTGCCCTAGCTCTTCACTAGGAAGACAGCAGGGAAACAAGTATTGTCCTGAGAGTGTTCCATTGAGAAATTCCTCTGTGCCAATCCATGATAGTGAACCTATGTAATTGAAGAAGGGGAAGATGTTATAAATGGGGACCTTGAATACATGGATTGCTCTCTGTCTAAACTTCTGTGGTAATATGCTGTTACAAAATACAACAACCATCACAAAGAAATATAAACTTGTTCTTTGTTCTACTCAGAAAAGCTTCTGAGTAGGATTGGAGCCACGTAATAGAAAGTAAACCTGCCAAGAGGTTTTCAGCTGGTAATTGTTAGCAATTGAGCCTTGCCTAATTGCCTGTGAGCTCTGAAGGGACACTTCTGAGTGTGTGTGCAGATACAAGAAGTTATCCCTGAAAAAGAACAGGTTTTTTTTTCCTACTTTGTGGTTTGGTTTGTTCTTTGAAGCACTGCTAAGGAGATATTAGCAGGAGCCTACAGAAAAGACCTTTCTGTTCCCATCAAGGTCTTTATGCTTTGATTTGATTGCTTAACAAGTTCAGCTGTTGTTTTTTCCTTATTTGTTTTTCTAAGTATAATACTGAAAGCAAGTATTCCTTTTTATGTGCTACCAAGTATATCTGTGTTGGGAGAAATAACCCCATAAATAAAATATCTTCTTTGCTTTACATTCGAGCAAGCACAACTAATTTATTGTGAACGGCTGAGTCTGGTATGAATGGACTACATTTCCCACAATCCTTTGCAAGTCATATTAATATTTGCCTTTGCCAAGACTGTGGACATTCTCACCCAGCGCCCCCGTTTACAGGCTCTAATCTTTAAAATGGCCGCATTCACTCCCTGTTCCATTTTCACAATGGTGAAGACAAGAGAGGTGCCTGAAACCATCAGAATAGTCATTATCACCAAACATCCAACTCCAAAGGGGTACAAGGCCATCTCCAAAGACCTTGGGATTCCTATGTCTACAGTCCGCAACAGAACTGTCAAAAATGGAACTGCTCTTAGAACTCTCAAAAACCTTCCAGGACATGGTGGGGAGAGGAAAATTAATCCAAGAAGTCTTAAAAGGTTAGTATGAAATGTTGCAAAAACACCATGTACAATAATCAATGAGCTTAAGGCTGAACTGGAGCAATCTGGAGTAGTGGTTTCAACCTGCACCATACGCTGTGCATTAAACAAAAAAGAACTTCATGTGTAAAGGCCAAGGAAGACCCCACTGCTCAAAGACAGACATAAAAAAGCATGCCTAATCTTTGCTCAAACCCACCTTAAGAAACCACAATCCTTCTGGGAAAATATTCTGTGGACAGATGAAGCCAAACTTGAGCTCTTTGGCAATGCAGACCAGTGATATATTTACAGGTAATGAAATGAAGTTTATAAGGAAAAAACACCCTTCCTACAGTTAAATATGGTGGAGGTTCCATAATGTAGTGGGGCTGTTTTGCTACCTCAGGAACTGCAGGCCTGGAACATATTAAAAGAATCATGAAGTCAGAAGAGAACCAAGGTTTTTTAGAGCAAAATGTGCTACCTAATGTCAGAAATCTAGGTCTGGGTAGAAGATCATGGATCCTCCAGCAGGACCATGACCCAAAACATACATACAAAAGTACAAATGAATGGTTAAAAAGGAACAAATGGACTGTTTTAAACTGGCCATCAATGAGTCTTGATCTTAATCCAATAGAGAAATTTGGAAAGAGCTGAAATCTGCCATTGGTAAAAAGAATCCTAGAAGCATTCATGAGCTGGAACAAATCACAGTTGAAGAGTGGAAGAAACTACCAGCAGAGAGATGTATGAAACTTATAGATGGCTACAAGAAGTGTTTGGAGGCTGTCACCACTGCCAAGCGTTGTGCAACCAAATATTAGTGAAGGGTGCCATTAATCCTGTCCAAGTCATATAGTTTTTTTCTCAGAAATTACTATGTCTAAGTTGCACAGACATCTTTTTTTGTTCTATACCTTTGAACATACTATTAAAATAGTATGATGATATCCAGTTGAAATATTGCCAATTATTTCTCAAGATATTGTACACAAGATACCTAAAATGCAAGGGTGCCAATAACATTGACCACAACAAAGGCACTATCAACTACTTTCTTATTTTATTTATTTAACAGTTTTTTATACCGCTTTATCATTTCAATCAAAGCAGTTTACATTGTAACTTAATCTTGGTAAATGTATGTTAAAGAGGGACATTGATAACTTGGATTTTTCTGAGCAATGGAGGGTTAAGTGACTTGCCCAAGACCACAAGGAGTGCTAGTGGGAATTGAACCCAGATTTTGTAAATCCCAAGCCAGTGCTCTAACCACTAAGCTACTCCTCCACTCCATTTGTTTCCCTATATACCACAACATCCTTCTGGTTTTTGCCACTGCCTTTTCTAGTTATGATTTGGTCACCTTAAGATCATCAGATACAATCACTCCTAAGTCCTACTTTTCTTTCATGCACAGAAGTACTTCATCCCCTATACTACACTACTCCCTTTGGTTTTTGCAGCCCAAGTGCATGACTATGCATTTTTTAGCATTAAATCTCAACTGCCAATTCTAGAGCATTCTTCAAACTTTGCTGGATACCTCTGTTATCTATTCCTTTCAGGATGTCTACCCTGTTGTAGATTTTGGAATCATCTGCTGGCATTAACCTTTAAAAAGGAGATAGAGCCGCTTTTAAACTAGATAATAGGAGAGAACCGAAGTCACCCAAGAGCACATGGTTCGGAACAATGTATCCTCGAAGGGTACTACCAAAAGAATGAAGTTAGGGCATATCAGCAGAGAGGTTCCAATAAAGAAAAAAGTAGCCCAAGTGCCCTTGAGTACAGAGCAGACAGAGCTTAAAGATTCCAAATTACCCCTGCCTACTGATAGCCAGATTAATATGAATAAAATACAGTCTCTAAAATGCTTGTATGCAAATGCTAGAAGTCTAAAAAACAAGATGGGAGAGTTAGAATATATAGCACTAAATGAGAGGTTAGATATGATTGGTATCTCAAAGACATGGTAGAAGGAAGACAACCAGTGGGACACTGTGATACCTGGATACAAACTATATTGTAATGATAGAGCTGATCAAATTGGTGGAAGGGTTGCGCTCTATGTTAGAGAGGGCATTGAATCACAAAGGATTAAAGTTTTGCAGGAAACAAAATTTGCTGTAGAATCTCTATAGATTGAAATTCCATGTAAAAAAAAGGGGAAGGCGATGGCAGTGGGGGTGTACTATTGACTGCCTGGCCAGAATGAACAAATGGATGATGAAATGCTCAAAGAAATCAGAGAAGCTAACAAAGGTTACAGCACAGAAATAATAATGGGTGATTTAAATTACCCTTGTATCGACTGGGTCAGTGTCATGGCAGGACATGCTAGGGAGATAACGTTCCTAGATTAAATAAATAACTGCTTCTTGGAGCAGCTGCTCCATGACCCGACCAGAGGGGAAGCCATTTTGTACCTAGTCCATAGTAGAACACCAGATCTGGTGCAAGAGATAAGGGTGTTGGGGCACTTGGCAATAGTGATCATAGCATCTTTGCGTTTGATTTAATTAATGGAGGAGGGATGGTAAGGAAATCCACAGTACTACCTTTTAACTTTCGAAAGGGAGACTATGATAAAATGAAGAAATAGTTAAGAAAAAACTAAAAGCAGCAGTTGCAAAGGTTAAAGACTTACATCAAGCATGGGTGTTGTTTAAAAATACTATCTTGGAAGCCCAGACCAGCTGTATTGCATGTTTTAAGAAAAGTGGAAGGAAGTCCAAAAAACTGCCAGCATAGTTTATAGGTGAGGTCAAAGAGGCTGTTGTGCCAAAAAAGCATCTTTCAGGAAATGGAAAAAAGAGCCAAATGACGAAAACTGGAAACAGCACAAGCACTGGCAAGTTAAAAATGCAAGGCTTTGATAAGGCAGGCAAAAAGAGAATTTGAGAAGAAGCTTGCTGTAGAAGCAAAAACACGCAATAAAGCCTTTTTCAAATACATTTGTAGCAAAAAACCTGTGAGAAAGTCAATTTCACCATTAGGATGATAGAGGGGTAAAAGGGGCACTAAGGGGGGACAAGGCCATAGCGGAGACTGAATGAAATCTTTGCTTCGGTCTTTACTGAGGAAGATGTAGGGATGTTACCCATGACTGAAATGGTATTTAAAGGTGATACTGTGGAAGAATTGAAAGAAATATCGATACATCGGGAAGATGTATTACAACTATTTCATAAACTGAAGAGTGGGAAATCACCTGGACCAGATGGTATACATCCAGGGCTGTTGAAAGAACTGAAATATGAGATTGCAGACCTGCTATTAGTAATCTGTGAACTATCATTAAAATCATCTGTAATACCTGAAGACTGGAGGATGGCCAATGTAATGCCAATTTTTAAAAAGGGTTCCAGGGGTGATCTAGGAAACTACAGACCGGTGAGCCTGACATCAGTACTGGGAAAAATGGTAGAAACCATCATAAAGAACAAAATTACCGAACATGTAGATAGCCATGGCTTAATGGGAGACAGCCAACATGGCTCTAGTCAAGGAAGATCTTGCCTTACTAATCTGTTATGTTTTTTGAAGGTGTGAATAAATAGGTAGACAAAGGTGAGTCGGTTGATATAGTGTATCTGGACTTTCAGAAAGCTATTGACAAGGTCCCTCATTTTATTTATTTACATTCTCTTATATACAGTGCTATTCTGCATCAGTGTGGTTTACATTGAACAGGGCATTATAACTTGGAGATAACTATTTTACAGGGAACATGGGCTATGGAGAGTTAAGTGGCTTGCCCAAGGCCACAAGGAGCACCTGTGGGACTAGAAACCCCAGTCCTTCTGGCCCAAGGTTGCTGTCCTCTAGTGGGATTTGAACCTCTGATGTTCTGGTGTGAAGTACTTTACCCCAACCACTAGGCCACTCCTCCACTCCACTCATCAGAAACCATTGGCAAAACTTAAAAGTCATGGGATAGGAGGCAGTGTACTATTGTGGATTAGTAACTGGTTAAAAGATAAAAAGCAGAGGGTTGGGCTAAATGGCCAATTTTCCCAATGGAGAAAGGTGAATAGTGGAGTACCCCAGGGATCTGTTCTGGGTCCACTGCTTTTTGACATATTCATAAATGACCTAGAAAAGGGAATAACGAGTGAAGTTATCATATTTGCAGATGATACAAAACTATTTAAAGTTGTTACAACCAATGAGGATTGTGGAAAATTGCAAGAGGATCTTGATAATTGCATCCAAACGGCAGATAAAATTTAATGTGGACAAGTGCAAAGTTATGCACCTAGGAAAGAACATCCCAAACTATGGTTACACGATGCAAGGTTCCACATTATGAACCACCACCCAGAAAAAAGATTTAGGCGCCATCGTAATCAATCAGCAGCAACACAGACTTTTAAATTGGAAGCGCCATCGGGCGCTGACTACAGCTGCAGCCGCCACCATCATGGGGATTCCCCTGATCGGGTTAGAGCCGGGGAGCGGGAAGACAAACTCCTCCCCGCACCGGGGCTCAGCCCCAATCAGCAGCAGCACAGACTTTTAAATTGGAAGCGCCATCGGGCGCACTTGCGCCTGCCGGGCCCGCACCTGAGGGCCTCGCCAGAGGGCCCTTTGGCATGGCCCTTAGGCATGGAACTAAGGCCATCAAGCTGGAATAAACATACCCCCTATATGCAGAGTATTTCAGGAGCAGGATTCAACAATCCACTGACCGCCCAGACCTAATGGACTTCGATAAACCATCCTACTCTTAAAGGTAAAGTGCTACTTTACGGATCACTCATATACACAAGCACAATAAACAAACCAAAAACTCAGCATCAGACTCTGTCATAATCAGCCGGCATAACACAAAGAATACCAAGCCAATTAGAGTACCCCCACCCCCATATCAAAAGATGAAAGGTCTTTTAACCACCCTATTCTTCTTTTACTAGCCACCATCCTAATAAACCCAGCAGATACAAAATGTACATGGAACAATCCAATACCAATCCTCTACAAACCCAGGACTCAAATCTCACCCCAATCATGGTATCCCAATCATCAAAAGAGACACCATCACCGCATACAGGTTCAAGCGAATGAACCTAATCGGGCAACCCCACATCTTGAGCCTCAAATTACCTTAATAAAATGCCCTCTAAAAAATGCACCCTCAATCTGCAACAAAATACACACCATATCAGACTACATCCAAGACAACAAAGTGGAAATCATGTGTATAACAGAATCATGGCTGACGGAGGCAGACAACGTACTCTTAAATCAACTAACGCCTACAAACACGGACTTCCACCATTGTCCAAGAATTCAACGCAGAGGAGGAGGAGCTCTTATACTCTCCAACAAACAACTAAACCTGAAGATCACAGATATCTTATCAACTCCCACCCTAAATTCTATAACCCTAGAAAACAAAAACTTAATGATAACTCTAATATACAGAACTCCAAACTCTGATCCTGATGACCTCTCTCACATAATTGAGATTTCAACAAGATACACCAACAAGGCGAAGCAACAAATAATACTAGGATATTTCAACCTCAACTCCCTAGCATCCACACAAGTCACTTCATTCCTAAATGCATTAAACTCCATGGACTTCATTCAACTCATTGACACCCAAATTCACAAAAACGGAAACACACTTGACCTACTGTTCGCCCCTATCAACCTCCATCACATCAACTACAATGTATACCCAGTACCCTGGTCTGACCATCATATGATCACCTTCAATCTACCCATCATCCAGACTCAACCAACACACAATGGCTCTAACAACTCAAGACGCTTCAAAGATTACAACAGAGACATTCTCCTTAAACAACTCCTTCCAAACCTAGACAACATCTCCACAGATCTCCCATCACTTATAACTAACTGGAACAACACTATAGCTTCAGCAGCCATTGCACCACCCAAAAATTACACAACTCAAAGAAGCGACAAAGCCCCCTGGTACTCCACAGGGTTAAGACAAGCAAAACTCACATTTCGAAGACTGGAATGCAAATGGAGAAGAACTAAAGTTCATTTAGACCACTGGTTCCCAAAGTGGTCTATATGGACCTCCAAGGATCAATTTCGACTTGCAGGGGGTCCATGTCAGCGAGAAAAAAAAATTGGGGAATGCACGAGATGTAAATGGGGGGGTCCATGTGAGTGGACCCCCCATTTATGCAGATCATCATCAACATTTAGGCGTTCCGTAAATGTCTTATTACACCTAACACAGATTGTGTGTACATAATACTTATAATAGACATAGAAATTACTTATATATATATATATATAATTATATTTCATAAAATTGTTTAAGTACCTGTCATATAAAGACCATATGACCAATTGGTAAAATTTAATATACCTCCTTATGACAGGAGACAAAACTAGCAGAGGAAAGGAGGCTTCATATACAAAGGAAACATGCGAGAAGCATATCATTGCAAAGTTCTCCAGTGATATTGAGATGGCTGAAAATCGCCAAATTAAAAACAAGGAGGTTAAAAAGGGTCAACTCCTTTTTAAAAGCATAAATATAAAAATTGATAGAATAAATAATATATGGGTTCAACAATTCTTTTAAACCTTTTTCCAATTCAGAGGGACGGAGCAGTGAAGCGACTCCCGAGTACATCAGTACCTATTTATTTATTTAGCATATATTTGCATACCGCTGCTTCCAGCGATCAGTAGCGGTTTGATCATGACAGGAATTTTTGCGGTATACACACATTGATTTGAAGAGAGAAGCACAGCACACGGTGAAGGATTTACGGAGAGTAATCAGAATATACATATGCACATATTTACATAACTGCAACCATGTTTCATTGGGAGGTATATTTTTACCCCCGGGACTATATCAGATTGTATTGACACTGGAAAAGATGTGTCTTGAGTTTCTTTCTGAAATCCATAAGGTCTTTGATCGCTCTTAGCTCTGGTGGTAGTTGGTTCCAGAGGGCAGGGGCCGAGTAGGAGTATGCTCGTTGGCTAGTACTGGTTGTTACAGATCTATATCAGGGGGAACGTGGAGTATGTTTGAGTGGATTGTTCGCCTGCTTCTGTTGGGTGGTTGCATGCTGATAAGGGTGGAGAGAAAGGATGGTGCAATGTTATGTATAAGCTTGAAGGTGGTTATTAGTGTTTTATATTTTACCCGGGCTGCAATGGGGAACCAGTGTAGCTCGATTAATACAGGTGTAATGTGATCAGTAAGATTTTTTTTCACGATGACCCTAGCTGCTACATTTTGGGCCATCTGGAGAATGTTTGTGGTGTGCTACGTTCATGTGCAAGTTTTTACAAGTTTTCATACCAGCAGCAACACATCACATGCATACATGCAGTGAATAACACTTGTCCAGACTTGTACCAAAGCTTTGCACAGACTTGTTTAATTCATCAATTATAAATAAGTGTCAGAGACAAACACTGTTCATTTGTTTTCTGAGTTTTGAGAAGAAAAGTGGTTTGAAAATATGTTCAAAAATATAAATAGGTGCAAGTCAAAGTGAATCAAAATCATCTTCTGTAGAGGTGCCTAAGAAAAGTACAACATTTTATACATACTTTTATAGTCGCTCCAATTGCGTAGAGCCATAGACACTGATCACGACTTTAGGTAAAGTCGATTTTTCCTAAATTCCTAAAAGATATTTTAAAAATATTTGTGTGCTGTCTGGGCAGGAATCAATTTTGAATTGCTCTGTCTTATCATATTTAAATAGCCTCATTTTTGTCGACAGATAACTTCTACCCAACATGGCCCAGGCTAAAAAGAAATGTAGGCAGCATAGCGTCGATTATTTCAAGTTCGGCTTCATTCCATCCCTGTCAGACAAACATTTGCCCATGTGCCTTTTGTGCAACAGAGTTTTAAGCAATGACGCTATGAAACCATCCAAGCTGGAGGATCATCCAGCTGGAGAAGGTATCATCCTGATAAATCAAGTAAAGATTTGACATACTTTAAAACACTGAAAGAAAAACTTCAGAAGAGAACCATGGTGGACAGTATGTTTGCTTCAGCGTCAAAAAGAGAGGATGATGGTTTGCGGGCGTCTTACAATATCTCATTATTCATAGCAAAATCAGGAAAGTCTCATACTATCGGAACAGCTGATTTTTCCAGCTGTTGAAGAGGTTTTAAAAACTGTTCTACACAAGCCTGCATATGATATACTCAAAAGAATTCCTTTGAGCAACAACACAGTTCAAAGATGTATTGATGAAATGAGTCATTATGTTGAAAGCTTCTTGTGTAATTATCTGCAAACGAACCATTTCTCTATTCAACTGGACGAGTCAACGTTACCTGGTAATGAAGCACTATTATTGGCATATGTTCGTTTTGTTATGGACCAAGAAATCCATGAACTGCTCTTTGCGAGAACTTTGACAACAGACACTAAAGGCGAATCAATATGCAATGTTTTGAAAGATTATTTCATAGAAAAAGCGATCCCTTTATCAAATATAATATCGGCAGCAGCAGATGGAGCACCAGCCATGTTTGGGCGCTATCACGGTTTTATAAGCCATTTAAAACAAAATGCACCCGGGGTGTTTGCAATTCACTGCGTCATTCATCGACAACATTTAGTAGCTAAAAATCTGAGTGCCAGATTGCATCAATCTCTTCAATTCATCATAAACGCAGTAAACAAGATTCGTAGCAATGTGTTGAATTCTAGGTTATTTGCGCAGTTGTGTGAAGAAAATGGCGAGGACTTTCAACGATTACTACTTCACACTGAAGTACGCTGGCTCTCGAAAGGCTTATGTTTGACAAGATTTTTTTCACTTTTTGAGACCGTTTTAGAGTTTTTGGATGCTGAACATCCCATTTTGAAAGAAAATTTAATCAAATGGAAACCAGACATTGCGTATTTAACAGATTTGTTTACTAAATTTAATGAGGTTAACTTGCAGTTACAAGGTGACAGTCTGAATTTAATAATAAAAACAAAGTCCATCATTGCAGCTTTTCTTGCCAGAATGAATCTAATGAAGCAAAACATTGGACAGAGAATTTTCCCAGTTAACCAACTTGTCATTGACAAACATACAGGATGATGACGTTTTGGTCTACGTTCAACATTTAAATGTCCTTCACACAGACTTTAAAACCAAGTTTGAGGATGTTTTGACTATGGAAATCCCACTGTGGATTATCAATCCATATGGTGACATTGAAACATCGGATGTCATATTACAAGAAGAACTGATCGGAACAAGCACTAACGAAAAACTTAAGTTGCAGTTCAGAAAGGGATATCAGCAGTTCTGGCTTCAGAAAGATATATCTGTTGCTTATCCTGCATTATGGACTATCGCAAGAAAGTTTTTGATAGCTTTTACATCTTCAGACCTCGTGGAAAGGAGTTTTAGCGCGGTTGCCAATCTTCTTACTAAAAAAAGAAATTGCAAATCACTGGACGTGGAGATTTAAGACTATACCTCACAAATTTGAAACCAAATATTGAACAATTGCTATCAGAGCATCAGGTCCATCCCTCTCATTAACAGCATTATTTGTGTATTAATTTTATGTAAGAATTTTACTAGGATCTGATTTGTTTCATTTCAAATCCAACTATTTACTTGCATTGTGTGTCTTTTCAATAAAGGTATGAATACAAATTGTACATGTGTTTCTTTTTTTTACAATTGTCCACTCTACAGAAAACCCTATCAAAGTGAGCAGCACTGCGTCAGCTGTCAAAAACACATTTGAAGTTAATAAGTTTAGGAAAATTCAATATTAGGCAGGCCGGGGGGGGGGGGGGGTCTACGGAAAACAAAAAAAAATCGATAAGTGGTCTATGGGGCAAAAATGTTTGGGAACCTCTGAGTTAGACAGACACGAATATAGAACAAAACAAGAAGAATACAACAAACTGATACTGGACCACAAAAAATAGCATCACACGAACATCATAATGAAATCACTCAACTGACCGAGAGAACTTTTCGCAATAGTCAAAGACCTAACCAGAACACCCCAAAACAGCACTACAGATGCAATATCCCCCAAGAAATATGCAACACACCTACAAAGCAAACTCAATGGCCCTCATAACGCTTCAAACTTAGCTCCCAACCCAGCACCAGCTCTACAATCACAAGATAACTCAAAGAAATGGATAACATTCCACTCAATCTCTAATGAATACTGCACTACTCTACTAAAGGCTCTTAATACCACTACCTCACCACTCGACCCCTGCCCCACCACATGGATAGAAGCCTTGTCACAAGAGCTAACACCATCACTATGCAGGATAATAAACCTTTCCTTAGAACAAGGAATTATGCCTTCACATCTCAAAACCACCTCAATAAGACCACTCATAAAGAGCTCAACCTCTGACCCGAACTCACCATCCTCATATCGCCCAATATCAAGTATACCACTCCTCTCCAAGATAATAGAAAAAGCCGTACAACACCAACTCCAGGACCACATAGACACAAACTATCCTCTCGACCCACAGCAGCATGGATTCCGAGAATCACACAGAGTCGAAACCCTATTCACATCACTGTTAAACACAGTCATCAAAGGGATTGAAAACATCAAACAGGGCTTCCTACTTATTTTCATTGACATCACCGCAGCATTTGATTCAATAATACACTCCTCCCTCATTGACAGACTGGTAGAGATTGGGTTATGTGACACCACACTGGCCTGGTTCTGTTCCTATTTAACGGAATGAACAGCAGAGGTAAAGATTGCGAACAGAAAATCAAAACCATTCAACATACATCCAAGGCCTACCTCAAGGCTCAGCCTTATCAGCCTTACTCTTCAATTTATACATCCAACCAGTCTGCAACATCATACAAAAAACATAATATGCATTATCATTTATACGCAGATGACTTTATGATATACTCCCCAATAGACACTACAACTCCGGACTTCTCATCCATCTCCACATGTATGACAGAAGCAACCAAATGGCTAGCCCAGAAGAATTTAACAATCAACTACAAGAAATCTGAAGCTCTTGTGATCACAAGAAACTCTTCGTTTACACCCCCAAACAACATACTAATCGGAAGCTACTCAATCCCAATAAAAGGCGAAGTAAAATATCTGGGAATACACCTGGACCAGAACATCAATTTCCAAGCCCATATCAACAAGACCACCACCAAAGTTTATTACAAAATCAAGATGCTACAAAACCTAAAACCCATATTGGAACAGAACCATTTTAGAACAGTTTGCCAGGCAATGATCAACCCCCGATGATTACAAAAATGTTTTTTCATTCACCATCACTATATTCTGGATTAAAGTATTCAGCTGATTTCCTTACAATTTCTTTCGGGGTCTCAGTTAAGCAATAGCAAAGCCTCATAGACTCACGTCAATTGAAGCTAATTGCATGATCACATCAATGACCCCAGTTAAATGCAAACAGAACCCTATTCCACAATACCGATTCACTAGAAGCATACACTTGGTTAAATTATCAGACTTAAAAGATATTCATAACGAAGACTTCCTCCAATGAAAAGGGTCTGTTTTCCAGATTGATGTTTCAGAAAGTGTATGCTTCTAGTGAAAACATTTTTGTAATCATCGAGTGATCATTCAAACAATAAGGCCCATTAATTTTTGTGAATGATCAACCCCCAGCTAGACTACAGCAAAGTGATACTCCACGGCCTACCCAAGAGTACAACACACCCACTGCAACTGGCACAAAATACAGCAGCCAGATTGATTACCGGATCAAAAAAAGAACGAGCACATCACCCCCACTTTAGGTCAAATTTGTTTATTGAAAGAACAACACCAGTACCAACACAAATCAGAAACAGTACACAAGTGTGTTGTACAAACAGTAAGCCAAAACAAGCATCATTTTTGCTTTTACAACCCCCCAATCAGGGACTACTAGCCCCGAAAGTACACATAGAAGCGAAAACAGAAACTAGGATCTCCCCCCCTCCGGGACCCCCAACTAAACCCAAAAGAAGAAGAAAGAATAAAACCTTAATGGTCATACCCCCTCCCCATCAGGTATGAGTACATGAGACCCCAGGCGCAGGAGTGACCATCCACACCCCCCCACCGGGAGTTAGCGAACACCCTCCCGCCCCCAGCCCCTTACGCACCCAAAAAAAAATCACAAACACCAGCACTCCCCGCTCGGGTAGGCTCGGGGTGTGCTCTTCGCCCGAGCCCCACCCGGAACTCGAAGAAGACAAGGAGAGGGAGGCAAAAAAAAAAGAAACTAACCTCCGCCCCACCCCTCCCCATACCCCTTCTACACCCCCCCTAAAAGTCCCTCCCGGTTCTCCCCACCCCCCCTGCACCCTCCCCCCCCCCCCCCCAGGACTGAGATATCCTTCAAAAAGGGGCGCACCTATCCAGTGGTCCGACTACCCACCCGAAGTGAATCAGTCAGTGGCCACCAAGAATCCGACTACGAGTAGTACGGGGTAGAGAATTCAAGTGGGGCCCCCACGCCAGCAAAAACCTCTGCCATCGTACAGGATGGCCTCTAGCCCGGAGCCGCTCCATAAGCAACACCTCATGCAATCGTCCCCTCCACAGCCCATACGTCGGTCCCCTAGCATCCATCCATCAGAGCAAAATAGTCATCCGCGCTACCACCAGCACCAAGCGCATCCAGGACCAAACCACTCGCCCCAACTGTTCTTCCCATTCACACTCCCACACATCCAGAACTAAATTCACAGCCGTAAGGGATAGCGGACTGCCCACACAGCCAGTAATATATGCCTGCACTTTCTGCCAAAAGGCTTTAACTCGGGTACACTCCCACATCATATGCCCCAGGGTCGCCCTCCCTTCACCACAACGAGGGCAACTGTGAGACCCAGCAATCCCAGCCTTCCATGCCTGCAAAGGGGCGTAATAAAGCCGACGCAACAGCTTGTATTGCATGTCCCGGAAAGACACCAACACAGAGAGCTTGGGGATAGCAGACAAACCTTCCAACAACTCTTCACTCGTCACCTGTCCCCCCAGCTCCCGAGTCCAGGCCACCGCCAGTTCATCCAAGGCTATCGGCGATGCCGATTCCCAGAGTAACTTCTGTAACCAGGCCACCCACGTTCCTTGCTCCCCACCCAATAGAGACACCTCAATCTGAGAGCTAACCTCCCCCCCTAATGCCGCAATAGGTACCGCACGAACGTAACTCTGAAGCTGCACATACAGAAAAGCATCCCGCCCCTCGAGAGAATAGTGCCGGCATAGCTCAGGGAATGTCATCATAGTACCCTCAGGAGAAATCACATGCTCCAGATTAACGATCCCCAGCCGTGCCCAATGCTTGAAAGAGCCACCCTCCAGCCCAGGCAAGAAATCACCATTACCCCTAATGGGGAGATAGGGAGAGTGAGAGGCTGAAAGCTTCCGACTGCTACAGAAAGAACGCCACCCCGCCCGGATCGGGTCCACAATGAAAACACGGAGCTCGCGGGCCAGTCCTAAGGACTTCCTCGCATGCAGAAGATATCGTAGGTGAAAGGGCTTCACCGCTGCCTGTAGCATCCCCAAGGGGGTATACTCCTCCAGGTCCCACAGCCAATCCCGGACGTACCGCAACAGACAAGCCACATTATACTTACGTAAGTCTGGTAACCCCATACCTCCCAAGGACCAAGGCTGGCATAGAACCTCCGCCCGCACCCTAGGCCGCCGCCCCCGCCATAACAAGCGATTCACCAAACCCTCCAATTTCTTCCGGTCCGACCGCTTCAGCAGCAACGGAAGTGTCTGCAAAAGATACAAAACCTTAGGAAACAGTGTCATCTTATAGAGGGCAACACGACCACCAAGAGATAATGGGAGATCCCTCCACTTATCAACGCTAGCGGCCACTGCAGCCAACACGTTGTCAACATTAAGCCAATATAAGTCGTCTAAGACGGCCGGGATAACCACCCCCAAGTATGTAAAGTGGCCGGTCTCCCACTTTAAAGGGAAAGCCCCCTGCCAGCCCGTCGGGTCACCCGTACCTAATAGCATCACCACCGATTTGTCCAGATTCAGGCGAAACCCGGAAGGCACCCCATACTCACCAAAAAGCTGTAAAAGGTGTGGGAGTCCCGTCTGAGGATCTGCCAGATGTACAAGAAGATCGTCTGCAAAAGCTGCAACGCGAAATTCAGAGCCCCCCCACCTGGACCCCGTGGACATGAGGATGGGCTCGAATCCGCTGCAGTAAAGGTTCCAGAGTTAAGATGAATAAAAGGGGGGACAGGGGGCAACCCTGTCGGGTCCCCTTCTGGATGGGAAACTCAGTGGACATGGTTCCATTGACCAAAATAGCCCCTATCGGGTCTGCATATAGAAGCCTCACCACTTTGACATAAAAACCCGTAAACCCCATGGTATCCAGCACTTGGTACATGAAGTCCCAGTTGACCCGGTCAAATGCTTTTTCAGCATCGAAACTAATGAGCATGGACCTCAACTTAGCCGTCCGTCCCGCACACATAGAAAGTAGGAGTCGCTGCAGATTATAAGCCGCATGGCGGCCCCACACGAAACCCACTTGGTCCTTATGAATCAAGGCCGGCAAGATGGCCGCTAATCTGTCTGCCATAATCTTAGCTAAGATCTTAATGTCGACGTTAAGGATAGAGATGGGTCTATAGGAACCAGGTATCAACGGGTCCCTCCCCGGCTTCGGTATAACCGTAACCAACGCCTTGTTTGCTTCATACGGGAAACCGCCCCTATCAACCAAATCCTCAAAATAACCCGCGAGAGGAGCCGCCACAACCTCCCCCAAGGACTTGTAGAACTCCCCCCTTAAACCATCCAAACCGGGAGCTCGTCCATTTTTCAAATTCCGAATCCCATCTAATACTTCCTTCAATGAAATAGGTATGTTCAAGGCCTGCACCTGGTCTTCAGTCAACTTCGATAGGGTACAGCCCGCCAAGAAATCCCGGCCGTCCTCCACGCCCCCTCCATCCCGGGCATAAAGCCGCCGATAATAGTTGGAGAAGATCCGTTGGATCGCCGCAGTATCTTTACGGATGGACCCATCCGGGTGGCGAATCGCCCCTATATGTCGGGCCCCTCCCGCCGGCCTCACCAAAGCAGACAGTAACCTCCCTGCCCGATTCCCATGCTGGTACAACTGATATCTGTAGTACATCATGGATTTTCGGGCCCTTTGATGGAGGAGAATCTCCAACTCTCGCTGGATCTCTCTCAATTGGCGACCATGTGTAGCAGTCCTGTCCGCCACTAACCTCCTCTGCGCTCTGCCCAGTTCTCGCTCCAACAAAAGAATTCTTTGATTTCGACGCTTCCGCAGGGAGCTATAATAACTAATAATCTCCCCCCGCATGACCGCCTTACCCGCCTCCCAGAGAAGAGCCGGAGATGTCTCTGGAGTATCATTGAGTTCTTCATAGTCTCTCCACCGATCCTTAAGATATCCCACAAATGCAACGTCCCCACTAAGTTCCAAAGGATAGCGCCAAAATTGATGTCCAAGAGGAGCGCGGTGGCGGAGTTCCAACGTAATCATTGCATGATCAGAAATAATAGAGGGGCCAACCTTCGCATCCACCACTCGGTTGAACAAGGATTCCGAAATCAAAAGGTAGTCAATGCGTGACCAAGTATTGTGGGCTCGAGACAAGTGAGTATACGCCCTTTCTCCAGGATGTAACACTCTCCAAATATCCAAAAGGTGATGCGCTTCGCAAATCCCCAGCAGCCGCCGCTGACTCCTGCGGTCCCTGCCCCCAACCTGCCGAGACCTGTCCATACTATCAGTCAGGACTGTATTAAAGTCCCCACCCAGTAGTACCTGGTAACCAGCAGCCTCCGCCACTAATTGTTCCAAAGTATGATAAAAGCCAGTCTCATACACATTGGGAGCGTACACAGAGCCCAAAACAACCTTGATCCCCTCAAGCAGTCCCCGTACCAGAACATACCGGCCGTCCGGATCAATATCAACCGACTCCTCAACCCACCCCACCTGCTGGGCTATTAAGATAACCACCCCACGCTTCTTCCCGACGGCTGGGGCGCCATACACCCGGGCTCTATAGCGGGAGCCTAACTTCGCGTGCTCACCCGCGGTCTGATGGGTCTCCTGCAACAGAGCAACTCCAATCTTCCTTCGTTTAAGTTGTTGCACCAATTTATATCTCTTTATTGGGGAGCCTATACCACAGACATTCCAGGAGGCAATCTTCAAGCCACTAGCCATTATACCTTTATCAGATAATCCTTCATTGTATTTAGTTTCCCCTATTTCGCCAAGTTATACTTCCTGTTAAATGTAATGACCAGACATATGTAAACTGTCGGATGTTTTCTGTTCAATGTAAACCGCGCTGATGTCTAATAGTGCGGTATATAAGAATTGTTAATAAATAAATAAAAATAAATAAATAAATACCACTCAAGGAGATAGCTCCCGGTATGAACATTCAACCTCTTACGGTGGCGAGAACCCCCCCAGCCCGGGGTCCTCCCCCCCAAACCAACATCCCGTACAAGAAACCCTGTCCAAACACACTCATTACGGTAGCACGCCCCATGCAAGTCCACAGTATCATTCATAAGTCCTGTCTCAGTCCCCCCCCCCATCCCCCCAAATCAAACAACCCCCTACTCCTCCAAAGACCACACTGCATCCCCAACCCTCCCCTACCCCTAACCTGCCCCCCTCCAACCAAGCCCTCAAACCACTTCCCCCCATTGGGCCCCTCCCCCTACCCCCATTCACTCCTCCCAGCCATCCAACCCTACATCGCCCGGCCAGTCTGACCCTGGTCGGACACCTCCTGTTGGTAACGGGTCCATACCCCCCGAACCCCCCCCCCTCAACACACTCAACAGACATGCACATCCCTGGCCCCTTAACAAATGCAAGAATCCCCTCCCTCCCACCCGAAAGCCAAAAGCGCCCTTCAGCCCCCCCCCCCCCTTTGGCCGTCTCCGGGAACAGAGGTGGCCAGAGCAGAGAGCACGCTCATTCCTCCCCACGCCCTAGTCCACGCCCCGGAACCGCCCTCCAAGTGAACCCGGGAAGGGCAACAAGAAACAGGAAAAGGCCTCCTAGATGTCGTCAATTATTTGAGGGAAGCCAACCAAGGCCCGAAAAGAAAAAAAAGACCCCGAAGGCCCTCTCCCCCTAATCTGTCCTATAGGCCCAGGGCAAAAGAGTAATTAGACCCTTTCCCCAAAACTCAGTACCCAGTGCTCAATGCTCAGTGGCGGGAGCCAGAGGAATCCTAAACCCCCTGGGGTTAACGCTCACCACGAAGTGTGTATGGCGGGTACAAAATAATAAAACACATAGGTTTCTGTGCGCGTCATCCCATCAATCCGGGCACGTAGCAAATAAAGCACCCGGGAGAGCTAAAAACAAAACAGACGCGCTTGTACCCTACCCCACCGCTCCCTCCCCTCAGGAGCATACCCAGCAACCATACCATATGGAACACACATCAGCAAAGAGCATATAAAACAGACCAAAAATAGCATGTGAACATATATCCAAGTGTACGAAGGAGTACAAAAACTGGTACCAATAAGCATAAACAGAAAAATAAATTGGTACCGATAAGCATAAGCATAAAAATAAGAATAAAAATAAAAATAAAGAATAAAAATAAAGATAAATATAAAAAATAAAGAATAAAAAATAAAACGAAAGATAAAAGTAAAAGTAAAAGCAAAAATAAAAGTAAAAATAAAAAAAACCCCGATACAGCCCCAGATACAGGCACTCAGCTGGTCCCGCTGGTGGGCTAACAACTAGGGCGTCGGGGCAGTTCTCAAATGGGCAACTCAGCAAACTCAGTCCCAAGGCGAATGTCCTGGTCAATGCAGCCCTCGCGGAGGAGACCTTAGAAAGGTGGACCGTGCCCCCAACAGCTGCTACTCACTTCCATTAGGACACCCAACTTCACGGATCTGCCACTGACGCCCCAGCAAGGTGGTCAAGAAAGGCCCCAGCTTCTTCGGGGGTTCCCCAAAGATATACCTGTCCTTGGTGCTCCACACGCAACCTGGCTGGGTACAGGAGAGAAAAGCGCAGGCCCCTGCCCGCCAACTGCGCGCAGACAGGCGAAAAGGCCTTGCGCTGCTGGCTGACCAGCGCGGAGTAGTCTTGGAAGACCAACAGTGGCTCAGCGTCCCCGGACCTCCTCCGATAACTGCGGGCCGCCCTTAAAATCAGCTCCTTCTGGCGGTAATCCAAAAATCGGGCGATGACTGCACGTGGCCGCCGGGCCTGCTCCCGCCTGGGGCCCAACCGGTGCACTCTCTCCAGAGCGATAGATGGTTCCACAGCCTCGGGCAGAATCTTGGACATCCACGTCTGCAGGTACTCTGGGAGAGCACTGTCTGCGATATTTTCGGGGACCCCAATAAAACGGAGATTCTTCCTGCGGCCCCGATTTTCAAGGTCGTCCAACTTCTCTCCCTGCAGCTTCACCGTCGCCTCCAAGGCCTGCACCCGGGCCACAAGAGTGCTGCTCATCCTCCAGGCCTGAAATCCGGGTTTCAGCATGCTCCATGCGGTCAGTAAAGTCCGTGATACTTTGGGCCATCGATTGTATCTGAGCACCCAACTCCCGGAACCGACCGTCAAGGGCCCGTGCCACCGCCACACTCACTTCGTCCACCATGCCCTGATCTCCCTCCGATCCAGGGCTCCGAGGCGCCCCTTCCGCCATCTTAGGGTCCGGAGCACGTGTCTTTCGGGAGAGTTTCGCGGCCATCTGAGGCACCCCGCTGTTCGGAGAAGGCACTAGGGTACGCTGCCCACTCTCCTTGTTGCCGCTTGGTGGGATAGAGGGCATTCAACCTCGATATATTAGAAAATTAAGGCTGTTGGCGGGGTATGAGACCCGGAGCTGATCAGCACACAGCCAGTCAGCTCATTACCAAACCGGAAGTCCACCCCCACTTTAAAAGACCTACACTGGCTACCTATCAGAGCTAGAATTGAATATAAAGCCTTAATAATAACATACAAGATAGTAAAATCAGTCCGTCGAATGCATGAATGACATAATCAGAAAAGTACCAAACACGCGCTCAAGGAGGAAACCCCACCAAAACACTCTATGAACAGCTTCTACACCACCGAACTCCACACAAAGAGTACTCCTCAGAACATTTGAATACTACTCACCAATACTTTGGAACTCTCTCCTATCCAACCTAAGAGA
The DNA here is from genome assembly GCA_033557465.1 of Ichthyophis bannanicus. Taxonomy (NCBI): domain Eukaryota; kingdom Metazoa; phylum Chordata; class Amphibia; order Gymnophiona; family Ichthyophiidae; genus Ichthyophis; species Ichthyophis bannanicus. The sequence goes on along the minus strand of CM066031.1, from coordinate 622,737,128 downwards.
GATCACAGACATTGCCGACTTTAAAAAACACCTAAAGACCTACCTCTTCAAAACCACTACAGCAACATATCGGATACATAACCACAGAACTGATCCCAGCACTCAAATGTCCCTCTCAAACAAAAGTCTATGCCACTGTACATAGTTATAGAATTGTAAACTGTTAAATGTAAATAGTTTTCAAAGTTGTATAATGTAACGAGTTCCTCTACTGTTCAATGTAATAATGTTCTGTTCTCTGTGAACCACTTTGATAATCTTGAAAAGCGGTATACAAAAAATGTTAAATAAATAAAAATAAATAAATCGTGGATAACATGTTAAAACCCTTCGCCCAGTGTGCAGCAGCAGCCAAGAGAGCAATTAGAATGCTACGTATCATAAGGAATGGAGAATAAAACAAAGGATATTATAATGCCTCTGTATCGTTCCATGGTGTGACTGCACATTGAATATTGTGTACAATTCTGGTCGCCGTATCTTAAAATGGATATAGCATTATTAGAAAAGATACAGAGAAGAGCCACCAAAATGGTAAAAGGGATGGCAGGATACCCCTATGAAGAGAGGCTAAAAAGGTTAGGGCTCTTCAACCTGGAAAAGAGACAGCTGAGGGGAGATATGATAGAGCTGTATAAATTAATGAATGGAGTGAAACGGGTAAACGTAGATCGATTGTTTACGTCATCAGAATATAGAAAGACTAGGGAACATGCAATGAAACTACAGGGTAACCTATTTAAGACTGATAAGGGAAAATATTTTTTTCACTCAACGTGTAATCAAACTCTGGAATTTGTTACTGGAGGATGTAGTAAATGCTGTTAGTGTAGCTGGGTTTAAAAAAAGGTTTGGACAAGTTCCTGGAGGAAAGGTCCATAAACCATTATTAAAAGGGACCCACGATATCACTGCTTGACCCAACACAAGCATTGAGGAACCTGTGTCTTTTGGGGAAATTACTAGGTATTTGTGACCTTGATTGGCCACTGTTGGAAACAGGATACTGGGCTTGATGGACCTTGGTCTGACCCAGTATGGCATATCTTATGTTCTTATGTTCTTACCTGACTGCCCTTCTGCACTTAAATGTTAAAAAGAATTGGACCAATGTACAGCACTAGTAATGTCCTAATCCTGAAAATAAGCTCCATTTACCACTACCCTTTGTTGCCTCCCACTCAATCAGTTTCTAACCTAGTCAGTCACCTTAGGGCCCATCCCAAGGGCACTCAGTTTATTTATAAGTTGCCTATTTATTTATTTATTTTACTTCTCTTATATACCACGCTATTACATATCAGTGCGGTTTACAATAAACAGAACAATTTACTGTGCGGACGGGCCACAGAGTATTTACATCGAACGGGGATTAGAACTTGGATTCAACTGGGGTAACATATCTACAGATTATTTACAGTAAAGCCTATGTTTTCGGGTTGTGGCCTTAACCTATTCAGTATTGGCCAGCTTGGACCGGCTATCCTTTGTCTTGTTGGGTATGTTGTTGGGATGTTCTGAGTGTTTGGTGTGATTGTTTGTTGATTGGTTTCTATAGCTAGGTTCAAGGTAGTGTCTTATGAACAAATGATGCTTGAGTGCCTTCCGGAATTGAGACAGGCTAGTAATGACTCGCATGTCTGCGGGGAGGGCATTCCAAGCTCTGTGTGCATATATCGTGAAAGCCCTGTCAGAGGTTGCTTTTGAGCACGTAGTCATTTCTTTTGGGATCGTCAGTATGTTCACTGTTGAGGATCTTCTGGTTCTGTTTGGGTGTATACTGTGGATCATCTTATTAATGGATGTGGGGGGGGTGATTGTTTAGGGCTTTGAAGGTCAAGACCATGTTATTGTAGAGAAGTCTGGCCTGAATGGGCAGCCAGTGTAGATTCTTCAAAATTGGAGTGATGTGGTTCGTTCTTGATACCCCGGCTAGCACTCTTGCTGCTGTGTTCATTGCAAGCTGGAGCGGGTGTAGAGTTGCCTGCGGGAGTCCGTATAATATGACATTGGCGTAATCAAAGTGTGGGAGTACCAAGGCTTGGTAGATTGTTCTGAAATCACTAGGGTCCAGTAGTGTTCGTAGATGGTGAAGTGTCCGTATTTTGTAGTATGTTGTTTTTACTGTGTTTTTTATGTGTATTTTCATGTCCAGTCTCTGGTCCAGTATGATCCCAAGGTAACAAACTGAGGATTTAGTTATCAGCTCTGCATTCTTGGTGGGGGGGTGAATTCTTGGTTCTTCGTGACGAAGAGGACATCTGTCTTGTTGTGATTGATCCGAAGGTTTTGCGTATGTAGCCAGTCCGCGACTGCATCGAAACATCTTATTATCAGAGAGAAGTCTGGCTGGTCAATTGTAAATGGCATATATAGGAGGATATTGTCTGCATATGCTAGACAGTGGACATTGAATGAACGTATCAGAGCACATATGGGCTGCATGTAGATGTTGAACATTAGTGCTGATAGTGATGATCCCTGGGGTACACCTTGTTTTTGTAGGAATGGTTCTGAGGTTGCGGTACTGGTCCTTACGTGTTGCCATCTGTTGGACAAGTAGGATTTGCACCAATTTAGCGCGGTGCCTTCTATTCCCTTTTCCTTAAGACGTTCTACAAGTATCTGATGGCTCACAGAATCAAAGGCCGCTGCGATATCCATGAATATGAGGGCAAAGCCCTGTCGAACGTTATAGATTCTGAGATTAATGTGTTGAAGAGGGTGGCAAGGAGGGTTTCAACACTGTGTGCTTCCCTGAATCCATGTTGGGATTGGTCCAATGGTGCTTCGGTATCAATGTGGTGTTGAATTTGTTGTTGTACTACCTTTTCGATTATTTTGGCGAGCAGTGGTATGCTTGATATCGGTCTATAGGATTCAACTTTTGATGGGTCCATCTTGTTGCTTTTCAGTAGTGGTCTGATGGATGTGTTTTTTTTTTATTTTTGTGGAAAGGATCCCGTTGAAAGTGATTGGTTCAGGATTTTTCCTATGAACTGGCTTAGTTCATAACGCATTTCTCTTATCCAGTGTGCTGGGCAGGGGTCATTCGGTGCCATGGAAGTGTTGATGGAGGCAATGGTGTCTTCTATTTCTTTGTCTGATATAGTGTTAAATTTGGATAGTATGGCTGGCAGTGTTGACTTGAGCTGGGGGACGCAACTTATGAGGTTTGTGCTCTTGTTAGTCAGGATCATCTTTGATTGTAGGTGATCCGAGTATGCCTGCGGATGCAGCATGTCTGGTTGGTCTAGTGTTGGTTCTTTTGCTAGTGTCTTTACGATGTTGAATAAGTCATGTGGCTTATTTATTGAGCGCTTCAGAAGGTTTGTAAGGAATTGCTTCCGTCTCTCTGCTATTTCATCGCAATGTTTTTTTAGGTGTAAGTTACATTCATTGAGCGCTTCAGGGAAGCGTGATTGGCGCCATAGTCTCTCAAGTTTGCGCAGGTGGAGGAGCGAGAAGCGGAGCTCTTTTGAGTACCAAGCTGCATGTTCTTGTTTCCTTGGCTTTTTGCACGTTGTTGGGTGGCTAGAGATGGAGTTGAGACTGTTGTCCCAGTTATCAATCATTTCGTCCAGTCTGTGGGCTGAGTTGTCAAGGAGTGGTAGGACTTCCTCAAGTATTTCTTCTTTGACAAAAGGTCTGAATCTTCTCCCAGGCATTTTCAGAGAGGCCATAGCTCTGTTAGTATTCCGGTTGTGCATTTTGATGGGCATATGGAATCTGAGCAGACTGTGATCAGACCAAGGTACTGGTGTTATAGATAATGCCGTGTCATATGTTGACTCTAATGCCATTTGTGGGGCAAAAATCAGGTCCAGTTTGTTCCCTTTCACGTGTGTAGGAGCATTTACTAGTTGTTTATATCCAAACTCGTCTAGTGCCTCGAGGAAGGCGGTGACTTGAGTTTCCTGCAGGTAGGTAAGTTGAAGTCACCTAGAAGCCAGTTTTGGGTTTGTGGCTTGTTTGTGCTACAAAAACATATACCGAGATTCTAAACAAACCTAAAGTGAAGCTATCAATTAATTGTTTTTTGGGGGTTTTTTGTTGGAGCAGCCACCACAGTGAGGGGAAAGGGACCACCCCAAACCGCTGTAGCCGGTCCTTTTTAATCAATTTTTCATAAAAATACTTTACATAAGTGTTAAATACACTTATCTGAAATTATCAGCGGTTTCTCACATCCGCATCAAAAATGTAACAAAGAAAACCAGGCCATGAAGACTAGTCAGTCAGCATCAGGAACGACGTGTCACGTTTCGGGGTCAATAACAGAGCCCCTGCATCAGGTCCCAGCCTTTTCTAGCCAGAGCAGCCTTGAAGAGCGTCTTCAATCTCACGGTTTTTATCATGAAAAGGTGTCAAATGCCCGGATGAGAACCAGCCCAAAGATGCATACAGGCCAATCAGAGCTAGGGGGAGGAGCACCACTCAGCGCCGCCCACACACAGCTCAAAGTTGATCGGCTCACAAAAAAGCATCCAGTGCTGAAAAACTTCTGATGTCATAAAACTACTGATGTCAAAAAACAAAAAACAAAAGTCAAAGAATGGTATGCCAGTCAATTTGCTGATTAAGTCCCGAAGGGGTTACGGTATTCAGACGATGAATCCAACGTTGTTCCAGAAGTTGTAAAACTTGAAGCCGATCTCCCCCCCGGGGATTCACTGGGACAAAATCCAGAATTCGCCAATGTAGGTCAGTGAAGCAGTGATCAACTGTCAAACAATGATTTTTATTTATTTATTTTATTTATTTATTTAACAGTCTTTTCTATACCGCCCCTTCCAGAGATCAGGGGCGGTTTACATTGAACATTAAACAGAACAATTGTATACTTCTGTATACATTTACAAGGAACATTATGCTTTAACTATATACATGTGTACTTACAGGGAACATATTTTGAACATTAACTATAACAGAGCTTTTCAAACTATTTACAAGTTATATACATGGAGCGCATCTTAGTTAGTTACAGTGGTGAAATAGTCAACTGTTTGAGTGGTTCATTAGCGTGTTGTGTGGGGTTAGTGAAATTTCCTGTGTTAGTCATTTGTTCTGTCTTGGGTACAGTGTATGTGTTTCTGTGATTGTATTGGTGAGGTTCTTTGTTGGTAGGGGATTTCAAAGTGTTTTGTAAAGAGGTAGGTTTTTAATTCTTTTTTGAATTGGTGAAGGTCTTTTATCATGCGGAGTGTTAATGGTATTTCATTCCAGAGGGTGGGGGCAGCAAAGGAGAAGGCCCTGTCACTTGTTGTCAACCAATGGAGCGGATAGAACCCATGTCCGTAGACGAGATGCATGCTCTCCCAAACGCAGTTTAAAGGATCGTGAAGTGCGATCCACATAATAGAGGTCACAAGGGCAAACAATCAAATATACCACAAAGGATGTCAGGCAGTCGGTTCTCCACCGAATAAGGTAGTCTTTGCCAGTATGCTTATCTGTCTAGAAAGCTCCAACCAGTGTATTGGAGCAATAAATACAAGATCCACAAGAAAAATGTCCAGCTGAAGGATGAAATCGTGGCGGACAATCTTCAGAGGAAACCGTGTGTACAATTAAATCCCGCAAATTTGTACAGCGAGTGTAAGCTATACGTAAACCCTTACGAAAGCAAGGGTGAACCGCCAGCACTGGCCAAAATTTGTGTAAAATTCCAACTACCTCACCTGTCATCTTTGAATTCTTTTAAGCATAATATTCAATTTACTGCTCAGGTTGATTCGGCTAGCATTCAATTCTTGGATGTTCAGATTGTATTGTCAGACACAGGCTTTTGTACTTCTTTATACCGTAAATCTGTCCAAAGGAATACTCTTTTGAGATTTAATAGTTTTCATCCACCAGCACTTAGGAGGGGTTTACCCTTTGGCCAATTCCTTCGGATTCGTCGGATTTGTTCCAATCGAGCTGACTACAATCGGGCTGCTGAAGATTTAAGTTTGCGTTTGCTCTCTAGGGGCTATCCAACAAAAGTGGTCCATTTTGCCAGAAAACGTGCTAATAATGTCCATCGCGAATGGTTGTTTGCATCTCCTTCCTCTGTACAAGATCAGTCTGCACAGGTTACTGGGGTTCTCCCATATCTCTGTGGCTCAGGTGAGGTAGTTGGAATTTTACACAAATTTTGGCCAGTGCTGGCGGTTCACCCTTGCTTTCGTAAGGGTTTACGTATAGCTTACACCCGCTGTACAAATTTGCGGGATTTAATTGTACACACGGTTTCCTCTGAAGATTGTCCTTCAGCTGGACATTTTTCTTGTGGATCTTGTATTTATTGCTCCAATACACTGGTTGGAGCTTTCTGGACAGATAAGCATACTGGCAAAGACTACCTTATTCGGTGGAGAACCGACTGCCTGACATCCTTTGTGGTATATTTGATTGTTTACCCTTGTGACCTCTATTATGTGGATCGCACTTCACGATCCTTTAAACTGCGTTTGGGAGAGCATGCATCTCGTCTACGGACATGGGTTCTGTCCGCTCCATTGGTTGATCATTGTTTGACAGTTGATCACTGCTTCACTGACCTACATTGGCGAATTCTGGATTTTGTCCCAGTGAATCCCCGGGGGGGAGATCGGCTTCAAGTTTTACAACTGCTGGAACAACGTTGGATTCATCGTCTGAATACCGTAACCCCTTCGGGACTTAATCAGCAAATTGACTGGCATACCATTCTTTGACTTTTGCTTTTTGTTTTTTGACATCAGTAGTTTTATGACATCAGACGTTTTTCAGCATTGGATGCTTTTTTGTGAGCCGATCAACTTTGAGCTGTGTGTGGGCGGCGCTGAGTGGTGCTCCTCCCCCTAGCTCTGACTGGCCTGTATGCATCTTTGGGCTGGTTCTCATCCGGGCATTTGACACCTTTTCATGATAAAAACCGTGAGATTGAAGATGCTCTTCAAGGCTGCTCTGGCTAGAAAAGGCTGGGACCTGATGCAGGGGCTCTGTTATTGACCCCGAAACGTGACACGTCGTTCCTGATGCTGACTGACTAGTCTTCATGGCCTGGTTTTCTTTGTTACATTTTTGATGCGGATGTGAGAAACCGCCGATAATTTCAGATAAGTGTATTTTTTAACACTTATGTAAAGTATTTTTATGAAAAATTGATTAAAAAGGACCGGCTACAGCGGTTTGGGGTGGTCCCTTTCCCCTCACTGTGGTGGCTGCTCCAAAAAAAAAAAAAAAATTGATAGCTTCACTTTAGGTTTGTTTAGAATCTCGGTATATGTTGTGATTTTTCTATCGGGATTGGGTATATTTCAGTTTTTGTTTGTGCTACAGGCTATGTTAATTGTTGAGAGGTCCTCTACTGAGGGTGTTGGTGCTCTGTATAATAGGTTAATCGTGCATTGGTCATTTCCTATGGTGATTGTGTCTAGGTAGGTCGTGCTAGTGGCATTATTCTGATGGAATTGTAGTTCAATTTTTGCCAGGATGAGTGCTTCAACCCCTCTCTGGTTGGCTCTGTGGCAGGTGTACAGTGAAAATCTGGGGGGTAGCATTTGGTTGAGCAGGACGTTGTCGCAGTCAGATAGCCAAGTCTCCGTTATCAATAAGCTGTCCAGGTCGTAGAGGGTTATCAGGTCAATGACCACTGGCCATTTTGAGCCTATTGTTCTGGCATTGATGAGAGCGCACTTCAGCGGGTGTTGGTGTTTTCCCGGGTGGGTTCTTTTGATGTGTTGAGGTGTGCAACAGGTGGGTGTGAAGCGTGCGGTTAGTTTCCGATGATGAGTGGTGAGGGCTTTCTGTCCATCTCTTTCCGTTGCTCCGAAGTATTGGGATGATATTGAGGCCTGGGTTACAGGCATTTGACCCAGTGGGGAATCCAATGATGTAGATACTGGTTAACACTAAAATTGGGTGCATTTCCTTGGTTGCTTCAGTGGTAACTTGGTTTAAACAGGAATGTTATTTGCTTGTGGGTGGGCGTGCGGATAACTGGGCCTGTTGCAGTAGGGCCTACTCTGATAAGCATTTTGGGTTCAGTATTTTGTGAATGTTTGCAGTCAGCGATTCAGCGGGCCCACAGTCTAGTAAACGGCTACACTATCTATTCTGGAAGTATGTAAATATGTGGGGGTGGTCGCTACCTAGTATAGCGGTATGCAGCAAGCAGACATGTTATTTTGGAGATTTTACAGGCACCTATCTAAGCTTCATATGATATGGTATTCAACAAGGCAGACACGTTATTCAGAGACTTTACAGACACATATCCAAACTTCATATAATAGTTTGTATGATAACGTACATTATAGGTGGCCTGGAAAGTGGACTACCTGGACAAGCAAGCTATCTAACATCCGTATAGTCAATCTATCTGAGCAGGCAAGCTATCTAACAGGTAATCTATTGTGGCATCAATAAATGCAACTAGACGACATGTATATACGTTGTGATAAGGAAGCTTATCATAGCTCAGGTAGGAGCTATAGAAAAGATGATGTGACTCTGAACAAGCAACCTGTCAGTTCTGGTAGAAGCAAGAAAACAGAGTTTTCACATAAAAGACTACCAGTCCCAGAATGCACCAGGTTTCCAGCAGCCATGAGAGGGGCTGAAGTGAGAAAATGTGTGTGCAATCAAGAGAGCTATGAGGTAATCCCTAAGCACTCATCTCAAAGGGCAGGGCCTGATTCAAGACAGCTGCGCTGTGTTAGGGAGCAGCACACATTAGAACAGGATAAGAGTAGAGCTTATTCTTCAGATAACAGTTACTACAAGCTCCAGCCCAGCTTCAGGGAGAGTTTCAAGAACAGCTTCAGGAAGAGATACAGAGGGGAGAGCTTCAGCAATGGCTACAAGCACCAGTATCACCTGGAGAAACAGAAGCCAAGCCAAGCAGATAGAGAGAGAAGGAAACTCTCTGGAAGGAAGAGAAGGAAGGCCATTGGAAGGTCTGGGAGATTCCCAGGCAGTACTCATACTGGGAGGTATTCCAAAAGCCAGCAGAGTCCATTGGACTGGATTCAGCCAGAGGAATGGAGTGGCAGAGATAGGAATCACCAGTGGCTACCTGGAAGAGAGAAGACTGCATGTGGAAGGGACTTTCAGACCAAGGCCAGAAGGTATGTGAGAGGAGATCCAGTGTCCAGGGATCAAGATTGGAAGGCTGGACATCAGAATTGGATTACATATTGGCCAGGCTATACAGAGAGGAATAATGATAGCAGGAGAGGCTCAGGTATGAACACTGATCCAGACCCTATCTATAACAGAGAATGGCAGCCAGGGAATAAGCATTCTCATGATAGTGCCTTAATGAAAGACTCGTCTGTGCCAATGTATGATAGTGACCATATGCTGATTGATGAAGAGGGAGATACAGCAAATGAAACTATTTATATGGACTGTTCTCTATCTAAATGCTATTGCTAGTTTTCCGTGAGCAAACACATCAGCCATCACAAAGAAACCTAACTTTGTTCTTTATTTCCACTGCAAACAGCTCTTAAAGCAGGATTTGGGCTCACACAGTAGCAGCCAGCCAGCTAAAGGCTTTCAGCTGGTCCATTGATAGTAATTAGGGCTGCACCTGATTGTGTGTGTGAGCAAGGGAGAATCACTGCTGAGATCGGCGTGGAAAATAAGCAGAAGTTAACCTAACCAGCAAAGTTTATTTATTTTTTTTATTTATTTATTTAACAGTTCTTCTATACCGCTCTATTTTAGATCAGAGCGGTTTACATTCAACATCAACCATACAACACAGGAACCCTGAGTTGTATTTACAATAAACAGGAGATCAACTTGGAAGTAACTGGGGGGAACTATGTACATTATTCTTTACTTTGTGCCTTTGTATTTGGTAATTATTTGCTAAGAAAACATTAGCTAATTGCCTGACAAGCTGAAGGTTGTTTCTGGTTTACTTTGTGACTTTTTGTTATCCATTTTTAAACTCTGCAAGCAAGTAACCTCATTTATAGTGCTTTCAAGCATACATGTGCTGGGTGAATTAAACCCCATCAATAAAAGAAGTATTTTATTGATCTTACCACTTGGTTTCACAACTCAAATTATTGTCATCAGCTGTGTTTGGGAGTGAATGAACTACAATACCCACAATACCTTGCAAGAATCATATGAATATATGCATCGTTAAGATTGTGCAAGTTCTCACCCTAGGCAGCCGTCTGACAACGTTTACTATCTGTCCCCTTTAGAGTCTAGTCAATGGTGGTGCTTTGGAGGTTGATGCGTTTTAATCTAATTGCTGTGTTCTGTAATATTTGCGTTTCAGTGTCTTTAGCTTGAGATTCGGGATTCAGTTTCTTCCTCTGCTTTTCTTTGATAGCATGTGGCCTCCGGTTGGGCCTCCGCCTAAGGGCCATGCCAAAGGGTCCTCTAGCGAGGCCCTCAGGCGCGGAGGCCCGATGGCGCTCCTTTAAATCCGGTGGTGTCTGCCCCAATTGGGCAGGGTCCGAGGCGGGAACGGCTGCTTTGTGTGAGCCCTGACAGCTCGACCGCAGGTGGGATGGCTGCCTCAGGGCTGGAGGATGGCGGCGTGTGCAGCTTCTGCACCCGATGGCGCTCCTTTACATCCAGCGGCGTCTGCCCTGATTGGACAGGGTCTGAGGTGGGAACGGCTGCTTTGTGTGGGCCCTGGCAGCTCGACTGCAGGCGGGATGGCTGCCTCAGTGCTGGAGGACGGCGGCGTGTGCAGCTTCTGCGCCTGATGGCGCTCCTTTAAATCCAGCGGTGTCTGCCCCGATTGGGCAGGGTCCGAGGCGAGAACGGCTGCTTTGTGTGAGCCCTGGCAGCTCAACCGCAGGAGGGATGGCTGCCTCAGGGCTGGAGGACGGAGGCGTGTGCAGCTTCTGCGCCCTATGGCGCTCCTTTAAATCCGGCAGTGTCCTGCCCCGATTGGGCAGGGTCTGAGGCGGGAATGGCTGCTTTGTGTGAGCCCTGGCAGCTCGACCGCAGGCGGGATGGCTGCCTCAGGCCTGGAGGATGGTGGCATGTACAGCTTCTGTGCCTGATGGCACTCCTTTAATTCCGGCGGTGTCTGCCCCAATTGGGCAGGGTCCGAGGCGGGAACAGCTGCTTTGTGTGAGCCCTGGCAGCTCAACCGGAGGCGGGATGGCTGCCTCAGGGCTGGAAGATGGCGGCGTGTGCACCTTCTGCGCCCGATGGCACTCCTTTAAATCTGGCGGTGTCTACCCCAATTGGGCAGGGTCCGAGGCGGGAACGGCTGCTTTGTCTGAGCCCTGGCAGCTCGACCGCAGGCAGGATGGCTGCCTCAGGGCTGGAGGACAGTGGTGTGTGCAGCTTCTGTGCCTGATGGCGCTCCTTTAAATCCGGCGGTGTCTGCCCCGATTGGGCAGGGTCCGAGGCGGGAACGGCTGCTTTGTGTGAGCCCTGGCAGCTCGACCGCAGGCGGGATGGCTGCCTCAGGGCTGGAGGATGGCAGCGTGTGGAATCATGTCAAAGACTTTGCTAAAATCTAAGTATACCACATCAAGAGCTCTGCCTCGATTCAACTCTCTGATTACTCAGTGAAAGAAATTAATCAGAGGGCCGTGGTTTCACTTGAATTACCTGCCATTCCTGAAGTCCTTTTGGTTGGAGAAAAGTTTATGTGAGTTGGATTGGGAAGGCCAATGTGAATCTTATGAATTAGCTACTTGGAGCTCTGCCCCTTTTTTGATGCTCTCAGTCCATGTGATGGACTCTACTAAGTAAAAATAATTTCAGATTTTCTGTGGTTGGATAAGAGCCAGAATCAATCTCAGGGGCTTGCTGAGGCTGAAAGAGGATGGTGGTGTTTAATACAATGGTTGAATAGCTTGCAGTATTGGGTTGACATTGAGGGGAGAAGGGTTGGAAGGATTGAGGGGTTTTATCCATGAAATATTAGGGCATTGACTATAATCACACTACCCTGAGTATGCCTCATCTTGTTGATCTTGGACACTAAGCAGCTTGGTTTGTACTTAGATAGGAGACAACTTTGGAATACTTGCTTGCTATAGACTTACTGTGCAGAATAAAGGCCTAACAAACTAATTCTGGTTGCACCTTGCAAAGAAAATACAGGGGATAGCTACAAGATGGACAACTATCTAAAGAATTGCCAGAGGTCGACATCGATTTGATGGCACACAACAACATAAGGGTTTGGGTCAAAAATTTGGGGTTGGAGATTAGTGTAGAGATTGGGCCACTTTTCTCCCTATCCCCACCAAATTTCCTTCCAGCCTATTCTGGCTCACAGGCAGCTAAAAAAACGTGGCCTATGATTTTGAAGGAAATGTTAGCCAGCTTCAAACTGAGGGGTTTTTTTCAACTGTTTAGCAATGGACATTTTCACACTTGGTCAGAATTTTGTACTACTTTTGAGTTAGGTGCCTTCTTGTTTTTTGTGTATTTACATCTGTGAAACATGGCAGCCTCAGGGGATGCAAAGCAAGAGATTCTTTGTATTGCAGCAGAGGTGGACTGTTCAGTGGTTCTGAGGAAGGAAGAAGCATATTGGGAGGATTTAGAGAGCCTTATATATTGGTGTAACTGATGCTGCTGTACCAACAAAAGCATCTTGGGAGAAAGAGTGGGAAGAATCGGCTGAGAATGAAGAATGGATGAGATGTACAAAAAAACTTGTGAATCATAGTAGCAGAGGTCTGATCCAGCAACTGTAAAGCTAAGTTTTCTAAATTTACTATTTTGGCTGGTTTTGATATAAAATTTCCTTACCTGTTTATTACCTGTTTATATTCTCTTAGATTTGAGTGTGCCCTCATTTCATAGAAGGTCTACTGGCCAGGGACACTACATCCTTGATATTTGTCTACTAGGACTTGCAGTACACATTTGCTTTTAGATTTGCAAAGACCTGGTTTCCTACTAAATTTTGCAGAAAAGATATACATTTTAAAGTTCCAAGGTCCTTTGCATAGTAGACTGGTACATAGCAGTAGGATTTCATTTGAAATTTTAAAAGCCCACCTCACAGGGTATGCTTTTAGAAGCCCACCTCACAGGGACAGTTAAATTCCCACCCACGCTAGGGTTGCATTGCCTATATAGTAATCATTTAGTTTGACGGCTGTCCTCCAATTAGGTGTAACACCCACCTTTTCTCCTTGTCCTAGAACTGCTTTATAACAGTTTTAATCAGCATGTTGTATATTGTGGTAAGGAGGGTGCAGCACAGCCCTGGGAAACAAAGAAAAAATAAACTTTTTCTTCCATAAGGGGGATGGGCTCACCTAAGCACATGTTCCAAAATGAAAGCAGTGGAAAAACCCACACTTGCAAAGCTAGGCTGAGGCCACACCCAGACTCCAGGGCAACTACAGGAAGTGATAGGAGACACCTGTGGGTGGGGCCAGGAGAGAGAGCACGCTTGCAAACATTTAAGCACAGGCAGAGAGAGCAGGAAGCGTCAGCAAGACTGGCAGGAGAGAAGCAAGACACGGGAACAGCTTGAAAGACGGCAGTCGGGAAAGAGCCAGAATCCAGGCTAATTGCACTCCTTCCAGGAGAGAGGAAGCGAGAAGGCTAGCTGTGAGGAAGCTGGAGCAGGAGGTCTCAGCTCCATTTGAAGAGGAACAAGTCTTCAGGCTTGGAGAGCCTAGAAGGGCTAGAGACAAACACTGCAGTGATCCCCCAGGCAGCTCTGATTCAGAGGACGCTACTCCTAGGAGCTGCCGTTGATGTAAAAGGTCTACAGTCAAGCTCAGAGGTAGGAGGGGAAAGTTTGAATGAGTTAATGTGTGTGACTCTGACTCAGAAATAAGTATACCCGATTCTGAGGAAGAAGCTGTACCTTATGGGACGCATGCCAGGAAGAATGCTTTTATAGATAAGGTAAAGCAAACAAAGTCTTTAAATGTTTTACTAAATGGAAAGAAGTCTGAGAACACTAATATAATCCCGGGGAGAAGAAGGGAAGTTCAGTGGGAAAGACTGTTCAAACTTCTAAAGGAAGTAAAACCTGAAATCCCTGAACCTGTCCAAGCCCCACAGTCATGTAATGCAGAGGAAGACATGGAGGTGGAATTCTGTGGAGAGGAACCTGACTCCACAGACTCCCAAATGGAATGTTCTTTGTGCATAATCTCTGACTTGGAAAAGCTAAGGGTTTAATAGGAAGGAAACCCAGGAAATAGTTATCCTGATTATTGTAGCTAAGAAGCTTTAGAGAGAGAAGGAAATCTCATGGTTAAAGCTACAAGAACACTTGTGCTGAGTGAAAGTTTAAACACAGCAGTTTTAGTTTCTGTGCTGACAAGCAGAGAAGTGTTTTAAAGTTAAAACCTGAAGCAGCTAAGGGAAGCTAAAAGGTTTGCTGAACTCTGCTGTTAAATACTAGTTCAATTATGTTTGTTTCTGGAAGAAGAAATTCTTTTGTTAAAGAGCTGGAAGAAACTTCTCATTGATAACACTGCTGAAATACACTTTTTGTAAAGAAGGTTTATTTGGAGAAAACATCCTTTTTTTCTGTTGTTGTGGTTGGAGCCTTCTACAAAGGTCTGTTTGCAAAGCTGAAATTTAAAACAAAAAATTTAATAAATTTTCCTGTGTTGGCCAAAAATACCACTTGGACTGCTTTTTGCACACAACTACACATTCAGAGGTCTTAGCCCTGAAGCTTAAAGCAGCATACAAGATACAAGATGGCCCGCTGCTTTCACTAGGCAACCGCCTAGTGGGGGCGCCATCGCCACAATATTCAATGCAATAACTGTGGTGTCTTCATTCTAAGAAGAATCATTTGGAGCCTAAGAGCTTGTCCTATATGTCTCAAGTTATCTGACATGCAGAAAGAATTGATTCTATTAAGGGAAGAATTAGCTGCAATTAAACATACCTCCTCTAGGGTACATGTTGAAAAAAAGACCACCACTCCCAAAAAGAATCAAGCAGTCCAGAAACTAATGGATCACAGTGGGCTCTGATAGGTTGTGACCTGTAACACAGAGTCACCCTTGCCATCAAGAGATATCCATAACGCATTCTCTGCCTTGGGAAATTTGAGTGCCCAATTAGTGGAAACTGAAGTGCCCTTAAACGGGAAGGTTAATGCCCAATCTACTGATAATTCCCTAAATATGAAGAAACTGTCACAAAAGAGGAAACTACTACTACTTGGAGATTCCATCATCAGAGGCACCAACTTGGGAACACAGTTCAAAGGAGAGAGGATTGTCAAATGCCTCCCAGGCTCTTCAGCCAGCAGGAATACGAAGCAAATTGCTAGAATAGTTAATGCAAAAAGTGAGCACTCCAGAACTGATGTTAGCATCTGCTTGGGTACAAATGACCTGGCTAGAAACAGTCCCTCTACAGTTCAGAGGGACTTCCAGATTCTGGGAGAGAAACTCAAACCCATTGCTAAAACTATAGCATTCTCACTGGTGCAAACAAGAAGGATTTAGGTATATAGGCGACTGGGGAAATAGATGGAACAACAAGAGACTATACTGCGTGGATGGACTACATCTCTCCATCGCAGGGAAAAGGATCCTAAGTGAAAAATTCAGGCATTATGTGGACAGGCATTTAAAATAGCGAAAGGGGGTGAGGAATGGAAAAGAATAAGTTCAGGATGTCAATCCCTGCTAAAACATAATAACATTGGAAACAGCCGCAATATTAACTCTCACATCAATGCCAAGTGGGAAGAGGCGTGTAAAAGAAAATCCATGCAAAATACAGGTAAGCCAGTCAACAAATGCTGGAAAGCAATGAGCACAAATGCTCGAAGCCTAGCCAACAAAGTTCTGACCTGGAAGCCCTAATGATGGAAATGCACTTGGACATTGTGGCCATTACAGAAACATGGCTTAACAAATCGCTGAGAGCCAGGACACAGGAAGTGTCCTTTGACCTCCGGCACGCCTGCGATCTTCATTACAATACAGCTGCCAAAGTGAAGGGAACTACGCTCTTCACTTCGGCGGCTGTAACGAGCTGTGCTGAGCCTGCCGGGAGCCGCTGAAGCCTGCCGCGGGGCTCTTTGGGGAGGGGGGGCTTGGGCTTGAAATGGGCTGTAGAGGGGTCTGAAACTGGACATGGGCTGGGGGGGCTATAATTGGAAATGGGCTGAATGGGGGGGGAGGCTAGGATTGGAAATGGGCTGGGGGGGCTATAATTGGAAATGGGCTGAATGGGGGTGAGGCTAGGATTGGAAATGGGCTGGGGGCTATAATTGGAAATGGGCTGAATGGGGGGAGGCTAGGATTGGAATTGGGCTGGGGGCTATAATTGGAAATGGGCTGAATGGGAGGGGAGCCTAGGATTGGAAATGGGCTGGGGGGGGGGCTAGGAATGGAAATGGGCTGTTTATGTCCCCATCGAAACTGAAATTAAATAAAGATAGTGGCTTCTGTAGTTAATTGGTGGCATTTCTACGTTTAAGTCTGCAAAATGGCTGACATAAGAGTATAGATGCTGGTACCTACATGTGGAAGCTGCTGAGTTGCCCCTGCTGATTTTTCCCACGCATAGATATACAAAATGGGTTTTCTGGCTTATGCACCCCTGCACTATTTTAGAACAGGTTCCACATTTAGCAGCGCCTTTTTAAAATAGTACTGGAAATGTGTATGTCGCAACCTTGATACCTCAATTCCGATATCCATGTCCTATCTAAAATGTGCCTTTAATCTTCTACATTATTGTGATATGATGTCTCCCCTCTTTATTTGTTTCAATAAAAAATACATTTTGAAAAAACAGGTTATTCAACAGAAGGTTCTCCAAAGAGTGTATGTAGATCAGATGGATTGTTGCCTTCTCAAGCCAACAAGCTAACAGGTATATCTGATTAATTGGGGGTGGCTGCAGCCCTGTCTGTTGGCCCACCTGAGTTGAAGAGATTGCTCAACCCTGCTGTTTCTCTGCCAGCCAAAGTGCTCAGAACAGGTATATCTTCAGGCAGTGAATTGATTACTTCTGTCTGGGAGTTCAGAGAAATTGATTTGTTGGAATAGCATACTGCTGACAGCGCAACACTTTCATTTCAGCTCTCTGAGCAGAATACGAGAGGGACAAAGATTGTTTACCATCCCCTGGAGTGCGCACTGATTAAATTTTAATTCAAACTGCAGAGAGCAATGATATTGGTGAGGTTTCTTCTAGAATTACTTTTCAAGGGGGTAATATACAAAAACATTTCCACATATAAAGCTCTTTTCCATATTGACAGGGCCTTATAGGATATTGTGCAGCTGTATACGCACATATAGGTATACACAGCAACAAAATAATGCATACTTATGCTCTGGTCACGTGTGGGGTTTTCTGAGGGTATGCTTTGGGCAGAGCCTTGCCAGAGTTGCAATATTCATGTAGATTTCATAAAATACGCTAGTACGTGCATAGAGTACTTCAGAGCTGGTGTAAATGTGAACATCAACATTTTCATGCTATAGGAGCTAGATCTGGGATCCCATTTTACAAAGGCACATAGACATCTATATTGTGTTCATCTTATAGGCGCATGTTTGGACTCCTCACATAGGCATCCTGTTATAAGTAAGTATTAGTGTATGTGTCTCATATCCCTGCGTGTTAAATGTATCCCCCAATTGTGTTGTGACGGCTTTGATTGAAGGATAAGGCGGTATACAAAAAACTGTCTAAATAAATAAATAAAGTCAGGTTCAAACTGGTTTGGAAAGCTGTTTTGGATATCAAAGAGTTTAACCTTAACTAGAGGTTTCCTAAACCTGTTCTGGTGACTCCAGCCATTTACCCCTCTCCCATTGCCTCAGATCTCTCTTGCCAGTATATATTGATTTCATATGTTGCTATCCTATGACCCAGAAGCTGTGTTTCAAACTGCTTAATACAGTGGCTCATTTGTGATGGTCTGTGGAATAGTTCAGAATGTTTAGGTTCCATTCCAATCTTCCTTTCAAAAAAGGACAGAAAGTACGACAGAAAATATGCACGTTTTCAAACTGTACTAGACAAACATGTCTCTGGAGGCACTGAGATGCTCTTTTATCTATCCCTCATCTGTGGTCCTTTTCCCACAAGACTCCAACCCTGACCTAACATTCATGGTGCTTCCTTGTCCTGAGGATTTGGAGTTTTCCAACCAATGTTGCTGCTTCCTGCCAATGCCCGTGCTAATTTGTCCTTCTCCCAGTGCTTTGGGATCTTCCAACCAATATTGGTGCCCGTTTCCCTGTGTCCCGGTGTCATGGGATCTTCCTTCCAATGTTAGTGCTGCTTTGATATCTTTTACAACTGAATCAAAGGATTGAGCCCAGAAAACTAGCCACATATATACCATTTAGAAAAGAAAAAAACATTTTGTCAGACTATTTATTCAAGATCATGTAACAATCAGTATCCACATAGGGTGGCATTCCGTCCAGGACGTCCATGCCCCTGTGCGCCCAATCAGAATCAGATGCACAGGGGAAGATGCATCTAGCCCCATGGGATTAGAATCATGACTAGGCCTGTACGTACAGACCTTCGACCCATCCAACTCAATCAGGACTCCCGAATGGAGCCACGGAGTCCTGTCGTCTGGTTGCCATAGCACCACGACTGCATTTGGGAGTCGTGATTCCTGGCCACCGACAACTTGGTGCTTTCTGCACAGCCTGATCCCCGATCCAGCCTCCCACTGCCAGGGTCGGGCTGCAGGGAATCTCCTGCGCCCCCTCCACCCTTCGCTGTGCCCTGGGCCAGCCATTTCCCCCCTGCCTAGAGGAACTTATTCCATCTCAGAGGTAGAATAAGTTCCCCGTTCCGTCTGCTTGCTCCGTATGTACAGGGCCAACTGCTGAATTGGCTCTATATGTCCAGGGTTGCAGACCGCCCACAGCCTGCCCTGTCTCCACCTCCGCACCACCCCCATCTAGCTTCCCCATTCAAAATGCATGGTCATATGGGGAGGTTAGTCAGGAATGGCTTGGGGGCCGAATAACAGGGATGGATGTCCCAATGGGACAGAATGACCCCAATAATCTATAACCAACAGTCCATTTTAGTCATTTCAAAACCTCTTAGTGAATGTAATATCTTAGTATAAAACAGCAGAAAATAGGGGGCATATTAAACCCTCTTCCCTGACAGTGCTACATGTCAGATTGTTCAAAAATATTAGTTTATAAATACCATCCTACTTCAGTTGGACATCAAACTTATCCAGTCTCTGTATATTTTCTCCAGCTGATCCAATAAAGTCCACTAGGCGAACTACGCAGTCACATAGGGTGAGCAGCATCACCCAACCCTCCCCTCGCCTCAGCAGGCTTTACGAGGATGGTGGCACTGCTTGTTCCGCCATGCCATCCCCCCCTCCCACCCCCAGCATCTATCTTCTCTCCTGGGGAAGGAAGGGCGGCATGGCCATCCCTCTGCTCCATTGGGCTTTAAAGTGCCCAGGCTGGCATGCTCACAGCCTGCCACTCCTGCCCCTTCCAACAGGAAGTTTTGTTGGAGGGGGGCAGGAATGGCAGGCCATGAGCACGGTTACTTTAAGGCCCAACGCAGAAGAGGGATCATCGTGCCACCCCGCTTCCCCAGGCAGGAAGATGAATGCCAGAGATTGCAGCATGGTGGGCTGGGCAGAACAGTGATCCTCGAGGGGCAGCATGGAGGATCTCCCTAGGATGGCAGAAACCCTTGGGCCAGCCCTATGTGTGTGTGTATGTGTGTCTGCGTTATGGAATATGTGTGGGTGACCAAAGTAGAAATGGAAAATAGGATCTTTTGTTTTGTATAGACATCTTGAAAATTTGTTATAGATAAAGTTTTTGATATTGAAGGACTATGAACTATTTTTAGATTTACAAAGGATTATCGACCGTTTTTAAATTAAGAATTTTCTAATAAAGAAGTTTTGTGGACTACAATTTTATGTATTTCCAGAAAAAAGGATCCTGTGGGTGACCCAGTTTGTGGGTGACCCAGTTTGCCTTAAAGTGATAGACTATGGGTTTTCAGTGTGAGTGTCCAACAAAAAATGTATTTTATAAGAATAAGAATGATACTCCTATGAAGAAAGGCTAAAAAGGTTAGGGCTCTTTAACCTGGAAAAGAGACGGCTGAGGGGAGATATGATAGAAGTCTATAAATTAATGAACGGAGTGGAACAGGTAAACGTAGATCGATTGTTTACGTTATCAGAATATAGAAAGACTAGGGGACATGCAATGAAGCTACAGGGTAAACTATTTAAGACTAATAAAAGAAAAAAAATTTTCACTCAACGTGTAATCAAACTCTGGAATTTGTTACCGGAGGATGTAGTAAAGGCTGTTAGTGTAGCTGGATTTAAAAAAGGTTTGGACAAGTTCCTGGAGGAAAGGTCCATAAACCATTATTAAGAAGTGACCGAAGATATCAATACTTGACCCAGTACAAGCATTGTGGAACTTGTGTCTCTTGGGGAAACTGCTAGGTACATATGACCTAGATTGGCCACTGTTGGAAACAGAATACTGGGCTTGATGGACCTTGGTCTGACCCAGTATGGCATATCTTATGTTCTTAATATTTAGGGCACTATCTAGCGGAGGAGTCACCAATAGCAGTTTCTAGTTGTGGTGGAGATCTGGGACTGAGTACTTGTGGATTACTGCTCTGACTTGTGCTCTGGACTCTGTTGGAACCAGCCTCTGCCTGTGCCAGTGATATCATCTTCTGGCATCCATTACCTCTTAATTTAAAAATGGTGCCTGGTACTGTGTGCTCCTGCCTCAAGTTTTCCACTTGCTCGCTCATGTAACATTTGCATTGGGGTTAGATCCTGCAGCACTTCCTGGTCACATTGGCCACCTTGGCCCTCAAAGAAAATGTTTTTTTTTCTTAGAAATTTGTTTATAAACAAATTAAAGGGGTTATTTATTTATTTATTTATTTATTTATTTACATTCTCTTATATACCGCACTATTCGGCATCAGCGCGGTTTACATGGAACAGAAACGCTCAGTACAGTTAACATGTATGAGTTTACAGATAACAGGGCAAGTAACTTAGATAACAGGGGTAAACTATTTACAAAAACTTGCTACATAAGCTTGTAAACTATTTACAAATATTGCTACATAAGGTTGCTATGGGGTCCTCGATGGCCCCTGATGTGGCAAACATACGTGTCGCAGATTTTGAAAATAAGTATTTGTCAAATCGCCATTTTAAGTCCAATGTACATATGTGGAAATGGTACATGGATGATATTTTTATAATGTGGGATGGTAGATTGGATATTCTTAAGGATTTTCACCAATGGTTGAATTTCCTTGATTATAATTTGCAATTCGAGATGACATATAGTATTGATAAAAAATCATATTTGGATATTCTCATTAGCAAGGACATTAGTGGCTTTGAAACAGATTTGTTTAGAAAGCCGACCAATCGTAATAATTTGTTACATTATGCCAGCTATCATAATACCAGTTCCTTCGCTTTAGACGCATCTGTTCACAAGAGGCTTGTTTTGAATCTCATGCAGTTCAAATGGCTGAATGGTTTCAGAGTAGAGGTTATCCTGAGGGATGCATTACCAAGGCATATCAGAGGGCAAAAAACATGAACCATCAAAAATTATGGAATAATATACCATCCAAAAAACTGGACCACATTGTATGCACTTTAACATTCTCTAATTTATCAGCCGATATTCATAAGATTCTTAGGGAGGAGTAGCATATTTTGTCCACTTTTCCTTCTTTAGCTAATAGCAATTTAACTGGCATACAAGAAGAATCAAAATTTGTCCAATGTATTGGTACCTTCTCCATTGTCTTTTCCTCGCCCACATAATAAATTTGTGGGCCATTAGAGGTGTGGGAAGTGCTCAGTTTGTGATCATGTACTCACTACTAAAAGATTCTTTGCCCTCACGGCCTCACAACATAAATTAGAGTTGATGGACTTTACAGTTGTGAGTCTACTCATGTGATTTATCTGATTACACTGGTCAACATTGAAATCATTACTGACTTTAAAAGGCCCTAATATGTAGTATCTTGGTGAGTTGAACACGAATATAACATTAAAAAAAATTATTGGCTCTCATTTTGAAGATATTGCATGTAGTTCATTTTTGACGTTTCACCGTGTCAATTTATCCAGTAGGACATCCACAACATCCCAAATAAGCCTTGAATGATGTGATATTGCATCACATTGCATAATACCAGCATGCACACATCATCCAGAGTTGATTGCATCATTTTCTGATGCAATGCAGTACTACTGCCAGATGGCTGCTGAAGCCATCTGATGACAGCAGTGTATTATACGCAGTCGGAAAGGAAAGTAATCTGGTATTCTGTTCCGATACTGAAAGCCTCATGAATGCCTTAAAAATCACTCATGACCCACAAGACTGGAGACTATTTATAGACTCTTTGAAACTGAGTCTGAAGGCTGTGCTTTTGAACAATGGAAACCGTCTTCCATCTATTCCAGTAGCGCATGCCATCCACATGAAAGAGACATGTGATAACTTAAAGCATCTACTGACTTCCATTAACTATAACAAGTACAGCTGGCACCTCTGTGGTGACTTGAAGGTAGTTGCCCTTTTAATGGGACTGCAGCAGGGATATATAAAATACATGTGTTTCTTATGTGAGTGGGATAGCCGAGCAAGGGATTGGCACTACTTGCGGAAGGAATGGAATCGCAGACAAAATGTAACAGTTGGAGAGAAGAATATCCAGCACCCAGCTCTGGTTGAGGTTTACAAAATCCTGCTACCACCCCTTCACATCAAACTAGGTTTGATGAAAAACTTCGTGAAAGCCATGGACCGCACTTCGCCAGCTTTCCGATACCTGCATCAAAAATTCCCTCGACTCAGCAAAGCAAAGATTAAAGAAGGAGTTTTGTGGGTCCTCAGATTCGAGAGCTCTTCAAAGATGACCGGTTCAACAACTTGCTGCAGGGTGATGCGAAACAAGCATGGAATGCTTTTTGCCTAGTGTCAACAAACTTTCTCGGGAATGTTAGGGCAGAAACTACAAGGAACTAGTAGAAGACATGCTGATGCAGTATCAGAAACCTGGCTGCAATATGTCTCTAAAGATCCATTTCCTTGATTCCCATCTCGATTTCTTTCCTGACAACTGTGGTATGGTTAGTGATGAACAGGGCAAACGTTTTCATCAGGATATCGCAACGATGGAGCAAAGATACCAGGGAAAATGGTCCACTACAATGCTGGCTGATTACTGCTGGACACTCCCCAGAGAAGCTCCTGAACAGCTGTACAAGAGACAGGTGAAAAAATCTAAGAAGTAATCTATGACTTGGTTTTTTACATATCTTAACCGAAGGCCTATTATATATTTACTATTGACATGCATTTCGTGATGTAAACATTAATCCTTGTAGTTTACAAAAAAACTAGAGCCAACTTTGCAATTTCACTGTCATATTCGTGTTCAGCATTTAAAAATTGATAAGAAATGACTATTTTTATTTCAGTAACATGACTTTTGTAAAACTTTGTTGACCAGTGTTATGTACCCCTGTGGGCTGTTGTATGTTGATAAGACCAACTGCATGATAAGAACTCGAATCACTGAGCACCGCAGTTGCTTGAGACAAAAGACTCAAGACAAACCACTTGTTTCTCATTGGACTGAGATGGGACACACTATTGCAGAATTGAAATTTCTAGTCATTAGAAGGATACGCCCACATTGGAGGGGTAGTGATCTGAACAGGACGTTAATGTGGCTTGAACAGCAGTATATTTTTAAACTGAACACCTTGTCTCCGAGAGATTTAAACATGGATCAAGATTTTTCTGTTTTCTTGGGTGACTGATTTCACACTTCCATTTTCTGTTTTCTTTTTCCCCCTTTTTCCCATTTTTTCCTCTTTTTTCCTCTCTTCTTTCTTCTTCTTTTCTCTCCTTTTTTCTTTTTCCTTTCCCCCTCCCATCCCTCCTCTCTTCCATCCCCTTCCTCTCCCTCTTCCGCCTCCTCCTCCTTCTCCCTCCTTCTCTTTCTTCCTCCCTCCCTTCCCCTCCGACCTCCCGCCTCCTTCCCATTTTCCTTTCTCCCACGCTCCCCTCTTCCCCCTTCCCTTCCCTTTCCTCCCTTCCCCCTCCCTCTTTCCTTCCTCCCTTTTCTGTTCCCCTTCCCCCTCCCTCTTTCCTTCCCTTCCCTCTCCCCCCCTTTCCCCTTCCCCTTCCCCCACCTCCTTCTTCCTTTTCCTTTCCTCCATTCCTCTTTTTGTGCTTCATTGTCTCATGATATGATATGCTCACATAGGTAGTTTTTACTTCTCCGTTATTCACTCTGCAGACAAGAATTGCTGCACAGGAGATTGCACCCCATCTTGTGTCTTTACAGTATGCTTTTATGTGGCTGGATTGTATCCCACATTTTCTGCATTAGGCTGTCCGTATAACACTTATTTTGGTTCATTTATTTACTATTTTTTGGCCACATGGTTTCACCCTGGTTCTTTTTCACAAAAATCATATTTATCACCTGGACCTTCCATTTTTCAGATAATAGATTCACACAATTGCGGATGATGTGTTTACTTTTTGATCAGCAGTGCTTAAGATTTTTTTACACTAGTTATCTATCAGTTAATTCTTTTTGTCCTCCCACTTCCATGTTTTCATTGGTCATTTGTCAATATATGTTGTGTGGGTTGGAATAACCCTGTAATGTTTTTATTGCAGTCAACTGCAGAACATACTAAAGACTTTCTCCCCCCCCCCCCCCCACCCTCTTCTCCAACCTCTCCTTCCCCTCCCCTCTTCTTTTTACTAATATGTTCACATTTTGACAATTATTCCGTGTGTTTTTAAATGTTTAATGGCACTGAACCACACTACAGTGGTCATTGTAGACTTGATACAATGGCTTCACCCTTTGCACGCATTTCGTTTAACTCACAGTAGTTCTCTGCGGGTTTGCAGAATATACTAGCAGTTTCTTGGATGATGGAATCTCTTTTTGCAAATTTCCTTTGCTTTTGTGCCAACTTTTCTTGGTTAAAAACTGCCTCCTTTTAAAGTTCTTCAGTTTTACAGTTCTTTAGTTATTATTCATGGTGTTGCCGTTTCCACTATTATTATAAGAAAATACTTTTTGAATTTACAGCTTTACGTGATCTGTGTGCACAATTTTGGTCCATGCGAGTTGCTTCCCTCTCCTACCCTTTTCCCTTCCTTCTCTGTCCTTCTCCTCTCCTTTTCCTTTTCCCCTCCCCACTTCCTTTCCTTCCTTCCCCCTCCCCCTCCTTTTCCCCTTCCCCTCTCTTCCACCTCCCCTCCCTTTCCCCCTTTCCCCCTTTCATGTTTCATGTTGAATACAGTGTTTTGTATGAACGTTTGTCACCAGTTTCTGCTCATTACACATTTCAATCATATTGTACATTTTTGTTTATTATGCATATTTTATGTTCACTGCACAATTTGCTATTCATATTATTGTATGATTTTTCAGTCATTAGGTATATCACAGTTTTTTGCTCATATATTAATCCATGCTACTCTTTCCTCCTTTTTCTTTTTTCTTCTCTCCCCTCTTCCCCTCCTTCCCCCTCCCCCTTTCCTTCCCTCCTTACCCTCTCCCCTCTTCCCTTCCTCTTCCTTCCCTCCTGCCCCCTCTCCCCTCCCTTCCTTTCCCTCCCCTTCTTCCACTCCCCTCCTTCCCCTCCCCCCTTTCTTTCCCTCCTCCCCCTCCCCTTTTCTATCTCTCCCTCCCCCTTCCCCCTCTCTCTTTTGTCTTATTATATGGTTATATTGAAATATCATGTTCGCCATCTACAATAAGACTTGTTTACTTACTTACTTACTTATCCGCTCATTTACTCGCTTGCTCATGTCTGTCTGTCTTTATTTATTTACTTTTATCTTGTTTTCCACCTTTTTATCTTTTTTTATCATCATTCATTTTAGACATAGATGGTGCTGTTTTTAAAGGGTCTCTTTTTAATTTTGGATCTAGAGGTTTCCTACAATGATTCATGGTATCCAGTGGTTTCTTGATCTCCCTATAGATACACAATGATCACTGCGACACATTAGACCAAGCAGTTCATCTACATTTTTTTAGAGGTGGATCCACATGGTTCAACCACTAAATGCATCAATTACCTTCTTCGTCCTTCTGTTTTTAAACATATGCTCTTTTGTTCTGCAATTTGGTTGCTTTTATGAATGTATTTTATATTATTTTTATGAACAACAGATAGTATACAATTTGTTGGAACTGTTTCATGTGGACTTATAAGTTTTGGTCCTACTGACTTGAAGTGAGTATACCTGGTGCCCCTCCCTTTTTTTCAGTTAGATATGTCCCTCCTCTCTTTGACAGTTAATCACTACAGGCTCTGAGGTCCAAATGTCTCTCTCTCTCTTTTAACATTTCATTTGTTATGTTTTAATTTATATATATGCAATGAGTTAACCTTCAATATAAGTAGAAATTAGCGACTTAGTGCTATTTTAAATATCCTTTACTTTTAATGTACATGTGTTTATTTACTTGTTAATGCAAAGATTGAGGTTATTTGTTTTATTTTGATATTATGTACATTTATTTATTTATTCATTTATCTATTCATTTAATTGTTTCATTTTATATTGCTGTTCTCCATGCAGTACCCCGTGACGAAAGTGACTCCGAAATGTGGCCGTGTAGGTTTTTTTTAAATAAAGGACCATTCACCTACTCACCCTTGTGTGGTTCCAATATGCATTATTGGACATCATGGGCCTGATATTGGAAAGTAATTTTCACAGTTTACAACCCTGTAAACCATGCAAATACTGCTATCTGGGATATTCAATGGCACTGAATATCCCCTCTCTTCTCCCTTACACGCCCCAATGCCAACCACTTAGCATCAGGGCGTGTTTGAGGCATTCTGGGGAGAAGCGGAGGTGGCGATAATCTTTAAGCGCAGGAGCTAACCAGGCAGCATGCAATATTGCTGCTGCCTGATTATCGACTGTGGTTGAGAGGCAGTGCGGCGATTCCAGATATTCAATGCCAGGGCCGCATATGACCCCAGCAATGAATATCTGGGGTTAGAGGTCAGCAGGGAGGGCTATGCGCCGAAGGGGTGTATAGCCCCCCTAACTCAATATCAGGCCCCATACTTTTAAAATATTAAATTTTGCTTTGTGTTTATGTGTGTGCCCATTATCCCTGTAGGCAAGAGAATATCCCGATGGCTCTTTGAGTTGGTGTAGCTATCAGGATCTATTGTTTTGCTTTGACTGCTGCTGCTCTTTAACACCTTTTAAAAGCTGCTGCCTTAGGCAAAAGCCTAGTCTTGTGTAATGGTTTATGGTTTATTTAGATTTGATATACCACCCTCAGGCAAGCCATCAGAGCAGTTTGCAATAACAATAAAAGCAAATCCTAGATACAAAAAAAACAGAAAAAAAACCTCAAATCGTAAGAAAAATAGGAGAGGAGGAAAAAGGAGATCTACTGGTGTGATAGGACAGGAGAGAAAGCAGAAGGAGAGCAAAGATAGCAGTAATAGGTCAAAAATTAAAAGAAAAAAAATTGTCACATGCTATGCGTTGGTTGGGCCAGCCATGGGTACAATATGTTTCACAGAATATAGAATGGGCAGAGTGAGAGCATGCAAAGTAGAGGAGAGTACAATGTTTTAGGAAGAGACTGCTTCATCGACAGATTCAGATGATGTGCTGACTGACAGAGGAGATGAGACAGCAGAGGGAGACTGAAGGGACAATAGCCTGAAGATTCCTAAACATGTTGCTGGATATTGGATGAGACTGTGGTAAGGGTGGTTAAGAGTGAAACATAACAGAAGATGGTCAGACAGGGAAAGAATGGAGGTGGAGAAGTTTGAGAGAGGGAAGCTGAAGAAAACGATGAGGTTGAAGGAGTGGCCATGCTGGTGAGTAGTGGTGCTAGAACACAGCTGGAGGTTAAAGAAAAGGTTAAGGCAAGGAGCTTTGAGGTATAAGAGACAAAGGGGTTGTCATATGAATGTTAAAATCCCCGAGAATGAGGGAAGGGGCAGATGGTTCAAGAAAGCCAAGAGTCATAGTCAGTGAGAATGGAAGAGTTGGACTTGTCAAGAGGGGCCGATAAATAACAGTTACCCAGAGAGGTAGTAGAGTAAATAGGCAGGTAAAATGGACTTCAAAGGAGGAAAAATAGCGAGACTGAGGTGGAAGAAGAGGTTGAAACTGGCACAAATGAGAGTAGCAACCCAACAGCACCACTGTGGCCAGTCAGGTGAGCCTATATGGGAGAAAACATAACCTCCATGACAGAGAGCAGCAACTGAGGCAGAGTGTTCAGAAAGAAGCTAAGGCTCGGTTAGAGCAAGAAGATGCAGAGCAAAAAGAGGTTGCAAATGTACTGTAGGTAAGTTTGTTGGAGGCAGAGTGGGCATTATACTCTGCGCCAAAAAATATCAGGTTCCATTGAGGTTTTGTTTCTGAGCAAAAGAGTTTACTGAGAGTCAAGAAAAATTAAATATGCAGGCAGAAAAATTGTAGAAAGGGTGCACAATGCAAAAATATCACAACCACAGCTGCAGCAAAGATCTGCTACAGAAGCAGAAACTTGTAAAATTTCAAGCATACTCTACTTTGTGCTCCTTGGGTACCACCTCTGGAAACATTGGCCTTCCCCATGCTTTCTCCAAAACCTATTTTCTCCTCTTTAACCCCCAAAATTTCTATCACCTTCTTCTTCAAAGACAAAATTTACAAATACCTCTAGATGAGAAAAATCTCAGGATCAAGATGCTATCCTCTAGACTCTATCCTCTAGACTCTGCTCCTCGGTGCCTCTACCTGACTCCTTACTGTCTCTTCACAAGACCAAAGAGATCCTCTTCTCTCTTTCTTTTGAGGTCTCTTCTGGCTCTGACTCCTTCAATTAGAGGCCCTTTTACTAAAGTATGGTATATTTTTGCACTTATCGCACCTTAGGAGCCAGAACCAATGTGCAGTAAGTGCCAAGATCATGCATTGTCAGGGGCGTAGCCAATATATCATCTACAGTGACCACACCAAAAAGTTCCATACCACATGTTAAACTCATTAGCAGCACATGTGCACTTAATGCCTCCTCTTGAGGTAGCATTAAGTACATAAATCCACGTTAATTGCAAAATTAAAATACACAATAAGTGCCACGTGCCAGCTGCAATACACAGTCCATGTCCACTCTCCGCCCATAATCTATCCAGTCCCCGCTCCATTGCGCGCTAAGCAGTTAAAGCAGGTTTTTACCACACTGGCTACTTTTAATGCACAATAGCCATTACTGCAGGCCCACACTAATGGTTACCATACATTAAAAATAGTGACACTGTGGTACAGTGGCTTTAACCAACCAAACACAAGCTTCTATGCTTGGTCCTTTAAGGGCCCTAAGAATCCCTACACATATTTTGCACATATACTTTAGGAGGTCAGATTCCAAAGGGATTTATCCTAATAACTAAAGAATTACCTGGATAAATCCCTAGGGCTGAAAAACACAGGCATCGGAAAGGGGTAGGCCACATGGGCCCTGGCCCTACTAAAATTCATGGTGGCAGGCAGCAGACTGCCTGCAGGGATTCCATCCCCCACCAACAGAAGAAAAGTCACATTCGCAGCAAAGACCCTTCCTGTCTGCCCATGGAAGTTAGGTTCCTCACGGCAGAACAGGAAGGGTGTTTGCTGTGATCATGGCTTCTCCTCATTTTCTGTCCATGGGGGAATGGGATCCCCCCCCCACCCCCCGCAGGCAGCCTGCTGCCTGCCGGTTGCGATCATGGCAAAGACCCTTCCTGTTCTGCAGCAGGTCTCCAATCTCCTATCTGGGCAGGCCCTACACATGTGTGAGCATGTTGTTGGCACAGGAACCTGCGATAAAGGAAGCCTCGCACCAGCCTCATACTGCTAAATAATCTGAACTTTCTGCTGCATATTGCCATTGTCTTGCCTGCCCCGCTGCGTACTGCTTACCTCTGGAACTAGTCCCAGCCCTGGCATGTCTCGCTCAGCTCCGGAACTGGCCCTGGCCATGCGTGCTGCCGATGCCCGACAAAACCGACATTCACTTACATGCCATGTGTCACAGAGAAGAAGTGCTTAGAGACCTCCAGCTCCTCCCACCCAGTGCCCGTTTCTCCATCTGCAAATGCTGCTGCTGTGTCAACTGACTCAGTGCCAGGGCAAGACGAGCAAGGCAGTTTTGGAGCTCGCACCAGACTGTGGGCAGCAGGGCCAGCCCTTCATGTTTGTCCCCACTCCAGGCTTGCTGCTCCAATTCCAATTGCATGCTGTCTTCTCCTCTTCCTTCCTGACCCCCTGCGGCACCCCAATGGATACCTCTTCCCCAACCCCTTGGCAGCGTGCCTTTTTTGCTTCCAAATCTGTGCC
The DNA here is from genome assembly GCA_033557465.1 of Ichthyophis bannanicus. Classification (NCBI taxonomy): domain Eukaryota; kingdom Metazoa; phylum Chordata; class Amphibia; order Gymnophiona; family Ichthyophiidae; genus Ichthyophis; species Ichthyophis bannanicus. The sequence continues at coordinate 622,706,772 of CM066031.1, read as the reverse complement.
ATACCCATGAAAGTGTGCCTTCTGCTGATGTTCCCGGGTCTTCTTACTGTCCCATCTTCACTTTTGGGGCCTTCTCGCCGCCACTCTGAGAATTTTTTTTTACTGCCCTGCCACTTCCCCTGGGGCCTTTTTGTATTGCCATCGCTGCTCTTGGGATTTATTTTTAACTTCCCTCTCATTTCCCCTGGGGCTTTCTCGGATTGCTGCCACCACTCTGGGATTTTTTTTGTACCATTCTCCAGGGACCTTCTCAGCATGCTTCTGACACTCTCATCAATTTCTAATAGGCCTTTTGCCTCTGCCTGCTTCTTGCACCGAGTCAGAGGTTGGCCTCCACATCACCATGCTGCTAGAGGAATCTCACTTCTGCTGCTTGCCCTCCTCCCATCGGTTCTACTGTGACGATATTCAAAAAGTACAAGCACAAGAGTGGGGTTTAAAATAAATATGGAGACTGCAGGTGAGTCTGAGAGTTAGAGGGGCCAACGTGGAAGGGAAGATGAGTCTGGGGGTATGAGTGAGAACTTTGTCTAGGCTTCTGCCTGAATATGGATAGGAAGAGGTGAGTGTCAGGGAGGGGTGTGATTGAGAGAGGCATCAGCTAGGCATAAGCCTGGGCAGGAGGGTGAGTGCAAGGGTGGGGGGGGGGTTAAGTCGGTAGGATGGCTATGAATGAAGGGGGGTGTAATCCCCTGGGCAGAATGGTGAGTGTGGATATGGAGAGTTGAGTTTGGGAGGGTGGTGTGATTGAAAGGGGCCTGGGCAGGGCGATAAGTAAGGAGGCAGTGAGTCTGGGGGATGAGTGTGATTTGAAGAGGGCATGAGCGAGGTGTGGGAAATGAGGTTGGGCAGGGTGCTGAGTGTGAATAGGGAGAGCTGAGTCTGGACGGGTGGTGTGATTAAGAGGGACATAAGTAAAGAAGGAGCCGATAAGGTAGCAAGTGCGGAGGCGGCAGTGAGTCTGGAAGATGGGTGTGATTGAAAGGGGCATGAGCCTGAGTAAGGTGAGTAAGTGTGGAGCAGGCAGTGGGTTTGGGGGGTGGGCACAATTGAAGGGGGCTTGAGCATGGGCAGGGTGGATAGGGAGAGGTGAGTCTGAGAGGGTGATGTGATGTGCAACATAAACTACATATGAAGCTGTAACTCAAGCCCCACAGTCTCAGGCATGGTGAGTATTTCAGACAATTACTTTAAAAAACATAGTTTTACATTTCTATATATTCATATTTATGTTTGTGTGCTAATTTAATTTGGTTACTATCTGGGGTTACATGAATTTTCATCCACTAAAATGGGTCACATAAGGAAAGAGTTTGTGAACAATTTCCTAAGAATAAAGTAAGTTGGGAGGAGAAAGTGGGGCAGATGGACAGCGAATAATGGGAGATGGAGGGGGCCTCAGAGTTAGGCAGGGACTCAGTAGGGAAAGAAGATACAGAGATTGGCTGTGGATTGGGACGAGCGTAGGAAGTCAGGGCTTGGATACTGATTGGGTAGAGGGTAAGATTTGGGACTCTGGTATTAAGAATCCAATGGGAAATCAGCTACAAGTAGAGACTGTCAGCTTTGGGAATTACATTTAAGCTCTGTATATTTCCCAGTACAGGAGGAAATGTATTTCTGTTTTTTACTTCTCCAGTAGTACACTGCATGCAGAGTTTGGCCTCTTGGTGTTTTCAGCTCAAACTTTGGCTGCATGTTACATTTCTAATGTGTGGCCCCTTATTCTGTATTGGTTGAGGGTCTCTCTGCAAGCTGCATGCATGACAGTGGTAGGGATCTCTTATAGTCTGGCTTGTTCTATTTTCCCAGTAGAAGATATATTGGTGGATTAGGGTCTGGAACAATATTTGCTGTACTCTGTGAATCCTGGAAGTTACTGCAGTTTTAGTATTCCATATTTTCTACATAGGTGCTGTGTTTTGCAGGGTTTTTATTTATATTTATTTATTCAATTTTTATCCTGTTCTCTCAAACTGCTCAGGGCAGGTTACAAATTACATACATAACAATCACAGATAACATAGCACAGATTGACAATACCTCATCATAACACATAGGGGTATGTTTACTAAACTGCGCACTTGTGCGGGGCGCACTTGAGCGCTCTAAAATGATGCATTTAAGTGCTCTTAAGCGCCCCGCATGCGTGCACATCACATTAACGGGCCCCGCACACGTGCGCCGAAAACGCGCTCATGTGCGATAGAGGCGGGGAAAGGCTAACGGAGGGCGGAGGAAGGCCCCCGAGGGGCGGAGGGACGGGGTCAATGGGTGGAGAGTGGGAGGGGAGAGGCTCCCCGCACAGGAGCGGGGCTGAATTTCGGCCCAAAAAATACCGCGAGTGAAACACTCGCGTTAGAGGTGATTTAAAGGGAAGAGAAACCATTTCCGTCAGCAATGTACAGAAAAAGCGGGGAAACCTAAAACACGTGAGCAGTGTGATACATGTTCACAGAACAAAATCGCTAATATAACATGAAAATGACCACAACAAATTCCAAATAAATTATAATCCAGCTGGGCAACAGTGCTACTAATGGACAACAATAACAAACACTCCCAGGAAAGCCCCAAAAAATAGAAATGATTTTTGGAAGGGTCTACGCTCCGTAGACTCAGTCAAAAGCACTGCAATGTAATGGAGCTTTCCTGGGAGTGTATGTCAGGTTGCCCATTGATATCACTGTTGCGCAGCTTGTTGTAATATTTTTCTCCCCATTTATGAAGGGCATATATGAGTTTTTTGTGCACCCTTGTCCCCATACAAGGTAAACGAGCCCACAGTAAAATTGTGCAGAGCAGGGTGTCTGACATTTGCGGCCAGGTGTCCTATCACCAGAGACTGCACTGTCTCTGTGGCCGCAGTGTGGTGCAGCAGACACAGCCAGTACCTGTAGGACCAGAGGGTCACAGGTTCAAATCCCAGCTGGGGCTCCTGCCAACCCAGTCCCCATAGTTTTACCCACCACTAAACAGTGAGAGTACAGACATTCTTTTATTGCAGAGAACATAAGCATGGTCCCAACACCTATGTTACCCTACACCGCACACAAACCCTAACAATGGCCATTACCTACAGCCGAGTCCCCCAAAGTCAGTCCTGGAGTGCTACAACTCACTCAGGGCATATGTTTTGCCCAGATAGGGACATGTCTGCATGTTGGCGGAAGGGTACAGGTGGTGGAGGGGGCGGTGGATGCAAACCACAGCAGACAGTGGCCTAGGCCTGTGCAGGCTGGCACCGTCCACCACAACAGACAGGCTCTGTTGGATGTACAGTCATGGACTCCCCAGGGAACACAGCATATCTGAGTATGTTAGATAAAAAACTATGTGTTAATTATCAGGGACATTCCCAGCACTTTTGAGAGTGCTGCCATGCAGGACTGGCCCAATCATGAGGCAACTAGACAATTGCCTAGGGGGGCAGAAACAAGCAAGGCATTCACAGCAAAACAATAAATTCTGACAGCCGGGGGGAAGAGGGAAGGCAAAAAGCTTAAAGTTTGCCTAGAGCACCAACACCTTGAACTAACTCTGGGGTCGGCCCTGCTGCCATGCAATTAACAGAGGCCAAAGATCACTACTATGAGTTAACTGCATAGCAAATAATGCAGATGTACCTAACTGCATCGTACATCATTAGTTGTGAATGGCATTTTAGAAGGGACATCCAAATCAAATTGGGGACCTCCAGAGCGAAACATACAGAAAAATGTCTATGTCTCCAGCCAGTTTCAGGAACATAGATGTCCCTGACGTGGACGTCCTCACTGGTGGCTATGTAGACATCCCCCTTAGGAAAGCGTGGGGCAGGGAGGTCCGTCTCATGCAAGCTAGCATAAGGGGACATCCAGTGGCATAGCAAAACAAAAACATGAGCCCTCATTCCCCATCATTGTGTTCGTTGACATACTGTAAAATATAAGGGGTATTCGTGCAGCTCCTTCTCCACACCCTCCAGACATTTGCCTGACAAAATGAGCACTTTTCAGATGCCTGTTCATGCCTGGAGCAAGTATAAACTTAGGCGCAGCTCCAAACGTCCAGGATGTTTCTGAGATCAGGCGGGGATGTCCAGGTTCTTTGGAACGCCCCAGTCATACCTCTGCCTTGCCCCTGTTCAGACTTCCTTGTGCTGGGGACATCCAAAGACCCAGCTTCCAAAATGGCTCTTGAGACATCTCTGTGCTTTGGATCTCTCTATGCCCATTTCAGTCATCCAAAGCACGAATAGGGCTTCCAAAGTAACCCCCAATGTGCATACCAACCTCTGTGTTAACTGCAGGGCACAGTCCCTACCTGTTCTCTACTTATTACATATCCCAAAATGGTGATTTCCACGTTAGCACATACTAATAGTTAAAATAGCACTGCACGAATTATCAGTGCATGGTAATTCCCAAATTAAACACCAAAAGCAGCTTAATACAGTTTAACCCCTTAATATCTCCTAAAAAACAAGTGGCCAGTGAAATGGCTTTGGACTATATATGCACAGATATTTGACACATAAAAGGAAATAGTATAAAAACTGGGACATTGCCACTCATTATACATAGCTAGTCCTGTTCGTTGGAGAGGGGGAATTAAGGGTGGAATATAGGAGATTGAATATTGTATACCTTTTTGAAGGAAGGACATAATTATTAGCACCTTTATAAACAATTCAAATCAGTTTGAAAAGAAGAACCACATTCCCATTGCAGTAAAATTAGATGCACCTTTGATCAGTTGTCACTCCCTGTTCCATTTTCACAATGGTGAAGACAAGAGAACTGCCTAAAACTGTCAAAAAAGTCATTATCACCAAACATCAAACTTCAAAGGGGTACAAAGCCATCTCCAAAGATCTTGGGATTCCTGTGTCTACAGTTCACAATGGGCCCAATTCCGAGAAAGACATGTCGGGCGGATCTGAACGCACAACACATATATGTCCCCAACGAGGGCACGATTCCGTGCCTGAACACCTAGATGTGCAGCTGCGCCCCAGAATATGGGGTTGTATGTCAGCGCTTCGAAACGTCAAACGAGCATTTAAGCGGGGAAATCATGGACGTGCAAATCGCACGTGTTCATGCGGCAGTATGCCACTGACATATACGCCTGAAAACATGTCCAACTGCACTGTTGCCCACGTGTGACAGGAAACAGGATACAGTAAGTAACCCCCCCAACCGCCGCAAGACCCTTGAAAAATGGCAACCCGGCAAGTCAATTTTTCTGAGGCCGAGACTCACCTGCTCTGCAGGCTGGTTCTTGAAAATGAAAGTGCCCTGCTCCCAATGGGACACCGATGGCCAGTCCTATCTGCAGCATACAGGGGCTGAGAAAGGATCAGGACCACCCTAGCACAGTAAGCAGGGCAAAGCAGGAAAGGGAGGAGGCATGGGAAATGCATGTGGTGGGACAAGAACAGTGCAAAGAGCCAGGAAGTAGCTGCAAAGTAAAAGGGCAAAAGGAGCAGGGGGTAAGCTGGACCCACCACACAACCAAATGACAGTAAACACACAAAACAGGGCCCACACAGGAAACAGGCAAACAGAAACACATTGGCCAAGAGGAAAGCATGGTGGCAATAAATGCAGAATGGACAAAAGGGAAAACACATATGGAAAGGAAACATGAATACAATAAAAAAAACCTACAGTGTAACAACATGGCCCAATACAGTCAGCCAAAACACAGCACAGTAGAAACATAGATACATTATGCCATTAAACAAAAAAACACATAGCTGAACTAGGCCGCTCCCCACTACTAATCTCCACACCAGTCCCCTGAGAGAATCCTGTGTCTGCCCCATGCAGTCAGATACTGTCCATAACAGCACCACCTCCAATGAGAAACAACCCCATGAAGCCACCACTGTGTCTGCAAAGAAACATCCCTGCAGATGACACCTAGGTATAACCCCTACCACTCCCATCCAATGACACTGTGTAGCACAGCATGCTGACAATCAAAGGAAGTACCCAATCTGTGCATATAAATGTTGCCTCAAAGCACTGCCAACCTGCCAGCCCGCCAGCATATACCTAAAAGATCTATAGGTCCATCTGCAGATTGCCAAGATCCAGACCACCAACCATATTCGTAGCCACCCTTTCTAGCATCCCCAACTGTGATCATCTGTCTGAAGGGGCGGGCACCAGAACTGCACAGAAAACCACAATTGTGGATTGTGACAGCCCCACCCCTTTAGCCACGTGCTTAAAGGTCAGGGTGGACATTATTGTTGTATTGAAGGTAGAAACTTTTGTTAGCCCACAAGCCTTCTGGTACTAGTAGTCCCTTTCTTCATAATGAATAGTTGTGTAAGCCATGTGAATGGTAAACTATAGGATTTTATTCCCTTAATGCACAAAAGATTCAAACGAAGACAACGGGATTTTCACCTTGTTCAGGATTTTCACATAAGGTATTTACAAAGGTCAAAACTTGGATATGCTTCACAGTCTTTGTTAGTTATGCAAGGTTCAAACAAAACAGGTTATACAAACAAAAGCAATGCTTCTTCTTTCAGCTTATCAATCAAAACTGTGTTTCAAAAATATATCCTGCATGCTATATTTCTCTCAAGGATTCTAAACTCCCAGTACAACAAAACGTACAGTCCATAGGGCATTCAGTTAGCAAAGGGTCAGGTTCAGCAGGGTCTATCTGCATAGCCTCTTGTTCTGCTGAGATATCTGTGGCCCCTGAGCTTTCCCCATATATTCCTGGTTTTACTTCAGAACTTCTTCCTAAGGCTCTCCAGCCTGGCTGTACCCGGTCTGGGAAATATGCAACAGGACTTTAGGTAAGCACTATTTCTATAGGTTCCCAAACCTTTCTCCAGCTGCATTGGCTGCTCTTACAGCTCCCTGGCTTCCAGACCTTTCTGTGACCCGGCCTCAGTTCCTGGTTCAGATCTGTGTCTCTTAGACTCCTGGGCTGAGTCTGGTTCACCCACCTCTGAACTCCTTGTGGCTCACATATAGGGGAAGAAGCATGAAGGTACCTCTGAACTCTTGGGTCTGTGTCTCTGGTATTCTCCCTACCAGGCACTCTCCCGGTTCTCCTTCTGTCCTTCCTGAAGACTTCCTTCTGGAGCTTCCCAACCTGAAACTGGCTCTCCTGTAAGGGCTGCAAGTTCAACTGCCTTTTCTCCTCTCATTGGAGCCGTCTCCTTTCTCTTTCTTCTCTATCAGCAGCTGCTGCGGCTCGTGCCACTCCTCTCTCCTCTGGCTCGTCTATGCTTTGCTTATAAAGCTGTTTCTTAGGTAAGGATTCTGTCCCTCTGACCAGGTGTATCTGATTATGCTTTGAATTAGTTCTTGCATCATCCCAACCTGGGTGTGTCAGCCTACCTTCTGTATCTCCGTGCATGCTCCCTCTAGCTGCACTTCTCACTAACTGCACTTTATGTATATCATTTCCTTTAAAGAGATCAGTGTTTTCTTTTACCTCCATGGGTTTACTGGCGTCTGCTTCATCACATATCCCCCCCCCCCCCCTTAAGATATTACGGGCTGGCATGGCTGGAAGGTATGCTTTTCCACCTGGGCATACTCAAGCGCCCGAGCGAGCGTGGGATCAGCTCTCTGCTCTTTGGGGAAAGATGGGAACCTCTCTACTAAATCAGCTGGGACCCAGGGCAATCCTTGTCCCGCCTCTAACTCAACTCTCCGTTGAGATCGGCACCGTCTTTCTTTGCGTTTTTCTGCCTTGCCCTTCCTAATCCTTTCGGGCGGGGCGGTTATTAGGTCGTCATGTGAGGGCAACCCTGCTAGCGTTTCATCCTGGGGTTCAGATGTTTCCCCTAGAGCCTTGGACTGGGTTCAAGTAGACACAAGGGCTTCACAGGGATATAGGCCCTTCTCCAACCCTTTTCTAAATTGGGGCCAGTCCCTACCTAGCACCAAGTCATGTGGTAACTTTGGAACTACGGCTACCAATATTTCCTTTTCTATCCCTAATCCTTTCACTAATAGCTTATATACAGGATAGAAAGATGAGGCTCCATGAATGCATCTTATTCTCACTTTTCCCTCTGCTCGGTTCAGTACTGACTCAGATTGATCTTCTATGGTATGCCATAGTTTCTTGGAGATCACGCTCTGATCTGCACCCGAATCGAGTAGAGCACTTGTGGTTATACCCTGAACTTTAACCTCTAAAAGAAAACCTTCTCTTGTCATTTCTGTATTTTCAGTTATTAGTGCGGTACGCGCTTTACATTCACTTTGCACATGCCCCAATTTCCCACAATGAAAACACCTTTTTTTTTCAAAGTGACTTCTTAGCATAGGCATACCAGTTTTTAAACCTTCTAGTTTAGACCTTGACCCCCTTTCTGATGACTGCACACTAGCCCTTGCTGCCATTTTGGAAGCTTCACCATCTTTGTGAATAGCCAATTCCGCTTCAAAATACCTTTCCGTTAGGAGGATTGCTTCCTCCATGGTATGGCAATTTTGCAGTATCAGGAAGGTCTGCACTTCTCTAGGCACAGCAGCCATAAACTGTTCTAGTACAATATTATCAACTATGGTATCTATGGTCTTACCCTCGGGCATCAACCATTTCATTGTCAGGCTCTTAACCCTTTGACCTAGAGCTTTCGGTGTCTCCCCAGCTTTAAGTCGGGTTGCTCTTAACATCCGGTTATACACCATAGACGTTAACCCAAGGCGACCTCTAATAGCCTTTGTTACTTCTACATAATTATTGGCAAGAGCTGCAGGCATAGCCCTATAGGCAGACAATGCCTCTCCGGTGAGCGAGATTGCCAGGCGTATGGCCCACTGCTCCTTTGGCCAGCCTATCGTATGGGCTATCCTATCAAAGGATTCAAGAAAATCATCTATATCATCATTAGGTGATAATGTCCCCAATCTCAATGTCTCAGAAGACCATGGTCCTACCATACAATTGTTAGCTATAGCATCTAGTCCCTGAGGAGACGAAGCTGCATCCGGCGTCTTCCTCTGGTTAGCCAACCATGCTTCCATTAGTTCAAGCACGGGCTTTTGCTGAGCCTGCATAGCTTGCACCGCCTGTTCCTGTGCGTGGAAGGCCATCTCTCTTTGCTTGTCAAACTGCGCAGCCATCCATTGTAGGACCTCCTTCGGCTCCATAGTAGCCATTTTTCCTACAGAAAGAGAGACAAAATAAACCCAAGTGCGGTACTGGCAACTCTTTGTCAGTCCCCCTTTTAATCTGGACTCTTATTACTTCTTGCACCTGAATCTGCCACAGGTTATGCCTAATCACCTGCATCAGGCGTTGACTCCTGCTTTTAGAAAAGATGTGTCCGCTGGTCCTCCACCGTTCCACCAGTGCTGGCAGCAAATCTTCATGTGGGGGGGGGGGGTCCTCCTTTTCTTTTTCCTCAAACTTGGCAGTTGTTCTTTCTGAACCGGTGTAGTCTTCTTTTGCTTCGCAAGAAGAAATCCTAAAAACTATGCCACTATGTCACAGCCCCACCCCTTTAGCCACGTGCTTAAAGGTCAGGGTGGACATTATTGTTGTATTGAAGGTAGAAACTTTTGTTAGCCCAGAAGCCTTCTGGTACTAGTAGTCCCTTTCTTCATAATGAATAGTTGTGTAAGCCATGTGAATGGTAAAGTATAGGATTTTATTCCCTTAATGCACAAAAGGTTCAAACCAAGACAATGGGATTTTCACCTTGTTCAGGATTTTCACATAAGGTATTTACATAGGTCAAAACTTGGATATGCTTCACAGTCTTTGTTAGTTATGCAGGGTTCAAACAAAACAGGTTATACAAACAAAAGCAATGCTTCTTCTTTCAGCTTGTCAAACAAAACTGTGTTTCAAAAGTATATCCTGCATGCTATATTTCTCTCAAAGATTCTAAACTCCCAGTACAACAAAATGTACAGTCCATAGGGCATTCAGTTAGCAAAGGGTCAGGTTCAGCAGGGTCTATCTGCATAGCCTCTAGTTCTGCTGAGATATCTGTGGCCCCTGAGCTTTCCCCATATATTCCTGGTTTTACTTCAGAACTTCTTCCTGAGGCTCTCCAGCCTGGCTGTACCCGGTCTGGCAAATATGCAACAGGACCTTTGGTAAGCACTCTTTCTATAGGTTCCCAAACCTTTCTCCAGCTGCCTTGGCTGCTCTTACGGCTCCCTGGCTTCCAGGCCTTTCTGTGACCCAGCCTCAGTTCCTGGTTCAGATCTGTGTCTCTTAGACTCCTGGGCTGAGTCTGGTTCACCCACCTCTGAACTCCTTGTGGCTCACATACAGGGGAAGAAGCATGAAGGTACATCTGAACTCCTGGGTCTGGGTCTCTGGTATTCTCCCTACCAGGCACTCTCCCGGTTCTCCTTCTGTCCTTCCTGAAGACTTCCTTCTGGAGCTTCCCAGCCTGAAAGTGGCTCTCCTGGAACTTGTTCCTTTCCTGTAAGGGCTGCAAGTTCAACTGCCTTTTCTCCTCTCATTGGAGCCGTCTCCTTTCTCTTTCTTCTCTATCAGCAGCTGCTGCAGCTCGTGCTGCTCCTCTCTCCTCTGGCTTGTCTATGCTTTGCTTATAAAGCTGTTTCTTAGGTAAGGATTCTGTCCCTCTGACCAGGTGTATCTGATTATGCTTTGAATTAGTTCTTGCATCATCCCAACCTGGGTGTGTCAGTCTACCTTCTGAATCTCCGTGCATGCTCCCTCTAGCTGCACTTCTCACTAACTGCACTTTATGTATATCATTTCCTTTTAAAGAGATCAGTATTTTCTTCTACCTCCATGGGTTTACTGGCGTCTGCTTCATCACAGGATGCAGGGAAGACCCACAGTGGCCTGTAAAAGTATCCATCCCCTCTGTGTCAGTCCTGGTCTGTAGCAGGATGCACAACTTGGAAAGAAGATGGGGGATCATGTGGATGTTAGGTAAGGGACCTAATAATATAATGAAAACCAGTGATGTGAAAGGACAATACAATACCTTGTATACAGAAAGAAACACGTAAAACCAGAAAAGGTGTGAGCACATATGTCACCAACTCTCTGTCCATGAAACCCTTAACTAAGAGCAGGTCCAACCAAAGACCCACAGGTGACCCAAAATGAGGGCAGCAGGGTCTACCTGCATGCAAGCAGTGGCACATGAACTGGCACATGACACCTCTACAAAAATACCTGTAACAAAAGGGCTGGACCCTGCAACACCACCAAGCAAGCAACAGGATGACCAAGAAGCACCCCAAACAGGTCAGAGACAAAGGTGCGGAGATGTAGAGATCATGCCTGCAGCACAAATCACCATCCCTAAGACAGAGGATGCCATGAAGCACCAGGAACTGCATTAAAGCAAAATATAAAGAACATGACACCATGACAAACCTGACAAAAGAAGGCTGCCCACCAAAACCCGCAGATTAGGCAAGAAAGGCATAAAGCAGAGATGCCACAAGGACACCAAGGAGAACATGGAAGGAGCTGCAAAGATCCACAGTGGAGATGGGAGATGGAATGTGACAAAACAGGACAGACATAAAGGGGATGAATAACTGCAATGTACTCACCATCTGTCCACCATTGTCCTTACCTCACCCAATGCACCCAGGCTTCATAATACCATCTGCTGTTGCCCAGCCCACCTGACCAGCCTTGGTAAGAGCAGCCGACACGATCATAGTCAGGTCCCACCCCTGAATCGTGTACAGAGGTACCACACTACACACATGATAGTGCCCACCTGAATAGTGGCAACCCAAATGCCTGCACAGCAACCATAAAACAGGACATGTTAGCTGCCAGGTCTGATACCAGCATGCAATACCCACGATGTGCAGCACAGGGCAGGCAGCAAATGCAGCAGGGTCCCAGAGGAATGTTGCAGGCAGCACTGCCCCTGTGGCCCACTCAGCCCATAATCTGGCTAGTCAGCGATGCAGGCATACAGGACAGAGGAGGCCCAGGGGACCAGAGCAAGCCCGGGACCAGGGTGAGGTAGCAGTGGAGACATAGCAGCATAATGTGACAGGGTCCAGTGTATGCAGGTGGTGTTATGGCAGGCAGGCAGGCAGCTGAAGTGACAGACCTGAGTGGAGAAAGAAACATGCATATGTAAGACACCTCCTTCCCTCCTCCACAGATGGTTCCATGTCCTCCGGGAGACCAAGGCCTACAGGGTGCGGTACCATGCGATATGCCATACACAGACACATCTGTTGGCCCAACTCTGGCAGTAGCTGCAGCGGGAGCGAGGTGAGTGTGGGGGAATGGCACAGGAAAGGGGCAATGGGATGCAACATGGCACAGGGCTAGAGTGGCAGGGCATCACAGGGGCATCAGCAGAAAGAGCATGGGGGGGCATCTGACAATGAGGAAATGGCAGCTGGACACCCCCACCCACTGAAACTAACAGCCACCTCTCTGCATCCCTTCCACAGCCATCCTGGTCAAGGACTCACCCCCACTGTGGCAGAGGAGGAGGACAACGATGACGACAATGACGAGAAGGACATGGAGGTGAAGGAGGGGGAGGAGCAGCAGCCACCAGCAGCTGGCCCACGCAGCCCCGCCACTGTAGACAGCCCATCCAGATTCAGCCCCATAGTGATATTCAGCATCTCCCCATCAGGAAAGAATGAGGATGAGGTTGTCACCCTCAGCTTCATGGAGGTGCCCCACTCCCCTGAGAGGGAGGGACTGGATAGTACTATGGTGTCTGGGGGAGGCACCCCATGGCGGGAGGCCCAAAGCACAGCAGGGGCTGAGGGTGGGGAGGCAGGGTACCCCTGTCCATCCCACTTCCAGTGCTATCCCCACATGTCAGCTCCCTTCCAGCCCAGTACCCCCTCCCTTCCAGCCTCCTCCCCATTATCCAGTCACCTACCAGTCCCATCCCCAAGTGTCATCTCCCTTCCAGTCCCCCTTCAGTACCATTCCCAGGTGTCAGCTCCCTTCCAGTCCCCTCCTCCCCTTGTGTCAGCTGCCTTCCTCCCCCCACCTCCCCCTATGTCAGCTCCCTTCCTGCCCCCACCTCCCTCCCCATGTCAGCTCCTTTCCTGCCCCCTCCTTCCCCTGGCAGATCCTCTCAGCATCCGCTCCCTTCCATCCCCCCACATCAGCCCATTTGTAGCTCTAGCTACTAGTTTTCTTCCAGGGACAGCAGCCCTCTCCTCCCCTCCCCTCCTCTCCCCCCATCAGCCTATTTCCAGTTCTAGCACCCAGTCTTCTTCCAGTGCCAGCAGCTCTCCCCCCCCCCATTAGCCCAGTTTTAGTCGCAGCCTATTTCACATCCTATCCCATTTATCAGCCCACTCCAGTCCTAGCCCCCCCATCAGTCCATTTTCAGTTCTAGCCCCCCAATCAGACCTTTACCAGTCCTAGCTTATTTCCAGTGCTAGCCCCCATCAACCAATTACCAGTCCTAACCCCCCTGATAAGCCCATTATCAGTCCAAGCCCACTAATCAGCCCATTTCCAGTCCTAGCCCTTCCATCAGCCCACTACCAGTCCACCCCCCCATCAGTCCATTACCAGTCCTAGCCACCCTGATCCGCCTATTTCCAGGCATAGCCCATTTCCAGTCCTAACCCCACCTGATCAGCCCATTACCAGTCCTAGCCTCCTAATCAGCCTATTTCCAGTCCTAACCCCCCTGATCAGCCCATTTCCAGTCCTAATCTCCCCATCAGCCCTTTTCCAATCCTAATCCTCCCACTAGCCCATTACCAGTCTTAACCCCCCAATCAGAGCATTTCCAGTCCTAGCCCTCCCAATCAGACTATTTCCAATGCTAACCCTCCCCCAGCCCAGACCAGACCAGCCCATTACCAGCCCTGCTCAGCCCATTTCCAGTCTAAGCCCCACCTCCCAGGGAAGAGCCCTGCAGTTGCTGGCCAGGGCCCCGGCTCACCTTTGCAAAGTCGCGAGAAGGAACAGTGTTTCCATTCTTTCCCACAGCTCTGTTAAAGTTGAGCCCACTAGTGCCAAGGAAATGCCTCTTTTGCCTTTGGTGCCAGTAGGCGTCATTGTGGATAACATGTTAAAACCCTTGGCCCAATGTGCAGCGGTGGCCAAGAGAGCAAATAGAATGCTAGGTATCATAAGGAAAGTAATGGAAAATAAAACAAAAGATATTATAATGCCTCTATATCGTTCCATGGTGAGACCGCACCTTGAATATTGTGTACAATTCTGGTCGCCGTATCTTAAAAAGGATATAGCGTTATTAGAAAAGGTTCAGAGAAGAGCCACCAAAATGGTAAAGGGGATGGAAGGATACTCCTATGAAGAAAGGCTAAAAAGGTTAGGGCTCTTTAACCTTGAAATGAGACGGCTGAGGGGAGATATGATAGAAGTCTATAAATTAATGAACGGAGTGGAACAGGTAAACGTAGATCAATTGTTTACGTTATCAGAATATAGAAAGACTAGGGGACATGCAATGAAGCTACAGGCTAAACTATTTAAGACTAATAAAAGAAAATATTTTTTCACTCAACGTGTAATCAAACTCTGGAATTTGTTACTGGAGGATGTAGTAAAGGCTGTTAGTGTAGCTGGGTTTAAAAAAGGTTTGGACAAGTTCCTGGAGGAAGGGACCCAGGATATCAATGCTTGACCCAGTACAAGCATTGTGGAACCTGTGTCTTTTGGGGAACTGCTAGGTACGTATGACCTAGATTGGCCACTGTTGGAAACAGGATACTGGGCTTGATGGACCTTGGTCTGACCCAGTATGGCATATCTTATGTTCTTATATAACAGAGCCGCAGGAAAGAACGGAAACACTATTCCTTCTTGCGGCTCTTCAAAGGTGAGCCAAGGTGTCAGTCAGCAACTGCTGGGCTCTTCCAGGGCAGTAGGGAGGCGTGGGGCATGGAGTGGTTGAATCTGCCACTGCCAAGAAGCAGCGGTAGCAGCTTGTCCAGCCCTTTTTTTTTTTTTAATTTTGAAGGCTGAGTAAGGCAGCTTTTTATTTATTTATTTATTTCTCTTATATACTGCGCTCTTTGATATCAGTGCGGTTTACATGGAACATCGAGATATTTTACGGTGGAGGATTACACCGTAATTACAAATAACAGGTAGCTCAACTTGGATAACCATCTTAACTATTTACACATATATGGATAACAGATAATTATTTACACATATATACATCGCTTTGAGGGATAGTTACATGTAGTCATGGAGCTTTGTTGTGAGTGGGCGAGTTGGTGTACCTTCCTCCGCATTTTTTGCCGCCCCCAAAAGTTGCCACCTGAAGCAACCACCTCACTCGGCCTCATTATAGAGCCGCCCCTGGCCAGAATCATCTGTAAGGCCCATTTGATAGACCACATTACACCTATTTTGCACAAGCTTTACTGGTTACCAGTAACAAGCAGAATAAAATATAAAACATTAATGATTATATTCAAACTACTGAATAACATAGCACCCTCATTTGTTTCATCCCTAATTAACCTCACAATAGACACAAGAGCAAAAAGAGGATGCTCACAGAACACAATTATAGTCCCACCTGCCTTCTGCAAAACAAAATAAGCCACAAGCAATAGAGCATTCACATATGTCACCTCTATATGCTGGAACTCCTTACCAGACACATTGCGATCTATCAAAGACCTCCAAACATTCCAAAAGGAAATCAAAACACTACTATTTATCGAGCACTAACAACTTTGTAAGAATGGCATAAACGTTTTATGTAAACAAGTTCTGTTCCATGTAAACCGCCTTGAGAATCTGAAAGGCGGTATATAAAAAATGTTAAATAAATAAAATAAACATAAACCCAACCTAAAGCCACACACTTTGAGCCCCACAAACATCACTGACACCAAGTGAAATGACTTTCAAACCTTGAAAGCCTTCATCTGTAAACATGACATATGTAAAAGCCTGTAAATAGTTTCACATGTAAATAGTTATTTTTGATGTTCCATCTTTGACCTATGTTCTATGTAACTTGTTCGTTCTTTGTAAACCACCCTTGATACTTGGGAAGGGGTGGTATAGAAAAACATTGCAAATAAATAAAATGCTGCAGTATATAAATGAGTTGTTAGTTTCTTTCTAAGCTCTATGGGCCCGATATTCAGCAGTGGTGCCTAGTGCGATTACAGCACCTAGCTGTTGCCACTAAACACTAAACCCAGCTATTCAGAGCTGGGGCCATATCTTTGCCATAACACTGAATATCCAGGTGGGCTGGCAAAGTAGAAAGCTAACTGTCGCTGCCCTGTTAGTTTCAGTGCAAAAGTTAGGACAACCTTTAATGTGCCTAATTTTCACCACCAAGGGATATCGCTGAGTATTGCCGCTGTCTGGTTATCCCCGGGTGCTGGCAACAGAATGCCCCGGAATGTCTCGATGCTAACCGGTTAACATCAGGGCTGTAGCAGCGGCACCCACGAATATTCAGCGGCACTAACCGTGTAAATGCCTTTGAATATCGGGCCCTATATCAGCTTCCATACAAACTGTTAGTGGCAACCCATCCCATACCTGCACATCTACCACTAATACTATGTGAGAGTGAACCAGCAATAAGCGCAGCATTTTTACAATGGAGCATGCCACAAGACATTGTTGACTAGACAGTAAACTGCATAAGGTTGTACTAAAGGCATTTATCTCTGAGCTCTTTTCTCTACTAATAGATCAAATATGAGAAATGACAATTTAAATTACATGAGGTATATAACCAGAAGCTAATCAAATATGGGGCAATATGGTCACATTTTGTGCTCCTGAATGAAATTAATCAGGTTGCTGCATTTGAGCCAGTTTCTTTGATTTCGTAATATAATCTAGAAGACTTGCATATAAAGAGTTACAATAGACAAATACTAGCAAAACCATTCCCTGTATCACTGCTCTAAAGTCTTCATAATCAAGAAAAGGCTTTAATCAACACAGCTGTCATAACTTAAAGAATGCAGTAGGAACCGAGTAGGGGGCCAAGACGGCATCGAGAACAGTCATGTGAGCTGGCACTCCACTGTTCTTCCTAACTCACTGACTTGCCGGACCTCTGATGCTATGTTTTGATGGGGAAGAGGAACACCAAGTCCTAGGTTTTGTCCCTCAGGTCCTGGGCAGGCTGTGCCAAACGTTCAGTCAAGCTGGAGGAATAAGGTATTTAGCCATGTAGGGAAGGTGCTGCTGCTGCTTCAACAGTATCTACAAGTGCTTCTGTGGATCATAACACTGAAGGGTCATCTTTGAACCCTGAATTGAGAATAGCCTTGCCGAGTCCCGAAAGTGACATTTGCTACAAAGGGACACTGGGACCAATGGAGGAGGTTGCCTTATTATTGGCTGTAGGCAAAGAGGGGATCCTGGGTCAACTTCTACCATCGTGGATTTTGAGAAGTCTTCGGAGGGAGTACATCAGGGAATGGAAGGTGCTGGTAGGCAAGTTCCTGATGGGGAGATTGCCACTTACAGTTTGGGACTCAATATAATGAAGAAACCTGCTATAGTTACTATGGAATCACTCTAGGAAATAATTAAAGACTTGGTCTCAGCTCTTTTATTGTTTGCTGGTAAAGTGAAGGAGGATGTTGAGAAGCTTGTGGTTTCAGTAGATGAACAGGCACGGGCAGTAAACTAGCAATCTGTTAGAATAGACTCCCTAGAAGCAAGGCTCTGGGAGCTCTAGACCTGAAGCTCTCCTCACTTTAGAGATATAAGGACCTATAATATTGTAAATTGGAATTTTTGGAGAATCAAACTAGGAAAAATAACATGAGGTTTTTCAATTTTCCTAAATCTCCTTTAGGATTTCCCATTGGTATGGTCCACACGTATATGCAGGAGGTATTGAAAATGCAAGCTGAATTACTACTTCCTATTGTTCAAACTCAATATATGACTTTGGGCAGAACTAGAGATGGGCATGGAGAGTGTGTGGGGGGGGGAATACAGTTGGCGGTGATTAATCTAATTGAGTGCCTCAAAGACTCTCTAGAAGTAATAAGTGAGAGGACTATCCTAATGCTGTGTTTTGTCCTGAAGCCTGATCGAAATGCAGTTTTGAGATTTTATTTTAAGAATAAGAATGAACTGCTTTTAGGATGTGAAATTTAAATTTTTCCTGATTTGTCTTGGGATACACAGAAAAGGTGCAGGGAATTCTTGGCTTTTAAGGCTAAAGTCCAGACTCTAAGTGGAAATCAGATTTTGAAATTTGCTTCTTAGGGGTATGTTTACTAAAGTCTCTTAACGTGCGCGGCGCGGTAGTCTGCAGGATGCCATATAAGGAGTGGGCGGTCTGGTCAAAAATAGAGCAAAACGGGATTAGCGCGTGCCGCGCGCTCTTGTGCGCCGCGCACAGTAGCGCATGCGGAACGCGCGCAGGAAGCATAAAGCAGGCGCGCTGATGTACAAACAGAGAAACAGGGCTGCAGTACAATGGTAAAGAAACTGACATATAGTGCAGGGATCATGGGTTCAATCCCCCACTGTGCCCAATGAATAAGGCTGGCTGAGGCACTACCATTTATGTGTAATATTGCATTATGAGGCTTTTTAATTTTATTTTAATTACTGAACAAACGCACTCTCAAAGCACTGTAACATAAGGTGCTGCATAAGGCACCCCAGAGGGCACATTTTAAAGTGCACTGTCCGCCACGGCACCCTACAATGTTGCTGAAAGGGTGGCCTATAGGGCGCCATATAGGGTGCCCTATGAGGCAAAGCAAGGTCATAGCACTGTTTTTGATGGCAGCACTGTGCATTTAAACACATGGAAATTGTAAGTAGGTGCGCTGACATGCAAGGAGGAACAGCAGTGTAGCACAATGGTTAAGGCACTGACTGATGATACAGGGGTCATGAGTTTGATCCCCAGTGTGCCTAATACATAAGGCTGGCTGAGGCATCAGCTTTGACATGTTAGTATTGTTTCCTGCAGCACTTTATTTGTATTTTATTAATTGCTGCCAGCAAACACACCCTCACGTGCCGTAACTGAAGGTGCCGCATAAGGCACCCTATAAGGCACTCCATAGGGCACATTATAAAGTGCACTGTCCGCCACGGCACCCTATAATGTCCCCTATAGGGCACCCTATAAGTCGCTCCACAGAATAACGTATAGTGCACCTTATATGGACGGTAACCATAAGGTGCCCTATAGGGCGCCCTATAAAGCACCCTCTGAGGCACCTTATGGGTATAGTACGCTGAGGGTGTTTTTGCTGGCCGCAATAATGTACATTAAAAATAGATAATGCTTTGGGCAGCCCTATCAAATAACCCCACTGTGGGTTTGAACCCATGACCTCTGGCTCCACAGGCAGTGAAGTAACCAGTGGACTACAGCTCTATAGCTGCTAGCAAGCCCCTGGCTGGCTGCAGAGGGACTGCACGTCACCACACAAACAGTCTGCTGTGGTCACCAGGATAGGGTTAGCCCACCCGTACCCATGATGCACTGCACATGCAAATCAGCTGTCTACAGATGAGCACAAGATGGGGTATGCACCCCACAGCACCTCGGCCTGGTAGGGGGAACTGACCATGTGTGTTACTGGCACAGAGTAGCTACACACCGTCACATTGTGCGGGTACTGTGCTCACCCTGAGGTTGCGGTGGGACACCCAGCACCAGGTCCACAGCACCTTCCATGGCAGAAGTAGGCCATGCTGCAGGTCCCCAGCAGTGCTAATGTGTGAGATAGGTAGTTTCTGCAGATACATCTTGGATATATCTGTATGTCTCAGTCAGGTGTAGCCCCTATGGACCCCTAGGAGGATTATGTACCACCACCCTCCTCCTCCAGGGCTGAGGGTGGTAAACAGGGTCTCCCATCAACAGATCCACATTCTACCTCCCTGCAATGGTGGCAGTAGAGGGGACCATCAACCCCGGTCCTGCTGGGAACAGACACCTACAGAGCAGTCAATGCAGCTCTGTACACATCCATAACACAATAGCAGACAGACATTAGGCCTTGATATGCTAAGCTACACCCCACCACTATCTGATATTCTCCTGCAGCAAGCCTTCAGCCGCTGCACCCTGCAAGGCGCTCCATCAAGACACATACCAGCTGCAGACAGTCTGCTAGCTAGTCCATAGTGCATGTTCCTGGTGGAAATGCGTGCACCCAGAACTGGGATGGCAGCATACACAACAAGCAGATAAGTCAGTGACTGGGCCCCAAAAGGACACCCATAAATACCACATGAGAGAAATACTATATAGCACTATGGGGGTGCCTAGCCATGCTGTGTTCACTGCACAGTCAGGGTGAGAGTGATCTCCCAGCAGGACATGCTGTGGCCACCCTGTCTGTGTAGGTGGTGGCCGGGCACTACAATGTTCCAGCCAGTGCCCTATGCCCTGTGCAGATGCATCCTGGCTAGGCCACCCTGTCCGGGCTATACCCTTGGTACCTTGATCCTCATTATGCACATTGGCAGGCCAATACTGGCAACAGTGCTGGCAGTGTGGGCTGTGGAGGGTGTTTGCAGCCACCACACACTGGATAGACAGACACACACTCCCACACCTATGCCAGCATTGTGCTACTATAGAGGAGTTTAGCAGCCCTGGCCACCACACCAGTCCTGGGCACAGTGCAGGCATGGATATGGTACGCAATACTGTTGGGGGTCACTCCCCAGTGTGGTAAACACTGTCAGAGACCAGACCTGAAGCACACTCCACAGACATCAGAAAGGTTGTTATGATGGAGCTCAATCAGCAAACTGTGCTTAACGTAGGAATTGCTATCTGCCAGTAATCATAGCAAACGTTTGTACCGTATTCCCAGGTGTAGGGTGGCATTGCTAAGGTATGCAAGTGCTAATATTGGGAGATGCACGCAGAGCCCTATGTCCTGCCTCTCCAGGAGGCATTGGCTAATGGAGCCTGTGGGTGTGGGTGTGGGTGTGTCTGCCCCTGTTGGCTGCTGCTTTACGGCAGAGGTTCCCAACTCCAGTCCTAGTGTGCCAAACACTGTTCGGGTTTTCATGCTGTCCCTCATGAATATGCATGAGATACATCTGCATACCATGGGGGTGGTGCATAGATATGCAGCACAGGCATCTTTATTAGAGGCAGCATGGAACCTGAATGGTGTTTGGCCCTCCAGGACTGCATTTGGGAGACTCTGCTCTAGGTAATGCGCCTGTTTATGGTGTCTTTGCTCTGTAGGGTAAAATGTAGATGTTTGGGCATGTTTACGTCATCTGCACTAAACGTTCTGTCTGTACTAGCACGTTGTAGTAGTGGGTAAAATATGGGGATTGGGTTGGCAGGCACCATAGCTGGGACTTGAACCTGTGACCTTCTGCCTCCAAACACACTGGTTGTGTGCACTGCACCACTGTGTTGCCACGAAGACAGTGCATTCCCTGATGATACCATGACTATTTGTCTGGCAGGGCCTGTCTGTTGCAGTGCATGGCACCCACCTACACAGGGCTAGGCCATGGTCTGCTCTGGGCAGCTGCCACTGCCCCCTCCACCACCAGTACCCCTCTGCCACCATGCTGACATGGCCTTATATTGGAGACAGCATGAAACCTGAATGATTTGTGGCCCTCCAGGACTGCATTTGGGGGACTCTGCTCTAGGTAATGCGCGTGTTTCTGGTGTCTGTGCTCGGTGGGGTAAAATATAGGTGTTTGAACCATGCGTATGTTCTCTGCAATAAAGGTTTGTCCTTACTATCACGGTTTAGTAGCGGGTAAAATATGGGGACTGGATTGGCAGTAGCCCCAGCTGGGACTTGAACTTGTGACCTTCTGCTCCTGAACACACTGGCTGTGTTCACTGCACCACACTGTGCTCACAGAAACAGTGCAGTCCCTGGAGATACCATGGTTGTTTGTCAGGCAGAGCCTGTCTGTTGCAGTGCATGGCACCCACCTACACAGGGCTAGGCCATGGTCGGCTCTGGGCAGCTGCCACTGCCCCCCTCCACCACCAGTACCCCTCTGCCATCATGCTGACATGCCCTTCTGCTGGTGGTGCTGGTGGTGTGCAGTCTCAAGCCATCCAGTGTGCAGGTAGGCGGCTGCCTATGGTGCGTGTTCTGGGGTAGGGGTGCCTGCATAGGCGTCCACGCTTCCCCCCAACACCGCCTGCCAATGTTCTGTGCCCTTGGGGGTACCTGCTGGGTACTATCCCCTGTGACACTGTGATAGACACTCTCGTGCCCATGTTGGGCCCTCATCAGTTGCTGTCTGGCTGCTGGTCAGTTTCAGCATTCCTAAGTGCCATCTAGGCATCTGCCTAGTCCGCACTGTGCCCCAGCTGCACCACAGCATGTGCCGCCTGCAGCCCTCTGTATCCCATTTCCAAGCATCTGTTCTGACATGCCCACCCTGCTGTTGCCGCACATGTGCACGCCATAGGAAACCTGTCTCCCCTCCCACTAGCGCAGTGAAATTCAAGGCCAAAAATAACGCGAATGAAAACCTCGGTTTCTCTTCCCTTTAAATCGGCTCTAACGCATTTCTGTCAACAATGTACAGCAAAACCAGGGAAACCTACAAAAAAGTGATAAGTGTGATACATGTGCACAGAACAAAAGTACAAATAAACATTGAAGGGCATGTCAGCATGATGGCAGAGGGGTACTGGTGGTGGAGGGGGGCAGTGGCAGCTGCCCAGAGCTGACCATGGCCTAGCCCTGTGTAGGTGGGTGCCATGCACTGCAACAGACAGGCTCTGCCTGACAAACAACCATGGTATCTCCAGGGACTGCACTGTCTCTGCAAGCACAGTGTGGTGCAGTGAACACAGCCAGTGTGTTCAGGAGCAGAAGGTCACAAGTTCAAGTCCCAGCTGGGGCTACTGCCAATCCAGTCCCCATATTTTACCCGTTACCCATTGACCCCTTCTCTCCGCCCCTGGGGAGCCTTCCTCCGCCCTCCGGTAGCCTTTCCCCGCCTTCAGCGCTCGTGTGCGCCGCTGCGCACACTAAAGCGCATTTTTGCCCCGTAAAGCGTCATTAGCGTGCGCTAAGGTACCTTAGCACGCGCTCATGTGCGCCGCGCACGTTAAGAGACTTTAGTAAACATACCCCTTAGTGTTTTGTGCTTTTGAGGGTAAACAGCATTCATACTTTGATCCTTAGCAGCTCAGTGATTTTTTTTGGTGGCAAGAGAGAAGGCTCTTGTTAAGTGTTTGATATTTTGGCTGAGGTGGCCTGATACTTGCACTGTGACCTATTGATATGATTTTTTTCCTTTGTTTTAAGATGCATTTAGGCCATATCTATATTGTGGTTTAAGTTTAAAACAGTGGCATAGCCCAGGGAGCAGCAGAACAGTCGAATTAGAGGAAAACTGCAGACAGTGCCAACATTTGCACTGCCTTGTGCCCACCCATGTTAATCCCAGGCCTCATCAAAAAATCAGTCCTCCCTATGCCGCTGGTTTAAAATATAATCTTCTTTCCTCTTTGAGGATGATTATTTTTCCTTTTTGTTATTGCTATATTGCCTTTCATTTAATTATTTTTGGTTGTATTTTGAAACATGATGTAAATAAAAAAATGATTAAAAAAAGAATACTAATGAAATCACATAAGCAGTTCATGCTCACATTATAAAATGTGAATCTAAAATAATTCTAAATAGCAAACATCTTCTCAAATGTGAATCCTCAACCTATCAAAATGTATATAGAAACAGAGAAAAATGACGACAGGAAAATATCACATGGCCTATCTAGTCTGTCCTTCCATATCAACAACTATATAGTTGGGATAGACTATAATCGCGAGACCAATAAGAACATAAGATATGCCATACTGGGTCAGACCAAGGTCCATCAAGCCCAGTATCCTGTTTCCAACAGTGGCCAATCTAGGTCATACGTACCTAGCAGTTTCCCCAAAAGACACAGGTTCCACAATGCTTTATTTATTTATTTATATTCTCTTATATACCGCGCTATTCTGCATCAGTGCGGTTTACATTGAACAAACTGTATTGGGTCAAGCAGTGATATTCTGGGTCCCTTTTAATAATGGTTTACGGACCTTTCCTCTAGGAACTTGTCCAAACCTTTTTTAAATCCAGCTACACTAACAGCTTTTACTACATCCTCCGGTAACAAATTCCAGAGTTTGATTACACGTTGAGTGAAAAAATATTCTCTCTTATTAGTCTTAAATAGTTTACCCTGTAGCTTCATTGCATGACCCCTAGTCTTTCTATATTCTGATGATGTAAACAATCGATCTATGTTTAGCCTCTCTTCATAGGAATATCCTTCCATCTCCTTTACCATTCTGGTGGCTCTTCTCTGTACCTTTTCTAATAAGATATGGCGACCAGAATTGTACACAGTACTCAAGGTGCAGTCGCACCATGAAACGATACAGAGGCATTATAATATCCTTTGTTTTGTTTTATTTTCCATTCCTTTCCTTATGATACCTAGCATTCTATTTGCTCTTTTGGCCGCCGCTGCACACTGGGTGGAGGGTTTTAACATGTTATCCACGATGACACCTAAATCTTTTTCCTGGGTGTCGGTTCCTAATGTGGAACTTTGCATCATGTAACCATAGTTTGGGTTTTTCTTTCCTAGGTGCATAACTTTGCACTTGTCAACTTTAATTTCATCTGCCATTTGGATGCCCAGTCTTCCAATTTATCAAGATCCTCTTGCAATTTTCATAATCCTCATGGGTTTTAACAACTTTAAATAGTTTTGTGTCATTTGCAAATTTGATAACCTCGCTCGTTATTCCCTTTTCCAGGTCATTTATGAATATGTCAAAAAGCAGCGGACACAGCACAGATCCTGGGGTACTCCACTATTCACTTTTCTCCATTGGGAAAATTGGCCATTTAGCCCTACCCTCTGCTTTCTATCTTTTAACCAGTTCCTGATCCACAATAGTACACTGCTTCCTGTCCCATGACTTTTTAGTTTTGCTAAAAGTCTCTGATGAGGGACCTTGTCAAAGGCTTTCTGAAAATGCAGATACACTATATCAACTGACTCACCTTTGTCTACCTGTTTATTCACACCTTCAAAAAAAACATAACAGATTAGTAAGACAAGATCCTCCTTGTCTGAAGCCATGTTGGATATCTCCCATTAAGCCATTGCTATCTAAATGTTCATTAATTTTGTTCTTTATTATGGTTTCTACCATTTTTCCCGGTACTGACATCAGGCTCACCGGTCTGTAGTTTCCCGGATAACCCCTGGAACCCTTTTTAAAAATTGGTGTTACATTGGCCATTCTGCAATCTTTAGGTATTACAGATTATTTTAATGATAGTTCACATATTACTAATAGTAGGTCTGCAGTCTCATATTTCAGTTCTTTCAACACCCTTGGATATATACCATCCGGTCCAGGTGATTTGCTACTCTACTACTATTGTAGTTTCAGTTTTCTGTGCATTTTATCGATAACCCCATTACTTGTCAACTAGGGGTGTTCAGGCCTAAAGTTTTTGTTTTGTTTAGTTTTCCTTGTTGTTTATGAGATTTTTCATTAAATTTGGGTGTTTTGTTTCTTGTTTTGAGGGCAATATCATCAATTGTGTGCACTATTGTTCAATACTGCATGTATTGATAAACAGGGTGCACCACTGAGTGCTATCATTTTGGGTTAAAAATGACATGAAACAACATGGGAAAGGTTGACATGTTGTTTCAAACAAATGCATAACCCTATTGCTGCCAACTATGCCACAACTTTGGAAATCTTACTATTAAAGCAGAAGATTATCAACTAACAAAATAGAAAATTAAACAAAAACATTATATCAACATATAGCAAAAAATCAATGTTAAGACCACGTAGCAGTTTATGAAAAGGAATTATATAGATACTATATCTCGTAGATAGTAAACAGTATCAGAGAGAAAGCAGATCTCCATGGCACACCCCTTTATCAATGCACACCATTCTGAACCTTCACAGTCCTGCCTAATCTTGTAGAAATGAGCTAAAAATGCACCAATCCAAACAAGCACTGCCCATTTAGTTCCTATTGCAGTTCATTTGTCAACTAATACATCATGTGGCACTGTATTAAAAGCCTCTAAAATGTCTATAAACATGCAATAAGCTCTACAGTATCATCATCCTCGGAACCTCTGAATACTGGATCAATTACCATAAGCATAGAGTTTCTTGCATAGGTGTAGTTTTGGAAGGGCAAGAGCGCCACCCCCAAATGTTGCAGGCACTAATGGGGATCTGGGTACCCCTGATCCCACTGTCTGTATGTCTTCCTTACCCTTTGTCCCCCCAAAATAAGAAGGCAAACTACACCAATGGTTTCCGGGCTATACCCTTATCGAAATGGAGTCCGAACAGTGGTACAAAGTGGGATAGATCACTACTATAAATATGCCCAATAATCCCACTCTAATAAAGGCCTTCTCCAAAAATATTTTTTTCTCGGACCAAACATTAATACTCCAGGGTTTCTAACTGGAACACTTTAAGCCCAAATCCATTTTACTTTATTTAAAAAATTCAATTCAATTCAATGTTTCAATTCAAAACCAGTCCTGTAATTGTCAAAAAATCTCAGACACAACACCTAAGAAATCTGGGTTTGATTCCCTCTGGCACTCTTTGTGACCTTGAACAAGTCACTTTACTCTCCATTGTCTTGAAGAAAAGGCCTGGCAATCTACTTCTGGTCATACCTTGCCAAGAAAACCCTTGCCAGGGACTGCTGGGTCGCCAGGAGTCAGCATTGACTCAACAGCACTTTAAAAAATATATATATATATATCAGCTCACTCGTCCTGCTTCAGGAGAAGAAACTTAAATTGGATATGTTCAACTTATCTTTCATGTTGGTAACCCACTCAAGCAGAGTGTATATCCTTCCAAGCCTTCCTTAAAGCCTTCCTCATAGTTGCAGTCGACTGCTCAGCGCCTGACATCAGTTATATTCATAGATGTTCCTCCTAGAACAGGACATTTCAAAAAGTGATTATTGGAGCAAGATAACTACATACCAATTTATTTATACTGATTAAATACCCATCTTCAGTGACTTGCAAACATTTGTGTAAATTCTCAGTGATAATATGGTCATCCTCTGGTGTGCCTGCAGGATTTGTGCTCCAGACATCTGGTATCACCGGCAAAGCATGTCAGTCACAAGGGGCAGATGGCAAACCCCAATTCCTCCACAACATCTAACCAATGACTGCAGAAGCACACCTCCTTCGATACAAGAGCCATGCTGAGAGAGGCTAGAGTGGAGCAGTTGTTGGTTAGTTATTGTGGAAGAACTGGGGCTTGCCATCTGTCCTTGTGACTGATCTGCCTTGCCGGTGATACCAGCTGTCTGGAGCAGAGATTCTGCAGGCACTCCAGAGGGCAACCCCACTGACCTCAGAAGGACTCCTTCTTCAGTACAAGAGCCGCAGCTACTATTTGCAGCAGCAGGTCGTGAACCAAAGGGGCGGAACCAAAGGAACAGAGTACACCCCTATGATGCAACTGAGGTCATCTGGCATTGCCTCTATGGTCACTACTTATCAAGATGGGCAAGCGGAAGAACAAGGGAGGAGGAAAGGGAGACTCTCTACCTATTGTTTCAGATACGATTGTGAGACCTATAGACAAATATTTAGTTCTCCTTGCTGTGGGTCAGTCCTCGCCAAAGGGAGCTTCTTTGAGCTCAGGAGGGTAGACACCACGCCCTCACCCGAAGCTTCCACTATCATCTACAATTTTGGATAGTGTTGTTTCCTTGTCACTCAGTGAACTTAAACCTCTAATTCCAGTTCCGGCTCCTGTAATTTTGAGTAATTCTTTGTCTGTAGTGCTGCCTCCGGAGGCTTTCCCGTCACTCTTAAAGATCTATTTGAGGCTAATAAGAGTATTGACTTGAAACTTTCTTCAACAGTGATTTCTTTATGTAATTTTACTCAGGAAACTGTTAAAATATTATTTGATTTGGACTGCAAGGTTACTGCTATGGAGAATTCCTTGGCGCGACTCGATGCTCAGGTGTAGGCTACCAGCACTACTAATGTTTTGCATATTAAAGACTCTGGTTGAGCATGAAAGGCTAGATAAACTTGAAAATCTCCAGTTGCACCAGCAATCTCCGGTTCTTAAATTTTCCACAAATGCTTTTGCTTTCGTTCAAAAGACAGTTTCTGAGGAAAAAGTAACCAATAAGGTGTTACACTTATTTATCACATCTGATGAATCCTCAAGAAATTCTGTCAAGTTTCCTACCATGGAACGAAGGGAATCAAAAGACTCCCCAACAGGAGCCACCACCTGGGACCTAACAGTCTCTGCTATATTAAGAATTTCAACAAAAGCTTGTTAGGTCCCAGATGGTAGCTCCTGACAAGGGGTCTTTTGATTCCCTTTGTTCCATGGAAAGAAACTTGACAGAATTTCTTGAGGATTCATCAGATGTGATAAATAAGCGTAACACCTTATTGGTTACTTTTTCTTCAGAAACTGCCAAGCTTAAAATCCTTAAACTTTTCTTTAAGAGTAAAGATGCTGTGTTCTGTGGACAAAAATTAAATGTGTTCCCTGATGTCACATGAGCGACCCAGTTGAGAAGGAGGCTGTTTCCTGTTTTGAAGCCCAAAGTTCTGGCCTTGGGAGATTCATTTTTCCTACGTTTCCTCTGCAAGTGTGCTATAACCTTGAAGGGACAGATTTTTGTTTTTCTTGAGGTTTCACACTTGGAGAAATTTCTTTTGGATAGACAGGCGTAATAGGAGTTGGGGGGGGTGAGTAGATTTTATTGTTTCCTCCTAATGGGACTGTACTGCCTAATTTCTCTTTGAATTTGCTTGTTACTATATGCTAAATTAGAAAAATATGTCCAACTCAAACAATGGTAGAAAAAATCTTTTTAGAGAATTTTAGAAAAATTATTTTAAAATTTGGACAAAAAGTGTCAATATTCAAACACACAGCTGGCGAAAAAACTGGTCTCAGAACTGGTCTCAGAACTTTGTCCACCATTCAGACTAACGTCTCAGAACATCAATGACCATTTGCATTTACAAACTCGCCGCTGTGCTCCCAATTTTATACACTCCCACAAAAAATAACCGGAAACTGGCTTGACTCTTATCCCAAAACCGGAATACTAATAAAGCGACAGTTTCTACCAGAATTCCAAAACATATTCAACTCTATCGTACTCCGTAGAGGTATCACATCTCAGTATAAGCAAACACAATGGAAATTCTGCGTCACTTAGCTGTCGCTCTATTGGGAGCTTCCCTCAGCTTTAAAGATCTCTGTGTAGATCTCAACGCTCTGCCTGGGCACCACTGAGGCGTTTCACAGCCACAGTTTCGTCAGGAGATCTCATCCACAGTTTTCTGAAATTAAAACACAAGACATCTCTTATATCTAAACCCTCTTTCAACTATCCCTACAGAATTAGAAAATCCCACCAATCTAAAAATCAACAAACACTAAAAACTCTCACTTGCCATGTCACTGCTGCCCAAGTCTACCTTGGAGTTCTTTCCGATTCTTCTTAGACGCCGCGCATGCGAAGTAATCGTTCTTGACTGACCTTTAAACCCCTGATGTGTCACTCAATAACACATTCAATGATCCTCACTACTATGCTCCTCCCCAAGGAACTTATTATCCTGAACCTTTTGTCTTACCCATAACTAATAAAGGGCGAAAGTAGAAAATATTATTTATTCTTCTAAGAAATATTTATAATTTAACCACAGGGTTGGACCACGCTGTTGTTACCCGTGCTCCCTACCATAGACTTTATACACATACTTCCCAGTCTATGGTAGTGTTCAATCCTGTGGGGATGACTGAATCCAATCTGTGTATCCATCACTGTTCTCTTATCAGGAGAGTTTTGTCTAACGTTAGACAAAACTCTCCTGATAATAATAAATAAATAATATTTTCTACTTTCGCCCTTTATACCGTATGCTGACACTGTTCTCATGATGTGGGCCTCACCATGGTCTTTTATTATGGAGTTGGGTTTTTTTCTCCTTTGTTTTCTTTTTGATGTAATCTTTAATTTGGTTTACTCTGTTTTTGTGGAATGTATAATTCAAAATGCTAAATAAAAAAAAATTCTCAGAGACAGATTTCTAATAGAAGCATAGACAACCAATTGTATGTCATGAGCAAGAAATATTCCGTATTGAAAGATTCAATAGTCCAAGCTAGCAGTGACAAATAAAGATTAAATAATATGGGGGAAAGCAAGGAACTTTGTGGAAACCTGCTTTTCATAGGCCAAAAAATGGACACTGAATCACTCCAACCAACCACTGCAGTACCACATCCCTCATGCCTGGCTGATGTACCGTGAAAGCAAATGTCCATAGTCAACTGTTTCAGATGCAGCAGATAGATCGACTTGAAGAATAAGGCTATCACCGTGTTCATCGGCCTTTAGCCTGATACTGTCAAGCATGGCCAAAGCTCTGTTTCAGTGCTATAATCAGGTTAATAACCAGATTGAGCAAGATGCAAAGGTTTAATTCTAGATAGATAGTTAGTCAAATCAGTACTAGCTTTTCCAGTATTTGTGTCACAAATGAAAAATTAGAAATAGGTCCAAAATCTGCCTGCTCGGGGTACCACTGACCACTTTTTTAAAGTTGATGTAATAATGCCTGTTGCTGTAATAATGCTGTCTGGGTATGTAGAGCTGGCGCTATCTGGCAAGCAGGGTAAGTGTGGCAGGGGGGCACCAATGTCAGGAGGGCACTGTTGCTAGCCACCACCTCCCTCCCAATCAGGATGACCTGCAGAACACTTGCAGCCCAGAGGAGAGCCCGCCTGTAGGACATGCTGCTCCCATGGGCAGAAAGCTGTGGCAATCACAGCCTTGCACGGCCCTTGCTTATGGGACATGTACTCTACAGGCAGAAGGCTGTGAGAAGCAGTGATCATAGATCAGAGAAGCAGACCCTGCCTGCGAAAGTAGCAGGTCCCACAGGCAGGGGTGGTGCAAGGCTGTGATCCCAGCCCAGAGAGGACATGCTGCTCCCACGGGCAGGGACTGTGCAAGGCCACGTTCATGCCCTGCCTCTCTGGGCTGGGATCACAGCCTTGCACAACCTCTGCCGATGGGACATGCTGCTCCATGGGCAGGCTCTGCCCCTTATACATACAAGGGGAGAAGGAGTGGACATGGGAAGGCACTGGTAAGGGGAGAGTGGACATGGGAAGGCACTGGGAAGGGGAGAGTGGACATGGGGAGGCATTGGGTAGGGGAGAGTGGACATGGGGAGGCATTCTGAGATGGAAAGAATATGCTGGATGTTGATGGGCACAGGGAGACAGAAGGGAGATGCTGGATGCAGGAGAAGGGAAGGAATAGGCAGGCCGAGGGGATAAGCTAGAGAAGGGGAGCTTGGGAGATGAAGGGAGATACTGGATATGGGATGGAACTTAGGGAATGACCACAGGAAGAAGCAAGGAGGGGAAAAGGATTGGTGATGCTGACCAGGGGTTATAGGGAGACTATGGGAAATGCTGGACAGGGGGAGGGGGGACAGAAGGGAGATGCTGGACATGGGGTAATAAGGGGAGAGGGACATGCAGGACAAGGACATAATAGGGAGAGAGAAGGGGGAAGATGGACATGAGGTAAATAGGTCGAGAAAGAGATGGAGAGATGCTAGGCATGGGAATAATAGGGAGGGGATGAAGAATAATGGACCAGGGAAGAAGAGGTAGGGAATGAGCAGGAATGGCCTGTCCACTAGGCAGGCTAGGCAGTTGCCTTGGTTGGCTGACACCTGTGGGCTGCATGCTATGGTGCCCGTGGTAGGCCATGTGTTTCGACACACATGGCCTGCCATTTCTGACCTTCCTTCAACAGGAAGCTGTGTCGGAGGGGGTCAGAAGCAGCAAGCCATATCTGCCGAAGCGCATGGCCTGCCATGGGCTGCTAACCCAGTCAAAACATTTTAAGTCGTTTTTATGTATAATGTATGTGTAAAAAATTTGTATAATGTTTATATATTTATATTTTTATTAGGTATTAGTGAATTTACATGTACTATGTTATTCCCTTTATGGTGCTTTGTTTTAATGTTTTTATATTGTTTTCTTTTCTATATGTTTTTATATGTCCTTAGCCAAATTTAGTCCCTGATGAAGACATAGCGAAACACGGCCTGTGTCAGGCCATTGGCTGAAAGTGGTTTAATAAAAATATTCTTCCTGTGCTATCCATGGTTTTGACTGGGTTTGTTCGTTGCACGTGGAGTCGTGCTTTTGTGTTGGCCTGCCATGGGCTGCTGCCACGCCAAGCTGAGCCATCCCCCCCCCCCCCCCCATTGACCCAGCCAATGGAATTGGCAGCAGCGAGGGACGGCAGCACAGCTCAGAAAAGGGAGGACGGCTTGACTCAGAAGAGGGGGGCGCAGCGCGGCAATGGCTTCTGCCTGGGTCAACAAAAACTCTTGGACCAGCCCTGGGAATGAGAGGTCTGGGGTAAGTACTGAAAAGTGGTAGGTAGATGGAGTAAAAAAGAGGGGGATTGAGAACTGGATAGTAAGAAGGAATAGGGAAATCTGAGTGGACAGAGAGAAGAAAGAGAAATAAATGGAAGAAAACTGAAAGGTGAAAAATCAGTATCCAAGATGGAAGGAAGTGAAAAAAACAAAAGGAGAGACAAGAAATGGCAGATGGATTACAGACCATAGAAAGAGAGCTAAGAAAAGCAGAAGCCTCATATCGGGACCAATATGATCAGAGAATAAAATGGTCAGACAACAAAAATAGAAAGTGTAATTTTAATTTAATGATCGGACTTTGCGCTATCTTTATATTTTACACAGTTTGGGGAACTGCATCTCTTATTTCTCTGGTGTTGCACTGCATGCGGCATTTGGCTTCTTGGGGTTTCAGTTTAAGTTTTGTCTACATTTATTTATTTATTTACTTCTCTTATATACCGCGCTATTAAAATCAGTGCGGTTTACAATTGAACAAAAAACATACTGCAATGTCACACGACAATTGAGTTTTTACATTGAACATGGACGAGATAACCTGGAGGTAACAGGGGTAACTAATTACAGAGTAATTATTCATGGAGTATGGTGAGAAATTATACATATAGTATAGCTTGGTTTCAACATATTTATAAGAGGTTTAATCAATAAGATGTGTGATCAGTACCAATAATAAATAAGAGAGGGGATATGGTGGTAGAGCTAGTCATTTTCTTTATGGTGTTGGATTTTGGGTGGGGAGGAGTAGGGTGTAGGATGTGAGGATGGGTGGTTGTTTCTGGGATTGGATTCTGGGCAATGGATGAGGAAAAGGTGTTGTTTGAGGGCTTTTCTAAATGACGATAGGTCTGGGGTGGAACGGAGCTCAGTAGGGAGGGCATTCCAGGTCATGGGTGCAAATAGGGAGAAGGCTCTGTTGGCGGTAGCCTTTTTGCACTTAGTTAGAATGTTGGGGATCTCTAGAGTGTTTGCTTGATTAGATCTCCTGATCCTGTTGAACGGCCGTCTTTGAATGAGTTTGCTGATGGGTGAGGTGATCTGGTTCCTTAGGGCTTTGAATGTTAGTACTAGGGACTTATACTGGATTCTAGCCTGAAGTGGAAGCCAGTGGAGATCCATCATGACTGGGGTTGTATGTTTATATGTTTATTTTTATGTTTGCTTTAGTTTGTGGTCACTTATTCTGTACTTGGTGAGGGTCTGTGTTCTGAGTGTGTCACCAAG
Source organism: Ichthyophis bannanicus (assembly GCA_033557465.1). Taxonomy (NCBI): domain Eukaryota; kingdom Metazoa; phylum Chordata; class Amphibia; order Gymnophiona; family Ichthyophiidae; genus Ichthyophis; species Ichthyophis bannanicus. Next base: position 622,673,115 of record CM066031.1, on the reverse strand, counting down.
GCCTGGTGTTCTGTTAACATGGAGTTTGAACATTGGGACCTGTGCTGTAGTAATTTGAATTGTTCAGCTTTTCAAATAGGTGTATGGATGTTTTAGGGCCTGCTACAGTATTTATAGTGCTGCTTTTATCTGGGTAGGCTCTTTGCGTGAGTTTTGGTAGTTGGTGCTAGTATGGTATGGTAGATTTGCTCTGTAGATCCTTGGTGACTTTTGTAAGGTTTTGTATTAGTTCCCAATATGCATGGAACTTGAGAATGTTTAAGTTGTTCTTAGTGAGATGATCAGAGTCAGATTATATATATGTATGTATTGAGTTCCGTGAGTGAATGTCCTACTTCTGCTCTGCACCCATTGTTGAAGGAGAAGTTTCTGTTGATGCAGAATATATGTTCAAAAAGAAAAACCAAGAATCATAACGCAGTTTATAACATCAAAATAAAACGAGTTATAATTCTATAATTTGGTATTATAAACTGTGCTGTGGTTCTCACTTTGTCTTTTAATTCCCTGGTGTGCGAGTATCTTGCATTTCCATTGTTTTTTTGCAGAATGTATATTTACATTAACACCATGCTGGTCCAGGGCGCAGTTTCAGGAGTTACTTTGGGGTTGCCAAGCCCTTCTTAGTGTTTACGTTGGAGTGGGAGGTGTTGTGTTGTGGTCACAAAGCCCCTCTTGTTTTTCTGGGGGTGGGAAGTGTTGTGCAGGGGCGACTGAGTATCTCTTAATTTTGTGAAGGTGGAAAATCTTGTGTTGGGGCCACTAAGTTGGTCTTGTTGTTTTTGTGGAAGTGGGAGGTGCTGCATAGGTGCTGTTGAGCCCTTCTTGTTGTTTGGCATATTTAGCAGCATTTCCGTCCTAAGCTCTGCGCTGGTAACATATGTGTGGGTCACATTACCAGTTCAGGGCCGTAAGCTAACTGCAGGGAGGCATTTACATCCTCCTGCAGTTATTGCATTTCAATGTGGCAAAATGGCTGCAGGAGCAACTAAGGCCACCCATTGAGGTGGCATTAGTTGCACCCATTAGTTGGCTGAGCCATTATGTTAGTTTCTACTGACAATGCAGATGCCTATGCGTGAGAGTCCTTTCTCTCGCCTCACACTGGAGGAAAGCATAATTTTGGGAAAGAAATCCTGAAAACCTAAGATTAATGGGTAAAAGCATGGAACTTACTCCCTGGTCTGGCCAGAAAGTAGCCATATTGTTCCTGCTTTTCTCTCGCTCCAGCTTCACTTCCTACTGCCAGTTCATTGACTGCACGACTGCCAATAGGAAGTGAAGATAGAGCAAGAGAAAGTCAGAAAAATAACACATGCTTGATGAAGAAATGGAAACACATCCTGTGATCCAACAAGGGGAAGGCATAGATTTATTGGGGAGGCAAGGGCAACTGATTTTGTGATTCCATTGTAGCTCTGGGAGCTCTTTCAGCGATGTTGGATCAGAGTACAGTAGCCCTATATTATAATCTTTTGCAATACCAGATGTGACTTTCACACTTGAAAGTTTGCGGAAGGCCATTTGTCTTATCAAAGCATAGCACCGTAAAATATTTTAAGGAAAAATGGTAATCAGATTGTTTTAACATATTTTATGGACACTAATGTTTGGGTTTCCTGGGTGCAGTTATTAACAGTGAATTGCCTGGATACAGCAAAACATGATGAAATGTGAGTATATGAATAATATATTCAGAGTATATTTTTTAACTAACAAATATACTCTGAATATATTATTCGTAAACTCACATTTGTATAGCACTATAAGACATACACAGCGCTGTACAACACATGTAAAGGACAGTCCCTGCTCATCAGAGCTGACAATCTAGTCTACAGCAGTCTAATGACATGCTTGTATACCGTTGGCCTATCTTACTATTCTTCACAGTGCTACAGCTTGCAACCTACTAGTTTGTCATTGAAATCTACTTAACACATAGGCTTAAATCAGAGGTATATTAATGTTGTCACTGTCTTCCTATGTTGCAATTATTCTTTGCATCAACATTATACCAGTTTTGCTTATAGTTTCTAGATTTACATTGACTGCATTGTTATATTTTAATTCCTTCATTCTGTACAAAATCTTCCTCCTGAATATTTTTTTCATTAAGTACAATATTTCCAAGCTGCCCTTAAAGCTGAGTGTTTTGCTTTTGATCCATATCAAAAATTTAGCATGCTCTTTGACAATCACACACTGTCCATATGATGCTAAGTATTTACTTCTCAGTAGTTATTTTTATTCTGGCTATGCATTTGCTCCTTCACTGCAATTTTCTTACAACATTGGATTTGAAGGAGAAATACTAGCATCATGTGAAAAGAGTTCACAAAGGAGTTTTAGGAAAAAGGAGGGTGGGATGTAGCCAGCATTAATAATAATGAGGGAGGGGATGCCTAATCTATAGGTTGCAGGGCGGCACCAGAAACCCTAGCACCAGCCCTTTCTGTGTGGTGTGCATCTGATGGAATTGGGGCAGAGAGGGGGGGGGAGATGGGGAGATGTTGAGAAGTGTGGTCTTCTTGTGAAATGTTATGGTAGTTGTCAGTTGAGTGGGGAGAAGTGTATATCTGGCCAATGCCCACTGAATGGTTGGGTGGAGGGAGAGGGAGGAGTGGAGGGGGAGTACACTGGAAGAAAAAGAAACACAGAAAATGTTTATGCTCCATTTAATATGTGTTCGGAGTGTAGAAGAACTCCTGTACTCTGGCATTCATTGTATTTCAGTGTCATTCAGTATACAGATTTGAGCTTAAAGGCTGAAGGTATCACTCGTTCAGACAAAAACAAATTCCATAGAGAAGTCACATACAAAGACAAAAGGTCAGCCACTGTTTTTCAACGTGTTGGAACATTATCTAATGACTCAGGAGATGAGCGAATCACCTGCATTGCATGTTGTACTTTTAATACGACACTGCCCCAAAGGTAGTCCAGGTGGCATTACCTTCCTCTGAATCAATATTAGAAAATAATTCATTATTCACGTTTTCTCCTGAGGGGTCAACAGACCAAATTACAGCCTCAGTAGCTGTCACCACTGTTTTATTAAGTGTAATAGAATGGGAACCAATATTAGCTCGATCCCCCTGAACAGCCAACGGGAGACTACTGTAAATCAACCATGTTTTCCTGAAAAATATCAGCAAACTCTTTGCTATGAAAATTATTACTAACATTAGATTTATGTCGTTTGCGTTTTCCTGTTAAGGAAAAGAGAATTACAAACATCAGTTGTGGTTTATTGGAAGCTGAGTTAATGTAACACTTACTGTTAAAGTTTGGGTTAAACATAAACAAAACGCATAAAAAGGGTTAAAGTCAAAGCAGTCTGCTAACACAAGCTGACGCTTCTCTGGAAACAACCCTTGAGCAAGCGGCTTCATTTACAGCACAGTGCACATTAGCAGGTAGGTGATATTTCTGCTCCAAACAGTAAGCTGAGCATTCAGCATAACTTAGCAAAAGCGAGAGGCACAAGTCTGATTCATTACAGTCTTTTCCCACAGACGCAGAAAGGAGGAAAAAAGACTTGGTCCCTCAGCCTAGGAAACGTTTTAATTCCAATGGAAGGAAGTTTTAGAAAGGACATCCTAGTGCAATCTGGGAGGCTGTTAGAACATCTGAAAAAAAAAAGCAGGCAGGTCCAAATACAGACATGATTCACAAACCTGGGCGTGCCTGATATGGACATCCGTGGGGGCATCTTCATAGACATCCCCAGAATAGTATTCCAGAACCCAGATGTCTAGGATAGCCTAATGGTTAGACTTAGTGGCCTTAGCACAGGAAAATCAGTGTTCAAATTCCACTACTGCCGTCCCTGAAATTGTGCTGTGTACTAGGGATGATGTGTTCTGAATGTTTTTCAGCCAATAAAAGCACTTTTCAGGTGCCTGTTCCTGCCTGGAACATAACTAAACTTAGATGCATCTCTGGACTTCCAGAATGTTTCTGAGAACAGGCGGGGATGTCCAGACTCCTGGGAATGCCCCTCTTCAGACTTGGATGTCCTCACACTGGGGGCGTCCACAGAGATGGCTTCTAAAATAGTTCTGGAGACATCTCTATGTCTGTTTTTGGGCATCCAAAGCATGAATGGGGCTTCCAAAATGACCCTCATTGTCTCCAGAGTTAACTCTTGGATAGCTATTCTTACAGTCACTTAGGCAAGAGAAGTGTCTGTCTGAAAACTGCCCTTAAGGAATCTGGCTGGAAAAATGAGCAGGACTGCACAGCGTATAGATTTTAGCCAGACTGGGGTGGAAGCATTCATGGAAAGGTGTTTTGCTTGGTCTCTGAAATTAAAGAGCATAGACTGAAGTTTAAATCTGCACATGTTATTTTGCAGTAACATTTTGCCTGCATTGAAAGCAGGTGGAAAAGTATAGCAACAGCGGTTTGTAAAGGCAAAGACTGAGTATACTAGTCCTTTGAAATTTTGCAAAAGGTCCCCCGGTAAACAATTCCCGGGGACTGTGCACCAAGGTGAGCAGTTTGAAAATTGTCCCTTCAAGAGGAAACATCATCTACACAGATTTTGCCTATAGTGTGTCTTACCACAGTAGAAAATGGAAACAGCAGCAATTGTTTTCTGATAAGTGGATATTGTAAAAAAATACTTTAAAGGTCAATGTATTACGCCGCATTACAATAGATCTTTAACACATGCAAAGGACTGTTTTTTTATATGGGTGTTACCAGCCACTAAACACTGTATTAAATATCCATTATATTAACAGGCATCAAGATCAGTGTTTTGCAACAAATAATGACAATGCATTACCATTGTTGGTAACACAAGGCCTGAAGAGGTTTGCCATGTCCCTATACCTCCCTTCATCTTTTCCTCAGCCTCCTCCAGGACAATGCCCTTATCCCCACACTTCGAGATTCAAAGAGCAGACACTTCCAGGCTGCTCAGACCCCTTCAGAGTCTTCTTCTCTCTCCCTTCCATATCTCTGCTGCAGTTGAAGAAGACAAGAGAGCACTCCTGCCCCCAGGAGCGGCCCAATGGAGGTGCAGGGCCATGTGCGGAGAATAATTGTGGGGCCTCATTTGCATAAGGACCCTCATTTGCGTAACTATTTGCATAATGTTAACATGCACTTTTAGTAAACATGCCTCTTAATGAGTGTCTGAATAAAGAAAGACTAAGATTTCTACATTACTATATTGCAGTGACAACCACCAGGCCCATTAGGAAGTACAAAGCCATCCTTCTCACCCACAAAGCTATCCATCAAACACAGGACTCCCAGCTTCGCACCCTACTAGCTCGCCCAGCCCACGGCAGATCTACTAGACAAGCCTCCAGCGTTTCCCTCACCATCCCCCACAAAAGAACCAAATGCTCGCAATGGACCTGCAACCGAGCCTTTGAACTTTATGCTCCATCTTTATGGAACTCTCTACCGAGCTATCTCAGGAACAATTCCAACCTTCTATCCTTCAGAAAACAACTAAAAACCGTCCTTTTCCAGGAATACTTCAACTCGACCCCCACCGAAAAACCCACAAACCACTGAGCTCACCCACAATGAGCCTCTAACTCGAAACTACCATGTCTATGTCCCATGTCTGTCCTTTGTCCAAAGTCTGTCCTATGACAAACTCATCAATGTTGCCTCCCCGGTGATGGCCCCACCCTTATACTTAATTCCCCCACCCCTATGTAACACCGCTTTGACCCGGTGAAAAGCGGTATATAAATACAGCTAAATAAATAAATAAAATAAAATACTACAAACACTGATCATTTAGAACCCATAGCAAATCTACTGTATCATAACAGCACTATCAGGACTCACAAAGCACCAAACCCTACCTATCAAAAGGCAACACTGCAGATATTAAAACCAGTACATCTCAGAGAATACCAATACATCTCACTGGGGGAAAGAGAACAAGTTGGACTGTCAAATAGAAACAATATGAATAGAATACCTCAACTTGGTTATACATGCAGAACATAGACTGTCACCACACAAAGAACAAGGGATCACAATTTAGAAATAGGAAAATGTTAATTAAACTGGGAACCCCAAAAGCCAAACATGAAATCTACAACACTGGAGAAATAAAACTATAAATTAATTTCCGCTTGCACTAAGCAAAAACGCGAAGATGTTAGCAATACACACTTCCCAGACCCGACATATTCCAGTTAATAAATTCAAAATAAAAAGTAGTGTTCTATCTTCTGTTTGGGATCTTATTTTTCAGCTGCAATTGCTCCAGTCACTTTCTTCTGGTTTCTTCGTGTCTTCTGCGAGCTATCCATTTGTCCTTTCTTCTCTTTTAGATTTTTTCCATTCTCTCGCTATATCTGCTTTAACAAACTGATCTTTCCCCTTTTGCTCTTTCCCCCCTTTTCTTTCCTTATTCCTTTATCATCCACTCAAATTTCACCCTTCCATTCTCAATCCCCACTTACTCTCCCAATATCCAGCCCATCGTAGACTTTTCTTCCCTCCCACACAAAATATCTTTTCCCTTCTCCATTCTCATTCCCCATCCCCAATTCTTTGTAGTCCTCCCCCAAAATCAGCTTCCTTATAGTTCTAGACCCACCCAACATCCACTTCCTTCTAGTCCCAATCTCCCAAGCCCCTACATCAGCCCATTTCCAGTCCTAGCCCCCCATATCCAGTCCCATTCCAGCCCCCCATCAGCCCATTTCCACTCCAAGCTCCCCATCAGCAAATTTCCAATCCTAGCCCCCTTTTCAGCCCATTTCCAGCCCTATTCCAAGTCCACTCAGCCCGCTTCCAGTCCTATTCCAGCCCCCATCAGTCCATCTCCAGTCCTAGCCCCCCATATGCTCTTTTCCAGTTCCATTCCAGCCCCCCATCAGCCCATTTCCCCATTTCCACTCCAAGCTCCCCATCAGCCAATTTCCATCCCCCTTGTCAGCCCATTTCCAGTCCTAACCCCCCCATCACAGCCCATTTCCAGTTCTAGCCCCCCCACCATTACAGCCCATTTGCAGTCCTAGCCCCCCATCACAGTCCATTTCCAATCCAAGTCCCCCCATCACAGCCCATCCAGTCCTAGCCCCCCCATCACAGCCCATTTGCAGTCCTAGCACCCCATCACAGCCCATCCAGTCCTAGCCCCCCATCACAGCCCATTTCCAGTCCCAGTTCCCCCTCCCTATACCACAGCTCATTTCCAGTACCTGTTTCCCCTCCCTATATCACAGCTCATCCAGTCCTAGCCCCATTTACCCCCCCCCCCGAACAGCCCCGCGGCCATCTAAGAGGCTTCAGAGGGAGCTGGGGAAGCCCGCGCAAGGCCCCGGCTCCCTCTGCACAGCCGCCCACGTGAGGAGTATTTTCCCTCGCGTGGGCGGTTGTATCTGTGAAGCCGCGAATGCTGGGAGAGGTTAAAGGCAATGCCCTTTAACCTTTCCCAGCATTCACAGCTTCACAGATACAGCCACCCGCATGAGGGAAAAGATTCCTCATGCGGGCAGCTGTGCAGAGGGAGCCGGGGCCTCGTGCGGGCTTCCCCAGCTCCCTCTGTAGCCGTTCACATTGGGCAATAATGGAGTTCGTGCGGGGCCCCCTGAAGCACGGGGCCCTGTGCGAACAACATTATCGAACAATGGACGGGCCGGCCCTGCCTGCCCCACATGTTCTGCCATGGAAAATGGTGCTAGCCAGCTGACTTCCAACGGGCCCTGGCTTAACCTATATCTGAGAGGTTGTATCTAGTTTTTTAACCCAAAACGTCACAGTTTCTTACGACCACCCATTGTTGGATAACTGTTGGTTTATTTATTGATCTGCAAATCTCAGGCTTGATTGAGTCCCCAGAGGTTGGGGCCTCCACTAGGCAAGAAGTAGGTGAATACTGATATTTTTTTATATCCCATTTTGAAGCCCTTTTCTACCTCTGGTTCCTCCCAAAAATGGGCTATTCACCCTCCTTGATACATAAGGCCCAATATTCAAAAAAAGCTGAGGGGCCAATATTCAGTAGCAGCTAGCACCTATAAGAGGCTGGCTATCAGCATTTTAGCTTAAACCAGATATTTAATGTCAGGGTCACATCCGGCCACCGGCAGTGAATATCTGGTTTGCCCGGTTAGAGTTTCAGTTCAGTGGTCAGCAGCAATATTCATCTGCAGCCTGGTTAGCTAAACCAGCTAATGTTAGGCCAGCCTCTTATGTGCCTAGTGCTTTAACGAGCCAGCAGTCACTGACTGGTGAACTCAAGTGCGGCACCTGGAACGGCCTGATACTACGTGGTTAGCATTGGAGTGTGCGGCAACATTAGGAGGAGATACTGAGCAGCATAAAATAGCTATGTGCTGATGAATATCCCGGTCACTGGAATTAACATGGTCAGCAAGTTCCATAACTGCATTCATCCTTTTGAATATGCCCACCTAAATTTAGGCTCGCTAGTTAGGTGCCTAAATATGTCCCCTATTTTCAGGCAAACCTAGGAGACTAAGGGGGCATTTTTAAAATGTTTCAGGTGGTTAGCAGACCTGCCAGCCGGCTAAAATGCACTCACCACAGTATTCAGCGACACTAAGCAGTTAGAGCCACCAAATATCCCCACAGACCACCAAATAAATGCTTACTTAAAACCAGGGTGGTCTACGGATGGTGTGCAGGAGGTGACGGCAATGTTCAGCCACTAAGCAGATAGCTTCAGAGAGTAACATTAGGACAGGTGACTGGCTGTCCTAACTTAACACTAGCTGGTTAGCGGCTCAATATCGATGCTGACTGGAGAGTGTCCCTGGCAGCGGCCAACCTGGATATTCAGTGGCGGAAACCAAATAATATCCAATTCCAATTAAAGCGGCAGGGGCTGGTGTTTTATTTCACTTAGCCACTGCCGCTGAATATTCCGCCCTACGTTTTCAGCTGAAAAATCATCTAAATTTAGACGTTTAAACGTTATGCTCCTAAATTTCGACCTGCCATTCACTTTCCAAAATTTATGAGCTTAGTTTGGGTGCCTAGGGCTGAAAATTAATGCTAAGCGCCTAAGTTTTCCTCCCTCACTAAATCCATTCCTGTTGCCACCCACTATATAAGCTCCTAGCTTTAGGAGTTTAGTGAAATATTAAGCATAAAGGTAGATACTCAGCACTAAAGAATTTTCAAAGATACCAATTTAGGAGCCTATCTCTTTTGAAAATTGCTCCCATAGCCTTCGTTCACCCCTCCAAGACCTCAATCTTGAATAAATTTACTCCTTCTCAAAGCTGGAGTAAGTATCAATGACCTTTTTCAGGTCTGTGTAGCTTCCATTCATTCTTATGATAGGAAAAAATGCCCTTGTTTCTTTTCCTTTCCTCCTATGAAAATTATGAGAGCTGTCCAATGCCATACTCTTTCCTTTCCCCCACTCCAATTCCAGTGGATTCCTGTTTTGGACCTATTTTGTGTTACTGTTAAAGACAGACTACTAAGTTCTCCACAGCACATCATGCCACTTCACTTTTGGAAAAGTTCCAGAATTTCACCACTGCACTTGCAAATGCTACTGCTGTGAACACAAAGAAAGCAACAACTGTTCTTATACCGCACTACACCTGGATCAGTAGAAATCTTTATCTTGTTCACTGATTTGCACATTAATGTGATCTGTACAGACCCTACTAATATATTCCATCAGTTTGTATTTTCCACAATCATGGACTGTCAGATTTTACTGTGTTATCTATGCCTGGCTGACACTACAAATTGCTCATCCACACAGGTAAGTGTGAAGCAAGTAGAGAAAGTGATACAGAGCATGCCTCATGGACAGGGATGAAGTTCCCTTTCAGGCCCGGTGAGCAGGTCAGGTGGAGGCGGGAGGCTGCAGTCGGACAGAGCGACATTATGGCGCTCTGACGTGATGGCAGATAAAGACCAGTATGGTCCATCTAGCCTGCCTGGCAAGGCAATAAAGAGCAGGTGCACCTGCTGCTCTGTTCAGATCACACCCCCCATGCCTTTGTTTAGGGGTGTACCTACCACTCCATGTAGGTCACCTCTATTTATTGAGATATAAGAGAGAGTTATATTTGTTTTGATTTTATCCTATTGCTATAAAGGGATCCACTATATCTGTCCTATGCCATTTTGAATTCTGTCACTGTATTTGCCCCCACCACTTCCATTGGAAGGGCATTCCAAGCATCCACCACCCTGTCAGTGAAAAAGTATTTCCTGACATTGCCTTTCAGTTTACTCCCTTGCACCTTTATGTTATGCCTTCTAGTTTTACAGCTTCCCCATCTTTGGAAGAGGTTTGTTTGTTCATTTTTACTTTTCAAGTATATAAAGGTCTGAATTATATCTCCCTTGTCCCTCCTCTCCTCCAGAGTATCCTTTTTTAGGTCTTCAAGCCTCTTCTCATAAGTCTTCTGATGCAGGCTCCAAATCATTTTGGTCACCATCCTCTGAACTGTTTCCAGTCTTTTTATATTCTTTGCAAGATACGGTCTCCCAAATTGAACATAATTTTCAAAGTGACGCCTCACCAGCGACTTGTACTGTGGGATTAGTACCTCTTCCTTTGTGCCGGTAATTCCTCTCTGTATGCAACCCAGCATCCTTCTGGGTTTTGCCACTGCCTTGTCACACTGTTGTGTCACCTTGAGATCATCAGAAACAATCACTCTGAGGTCCTTTTCCTGGTCCGTGCACACCAACCTCTCAATCGAATACAGTTCCCTTGGATTTCTGCTTCCCTAGTTCATGACACTGCACTTCTTCATATTAAATCTTAACTACCAAGCATTAAACCATTCTTCCAGCTTTTGTAGATCTTTCCTCATATTCTCCACTCCCTCAGGGGAATCCACTCTGTTGCAAATTTTGGTGTCATCTGCAAAAAGACAGGCTTTTCCATTCAGCCCTTCAGCAATATCACTCACAAATATATTGAACAGTACCAGTCCCAGGACCGAACCCTGGGGCACACTGCTAATCACTTTCCTTTCATCCAAGTGAATTCCATTTACTGTCACCTTCTGTTGTTTGTCAGTCAACCAATTTCTGATCCAGTTTACCACCTTGGGACCCATCCCCAAGCTGTTGAGTTTACTGATAAGTCTCCTATGAGGAATTTGCTGAAATTTAGGTAGATCACATCCATCGCATGCCTCTGAACTAGTTCTTTGGTCACCCAGTCAAAGAACTCAATCAGGTTTATTTGGCAAGTTCGTCCTTTAGTAAAACCATGTTGCCTCAGATCATGCAACCTGTTGGTTTCAAGGAAGTCCGCTATTCACTCTTTCAGGAGCACCTCTATTACTTTTCCTGCAACAGAGTTAAGGCTTACTGACCTATAGTTTGTCACTTTTGTGGAGAGGTACCACATCAGCCCTTCTCCAGTCCTGTGGAACTTCTCCTGTTTCCAAGGATCTATTAAAAACATCCTTTAATGGCCCTGCAAGAACATCTCTGAGCTCTTTCAGTATCCTGGGATTTATCCCATCTGGTCCCATGGCCCTTGCCACTTTCAGTTTTGCAAGCTGTTTTAACACATCATCTTTTGTGAATGGTGTGGTATCTGCTCCATTCCCATTTGTATATTTGTCAATCACAAGTGGTTCTTCTCCAGGATTTTCTCTAGTGAAAACAGAACAGAAGCATTTGTTTAGCATTTTTGCTTTTTCAATGTCACTTTCCACGAATCCGCCCCAGCACTTTTGAGTCCTTAATTCCACCTCTGATTTTCCTCCTCTCCCGAATATACCTGAAAAAGGTTTTGTCGCCACTCTTCACATCTTTAGCCATTTTTTCTGCTGCCTTTGATTTTGCTATCCTTATTTCTCTTTTTGTCTCTTTTAGTTTGATCATGTATTCTTTTCTGTTTGCGAGCTTCTGAATTTTGTGAAAGCTGTGTATTTTGCCTTTATTTGTGCAGCCACTTCTTTGGAGAACCAAATAGATTTCCTTTTCCTCTTGTTTTTATTTACTTTCCTTACGTATGTAGTTGTTGCACCTTTTATTGCCGCCTTTAGTTTATCCCATTGCAATTCCACTTCCCTTATCTCCTCCCACCCTGCCAACTCCTCCTTCAAGTACATGGCCATTTCACTGAAATCAGTGTTTTTGAAGTCTAGGACTTTGAGCTTGCTGTGATTGGATTCTACCTTGGCTTTTATCTCAAAACACACTGTGTGATGATCGCTGCTGCTCACATGGGCACCCACCCGGATATTCAACACGCTATCTCCGTTATTGAGTACTAAACCCAGCACGGATCTATCCCTGGTCAGTTCCATCACCATTTGTTTAAGTAACACATCTTGGAAGGCATCCGCAATTTTTTTACTTCTTTCCAGGTTTGCAGAAGGAACACTGCAATCCACATCGGGTAGATTAAAGTCACCCAAAATGATCACTTCCCCCTTCATGGCTATCTTTGCAATATCAACAATCAATTCACTATCCATTTCTTCGGTTTGAGTTGGAGGCCTATAGACCACACCAGTATGGATGACAGTGCCATCTCCTCTTTCCTACACAATCCATAGCGCTTCTTCTTTTCCCCACATCCCCTGCATTTCAGCAGCTTTAATATTGCTTTTGACATATAGGGCTACTCCTCCTCCTTTTCTACCCCCTCTCTCTCTCTTCTAAATAGATTATCAAGTGACTCGTTAAACCATGTTTCTGTAGTGGCCACAATGTCCAAGTCCAAGTCCATTTCCACCATTAGGGCTTCCAGATCAGGAACTTTATTGACTAGGCTTCAAGCATTTGTGCTCATTGCTTTCCAGCATTTGTTGATTGGCAAGTCTGTGTTTTGCATGGATATTGTTCTACATGCCCCTTCCTGCTTGCCATTGATGTGTGGTTGAAAAGTGTGACTGTTTCCACTGTTGTTTTGCTTTTGCTGGGAGTGACGTACTGAACTTGTCCTTCTCCATCCATCACCCCCTTTCCCTAGTTTAAATGCCTGTCCACATACTGCCTGACTTTTTCACTTAGGACCCTTTTCCCTGCGACGGAGAGATGTAGTCCATCAGTACACTATAGTCTGTTGTTGATCCATCTGTTTCCCCAGTCGCCTATATATCTAAATCCTTCTTGTTTGCACCAGGTTTGGAGTCATGTATTAAAGCTGTTTATGCGATGCAGCCTTTCTGCCCCCTTACAATGAACAGGTAGAACTTCTGAGAATGCTACAGTGTTAACAATGGGCTTGAGTTTCTCTCCCAGAGTCTGGAAGTCCCTTTGAACTTCAGGGGTACTGTTTCTAGCCAGGTCATTTGTACCCAAGTGGATGACAACATCAGTTTTGGAGTGCTCACTTTCTGCACTAACTACACCAACAATTTGGTTTGTATTCCTGCTGGCTGAGGAGCCTGGGAGGCATTAGATCATCTTCTCCCCTTTGAGCTGTGTTCTCAAGTTGGTGCCTCTGATGATGGAATCTCCAAGTAGTAGTAGTAGTATTCTGTTTTGTGATTTTTTTTCTTCTTGTTTGGTACACTATCAGTAGATTTGGCATTAAGTCTTTCATTTAAGGGCACTTCAGTTTCCATGGATTGGGTACCCTCATTATCCAAGGCAGAGAATGCATTTTGCAGGGATATCTCTTGATATATAGGGTGTCTCTGTGTTACAGGTTGTAACCTACCAGAGCCCACTGTGATCCATTTGTTGTTTTTAGGAATCTTCAGCCTGCCTATGTTCCTTGCATAGCCTATATTCAACAGTTAAAGTTTATCAAAAAACAGGCAATTGTGAAGTTTGAAAGCCTTAGCTGAGCGTGTAGTCTCTTGAAGTTCTGATGAGCAGACTGGCTCAGGTATTTGGTCAGTTGTACAGCTGATCAATTCAATTAGCCCCACCCTGTGAAGCAGGCTTGCACCAGACACAATGGAAATTGAAATATTCAAACTGAAATCTTACTTCTATGTGGCACTGTGGCGGCAGCAAGAGACACGCCAGAACAAGGAAAGACGGATGGCAGAAGATGCAGACACACAGGCTACAGCATATTTAGTTGCAGTAAGTTAACTTTCAAAGTGGAGGAGTAGCCTAGTGCTTAGAACAACTGCCTCGTACCCAGACAGTCAAGGGTTTGATTCCCACTGGCCCTCCTTGTGACCTTGGGCAAGTCACTTTACCCTCCATTTTCTCAGAAGAAAAGGCTGACAATCTACTTCCAGTGATACATTGCCAAGAAAACCCAGAGGTAGCTGGGTCACTATGAGTCAACACTGATTTGATGGCACTAAAAAAAAAGTTAACTTTCACTCCTTTCTAAGGGCCCAGCAACAAACAACAATTACTCTGATTTCACTTGGTGCTGAAATCATACATGCCCCGTGCTTCTGGGGCCTGAGGAAGGGGCTCAAGTTAACACTATGCTGGGGTTCGCACAGCCAGATCTCCTACCACGTTGGAGAGGGGCAATGCGGTACTGTTGGCAGCAGAGGGGAGATACTGGACTGTTGGGGGAGCAAAGGGAAAGGAGACGGGAGATACTAGGCTGTTAAGGGCAGAATGGGCCACTATGCAAAAAAAACTCCAGGCTACTATGCTGCTGCAATACGCAGTTTCTCATGGAATTCTTTCCGATTCTCGATTCCTCTGAATGTATGTGTATGTGTGTGTGTGTGTGATGCTCACACATCCGTGTTTGCATTGCCTGTGTATGTTTTTGTTTTGTCAGTGTTTTGCACATGTGCAGTTTGTATGGTTATCTGTTTTGTGTGCTAAGGTGAATGTCTTCTAAGAAAGGCTAATGGTTAACCTCGGCTATCTACAACTAAGTCCTATGTAATTCAATGGGACCTAGTTGCAGATAACCTGTGTTAATCGTCAGCCTGGCTTAGTAGATATACTGTTAAGGGTTAATGAAGTTGACCTGGAAGTAAAAATGGAAGTGAGATATTTAGGAAAAACACTTGACCAGCGACTGAACCTAAACTCACACATCAAAAAAAACACCAAAATGATATACAACAAAATACGAACACTGCAACAACTACACCCATTACTTTAAACAGATGATTTCCTCTCAGTATTCCAGGCAGTAATCTTCACTCACTTTGATTACTGCAACACATTTACCATGGAATGTCACAATACGCCTTACACCCATTACAAATTGCACAACACACAGCAGCCCATATCATCCCGGGAGACAAGATCCGAACATATCACAACAATCTTGAAATATTTATTTATTTTTATTTAGTTAAACGGACTTGGTATACCGCTTTATCATGAAATCAAAGCGGTTGGCACAGCAAACAATCAATGAAGGGTGAGTTGTCATTAGCATGCAGTGGAAGAATTGTCACAGTGTGCTGAGTGAGTGAGTGTGGTCGATTTGGATGTGAGCTATATACATTGTGCGCTTAAGATACATATTTACAGGGATGGCTTCGTTATCTTAATGTTTGTTTAAGAGTCATTCTGTGAGGTCCTTGAAATGGTCTATGAATAGTTCATATTTAAGCAGCTTTCTGAATTCTTTGATGTTGTTTGTTGCTCTGAGGTGGTCAGGGAGAGAGTTCCATATGGTGGGGGCTGCTAGGGTGAAAGCTCGTTTTGATGTGGTTTGGTTTGTTCTGGTGAAGTCCTTTGGGGTTCTGATGTTGTTCGATGTTCCCTTTCTTCTTGGTCTTAAGTGTTAAAGGAAATAGCTACACTAGCTTCCTTTAACAAGTAGAATCAAATACAAAGTTCTACTAATGATTTTCAAAAACATCTACAACTTACCATCCACACACCTGAAACCCCTAGCATACTACACAGAACAAAAGAGCCAGAAGACAAGGTACTCAAAATTTGTTAACCTTACCAATAGAAAAAACAAAAAGCAGTTCATTTGCTTGTGCCCATTCATTCTCCCTTTATGCAATAAGGATTATGGAATGCACTACCTGAAAAAATATGAGTCATCTCTGAACTCACAGTTCCACAAGGAGCTAAAGACTTATCTGTTCATAGTACACTTCGGAGATCAGACACAAGATACCCAATGGGCCAATTACAAAAGTTATATACTGAATTTAATTTCATATATATTAGAAATTTTAGATGCTCATAAACCAGTGACCGAACACTGACCTACTCGTTCCTCCAACCCAAATGTTCCCTCTTTCCCTTCACAAGCAACTGTAGTAATGCATCATTGTTACTGAACCTGTAAACTTGTTCCCTTGATACAACATCCTGCTAATATTAAATGTAATTATTCCAACAATAGCCTCTTACTAGTTTAATGTAATGTCCAAAAAGTTTCATGTTACCTGTACACCCCTGTGATCAAGAGAAAAGTGGTGTAGAAAAACAACCAAATAAATAGAAACATAAAAACATGAGGCCAGAAAAAGACCACATGGCCTATCTAATCTGCCCTTCCATATCAAATACTAAAGTCTCTTCCTTTAGAGATCTTTTGTGTTTGTCCCATGCTGTTTTAAATTCAGATACTGTCCTCGTCTCTACTACCTCCACTGGGAGCCTATTCCACGCATCTACCAATCTTTCTGTAAAGAAATATTTCCATATATTCCTCCTGAGTCTATCCCCTTTCACCCTCATCCTATGTCCCCTTTTAGCAGAGCTTGCTTTCAATCAAAAGAGGCTCTCCTCCTGTGCATTTATGCCATGGAGGTATTTAAATGTCTCTATCATATCACCTCTATCCCGCATTTCCTCTAAAGTATACATATTGAGATCTTTCATTCTGTCCCCATAGGCCTTATGATGACGCCCACTGACCATTTTGGTACCCACTCTGCACTGACTCCATTCTGTTTATATCCTTTTGACAGAAAGGTTTAAATTGTTGCTTTTACAAAAGAATCTATACAAAGGTGATAAAAGAATGTAAAGTGTTATTTTTTTTTATGTTTAAATCTTTTTTTATTCATTTTAAACAGCATACATATTGAAACATTGTAAGTAGCTTACATATTGAAACATAATAAACAACAATATTCCATCCCACTACAGTATTTATTACCTTTTCTCCCCCTCCCCTTTGTCCACCACCACCCTTCCCTCCTCCCCCCATTCCTCACCTCCACCCCCCTCCAACCCCTACCCATACCATCAAACCCCCCCTTCCCTTTTGTGCTCTTGTCCTAATTAAGCCAACTTAAACTATTAAGATATCATTTCTTACCAACTTAAACTGTTAAAATATCATTTCTTGCCCTGGCCAACACCCTTTCAAGATATGGAGACCAAGTCATCAAAAAACATGCTCTTCTACGAACATGCTTTCTAGAAGCCTCTCCCTCCCATAATACCAGTTGGTGTAAAACATTCCTCCATTCCCATTATTCTGGACCTCCAGATTCTCACCATTTCCGAAAGATACAATGCTTGGCAAGCAGACAACACTTTCTTACTAATAATCGATTCCCTGATGATAAAAGTCCCTGAGGAGGAGCATCCAAAACAGCGAACGCCGAGGTTAATTTCAAAGTCTGCCTCAATATACCCATCATAAATTTTTGAATTCCATTCCAGAACTTCCTTACTCATCCACATGTCCAGAACATATGCCCCAAATGTGCCCGCTCCATTCCACACCATGGACAATCACCGTGCTGTGCAAAGCCTGCCTTCCACACTCTGTATGGTGAGATATAAGCACGCTCTAGTATTTTGAATTGCATATAACGTAATTTTGCCCCTATAATTATTTTAGGGATACGCCCGATGGCTTTTTCCCATAAAAACGCTTCAAGATTGACTCCGAGATCCCTCCCCCATTGTAAACTCAAGTGACTATAGCTCTTGACTTGTGTTAGGTTATACAAGGTTTTATTATAATCAGCGACAGATATTATTTCTTTGTCCTTTATCGCAAACCATTTCTCTAACTTCTCAAAATTTTCCTGTCTCAATGCTCGTCTCCCATCTTTCATGGAAATCAAATAATACTTTAATTGCAAGTATGCATAAAAATGCCCCTGCTGCAATCCATAGCATTTTTTTAATTCTAAGAAAGGTTTAAGTGCGCCCTCTCCATTGATTACTTGACACATCTGTTGTAGACTTTTTTTCTCCCATCCCCTAAAAAAATTAGACATTGTATTTGGATGAAAGGCTAAGTTACCTTGCAATGGCAAATATCCTGACACCTCACTTGTAAGGCCCAATTTTCCACAGATCATCTGCCAACTCCAGTGAATCCCTTGCCATAGAATATTATTTCTAAAATCTTTCGGCAACTTCACTTTCGTCACATGTAACACAGACAGAAGTGAATAAGGGGCAACTAACGCGGACTCAAAATCCTATCAGGTATATACTGATGTTCCTCCTATCCAATCTCTAACATGTCGGATTAGGCATCCTAGATTATATTGTTCTATTCTAGGTAACCCCATACCACCCTGTTGCCACGGCCCATATAATCAATCAATTCTGAGTCTAGGTTTTTTCCCTCTCCAAAAAAAATTCTGTAATAATCTCTCCATTTTTTGAACATCTTGCCTCAATAGTCGCAATGGAATGAGCTGTAAAACATATAAAATTCTAGGAAAAACTATTATTTTATAGGCAGCCACTCTACCGCCTAAGGATAGAGGCAAGGGTGTCCAATCTTGCAATTTATTCTGCATATCTCGTAGTAGCAGCCTAACATTTTGCCTATACAGATGACGTGGATCTTTAGGTAACCATATTCCTAAATACTTAAATGTATTCTTTGCCCAGCGTAAAGGAAACTCTTCGCACCAATCATTTTGTAATCCTCCATTAACATCTAATGCTTCGGATATAGCCATATTCAGCTTCAAACCGGCTATCTTCCCATATCGTCCGATCACATCCAGAAGTTTTGATAAAGATTTGCGAGGTTCTATCAACATAACTAGTAAATCATCTGCAAAAGCCGACACCTTAAATGTGCAGGACCCAACCTTTACTCCTCATATATCATCACAAGCATAAACCATTCTTAGCAATGGGTCCAATGAGAGCACAAATAACAACGGAGATAATGGGCAACCTTGTCTAGTTCCTCGAGCAATATTAAAACTATCAGTTACCAGCCCATTAACTCCCACTACTGCATCCGGTTTTTGGTATAGTCCTCTGATACCGTGAATAAATCCTTCTCCCAGTCCATAGGCTTTTAAAGTCTCAAACAAATATGTCCACCCCACCCTGTCGAAGGCTTTTTCAGCATCAAAACTAATCAATAAGGAAGGGACAGCCAGTTTTCTAACCCAGCTAAGGGTTCCTAATATTTTCCTAACATTTTTAGTGGGATATCGACCCTTCACAAACCCCGTCTGACAATCATGCAGTAAATTAGGGAGATATTCGGCCAAACGATTTGCTAAAATCTTAGCAAACAACTTAAGATCATAATTAATTAAGGAAATTGGTCGAAAAGACCCAATCTCTGTTACATCTTTACCAGGTTTTGGTAAAACCACTATATGGGCTGTATTATTATTTTATTTAAACACCCCTGTTTCCATCCACCTATTAAACAATGCCACCAACACAGGTGTAACCTGTGTTTGTAACAACTTGTAATATTCTGCTCTAAAACCATCCAATCCTGGAGCCTTACATCTTTTTGCATTATCTATACCTCTTTGTACTTCACTCGTTGTTATGGGGGATGCCAATTTGCTTTGCTGTTCCTGAGTAAGACAGGGTAAATGCACCGCTGCCAGAAAATTCCTAATCTTCACATGGGATACCTCTTCCTTCATATATAGCTTACGATAACAGTTTACAAAAATTTTCCCTATATCTACAGTGTCCGTGTGTATCACACCTTCCTCATCTTTTAATAACAAATCGAGATCTCTGACTCCGTGCCAGACAATGAGCCAAGAGCCTCCCCGCCTTATCCCCATACTGGTACAAGTGGTATTTATAATAAAATAGCGATTTTTTAGTTTTCTGATGTATCAAGGTATTCAAAGTTGCCTGGGTAGTGAGCAATTGTTCCTTATTGGCAATATTAGGCCTATTAGCTAGGAGTTTACGCTCTCTACAAATTTGTTTTTCCAATCTGAGGATCCTTGCAGCCAGCATTCTTCTCCATCGAGCAGTATAAGCAATTATATCCCCCCTCAAAACCACTTTTGAGGCCTCCCAAAATAGCTCTGGATCCCATTTATGTGCCCGATTGTGATATTCATATTCTTTCCATTTGACCAATAAAAACTCTTGGAACTTATTATCATGGCATATATCAAGTGACAAACGCCAATGGCCTCTTTTACCCCCTAACTGCCCTTCTTCCCAATCTGCTCATATGAGAGCATGGTCCGAAATTTCATAAGGTCCAATAACCGCATCCGTCATCATTAGAAAAAATTCCTCAGAAACAAATAGAGCATCAAGCCGTGAGCTTGTGCCATGTGCTCTAGACAAGTGAGTGTAATCTCCCTCCATTGGATGAAGAGCTGTCCAGACATCTATAAGTCTACATTTCTGACTAAACCTCCGTAAGAGTCTTGCAATATTGAGACAATATTGCCACATCCCCCCGACACATCCATTTGTGGATCTATAACACCATTCCAGTCACCCCCCAATATCATTATGGACTCTGGCAATGCGTCAATTTCTGCCATCAATCGAGCAAAAAAATTTGGATCAGGCACATTCGGGGCATACACACTCCCCACTAAGAGCTTCCGCCCTTTAAGATTTCCCTGTACTAATACAAACCTTCCCTCAGGGTCCGCTATTGTCCGCTCCATCTGAAAACCTACCACTGATGAAATTAAGATTGCCACCCCCCCCCCCCTTTCCTCCCCTGTGCAGATGCCCCATAAATTTGGTCTATGCCTTTCCTTTGTAATCTAGATAGGTCTCCTATAGCTTGATGTGTCTCCTGTAGCAAGACGATATCCCCTTTATGTCACCTCACAGCTTGCAGAATTGTTTCCTTTTAAAAGGGCTTGTCAGGCCACATACATTCCATGAGAGTACTTACCCCCATGATAAGATCAATAATAAGGTATTAGAACACAACTTTATCATATATAAACTAGAAGAGCACCCCCCCCCACCCCAGCCTAGGACCCTCCCGTCTCCAACTATTATTACTTTTACTTTTATCTTTTTCCACTCAGCATTAAGTTGGCTTTGTATATATATTAACTTAGTACTTCCCTTATTGTCCCCTCCCCATCTTCTTTCCCCCGATCCCTCACCAATCCCACACCCACCCCTTAGCCCAGAAATCTCCTCCTCCCCTCTCATGGCCATATTAGTGTTAATCCTACTCCAATCCCTCTCAGCTGGTCCTATCTTTTATATAATGTATCTCACCTTTTGATATAGTCCCCTTCCATCACTATATGAAAAATACATCACTATATAAAAAAAAAATTATATATATATATATATAATAACCACCACACAAACAAGCTATTAACTTTGAACTTATAGTCTTCTATTGGTATCTTGATCAAGATGTGTTAGCTTCAATTATGGTACTGTCCACTGCTCATTTGATAAGTCCAACTAAGCGTTGTGTTGTGCTGTTCAGGTTGTGTTGTGCTGTTCAGGTATTACCCTTCATGCTGGCGATATTCTTCTGAATCCAATTTTGTGCTTCTTCCGGTGTCTCCATAGTCTCTGTCATCCCATTATAAAAAATCTGCAGCCTCGCCGGGTATTGTAGTATAAATTTCAAATGCGATGCCACTAATTTCTGACAGACATTGGCTTATGCCTTCCGCTTTAAGCTTAATTGTACTGAATAATCCTGGAAAACTTGTATGCGGACCCCTTCATATAGCAAAGTCCCTTTAGCTCGCACCGCCCTCAAGATTTCATCTTTCTGTTGAAGATTCATGAACCGAGCCAATACTATTCTAGGCCGCGTATCTTCTGATCAAGGTCTGCCAAGTCTATGAATCCGTTCGATGACAATGTGAGTAGTATCCTCTCCCAGATTTAAGGTATTCAGCATTCCCAGAAAGTAAGTGCAAAGATATTTGTCTTTTATGATTTCTGGAATACCAATTATTTGAAGATTTTTTCTATGATCACAATTTTCTAGATCATCTATCTTTTCACCTTGCTTACTGATTGTAATTTGTAAGGAGGAGATTTCTCTGTTTGCATTGAACAGCTCATCTTCCAGCATTGAGATACGATTCTCAGCTGCTTGCATCCTTGTACCCACTGTCTCCAGTTGTTTACTAATCCCCTCTAACTGGCCCGTGATACCATCTAAATGTCCACTCAGAGCGCTAACCACTGCATTGGTCACGTCTTCAGGGATCATTGATAGTTGTCCTGTGGAGGGAATTTGATCTGGCATTTTTGTCATTGCTGATTTTATTGCATTTTTCTCACACTCTCGGTGAGCAGCCTTCATTATAAACAGAGGAACACCGCTTTCATCTCATTGTTAGAATTAGTTTTGTATACTATTTTATTGTTCCAGTTGAAAGATTATAAGAAGCAAACTTATTTTCAGCCACTAGATGGAGCACACGTTTAAAGAATACAGTCCTATTCTAGCAGCAAAAGTAAAGTTTCCAGAGATATTATTTGCTACAATGACAGGCAATCACCACACTAATAAATCATCAAAGCAATTGTAATCCCTTCAGAACCACTGTATTGGATGAAATGAACTACCTTTTAACTTTCGAAAGGGAGAGTATGATAAAATGAGGAAAATAGCTAAGAAAAAACTAAAAGGAGCAGTTGCAAAGGTTAAAGACTTACATCAAGCTTGGATGTTGTTTAAAAATACTATCTTGGAAGCCCAGACCAGCTGTATTCCACGCTTTAAGAAAAGTGGAAGGAAGTCCAAAAAACTGCCAGCATGGTTTAAAGGTGAGGTCAGAGAGGCTGTTGTTGCCAAAAAAGCATCCTTCAAGAAATGGAAGAAAGAGCCAAATGACGAAACCTGGAAACAGCACAAGCACTGGCAGGTCAAATGCAAGGCATTGATAAAGCAGGCAAAGGGAGAATTTGAGAAGATGCTGTGGAAGCAAAAACGCGAAATAAAGATTTTTTCAAGTACATTCGTAGCAAAAAACCTGTGAGAGACTCAGTTGGTCCATTAGCTGATAGAGGAGTTAAAGGGTCACTAAGAGGCGACAAGGTGATAGCGGAGAGACTGAATGAATTCTTTGCTTCGGTCTTTACTGAGGAAGATGTAGGGATGTTACCCATGACTGAAGTGGTATTTAAAGGTGCAGAAGAATTGAAGGAAATATCAATACATCGAGAAGATGTATTACAACTATTAGATAAACTGAAGAGTAGCAAATCACCTGGGCCGGATGGTATACAACTGAAATATGAGATTGCAGACCTGCTATTAGTAATCTGTGAACTATCATTAAAATCATCTCTAATACCTGAAGATTGGAGGATCGCCAGTGTAACACCAATTTTTAAAAAGGGTTCCAGGGGTGATCCGGGAAACTACAGACCGGTGAGTCTCACGTCAGTACCGGGAAAAATGGTAGAAACCATCATAAAGAATAAAATTATTCAGCATATAGATAGTCATGGTCTAATGGGAGACAGCCACCATGGCTTTAGACAAGGAAGATCTTGTCTTACTAATCTGTTATGTTTTTTTGAAAGAGTAAATAAACAGGTGGACAAAGGTGAGTCGGTTGATATAGTGTATCTGGACTTTCAGAAAGCCTTTGACAAGGTCCCTCATCAGAGACTTTTGACAAAACTAAAGAGTCATGGGATAGGAGGCAGTGTACTACTGTGGATCAGCAACTGGTTAAAAGATAGAAAGCAGAGGGTTGGGCTAAATGGCCAATTTTCCCAATGGAGAAAGGTGAATAGTGGTGTACCCCAGGGATCTGTGCTGGTTCTGCTGCTTTTTGACATATTCATAAATGACCTGAAAAGTGGAATAACGAGTGAGGTTATCAAATTTGCAGATGACACAAAACTATTTAAAGTTGTTAAAACCCAAGAGGATTGTGGAAAATTGCAAGAGGATCTTGATAAATTGGAAGACTGGGCATCAAAATGGCAGATGAAATTTAATGTGGACAAGTGCAAAGTTATGCACCTAGGGAAGAACAACCCAAACTATGGTTACACAATGCAAGGTTCCACATTAGGAACCACCATCCAGGAAAAAGATTTAGGCGTCATTGTGGATAACGTTAAAACCCTCGGCCCAGTGTGCAGCGGCAGCCAAGAGAGCAAATAGAATGCTAGGTATCATAAGGAAAGGAATGGAAAATAAAACAAAAGATATTATAATGCCTCTATACCGTTCCATGGTGAGACCGCATCTTGAATATTGTGGGCAATTCTGGTCGCCGTATCTTAAAAAGGATATAGCGTTATTAGAAACGGTTCAGAGAAGAGCCACCAAAATGGTAAAGAGGATGGAAGGATACTCCTATGAAGAAAGGCTAAAAAGGTTAGGGCTCTTTAACCTGGAAAAGAGACGGCTGAGGGGAGATATGATAGAAGTCTATAAATTAATGAACAGAGTGGAACGGGTAAACGTAGATCGATTGTTTACGTTATCCGAATATAGAAAGACTAGGGGACATGCAATGAAGCTACAGGGTAAACTATTTAAGACTAATAAAAGAAAATATTTTTTCACTCAACGTGTAATCCTACTCAGGAATTTGTTACCGGAGGATGTAGTAAAGGCTGTTAATGTAGCTGGGTTTAAAAAAGGTTTGGACAAGTTCCTGGAGGAAAGGTCCATAAACCATTATTAAGAAGGGACCCAGGATATCAATGCTTGACCCAGTACAAGCATTGGGAACCTGTGTCTTTTGGGGAAACTGCTAGGTATGTATGACCTAGATTGGCCACTGTTGGAAACAGGATACTGGGCTTGATGGACCTTGGTCTGACCCAGTATGGCATATCTTATGTTTTTATGTTCTTAAGAACAATTTTTAAATTTCGCGATCTCATGTGAGAAACTGTGGTGCTGTCATTCCCCCAGCTTAATTTGGTGTTTCTGTGTATTTTCTTTCCATTTTCGTGCCGTTGATCGTTGAAACGCTTATGCATTCCAATGCCAACTGACAATGGCCTCATCACCCCCCGATCAAACTGCTTATCAGAGGCAGGCACCACCTTCAAATAGACACATTACAGCATACCTTTTCTTTGATTAAGCCAGTGTGTCGCTGTTTCCCTTTTTCTCCAGCCCTTGATTATCATCTCACAGGGCGCTTCTCATACGACACTTCTCACAGGTTACTTCATATACAGCTCATCAGTGCTCATCCAGGTTCAATCACGTCCGAGCTACTTCATCTCCGGATCATAAATTACAGCGAAATCACATCAGATCTACCTCGTCTCCTGAACACACATTATAGCGAAATCACATCAAAGCCGCTTCATCTCCAGATCACAAATCACAGAGGAACCGCCAAAGCGAGTGCAATCGCTTCAGAGCCACTTCATCTACAAATCCCACCTCAAATAACAATCTCAGGTGAGAAACTGTGGCACTCTCCTTCCCCCAGCTCTTTTTATTGTTTCATTGTACTTTTCAATCATTTTTCGCACCGTTGATCATACAGCAGAGGGAATTGAAGTCGGAGCTGCACTAATTTGCTGCCATTTCCTCTGAGCTCTAGAACGCTCCTCTAAAGTGTTATTTTTATAGAATGATCAGGAAATTAAGCAAAATTAAGTTTAGTATTATAGAGACTTCTAGATGTGTGTTGCAAAAACTGGTATGTAGATTTTTATCTCACTGCCTTGTTCTACACCTAGAGATAGTGGCTCTAAGGCTTTGCTAAGCACATAACTTTTCCTCTCCCCCCCCCCTTATCTTTGTAGTCCTTTATGATAAGGACTGGCAGAAGGAACAGAAACCCAAAGCCAGAAGACATACTGTGTGGATCATGAGAGCCAAAATTGTTATTAAAGTGTGTCTATTTATAAGAAAGTTGCTTCTTTCAGTTGCCATATTGTAAGAGACAAGAGCCTTCAGCAAGAAATGTATGCAAGATAGAAAAACTAGTTTTGCAGAGGTCAGAGCTAGTCTGTTATATACTGTAAGGTAAATAAAAGAGAGATCCTTGCTCTGTTGACCTTTTGCAATGCAAAGGTCTTATGAAGCAAGCGCAAACGTAAATAGACCATTGACCACCTGAATATGAAAAAGAAAGATAAGGACTGACATCAGTATGTACTACCATAAAGGGGATAAAAGATTTCAGAAGATCAAGGTAAACTACATACTTGCATATGGTCTGTCATGTAAGAGATTATGTTAAATAATGTAAAAGAATAACTAGAGGGGATGAGGCTACAGTAAACAGGAGCAGAAACCCACGTGTGCTGCCTGAGCATAATAGATAGGTCAATAACACTGTATTAGTTAGCCAATAAGATACTGGGGGTAGGAGCTTGTAGATTTGACAAAGGTATAAATGTCATAGAGATATGTCAAAGGGGTGTGTCTTTACTTGGACACCCATTGCTGCAGGAACGAATAATAATAAAGAGCTCTTATACTGCTTCATAACATTCCTCTCTGAGTCTCATTGGCCAGGAGGGCCACGGGTGAATTGGGCACAGGTAAAGGTGTTTATTACACTTTTGAAGGTATGGTCTTCAGAATTACACACAATACTCCAAATGAGGTCTCACCAAAGACTTATACAGAGGCACTATCATCTCCTTCTTCCAGCTGGCCATTCCTTTCCCAATGCACTCAAGCATCCTTCTGGTTTTTGCTGTCACCTTTTCTACCTGTTTAGCCACCTTAAAATCATCTGAAACAATCATGCCCAGGTCCCATTCTTCTTTTGTGGACAGAAGTACTTCACCCCCTATACTGTACTGCTCCCTTGGATTTTTGCAGCCCAAATGCATGACCCTGCATTTTTTTAGTGTTAATTCTCAGATGCCAAATTCTCAACCATTCTTCAAGCTTTGCTAGATCCTTCCTCATGTTATCTACTCCTTCCTGAGTGTCAACTCTATTACAGATTTTGGTACCATCTGCAAAAAGGCAAACCTTACCTGACAGCCCTTCTGCAATATCACTAACAAAAATGTCAAAGAGAATCGGACCAAGGATAGATTCCACTGGTAGCATCCTTCTCCTCAGAGTGAGCTCCATTTACCTGTACTCTTTATCACCTCTCACTCAACCAATTTATAACTCAGTCAGTCACTTGATGGAAGTGAAAATCCAGGGTTTTCCGCACAGCTCAAAAGCCGCCAAACCGAACCGGGCAGCAGCGATTTTGAATGCCGCCCGGTTAGCCCTGGCACCTTAAAGATAGGCTAGGGTTTTTCTCGCCTATCTTTAAGGTGCAGAGCGCTAACTGGGCAACATCCAAACTCACTGCTGCCGTTTAGTGCAATTCCCCACCTCTGCTCCACCCTGGAACACCCCAACATGCCCCAATGCTAGCCCGATAGCATCGGGGCACGTAGAGGACTTAATCGGGGATTTTCAAAGGCAATAGCCATTAAGGCATTTACACAGTTAACATGGGCTGTTAATCATGTAAATGCCTTTGAAAATCAGGCTCTTACAGTCTAGTCAAGACAGACAACACAACTGGGGACTAGGATATATCTAGGGGAATGGTAAGAAAATACTTAGGAAGTGACAAGGAGATTTGGGGGACTACTGACTACTTTGCTAGCTTCTCTAAGTTTTTTTCAAATATTGATGCTTGTCTTCCTCTTTCTGTGATGTTTTGTTTTTAATGAAAGCTACCTTCTTTTTCTTCACCTTTTCAACTATTTCTTTTGAGAACTATAGTGGCCTCCTTTTCCTTTAACATTTATTTACTTTCCTAACAAAAAGGTTTGTTGCCCTTAAAATATTCCCTTTCAGTTTTGCCAACTGCAGTTCCCATCCCACTAACAATTCTTTAAGGTATTGTCCCATCTTGGCAAAGTTAGTTTTCCTAAAGTCTAGAACCCTCACTTTTGAATGGACTTTATCAGCCCTAATACTGAACCACACCATCAGGTGATCACTGGATGCAAGTTGATCACCCACGATGACATCAGAAACACTTTCCCCATTGATAAGCACCAGGTCCAGTATGGCCCCTTCACGTGTAGGTTTTGTTACCGGTTGCCGGAATAGTTCTCCCTGTAGAGAATCCAGGATCTCCTTACTTCTAGATGACACTGCAACAGGGATGTACAAATCAACATCTGACATATTGAAATCAGGGGCGGCCCAAGGGGGGTGCGGGGCCATGTGCGGAGACTCAGTGCGGGGCCTCATTTGCATAAGGTGCCTCATTTGCATAAATATTTGCATAATGTTACCATACACTAACTTTTAGTAAACATGCCTCTTAATGAGTATATGGATAAAGAAAGACTAAAAGGTTTCTACATTACTATACTCCAGTACCAACCGCCAGGCACATTAGGAACTACTACAAACACTGCCCATTTAGAACCCATAGCAAACCCGCCGTATCCTAACAGCACTACCAGGACTCACAAAGCACCATACCCTAACTATCAAAAGGCAACACTGCAAATATTAAACCAATACATTTCAGAGAACAATAATACATGACCTACTGGGGAAAGAACAAGTGGCAATGTCAAATAGGAATTACATAAACAGAATACCTCAGCTCAGTTATACATGCAGAACATAGACCATCACCAAACAAGGAATCACAATTTAGAAACAGGAAGACAATAATTAAACTGGGAACCCCAAAAGCCAAACTTGGAATATACAACAACACTGTAGAAATAAAACTATAAATTAATTTCCTCTTGTACTAAACAAAGCGCAAAAATTAATGATGCACATTTCCCAGAGCTGACATATTCCAGTTAATAAATTCAAAATAAAGAGATATTTTTCTACCTTTTGTGCATTTTTTTTTCAGTTGCAATTGTTCCAGCCACTTTCTTCTGGTTTCTTCGTGTCTTCTGCTAACTCTCCATCTGCTGTCCATTTGTCCTTTCTTCTGTCTTGTTTTTTTTTCCATTCTCTCTCTACATCTGCTTTAACATACTAATCTTTCTCCTTTTGCTCTTTCCTCATTCCTATTTCATCCACTCAAATTTTATCCCTCCATCCTCAATCCCCACTTACTCTCCCAATATCCAGCCAATTGTAGATTTGTCTTCCCTCCCACGCAAAATATTTTTCCCTCTCCATTTCACTCTCCCAGCTCCATCCCATTCTAATCCTCCCCCAACATCAGCTCCTTTCTAGTTCCAGCCCCACCCAGCATCTGCTCCCTTCTTGTCCCTGCATCAGCCCATTTCCAGTCCTAGTCCCCCATCAGCCCATTTCCAATCCTATCCTAGCCCCACCATCAACCCATTTCCAGTCCTAGCTCCCCCATCCATTTCCAGTCCTATCCGAGTCCATCCATCAGTTCATTTCCAATCCCAGCCCCTCATCAGCCCATTTCCAGTCCTATCAGTTCATCCATCAGCTCATTTCCAATCCCAAGCCCCCATCAGCTCATTTCTATTCCTTTCCTAGCCCCACCATCAGCCCATGTCAAATTCTAGCTCCCCTCCACTCAGCCCATTTCCAATCCAAGCCCCCCATGAGCCTACTTCCAGTTCTAGCCCCTCCATGAGTCCATTTCAATTCAAGCCCTCACCACAGCCCATTTCCAACCTTAGCACCCCCAACAGCCCATTTCCAGTCCTATCCTGGCCCCTCCATCAGCCCATTTCCTGTCCTAGCCCCCCCCCCACTCAGCCCATTTCCAGTCCTAGCTCCCTCTCCTCACAGCCCATTTCCATTCCAAGCCCCCCTCCCCATCAGCTATTTGCAGTTCAAGCCCCCTTTCCACTCAGCCCATTTCCATTCCAAGCCCCTGTCCCCATCAGCTATTTGCCATTCAAGCCCCCCTTCCACTCAGCCCATTTCCAGTCCTAGCAACCCCCCATCCCATTACCAGTCCTAGCTCCCCCATCAGCCCACTTCCAGTCCGAACACCCTATAGCCCATTACCAGTCCTAACCCTCCCATCAGCCCACTTCCAGTCCGAACCCCCTATAGCCCATTACCAGTCCTAAACCCCCATCAGCCCATTTCCAGTCCTTACCCTCCCATCAGCCCATTTTCAGTCTTACCCCCCGATCAACCCATTACCAGTCCTAACCCCACCATAGCCCCTTTCCATTCCTAATCCCCCCATCAGCCCACTTGTAGTCGTAGCTCCCCATAGCCCATTACCTGTAGTAAACCCCCCATCAGCCCATTACCTGTCCTAAGCCCCCCCCCCATAGCCCATTACCAGTCCTAATCCCATCAGCCCACTTGTAGTCGTAGCTCCCCATAGCCCATTACCTGTTGTAACCCCCCCCCATAGCCCAGTACCAGTCCTAACCCCCCCCAGTCCATTACCAGTCCTAACGCCCCCCACAGCCCATTACCAGTCCTAACCCCCTATCAGCCTACTTGTAGTCTTAGCCCCCCCATAGCCCATTACCTGTTGTAACCCCCATCAGCCCATTACCTGTCCTAAACCCCCCCATAGCCCATTTCCAGTCCTAATCCCCCCATCAGCCCACTTGTAGTCGTAGCTCCCCATAGCCCATTACCTGTTGTAACCCCCCCATAGCCCAGTACCAGTCCTAACCCCCCCAGCCCATTACCAGTCCTAACGCCCCCCACAGCCCATTACCAGTCCTAACCCCCTATCAGCCTACTTGTAGTCTTAGCCCCCCCCCATAGCCCATTACCTGTTGTAACCCCCATCAGCCCATTACCTGTCCTAACCCCCCCATAGCCCATTTCCAGTCCTAATCCCCCCATCAGCCCACTTGTAGTCGTACCTCCCCATAGCCCATTACCTGTTGTAACCCCCCCCCCATAGCCCATTACCAGTCCTAATGCCCCCCACAGCCCATTACCAGTCCTAACACCCCCCATCAGCCCATTTCCAGTCTTAGCCCACCGCCCCATAGCCCGTTTCCAGTCCTAATCCCCCCATCAGCCCACTTGTAGTTGTAGCCCCCCATAGCCCATTACCTGTCATAACTTCCCCCATCAGCCCATTTCCAGTCTTAGCCCCTCCATAGTCTATTACCTGTCCTAACCCCCCATAGCCCATTCCCAGTCTTAACCCCCCCCATCAGCCCACTTCCAGTCCGAACCCCCTATAGCCCCTTACCAGTCCTAACCCTCCCCATCAGCCCATTTACAGGCCTTACGCCCTCCCTCCCCCCCCCATCAGCCCATTTACAGTCCTTACCCCCCCTCCCTCCCTCCCTCCCTCCCCATCAAACCATTTACAGTCCTTACCCCCCCTCCCTCCCTC
Organism: Ichthyophis bannanicus; assembly: GCA_033557465.1. NCBI lineage: Eukaryota > Metazoa > Chordata > Amphibia > Gymnophiona > Ichthyophiidae > Ichthyophis > Ichthyophis bannanicus. Next base: position 622,641,913 of record CM066031.1, on the reverse strand, counting down.
CCTCCCCATCAGCCAATTGACAGTCCTTAAGCCCCCTCCCTCCCTCCCCATCAGCCCATTTACAGTCCTTACCCCCCTCCCTCCCTCCCTCCCCATCAGCCCATTTACAGTCCTTACCCCCCCTCCCTCACTCCCCATCAGGCAATTTACTTTCCTTCCCCCCCCTCCCTCCCTCCCCATCAGCCCATTTACAGTCCTTACCCCCCCTCCCTCCCCCCCATCAGCCCATTTACAGTCCTTACCCCCCCCCCTCCCTCCCTCCCTCCCCCCCCCCCCTCCCCATCAGCCCATTTACAGTCCTTACCCCCCCTCCCTCCCCATCAGCCCATTTACAGTCCTTACCCCCCCTCCCACCCTCCCTCCCCCCTCCCCATCAGCCCATTTACAGTCCTTACCACCCCCCTCCCTCCCTCCCCTCCCCATCAGCCCATTTACAGTCCTTACCACCACCCCCCATCAGCCCAGCTAAGTTTAAAAAAAAAAAACAAACAGAAACCGGCTGCTGCTGCCGCTGCCGCCGTGGCAGCGGCAGAATGGAGAATCCCGCGGGGCCCCCCTGTCCTGCAGTCTTCTATGCGGCCTCAGCGCGGGCTTTTCAGAGCCGCGCGAAGGGAGAGTTTCCCTTTCTCGCGGCTCTGTTAATCCCGCCGCGGGGCTGATGGGATTTCCCATCAGCCCCGTGGCGTGATTAACAGAGCTGCGAGAGGAGAAGCTCTCTCTCTTCGCGCAGCTCTGACAGCCGACGGAGGCCGCATAGAAGACTGCAGGACAGGGGGGCCCCGCGGGATTCTCCATTCTGCCGCTGCCACGGCGGCAGCGGCAGCAGCAGCCGGTTTCTTGGGTTTTTTTTCTTTTAAACTTAGCTGGGCTGATGGGGGGGGGGGTGTGGTAAGGACTGTAAATGGGCCCCGAGGGATTCTCCGTACTGCCGCTGCCACGGCGGCAGCCGCAGTCGGTTTATGATTTTTTAAAACTTTGGGATGCAAGATGTTTTTTGCGCGGGGCCCCCTGAAACGCGGGGCCCTGTGCAAAAAACATTCTTGCTCAATGGACGGGCCGGCCCTGATTGAAATGACCTATCAGTAGCACTTCTCCTCTCATGGCAATACTGCAAATGTCTTCAATTAAATCTCTGTCCACATCTTCTGCCTGTGAAGGAGATCTGTATAATCACACCAGTTCAAATGGATGTCCCATTCCCTCTTTCTAGTTTAACCCACAGTATCTCCTCCTTCCCTTCTCAGCCCTGTAATTCTGTACGTTTAATATTAATTTTTACATATAGTGCCATTCTTCCTCCCCTTCTTCCTACACTGTCCTTCCTGAATAAAGTATAACCCAGTATAATTACATCCCAGTCATGATTGTCCATGAACCATGTCTCCATAACTGCCACAAAATCTAAGTCTGCCTCTTCCATTAAAGCTTCAACGTCTGGAAACTTATTTCCCATACTATGGGCATTAAAGCACACTGCTTTCCAGATGCTGCCCCTTTTACCAATTTCTACAGAGGTATTTAATGTTTTGCTTGCCTGAGGGCTTTTACTTACCTGAGCACTTTCTTCACCCATCTCTAACAAATCTAGTTTAAAGCCCTCTTCACAAAGATTAGCCGGTCTGATCTAAAAGACACTTTGACTCTTCTTGGATAAGTGAATGCTATCTCTTCTTAGCAGCTATTGGAAAATCATTCTATGGTCCAGAAAAACAAAATGCTCTCGATGACACCATCCATGCAGCCATTCATTCATCTCCAAGATGCAAAATTCTCTACCTCGGCCTTTACCCTCAAGAAGGAGGATTGAAGAGAACACCACCTGTGTACCTATCTGCTTCACCCTCTCCCCCAGAGTCATGAAGACACTCTTGATATGCTCAGAGGGATACTTAGAAGTGTCATTTGTGTCAGCATGGATGAGCATCATCGGATAATAGTCAGTAGGCTTGATGAGTCTTGGCAAACTCTCCATAACATCTTGGATTTTGGCATTTCTCTGGACATCGAGCCTGATCGGCAGATGGATGCTTCAGTACCCCTCAGAAGAGAGTCACCAACCATCATTACCCTTTGTTTCCTTGTGGTCACTGATTGTACAACCTTGGAGTGCTTGAGGCCTGCTTCTTCCCATTGCTGGGATGTTTTTGCCTCCTCAAAATCCAGGGCTGCAAATTGGTTCTTCAGTTTAAGAGCTGGTAGAGTTGAACTGTTGATTCTGCAGGCTCTGATGACTCATGTCCAGCTGTCTTTTTTCTGTAGCATACCATCTTCACCTCTGTCGGAGAACTTAGGTGCCTCAAGAAGCATCTCATCAATGTACTTCTCACTGTCATGGATGCTTCTCAGTCTCACCAACTCTTCTCTCTTCTACTTGTTTCATGAAGGCTTCAGCTTGCAGGCGTCTTGCACATGGAAGCAGTCCCTTGACTGGGATCAGGCTACCTGTCTAGACAGAGGCAGAAGCTACAACAGGGGCAACAGCTTTGACAACATTATTTTTTCTAGCCATATTTCAGTTGTTGGAGCTTTGGTACCTGTTGAAGGAAATGAAAAAAAACCTAACAAAGTCCCTTACTTTTCCTCTGCTGTCCTTTAAGAGAAAACAAGCAGCTAGCTTCTTTTTTGTGTGTTCTAACAGCTCTGTTCTATGTACCTGTCTGTAGGTCTGCTTGCTTGCTAAACAGTTATTACTTTCAACTACTAAATTCTGATAATATGTGTCTGAGGTATATAGTTTAATGTGTTCCCTCTGTAAAATAACCTAATTAAAGCTCCATCAAGAATATCAAGTTGTTTAATTTTAGCAAATATCCAAATGTGGAACTATTTACTTTCTTGATTTTTCCTACCGACCAATAAAAAATAATTATAATCTATTATCCTTGTCAACAAGCTAATTCGTGAGTTGCCTTATATAGCAAGACTTCTCACATGGGGTGGGTAGGAGCTTGGATGGGAAAGGAGGAATCTAACACTCGAGGAGCGTAGTGACTTCAAAGAGCTTACCTTCTTCTTTAAACCTGAAAGTTAGAGGAGAATTAAATAATTAACTATAGCAACAGAAAAAAGCTTTGCCTAAGAACACCAAATTTCCCCTTTGGCAAACAGCTATAAATTAATAGGCAATGCAGTAGAAAATGTTAGTTATTAAAAATGAAAAAAAGTCCTCTTTAAGAACTCTCAGTCAGAGAGTTGTATTCAAGTGCCACAGAATTACCTTGCTTGCAATGGGGACCCTTTGGTAAGTTCAACTTAACCAAAGGGTTACAGCAAGGCCCGCTGGAGAGCCCCAATGGATGTAAAGGAGTCTGTGAACTGACCTTAAAAAATGGTTAAAAAAATGCATGAACTAAAATGCGACTACAGACATTGCAAAATATGGTGGTGCACATCATTTTGCGTGCACATCGATTTGCTCATGAGACATCATTTGTTGCCCGGCTCTTTTCATGTCAAATTTAAGGGTCTATCTTTTGTACATAAAATTATTCATGATGTAGCTCCAGACTATCTTGCTTCTTTGGTTTCTCTACACGCTCCAGCTGGAGCTCTTCGCTCTATACATGGTTTTCGGTTGTATATACCTTCTTCTTCGATTATTACGCGGATGTTTATGTGAAAGTCAATCTTTTTTGTAGCCACCCCTTCTCTCTGGAATTGTTTACCGACTTCAGTGCATGCTGAGACAAATTGAAAAAGGTTTTAAAAAACTTCTTAAGACTTTTTTGTTTGAGTCTGCCTTTAACTTGCCATCTTCCTTTTAGCGGTCCTTTTTACCTTGTTTAGTTATTTTTATACCATATATTGTGTTCTTTTCCTTCATTTACTGCCATTCATTTTCTATTATTTATTATTATTTTTAACTTTGTAAACTGCATGGATTATTTTGTGACATTAGTGGTATATCAAATAAATGAAACCATAATCATAACCATCTAAATTAAATAACCTGATCTTCATTCGTGTTCCTGTGGACTTCCTCTACCTTTAAGCCCATATTAGTTTTATTATGCACAAGCATTCAAGCTCTGCAGATGCAGGCAGCCCCACTGCTCAGTATCTCACATTTCATGAGAAAATCACACTCTAAATATTTTTAGACCACTTTTCACAGTCAAATGACAGCATTTAAATTGACCATATTAAGGAATGAAAATGACAAAAAACAGAGTATGTGCACTTTTACACATAACAAGGGTGCATTAACCAAGCTTTTCAATAGTGGTATATAGCAATACTGGTATATAGCAGGTCAATAGTTATACCCCACACTCAGCATTGTTTGCAAACGCTGGCACTGACATTTAACATATAGTGACATAGTAACATAGTATATGACAGCAGATAAAGACCAGCATGGTCCATCTAATCTTCCCTGCAAGGTTGCAAGAGTAGGTGCACCTACTGCTCCGTGCAGGTCACCCCTCCACATGCCTTTGCTTGGGGTGTACCCACCGCTCCGTGCAGGTCACCCCTATTTGTTGAGATATAAACATAAAATTCTGTCTGCTATCCATATATTTGTAGCCTGCTATCCTTACAGCCTTTAGGCGGTCCTAAATTAAACTGCTTTGCTATATGGATAGCAGACTGAATATGGAATAGAACACCCACGTGCTGACCTTGCCCCGCCCTTGCATTATCCTGAGAGTACCAGGCTGGTCTGTAAGAGGTTTCAGCAGCAATATACGTACAGTACCACTGAAAATTCGTGCATAGGGCAATTATATGTTTAGGGACTGCCACAAAACACATAAGCACTTCTGAATATTAGGCCGTTTAAATACAGAGCAAGGCAGCAAAAGAAGAAAACAATGGGGCATATTGCAGCTTTCATTATTAAGGTGACGATACAGAGAATAATTTTCAAAATCATTTGCATGGGCAAATAGCAACTTAGCCACTTAAACTTTGGGATATGTTTACTAAAGGGCAGTAAGGGAGCAAAGGTGCCGTTAATGGGCGTTATTTATTTATTTTTTATTTATTTTATTTATTTATATTTCTTATATACCGCACTATTTGCCATCAGCGCGGTTTACATGGAACAGAAAAACATCCGACAACTTACATATGTCTGGTTATCAATGCTAATGAGCAGTTAACACCACAGAAAGCACCGATAATGCCGGATTTTACATGCGGAAGCCGGGCCCATAGCTTTAAGGTGAAAGGAGGTGGCAAGTGGGCATTAATGGGTGGAAAGTAGGCGGGGATACCATGTGCTCCCTTAACACCGGGTTGGAACTCTGCTATCTGAAAGCTCACAGAAAGGGCTATTTCTGAGGGAAAAGAGCTTATTTCAATGTATGCAATTTGCTCCACCCACTGGAGATCCCAAAATCATGATAGTAGTGCTCCATTGGCAGCATCAGCATGGTGCCCTATTAAGAAAGGGCACTATGCTATTGGTGCCAAATTAGCAAACGAGGTGTCACGTGGATGATGCAGTGGGACTAGCTGGTCCACAAGACTGACAAGGCCTCTGCCTGAGGTGCACATCTGTAATGTCTGGTATGACTCCACTGTGACAGTGCAGCACACATTCATGCTGCCACAGTCAAAAAGGAGTCATGCCACCCCCACTGCCACCATGCTGCCATGTCTGCAATGTGTGAGGGTGGGGGTGGCGGTCGCAGCAGGCAGACAAACCTTTGTCCCGGTCCTATGTGTCCGGTGCAATGCTGCAGTTGCCACTGTCAGTGGGATGTACCAATGTTCTATTATTTGCTCATATATTCACTGGAAACCAAGAAAAGTTATTTGCCACCAATCTAACACAGTGTACCAAGGTCTCAGTAAAAAACACGCAGCTGTTTGTAAAGGGTTTTTTTGATCATCGCCCTTACGACTTGCTGCTGTTCACATCAATGACCTTTTCTTCACATACACATTGGCTGTTTTTTTATATATACTTTAACTGTTTTACTTTTTCAATAAAAAATAATTTATGTGTTTTTCTTTAAACTGTCAGTAACAGCCGACACTCCTCAATCAAAAATATATTGTATATTATCAAATATCAGTGCAGCTGGTACTTAGCTTCTACTCCAAAGGTAATGTCTTTCATTTTGCTGGTACACTGTGTTAGATTGGTGGTAAATAACTTTTCTTGGTTTCCAGTGGTGAATATATGAGCAAATAATAGAACATTGGTACATCAGCAGTGATTGCTCTGTCATTTGACCAATAGTGTTGTTGCAAATACACTGTCAGTGGGATGGCAAGCATGTCAGAAGCAGGTACAGCGAAGCACATGGCGATCCCTTCCTACTGAGGTGTAAGGCAGCAGCGCACATGCCCACATCCCCCGGTGGAATGGGGCAGGAGTGGCAAGGTGTACCTAGCTTCATTGTGCAACTTCAATAAGGCCGCCTGCAGCACTGAAGTGTTGCTGTGCCACAATGGCAGGGAGGGAGGAACAGCTGGCATGTTGTCTACCATGATCGTTGGTTCCTGGCACCCGGCCAGTTTTCCAAGTGGATGGGTTGGTCCTGGAATCAGGATGCCCCCCACCTATACATATGTAGTGGATATATGCATGTGGGTGGGGAAAAGAGGCCATTGAGGCAGGAACAGTATGCAGTATGATAACAGCCCATGTCAGAGGAAGAATGCCCACTTTACCTGCCAAATGACAACCATAAGTTGTGTGCAAACCTGTGACCTCTCCATACATAGGTACTCAGTCAGTTACAACCATCTGAACCACATGTGAAACCTAATTGGCTATGGTGGTCTGCAAAATATGAGATTAGTCCATGACTGCCCCACAAGAACACACCAGAAAATGGGTACGTTGGTCATTCTGCTAGGATACCCATGGTCTGGAATGTGTGTGGAGAAATACAGTAAGCGAGGGACAAGTGAGGTCACAGGTGCTTGTTTATTGGAAAAAACCTTATGCGTTTCGGCGACATGCCTTCTTCAGGGGGTACTCATAAAGGCACCTTGTGAGTACACAGTCTTTAAAAAGACTCCAGTCAGTCTGATGCTTGAGAGCCGATTGATGATGGCAGTATGAAATAAACATAAAAACTTTGTAAACCGGCGAAACACCCGGTTTCTGCTCCTGGAATGTGTGTGTTCATGTAGCATGGCCTGCCCTTTTGACTGGACAGATCCCATATGTAAGGCATGAATGTCAGTTGAACCAGCAGCATAGCAAGGCAGTGCAACAGACAGGCCTAAGAAGCTATCCCTCTCCCACACCTCCAAACATACCTTGTCAGGCAAGCATGGCACAGAGCCTGCAGAGATCTAAGCAGAGATATGCATACCCCAACCCATGCTCTCATGCATCCTGGTAATGACCACATATATACCCATGGATTGATAATCCCACATAGCTGCTCTATGACTCCAAACACATGGCCAGTGTGTGTATGAGCAAAGGGTCATGGGTTCAAGACCAGCCTGTGGATCATGAAATATACGTCCAGGTGTGTTAACTTTATCCTATGTTTCCAGAACAGTAGCAGCACACATAACCTTTAACATTTCATCCAGCAAGAGGCCACACTGAGAAGCTGCACCACCCATGGCTGTATGGCAGAATACTCTAATAACGTCTGTACACCAAACAGGCTTTGCCAATGGTGGAGCATCAAAGGAGTCCTAAGGGGCAAGTAGGAATGCCAATCTGCACCACTTTTGGACATTGGAATCATGTGTGTGTGTGTCTCCAGAGTAGTGTGAGCCTCAGCAATGCATGTGGTACCCAGGCTTTATGGCTGTGCATACAACATGCTGCAGATCAGCTATACAGCAACTCCATATACTGTGTGAGACACCATCTACAAGCAGAAGGTTAGTTTGTAGTAAGTATTTGCATCATGTGGCTGTGACGCTTTAATGCATTCCCAGTTACACCATCAACAAGGCTCATCCCCACAGCATTCCCCTACACTTACCTCCCAACATGACACTGTTGTGCAGCTCCCAAATCACCTGCTGGCTTTACTGGAGTGAGGAGGGGAGACACATGTATGTGTATTGCAGCCCTCACCTCTGATTCAGCCTTCAGGCTTCAGGACACACCAATTTGCACAGGTGAATGACCAGATTAATGCCAACTGCCGGAACAGCTGCAGCCGTGGCAATAGTGTCAGCTCACCTGGCACAACAGCAGCCTATAGAAAACTAGGCTCATGGGGAGGGCTGGCCTCTGTGAATGTCCAATCCATTCACTTAGCTGGTGACACTGGCAGGATTCTGCAATTTACCTGCTGCTCTTGTCCCATCCTGCATTTACAAAATGCAAGCGAGGGGAATCTTTGCTTCATGCAGTGGATGCACATACAGGGAGGTATGTATCAGGCAAATTCGCACACAGGAAACACCACCTCAACACTGTCTACTGATCACTGACCAAAGTATCCAGCAGGACATTACCTATTACCCCAAATGAGAGTCCAAATGTACCTGTGTGTCTCATTGGGACAGTGGGACACTGACCTTTGAATGGTGCATGCACACTTCCAGCTGCCGAAATATGGCAAGGCAGTGCCTGGAGGTGAATGTTGGGGTGGGGGTAGGGGTGCAGGAAACAGTACCATACAATGGAGGGATAAGACATTTTTCAGATATGTTAGTGAGAGGAGGAAGGGCAAAAGTGGTATAGTCAGACAAAAGGGTGAAGGGGATGAATATCTAGAAACTGATGAGGATAAAGGGGAATTGCTTAACAAGTATTTCTGTTCTGTGTTCACAGATGAAGGACCAGGAGATGGACCTCAAAAAACACCCACAAATAGGAACAGAAGCAACTGGGATATCAAACGAATTTGAGAAGACTGTGTTCATGAGGAATTAGCTAAACTAAAAGTAGACAAAGTGATGGGACCGTATGAGATACATCCGAGTATACTGAAGGAACATGGGGACATTCTAGCGACTCCACTGTCTGACCTTTTCAATGGCTCTTTGGAGTCGGAGGTGGTGCCAGAGGGTTGGAGGGAGGCACATGTGGTCCCTTTACACAAAAGCGGAAGTAAGGATGTGGTTGAAAACTACAGGCCGGTTAGTTTAACCTCGGTGGTGAGTAAATTATTGGAAACGCTGTTGAAAGAGAAAATAGTGAGGTTTCTGGAATCCAATGAATTACAGGATTGGAGGCAGCATGGATTCACCAGAGGCAGGTCTTGTCAGACAAATCTTATTGATTTCTTTGACTGGATGACCAGGGAATTGGACCGAGGGAGAGCCCTATAGGTGGGTGTACTTGGATTTCAATAAAGCCTTTGACACCGTCCCACAAAGGCAACTTATAAACACCTAGGGATGAGCACCTAGGGATGGAACCTAAAGTTACTGATTGGGTTAGAAATTGGTTGAGTGGGAGGTGACAAAGGTACAGGTAAATGGAGCTCACTCTGAGGAGAACCTGGGTGTGATTGTGTCTGATGGTCTTAAAGTAGCTAAACAGGTAGAAAAGGTGACAGCGAAAGTTAGAAGCATGCTTCGGTGCACAGGGAGAGGAATGTCCAGAAGAAAAAAGGAGGTGACAGCGCCTCTGTATAAGTCTTTGGTGCGACCTCATTTGGAGTATTGTGTGCAGTTCTGGAGGCAACACCTTCAAAAGGATATAAACAGGTTAGAGTCAGTGCAGAGGGTAGCTACTAATATGGTCAGTGGTCCATCAAGCCCACTATCCTGTTTCCAACAGTGGCCAATTTAGGTCACAAGTACCTAGCAGTTTCCCTAAAAGACACAGGTTCCACAAAGAGCATTATTTGGGTGTTGTTATGCATTAAGTTTTATTGCTTTTATCATTATTATTATTATTACATTTATGATATATTACAGCTTTATTTTATTAGTTGATCACTGTTTTTATTGTTTTACATTCTGTCATTATACTTTAACCAACCTTATTGTTGTTTATTTATTGTTATCATTTTTATGTTTAATTATTTATTTATTATCTGTTATTTTTTAAGCTGCATACCCCCTGAGGAAGGCATTTGCTGAAACGTGTTGGGGATCAATCAATAAAGACACCTGTGACCTCCGCACGCCTCTCACTTTCTTTTGTGTACAGGGTTTTTAGTCTCCACTTTCGAGAAGTTGAGGAGCCTTCCAGCCATGATGCCATTTTCTCCCATTGCTCTTGTGCTCTGGAACCACGTAGCCTTATGTGCTGGCACATTGTCACTGCCACCGCAACGTCCTGTGCCTATCTAACCTTTGACATCCTCATCAGTGTGTTATGCATGGGCTGGACCTAAGGCTGCCTCATCTGACTGTGTGTCCATTTTGCCAGACGTCCACCCTTCCAATTTGACACCAGCCTGAACGTTCCCAGGCACAGTTGCCTAAACGTATAACTTTTCCAAACATCCCCCTTTGGACATCCTAAGGATGCCCAGTATGCTCTATATAAAATTCCCCTCCATAAGAATAAAATGACAAAAAAGAATAAACATGAAAATAATGAAACAAAAACATTTTTTTCAAGCAGATCCCTAGTATACGGTACTCATATTTTTGTATTTAGTTTTATATTAATTCATATTTAATATATTTCTAACAAACAAAAAGAACAATGTTAACAAAAATATAGCAATATTGAAAATTCTAAGGAAATCCTAAATTAGCCCAAAATATGAGGGGGTGGGAGGGTGGTTGCCACCATAGTGGAATACAATAAAAAAAGCAATTATAAGGAACATGAAGTAGTGCTTGCCACAAACCAATGACCTCATTATATCATGTCTGAATTACTAAGGGGCATGTTTACTAAGGACCGTTAAGGGTACACCATTTGCAAGCACAAAACAGCACTAAGAGCTGCAATGTGTATTAAAGGACAGGGCAGGGAGTAGGCATTCTGGTGATAAGGGTGCTAGCGGCTGGTTACCGGGTGTTAACATGACATCGGTGAGTAAGGGTGCAGTTAACACCCGCTAAGGTCAGTTACCTTAACGGGGGATAAGGGAGCCTTACTGAAAGTCATATCTCAGGTGCAGGACAGAAGCAAAGGTAATAGCTGATGGACTTGTCACATCCATATGTCCCTGATGTGTTTGACAGTAAGTGGCAGGATAATGTAGAAGGAAGATGGATGTTATCTTTGAGGGGTGCTCTGCTCATTTGGGATGATGTCAGTGGGTGGCAAAGAAGTGGGGATGTATGTGCCAGCTAGCAGTTGCAGTGATTGAGCATGAGTGCTGATCTGCACATCCTCTGCAGGAGATACATGGGTGATATGTCCTACAGAGCAAAGTGTCATTGTGTGGACCTGGGTGTACCAGCTGTCATGAGAATATATGAGTGATCACGAAAACTATGGAGAACGATGCATGGATGTAGAGAACAATGCATGGAGGTGGAAGAGAATGTTGCATGGGCTTGCTGAGCCAATGCACCCCTGCTGCAAATCTGCCCTAATATTGTGCATAGTGACATTTGTGGGGATAAATCAGTATCAGTCATGTATGGTTTGGTAAGTCTTACACCAAAAAACATAGGTAGTCTCATTGTGATTAACCAAGCATGCATCAGTTTGTGACATTCAGGTCTGAAGTATGTGCTCTGACTCCCAGCAGGAAGGAGAAATGGAGAATATCACGCTAATCCCATTGTCATGATCATAGAAAGGAAAGTCATCAATCCTAGCCTGATAGATGTAGCAGGACATGATACAAAGCGCAGGCTGTTCTTGCAATGACTGGGTGACCACCCTGACACTGAGGTTCATGGCAGCAAGTATGTGCCACAACAACTCTCTGACAATAACATGTTGGCTAGCAGGAGCCATCACAGTATGGACATCCATAGTAGCCTCATGGTCTGAGAAGCAGTAGGGTTATCAAAGGGATGACAGTGTGAATCCCACTATATTTATTTATTTATTTATTTAGCTGTATTTATATCCCGCTTTTCACTGGGTCAAAGCGGTGGAACATTGAACAAGGGGGGGGGGAGACAATAATCACTTTTAAGGGTATGGGCTGTCACCAGGCGGTCAACATTTATGATTTTAACAAATATTTGGGACATAAACATAGATGTTGAGCTGCAGTCTCATTGGTAGGTGTCTGTTTCTGGTCCGAGGTATTTCTGGAATATTGTGGTTTTTAGTTGTTTCCTGAACGATATGGGGTCTTTGTTGTTTCTGATGTGGTTCGGTAGAGAGTTCCAGATGGTTGGTGCGTATAGTTCGAAGGCTCTGTTGCAGGTTCATTGATTGCATTTTGTCCTTTTGTGGGGGATGGTGAGGGAGTTGTTGGTGGTTTGTCTGGTTGCTTTGTTGTGGGCTGGTCGGGTCAGTAGTGTGCGGAGTTGGGAGTTGGGAGCACTCCCATGTGTACATATACCATCTGTGTGAGGGTGCACTATAACTCTGTGCACCCTCACACAGATGGTATATGTACACATGGCTACTGATTGTGGTGTGGTAATGCTTCTACTTTTGATGGCTTCATAGGGTCTGCAAGATAGGTACACATCTTTCAAAGACAGGAGCTAGGCTGAGAGGGAGTACAGAAGTAGGACATCCTGTTTTAACCACTGTCCTACGCAAACAGGATCACATGCTACCAGTAGGGGAGTAAGCCCATTGAAGGCATGTATGGGATGTCCAGAAATTATATGATGTATGTCAGCCCCCACTCAAATACGGACAAGGAACTGAATGCCACATGGCCACTTTGTGAAGACTGTACTCAATGGCCAATGCACACAGCACTCTCATGATCTTGCCACATGTGTGGCCCCAGTGTTAGAAAGAAAACAAAACAGACCAAAGCTAACAAAATGTCCATCTAGGCACACAAGGCTCCCCCCCCCCATGATAAATGAAATGTTGCCATGGCTGCACTGCTGTTGCACCAGTTGCAAATATGTCAGTCATGTCAAAAGGAAATAAAAACCACACAGCTTAGAGTCAGTTGTGATTAGCACAGTGACATGTTAACCACCCCATACAGGAAAGGCTGAGATTTTGAGATCCCCCACTGGCCCTAATAATTGTATATAAGATCAGTGCATATCTCCAGGGGTCATGTAATAGACCCACAGCTTTTCATTGATGTTTAGTGCTCACTGAGAGAAAGAACCCTGGGTCTGATGAAAATCATCATGTGCCATATCTAGGAAGGCACAAATGTAAAAAGACCTTGCAGGTTGGGGAAAATAAGCGAGCGGCAAAAATAACGCAGAGCCGTCAGAGATCAATAGCATAGATTCTGATCATGCATGTACTTGTCTGACTCTAGAGGCTGTTACCATATCCTGATACTCTCCATAACAGGGTTTTCCAAACCTACCTCCTAGCCAGTTGACTTTTCTGGATATCCACAATCAATATCATGACAGAGGTTTGCTTATCCTGCCTCCACTGTATGTCAGTCTGTCTTATGCATAGTCATTGTGGATATCTGGAAAACCTAACTGGCTCGGGAGGCCCCAGGTCAATGATGGGAACCCTTGCCCTAGAATGAATGCATGCCTCTTACACTGTGCATTAGGAGACTACACAGTTTGCAACGTTCCACAAGAAGGCTATGACCTGCTCATGTGTCCCTGACGTGACATTCCAAATGCTGATAACCTTGGTTGCAGTCTGTGTGATAATAACTAGCTGTGACACAGGAAATTTACAAGAACATCTATGTTATTTCACAGCTGTTTCATCTACTCTAATGACCCAGCAATCATCTGCAGTCATATGCATATAACAAATGCACAAGAAACCTGTCTAGGATCCAAGGGCATCACAGCTGCACATCTCTATAGGCGGCATGCAGCTGGAGGACATGTATTGTCATGTCATGGTAACATATCACTGTCACACCAACAGAATGGAGATGAACCAGTCAGGAGCTATGTGGTCACTGTACATGTTAATGTTTGCTACAACACCTTGCCACTCAATCGCAGTGGCTGACACATGTCATTGTTCCTTCCATTTCTCAAGTAAGAGGTATCAGCAGCTCTGTGAATCACTGATATGTATCACAGAGCAGCAAGGGACACCAGAAAAGAGTGCCCAGGTGCGTGAGGTTGCCTAATGACAACCCCATCCCTATCACAACTGAATACATAGCTGCACATTGGGGATGCTGCAACGGCCATGTCATGTCAACTTGCTGCTATGATTGGGAGGCTGGAAGCTGTGGGTCAGGACTGACAATATGCTGGTATAGGTGAGCAAACTGGTACACTTTGTATGTTCTGCATTACAACGCTGGGGGGGGGAGGGAGGGGACTCCCATATGTGTCTCATCAGTAGCATTCTCTCATACAAAACCATCCTACAACTGATATCTGCTGGCTGTCCGAGATCTGATCTGCCTCATAATGTCAATAGATATGTAAGCACATATCAGCTTGGTGGAACATGTCATTACCCTATCTCTGCTGGGTGGGATGTGAAGTGCAATTAGTCACTCAAACCGGCTGTTATCAAGTGACAGGACAATAGCTTATATCCAAACTTTCATGGTGTAATATAGGAAGATGCATTCCAAAAAATGCATTACCATATGTCTCATATTTGCCATCTGAAAGGAATATACTACAATAAAAGAGAGTCCATGGGGCATGAAGAGTACACATCAATATAACAAAATGCAAATTGCTAATCACATTATTTGCATTGAGTAGCATTGACCAGCAGAAATATATGTTGTATGAATTGTATGTGAAGGCATTACACTGCACAGTAATGCGCTCAACGTTGCATTCACTGAAGAATAGCAACCACAAGCATGTAACTCACAAACTGTGGTGTCTACAGTGCCTAACATCTATCAGGCTAATGACCTCACAGCTGTACATCAGAGTCTCTGGACCTTACATTTGCTATATGAAGGTGCTTCCATTCAGTCCAGGTTCACTAGATTGAGGGAGAATCTTACTGAGCTTTTGCAAGATGACATGTTGTGAAAAGGTATCATGCAATTTAGCCAAAGAAGTCATCTTCCCAAAGCATAGCTATGTTAAGAACATAAAAACATAAGAACATAAGATATGCAATAGTGGGTCAGACCAAGGTCCATCAAGCCCAGTATCCTCTTTCCAACAGTGGCCAATCTAGGTCATAAGTACCTAGCAGTTTCCCCAAAAGACACAGGTTCCACAATGATTGTATTGGATCAAGCGTTGATATCCCGGGTCCCTTTTAATAATAGTTTATGGACCTTTCCTCCACAAACTTGTCCAAACCTTTTTTAAACCCAGCTACACTAACAGCTTTTACTACATCCTCCAGAGTTTGATTACACGTTGAGTGAAAAAATATTTTCTCTTATTAGTCTTAAATAGATTACCCTGTAACTTCATTGTGTGTCCCCTAGTCTTTCTGTATTCTGATGACATAAACAATAGATTTACATTTATCCGTTTCACTCCATTCATTAATTTATAGACCTTTATCATATCTCCCCTCAGCTGTCTCTTTTCCAGGTTGAAGAGCCCTAACATTTTTAGCCTCTCTTCATAGGGGTATCCTTTCACCCCCTTTACCATTTTGGTGGCTCTTCTCTGTACCTTTTCTAATAATGTTATATCCTTTTTAAGATACGTCAACCAGAATTGCGCACAATATTAAAGGTGCGGTTGCACCATGGAGGGATACAGAGGCATTATAATATCCTTTGTTTTATTTTCCATTCTTTTCCTTATGATACCTAGCATTCTATTTGCTCGCTTGACCGCCGCTGCACACTGGGCAAAGGGTTTTAACATGTTATCCATGATGACGCCTAAATCTTTTTCCGGGTTGTGGTTTCTAATGTGGAACCTTGCATCATGTAACCATTGTTTGGGTTGTTCTTTCCTAAATGCATAACTTTGCACTTGCCCACATTAAATTTCATCTGCTATTTGGATGCCCAGTCTTCCAATTTATCAAGATCCTCTTGCAATTTTCCACTATCCTCATTGGTTGTAACAGCTTTAAATAGTTTTGTGTCATCTTCAAATTTGATAACCTCACTCGTTATTCCCATTTCTAGGTCATTTATGAATATGTTAAAAGCAGCGGACCCAGCACAGATCCCTGGGGTACTCCATTATTCACCTTTCTCCATTGGGAAAATTAGCCATTTAGACCTACCCTCTGCTTTCTATCTTTTAACCAGCTCCTGATCCATAATAGTACGCTGCCTCCTATCCCATGACTTTTTCCCAAAAGTCTCTGATGAGGGACCTTGTCAAAGGCTTTCTGAAAGTCCAGATACACTTTATCAACTGACTCACCTTTGTCTACCTACTTATTCACACCTTCAAAAAAACATAACAGATTAGTAAGACGAGATCTTCCTTGTCTAAAGCCATGTTGGCTGTCTCTCATTACGCCATGACTATATACATGTTCAGTAATTTTGTCTTTATGATGGTTTCTACCAATTTTCCCAGTACTGATGTCAGGCTCACCGATCTGTAGTTTCCCGGATCACCCCTGGAACCCTCTTTGGCGTTACATTGGCCATCCTCCAATCTTCAGGTATTACAGATGATTTTAATGATAGTTCACAGATTACTAATAGCAGGTCTGCAATCTCATATTTCAGTTCTGTCAACACCCACAGATGTATACCATCCAGTCCAGGTGATTTGCTACTCTTCAGTTTATCAAATAGTTGTAATACATCTTCCTGGTGTATCAATATTTCTTACAATTCTTCCACAGTATCACATTTAAATACCACTTCAGTCATGGGTAACGTCCCTACATCTTCCTCAGTAAAGACCAAAGAAAGGAATTCATTCAGTCTCTCCACTATGGCCTTGTCCCCTCTTAGTGCCCCTTTTACCCCTCTATCATCTAATGGTCCAACTGACTCTCTCACAAGTTTTTTGCTATGCATGTAATTGAAAAAGTCTTTATTACACATTTTTGCTTCTATAGCAAGATTCTTCTCAAATTCTCTCTTTGCCTGCCTTATCAATGCCTTGCATCTAACTTGCCAGTGCTTGTGCTGTTTCCAGTTTTCATAATTTGGCTCTTTTTTCCATTTCCTGAAATATGCTTTTTTGACAACTGCCTCTCTGACCTCACCTTTAAACCATGTTGGTAATATTTTGGACTTCCTTCCACTTTTCTTAAAGCGTGGAATACAGCTGGTCTGGGCTTCCAAGATAGTATTTTTAAACACCACCCTTTGCAACTGCTCCTTTTAGTTTTTTCTTAACTATTTTCTTCATTTTATCATAGTCTCCCTTTCAAAAGTTAAAAGGTAGTACTGTGGATTTCCTTACCGTCCCTCCTCCATTAATTAAATCCAATGCAATCATGCTATGATCGCTATTGCCAAGTGGCCCCAATGCCCTTATCTCTTGCACCAGATCTGGTGTTCGACTTAGGACTAGGTCCAAAATGGCTTCCCCTCTGGTCGGTTCAGGAACCAGCTGCTCTAAGAAGCAGTCATTTATTTCATCTAGAAACTTTATCTCCCTAGCATGTCCTGCCATGACATTGACCCAGTCCATATCAGGATAATTGAAATCACCCATTATTATTACTATGCTGTAACTTTTGTAGTTTCCCTAATTTCTTTGAGCATTTCATCATTCATTTGTTAATTCTGGCCAGGCGGTCGATAGTACACCCCCACTGCCATCGCCTTCCCCTTTTTACATAGAATTGTAATCCACAGAGATTCTACAGCAAATTTTGTTTTCTGCAAAACTTTAATCCTTTCTGACTCAGTGCCCTCTCTAACATGGAGCACAACCCCTCCACCAATTTGATAAGCTCTATCATTACGATATAGTTTGTACCCAGGTATCACAGTGTCCCACTGGTTGTCCTCCTTCCACCATGTCTCTGAGATTTATTTATTTATTTAATATTTCTTATATACCGCGCTATTTATCATCAGTGCGGTTCACAGTGTAACAATAAAACACATAGGTCAGATGACTGGCCTTCGTTTACAGATAACAGGGAGATAAAATGGAGGTAAACAGGGGAACTAATTACAATCATTAGAATACCTGATATGATTTATTAGCTTTGTACATTCATATGGATAGGTATGGGGTTAAGAGGGTAAGTATGGGAGGCTGGGAGGTAAGTCTGGAAGCTTAAAGTGAGTGATAAAAAGATGTTGTTTGAGGGCCTTTCTGAATTGTTTAAGGTCCTTAATTGCTCTAAAGCGAGGGGGGAGTTTATTCCAGCATCTGGGGGCAAAATTAACAAAAGCTCTGTTGATAGTTGATTGATTAGACTTTACAGCATTTTTTGGTATAATTAGCATATCAATGGCAGAAGCTCTTTTAGGCCTGCAGCTCTCGGTGTGTGTGATGAGGTCTGAGATGGTTGGAGGAGATAGTTTGTTGAAGGCCTTGAAGGTGGTGAGGAGGGCTTTAAAAAGAATCCTAGAGCTTATTGGAAGCCAATGAAGATCTTTTAGAATAGGGGAGATGTGGTCACTCTTTGAGGCTCTGTGGAGGATCCTAGCTGCTGCATTCATGGCTAACTGAAGTGGGTTGATGGTGTTTTTCGGTAGGCCATGAAGTATAATATTAGCATAATCGAAATGCGGTGTGACTAAGGTTTGGAAGATGGTTCTAAAGTCATCAGGTTCCAACATTGGTTTCAATTGTCTCAGGGTTTTTATCTTAAAATATATGGATTTAACGGTGTGCTTTATATGTTCCTTGAAGTCAAGGTGCTGATCCAATATACCAATCATATCTAATCTCTCATTTAGTG
Source organism: Ichthyophis bannanicus (assembly GCA_033557465.1). Classification (NCBI taxonomy): domain Eukaryota; kingdom Metazoa; phylum Chordata; class Amphibia; order Gymnophiona; family Ichthyophiidae; genus Ichthyophis; species Ichthyophis bannanicus. The sequence goes on along the minus strand of CM066031.1, from coordinate 622,623,246 downwards.
CTATATATTCTAACTCTCCCATCTTATTTTTTAGACTTCTAGCATTTGCATACAAACATTTTAGAGACTGTATTTTATTCATCTTAATCTGGCTATCGCTAGGCAGGGGTAATTTGGGATCTTTAAACTCTGTCTGCTTTGTACTGAAGGGCATTTGGGCTATTTTTGTCTTTATTGGAACCTTTCTGCTGATATGCCCTAACTTCATTTTTTTGATTGTATCCTTCAAGGATACATTGTTCCGAATCCTGAGCTCTTGGGCTACTGTCAGCTCTCCCCTATTATCTAGTTTAAAAGCTGCTCTATCTCCTTTTTAAAGGTTAATGCCAGCAGCCTGGTTCCATCCCGGTTAAGGTGAAGCTCATCCCTTTGGAAGAGCCCCTCCTTTCCCCAGTTCCTAATAAATCCAAAACCCTCATCCTTGCACCATTGTCTCATCCACGCCTTGAGACTCTGGAACTCTGCCTGCCTTTTGGGTCCTGTGCGTGGAACGGGAAGCAATTTGGAGAACGCTATCCTGGAAGTTCTGGATTTCAACTTCCTACCTAAAAGCTCATATTACCTCTCTTCTCAAGTCACTTCATTGGCTCCCTATTCATTTCTGCATGCAGTTCAAACTTCTCCTGCTGACCTAAAGGTGCATTCACTCTACAGCCCTTCACTATCTTACTCTCTTGTCACTCCCTACATCCCTCCTTGGGAACTCCACTCTTCTGGCAAATCGCTTCTATCTGTGCCCTTCTCTTCTATTGCTAACTCCAAATGTTGCTCCTTTCACCTTGCTGCTCCTTATGCCTGGAACAAACTACCTGAGCCTGTACATCAGGCCCCTTCTCTGGCACTTTTCAAATCCAGGCTGAAAACTCACCTCTTCTCTGCCGCTTTCAGATCTTAACTCACCTGATCTCCTTTGTGTTTCTTTACCATTCCCCCTAGATGTATCCCATGTCTACAGCTACTGTGTTGTCTGTCTTGACTAGATTGTAAGCTCTGATGAGCAGGGATCGACTTTTATATGTGTCTGTGCAGCACTGCATACATCTTGTAGTGCTGAACATAGTAGTGGTAGTAGTCCAAGGGGCTGGAGAGTGAGAGGTCTGCCTGGAGAGCGAGAGAGGATTATTGGAGTTTTGGAGGCGTGGTGGTGGTGGTGGAGGAAGTGCTTTGATGGTGGAAGAGTGGCGTTGATGGTTGTGCAGTGTTGGTGGCGGGGCAGTGTTGGTGGTGATGGTATGGAGGAGAAGAGTGGTGGTATGGAGAAGAGGAGGAGGAGGAGGAGTGGTGCAGTGGAGGCACAAGGACCATCTAAGGTGGTTGCTGGGGAAGAAGGGGGTGCTCGTTCAAGGCCTCAGGATGATGAGCCAGAACCGTCATTTCACCCACTTGCAGGAGTGGTGAGACCATCCAAAGGTCTGGGTGATGCTGGGCCAGCCCCTAAGAGAAGGAGGAGGAAGAAGTGGTCTGTGCCCGAAGAGGCATGGCTGAGTGCCCAGCGCTATGCCTCTGAGGCCAATGAGTTAATCCTGGAAATGGTAATAGACCGATATGAGCAGCTTTTTGGGCAACAAAGCACCAATACACCAGCCTCTGCACATCAGACCATCTGGCAGAATATTGTGCAGGCAGTGACTAGCCTGGGGTCCCCGGTGCACTATGCTGAGAGCTTTAAAAAGCGATTCAATGATATCAAACAGGCCCTGCGGTCAAAGGTCATTGTGCACAGGGCTCATGCACATGGCACAGATGGGGGGAGTACCGCAACTCCTACTGACTCCCATGGAGGAACATCTCGTACAGCGCCTTGGAGGGATATACATGCTAGTCCTGCCCTGAATTCCTGGACACTGCCCAGGAAGTAGCAGGTATGTAGAAATACTGATTATAGTCTCTAATTGTATATTTGATCATATGTTGCCTACATCAATACAATATGTGAGTTGGTCTTCTGCTCCTGTGGGTTCCCCATCTGTGGGAGCAGTGACATGGTGGACCTCAGCACAGTACAACAGACAGAATGTGCATATATGTCTGTATGGGGGCTTGGACAGCTGTGAGAGATGGTGGCCATATCCTTCAGAGCTAAGAACACATACTGCCCAGTCTAGGGTGAACATATTCATGAACTGACATTGATAGTAGGGAAATGCTGTAATGTGACTGATGTGAGCACTCATGTTACCATCCACCGGGGTTCCTGTCTTGCTCAGTTTGGGGTTTCAGAGAGTTTGGAGATACTACAAAGAACCATGCAGACGTCCTTGCCAATTGACACATACATAGTCATCCACAACATGCCCTTGCCTCTCTCTGAGTGTCACCTGCAATGTTGGCAGAGGTCATGCAGCCTAGACCATTGCAAATGAGGATTTGCTCCCATTTCAGGACTGCTCCCCCCTCCCCCAATATCCCTATGTGCATCTAATCATTAGTCTCCTTCCACCTGAGGAAGGTGCCCCACAACTTCACCCACCTGTGCCAGCCTTTCTGCTTGGGCACACACTGCTCCCCATGATTGCATACTCCCAGATGATATCTACGGCTGATCTATCACTGGCCTTGTCTTGTACCAAAAAGCCCTAATAGCCAGCTGCTGCCCTCCATTTCACAGAGGTCCTCCTCTCCCTAACCTTACCTGCCCATACCTTAACTCTGTGTCATGTCTTCCCGTCCTCTCTGGTGCTCGTATGGCCCCTCACTACACCCTCTGTTCCCTTTCCTTCCAGGGCTGGCAGCTGTCCACACATTTTCCTAAATCCTCCCCAGGATTTGGGAGCAAGCCCAGTTTCCTCTTGTGCCCATCCTCAATGGAAACTGAGTCCAAAGACATTGCTTGTGCTATGTACCCCACAAATGGAGTGCTGCCACTCCTGTTTGTATGAGACTATTCACGGCACATATGTGCGAAACCACATTGATGGAGTCATGTAGAGGAAATTGATCTGTAGCACAGTGTCTTCAATACAGGTCTGATATGTCCATTGAGGTGTTTATCTGAAAGCCAGGCTAGGTAATTTGTGGCAATGTGTTATGGTATATGTATGTGGACTGTCAACAACTGAAGGGAGCCAGGTTTAGTAGGTGACAATTTGGTTATCACAGCTTCCTAACTAAAGTGGTGTGGGTCAGAGGCCTGGTCAAGATATGGCTTGGGAAGGCAGCTGAAGGTCCCCCATACCATAACTGTCTGCACTGCCACATGTTCCATCATTGCTGTCCACACGCCTTCTTACCCTAGCCTCCCCTCTCATGTTCTCACAGTGTAAACCCCCACCATACATGTTTTTGCCCAGTCTGCACGCTCCCCCTCTCTCCTCCCCTCTTGAAACCCCAAAAGCACCTTCCACCCACCCACCATTGGGCCCCCATCCCTCACTATCAGTCATCCCTGAGTCTATTCCACCCTATATCACCATGTTGCTGCACTGGCCCATCCCTTCCCTCATTTCCTGTGTGTTGCTCAGCAGGTTTTAACCACTGTCAATCACCTGTGTGCAGGTCATGAACACCGAGCACACTTCACAGTTCAATATCTGTCCTGCCTCAGTGAGGCCCATCTCCTTGCTGAATCCATGTTGTCCATCAGTACACCATGGAGCCAGCCCAGTGAACCTATCATGTTGTCCATGAACACCACAGCTTCGAGGAGATGAATAGAGGATGGTGCTTCTATCACTGCAGTTGATCATGAGGAGTAGGGACAGACTGCAAGAGAGAAGCTTAAGGGAATCCCAGGGTACAATCTGTCTCTGAACTGATAATACAGATGGCTGACCCAGGTGTGGTCTCAGCATTGCAGAGCCTGAGTCAGTCGTTTACCTCCATACAAGGCATCAGGCTAATCTATCAGTAGGTGTTTTTGGCTGGGATGGTACTCGCTGACATGCACCAAGGGCAGGTGCAGGAACAGCAGCTCCTAGTCCTGCAAATGCCTGGCCCATAGGCTTCTTAGGTGGCACTGACATATGTGTATGTTAGGTTCCTGTGTTAACATGTTTATGGGCATTATGCAATGCATTAGTGACAGGCAACGTCTGTTTTGTCCATGAGCTCGATTGAGGGTGACTAAAAAATGTGTGCCCATACAGATTGATTGATTTATTTATTTACATTCTCTTATATACCGCGCTATTCTGCATCAGTGCGGTTTACATTGAACAAACTGAAATTACATTGAACAGGGCATTATAACTTGAAGATAACTATTTTACAGGGAACATGGGCTATGGAAGGTTAAGTGGCTTGCCCAAGACCACAAGGAGCACCTGTGGGACTAGAAACCCCAGTCCTTCCGGCCCAAGGTTGCTGTCCTCTAGTGGGATTTGAACCCCCAACCTTCCGGCCTGAAGTACCTTGACCTGCTTTGAGGATGGTTTGTGTATCATTGGTTGGTTGAGTGCCATAGTGAGAAGTAAATAGAACTGTTTTAAGGCTTTTTTTCGAAATAGTTTGATGTCGTTTTGTGCTCGAATATCATCAGGGAGCTCATTCCAGAGTACAGGAGCTACATGTGAGAATGCTTTTTTTGTTGTTAGTTTTATGGCATTTCTGAAGTCTTTTGGAAATACGAGTTTGTGTTTACTCTGGCTTCTTTGACTTCTGTTTGAGGTTTCAGTGGAGATTAGAGTGTTTAGGAAGGTTGGGGCTAAGTTATGGATTATTTTGAATGAAGTGACTAGAATTTTATGTGCAATACGGCTATTAATTGGTAGCCAGTGTAGATCATACAATACGGGTGTAATATGTTCTATTGATCTAATGTTTAAGATGGAGCGTGCTGCCACATTTTGTGCTAACTGCAGCCGCCTGAGAGTTTGTTTTGGTAGGCCCTCTAAGATGGTGTTCGCGAAGTCAAAGTGTAGAGTAATCACAGGTCTGCAAAAAATTTTTTTCGAGAGCTCTTTTGGTTATTACATGTAATCTTTATGTTTTTTGGTGCGCTGGATCCAAACATGACCTCCATTTTGTCATAGGACATCACGTTTCCTGACAATTTAGGTAACTATGTTAAATAAGGCAATACCTCAAAATAAATGGAAATAGACTTATAAAATTAAAGTTTTATTACAGTATTTTCATGAAAATCCTTTTTTGAACTGAAATGAGCTCACCTACACACACTAAACGTGATTCTTCTTCCTTGTGAGGCTCCTCTTGGTGCATTTACGCTTGTGAGTAGCATCTGGAATGTCTCTCTGAAGCATCCAACAGTAGTCTGCCATCATTGTAATGCTCCATTTTCCCTGGTATCTCCTTTCCATCTCTTTAATGTCTTGGTGGAATTGTTCACCTTGTTCCTCACTCACAGCTCCCAAATTTTCAGGAAAGTAGTCAAGGTGGGACTGGAGGAAATGCACTTTCAAACTCATCAGGCAACCTAAAGCTTGAAATGCTTTCAGCATTTGTCCGACGATCTTTTTGTAGTGAGGATCTTTGTTATTGCCTAAAAATTTCTGTACGACTTCTTTAAATACAATCCACCCTTCTTTTTGAGGATCCATCATGGTATTGACAAACTCTTGATCAACTATAAGCCTTCTAATGTCTGGTCCGACGAACACACCTTCCTTCAATTTTGCCTCCGACAGGCCTGGAAACTTGGTGACCAAGTATTTGAAGCATTCTCCATCTCTTGGAAGTGATTTTACGAATTGCTTCATCAATCCCAATTTTATGTGGAGAGGTGGTAGAAGACCTTTATGGGAAGGTACCAAAGTTTCTCGGAGAACATTTTTTTCACCGACTGTTAGCACCCTCGGCTGCCAACTCTTCTTGGTCCAGTGATTTTGTCAGTCTCGACTGTCCCATAGACACAGAAAACAAGGATATTTGGTATACCCAGCTTGTTGCCCGAGCAGCATGCACAAGACCTTCAAGTCCCCACACACTTGCCAACCATGGTCTTCATATTTAAGTTTACGAAGAACCAATTCCAAGTTCTCGTAGGTTTCCTTCAAGTGTACGGAATGACCTACAGGTATGGAAGCGTAAAAACCGTTGTGGAGTAAAACTGCTTTGAGACTTCTTTTTGAAGAATCTATAAAAAGACGCCATTGCTCTGAATCATACTGGATTTTAAATTGACCCATCAGACCTTCGACATCGATGCAATAAACCAACTTGTCTTCCTGGGCGAAGTAAGGAACGAACTCCTTTTCACGATGTCTGAACCATAAAGATGACACTCCTGGCAACAACAAATTCCTGCTTTTCAACCTTGATCCGAGTAACTCAATGGCATCTTTGGGAAGATTCAAGTCTCTTATCAAATCATTCATCTCCTCCTGAGAAAACAATTTTGGTCTTGTATCATCTTCAAAGTCAGAACTTGATTCGTCATCTGGTACAGGTATGACTTCACCTTCATCGGAGCTAGGTATCTCTTCCAAGGTAGCAGGGGGCTTGGGTACTGGTATATCTGTGCCATGGGGGATGGGACGAATTGCCGAGTGAAGATTGGGGTATGAAATGGAATGCTTCCATTTGGAATTAAACCCTTTCACATCACATGAACAAAAGTAACAGTCGTCGCTATGGTTCTTTTGCTCTCGCCATACCATAGGAATCCCATAACGGAAAGATTTTTTCTTACCCTTGAACCAGTTTCGGAGGTCCTCAACACACCGTTTGCACACTTTATGAGGTGCCCAGACTTTATTTTGATCTCCAATTTTTAGTCCAAAGTATGCAAAGTATACTTTTTTCACAAAGTCTGTAATATTCTGCTGTTGCTTCAACACTGTATATTCACCACAGATGAAACAGAAACTGTCTGGCGAATTAATACACTTTCGCGGAGCCATAACATAACGGTTGAAGAATGACGAGCTAACACGAATTGCGATGAAAAAGTGTGAACAGCCTAGAACCAAGAACCTGATCATGATTCATGCACAAGTGTGGCATGCAGGAGAGAGCAGCTCTGTGTTTGTACACGAGACGTCACAGTGCTGGCCAAGCCCCCCTGCACTGACCGGAGTTGCTGCTATCTGCCCTGTGTCTCCCTCCCACTGGATTCTTCAGGAAAGATTAACCCCTTCTACCATTAGAAGCACGGACTTAAAACTTGCTTAGCTTATGTATATATTGCTGACCATCAGATTTACAGTGCTATTTTTTTTTTTTACATAACTCGGACAACCTCTTTAAGGTTTTTTTGGCATTTTATAACTTAAATGCACTTATGTGAATTAATTAATAGTAATTTGAATTAATTAATAGTAATTTGAAAAAACTTGATAAATTTGAAGACAATTTTGCATGTTGTGGCAAATCATGATGTCTAGGAGTTTTTTCAATATTTTATTTGTTTTCAGCACACCAAAATACATGGAAATTAGATGAAAATAAATCAAACAGCTTTTTAGTCGCAGACCTGTGAATTGATTGTATAACTGATTTGTAGTCTTGTTGATAGATTAGAGGCTGGAGCTGTTTTAATACTTTCAGCTTATAATGTATTTTAGACACCATATTTTTGATGTGGGGTTCCATGCTTAGGGTGTGGTCTAGAGTGATGCCTAGATATTTTGCCTCTCTTTTTACAGCTATGTTGGTGTTCAGGAGTGATATTTATTTATTTATTTATTTACATTCTCTTATATACTGCACTCTTCTGCATCAGTGTGGTTTACATTGAACAAACTGGAATTACATTGAACAGGGCATTATAACTTGGAGATAACTATTTTACAGGGAACATGGGCTATGGAGGGTTAAGTGGCTTGCCCAAGGCCACAAGGAGCACCTGTGGGACTAGAAACCCCAGTCCTTCCGGTTCAAGGTTGCTGTCCTCTAGTGGGATTTGAACCACTGACCTTCTGGCCTGAAGTACCTTGCCCCAACCACTAGGCCACTCCTCCACTCCATATTGAATTAGGTGGAACAAAATTGTTGTTTCTGGTGATGTATAGTACCTCCATTTTGGAGAAGTTGATGTAGAGTTTGTGGTTTTTAAACCACTGTGATGCTTCACTGAAGCACTCAGATAGTAATTTAATTGGAGAGTTCGGTATCATGAATTTAAGGTATAACATAATGTCATCCATGTATATGTGGTAGTATATGCGGAATTTCTTGAATATATGGCATATGGGCTGGAGGTTAAAAAGGAGGGCAGATAATGCCGAGCCTTGTGGGAGGCCTTGTTCCTGTTTGATTTTTGTTGAGGTTTCTTGATTGATTCTGACTGTCTGTGTTCTATCTTGGAGGTACAAATTAAACCAGTTGAGGACAGTTTCTTTGAGTCCAGTTTGTTGTAGTCGTTTAATCATCAAACAGTGGTTCACACTATCAAAAGCTGCAGTTATGTCTAGGAATATTAGAATAAATGCTTGTTTATCTATGAGAATCACAGCTATTGTGCAATGCAGATAGGCAGTGGTGCAGACACTGGGTCTGCCTGTTAGGTGCGCAGTAGTAGATGGGCTGTTTTGCACATAGCAGAGTTGTGAGGATATGTGTATAGTCCAGGGGTTCCCAAACCAGTCATTGGCCCTCCACAGCCTGTCATGTTTTCAGCAGGTCCACAATTGCAATGCATGAGCAAGACTGGCATTCACTAGCAGTAGTGTATGCAAATCTCTCTGATGCATTTGAATTGTGCATATGCTGATACCCTGACTGGCTGAGGCTAGTCTGCGAACCCCTGCTATAGACAATAGTTTCTGCAAGGTAACCTGGCCCTTAAAGTACAGCCTCCATGGCATTCTGTGCCTCGGCGGTGTGCACCATGGGTGCATGCTGAAGGAGCACGCCCAAGGAGCAGGTCATGCTCCTTAGGCTAGCTCCTTGGGATGACTCCAGAGACACCAGCGCTGATATTGCTCTCTGCGCTTAATCTGCCCTTGCTTTGCCTGCTCCAGCCTCTCATTGCAACTCTACGGGTAAGTGCCATGGGCCCCCATTTTTCATTTCTCTGTGTTTCTCCTATATCCTCCTCTGTTCCATTATGTCAGCCATCCCGGTCCACTGGGAATGGCGTCCTGCGCCCCCTGTTCCTCCTCTGCATGGTCATCTCTCTTGAGTCAGCGCTAATCTGCTACCCTGTGTTGCCCTTCCTCCTTTTCCTGTCCTCGTGGACTGCTAGCCCCTTCCCATCTTCTCCTCAGTCTGGCTCTCATTAATTGCAGATCTCTCCGATCTAAATCCATTCTCATTCAGGATCTTTTTACTCAACACTCCTTAGATGCCTGTTTTATCACAGAGACCTGGCTGCAGGAGAGCAAGGAGCCCCTGCTTAATCACTGTCTCCCCTCACATTTCTCTGCTTTTTTCACCTCACAGCAGGGTTGAAGTGGTTGCAGATTGGCTGTCCTCTACCACTCCAGTCTACCTGTAAGAAGATTCACTCCCCTGCATCACACTACCTCAAGGCATCCCTGCTTTGACTGGATTCCTCCCTCCTCTCTATTTTCTCCTTCTTTACTCCCCTCCATCCCTCCATCCTCATCTATGGGACTCCTTGCTGCTCAGCCTCTCTGAGGTCTCCCTTTCATATCCGCATCTAGTAATTCTTGGAGATTTTAACATGCACCCTGACTCTCTCTCCAGACCCCGTGATAATTTTTTTCTCGCACATCTCAATGATCTCTCTCTCTACCAGCACATTCACTGCCCCACTCATGCCGCCAGATACATACTTGACTTGATTCTCACACCCTCTGACTCTCGTCTCATACCTACCACTCTTTCTGCCCTTCTACTTCCATGGTCTGACCACCTGTGTGTGCTCTTTTCCTTACAGCTCCACTCCACACCCTCCTTGCCCGGGGAATCTCCATCCCAGCCCGCCTGTCACGTCACATTACGCCTTCCACACTTGAACAGTTCCCCCCCCCCTCCCCCGACACACTTTTTCCTGTTGATTTCACCTCTCTTTAATGGGATCTCCAGGCTCAGACCTGGAATACTGTGTTGACTGCTACCCTTGACCAGCTGGTCCCCCTTTGCCCAGCTCTGCCCCCACGTATATCCATTCACCATCCCTTGTATCACCCTGGTCTCCATCTGCACCATACATATCTTCACCGTGCCAAACACCTTTGGCACTCCTCCCCTGAATCTCTTCTTCATTTTCAATACTGCCACCACTATGATTCATGTGGCCAGACAATCTTATTATTCCAATTTGAATTCTTCTTCCTCTAACTCCTCCCACCAGTTATACTCTGTTCTGTGTGCACTCTCAGCTCTCTACCTCCCCTTCTATAGCCACTCCTTCCTCCTCCCTGACCTACCTCAGCTGGCCACCTTCTTCTCGGATAAGATCCAGTCTCTTCGTTCCACATTTCCCACCTACCCCCTCCTCTCTCCCCTACCACTCTTTGTTCCTCAGCTTCTCTGACTTCATCTCTGTCACATACCTGGTCCTCTTTCCACACTTTATCATCGGCAGAACTATCAAAAGTCCTTTCTTCTTCTTGTAAGATTACATGCCGCTCCAATCCTATCCCATCTCATTGGCTATCCAAATCCTCCTTGGTTCTCCTTCCATACATACAGTACTTACTGTATTCAACACCAGTCTAACCTCTGGTTCTTTTCCTTCTTCTTAGAAACACGCTCTGATCCATCCCATCCTCAAGAAATCCACCCTGGATCCTTCAATCCCAGCACACTGACGCCCTGTCTCGAATCTCCCTTTTTTTTCTAAGATTCTGGAGAATCTGGTCTTTGCACAACAACTATCCTTACACCGTGATGCAATACACACTCTTCATCCTCTTCAATCTGACTTTCATACTGTTCATAGTATGGATACTATTCTTCTCTCTTTTCTGAACGAGTTGCACATCTCCCATGATTGTGGTGATGTTTCCCTGGCTGTCTCCTTGGATCTATCTTCTGCTTTTGACTTGGTTGATCACTTCACCCTTCTCTCCTGCCTTCATGACTTTGAGATCCATGGGACTGTCCTACAGTGGTGCACTCTTTTCTCTCTTCCAGATCTTTTTCTGTCCTTTCTGGATCATCCTCCTCTTCCGCCATTTCCCTCCCCTGTGGTGTTCCACAAGGTTCGGTCCTGGTCCCCCTCCTTTTCAACATCTTTCCAGTCCCTCTGACCTTACTCATCCAACAATACAGTATCTTTGCATATTATTATACCGACGACATTATCCTCTTACAGCACACCAGTCCCACTACTCCTAACTTGGACCCTCTCACTCCTGTCTTTCCCAGATAAACTCCTGGATGTTCTTGAATTTACTGCACCTAAATTCCACTAAGACAGCAGCCATATGGTTCACTTTTGGTGGCCCCTGTCCCGCATTGGCCCTCTTGCTTTCAGACACCTCCATTCCACTAGTCTCCTCCCTTCGCTACTTTGGCATCACATGGGACTCTTCTTTGTCAATCCATGAACACCTTTCCTCACTTATTCACCGCTCTTTTTATTCTTTATGACAAATTTGCGCTGTCCATCCTTTTCTGTCCCTCCCTTGTTTCACCACATGCCTTCTTTCCCTGGTTACTAGGGCCGGCCCAAGGGTTTCTGCCACCCTAGGCAATAACCCTGACCTCACCGCCCCCCCCAGATGCTGCTGCCACCGCCCCCTCCCCCCCAGCTGCCACTGATTCTGTCTTGGGAGAGGGAGGCAGGCAGCAGCAGCAGCAGTATTTCCAAAAGCTGCTGATTTTTGCTGCCACTTTCTTGCCTGTGGCAGGCCATGTCCTTCAGCACACATGGCCTGCTGCTCCTGATCCCCTTCTGATGCAACTTATAATCCCCACTAAATGCCCAGGTCCTAGTTCTGCCACAGAGCTCCCCACACATACAGCAGAGATGTGCGGGGAGCTCTGTATGAGGGTGGGAGGGGCCGGGTTGAGGGAGGAGCGAGGATAAGTCGGAGGCATGACCTTCAACCCAGATGTACAGGGCCTATTCCGGTGAAGGCCCTGTACGTCCGGGCAGGATGAAATTTTCCACCTTGGTTTTGTGATCTTGCATTTTATAAACATTTCATTCTCTGCTGCATCCACTAGAGCCATTTGTGAGGAAAAGCAATTGTGTATGTATTTGCAAGTTACCCTGCCTGCTCAATATGTCTCTAACTGAAGCATGCATTAGAATCAACAGAGTTTGCCTTTAGACGGCATTAGTGCTGTGGAGTTTACCCAGATACTAGCAGGTTACCAGTGACAGAAGCTGCTGACCAATGCCCTTGCACTCACTTTCTACAGTGACCATGTCCTGGAGGCAGGTGCAGATTTTCCATGTTACTGAGTTCCAGCAGTGAGAATGTGACTCATTCTAGCTTCTCTGACCACAGATTCCTGATACATTCTGGGACCTGATGTCAGTATCGCTATGGCCAAAATCAAGGACTGATAATAGCACACTGCACTGCCTTTCATTTGGCGGACATTCATTTTGGAGGTGGAATAAGTCCCCCACAACTTCAGCGGACAACCTGGATGGCCAGATCAGGGGTCGGGCTGTGGGGAAAATGACATTAGGCTGTGCGGACAATCGGTGCTCCTGCATGGAGCCATGGTGCCATGGTGGCGGGACACCACAGCACAGCGACTCCATGCAGGAGCTCAGGCTGGGCTAGCTGGACAGGATCCAGAATGTCCAGTGGGCTGGAATCAGGGCACATCTTGCCCATCCAGGCCGGTTGCACCTGATTCTGATCCCACGGGGATGTATAGCCCCCACGGGATCAGAATCAGATGCAAATCTGGTCTGTCCAGATTCTAGACATCCAGGTGGGCTGGACGGGCCCTGAATGGAATTGGCCTCTGATTGTGGCAAGTAGTATCCTGACTTCAGATCTCAGAATGCATCAAGAATATTTGGTCAGACAGATTGGATAAAGACACATTCTCACAGCTGGAACTCATTAATGTGGAAAATCTGCACCTATCTCCAGGACATAGTTACTGTGGAAATTGAGTGCATGAAGCTGTGGCTGCCCGCTGCAACTGCTATGACCAGTAAGCTGACAATAGCTTGATGAACTCAGCAGGCCAAATGCCATGTTGAGCCACACTATGTAGCTTCATATCCACTCCTCTAGCACAAACTTACTAGCCAGGCATGATGACATTCAACAACACTCAGAGCTGTTGTTGTTCACAGATGGGTCTCCTAACTGTAGCACTAAATCAAATAATTACACATCTAAAGGTCAGAGGTTTGAATCCATTAGTGTCTCTGAGGTGTTGGCCTAAATTGGCTGTGTTTCCTAGCATTCAATGCTACATGTTCTGCATGCCATCAGAAGGAGAGTGTGTGACTGGCTGGAAATCTCACCCTAGGAACTCTGTGTGCTGACAACCCTTATCATATTTTTTGTGCTTTAGTCTAGTTGTGTGGTTTTCTAATAGCAGGGAAGTGAAATGTGCTATTTCTGGAATGGGCAACGTAGTGGAACAGGTAAACATAGATCGATTGTTTACACCATCAAAATATAGAAAGACTAGGGGACATGCAATGAAGCTACAGGGTAACCTATTTAAGACTAATAAGAGAAAATATTTGTTCACTCAACATGTAATCAAACTCTGGAATTCATTACCGGAGGATGTAGTAAAAGCTGTTAGTGTAGCTGGGTTTAAAAAAGATTTGACAAGTTCCTGGAGGAAAGGTCCATAAACCATTATTAAAGGGGGCCCGGGATATCCACTGCTTACCCCAATACAAACATTGTGGAACCTGTGTCTTTTGTGGAAACTGCTAGGTACTCGTGACCTAGATCGGCCACTGTTGGAAACAGGATATTGGGCTTGATGGATCTTGGGCTAACCCAGTATGGCATATCTTATGTTTTTATGTTCTATGACCTGATTGTACACATAGGGGGTTATTCTGTGCTATGAATAGCGGGGATGGACAGCCCAATGAGATTCATGCTCTTGCCTGCCCCTGACTAACTTTCCGGTTGTGGGGGCAGGGAAGGGGCGATCTGGGGGCAGAGTCTCGGCGGGCAGTGGGTGGTCGCCGGACCTGGATGTACAGGGCCGATTCTAATGTTGGCCCTGTACGTCCAGGGCCGGTGAAATGTCCGGGGAAGTTATTCCACCTCCGAGGACTTTTTTTTTGATGGCCTGGGGCACAGATGGGGCAGCGGGAGCCAGGGTTTATTCCCCACAGCCCGACCCTGGCCTTAGGAGATCAGATCAGGAGTCAAGCCACGGGGAATAAACCCTTTTTGCTGGCGGCCAGCATGGTGGATTTTAAATGGAGCCGTGGTGCTATGGCAACATGACACCATGGCACCACGGCTCCATTTAAAACCCCTGACTGAGTTAGCCGGGGACAGTCCTGCATGTGCAGGCCGGACTGAATCGCAGTCCCGGCTTGCACGTGCAGGACTGTTCATGATTCTGATCCCGCGGGGCTAGACGTGCCCCGCAGGATCAGAATCGCGATCCCCTCTGTGCGTCCGGTTCAGATCAGATGCACTGAGGGGATCTACGTCTAGGATGGAATCAGGCCCCTAGAGATCCTTACTGCAGGTCCTATAATGCATTATGATTTCATATTGTCCAAAGCTTGACTGGCTGAAACTTTCACCCCTGCAAGTGGTTAACATGGAATTTTGCAACTCTGTCATGGGCATGGCTGTCCTGGCATTTCAGTGACAGGGGGGAGGGCTGCCTGCAGTGAGGCAGTTACTTTCCAAACAGAGTGAGGTTCTGATAATTCAGAGGTGCCATTACTTACTGATGGATCAACTAGCAGGAGTTTGAGAACTGCATGCTTAGATATCCAAGGGTTGGTAGTTCAGTCCCAGGTCAGTCTTTGCCAAGTAAATTTACTATGAGGCTGGATTTCCATTGACAGCAGTAACATAGCTCTTATGTGTTGCTTCTGCCAATTGTTATTGTTGTTATTACTCAGAGACCCAAAAATTTAAGTAAACCCTTGATTCAGAACACAATTTCTGGCCTGGACTCATTTATTTTTGAAACGAAGCGGTGTGAGAGTGCCAAGTACCAAGAGCCTCCCGGTGTATGTTGGTCCCCACCAAAGAACTCTGATAATTAAAATCCATGAACACCAGACTAGAAAACTGCCAAAAGGCTCAATGGATTAATGATCCCCTTCTCGGCCATGTAGCTAGTAGGGTAGCTGTGAAAACCATACAGAGAGTTTTTCATGTTCCCTGCCTGCCATTTCTACTCCACCACTTGCTAAAGTATAATTGGCAGACCACACTGAGTAATGAACACTCCTATGTGGCTCAGATGGATGTGTTACATAACTGAATGATTACTCATGAAAGGGTCAGTGGTTTGTACCAGGTCATGGTCATCATTTGCCAACTGAGAGGGCCATGTTTGTATTTTTCCTCTGACATGGGATGTTATCATATTTCCTAATCTTCCTGCCTTACATTCATTATGTGCATGTGGGGGGCATCCTGTCCCAACCCTCCCCTGTCTAAATGCTGGAAAACTGCTGATTACTGCAGGATGTATGGGTGATGGGTGGTCACAGTCAACCTGGCCTGCCACTTTTGAACTGATGTCAACCAGACACACCACATGCACATTCAGGGCATGACAGGGGTAGCGGTTTGCAAACACTTCCCAATCACTAGGTCCGCATGTCTGCTGTGTATCTGTGCCTTCAATTTATGCTTGCCTGCATATTCTCTCACTCTGGAGGTTAAGGGTCAAGCAATGTTATCTGTCTTTGGGAAATGCATAGTTAGTCATAATGCAGCTGTTCATGGCTCATATTACCCAGGGATAGGCCATGCACTAGGCAAACTAGGCAGGCACTTAGGTACACAGACCCTGGTGGCAGCATGGCAACTGATCACTCCAGCTCTGACAGCATGGCACAGCTGCCATTTTAGTGCTGCGGGTAGCATTACAACAGCAGCACACATGTTGGTAGTCCTCTTTTGCCACTCCTGCCCCCTCCGTCAGATTGCAAGTGGCCAGGATGGAGCACAGTAGGATCTGGACAGTTGGCAAATAGTTTTCATGCACAAAATGCCTTAGCGCAGAATCACCTACCCGCATTTCAAAAGATGGCATATGGGGTCCGTTTTACCTGCCAGTGATATGCTTGGCATGCTCCTGACAGTACATACAGCAGCATTGCACCTAACACCCAGGGCAAGGACAACAGTATCTTCTGCAGCAGGCAGACACCACTGCCAACAGCGAGGTCATTATTTACATTCACGTAAGATTCCGCTGAAGAAATAATCAAAGTTATTGCAAGGGGCTGGTAGCGGGAAATATTAGAAGTGAGAGTATTTTAACCAAATTTTATTTTGTCTCTTGGGACTGGGTAGATAAGTGATGGATAGAAATAAGAGAACCAAGTTGTTCAGAAACGCCTAAATAAAGCAAGTAAATACGAATAACCATAGTCAACAAGTTCACGAAAACATTTCTCTTATTTCACAAACCCACAATTCCATCACAGCTTTCCCTTTCTCAGTGTCTCCTCCAAATCCAACTTTTTCCAGTTTTACTGAATGATAGAAAAACTTACACATAACTCCATTTGTTAAATCCCAAATGTATGTATACTTTTCCCTTAGCAAGGGTGTCTCCGGGTAAGTGTTCACACACCTGGTATTAATTGAGCTGACCAGTTATGGTAATGCAAGCTTAGATCTCACTGCTGGGGGCTTTAAAGAGTAGTCTGCGTAACATGGTAGATGTCCTGGACCAAACGTCCATCAAGCATAACACTGACCAATCCAGGTCACAAGTACCTGGCATATCCCAAAAGTATATATTTTTTACTATTTGTTAAGGTGCTCCCAAGACTTCCATAACTGAATCAGCAGACCCAAACGAATAGGAAGTAAAAGACTCAGAATCACCAGCACCATTAAACACTTCATGGTGCTGTTTCAGTCACTGGCATAAAAAACCCTCTCCTGTATACTTTTTTTTCAAATTGCAACCTCCAGTTATTCTTCAAAAGCATTAGTGCACTTTTGTTAATGTAACCACAGTCTTAATGCTTTCAATTTGATGCTAGCGTTTTGATAACTGCATCAGGGATATATTCGAGTTAGATTTGACTTCAACTGCTCCTTCTCGGTGGCAGAAATATAATATTACTTTGATACCTTAAGTAGTGAGTATGCAGGAATCTTCATTAATTTTTGGAGATATTTCTTCAACAGCTCACCAGGGGACAGCAGCCTAGTCCTGGAAAAAGTTTAACGACTGCACATTTGACACTCTGGCCATCCTCTGCTTTTTCTTTGTTTTTTAGTATGTTTGTTATGTCCTGTAAATTGCCTTGATGGGCTTTTTATAGTCTGAATGACAGTCAAGCAAAACTATTAATTAAATAAATAAAATGCTGGATTAGAGACCCGCAGGCCTGTCTTCCATGCTGATTACCTTCTCTACTGTTTCTTCCATGTTTTTTTTTATCGGAACTTGCGCTTAGCTTCAGATGAAAAGTTACATAACTTGAAATCAAATTCAGAAAGAATACATTTTATTCTGGTTATCATTTACCATATACTGTACAGTATCTTCCAATGTTAGGCTCATCTGTCAACAAGATACTGATTCAGACATTATTTCTGCTGCTTCAACTTTAGCTGTTCTACAGTTTGTGTTATACTG
Source organism: Ichthyophis bannanicus (assembly GCA_033557465.1). Classification (NCBI taxonomy): domain Eukaryota; kingdom Metazoa; phylum Chordata; class Amphibia; order Gymnophiona; family Ichthyophiidae; genus Ichthyophis; species Ichthyophis bannanicus. The sequence goes on along the minus strand of CM066031.1, from coordinate 622,605,687 downwards.
CCACCCCATGGCATGTAATTGTATTAATGCATCCTGCTAAATCTTCTCTGTAACCTTTAATCCTCCCACTGGATATGTCTTGTATCCATTTCCCATTTCAGGATATAATCTGTATCCTACTTGGTCACTCCTAGAAGCATATCATGTTAGGGAAGTTGTTTGCTCAGAACAATATCTCTTTTGCAGTAAACGGCTCTGAGTTGGTCCCTTCTGCTTGCATCTTCCTGAACTCTAAGAACATAGGGTCCAATTTTCGAAAGGCATTTATATGGTTTACAGTCCAGTAAACCATGTAAATGCCTTAAATGGGGATATTCAATGGCACTTACACAGTTAGTGCTGTTCAATATCCCCTCCTAACTCCCCTATGCGCTCTGATGCTGTCTGGTTAGCATTAGGGTGTGTCGGGAGCATTCTGGGACAGAGCAGAAGTGGCGACAAGCACTAACCAGGCAGCAGTGGTACTGCATGCTGCCTGGTTATTGATCTGCACCTTAAAGATAGGCAAGGAAAACCCTCGTCTATTTTTAAGATGCAGGAGCTAACTGGGCAGCATGCAATATCACAGCTGCCCGGTTAGCTACTGCGACTTCTGGTGTCTGCGGCAATCCCCAGATATTCAATGCTGGGGCTGCATATGAACCGCCATTGAATATACAGGGTTAAGGGTCGGCGGGCAGGGCTATACCTGTAGGGGCACATAACCTGCCCAATTCGACATCGGGCCCATATTGTCTTTTCACATTGAAGTCAATCAATCAAGTATTCAGAGGAAGATTTGTAGCCCCCTCTCTGTATGGTTTTCGCAGCTACCCTACTAGCTACATGGCCGAGAAGGGGATCATTAATCCATTGAGCCTTTTGGCAGTTTTCTAGTCTGGTGTTCATGGATTTTAATTATCAGAGTTCTTTGGTGGGGACCAACATACACCGGGAGGCTCTTGGTACTTGGCACTCTCACACCGCTTCGTTTCAAAAATAAATGAGTCCAGGCCAGAAATTGTGTTCTGAATCAAGGGTTTACTTAAATTTTTGGGTCTCTGAGTAATAACAACAATAACAATTGGCAGAAGCAACAAATAAGAGCTATGTTACAGACAGTTAAGAACATAAGAACATAAGATATGCCATACTGGGTCAGACCAAGGTCCATCAAGCCCAGTATTCTGTTTCCAACAGTGGCCAATCTAGGTCATATGTACCTAGCAGTTTCCCCAAGGGACACAGGTTCCACAATGCTTGTATTGGTTCAAGCATTGATATCCTGGGTCCCTTCTTAATAATGGTTAACTCCTTCTTAGAGAAAAATGGTTCCACGTAGATTCCTCCTTTACTCCTCTCAGTTTGGTATGTTACCACACTCACTTCAGTTATTCTTTCTCTTAAGCTTCATTACCTAAGGTACAAACTTAGATTGTAAGCCCTCTGGGGACTGGAAAATACCTACAGTACCTGAATGTAACTTGCCTTGAACTTTTGAGAAAGGTGTGCACTAAATCCATTTCCCTTTTCCTTTATCTTAAGCCGTACAGTTACCACACTCTCTGCTGCTCCTGCACTTTTGTTGCTTAGTCTGGTTTCTCTGAGTGGGAACCCCTCTCTCCTGTTTCTAGTACTTTTCCCAGTGTACCTAAAGCTGGGGGGGATGCAGATGCTGGTCCCCGACACTCTGCTGGGCTCACTCCTGGATCAGCTGTCACTGGTATATGAGTGCTTGGGTTCCTTTCTTCTTTAGAGCTGCTGGCTTCTTTAGCTGCAGGTCCCCAACACTGCTCTGCAGTACTCCTGGCTCTAATGGACTGGAAGGCTGAGTTGTTGATACAGCTCTTGGAACCTCTCTCACAGGCACAAGCAGAACTACTCTCCTTCTGAGACAGTGGGGTACTGGCAGGTTTTGCACAGACAACAACCCTTTATTCTCTTCTTCTATGCTGCTGCTCTGATACCTATTGCTCACGCTGGATGGTATGAGGGGCCGTATGCCAAAGACACCTGCCCAAAGGGCAGACACCTTAATCCTGCATGATACAGTAGCTGAGTGTCAAAGATAGAGTTATGTCTTAGGAGTGGTTTATATATGAACTTGGATTTTCTTTCCAGAGAAGTCTCCTCCCAGTATGAAGTGATTGGCAGCAAAAACCTTCCCTGTTCTAGAAAATGTTAGACTTTTCTCTAGCCTTAATTATAACAATCTAGTAGGGGCATTGGATGGTGCTGCTACTCACACAGCAACATCCAGTCTCTACACTTCCCCTTCCCTCTTCTTAGGCAAAAAAAAGATGAGGTATACAATGAAACCATTTTTCCAGTACTCCTGTATTGTTTTCCTATCTAGGGCATCACTAGGTGTCCAAACTAGTGAATGCTTTCTGAGAAAGGACACTATATATATATATACACAGTGCCAGGCCACAAGGGGGAGCGCCGACAATATATATATATATATATATATATTGTCGGCGCTCCCCCTTGTGGCCTGGCAGTTGCCTAGGGGTACGAGGGCGCCCCGATCGTCCTTTGTATTAGAATTAACCCATTCGCATGTAGTTGTGTCTGGATAGATTAGAGCCAAGATCAAAGGTCGCAGGAAATTTCTTTTTATTTAGGAAATAAGGTTCTACTTGACCAAATCAAATTCTTTGGTAAGGAATTTGAATATTACAAACAAAAATAATCAGGATGCTTCTCCATTCATAAACATAAGCCTTATCACACAGTCCTTGGCTGGGCCTTGCTTCTGCGGCTTAGTTTAAACGCATATTCACAAAAGGTAATCCTTTACAAACAGCAATCTGTTCTCCGGTCCCCAGGAGGCAGTACAGTACTTCACTGTTACTTTCACAGCTTTGCATAGCACTGATTCCCTGGTCCACCAACAGGCTTTATAACTCAGTACATTTCTCTCCAAGATACTTTCAAACTTTTAGCTCACTCAGGGCTCCATTAATCTTGCAGCTTTATCAGACCAGCATTCATTAATTTGCCTGGCTAAAAGTTATGGGTTTTAGCAAAGAATATTCTCATTCAGAACTTCTGGGTTTTTCTCCAATTACTTTAAAAACCCTGTCAGCTTCTTATTCCTCTCTGGCACAAAGGGAACATTCAAACTCCATATCAGAAACCTCACTTTCATTATAAGTGTCTCCCAGTTCCATCTCCTCTCCACTGGACTCTCTCAGAGACTTGTTCTCCACAGCGTCTGCCTGAGGAGCCTTCACATGCTGCAAACCTTTTATCAGCTGCTCCCAATTAGACTTCTCACTACGGGAGGTTGTGGGGGAAGGGCAGGAAAAGGCTTCCCTATTCAAAAGCTTTTTAAGGGCTTGTAAAGGGCTCACCTTGCCAGCAGTGTGGTGTCCCCTTGTAGGCTCAGCTAGAGACGTACCCTTGCTTTCAGGTTCTCTCAGGAATACTCTACTCCTCTGCTTCCCAACAGTAGCTTGGTTAAAACCAACTTTTCCAGGCTTCACATCAGCTGCAGGTTTCCTGTCAGCTGAGCTGTGCTCCAGGCTGGAACTGTCCCTGTACTGTCTGCAGGAGGTATTTCCTCTAAACCTTCCAGTAAGGTCTCTGCCCCTCAGCTCTGTCCTCAGAGGCTCCTTACACTGCGTTTCTCCCTCCGTCTCTCCTTGAACGTGGAGCTGCTCCTGGGTCTCCGTTTTTCTTGTGAGTGAAACTTCCCTGCTTAAATGTTTGGGGCTGTCCTATGGCTCTTGACTCCACCCCCAAACCTCTCCCATCACCTCCCTCGGTTTCCATGGGAACTGGGTGTGTCTTTGGCTCTACACTCCTGTGCAGGAAATCTTTGGCTTTGTTTAGAGTGTTAACCCTTGCTGTGCCCGCAGTTCTTTTGGGTTCAGGAAAAAAGGACTGTTTTTCCTCTCTTTTTCTCCACTCTAAACCTGCTTCTCCACCACAATATATATATATATATATATATATATATATATTGTAATGGGGAAGATCCATCCTGGGCCTTGAAAACACAGGATTCTGTGAGAACTAGGTCAGAATCTGACAGGCAGGCAAACCACATGAGCAATAGTTGTCAGGAGCAACGTAAACAGACCCAGCCACGAGGTCTGCAACCCCGCCCAACTAGCAAGCAATCCTTAGCTCCTGAAGCAAATAGTTTTCACCTGAATGGGGGAAGTGCTAATCAGCACTATAAGAAACACTCAGTAGAGGTAGAAAGGGGAGAAGGAAGAAACAGGAAGGAACTCAGAGAGAGATCCAGTGACAGACCCAGAGATAGAGCGAGAAATAGCTGTGAGAGTCAGTTTGCTGTGACACAGTTTGGAGCTCAGAGGCAACGTGCTTTGCAGAGTGAATGGAAGCCTGAGAGAGTGGAACCATATGTATCTGAGAATTGTAACCCTGGAAGTGATTCTGAACCAGACTTAAGGAAACTTACTGGCAGCAGAAATACCTTGAGAGTTAATGCTCAGAAGCCTCGTGGGAAAAGTCCAAGGCTGGTGCCGTGCTGGGAAGGCCACCAGAAGGATTTAACAGGAGAGCTAGCGTGGGAGCATTTACAAGCCCCTGAGAGGGAGAGGTATTGTGTAGAAGATATCTGCATGTCAGAAGAAGAAGAGTTTGAAAAGCCTAAACCTCAGAGAAAGCTTCCAAGGGCAAAACCCTTTGCTAACAGGGTAGAGCAGTTCCATTATCCTCAGCCAAAACCTGAAGGTAGGACAAGCAAATACTTTAAAGGGAAAAGTTCTTATAAAAAGTTATATGCTGAAAATCCTGGAAGGTGGGTCTCTCCTCTCTCACACTCTGATATATATGGTGTTGGTCCGTGGCGTCGGTGTCTGGAGGCTAGTTTGATGTCCTGCTTATCTATCTGGGTAATGTGCTGTAATGTGCTGTTCCATGTCTCTCTCCTCTCATCTGTTTGACTGTTTCCTTACTCTACTCTGTCCTATCTTATAATTGGCGTTCTTTTCTTTTTCACTAAATGATGTGGTATTGTAAACCGCTCTGATACCTTTTTGGTCTGAGCGGTATATCAAATTCGAATAAACATAAACATAAACAGTAATTCTTACCTTAGAGAGGGCTGGCTGGATAAGCCCCGTGAAGATACATTAGAAGGAGGTTTACAAACGTTGTGCAATAAAGAAAACGTTTGTCCAGCTGAAAGTCAGCAGGAACCTATGATAATTGATTCTGCTAGTGAAGATTCATTTAGTGATCCAATGGATTGTACGCTAACCATTTCAGACAAGATTACTTCTTTGTGTTAAGCCAGCGTTTGTGCATTGCTTAAGGCTAGCTGTAAAGATCACAAGATTTGCTGTTCATTTGCAAAGGAACTGTATGCTGAGAATATTGTTTCCTGTGGATATAATTTGAGTAAGAAGCAAGAAGAGGCTGTCTTTCATTTTCCTTTATCACATGCCAGAGTGTATGGCTTTATTGTCCTAAGTTTGTTGTGTTGTATATTTGAAAATCCAACCCCGGGAGGGGAAATAAAATCCTATCTTGTACCTGACCCATTCATGTCCTACAACTACTCCTTCATCGAAAGGGTCATCAGGCGGACAGGCCCGCTACCCCTAGGTGGCAGACTGGCCACTGCCTGACAATATATATATATATATATATATATATATATATATTCTCCTTTCCATTTCATAAAGAAGCTTCTTCTGTTTTTACAATAAAGCACAATCATAAAATATGTGGCAACTGCAATGAGCAAGTTACTGGTCTAGGGTGCTATGGTCACCTATAAACAAAAAAAGCAAAGAGCTATAGCAAAAATCATTCAGGATCCTTTAGTCATTGAGAAGTTTTGATGTGCCATGTGTGTCAGGATGGGAACACAATTTCTCAAAATAGTAGAGAGATCACACCCGTGTTACATGTAGATCACAACTGAAACACAGCGCTTCCCAAAAATCAACTCTAGGCTGCAGGATGACCTTCTTTGACCTAGTGCCAGAATCCACTCCAATTACAAACAAGTATCCCCTGACTTCCTCACTAGAAGGAAATACAAGTTGCAACATTAGATACATCCCTCCTTAAAAAGATCAGATCAGAGACATGCCCCCTTTTTAATTTTACTTCTCAGGTATATTTTTTTACCCTAGTCTTACCAATATCTTTTTCTACCATATTATCTCTGAGTAGGAGAAATCACCCTTACAAATTTAGAATGAGATAGGTGTATGTAAATAATCCATTTACAATACTGTCTGGTAGTGGTGGGAACCTGGTAATGTGGCAACCCACTCTTAATAAATTCCTCTTAATAATGAGGCATCCAGTAAGGGGTGGCATCCCATACATCCCCACAATAATCACTGTGGCTTAATTACCACAGACATCTCAAAATCCTATTACTCTATCCTAAAAAAGAACAATTAACATCCCTCCTATCAATATTTAAAATGTTCTTAAGTATAGCAATAAGTACATTACAATAAGGTACATCAACAATAGGGATAAAGAAAGATGATCCAGAACACATTTTCAGATATTTTCCCCTCTCCATGGAAGCATGCTCTGGTTCGGCCTCTCTTGAAGAAACCATCTCTTGACGCTCTGGACCCAACGCACTACCACCCAGTCTCCAACCTCCCATTTTTATCCAAAATTCTTGAAAAAGTCGTTTTTCTCAATTCCCGTCAGTCCGGCTTCCATCCAGGACATGGTGTAGAAACAATCATGTCTGCCTTTCTCAATGAGATTCACTCTTCACACGATCACGGTGATATCTCGGTGGTGGTGTCCTTGGATCTTTCTGCAGCTTTTGATCTCATGGACCACTCATTTCTCTTTGCCAGTTTATGGAATGCAGGTCTACGGGTTCTAGTCTATCATTGGTTTCATCCCTTTCTCCACTCAAGGTCCTTTTTGGTTACCACATGTACGGCAATAACTCATCCATACCCCCTAAACTGTGATGTCCCACAAAGCTCTGTTTTGGCTCCACTGCTTTTTAATCTCTTTCTTGCTCCATTGGCATTAATCATCCAGCAATCAGGAATGTTGGCATATTATTATGCCGACGATATTATAATTCTCCATCATACTTCTCCCTCTCAACCTGATTCTTTCCCTCTTCAATGCATGCCTATCCCTGGTCTCTGACTGGTTATCAGCCAATTGTCTTCTCCTTAATTTAGCTAGATCATCTGCCATATGGTTCCCCCATGGGGGTACCTGTCCAATTGCTCCCTCCCTATTATCCACCTCCATCACCCTTGTCTTGTCTCTCAGATATCTTGGGTTACTTTTTGACAGTGACCTCTCTTTTCATAGTCATATCTCCCATCTGTTTCAGTGTTCTTTCTATTATCTCCGTCATATTCGGGCTATCCGTCCCTTTCTCTCGTCACAAGTACTGTCAACGCTTATCATATCACTAGTCATAACCAGATTGGATTTTTGCAATTCCGTTCTCGCTGGCATTCCTCAGTACCAATGACATAGGCTATAACTAATCCAAAATACCGCTGCCAGACTGATCAGATACACCACTCACCATGACCACATTACTCCCATCCCATGTCAGCTCCAATGGCTTCCAATAGATTTTCGTATACAATTCAAAATCCTCACACTCGTCCATCAGGCCATATATTTGCACACTCCTCAATATCTAGTAGACCTCCTCATTTTTCACACCCCCACCTGAAGCCTCTGCTCAGCACACATTAATCGCCTCCACCTTCCTTCCCCTTCCCACGCTCATCTACAATCTACCCATCACTCAGCCTTCTTCTTCCTCGGTCCTTCCTCCCTACCACACTCTGACTAGAATAGTCCTACCCAAAATTCTGGTCTCTTCTAGAAACCCACCTCTTCTCCTCTGCCTTCGATCTCCCACTGCTCATCTCTTGACCTCTCTTGCTGTTTTATTGGTTGTGTTTGTGCTGAATGACTGAGCTCTTCTCTTCTTTCCTATTTAATTTTTGTAGTTTCTTTTCTGTTTTCTAAGGCTCAGTCTTATTTTCTTTTGTTTATAAGAATTGTAAACCACCCTGATGTAACGAGGGGCAGTATATCAAATGTTTAAATAAACATAAACATATGGGCCCGATATTCAAAGGCATTTACATGGTTTACAGAGCTGTAAACCATGTAAATGCCCCTAAGCAGAATATTCAGCAGCACTAGAATGGTTAGAGCCACTGTATATCCCTACGTAATGCCACTAGCATCAGGGTATGTCAAGAGCGGTACCCAGGGATAACCATGCTGCCTGGTTATCCCTCAGTGACAAAAGTTAGGCACAGCAAAAGCTATCCTAAATTTCACTGCTAGAGCTAACTGAGCAGCAGCTGTTTATCGTTGCTGCACGGTTAGCTTCTGCACCATGTGCGGCAACCCTGGATATTCAGTGCCGGTGGCCAGATATGGCCCTGGATGGAATATCATGGGTTAATGTTCAGAGGCGATGGTTATGCTCCTTAGAGGCGCATAGCTGTTGCAAATGAATATCTGGCCCTATATTTTTTACAGCAAAAGCTAGATTTTTTACATTATACAAAGTTTTTTGTTACAATTTCTAACCTTTTTGAAAATTTTTATAAATTTATATTTTCTCTTCCTTTTGCTAGACTACATTAACAAGGAACCTTAATGTAAGCTGATACAATGCAAGAAATTAAAAAAAAACTAGCTACACAACTCTACCAGTCCATTAAAGTCCATTTAATAGGACAACTTTATGCATGCTGCAGATCCATGCTGCCATCTGCTGTGTCTGAGCAATTCCTTCAAAAGAGCACAAGACTAACAACATGCAAGAGAGAGAACAGCACACATAGTATTGTACTGAAACATGGAAATGAAACAGTTTTGAGAGTGTCTGTAAGTACTTCCTTGAAGCAACTTTAGATACTGTACCAACATGGGTCTAGCTTCTGTATCAGTCTTCCTCCTAGCAGGATTCTGCTGATTGAAAAATATCTTGCTGCCAAAAATTCTCCTATAATCAGGACCTCATGCTTCCTGATAGACCTTCTATTTGCCACCAAACTGTCCACTTGTATCGCTGGGTCATCGCTGGGTGAAGGATGAATCAGGCTTCATCGGGTAATAGATCTCATCTCTCATCCATTCATCTCTCTTTAGTTCCACTACACTCATGTTCTGTAGATTTACATAGCAATATGCTCAGTTCCAGACTTCCCAAACTCTCCTCCTTACCAGCTTTCCTAAGCCAAACTTGTACAGTATAGTCAAGGAGATTGTCAAGCACAGGCAGTCCAGTATCAAGGTCTTTATCTGTCGCAGTCCTTCATTGGTCACATATGCGCTTTCAGATATACTAGCACATTATGACTTTTATTTACTTTTATGTTTTTTAAAGACTTATAGGAGTCACCAGAACAGCACAGAGAGGACACGGCCACATCTCTTACAACAAAGAAACCTTTAATTTTGTAAAACTTTCAAAGGTATAGACCTGACTTGGCCAAGTTTCGACTGTCAGCAATACCGATTAAGATTCAATTGCATGCCTGAGAAGCACTTATTGAGCTTTCAGCTACTGGTTTTTGTTACAATGTCCTGACTGCCTTAGAGTAAATATGCAATTGAATCTTAACCTGTATTGCTGACAGCCGAAACTTGGCCAAGTCGGGTCTATACCTTTACAAAATTAAGGAAAGGAATGGAAAATAAAACAAAAGATATTATAATGCCTCTATATCGTTCCATGGTGAGACCGCACCTTGAATTTTGTGTGCAATTCTGGTCGCCGTATCTTAAAAAGGATATAGCGATTTTAGAAAAGGTTCAGAGAAGAGCCACCAAAATGGTAAAGGGGATGGAAGGATACTCCTATGAAGAAAGGCTAAAAAGGATAGGGCTCTTTAACCTCGAAAAGAGACGGCTGAGGGGAGATATGATAGAAGTCTATAAATTAATGAACGGAGTGGAACGGGTAAACGTAGATCGATTGTTTACGTTATCAGAATATAGAAAGACTAGGGGACATGCAATGAAGCTACAGGGTAAACTATTTAAGACTAATAAAAGAAAATATTTTTTCACTCAACGTATAATCAAACTCTGGAATTTGTTACCGGAGGATGTAGTAAAGGCTGTTAGTGTAGCTGGGTTTAAAAAAGGTTTGGACAAGTTCCTGGAGGAAAGGTCCATAAACCATTATTAAGAAGTGACCGAAGATATCAATGCTTGACCCAGTACAAGCATTGTGGAACTTGTGTCTCTTGGGGAAACTGCTAGCTACATATGACCTAGTTTGGCCACTGTTGGAAACAGAATACTGGGCTTGATGGACCTTGGTCTGACCCAGTATGGCATATCTTATGTTCACCATTTATATAATCCCCTTTCTGTGCAGTCTTCGCAGCTGCCCTAGAGCCATACCAAGTCATAAATGCGCCCTGTGCGACTTGCACATCTGCTGCGGCCCCCCTCCAGTTTCTCATTTGCCCCATGCCAAGCATTTACCCATATTACCTTCATGTCCAGCTGGCCCCCCCCCGACCCCCCCACCTCCAGCTTGCCCTTGCCCCGACACCACTGCTGCTGCCTTTCATGTTCCCTTGGTGGTGACAGCAGCGGAACTTCCAATTGAAAAAAAAACATGCAGGTCTTTCCGATTTCATGTTTGAATGCTGGCCTGACCCCTCCCTCTTCTGATGTACGCTCATGTCAGAGGAGAGAGGGACCAGACCAGCCAATCAAACGTGGAGTTGCAAAGACCCACGTTTAAATGGCTGGTCTGGTCCCTCTCTCCTCTGATGCAAGCATACGTCAGAGGAGGGAGGGATCAGGCCAGCATGAAAGAACAGAGTCAGAAAGACACACGTGTGAGTTTTTTTTCAATTGGATGTCCCACTACTTCTGCCGCCACCAAGGGAACCCGAATAGCAGCGACGGGACAAGGGCAGGCAGCATGTGGCGGGGAACCAAGGCCTGCAACCCCAAATACGCCCCTATTTTTTTGTGCCCCGTACCAGCTGCACCACTAGCACGGGGCTAAGTACAGCGCTGCCTACAATCCACAAATCAAAAAAGAATATCTTAACATTGTGTTTGCCTGCCAGTGCCATCATCATTAACTCTGTGGCTAAGGCATAATTACTAAAAGAAACTGACCACAAGTCACTGATAGCAATCTTCAAAAAACCCCATTGTGTACTCCCAAACATCTTCAGAGCATGTTGGTATTGCAATATTACAACCTCAAAGCTGTTTATAAGTTTTACCCTGAGATGTTTAGAAGTGACACAATCAGCAAAGTTACTCCAGATGCCCATTAGCAGTTCAGTGTAGGTACTGAATACCCCTGGGTTTTTTGGGTGCAATAAGAACAAACTAATATTTCACAAAACCAGGTAGATTATCTGAATGTCACAGACTGGAGGCTGCATTAGATATGGCACACCACAAGAGATGATACCTTGCAAGTACTGAAGTCTATAGTCCTGACTGGTTGGCCAGACTTGAAGGAGGAAACATCACTGAAATTAAGGAATACTTGTCATTTAGGCCATTCATCATTCAAAATGGCATCGCATACAAAGGGAACACAAACAGGAGCACCTGCTCGCAGAGAAAACTCAGAGAACACAAAGAGCGAGCAGATTTTGGGTCACTTGCACTTTATTAAAACTTTGAATTCATCTGTTTATTTTATTGTTTATTGTTTTTATGATGAATGTTGCATTTGTTTGCAGTCCTCTAGCCCCCTGATGAAGGCATCTGCCGAAACGCGTTGGGGTGTACAATTTTAATAAAGCGCAAGTGACCCAAAATCTGCTCGTTCATCGCATACAAAGGGTCCAGGGTTATTATACCCAGATTATTGCAATTAGAGATGCTAATGCTTATACATTCAAGCTACATCAATGGTGAAGCGTGTTACTGGCTGGCCAGTTACAATATAGCTTTTACTGCCTAACATACAAGACAAGATGAAAGACTTTGTGAGCATTTGTTTGAATAAATATACACATGAGCAGCTGAAGGCAACATTGATGTCACATGACATGCCAGTGTAGCCTTGGCAGATTGCCAGCATGGACTTATTTAACTTTGCCAGGAAAGAGTTCCTGTTGATAATGGATCACTATTCAGACGTCTGTGAAACTGAATCACTCACAGATATGCCTGCTGAAGCCACAAGTCTTACAAGTCTAGTTTGCACATTATGGCCAACCTGATCGAGTGTTCTCATGTAATGGCTCTGAATTTGCCTGCATGCAATGTTTTCTGCTGAGTAGGAGTTTGAACATGTTACTATATCAGCAAGGCACCCAGAAGCTAATGGCAAAGCTAAATCTATTGTAGAGATAGTGATGTATCTGTGCAAGAAAGGAAAAATATGTACATAGTTAATTAACTAACTAACTTATGTGCACTGTCTATAGTTCACTGTTTCTATTCTTCATTGTAATTTTTCCTGTTATAATATTCATTGTACACAGCTTTGACCTGGCGAAAGGTGGTATAAAAATGTAGCTATATAAAATAAAATAAAATAAGTAAAAAGGCATTTTGAAGACCCACGTAAAGCTCAACAGTAGCCTAACATAGCACCTGATGTGAAGGAGACTGAAGATGTCTCCGGCAATAGCCAACAAGCTCCTTGAATCCTCTATGGTACAAGGTGTATCAGAAAGCTCTGAGTCTGAGAAGTAGTGTCTTAAGTTGAGATATGACAAATCTGCAAAAGATATACCTGAGCTGTATATTGGGAAGTCAGTCGGCATGAAACCATTGCTGGGAGATCAAGCAAATCATTGGCAGTTGGAATTCTGTCACCGCAATCTTGTGGAACTGCGGGTGGCTGAGAGGCCAGTTTTACAAGGACAGCACACATAGAGCTCAACTGAAGGGCCAAGCAATCCTTCCTGCTCCAGTATGGAGAGTACAGGTGTCGCAGGCTACGGCAGTGCTGAGAAGCCCGAGCCAGTGAGCATACCTGTCAAAGATACAGTACCAGGAATGCCTGTTGTGTTGGATAACAGTCCACTGATGCCAGACAAGATCATGCAGAAAATCCCCATCTATGCTCGTAGTTGCCAGCACTCAAAGCCACCTCCTCAGCAATTTATATGTAGGACATTTACAATAGAAAGTTGTGCATAGGCTCAAAGGAAAAAAAAGGGAGATGTTACCTTATATTGATGTCACCTAGTTACTCATTGTTATATCTTATTGTTTTCCAATTTCCTGGTTTTTGTCACCTTCAGCCTTCTGATTTATTACATGGTTCCTGTGCTCCAGCTGTGTTTACTATATCTTTATTGCTAACACTGAAAAAATGCCTACTTTAAGCGTGAAAGTAGGCACCTAAATGGGCCTATTCAGTCATGTACTGTATGTACTGTATGTGGTCACATATGCACATAAAAGGCCTCTTAAAAACTAGCATCCAGCGTAAAACTGCATGCATTTATTTGATGGTATGTACATTGCTGGCGGGAGTGCGTATGGGCAGAGTTTGTATGGAGCATAGGCAGAGCACACATGTATGCACATAAATTATAAATTGATTACTTTCTGTGCATATTTGCGAACTCTAGATGTGTGCGTTTATAGCAGTACATGCCCACGCCTCAACTTCAAATGCAATTTCTGCCACTGACGCTAGTATTTTATGAGACAGGTACTTGTCTTTAGAAAATATTGCCGATGTAGCCCCTCCTTTCACGCTTTTTATATTTTAGCATATTTTCTTACATCCTAAAGTATAATTTGGGACTGATTATGGAAATGATCCTCCAAGGTAAATTAAGTATCCATTATACTCAGACAAGAGAGATTAAGGGTCCCTTTTACTAACGATTTCCTCGAGCTACTGTATCTGCTGCATGACCTGTTTTATTCCTATGGGCTGTGTGGCAGAAAGCTCAAGCTAAGCATTAGTAAAAGATTAAAGTAAATTTCATTAAATTTTAATATAACTTCTGGGGTGCCTGGTGATTCCCAAAGTCTAATCCAAGCCTTCAATGACTCATTTTTAGCAAACCCAAATAGAAAGAATTATTACAGTCGTTCTATCACAAGTAAACTACAACACTACAAAATAGTGAATGATAACTTATTTATAGGCTAGAGTATCCACCAGACAATCACGCTTTTCCTCTGCGATGTTGTTTTTATAGCAACTCTGCAGCGTATTATGAGCAGAACCAGTGAATACAGGGGTAGGACTTGACAAGGATCACAGAGAGAGGATCCATAACTGTAGGCATGTCATATATGATGTATATGGCATGGAGATTTCAGAAGCTTCTGGCATATACTCCCAACAGCAACCATTTTTGGAGCACACAGATGGCGCAAACTTATTCAAGGTTGTTAAAATACAAGAAGATTGTGAAAAATTGCAAAAGGGCCTTGATAAATTGAAAGACTGGGCATCCAAATAGCAAATTAAATTTAATGTGAACATGTGCAAAGTTATGCACTTAGGGAAGAACAACCCAAACTACAGTTACACAATGCAAGGCTCCATATTAGGAACCACCACCCAGAAAAGGATTTAGGCATCATTGTGGATAATATGTTGAAACCCTCTGTCTAGTGTGAATGCTAGGAATCATAAGGAAAGGGATAGAAAATAAAATCAAGGATATTATAATGCCTCTGTATCATTCCATGATGCGACCACACCTTGAATACTGTGTGAAGTTCTGGTCGCCATATCTTAAAAAGGATATAGCAGAATTAGAAAAGGTACACCACCAAAATGGTTAAAGGGATAGAAGGATACCCCTATGACACAAAGCTTAAAAGGTGAGGGCTCTTCAACTTGGAAAAAAGATGGCTGAGGGAGGATATGATAGAGTTCTATAAAATAATGAATGGAATAGAACGGATAAACATAGATAGGATGTTTACTCCTTCAAAAGGTAGAAAGACTAGGGAACATGCAATGAAGCTACAATATAGCCCATTTAAGACAAATAGGAGAAAATATTTGTTTACTCAATAAGTAATCAAACTGTGGAATTCATTACCGGAGGATGTAGTAAAAGCTGTTAGTGTAGCTGCGTTTAAAAAAGGTTTGGACAAGTTCCTGGAGGAAAAGTCCATAAACCATTAAGAGGACCAGGAAAATCCACTGCTTACTCCGGGATAAGCAAAGTGTAATCTCTGTACCTTTTTGGAAACTTGACAGGTACTTCTGACGTGGATTGGCTGCTGTTGGAAACAGGATACTGGGCTTGATGGATCTTGGTCTGACCCAGCATGGCATATCTTATGTTCTTATATTTTCCTGCTATGGCTCTAATACAGAGTGGAGAAGTAGTTTAGCAGTTAAAGCAATGGGCTGAGAGGCAGGGAAGTCAGGGTTCAAATCTCTTTGATGCTGTTTTCAACCTTGGGCAAGGGACTTACTCCTTTGCCTCAGGTGTACATTTTGGATTATAAACCCCCTGTGGATAAGAAAATACCTACTGTTGTTGAATATAATTCACCTTGAGCTACTGCTGAAAAAGGCATGTGCTAAATTCAAAATTCCTTCAGTATGTACCTGAGGAAAAGGAGGGTTAAGTGACTTGCCCAAGATCAGAAGGAGCTGCAGTGAGATTTGAACCCCAGCTTACCAGCCCACTGCTTGGACCATTAGGCTACTCCATGAAGACGTGAACATTTGGCCACACGAAAACATCTACTGTACCCAAATGCAGCTTGCCTTGAACTATTACCGAAAGGCATGAACTGGATCCCAAAAATAAGCATACTGAATCAAATTTAAGGACTGGGAAAAAGTGAGGCAAGGAAGTACAGAAAAATGTGAACGTCAGGTCGGTTTTTTTGCACAGTTTTGAAAGAGAACACCTTTTCTTGAGGGTTCACACTCCTGCAACTTCTAAAAAGAAAAATAAAATTGTGCTGAGAAAAACTGTGCAGAAAAAATTCTGTGGGACTTTTATTCAAAAGTTCTAAATAGAAGACTTGGGCAAAAGATCTGCGGTTAGTTTTGTACAAATTTTGGCTGTCCATTCTTTTTTACCTGTGGAATATTTTTAGCTCCCCATTGTTGTAGGAAATTTTTATGTAAACAACACCGGTTTAGAAAAGATGTTTTTCTGGTAGGCGTAGTTTGGGGTTGGAATGGGGAGGCAGTGCCCCCTCCCCAAATATTTCAGGAATAGTACTGACTGAGCTCCCCTGTCCCCAGTGCCAATGTGACTTTATAACTTCCTTAACCTTTATCCTCCCCCACCTCCTCATCCTAAATAAGCAAGTAAACTACATTGATATTTTGCCCTTCTTAAATGTGGCCCTTTGTGACTTTTGTACCAGTTAAACAGTAAGCACAGATGGCGCTCCTTAATAAGAACGGTCTTATCGTTGGCTCTCATGTACCATAAGAACTTTTAAACATGGGCACCAAGTACACCCAAAAAATTAATTAGTACTGCCTGACATGTCGCTTTCTCAAGCAAAACAGAGGATCTTATTGCAAGATAATTCTATGGTAATTAATTTGTCAAGCTAATACTAAAGAAGAAAACTGGTAGTTTAGGCCATAGATATTCAAATTACTTCTAGCCTTAGTGTGCTAATGTCAAAATTAAGAATAGTTATAGAAAGAGAACAACGAGAAACACCCTTCAACCTGCTATTTCTTTGTCAAATGAAGCCCTGTTTTAACAAACATACTGTAAGGGTTGGATGCAAACTTGGCTCAGTTACTAGGTTTGACATAGAAACGCTGAAGGAAAGATTTAGCATAATTAAAGATAACTATTTTAGTATCTTGATTAAAAACTGACTCAGGTAAAAGGATGGGCTTTAGTTCAGGGAAAAGACCTTTATGGTTTCATAATTAGATGTTATTCTTGGTTCAAAAAAAGAAGTTTTAGAAGAGTATCCTAGTGCCAGTTACATTGTTATGTGAACCTGACATCTTGTGTCACAGTGTCTTTATTTTTTCATAAACATTTATGTGGTAATTAGACAATGGTCCATCGACTTTGGCCTTCTTCTGACAGCACCAGAATACTAACAATAGGCCAAGAGATTGTGTAGCATCCAGATTTTTTAGTAACCATAAGTTTCTCTCTTTTAACCTGACAGTTTCCGCCTGTTCTTTTGTGCTTCCAGCTCAATAAGGACAAGGTTCGGGATCTGGCATCATAAGCTTTCATTTGCAAATACCTATGGATTTTTTCCCTCTTTTATATCTGCCCCTCCTCCCAACATGCTTATGTTGGTCACTGCAATAATAGTCTTGGCCTGGAGGACCAGGGCTCCTTCTAGAATGTTGCAATCATAGACCCTAAATCTAGCCACCAAGTGTCGCTCTTGAGTGATATGGCCTGGGGGATGTGAATACTGCCTCTGTTGTATTGCTAGTCCCAGACTGAGATTTTCCACATTGCAAAGTGCAGCACTTGCCACTTGAGCCACTAGACTAGCTCCAACCATTTACAGCTCGATATTTAAACCATTTATTTGATTAGCAGCACCTCCTAATTGGATAAATAGTGATGAATGGGGCCAGCTACTTATTTTCAGCGGCATTAATCTGGTGTAACTTTAAACGCCATGACTGATGTTTAAAATAAAGTAGACTACAGAGTTTAAAAATTGGTCTGATAGTTCCTATCAGATAAGAATACAGCTGTATCATTAATTTAGAACATAAGATATGCCACACTGGGCAATGTGGGACTCACATCCTGCTGTTCCTGGTGGGTGTGTCACCACAATGTAAGTCTGTATATGTGGGTTTCAGAGGATGATGTGTTGTGTTTGTCCTCTGTTGTCAACAAGTATCATTACATGCATCTATATATGTTTCCTTTCATCTGTTTACGATATCCTTGGCAAAAGCTTTGGGAAAAGTGCTTGTTGATATGTGGTTGAACTGGGATTGGGCAATGCAGGACTTCAGAGTCACCCTGAGCTGGGGACAGCTCTTGGTGGAGCACTGTTCCATGGGGACAGATTGGACATGCTGGGCTGCTGACCCAGCCTCTCTTCCTTTCCTCTCCTCCCTAACCCCTTACTTCCTTCCTCCTTCCATTCCTACTCCTCCCCTCCGTACCCCTCCATTTTCACACTTCCTGCCAACCCCACTCCTCCCTTCTCCCAGCCTTGTGCAGAGGTGATAGTTTCTGTCTTCTGGTCAGTGGCTAAAATCTCTGCTGACTGGAGTGGCCGAAGCGATGCTAACCTTCCTTCCCAGTCTTTTGAGTGCCCCATCCTCCACAGTGGTGCTGGATTCCACTGTGTGCTGAGCCTCCTCCTTTTCCTCTTGGGATGTATCTAGAATGAGGCACCCACTCTCACTGGTGGAGCTGCTGTCTGCAGGTGTGTGACCCACCTCAGCCTCCACTGCCTATTAGCAGCTCCCTGTGCCAGCTGATGATGGTTGCAATGCTGGCACTCAGGAAGTTGTGTTTCTAATTCAGGTGTGAGAGATTCCCCAGTTGCCGGTGTGTGTGGTTGTGGTGGTCAGGTTTGGGCTGCCTCTGCTATTGCTGCAGCTACAGCTGGAGGGGATATAATTCATATTGTGACCCTTGAGTTCTCATGTGCCCAGATGGCCCGGGGACGCCACTCCCCTCCCTCATGTGCCCCCCTCTACACAGCCAGTGATATATGACCTCCCTCCTCATTAGGGACTTCCTCTCGTTGCACAGGGGGTACGTGCACAATTGCCATTTCTTGTGTTGCCCCATATCAGGCCAAGCCATGGAGCCTCACATTGTCATACACAGCAACACCAGCCTGCTACAACCTGTTCTAGCTCATTGATGGCTGCTCACTACCATTGCCCAGTCAGGACTTGCCATACATGTAGAATTCACTTCTTGCTGCCCTCCCATCACCTCCACCTCACCCTAAAACCTGGATTTTATTCAATGTATCTATACTTTTTGTTTAGTGAAAACAATCTCTTCATTTAATATTGTCTCATCTTTTTTGTTTGAACCCACACTAGTTGAACTTCTCCCAACTGTTTAATCCATTATAAGCACCAGTCTCACTTCTGGAGAAGTTCCTAACATTTGGAAACAAGGGTTTATTCGGCCTATTCTTTGAAATTCTTTAGCTCCTACTGTGGTTGGCAACTACAGGCCTATTTATAACCTATTCCTTCTGTCTAAAATTGCAGAGAAAGAAGTTTCATGATACTCTAAGGGGGTCATCCAGACCCGCTAAATGCCGGGTTGCCAATCTAGAAGACAGAGCTCCCTGCACATATAGACAAGTTGTGCTGGGAGCTCTGTGGTTGGAAGGGGGTGGGCTGGAGGAAGAGCAAGGGTGCGGAATGGGTAGGAACCTGACCACAGATGTACAGGGCCGATTCTGGGGTCGGCCCTGTACGTCCAGGGTCGTCCATTTGCACAGGGGACTTAAATCCCCCTAGACAGAAGAGGATGATGGATCTGGGGCCAGAAAGGAAGGTGAGGGGTGCAGGGGGTTCCGCACAGCTCAACCCTGGCCATGGTGGCCCAAACTGCAGAGAAAAAACTTTGCCCGGGCTGCAGAGAAAAGAACTTTGCTGTGGCTGCCGGGGATCGCGACTCCTTCATGGTGCCATGGTGCCATGGCAACAATACCAGGGCACCGTGGCTCCATGCAGGAGACTGACTGGGCTAGCCAAGTAGTGGGTTGGATGTCCAGGTGCCCAGAATTGGGACACGGCCTGCACGTCCAGTCAGTTGCACCCAAATCTGCTCCTGCAGGCATGTCTAGCGCCTGCAGGAGCACAATCGGGTGCAACACAGGCCCATTCCAGATTCTGGATGCCCAGATGGCCCGGGGATGCCCAGACTGGAATCAGCCTCCACAAGAATAGCATCAAATGAAGAAGTTATGATCACCTGGGGCATTCCCATTCTGACCAATAAAAAAACTGGGTGCAGGGAAACCAGAGATAAAGGCACAATAAAGTGGTCTTACAAACTTTGTAGAAAAATCAATTAATTCTGCACCAAAATAAACCAGATTTTGAAGAGATGATTGTTGCTTCCCTTGATCTGGCTGCCGCATTCAATATAGTTGATCACCATGTGCTCATTATACACTTATCTTCAAATGGTAATGATGGACAAATACTAAAGTAGCTAACTTCATTTCTTAGCAATCATATCTTTAGGGTTGTAATGAATACTCATTCCTCTTCCCACATCCTTGAATGCAGTATGCTCCAGGGGGTTCAATCATGGCCCCACTTCTGTTTAACATCTTTCAGCCTCCTAGCTACCCTAATAAAATCTTTTGGTATTGGTGGCTATTACTGTACTGACAACGTCCAGCTGGTAGCTCAGGTTGATCCTAGATGCCATAGCACACTGGTTTTCTACCATTTGATAAGGATTACAGGTAATTGTGATCAACCAAACCAAGCTCCTAAGCTGTCTGGTTATTTTTTAATACTTCAAAAAACACTAAACATTCTCGGCTATCATTTTGACCCAGAATTAAGTTTTGAGATTAAAATCTCCTGTGATCTGTGCTTGTTATTTTGCCTTATGTCAAATTCATAGCATTTGCTCAATCCTAGATCTTAAAAGACTTATGAACACTCATTTGTGCAATAGTCTTATCTCAAATAGACCACTGCAATTCATTATACAATGGCCTTAAGTCCACCTCCATAAAATGGCTTTAGTTGCTACAAAGTACAGCTATTCATCTGCTCATGAAAAACATAAATCTAACCACATCACTCCTCTGTTAACTTGAGAATGTCATCTTCCCATCTTTCATTGTATTATGAGCTTAAAACTGTACTGCTTAATCTAAAAGGGCTTATCAGATTGTCTCAAAAATTACTGATACATTATGTCCCAGCCAGATATTTATGATCTTTAAATGATAATCTGCCCATTACCCCTCTTTTATCACAAGTTAGTTATGAGTTCACATGCTACTTATCATTTTCTGATTAGTGCCTATCTTCTGCCCTTCTTCACTAACTTAAGCTGGAAAGTTTATTGAAAGGTTTAAAACAGGGGTTGAAAATCCACTACTTTGAGTTGGCATATGGTGATGCTCTTGAGTGAGGCACACTACAGTAGCTCCTACTTGGGTTTTTAATTTTTTCTTTTGTAGGTTTTCTGATTCATTTTTCTCTTTAAGTGGGTATAAAGGGGTCGATATTCAACGGTGGTAGCCAGTACTTTTAAAGCGGCTGGCCATCACCGTTTTAACTTAAACCCTGATATTCAATGGTAGAATCACATCCAGCCACCAGCATTGAATATTCTGGGTTGCTCGGTTAGTGATTTAGATAACCTGTAATCTGTGATATTCAGTCAGTAGGTACACTATCTGCCTAACTTCACCCAGTTAAGGATAACCATATATCGACTGAATATCACAGATAACTGATTATCTTTGGGTGCTCCGCCCTGGAGTGGGGTTAGCATAGATGAAGAACCAGGAGCAGGACCTCAGAAAATACCCACAAATAGGATCAGAAGCGAGGGGCATCTTGAACAATTTTCAGAAGACTGTGTTTGTGAGAAACTAGCTAAATTTAAAGTAGACAAAGCGATGGGACAGGATGGGATACACCCTAGAATACTGAGGGAACTTGGGGACGTTCTAGCAGCTCCACTGACTGACTTTTTCAATGCCTTGTTCAAGTTGGGAGTGGTGCCAAAGGACTGGAGAGAGGTACATGTGGTCCCTTTACACAAAAGCAGAAGTAAGGATGTGGTTGAAAACTACAGGCCGGTTAGTTTAACTTCGGTGGTGAGTAAACTATTGGAAGCGCTGTTGAAAGAGAAAACAGTCTGGTTTCTGGAGTCCAGCGGATTACAGGTTCAGAGGCAGCATAGATTCAACAGAGGCAGGTCTTGTCAAACAAATCTGATTGATTTCTTTGACTGGGTGACCAGGGAGTTGGACCGAGGGAGAGCCCTAGATGTTGTGTATTTAGATTTCAGTAAAGCCTTTGACACCGTTCCTCACAGGTGACTAATAAACAAACTAAGCACCCTAGGGATGGACCCTAAAGTGTGAGTGTGAGGTGACAAAGGGTACAGGTAAATGGAGCTCACTCTGAGGAGAAGGAGGTTACCAATGGTGTGCCCCAGGGATGTGTCCTTGGTCTGATTGTTTTTTAACATCTTTGTTAGTGACATAGCGGAAGGGCTATCAGGTAAGGTTTGCCTCTTTGCGGATGATACCAAAATCTGCCATAGAGTAGACATCCAGGAAGGTATAGATAACATGAAGAGGGTTCTATCTAAGCTTGAAGAATGGTCTAGAATTTGGCAGCTGGGATTTAATGTTAAAAAATGTAAGGTCATGCATTTGGGCTGCAGCAATCCAAGGGAGCAATACAGTATAGGGGGTGAAGTCCTTTTGTCCAATAAAGAAGACCGGGACCTAGGCGTGATTGTGTCTGAAGATCTTAAAGTAGCTAAACAGGTAGAAAAAGCAACAGCAAAATCTAGAAGGATGCTTGTGTGCATAGGGAGAGGAATGGCCAGCAGAAGAAAGGAGGTGATAGTGCCTTTGTATAAGTCTTTGGTGCGACCTCATTTGGAGTATTGTGTGCAATTCTGGAGACCACACCTTCAAAAAGATATAAACAGGCTGGAGTCCGAACAGAGGGTGGCTACTAAAATGGTTAGTGGTCTTCATTATAAAGCATATGAGGACAGACTTAAGGATCTTAATATGTACACCTTAGAGGAAAGGCAGGATAGAGCTGATATAATTGAGATGTCTAAATCTATCGACTCCTAAGACCCATGCTGAATCCCGAGGACTTCCGCACAATTTTCCAAGCGTTAGTCACCCCCCATTTTGACTACGCGAATATCATACTACACGGTCTACCCAAGAATACTCTACACCCCCTTCAATTGGCCATGAATACTGCAGCCCACATTCTCTCTGGAACATCAAGAAGAGACCACATTACACCGATATTAATGGAACCTCACTGGCTTCGGATAAGCTGCAGGATCACTTATAAAGCCCTTCTTACCACTTTTAAAGCCATAAATAACTTATCCTCACCCTCAATTTCTATTCTACTCACGAAAACCCCGAACAATAGACTTAGGAGGTCAACAGCTAAAAATACACTAGTTATCCCTAGTGAATCAACAAAATGGTTTCAAACAACAAATAAGAGAGCATTTTCATCATACGCCCCAAGATGCTGGAATCAACTCCCTCCCAACATCAGATCTATCATAGATCTTATGCAGTTCAGAAAAGCCATAAAATACCACCTGTTCACTATGTACTTCACTGAACTCATCAACGAATCACTGCCTACCCCAATACATCAAGATCTCATGTTGACAAACCAATCACACGTCCCACTGAACAGTTAATGCAACCATATAATCTACGCATGTGTTACCATAATGTAAATAGAATTTGCAATCATGTTTTCTGTTGGATTGTACATAGTTTACCCCCAGTTGTAAGCCCATGTTACGTTCCCTGTTATTTGTAAACTCAAGACATGTCCTAAATGTCTGAGTAAAACTCTGTTTTATGTAAACCACACTGATAACAAATAGCGCGGTATATAAGAACTGTTAAATAAATAAATAAAATAAATAAATACCTCCATGGCATAAATGCACAGGAGGAGAGCCTCTTTCGATTGAAAGCAAGCTCTGCTATGAGGGGACATGGGGTGAGGGTGGAAGGGGATAGATTCAGGAATGATATGCAGAAATATTTCTTTACGGAAAGAGTGGTGGATCCGTGGAATAGTCTCCCAGTGGAGGTAGTAGATATGAGGACAGTATCTGAATTCAAAAAAGCATGGGACAAACACAGAGGATCTCTAAAGGAAAAAAGGGGAATGTTGTAGTGGTTGATATGGAAGGACAGACTAGCTAAGCCATGTGGTCTTTTTCTGTCATCGTGTTTCTATGTTTCTATTTAGATGGGCTAGCAGAGGATATTTAGCAGCACTATCCGGGTAAATGACACTGAATTTCCTTGTGAGCAACATTTATGTGGTTTGAAAAAATAGAAAGGAATACTGTGAAGCTTCCAAAAGAGATATGTTATTTTATTTTATGGAAGAGCTAGCCATCTATGAGCCTCATTAGACTGTGAAGTCTTCTTCCAGCTGAACATGTGCACATATCATTATTGCACTCTTGTTAGCAGGAAACTGGATTAAAGTCATGAGCACAAGGAGCATGGTGAACATGATACATACTGCGTCACTGAGTAGGATTGATTCTATAGACGGAAGTTCTCCTTTTAGCTGAAAAGCTTTGCAAATTGTGGGTTGTAAAAAGGCATCTGGTGCATATGTGAGATCGAGGCAGCAGACAGGTCTCACAGCAGCACGAACTGTGCTATATCATTACTGATCTCATCTCATTTTTATACCGTGGGTCAGCAGCAAATCATTGACCAGTTCATCAGTCTAAGCTTCATTTTCTAGCCTGAGATGTCATGGTGCTTCAGCAGACTGCGTTTCTCAATGTATGCTGACAAAGGCTAGCAAATCTCTCGCTTAATTAAAAGAACATAAATGTCATCCATAAATACTTAATATATCTTTATCCTTTAATACTGCTAATCCTTCTTTCTATCTCTGAGAGCCTTTCTAAGTCTTTTTGTGCAACTGATTGATAGATCTTAGAGATGACGTGTCTAGACTAAGAATATAGACCTTAATCTGAGCAAAGGACCATGTTCCTGATAGCAAGAGTAGAGCAATCAGTAGAATGCCGGTCTAGTAAAAAGCCATTTGGCTTCCAGTTCTGTCAGTAACTACATGCATGACCTCAGAAAGAGCACTATTTCCTTCTATGTGCCTTACTTTCCATAAGAAGGAAACTCCAGAGACAAGGATTCATGGTATTATGTTTGAGGAGATCACTTCTTCACCAAACAGCCAGCAGAGGTGATAGCAATTCAAGCAATCTTGGAGCAGATACAGAGGGCTTGAGATAAGATCAAGGAAGGGCGATGATGACGAGTGGAGGGAGTGCGTCTGGGAAGCCTGAATGAGGCAAATGTTCCATAGCTGATGGCATTTACTGTGTCACTATGCTGCCCAAATATAATTGGCAAAAATAATACTGGAATTTTTCTTTTTGTGCTTTTCCAGTGGAAGTTGTAAATGATCACATATATTTTAACTCCTCCTGGTTTCAGAACTACCAGTGAGACAATTTTCACATTGACATCAAAGACTAAGGAACCTATTTATTAAGCTGCATTATTGCAATAACATGTATTCAAAGCCACTTAGCATGCGTTAAATAGTTCTGACACACACTATGCTGAGGTAATGTATGGGCACCTCAGGCCAAACTCGCTTTAAAATTAATGAATTGCATCACATGCAAAAGCATTCAAACCAGCTTAGCTTGCACAGTATTGAAAAGTTAACTACAAATCTGCAGGTGTAGTTAATTTTCCTCCTGGGAACATCTGCTCACTAATATACAAGCTGATAGCCCCAGGGAAGAAAAATACCCCCCCACACACACACACACACACACTTTGAATGGATTCTCCATGGTGGCGTGGTACTGAACTGAAAGGTCCTCTGGCTTCAACTGCACCCCCCCCCCCCCCACTCATGTGGCCAGGTATTATCAAACATAGGTTCTCTCAAGTCACCCACCCCCTCAGCAGCTCCAGGCCATACCTGTAATAGAAATAGCTATGACTTTAAGTCCCACCCTTCCCCTGACTCTTCTGCATGCCAAACATTGCCCCACCACCCTGACCCTCATTCCTCATACTCTGACCTCTCCCAAGTATGCCTTAGCTTCCCTGGGGGTCTGGGGTGGGGGGGGGGAGAAGCAATCCCTAGTCACTCCTGCCTTAGTGGCAACATGTTCCAAAATGGTGCCCCCCCCCCCTGCTCCAGTACATACAGTAGATGTGTATGGCTAGGATCCTGCTGCCGTGGTGTTTGTCAATGTACCGCTAGAGAGCAGGCGATACTATAGTGTGGCATGAAATTGCCAGGCAGAAGTAAGTGGGTATCACTCCATCTCCCACTATGGAAGTTAAAATATGCTTGGGGGTGTTAGGGGTGAGGGCGTGGGAGCCAGAATGCAGGGAGATTCCCTAGGAGGCAGAACTAGGGAATGGGGCAGGACTTCAAGAACAGGCCATTTTTACTACAGTTATGACCTGGATTGGGGCCGTTACTGGGGTGAGTGCTTGAGGATGACTTGTGGGTGGCCTTTAAAGGATCTATTTTTCGTACCACCTGCCACATGGGAGGGATAAATCCGGGGGGAAGGGGGGTCTTCACCACTAGCTCACCGGGGAGGATACATACATTTGATTAGGGTTTATTTTAGGGTTACTTTGATGAATCTGCAATGCTACTAATGGAGTCAGAAATATATAAAGTTCCTGGCCACAGCAATTCGGCAAAATTTAGCACAGGATTTATTGACCTGCAATATTAAGGTGCCACTGCTTAGTAAATCCCGTGCTAGTCTTTTTAAAATAAATTCACGTTATTTTAGCGTGCTTTAGTAAATAGGCCCCTGAATTTGAAATTTCCTATAGAAATAATAACTATTTCAAAATTATAAAAATTTAATACAAAACTCTGTCTACCAGATCACTTCTCTTTATCATTAGTAAAATCACACATTTAGCTTTATTCTGGCCAGGAGCTTTGTCTTTATAGAAAACAGGACAAAAGATAAATTATCTCATTCTCCTTATCCAGAAAAATACCTTCTACGGACATTCAGAAAGGATTTGTCTGTCCTCAGAATTTTGGTTCTGGCACAGCTGCATTCAACATTTCACAAAGTTTATTTCAAGGTGCCATCACTTTCATATTGATGGCCACAGATCTTAGGGGAGCAGTGTGTAACAAATATCAGAGCCAGGATTCCTACATCTACCATTCACTGTTGCTAAGACAAGGTCCCTCATGGCAAGGCCGGCCCAAGGGTTTCTGCTGCGATAGGCGGAAATCCCGGCTGCATCGCCCCCCCCCCCCCCACCTGCCGCCACCGCTGCCACCCCCCAGGAGCAGGAGGTAGGCAGCTGTGGACAAGGAAACGGCCGCTTTTAGAAATACTGCCACTGCCCGCCTCCCCCTCCTGAGATGGAATCGGTGGCAGTTGTGGTGGGGGGCGGTGGTAGCAGGTAGGGGGCAGCAGAAGCGGAGGGGTCCGATCATGTGTGCTGCTACCGATCATGTGTGCGCAACCAATCATGTGTGCTGCTACCGCCCCCACCCAAGCTGGATGCCCTAGGCGGCCGCCTAGCTCATGGGCCAGCCCTGGTCATTAGATAAGAGACAGTGTACTGTTGTGGATTTGGAACTGGTTAAAAGATAGAAAACAGAGACTAGAGCTAAATGGATAATTGTCTCATTGGAGAAAGATGAATAGTGGAGTACCCCAGGGATCTGTGCAGGGTCCGCTGCTTTTTAACATATTTATAAATGAGTGAGGTGATCAAATTTGTAGATGACACAACATTATTTGAAGTTATTAAAACTCAAGAGGATTGTGAAAAATTACAAGAGGACCTTGAAAAATTGGTAGACTGGGCATCCAAATGGCAGATTCAATTTAATGTGGGCAAGTGCAAGTTATGCACTTAGGGAAGAACTACCCAAAGTATGGTTACACAATGCAAGGTTTCATATTAGGAATTAGCACCCAGGAAAAGGATCTGGGGCATCATCATGGATAATATGTCGAAACCCTCCGCCCAGTGTGCAGCGGCAGTCAAGAAAGCAAATAGAACGCTAGGAATCATAAGGAAAGGATTGGAGAATAAAAACAAGGATATTATAATGCTTCTGTATCGTTCCATGGTGCGACCGCACCTTGAATATTGTGTGCAATTCTGGTCACCGTATCTTAAAAGGGATATAACAGAATTAGAAAAAGTACAGAGAAGAGCCACCAAAATGGTTAAGGCAATGGAAGGGTATCCCTATAAAAAAAAAAAAAAAAGCTTAAAAGGTTAGGACTCTTCAACTTGGAAAAAAATGGCTGAGGGGAGATATGATAGAGGTCTATAAAATAATGAATGGTAAATGTAGATCGGTTGTTTACTTCTTCAAAGAGTAGAAAGATTGGGGGGCATGTAATGAAGCTAGAATGTAGCACATTTAATAGTAATCAGAGAAAATATTTTTTTACTCAACGCATAATCAAACTCTGGAATTCATTACGAGAGGATGTAATAAAAGCTGTAAGGGTAGAAGGGTTTAAAAGAGGTTGGGACGCGTTCCTGGAAGAAAAGTCCATAAACCATTATTAAAGTGGACCAGGGAAATCCACTGCTTACCCTGGGGACAAGCAGCATGGAATCTGTATACCTTTTGAGAATTTGACAGATACTTATGACCTGGATTGGCCACTGTTGGAAACAGGATATGGAGGTTATGTTCTTATTTACTAAGGGTAAAGTTTTAGTGCAATCTGGGACATCAAAGCCAGAACGTCTGAAAAAAAGCAGGCATGTGCAAGTTCAAGCATGATTTCAGAAGCGTTGACATGCCCGAAATGCACATGCATTAAACATCTATATAGATGTCCCCAAGACAGCATTTCAGAAGCACCCCTGCCTACACCTTCCGTATCTGTGTGTTTGTGCGTTCTGTCTTAACTAGATTGTATGCTCTGATGAGCAGGGATTGTCTCTTACATGTCTATAATGTACAGCGCTGCGTATGACTGGTAGCGCTATATAAATGCTGAGTAGTAGTAGTAGATCCTCGCCGTCTCATCAATACCCTCAGCTCTCTCCTCAAGGTGCCCCCCCTGGTCCCGCCCTCCCTTTCTGCCCAAACACTGGCCAACTAGATCCATGACAAGATTACCCTCCAATTCCCAACTTCCTCTTCTACCTCCCCGCCTCTCCAATTCTTCCCCCTCCCCCCATCCCTACTACCTCTGCTACCCTCTCCTTCCCTGCAATCTCTGAAGAGGAAACCGCACTCCTTCTTTCCATCTCCAAACCCACCACCTGTTCCTTTGATCCTATCCCCACCAATCTCCTAAGCCCCATCTCCCCCACCATTGTCCCTTCCATCTCTTTTATTATCAACCTTTCACTCTCCACTGCAACTGTCCCCGCAGACTTCAAGCATGCTGTGGACACACCTATCCTCAAGAAACCCTCACTCGATCCCACCTGTCCTTCTAACTATCGACCCATCTCCCTCCTTTCCTTCATATCCAAACTACTTGAACGGGCAGTCCACTACCGCTGCCTCGACTTCCTCTCCTCTCAGGCCCTCCTGGACCCTCTACAGTCCGGCTTCCGTCCCTTACACTCCACTGAAACGGCTCTTACCAAAGTCTCCAGTGACTTGTTTAAATTTAATAGTCACTCAGGGCCTTGTAGTTTAAATTTAATAGTCACTCAGGGCCTAGTAACAGCAAAGTACTATTAGTTTAAATTTAAAACACAGAAGAGAGCTTTCTGGTTACATTTGGAACCCAGCAGAGAGCTTGTAGTTTACATTTAATAGTCACTCAGGGCCTAGTAACAGCAAAGTACTATTAGTTTAAATTTAAAACACAGAAGAGAGCTTTCTGGTTACATTTGGAACCCAGCAGAGAGCTTGTAGTTTACATTTAATAGTCACTCAGGGCCTAGCATCAGAAAAGTACTTTTAGTTTTAAAACACAGAGGAGAACTTTCTGGTTACATTTCATACCCAGCAGAGAGCTTGTAGTTTAAATTTAAAAGTCACTCAGGGCATAGTAACAGCAAAGTACTTTTAGTTTAAATTTAAAACACAGAAGAGAGCTTTCTGGTTACATTTGGAACCCAACAGAGAGCTTATAGTCTAAATTTAATGGTGACTCAGGGCCTAGCATCAGCAAAGTACTTTTAGCTTAAATTTAAAACACAAAAGAGAGCTTTCTGGTTAAATTTAGAACCCAGCAGAGAGCTTGTAGTTTAAATTTCATAAGAAGTTAGAGCCTAGCAGCAGCTAAGAGCTATAATTTAAATCAAATCAGAATATAGCTTACCTCAGCAGCACAAGACAGGGTACTGTGTAGCAGCCCTCTTTTAATAAGTGTTATTTCCCATTGGGGATACCATGTTAAAACCCTCGGCCCAGTGTGCAGCAGCGGCCAAGAGAGCAAATAGAATGCTAGGTATGATAAGGAAAGGAATGGAAAATAAAACAAAAGATATTATAATGCCTCTATATCATTCCATGGTGAGACTGCACCTTGAATATTGTGTGCAATTCTGGTCGCCGTATCTTAAAAAGGATATAGCGATTTTAGAAAAGGTTCAGAGAAGAGCCACCAAAATGGTAAAGGGGATGGAAGGATACTCCTATGAAGAAAGGCTAAAAAGGTTAGGGCTCTTTAACCTGGAAAAGAGACGGCTGAGGGGAGATATGATAGAAGTCTATAAATTAATGAACGGAGTGGAACGGGTAAACGTAGATCGATTGTTTACCTTATCAGAATATAGAAAGACTAGGGGACATGCAATGAAGCTACAGGGTAAACTATTTAAGACTAATAAAAGAAAATATTTTTTCACTCAACGTGTAATCAAACTCTGGAATTTGTTACCAGAGGATGTAGTAAAGGCTGTTAGTGTAGCTGGGTTTAAAAAAGGTTTGGACAAGTTCCTGGAGGAAAGGTCCATAAATCATTATTAAGAAGGGACCCAGGATATCAATGCTTGAACCAATACAAGCATGTGGAACCTGTGTCCCTTGGGGAAACTGCTAGGTACGTATGACCTAGATTGGCCACTGTTGGAAACAGAATACTGGGCTTGATGGACCTTGGTCTGACCCAGTATGGCATATCTTATGTTCTTATGTTCTTGTTCCTGGCTAAATCTAAAGGCCTCTACTCTGTCCTCATCCTTCTCAACCTCTCTGCTGCTTTTGACACTGTCGATCACAAACTTCTCCTCGATACCCTCTCCTCACTTGGTTTTAAGGGCTCCGTACTATCCTGGTTCTCCTCCTACCTCTCCTATTGCTCCTTCAGTGTATGCTCTGGTGGCTCCTCCTCCTCTCCTACCCCGCTCCCAGTTGGTGTACCCCAAGGATCCGTCCTGGGTCCGCTCTTTTTCTCTCTCTATACCCAATCCCTTGGTGTGCTTATCTCCTCCCATGGCTTTCAGTACCATCTCTATGCCGACGATTCCCAAATCTACCTCTCTATGCCTAAAATCTCTCCAACAATCCAGACCAAGATCTCTGCCTGCCTATCCGATATCGCTGCCTGGATGTCTCACCGCTGCTTGAAATTGAACATGTCTAAAACTGAACTCCTTATATTTCCCCCCAAAACTTCCCCTCCTCTCCCTCCTTTCTCAGTCTCTGTGGATGGCTCCACGATCCTTCCTGTTCCCTCGGCCCGCAATTTGGAGGTTATCTTTGACTCCTCCCTCTTCTTCTCCACACATATCCAGCTCATAGCTTGGACTTGCCGTTTCTTTCTCTACAACATTAGCAAAATCCGCCCCTTCCTTTCTGAACACACTATTAAAACGCTTGTCCATTCCTTAATCTCCTCTCACATTGACTACTGCAACCTACTCCTTACTGGTCTCCCTATGAGCCATCTCTTTCCCCTTCAATCTATTCAAAACTCAGCTGCTCGACTCATCTTCCGTCAACCTCGCCATGCCCACATTACCCCCCTCCTCAGGTCACTTTACTGGCTCCGTATCCATTTCCGCATCCAGTTCAAACTTCTCCTCCTAACCTATAGATGCATTCACTCTATGGCCCCTCACTACCTTTCATCCCTTATCTCTCCTCACAACCCCTCTCGGAAACTTCGCTCTTCTGACAAACTACTCCTATCCAGGCCCTTCACTCGCACCCCTAACTCCAGACTTCGCTCCTTTCACCTTGCTGCACCTTACGCCTGGAACATCCTACCCCTGTCTGTACGACAGGCACCCTCCCTAGCCCTCTTCAAATCAAGGTTGAAGACCCACCTCTTTACTGTTGCTTTCAGATCCTGACTCTGTCCTTTGTCTTGCACCGACTTTCGTCTTTTGTCTTGACTAAATTGTAAATGCCATATTTTGTTTTTGCCCTGAATAGCCCACTGCTATTTGTTTTGTCTTGACTAGATTGTTAGCTCTAACGAGCAGGGACTGTCTCTTGCATGTATATCTGTACAGCACTGCCTGCAACTGGTAGCGCTATATAAATGCTTAGTAGTAGTAGTAGTAGAAGCAGGATGTCTAATAGCATAATGGTTAGAGTAGTGGCTTAAGAGCAGAGTGGTCTGGATTTAAATCCCAGTGTAGCCCTTTCTGATTTAAGGCTAGTCACTTAATTCTCTACACTCTTTGAATGTCTTAAAGTGAAAATAAGCACTTTCCTGATGCCTATTCATGCCTGGAGCAGGTATAAACATTGATGTACCTGTTGTACCTCTCAAACGTATTCTCTGTAAACCGCAATTGATCTTTGGAAATTGCGATATATAAATCACTGTTAAATAAATAAATAAATAAATGTGCCTTCAGGAGACATCTGCAAGATTTTGGCATCATCTTCAGACATCTAAATCACAACTAAACCTTCTAAAATGACCCGGCATGCTCACACAAGTGTTGCCAACATTATAAGCAAAATGGATTGCCCTATCCAAGGCAAATATTATAGAGTGGCATTACGTGAAAGTAGCTCATTAATATTAAAGCACAGTAAAATCGATCATGGTATATGCCAATATACAAGATCTGGTGTAGTTAGCCTGCCAGTGCTCTCAGGGGGAAATGAACACCTCTTCTCTACCATGTTCCTTAAAAGGGCATGAAGCCGCTAGGTAAAGGCATAAGGGAACCTCAAGACATCTGGCTCCATATTAAATGATGGCACTGATAGAACAAGAACAACTGGGAATCACTTTCCTGAGGGACCCAGAGGTTTCACTATAGGAGAAGGAGGAGTATAGAATGTGAGACATTGGGGGTCAGAGGACTATATTTGGTCTTTTGGCTGGGGGCTGGCTTTCTGACAGGAGTGGGGCTAAACATTGAAGAAATGTTGGAGGGGTGCCAGAGCAGTGGATCCTTTTGGACGAGGACTTTTGAATGCAGGGATGAGCTTTTGAGTCCAGGAATGTTTGTACCTTGAGGCTTCCTGCTCCTCTAAGGGACATGTTGGGGAATGTCTGTTTGTTTCTCTCTATCTCAACACTCATTCGTGACACCAACATGGTATTTACTAACTGTGGTACATGAGTACCACCATTTAATAAATCCAAAAAGAAATTACAGTAACATAACCTAGTAAGTAGTCCCTTTAGATTGCTAGGATTGTGAGGCATGAAACTTGTAGCCATACCATACCACTCCATTACTAATACTCCTTTTATTTCTAAAATTACAAAGAAAATAGTGCTAATCTAACTATTGGCTTTTCAGAGTAAATGAATATAGTATAACCCTGCCAACATGGTTTTAGAGAGCACCATAGCACAGAAACTTGTTTAATCTCACGTCTTAGTGAAATTAGGCAATTTATTGTTTCAGGGGTGTGGTAGTGTGGAATTCGGTGGGAAGGAGTTTTCTGTACAACACAGGCCAGACATCAGTTCAGGGAAAACAAAAGCACGTGTTTACAGGCCTAGGGTCAGTTTTTTCCAGATCACAGAGGAGGAGGTTTACCAGAGGTAATGGATGAACAGGACCATCATTGCTGACATCTGTGAGTAAGTGAGAACTGACCTGGAGGCACCAATAGGGAAGCCACATGCTGTTGGTGGGAGTAAAGGTCATGATAGCCCTGGCTTTTCTTGCCATTGGCAGTTTCCAGCACATTGTGGAAGTCACCACTTCCATCATCTAGTCAGCCATCTCCCAATGCATCGAGACCTCCATGAGGGCTCTACTGAGGAGGATGTGGGACTTCATCGCCTTCCCTCAAAGCCATGACCAACAAGAGCAGACCATGCATGACTTCACACCATTGCTGGGTTCCCCTCCATGCTTGAGGCCATAGATTGCAAACATGTGGCTTTGAGAGTACCTGGCCAGGAGGAGACAGCATTCAGAAATTGGTACAACTACCACTTAGTGTCTATGCAAGTGGTCTGCAATGGTCATCATTAATGTTTGTGTGCATTATCCAGGATCTTGCCATGACACAATCTTCCCTTGGACAAGCTGGTAACCAGGATAAAAATATCCCTGACATATGCACAAAATCTGGTGTAGATAGAACAGACATACCACACATACACACACACGCACGCACACACACAATGATCTTGTCAATCTTCCTTC
Source organism: Ichthyophis bannanicus (assembly GCA_033557465.1). Classification (NCBI taxonomy): domain Eukaryota; kingdom Metazoa; phylum Chordata; class Amphibia; order Gymnophiona; family Ichthyophiidae; genus Ichthyophis; species Ichthyophis bannanicus. The sequence goes on along the minus strand of CM066031.1, from coordinate 622,571,532 downwards.
AAAAAACAGGTTAATAAATATGACCATCATCAGACTATCTAACAGTGACACACAGGCAAAATCTATGAGCAGCTTGTGATCTTTTTATACCTTCTTCTGTAATTTGTTGCTGAAATAAGGAATTATTATACAGGTTTACAAAAGATTTACTTATATAATTTTCCCAGTGAAAATCATAGCATATTATCATTAATTAGCATGAAGCAGGTTTGAACTGGCTCAGGACAATGCTAAATCAGGCCTTATACCTATCGGTATTGCTGCGCTGGTATCTTTTTTAGTTTGAGTGACTGAGAGCACAGTAACAGCATCTGCTCATTGTGTTTATGCCTCGGTATAATATCTGGGAAATGCGGCTTTTCATTCCCCTCTGTTAGCAGTAGGAACCCACCAGTAAGCAAAAAGGTCTTAAGCTGCTTATTAATAATGGAATGGAAACCACAGGGATTATTGCTGGCTGCTTTAGAGCTAAAGCCTGAAGGACACAGGATACTTCCTTAATTCCACATGGTTAGAGTATTTTTTTAAAGTAGTCCATAAACCTAAAATACTGTATTTTATCTGTGTGAAAACTAAAATGTGCTCGCTGGACTATGAAACTGAGCTTCACAGCATCACAGCTCCACAGATCAAAACCGAATAATTCATGAAAAAATCAAAACAGTAAAAAGGTACATTTCCAAAGATTGGGCCTGAGTCTGTGCCATGAATACCGTCCATCTCCACTATGCGTGCCTTCTCCCGCCAGCGTCTAAGCTCCCCGCCAGTTGTGTGGGGAAGTTAGACGGGGGCAACTCGGGGCGGCTCAGGGGCAGAGTATGGGCAGGCGGTGGGCATTTGCTGGCCCTGGACATACAGGGCTGATTCTAATGTCAGCCCTGTATGTCCAGGGCCAGCGACTTGTTAAGGCCCGGGGTGCGGATGGGGTAGAGGGGCCGGAGGACAATCCCCGCAGCCCAACTCTGGCCTTAGGAGGCCAGATCATGGGTTGGGCAGTGGGGAATAAGCTTTCGTTACTAGCGGCCATCATCGCGGCTTTTAAGTGGACCCACGGTCCCATGGCAATTAGACGCCATGGCTCCATTTAAAAGCCCTGACTGAGTTAGTCGGGCTTGTCATGTATGTGCAGGCCGGACTGAATTGCAGTCCCAGCCTGCACATACATGACTGATTGTGGTTCTAATTCCGTGGGGCTAAACATGCCCCGTGGGATCACAATCACGAGCCCCTCTGTACATCCGGCTCAGACCGGATGTACAGTGGGGCTGGACGTCCGGGATGGAATGAGCCCTATTGTGATTAAATCCTGTACTTCACAAGATATGTGCTGTTTGACACTAAAATATGCTAAGGTAGAGCTATAAACTTAAAAAAAAACTATTTGATAGAATAAACATAGATAAAATACTTTGATGAGACCGAGCAATTCTGATTTTGTATCTTCCCATCATATCAAAGTTAAGAAATACATCAATCCTAAATCAAAACGTTGCTTAATTGCTAAAATGGCAGACAGTAAAGCTGTGACTATATTTGAAAGCTAATGAATTCAGTTAAACTTTCCAAAAATGCAATTATCTTGCCAATCAAATGTTCAGTGAATGGTACAAGTTGCACAGGCAAGTTACATTCAAGTACTGTAGGCATTTCCTGATCCCCAGACAGCTTACAAGCCAAGTTTGCAACAGAAACAATGAAGCATTAGGTGACTTGCCCAACATCAGAAGGAGTGGCACTGGACTCTGAACACTTGCTTTGCTGGGTCTCAGGCCACTGCTCTAATCATTAGGCTACTCCTCCCCTCTGGCATATCTGCAGGCTAGGAAGGAAGAGGGAGGCACCAAAGGAGCGAGGTGTGACAACAGTGGATGGTTTAAAAAGCTTTATTGTAGGCAAAAGACCCCGACGTGTTTCAGCTAGCGCCTTCTTCAGAGGATGCAGGCCTCAAATAGAACATATATTTATATTAAAAAAAATACTTTCTGCAATACATCAACATATAAATAAACACATATAATGTGGTAATAAAAACCAGATCATAAAGCTAGACATAATAAATAATATAAATCGAACTATAGTTAAAATATAAATCATGCTCTTAGTAGTAACTGTGTATCTCCAAGAATATGGAAAATCATGTAACTAATGTAAAGCCTAATTGGAGAAATGAGTGTCTCTTATGAGAGGTATAAATGTCTAAAATTTACATATAAAATGAAACTGTCCATAAAATTATAGAAACATATTGTACAGAAGAAGCAATAACCAAATAAAACAGACAGCAACTGAGTATGGAACACCTGAGGAAGAAGGAGGGTTGAGGAGGAGTACCTGGTATACAATTCACTCATTTGTGAAAGTAGCAGGAGGCAAGCCATGATCTGTGGCCCTGTAAAGTGAAACAAACTTGTTACATTGTGTTGAATCAGACATGGGAGATTATGAGGATTCATATTTTAAAGCTCTAGCATTGGGCAGAGTTGCCTAAATGTGCTTTAACATGAAAATGGGAAAATCACTGGAATTGTGAGAGGGCTTAAAGAGTTTCAATAATCCGGTATAGCATGCATGATAATAAACATTTCTAAAAGAACAATTACTGTCAAAACATTCTATAGCAGCAAACATTAGAGAAAAATCAACAGACTGAGCATAAAATCTGAGGTACTTGTCTTTAGAATTGAAGGGCACAGAGTGCCTGCAATCAGTGATCCAGTGAAAGGCTGTCTGTGGAAAAAAACTGAATCTCTTATAGTGTAAGGGGCTTTTGGCGCCAACGAAGGGTCGAAGTGCATCGAGCATGTCAAAGAAAACTCCATTGTATGTTGAGAACTTCTATAGGGTACAAGCAATGTGTGCCTTCGAGTCAGTCCTGACTCCTGGCGACCCAGAAGCTCCTGGGTTTTCTTGGCAGTGTCACCGGAAGTAGATTGCCAGGCCTTTCTTCCGAGGCAATGGAGGGTTAAGTGACTTGCCCAAGGCCACAAGGAGTGCTAGTGGGAATTGAACCCTGGTTGCTTGGTTACCAACCCAGTGTTCTAACCACTAGGCTACTCCTCCACTGTAAATGACTTTAGGTTCAAAAATATGCGAAGTTCAAATGTACCGTTAGTTACATGAAAGAACATGGGTATTTCCTAGTGCACTACTGACAATCACGGAACAACATCATAGCCTATCTATAAAATACAGCCTGACCGGTCTCCATTTGTAGGAATGGAGCATAGTCGTTGGCTTCAATAAAATTAATAAAGAAAAATATGGAGACAATCATACCTAGAAATTGTAAGAAAGCAATGTAATGGGAACAAATAAAAATGTTATTATGTAATTTCTAAGGGGTATGTTTACTAACCGACAGTAGCAGCTTCCGTGAGATATTGGAGCCGTGACCCCATTGAAATCAAGGGGGCCGCAGCGCCGATATCGCATGGAAGCCACTACCACTGAATAGTAAACATATCCCTAAGTGTAGCAATTGTACCTTAGTCTATAATTAATCTATTGTTCCAATAAGTAACCTATTAGGGAGATTGTACATAGAATTAAGGTACTGCAGAAAAGCTTGGAATACAAATGTGGATGGTGTCAAAGAATAAAAAACTTAAAAGCCTCAGAATAGAGTGAATGCTATACACTCTGAGTAAAGGTATTTAAAAACAATTTTGTTGTGAGAAACGTGCTATTGGGGACATAATTAAAAGCGGTAAAAATTGATTGTACAATGGTGTTTTTAGTCCATGTTTAAAATGAAATAAAATGATAGCAGAAACCCAATCATAGTGGGTATTAAAAAATAAATAATTTTAAAAAGCGGGTATCAAAAAGTGCTGAGTGGGGACATAACCAAAGTCAGTATATTTATAGAATAAGGTGTGGAGTTCATATTATGGACATATAGAAGTTAAATTGGAATCAGACAATAATAAAAACTCAATCATGATAAAATGTCAGAAAATAAATAATAAAAAAGTGACTTAATGTTCAAAAAGTGTGCGATTTGTATGAAGAAACATGTGAATTCTCCGGTGCACTGCTGACAGTCGCAGGGCAACATTATAGCCTTCAAATGTCTATAAAGCATGGCATGACCAGTTTCCAACTGTAGAAATGGAGCATAGTCACTGGCTTTAATAAAATTAATAAAGTAAATTATGGGGACAATCATACCTAGAAATCATATGGAAACGATCTCATACCTGCAGGCTAGCAAAGTATCCTACCAGTTACAGTACAATAATGTTTAGACTAGCTTGACCTTCCATTTCTGCTACTTAAGTCAGAGATAGCCAAAATAATTGTGAATTGAGGGTGCAGCTCTTTCAGACATTTCATGTTAACAGCAACACATGGGTACATACTACATTTGCTTATTCAAACATGAGCAAAAAATCCAAAACAACGTCTGGATGAGATTTCAGCACCCATTCATTTGCAAGCACAACAAAGACCCAATCTATGGTCCTGATTTACTGAGCTTCTTTTTAATAATCATAGACACAGAATGGGGAAAAAAGTGCAGTAAATGAGGCTCATAATGAGTTAACAAATAATAAGCAATGCAATAGGAACTTGAGTTCAATGGTGCCCACCTTAAATGAGGATAAAAGTGGCCAGCGAGGCCCATTTAAAAGCAACGACCCAACAGAATGGATGCTGGGATGACTCTGCAGCATCTTAGCTGGTGAGAGCTGGAAGGACCCCTTCTCAGAGGGACGTTCAGTGGCACTCTTTGAACATCATGGTTCGCCAGCTTCCTTCCTGCCCAAGCCTCACCAGCCTTAACAGGCAGAAGATGCAAGGCTACATCTCCCCTGAGCTCTGCTACAGTTTAAGCCAGAAGACTAGCCAAAAAGTAAATCCTTAACTTTGTTCTGAAATGTCAGACTATCCATCAATATCTACCATACCTTAAAATATCAATCGGGCTGACTCATTGGACTCAAACCTTTCTGTTTAGCAGACAATAAAAGCAAGCATGATTATTTCATTCTAAGTAAGATGCTGAGTTTATCCAAGTTGGATATCCTAGGAAGCAGAAACAGGGCCCTGGCAAGGATGTGCGGCAGGGCGGCCGCGTAAGCAGCCCAATGAAGGGTCCTATCTGAGGCCGTTTATGACTGAGCGAGCATGTCCGCTCCAGAAGGAAAGAGAATGTCTAAACAAATCCTTGCCCCAGGTGCCATTTTGTACAGCAACTGCCTTGGGTAGGAGAGATGTAAACTAGAATCCAAGATCTTACTAATAACTTCAAAGTCATTAGACCAAAACTTCTGAATGAAGTATGAGTTCCGATTTCTATTCTTGAACGTTTTAAATGAGAACCTACTGACAGAGAGTATAGCTATGAGAAATGAGATAAATCTTATGACTAGGGGGTTTGCAAAAAATGTTTCATGCATGGTAGTCATTATTGCAGGCTTCTGCTGATCGTTAGCATAAGCTAAATCCCACGTTAACATTTTACTAGCCATGCATCATAGTGCCAACTTATAGGAAACAATACATGAACTACTGTTATTCTTTATTTCAGTAGTAAAAGTAAAAATAAGCTGTGCTTAAAAGGTGTAAATATGTGAAATTAAGAACCACTTAAAAATTGCAGCTAAAGTTCAAGGGAGAAAGAGGGGAGAGGAAGAAGGTATATATAAAAAGTTATTTAAAGGGAAATGTTCAAAAGAAAACCAGTATCCTGTTTCCAACAGTGGCCAATCCAGGTCACAAGCACCTTAGCAAGATTCCAAAAAATAATATTCCTAATGAATATGCATGAGATAGATTTGCATATAGTGAGGGGGTAGTATGCTTACAGCTCTATTCATGCATATTCATTAGGGAATTCTGAAAATCCGCCCTGTTTGCAGCCCTTGAGGACTAAACTTGTGCACCCCTGGTTAACTCAAAGGGGATTACAGTAGGAACTCAAAAACAGATTTCTGTTCCATCCTAAGCAAAATCTTACCTGTGTACTCCCTGTCCATGAAGCATAGAACGCAAGCAATTCCCTATGCAGTGTCCTATAAGTGGTTTCTTCTTCATACGCCTTTTAATGCAACTCCTAAGCTCCATTAGCTATACTGTATCTTGAACTTTTATTTGGTCTTCCCAACATAAAACATATTCATTTTATTTATTTATTTACACAAATGTATATTCCACTAATCTTAAATCATTCTTAGCAGAATGTAGGGCATACTGCAATATATACAACATTCTCTGTACTGTATTACAATTCGAAAGAGCATTCCAGGTCCTACTGTAGCTCAATTGTATAATAGGATGTATAAATGGAGCAATTACTGCATGTCTCATGTCCTACTCATTTCTACATTGCTTATCTTTGAACTGTGATGCAGCAGATGGTATACGATGAACCCTAAGAGCTAACACAGGGGCAAAGGAAAATAAAGCTGAGTAATGTTCCCAGGGAGGGGAGTCAGTTGGTGTTTGCCTGGACTGGAGGATCCATAACCACCGAGAGAGACTGAGACAGGAGGCTTTTCCCCACAAATTATTCCTACCGCCTGAGGTCCAGCAAGGAGCCCAGTGATATGGGACCGGTACTGTAGCTACCTGAAGGGTGGGACCTGTCAAAAGCTAATTTAACTGAGGTCTGGGAAGAGAAGCACCCTCTAGAAAGGAGGAGGCTTAGAGTTGAGAACAGTAAAGGTGTGTGGGAAGAGTCCACATGTGTTTGAAAGTGTGTGCAATCCCCCCTGAGAACAAGGAGAAGAACCTTACTAGAACCATTCAAAGAAACATCTACCGTAGGAGGGAGGAGGAATTGTTAATATTGCTGAAAACTGATCATGAAGAATATGATTTACCCCAACTGTTGATCTTTAGTTCATAAAAGCAGAATTTCAGTTATATATCTCTGTGTTCTGTAGAATTATTCCAGAATATGTCCATGCACAGAAAGGATGCCCATTTAGAAGCCCAAGTGCATGCAGAGCTGGTCCGCTGACAGAGTGGTCATATAAGAGTCTTAGAGATAAAATCTTCTTCTGGACTGATAAAAAAAAAATAAGCATTTGTTCTGTTGCCCCAGGAATCTAACTCATCAATTGGGGGATTCAGCAAAAACTGGCTACAGTCATATAATCAAGTCCCTGGCAGATTTCTACTGCCAATGATGACCTGCCACTAGAAGCACTCTATCTCTGTTTCTCGTCTTTTACCACTTGGCCCCCTAACTCAATTTCAGCATCCTCTTGAATTGATTGCAATCCTCAGAAATCCAAGGCTATTATCTGCTCACTAATTGGTAACCAGTGAAGTTTTCCCATCAATGGAGCAGTATTATTGCACTCAAAAATCATCTGGGCCTCCATATTTTGCACAATTGGCAAACGTTTTATACTCTTACCTGGTAATCCTACATATAATGCATTGTAATAATTTATTAATGACAGAACTGAATCTTGGACTACCATGGAGTCCCCCAAGGATCCTTGCTATCCGCCCTACTATTCAATATATACATGCAGCCCATATGTGCAATCATCTGCTCCTTCAACATTTCCTGCCTGATTTATGCAGATGATGTACTACTCTTCACCCCATTCACCATCGATCAACCAGACTTCTCTTCATTAATAAAATGCTTTGACGCCGTCACGGACTGGCTTCACTCACAGAGCCTCAAGATAAATTTCAGCAAGACAGAAGTGCTGTTCATCACGAGAAATCAAACCTTCTCCCCACCAGGAACACTGAAGACAAGAGACGCCGAGCTCCCGAGCCGCCCTACCATCAGCTACCTAGGTGTCACTCTGGACCAGCACCTCAACATGAGAGCACACATAGGCAACACTGTAAAGAAGGTCTACCATAAGATGAGGACAATTCGACACCTCTGACCCTTGCTGCAACCAGAAGACTTCCGAACAGTTTTCCAGGCGCTAGTAACCCCCCACTTCGACTACGCCAACATAATCCTACATGGTCTCCCCAAGAAAACACTTAACCCATTACAGCTAGCAATGAATGCTGCCGCCCGATTCCTACACGGAGCTTCTTGAAGGGAGCACATCACTCCAATCCTAAAGGAACTGCACTGGTTACCAGTTTACTGTCGGATCATATACAAAGTTGCTCTCCTAACTTTCAAGGCCCTTAACAAAAGAACTGCCAGCTCCCTGACAAACCTTATCCACCCCACACCCGCATCTAGAACAAGAAGGTCCTTCGCCACCAACACCCTAGTAACCCCCAGTGAAGTAACAAAATGCACCAATGCCACAAGTAAAAGAGCGTTCAGGCTCTACGCTCCTACCTGCTGGAATGAACTCCCAGTAACCATTCGCATGATCACGGACCTTGTCCAATTCAGAAAGGCACTAAAGCACCACCTTTTTCTCCTACACTATGCCCAGGCCAACACCACCTCATTACCCGGCCTCATCCCTAGGTCCCAACCATAAAGAACAATCAACCCAATGAATTAATTCTCATCCTTGTATATAGCCCTCACGACATGCCATGTCGCTATAGCCGCATAACGACCCCCTCCCCCATTGTATATAGCCTGTATATAGCCTGTATACGCTTTCCCCTGTTATCAATCCAAGCTGTACTATCCATTCATTGTAAGTGCAAGATAGGCTCTTCCTACCCTGCACAAAGAGTTATCTGTAAACCGCACTGATTTTAAAAAGCACGGTATATAAAAGCATTAAATAAATAAATAAATAATAAATAAATAAACCATTCTAAAAGCAAAAGAAAAGCATTCAAAGACACATTTATGATACCGCAACAGTCTATGAGTTCTGTTATATAGAACCATAAAATGCAAATTAACTGTGCACTGTCACCATCCTACAGCAAGGCCTTTTGGTTGGACAAGAGATAGCTAAGAAATTCCCTGTCAGACAAGAGTGCTTTTCCTTCATATGCAGTGTGAGCTTGAAACCATATTTGTCATCTTACTTTGATTTATAAACTCTTTCCAGCTGTTTATTTATAACAATATGGTTAAAACACTTCAAGAAAATAACTGGGATTGTGTCTAGAGTCAGTCTGGCATAAGAGCAGCGGCAGAAATTCAAATTATGGGACCCGAGCAACTGCAAGTTGGCTCCCTTTTTCCTTGGGGCCCCCCTGCATCGCAGGGGTCGCTTAGGCAGAATTTACGCCACTGCATCAGAGTAGTCATACTCCAGCAGGTTGTTCAGACAGAACAAGAGAAATTTTCACCTTCACCCTCACCAAGGGTCGATGCAAAGAAGCTTAGGGGTATGTTTACTAAACTGCGGTAACGTTACATAACACTCGTTATGTAACGTTAATGATCGTTAAGTAACATTAACGCGCGTTATGAGATGTTAACGATCGTTAACGTCTCATAACGCGCGTTATCATTACTTAACGATCATAGACGTTCCGCGGCACGGTAAAACACCGCAGAAGGTGGAGAGAGGGCGGAGAGAAGGGGTCAATGGGCGGAGTGTGGGCGGGGAGAGGCTCCATTCACACTAACGCGCTGATCTGAAGAGCTGAATCCTAATGTGATTGAAAACCTGCCGTTAGATGCACATATGCAGGAGAGAGAAACCATTTACGTGTCAGCAATGTACAGCCCAGGCAGGGAGCCCAAAAACTATGATAGTAGTGCTCCATGTTCAGCAATACCATAGTGCCAAAGTATGAATGGCCACTATGGCGATGGTGCAAATGGGGCATAGGGGGCCGCAGGCGGGACATGTAGCATGGGCAGCTGAGGCACAAGGTGGACCAGGCGGGCGCCTAGGTGGCACATAGGAACATAGACACCGGAGATCAGCAAGACAGCAGTTAACCAAGGCCAAACACAATCCACCAATATCTACCTGGTCCACCCTAGCCAATAGTCGCTAGGGCACAGACCTGACATCCCCCCAGCCATCCTGCCCCCATGTGGCGGGGACATAATAGTGGTAGGCAGTGATTGGGGGATGTGAGGATGTCCATGTATGCCCCCCCACCCCGGAACCCGCTCCCTAGGCAGGTGCCTACCTACACAGTGGATGGCCTGGGACTGCGCACTACCAGAACCAACAGCAAATGGCCACGTCAGCTTGGCATGGGGGCATGTGTCCGTACTGGAGGGAGCAGTGCCACCTCCCTGCAGTGGACCTAGGCCATGCTCTGCATCAGTACGTGGTGTGCAGTGCAACATAAAAGGTCTGGCTGAGGAAAAGTGCAGGTATCCCCAGGGACTACCATGCATCTGTGGCAACAGTGTGGTGCAATACACCCAGCCAGTGTGTCCAGGAACAGAGGGTCACAGGTGCAAGTCCCAGCTGTGGTTCCTGCAGAGCATGTCCCTATATTTTACCCTACAATGCAGATACAACAGCAACATGTGCAAAGCCCAAAGCAGCGGCGAACAGGGGTGCAAACACCCACTCACACAGGCTCCACAATCCAATGATGCATGGAGCGGCAGGCTGTTGGCCCCAGCATTGGGATGATGTTATCACCAGAGCACTACTACTACCCCCTACACAATTTAGCAATGTTGGCACTGTGATCAGGACTAGTATGGCGGGCGGGCTGCCAACCACCCCTATCTTTGTATAATGCTGCAAAAGGAGTGAGCGTGTTTGTATGTCTATCCATTGTTCTGTGGCTGCCCACACTTCACTGGGCCCAAAATGTCCCACTGTTACCAGCGTTAGCCTGATTAGATGCATAATGAGGAGCAAGGTATTCTGGGTATGGCCCGGACAGGGCAGATTGGCCAGGATGCATCTTCACAGGGTGTGGGGCAATGGCTAGGACACTGTAGTGCCTGACCACCACCTGCATGGACAGGGTGGCCACAGCATGGCATGCTGGGAGGGCACTCAATCTGAACGAGCAGTGACCATGGCAGGTCTAGGTTCCCACATAGCGCTCTACACTATTTGTCTCTAGTGATATATTTGTGTTCCCCAGTGCTGGGGTCCCAATCACTGAGATGCCTGCTTGCTGCACATAGTTCCTGGTGGACTGTCTGCAGTTAGACTGTGCATGGTCGGAACACCTTTAAGGTACAGTCTGACTGTGCTGTCTGCTGGTGACTGGCAGACAGTGGTGGGAGGCGCTTGGGGTTTCCAGACCTAACCCCAGCATTGCTGCTGGTCTGCCACTGTCCCAGTCATAGGTATGGCTCTGGCCCACCAACCCTGGATGGCTGTCTCGTACAAACAGGATGGAGGTTGCTTCCCTGGGGCGGGGGCTCTGTTCTTTACCTACAAAAGGGTGATGTGGGCCCTTTGGGGTATGTAGTGTATACCACTGTGACCTATACAGCCACTGCTACACACACCTCCTGCAATTCTAGAAACCCCTCTGCCCTGATAACAGCTGCCCATATCAGCCAGACCCTCACACGGGGTACACACTAATCTGGCTGGTGTCTGGTCACACAGGGCCACATGTGACTGCAGGATACAGATGGACACCAAATTACCTTCGGCTGCACTGCACGGAACAACTGTCACACACTGGTAGTGAAGGGGATGTACAGCAGGACCTATCTCTAGCACCACATGTACTGTGGACCTAGTGCTGGGCACCCATCCTATCCCTCAGGGTGAACACAGAACCTGCACAATGGCATGGTCTGTAGCTACTCTGTGCCAGTATCATGCACTGTCAGTTCATCTTTCCCAGCTGAGGTACCGGAGAGGTGCAGACCCCATTTGGTGATCAGCTGTAGATAGCTATTCAGCATGTGCATTGCATCATGGGTACTGCTGTGACATACACCATGGAGGTATAGCCTACTGGTTAATACATTGCCATTCTTGGCAGTGTTCATTGGTTCAGTTCCTCATTGTTCCCTCCTCTCATGCCTGTCCTACTCAAATAGTGTGCATGCCTGTAGAGGTGATATTTTTGCAGATCTGCGCTTCCAGCCCATAATACCCTCGCCACAATTGCCAACATTCCTTCGGTCCATCTATCTGCGTCTGTCAGCTGTGTAGAGTCCTGTCTGCCTGTGCAGGCTGCCAGCCCATGTCCTGCACTGCTATCCTTTCCTGCATTGCGCCTCATCGTGCTTGCCTCGCCTGTGCCTGATCTGCATGGCACCACCACTCCTCTGTCCACCCATCATTGTAACTATCCTGCCACCTCCGCCTCCACTGGGGGACACGTATTCCCATCGTCTGCCACCAACTGTTTTTCCGGTACTTTACATTGCCAACACCCTGTGCTGTGGTACAGCTGCCCCACCATGTTTGTCATCAGTACTGGCAGGCACATGGGATGCCCACAGATATGGCAAGTCCAGCGGCTCCCACTTCTCCCTCCTTCACTCACCTGTTCATTGCCTTTCCTGAGTGCTCTATCTAGTGTTAGGGCTACATCTGTCTCTGTTCCGCACAGGTCATGCATGTCATCCTGAGGCACCTTGCAGTCCCTAGGGCACACTAACCTAGGACACCATAACCTTGTTAGGCCACCTTAACCTATGGTTCCATAGCCCAGGGTGCCTTCTGCGGTGACTTGTCCAAGGGTGCCTAATATGGCGCTTAGCCTAGGAGGCCCTATAGGGCGCCTTCTGAGGCACCTTACAGGGCACCTTACTAGGCACCTTACATGGCACCTTACATGGCACCTTATAAGGCACTTTACAAGGCACCTTATAAGGCACCTTACATGGAACCTTACATGGCACCTTATAATGCACCTTACATGGCACCTTATAAGGCACCTTACAAGGCACCTTATAAGGCGCCTTACACGGCGCCTTGTAACGCTCATTATTCTAAGGTGCCTTGTAACGCGCGTTCTCTGTCAGCTTGCTGTAACGATGTACCGCCCATGCCTTTATATGGGCATCTCTACCTTTACTGCGGAACCTACCGCGAATGACATTACCGCAGTTTAGTAAACATACCCCTTAGTGTGCATTTTCTGGTGCTTTTCCTGTGCTAGGCTAGCGGCGGAAAACCGCCAAAAAAATGACCGCACTAAACTGCAGCGCACTTGGCATTCAAATCGCAGGCAAATCACTGCATAAGTGATTGTTCCTGATGTACAAAAATGTGCTGAAGCTTAGCAAAGTTTTTTACACTGATTTTTAACATTGGATCTTCACGCCAGCATCCGACAGACCTGAAGATCCAGCCGGGAACAAAAGTATCATCAGAATACTTTTAGGTGGCCAGTGCCCACGACACCGACCCCCCAACAGAAACCAAATCCATGGTGGCCCCAATCCCCACCTGCCCAATAAAAAAATACCTGGTGGCACGGTGGCCCCAATCCCCACCCAATAAAAAGAAATCTCTGGTGGCCCAGATCCCCCCCACCCACACACTCACTAAAATCATCCCTGGTGGCCCAGCAGCTCTGATCCCCCCTACCCAATTTTAAAAAAATCCTGATGGCCTTAGCAGCACCAATCCCACCCACCAATAACAAAAAGGCCTGGCGGCCCCCGAACCCCCTCCCCACTCCCCCTCCCAGTACCCTTTGTCTGGAGCAGGGGTGTTTCCCACATGCTCCCGACCCTACGTGCCACCTTGAAAAATGGTGGTGCCTGGCCCCACGTGGTGCATCCTGGGTTGCACCAGGTGGGGTCAGACTGCCATATAAGGCAACCAACCCCCCCCAAATGCACCAAGGATGCACCGCGTAGGGCCAGGCACCATTTTTCAAGATGGTGGTGCAGGGGTGGGAGTGCATGGGCAATGCTCCCAATCCAGGTTAAAGTTATCAGAAGGGGAGGGGTTTCGGAGGCCACTGGACCACCAGGTCTTTTTGTTATTGGGTGGGCAGGATCACGGCAGGTGAGCCACCGGGGGGGGATTTATTGGGTGGATGGAAGGATGTGGGCCGCTGGGCCACCAGGGATTTTTTTTATTAGGTGGATAAGTGGGTGGGATAGCTATCCAGAGGGTCGCCATGAGTAGACTCCGACTCGACGGCACTTAACAACAACAAGTGGGGGGGGAGATCGAAGCCACTGGGTCACCAGGGATTCTTTTATTGGGCAGGCTGCCGGTGGTTTGGTTGGTGTCTGGGACACTGGCCCCCCGACAGTATTCTGATGGCTACAGGGACTTTCCTTGATGCCTAGATCATTTGAGATGAAGTGTCAAACTTCCCCTCAGATGACCCTGTTTCTCCAGGACAGCGTACCAAACTTGCACCAACTTCTATGTGCATGCGTTTGGCTTGCTCTCCCAGTTTAATGCTGACTTTCTGTGCACTAGGTAATTTGAATATTGTATTCCAGCGCAGAGTCCGCGTTAAAGTCACGCTATGAAACCCTGTGCTCGAGCTTTAAGCACTGGCCTGCAACTTTGGTAGCCTGTGTGCGTTCTAGAAGCTAAGAGAGGAAGTTTCATCCCCCAGCTGTGGCCATACAAGGAAAGAAAGGGATTTCTCACCACAAAAGAGCTGCATTTATTTTGCTATTTTAGGGCAAATAATTTCATTACTTTCCAGTTTCTTTTTTCGGAGAGCAGTTTATTGTTTGCCATGATCGATGGGGGTAAGGAATGTTCAGTATACACAGTGATTGTGGCCAATATTGTGAACATGCTGGTGGTAATTACATAAATCCTCTGCATAACAAACAGCAAAAGAGCAATGAAATCAGCTAGTGATATTGTTATTAATCTCCCACAGAGCCACCAGCTGCAGATCTCTCTTGTAATTGAGAGAGGATACCGGCCCTGCTGTGGTCCTTTCATTCTCTATGGGGTACAATGCATTGAAATCTCCTTCTATTCTTCCCCCTATTCTCCCTATCTCCAGATTCCCTCTCTCTCTCTCTCTCTCTCTCTCTCTCTCTCTCTCTCTCTCTTCATAGAAACATTCTCTATCCCTCCTCTCTCCACACAGTCTTTCTTTCCCTCTCTCCCTATCTTCAGGCATTCTCTATCCCCCTCTCTCTCGTTTCTCCACCTCTCAGCCTCCCTCCAGGCATTCGACATCCCCCTCTCCCCCTTCCTTCCTCTAGATCAGAGGTTCTCAATCCAGTCCTAGCCGGACAGGTTTTCAGGATAACCCCAATGAATATGCATGAAGAGATCTGCAACAGTGGAGGCAGTGTATGCATATCTCTCTCATGCATATTCATTGTGGTTATCCTGAAAACCTGACTGGCTAGGTGTGTCTGGAGGACTGGACTGAACTGAGAACTGCTACTCTAGACATTCTTTGAGCCCCTTTCTTCCTGCCTCCATCCAGGAGTTCACGCCTCTCTCTCCCTCCAGGCACTTCCTGCCCCTTCCCTTGGACATATTTCTCCGGTCTCTCCTGACATTCTCTCAGGAGGGGTTGCGGTGGCAGCTTCACAAGTCTTCCTCCCTAGACTGCACCCTCCTCCCCAATATTGGTTGTGGAGAGAACCCCTTTATAGGCTTTCCTAAAGATCTTCCTACTTTTCCCAGCGGCTTTTCCTCCTTACGCTGCCCAGGTGCAAGCCCTATGTCTTCTCTTCTTTACTAGCTGCTATGTGTGACTGCTCGTTACGCTCTGCCTGAGCCCCACAGACCACCACTTCTCCTGATAACCTACCTCTAGCGGCACCAAAAAGTAGTATGCTCTCTGAGTCCACTGTTTTTAAAGCTATAGAGGGGGATATTCAACGGCGACGTTTAATGCAGTTTCAGCAGCTAACCATCGCTGCTGAAACTTAAACCTGGATATTCAACGCCAGCAATATATCTGGGTCCCAGCATTCAATGTCCAGGTTGCCTGGATTACTGGGAAGCTAATTGGGCAGCAGCGATCATCAGCCGCTGCCTGGTTAACTTCTGCGGCGAATGTTAGACCAGCCTTTGCTGCACCTTACTTTTGCTGCTTTGCCATAACCAGGCAGCGGCTCAGTATTGTTGCTGCATGGTTATGGCCAGGTGCCGCCATCAGAACACGCCCCAGTGCTAACCAGTTAGCATCGAGGCATGCACTGGTGACACCCAGGGATATTCACCACGGATAAATTGCGGGACACAAAAGATTTAAAGGACTTCCGTAAATCCCTTAAGACAGTCCTATCTATGGGATTTTGTAACCAAGAAACTTATGAACTATTAACTATGTATAAATTTAGATGTTACAAACAGGCATTAATGTAATACTTTCCCTTTGTAAGTTATGTTATCCTTTAGTCAATGTAAACCCGTCCTTTGTAACCACCACTTTGATTGAAGGAAAAAGTGGTATACAAATCTCTATAAATAAATAAATAACTGTGTTAATCACTTTGAATTTGGGGCCGGTATTCTCTGCAGCTAGGTTGTCTTGCCCTAATCCAGGCCTTGAAATCAAGGCGCTACAGTAGCTTAAAAATTTAGGAGCCAGCTTAGTCATAATACTCCCTCCCTCCCCCCCCCCCCAAAAAAATGGTATATTGCAGCTCCTGATTTACTCTTTTCCCATTTTCTATGGGAAAAGAAAGCTTAATAAATCAGGTCTTAATTGCCGTTACACAATGCCACAGAAGGCAGTGACCCTTCTTCCCCTCCCCCTTTCGCCACTCCAAATGAATATGTTGTCAGCAGCAGATTGGTGACCCTTTATAGCTGTACCTGAGACAATTTCCTTTTTTGCTTCACATATCACCATGGCCAGATAATATATGAAGCAAAAAAGACCACCCTCATAGCCCTCACCCAGCCATCATCCACTGTCTCTCTCTCTCTCTCTCTTTCTCATAAGTCCCCACAGCATATCTATCTCTCTCTCTCTCTCTCCCTCTCTTTTTCGTATAGCCTCTCTCCAGCCTTCCCAGTCTCTTTCCTTCTCATGACTCCCCCCTCAGGCTTCCAGAGTCTCTTTCCCTCTCATGCCTCCCTAGGCTTCCCACAGTATTTCTCATTCCCCCCCCCCTCCCCCAAGGTTTCACTCAGTATCTCTCTCTCTCTCTCTCTCTCTCATAAGGCCCCCCCTCTCAAGATTTCACCCAGTCTCTCTCCCTCTCATGACTCCCCTACCCATGCTACCCACAGTCTCTTTCTCATGCCCCCCCCAAACTTCACCTAGTATGTGTCTCTCTCTCATCCCCCTCTCATGCACTCCCTGTCGCTCACCCATTGTTGTGGTTGGATGCAGCTTCTGAATAACAGCGTAGTAATCTCATGATTTCAAGGCTCACATGGGACACTGTGGAGCTCAACCGTGCACAGAGCCAGTCGTAGTGAAGGAAGAGCACATTGTGCCATTTTTCAGCAGATGTCCAAGGGTGCAACTCCTCTTCCACTGAAGGGGAATATGGTCCCATGCTGGCCACAACACTCTTGTGGCCATGGCTGTGATCTTCGGTAGGGGATGAGGTCCCTGCTGGCTGCAGCTTTCTGGGGCATGAAATCTAGGGCAGCAGGGTGCAATTTTTAGGCACCATGGTGACCTGGCACCTAGGAATTTTCAAGCTCTTAACTTGTATCCTGTAACAGCCAACGCCACTGCTGTCTAGCTCACCAGCTGATCAGTTCCTAAGGGATATTGGTGATACTTGGGGTGCCCCTTGTCTCATAATGACCCATCTGACCTTCTAGCTCACCCTATTCAAAGGACAGCACTGGACAGGGCAGTGTATGGCTAAAAAATTACTAAAACCGACAGAATTCAAGCATGCTTGTGACAAATACAGATAGTGATGGTAAAGATATGACTATAGACAGAGCACAGCAAACTAGTGGGCTGGGAGATCTTCATCTGCTGATATATATATTACTAGGTGTAGCAGGACACTACAGTGTGCCCTCTAAGTTCAGAAAGAGGAACATTCAGGAGTCCCTGCTCCTAATTTGACTCTTCTTGCAGTGTGAGATAATGGAGGATGGTTCTTCCTGACAGTCACTGGTCAGGAAGCACTTCTTGTATTATTTTGGAGGGAAGTATAAGAGGCTATGTTTTTAGGAGCCCAGGGTCTTCTTGCGCCCTCTACAGGAGTCCAAGGGAGGAGAAGGAGGAGAGGTTGTAGGAGCCAAAGGCGGCTTGGACTGAAGAAGCAACCTTAAAGAAATCCTAGGAGCAGACAATACCAAGAATTCAACTTAAAGAGTGTCGTAGGGTCCATCTGCCTTAGGAGCTGTTTCCTTCAATAAGGTGAGTGAGGCTCGCTAAGTGCGCCCCCATCTTCATCACTGAAACGAGGTGTCTGGTTACTCCAATGAGTCCAAGACACCCTGTTCAAAGAGGATTTTGAGATTTTGCAGTCTTGAATTTTCTGAATTTACTCTCTTGGTAAGGGGAATAAATTTCCCCTTTTTGGGTATTTCCAGTTAGGAGATATTTTGAAAAATTATCCAGAGCAAGACACACTGACTCTGCCTGCCTAAGGTACTAAAGGTAGGAGTTTTGTATTTTGTGCAAGTGTTTCTGCAGATATACGAGAAGGAGTCTGAGATGCCCAACCCCGGACTCAGGAAGAATGAAAAGGACTAGAAATAAGTTTATTTTGTGATATTGATTTTCTTTCTTTGAATTATTTTGTTGTTTTATTCTGTTTTTGCATTGTACATGCTTAATTTTTGAGCATCACCAATAAAGGTGCTTTATCTAAAGATACCTTTGGTGCCCATTTTGAAAGCATCTGAATGTTTTTTTACTTTGGCCTCTCCATTCCACCAGAATCCTATACTTTAATCACACTGGTTATTGTTGCTGGTTTTCCGCCTAGTCTTTCTGAGTGCAGTGCCCTTTTCTTTTAAGTAGTGCCTCTGAGGCTATCTTAACTCGGGACTGTACCAAGCTACTGGTGAACCTTCCCCTCCCCCCCCCCCCCAACCCCAGCTGCATGCCAGAGTTTGCTTTTGTCAGGATTCCTAGAACCCCAGTGATGACATCAGTGCCTACTTGCGGCCCGTGTGACCACACTGCTCACACAGTCCTTGGAATGACCTTGTCCTAACCCCTTTTAGCAAAAAGACCACTACATGGGATCAGAATTACAGTCATATTTCGGAGGCAGTTTTCAGAGCTTTGTCCCCATTTTCAACATGGGAATATGCATGCCCTTTTGCTTTGAAACTTTCTACAAGTATTTTCATTTGCACCTGCTCTTTCTGCAGGTACTTTAATCACAGAAAGTGATGCACATAGATTTGAACATGTAATCTACATATGCCCCTTTCTTGCCAAAACATATCCTCTTAATGTGACTCTAAATAAGTTCCTGAAGACTGGGCATACTGTTAACCACATTGAGAAAGGGGCAATTGTCAGACAGTGAATTTAAGCATGTAAATAACAGTTGACATGCATAATTGACTTTGAAAATGATTCTCCCCATGCCAAAAAAAATTTCAAAATCACATTATAGAAAATGTTCTGCTGTTATGCTTACTCCTAGCTTATTGAATGTTCATTCTGCAGATCAGACTCCAGCTACCTGTGTGCAACCCCGAGTATGACACATGCTCTTTCTTTCTGTTTCTATCATATGTTTAGTGGTTTGTTTGTTTTTTTTATGTGCCGTCAAATCAATGCTGACTCCTGGCGACCCACTGGCCCTTGGATTTTCTTGGCAATGTATCACCAGAAGTAGATTGCCAGGCCTTTTCTTCCAAGGCAATGGAGGGTAAAGTGACTTGCCCAAGGTCACAAGGACTGCCAGTGGGAATTGAACCTGAATCTCTTGGTTGCTAGGCTGTTGCTCGATTCTCTCATGGGTGTACCTTCAGTCTTTAGCCCAGATCTTCCTATCTGGACAAGAAAAGATTAGGTGCAATATTCAGATTCCCCTTATTGTTGCAAAAGCCCTCAGAGACTTTTTACCCACGCTTTACATCAATATTCGAAATGAAAATACATGCATACTTTCCCTTTGAAAATTCCCTAAAATAAAAGTACTCACAGAGATTAGCACTTGCTTTTTCCGCTGATACTTATTCCAACCAAAACAATGGGACATGTTTACTAAGATTCACACTGGTAGAGTGCGATCAGCCCCAAAAATAAGCATAGGCGTGGCGCTGAACCCACATGATAAAATGGGGACATTTCCGGCATGTTCTCATGTTGCTAGCATGGGTTTCACATCAATCCCTGCACTCCTTCTGTGTAGTGCAATCAGCATGGGTGCACTTGAGCCACCCATTGAGAGGGTGTTAAGTACACCCTTGCTAAGTACAACATCACCAGGGAACATGGCCAAAAACACCTACGCTATCTGCGATGTACATGCTTCACCCCAGAACTGCATTTTTAGCATGTGGTATTTTTTATCACAGTATACTAAACTTCATTCTACCTGGTAGCTCACTTAACTAAACAAGACCCTATGGGAGTCATTCCAAAACATGAATAAGCCACTTGGACGTGTGACAAAGATGTGTTTCTAGTGAAAATATTTACCACTCTATTCCACAACTCCCGCGGCCCTGCACGGACATAGCAGTAGTACCGGAATCTCAGAACATGGGCAGAAGGGGGTGGAATGGGGGCATGGTCAGCCACGGAGATGTAGAAAGGGTATTCAGGAAAGGCCTGTGTATGTCTTCAGTGTTTCCGCTGGACGTCCACATTATACCAGTGGCAATGTGGACTAAGGCTAGGACTTAAACATATTTCTGCTCTGCACCTCACTGCATCCCATACTGATGAATGGGTGTGACAAGTATGTTTTGAACTGGTGCGTCTGCAGTATGGAGGAACACAATGTGCACTTGTAAAGAACAGAATGCAGAGGTGAGGGAAGGTTGTATGGTAAAGCCACATTATTAATCATCCCTACAGAAATATGCAGATGTGCAATGCTGATTATTCTTGCTATGCTGACGTCTGCTGTTAGTGGTAAAAGAGCAAATCTAGGGGACAGTAACAATTTCTATGCTATAAAAAAGGGAAATGTTGCAGTACGAATTGTAAGTCAGTGCATGTGGAAAAGACTCTCCTATGATAAATCGCAACATATCAGATATGTTGTAACTATGAGGCTAGTGCAATAGTGTACATTTGGGCAGGGCCGGCCCGTCCATTGAGCGAGAATGTTGTTCGCACAGGGCCCCATGCTTCAGGGGGCCCCGCGTGAACCACATTCTCATCAATGGACGGCTGCAGAGGGAGCTGGGAAAGCCTGCGCGAGGCCCTGGCTCCCTCTGCACAGACCCCCAGCAAGAAGAGCCTTTAACCTCTCCCAGCATTCATGGCTTCATTGAAACAGCTGCCAGCGTGAAGGTAAAGGCTCTTAACGCTGGCGGGCTGTGCAGAAGGAGCCGGGGCCTCGCACGGGCTTCCCCGGCTCCCTCTGCAGCCCCTTAGATGGCGCAGGGCTATCTGGAGGGGGGCAGCTAGGACTGGATGGGCTGTGATGGGGGGCAGGAAACAAACTGGAAATGGGCTGTGATAGGGGGGAAACAGACTGGAAATGGGCTGTGATGGGGGAGAAACAGACTGCAATTGGGCTGTGATGGGGGGAAATGGACTGCAATTGGGCTGTGATGGGGAAGACTGCAAGTGGGCTGTGATGGTGGGGGGGAAACGGACTGGAAATAGGCTGTGATGGTGGGGGGACACAGACTGCAAATGGGCTGTGATGGGGGGGAAACGGACTGGAAATGGGCTGTGATGTGGGCGGGAACACACTCCAATGAGGAAGTGAGGGGGGGAGGACTCCAAATGGGCTGAGATTGCGGGGGGAAACGGACTGGAAATGGGCTGTGATGGGGGAATGGACAGCAATTGGGCTGTGATGGGGGGGAGGACTGCAAGTGGGCTGTGATGGTGGGGGCGGGGAAACAGACTGGAAAGGGGCTGTGATGGGGGAAATGGACTGGAAATGGGCTGTGATGGTGGGGGAGGGTGGGGGAGGGGAACGGACTAGAAATGGGCTGTGATTGTGGGGGGGAAACGGACTGCAATTGGGCTGTGATGGGGGAAATGGACTGGAAATGGGCTGTGATGGTGGGGGGGAATGGACTGGAAATGGGCTGTGATGGTGGGGGGGAAACGGACTGCAATTGGGCTGTGATGGGGGGAACGGACTGCAAATTGGTTGTGATGTTGGGGGGGATAGGACTGCAAATGGGCTGTGATGGTGGGGGGGAACAGATGAAATGAGCTGTGATGGTGGGGGGAACTTGGACTGGAAATTGGCTGATGAAGAGCTGGATTAGGACTGGAAATGGGCTGATGAGTGCTAGAATAGGACGAAGTAGGCTGACGAGGGGGCTAGGATTGGAAATTGGCTGATGGGGGAGCTTGGAGTGGAAATGGGCTGATGGGGGACTGGAATGGAACTGGAAAAGAGCATATGGGGGGCTAGGACTGGAAATGGGCTGATGAGAAGCTGGAATAGGACTAGAAATTGTCTGATGGGGGGAACGTGGACTGCAAATGGGTGATGGGCTGGAATAGGACTGGAAATGGGCTGATGGGGGCCGGAATAGGACTAGAAGTGGGCTGAAGGGAGTTGGAATAGGGCTGGAAATGGGCTGATGGGGGAGCTTGGAGTGAAAATTGGCTGATGGTGGGCTGGAATGGAACTGGAAAACAGCATATGGGGGGCTAGGACTGGAAATGGGCTGATGTGGGGGCTTGGGAGACTGGGACTAGAAGGGGGCAGATGCTGGGTGGGTCTAGAACTATAGGTGAGCTGATTTTGGGGGAGGACTAGAAAGCGACAGGGAATGAGAATGAAGAGGGGAAAAGATATTTTGTGTGGGAGGGAAGAAAAGTCTACGATGGGCCGGGTATAGTAAGAATAAGTGGAGATTGAGAATGGAAGGGTGAAATTTGAGTGGATGATAAAGGAATAAGGAAAGAAATGGAGGAAAGAGCAAAAGGGGAAAGATCAGTATGTTAAAGCAGATATAGAGAAAAAAATTTGGAAAAAAATCTAAAAGAGAAGAAAGGACAAATGGATAGCTCACAGAAGACACAAAGAAACCAGAAGAAAGTGACTGGAGCAATTGCAACTGAAAAAGAAAATGCACAAGCAACAAAAGGTAGAAAAATTCTTTTTTATTTTGAATTTATTAACTGGAATATATCAGCTCTGGGAAATGTGCATCGTTAACGTCTTTTGTGTTTTGTTTAGTACAAGAGGAAAATAATTTATAGTTTTATTTCTCCAGTGTTGTTGTACATCCCAGGTTTGGCTTTTGGGGTTCCCAGTTTAATTATTGCCTTCCTATTTCTAAATTGTGATCCCTTGTTCTTTGGTGACGGACTATGTTCTGCATTTTAACCAAGCTGAGGTATTCTGTTCATGTAGTTTCTATTTGACAGTGCCACTTGTTCTCTTTCCCCAGTAGGAGATGCATTGGTATTCTCTGAGATGTATTGGTTTAATATTTGCAGTGTTGCCTTTTCATAGGTAGGGCTTGGTGCTTTGTGAGTCCTGGCAGAGCTGTTATGATATGGTGGATTTGCTATGAGTTCTAAATGGTCAGTGTTTATAGTACTTCCTAATGGGCCTGGCGGTTGGCACTGAAATATAGTAACATAGAAATCTGTTAGTCTTTCTTTATCCAGACACTCATTAAGAAGCATGTTTACTAAAAATGCATGTTAACATTATGCAAATATTTATGCAAATGAGGCTCCCTATGCAAATGAGGCCCCGCAATTAACCTCCGCACATGGCCCCACACCCCCCTTGGGCCGCCCCTGCATTTGGGGATTCTGACTGTGTATATTCTGGACTGGGAACGATCAGAAACATTGCAAAACTAAGATAGAGTTGAAATTACCTTGGTCAGAGCTGGCCCGTTTATTCAGCGAATCTAGACGGTTGCCTAAGGTGGTAGCAACCTTTGGCACAACCCTAAACATGGTATATGTTTCATATTTTTTGGCTGCAGGGTATGTCATGACCTACCTGATCATATTTACATGCTCTTATACTATATTAGGGTGCAATGTGCTAACTTAGCACTTTTGTGGGCATGCCAAGGAATACTATGTACTCTTGTTTGCATCAGCTGTCATTTCACATTGGTTTTTATGTCTGGTTTGCATCAGCCAACTACTGTCAGTGAGCACAGCAGCATAGGAGATGCATGTTTTACAGAGGAGGTGTGGCTGCCACTGGTACCACGTGGCGATGGGTAAGAGTGGAGATGTATAACTTTACAGAATACGGTGAGCGCCGACACGTCCATACCCAATGGCAGCATCTATCCATGTCCCGTGGGATGGGCAGAACCATGTTTGTACACAAGAGTGCCAATTCCAGAACCTCGGGTATGTCTAGCCCCGTGAAAGCGGACTCATATTTATATCAAGCCCGTCTCTGAGTTAGACATTTCTGCGGGCCGGAAGTTGATGTTTATTTATATTTATTTATTTTATTTATTTATTTAAAAGCTTTTCTATACCGCGCTCTTTAATATCAGTGCGGTTTGCAATTAACATTTCTTGTACAGTGCAGGATGGACCTGCCTTGTGTTTACATTGAACAGGCGCTGGAACTTGGAGTTGTAACTGGGGTAACTATATACAGGTTAGACCTTTGTCACCATGCTGTATAACGGCGTGGTTGGGTCTAAAAACTATGTACAGATTTTGTCAGTTATTTACAATTTTACAGTCTTATTATATTTACAATTGTTATGGAATTGGGCTCCACGTGTATAATATTGAAAATCCAAAATTATGCGTGCAGTTTTCTCCACCAACCCAAGCCCACCCCAAGAACGCCTCCACTATAATGTGGTTAGAAGCTTCCACATTGTGGCATAAAGTATCTAGTTTTAATGTAATTGAATTAAAGAGCCATAAGCTGCCTTTCAGTGGATTAGCCTGTTCAAAGTGGTATGCAACCAATGTGCATAAACACAATACAGTAAAAAAATATGAATAAACAAACAACATTTAACACCTTGCACATGCATAGTCTGGTTTCTTGTAAAAGGAAAAACACTCAAAATTCCCATGATCTGAGAGAGATGGGGACAGGAAGGGACAGTGAAAACCAGAGGAGACATTAAATAAAACAATCTTAATCACGCATCATTAATTCAAAACGTTTTTGAATACTTTAATAAAAAACTAAGGAAAAAAAATATGCACCAAACTCACATACAGGGTGGACAATGTTCAAACAGACAATTTCCACAGGTTAAAATGCTTCATACTCACTGAAATGCCCTTGAAAACTGCCCTCTTTGGTGGTAATGATACAAAGGATTTTTCATGCATAAACCCTGTTTTACTTGCATAAAGAACCTCTTATAAAATTACCTCAGGGGTTATGCACATAAAAGAGCACATGATCACTAAAATGCATGTTCTTATATATGACTCCGGTATAAGCATGGTTGAGGGCAAGCTTTGGACAAAACGTGGGCAGAGTCACACTTTGGGGCATGTTCACCAAGGTGTGTGCCAGCCCATGCAGTTGAGCCGCCAAATTAGTGTGGAGCCCCGCACTAATACTTAAAGGGATGTGCATCCTCCTCCTGCCGAAAGCACGATGCTAATGCGCAGCTCCGTGCTAACCAGCACATGGATGCCCTGAACACCACGCATCGAGGTGGCATTTAGTGAACCAGCGCTAATGGCAATAGGTGCAGTTAGCATGTGCCCAAAACACCCACACTAACCGTGATGTGCCAATGTCCACGCTATGCTCTTAACCCACCCAGTCCCCACTTAATCACATGGTAATCGGCTAGCATGTGATGTTTAGCTTGTGGCCCTGTGCTGTTAGCACGGCATCTTCACCACGCTTCAAACGCCGCACTATCGGTTAGCGCACTTTAGTAAACATGCCCCTTTATATGTGTACTTTCAGTGTGAACATTTACGCCTGCTGCAGAGCAGACATACGAGTGTGCACAGCTTCAGTCTAAGCATAGTTTCTAGCATTACATAAATGCACATAGGAGCCTATGGGGTCTATTCTGATCCGGACATCCAGACCCGCTAAACGCTGGTTTGGCAACCCAGATGGCAGAGCTCCCTGCATGTACAGGCCAGTTGTATGGGGAGCTCTGTTCGTGAACAGGAGCAGGTGGACCAGAGGAAAAGCGAGGGCGTGGAGTGGGCGGGGAACTGATCCCGGACGTACAGGGCCCATTCCAAGGTCAGCCCTGTACATCCAGGTTCGGCCATTTGCACGGGGGACTTATTCCACCTCGGAGGTGAAATAAGCCCCCTAGACAGAGGAGGAGGACAGATCCAGGGCCGGGAAGGAAGGTGAGGGGGTGCAGGGGGTTCCCCGCAGCCCGACCCTGGCCATGGCGGCCCAATGGGGGTCGAGCTGCAGGGAAAAGAACTTTGCAGTGGCTGCCAGAAATCGTGGCTCCATGCAGAAGCCTGGCTGGGCTAACCGTGTAGTGGGCCAGACATCCGGGGCCCAGAATCGAGCCACAGCCTGCACGTCTGGCCGGTTGCACCCGATTTTGATTCCGCGGGCACATCTAGTACCCATGGGATCAGAATCAGGTGCAACTGGGCACATCCAGATTCTGGGCGCATGCAAAGGTGGGGGACGCCCCAAACAGAATTGACCTCCATGTCTCCTTATGAAATAAACTGCAAATAATGCCTTCTTGACCTCTCAGTCTAAGGGGTATGTTAACCAAATGGCGTTAGCAGCTTCTGTGCGATATCGGAGCCGAGGCCCCAATATCGCACTGAAGCCGCTACTGCCATTTAGTAAACATACTCCTAAGTGACCTGTTCTAAAATTGTCTTTTATAAGATATACTAATACTACTGATATACTAATTACTATAGCTTGCTTCTTCCTGTCCATTCAGTAAAAAAATATACTTAGCTCTAATAAACAGTGTACTCCACTATGAAATTTTTCCCCAACAGGACAAACACTTGCAGCTTGCTAATGATATTCTGTACGTTTTCTGAATACAGTCCATCTAATAAAAGTTTCAGGAGCAGAAACGTAAGCTACACAAAAGAATATCCTTTGAAATGTCATGCCTAATCTTGAAAGTGCATTTTAAAAGGTAGTATCCCATTATAGTTTGATATGAAAGCCACATATTGTCCTGATCAGGGCTGCCAGAAAAGAAGATTAATGGATTATATTTAATGTATGAATGCCGGGCTCTTGGGTGCCTCGCTTTAGATGCGGCCCAACACAGAAGGCTTTATTATGCCATTGAAGGCATAAATATGGCCGTTTTCTTCAGAACATTGTTGGACAATTATCACCATTGCTGGAGGTCCCTTGTCAGAAGTTTAGAAGGCTTTGCATGCCTATTCATTTTGCATCCCTATATTTTGGCAATTCTGAACTGAACTAAACTAATATTCCATGCATATTGGCGGTCATTTTAGAAACCCTATTTTTGAGTTGGGCATCTGAATATGGGCATTCAGACATTCAAATTATGGAGCCATTTTAAGAAGCTGGGTATATAAACATCCCCAGCACAAGCACGTCTATGTAGCATGGGAGCATGGTAAAGGCGTGCCCTGGGCGGAGCAAGGAAGATGCACATCACAGTTCAATTTCAGAATGGCACAAACATGTCAGGCCTGGGATGCTGAGGTGTCCATGACTATAGCTTCTCTTGGCCATGTGTAAGGTGCAAAAAAGGACCTCTTTCATGGTTGAAACGCTTCCAGGAGGAAGAACAAAATGCGCTTTTTGAGTTGGGCATCGCCACAGCAAATATTTCCTGGCCAAAGAAACCTGCATATAAATACATACTCTAAACATATTACTGGCCCACCGCTGCATATCTGATTATCTGAAATAGCCAGCCAGCACATTCCAAGTATCCAGTTCTGTAGGCTTTTTGGACATTATACTGTTAACACTCCTCTTTAGCTAGCCATCAAGGAGAACTCTACATCATCGTAACTCCCAAACTCCGAACTCCCTGTCTGTGAGCTATGTTTTCCCCTGCTGCTGGATCTCTGGCTGCCTTTAGAAGATTTCTGGTCCAGTTCTGGGCTGGAAACCAACAAAGGAGTGGATACCACTGAGGCTGTCCCCTCCACTAGGGGAGCCTAGGACTCAACTCACATAGTCCAGCAATACTTCAAGAACAGGTAGGACAGTGTCAAAATCCTTCCTTATCTGTCTCATTCATTTGCTTGTTAGTGAGTCTCTAAGGTGGTGGAGCTCTGGGCTCACCAGACTTCTACCCTACCACCCCAGTCCATGGTGTTAGTAGGTGATATTTCTATGGAAGATCCCTTCAGAGCAGGCCCTCCTAAGGCTTGTTCATAAATCATTTGCAGCAGCACATGGCCAATGGCTCTAGTCACTTCAGTTACTACGGCTATAGTGGCAGAAGGCACACTCTCTCCTTCTTTTTGCCAGCCCAC
The DNA here is from genome assembly GCA_033557465.1 of Ichthyophis bannanicus. NCBI lineage: Eukaryota > Metazoa > Chordata > Amphibia > Gymnophiona > Ichthyophiidae > Ichthyophis > Ichthyophis bannanicus. Next base: position 622,543,350 of record CM066031.1, on the reverse strand, counting down.
TGGGTGAGCTCTATGAGTCCTACTCTCCTGTAGCATGATAGAGCTTTCTGGGAGAGAACCTCCATCCTCAGTGAACCCCACTAGCCTGGTCAGTTTGAAATGGGACTTCCATACTATTGCAATCTCCTGCAAGACCCACATCTAGGCCTCCAAATGCTTTGAGGGAGCTGGTTATTGTATAGGCTCTGGTGCCCCACTGTGCTTTCAACACCACTGGGTCTCCTTTCAGGCTGGATTATGATTCTCCCAGCTATTATTAAGATGTACCTTTTAAATCTAGAGGGAGTAATGTAGGGGAATAAAGTGCATACACTATAAAGGGGATGGAGAGGTCCCTGTATAGTGTATGCACTGAGGCTGGTGGAAATTGCTCACCTTAAGGTTACTGGTATCCTGTAAACAGTAACTGGAACCAGCAGCCCTGTACAAAAAAGTAAAGAAAGAAGAGAGATGAAGGAGTTTGAAATTTAGAGGCTGTTACGCTTCTTTATCTAAAATAACTTCTCCTCCTGAAGATGGTGCTGGAAAGCCTTCTGGGAGGCTTGGAGTGAAGATGCCAGCAGAGAGCTTCATATACTCCCAGTCGGGGGTAGGAGTGAAGATGGGGGCGGACAATCTTCTCCCAACCCAGGGAGTGGAGATGGCAGATGAGAGACTCTGGATAGCCTAATCCAGGCTTGGGAGTCCAGCGGCAGATCAGATCAAGGGAGAGCTGCAGTGGCAGATAGCTTATTGGAGAGCTGCAGTGGCAGAGTCCATTCCGGACTAGGAGCCGCAAGACCCAGGGGTGTCCAGCGGCAGATCAGCTCATTGGAGATCTGCAGCATTTGTTCCTGATTAGAGGAGGTGGAATCAAGGCTACAGCCTCAGTGATTGGACAGGATTACAAAACCTCTCTCTTCACAAGTAGCCACTTGTCCAGAGCTTCAGCAGTGGGTGAGACTCAGGACTGACAGGCAAAGGGAAAGGAAGGGAAGTTGTAGGAATGGACAGACAGAGGGATACCAAAATCTCTAATATGTAATTGAAGATAGATGAATTTCTTGACCCAGGCCTCTCGTATGTGCTGATTAGATGAATTTTGGTGACAGTGACAGTCACTCATGTGTTTAGCTTTTCACCTACTGCTTTTAAATAGAATTAGACATAATGGTCACAAGAACTGTGTAACTGTTCTAAAATAACTAAAGAACAATGCTGGCATAAGCATAAACATAGGCCATGAACTATAAGTCATGGTACTATAGGTCAATGTACAGTCAACCGTAGGTCACTGCTGTCACAGCATCATTTCTGTAGTCTTGCAGTTTAGACAACTTTCATTTTGATTAAGTAAATCTTGTTTAATATATTTGTAAGCAGTTTCCTTATTCTATGAAAGAATTCTAGTGACACCTTGTGTTATTTTAAGTTTATGAATATGACTATTTTACTTCCTCAAATTACCCAATAAAAGCAGGCCTTAGAGAAAAGGAATTTGAATCAATCAGGATGAAGCTATGCAAGTTCATGGCACTGATTGTTTTCCATCTGAAGCTCCAGATTAATTTTTAAATCTCTGTGTCATATCTCTCTCTCTTTTTCCCATTGTATGGAAGATCAGATTTAAAGAATTGAAAAGAACCTGCCCTCACTTGAAGGGGTTAAAACAGGAGTTAAGAGACAGTTTAATGAGCTTAAGTACACAATCTTTAAAGGTCGACTTAAGGCACTACATATAAGGTTAGAACATAAGAACATAGGAAATGTTTTACTGGATCAGACCAACGTCCATCAAGCCCAGTATCTTTTTTCCAACAATGGCCAATCCAGGTCACAAGTACCTGGCAAGATCCCAAAGAGGCACACAGGTTCCACAATGCTTGTCTCAGGGCAAACAATGGATTTCCCGGATCCTCTTTAATACTCATAGCCACAAGAAACAAGCAATTTTCTCCGCCAACCACCCTCACAGTAAGAGATGCAGAACTCCCAATCAAGACCTCCATAAAGTACCTCGGTGTGACACTCGACCAAAAACTCAATCTTAAAGAGCACATAAAGAACACAGTAAGGTCAATTTACTACAAACTAAAAACACTGCGCCACCTGAAACCAATGATGGAGACAAAGGACTTCCGTACAGTCTTCCAAGCAATAGTCACACCACATTTTGACTATGCTAATATCATCCTCCATGGCCTCCCCAAGAATACATTAAATCCGCTTCAACTGGCGATGAACGCAGCAGCCCGCATCTTATCTGGAGCTTCTATAAGAGATCATATAACACCAATACTGATAGATCTGCACTGGCTTCCGATAAACTGCAGAATAACATACAAAACCCTCCTCATCACATTCAAGGCTATTAATAAATTATCTCCTGCATCAATCTCAAATCTCATCACCCTTACACCAAACAACAGACCCAGGAGACTAGTAGCAGAAAACACACTAGTTACTCCTAGTATCTCCACAAAATGGACACAACAAACTACTAACAGAGCTTTTATGTCCTATGCTCCCAAGTGCTGGAACAATCTACCTCCAAACATCAGAGCAATCAGGGATATCACCCAATTCAGAAAGTCCATCAAACACTATTTATTCACATTACACTTCAGGCTACCATACACACAATAGAACGGATCTTACCCACTCAGATAACTCTTACACAAAACAGCAATCCAGAACAAAGGATCAAAATGTGAAAACACTGTATTTCTGTCAAATATCGAACCTTGATGTAACCTACTCAATGTATATATTTATTTATATATAATTATGTAGATAGTTCTCCCCAGTTCACACCCAGTTTATCTTCCCTGTTATCTGTAAACCTAGATCAGTCATGTATTGACAGGTATATCGTTGTTCAATGTAAACCGCACTGATGATGAATAGTGCGGTATATAAAAAATGTTAAATAAAATAAATAAAATAAATAAATAATGTTTATGGACCTTTCCTCCAGGAACTTGTCCAAACCTTTTTTAACACAGTTACACTAACAGTTTTTACTATATCCTCCGGTAACGAATTCCAGAGTAAAAAAATACTTTCTCTTATTAGTCTTAAATGGGATGCATTGTAGCTTCATTGTGTGTCCTCTAGTCTTTCTACTTTTTGATGGCGTAAACAACTGATCTATGTTTACCCATTCCATTCCATTCATTAATTTATAGACCTGTATCATATCCCCCCTCAGCCATCTCTTTTCCAAGTTGACAAGCTCCAACCTTTTAAGACTCTCTTTATAGGGGTATCCTTCCATTCTCTTTACCATTTTTGTCACTCTTCTTTGTACCTTTTCTAATTCAGCTACAGTATATCCTTTTTAAGATATGGTGACCAGAATTGCACACAAAATTCAATGTGCAGTCGCACCATGGAACGATACAGAGGCATTATAATATCCTTGGTTTTATTCTCCATTCCTTTCCTTATGATTCCTAGCATTCTATTTGCTTTCTTGGCCACTGCTGCACACTGGGTGGAGGGTTTCAACATACTATCCACGATGATGCCTAAATCTTTTTCCTGGGTGGTGGTTTCTAAGGTGGTACCATGCATCCTGTAACCATAGTTTGGGTTGTTCTTTCCTAGATGCATAACTTTGCACTTGTCCACATTAAATTTCATCTGCCATTTGGATGTCTAGTCTTCCAATTTTTCAAGATCCTCTTGCAGTTTTTCATAATCCTCTTGCGTTTTAACAACTTTGAATAGTTTTTGTCTTCTACAAATTTGATCACCTCACTCATTATTCCTATTTCCAGGTCATTTATGAATATGTTTAAAAGCAGCGGATCCAGCACAGATCCCTGGGGTACTCCACTATTCACCTTTCTCCATTGAGAAAATATTTATTTAAAAGGATTTCTATTCCGCTTTATCCTTAAATCAAAGCTGTTTACAATACAACCAAATGTGTTACATAAAACAAGGGTGGGGGACATGTAGGGGGATATTGCAATGGGGTTCAATATAGTGTGGTCAGGTAGGGGGTATTGCAATATAACTATGTACAAGGTGCGCTATATACAAGATGAGCTATATACAAAATAGTTGGTGGTTTGAACTGCATTGAAATACTTTGGTGAACACCCGTATTATAGTATTACATTTTTAACCTTGGTTATTTTTAGGAAATGCTTCAATGAATGGTAGTGAATACCCTCTTATCCTATGCTGCTATTTCACCCTACCTACTTGAATCACTTACTATACCACTGGCTTTTATATTACTGTTACTACGGTACATAGCCCTGTCCACCGACCCTCAACCCCGGATATTCAATGCCGTGTCAACAGCATTGAATATCCGGGGTCGCTGCACATACCCCGGAGTCGTTGAAGCTAACCGGGTAGCGGCAATACTGCACCACTACTGGTTAGCTTCCATAGGCAAAACTAGGCCAGCTTTTGCTATGCCTAGTTTTACCCACTGATCACTAACCAGGTAGTGGTGCAATATCGCCGCTACCCAGTTAACAACAGCCTCCGCCTCCGTTCCACCCTGGAATGTCCCCAACACACCCCGATGCTAACCGCATAGCATCGGGGCATGTAGTGGGGTTAGAAGGGGATATTCATGGCACTAACCATGTAAATGCCATTGAATATCCCGATTTAAGGTATTTACACAGTTGACTGAGCTGTAAACCATGTATATGCCTTTTGAATATCGAGCCTTTAGTGTTTATACTTGTTAATAAATTGTTATTACTGTTTAAGCCAGCCTTGTTTACAGCAGTGCTTTTTGAGAGTTTTCCTGGGGTGAGAGGAGGGAAATCCTATTCGCTAACACCTTTGTCCCCTAGGTGGAGGCACCAGGTGCCAAACTGACAAGTACCAACGGAGCTCACCCTCAAGGGGACTCCAACCAGGCTGGTCCTGGACCCAGAAATGCACCCAAGGGGGCACTACATAAGAACATAAGATATACCATACTGGGTCAGACCAAAGGTCCATTGAGCCCAGTATCCTGTTTCCAATAGCGGCCAGTCCAGGTCACAAGTATCTGTCAGGTTTCCAGAAGATAGACAGATTCTATGCTGCTTATCCCAGGGGTAAGCAGTGAATTTCTCCAGTCCACTTTATTAATAGTTCATGGACTTTTACTCCAGGAATTTGTCCCAACCCTTTAAACCCAGCTACGTTAATAGCTTTTCCTACATCTCCCAGCAATGAATTCCAGATTTTGATTACGCATTGAGTGAAAAAAATATTTTCTCTGATTAATCTTGAATGTGTTACATTGTAGATTCATTGTGTGTCCCCCTAGTCTTTCTACTTTTTGAAGGAGTAAATAATCAATCTACTTTACCCATTTCATTCCACTCGTTATTTTATAGACCTCTATCGTATCTCCCCTCAGCTCTTTTTCAAACTGAAGAGTCCTAACCTTTTAAGCCTAACCCCATAGAGGAAAGGCTTTAACATTTTGGTCACTCTTCTCTGTACCTTTTCTAATTCTGCATTATTCTTTTTTAGATATGGTAACCACAACTGCACACAAAGTTCAAGGTGTGGTCGCACCATGGAGCAGTACAGAGGCATCATAATATCCTTGGTTTTGTTCTCCATTCCTTTCCTTATGATTCCTAGCATTCTATTTGCATTCTTGGTCGCCACTGCACACTGAGCAGAGGGTTTCAACGCATTATCCACGATGATACCTAGATCCTTTTTCTGGGTAATGATTCCTAATGTGGAATCTTGCATTGTGTAACTGTAGCTTGAGTTGTTTCCCTTAAGTGCATAACTTTGTCCATGTCCATATTGAATTTCATCCACCATTTGGACACCTAGGGGCATGTTTACTAAACTGCGGTAACGTTACATTCCGCGTGTTATGTAACGCTAACGATAGTTAGATAACGTTAACGCGTGGTATATAACGTTAACGCGCGTTAAATTTAATTAACGATCGTTAATGTTCCCGGACGCGTTAAACACTGCAGAAGGCGGAGAGAGGGCGGAGAGAAGGGGTCAATGGGCGGGGAGTGGGCGGGGAGAGGCTCCTGTCACACTAACATGCTGAACTGAAGGGCTGAATCCTACCGCGAATGAAAACCTGCTGTTAGAGGCACATTTGCAGGAGAGAGAAACCATTTAGGTCAGCAATGTGTAGCAAAGGCAGAGAGACCATTTTAAGGTGATGGTAGTGCCACATGTGCAGCAATAGCATAGTGCTCAGGTATGAAAGGCCACTATGGCAAGGGTGCAACTGGGGCATAGGGGGCCACAGGCAGGACGTGGGGTGGGATTGGCTGGGGCACAGGGCGGACTAGGCTGTCGCCTAGGTGGCACATATGAACGCAGAAAATGGAGATCAGCAAGACAAGAACTTGACCAAGGTCCAACATGCCCATGTGTCTGTGTCCCACAGTGCTCCATCCAGGGGACATTACCCAGCAGGTACGCCACAGGGCACATAACATTGACAGGCAGTGCCCGGGGGAGGCACGGATGTCGATGTAGCCATCCCACCCCGGAACCCACACCAGAAGCAGCCGCCTACCGGCACCCTAGGTGGCCTGTGACAGTGTACCACCAGCACCAACAGCATATGGGCATGGCAACAGGCCAGGGTGGTGGTGTCTGTGCTGGAGGAAGCAGTGCCACCCACCTGCAGTGGACCCAGGCCATGCCCTGTACCAGTACGTGATGTGCAGTGCAACAGAAAAGGCCTGGCTGAGGAGACATGAAAGTAGGCCCAGAGACTGCTGTGTCTCTGTGACAACACAGTTGTGCAGTACACACAGCCAGAGTAACGCAGAGCAGAAAGTCACAGGCTCATGTCCGAGTTGCAGATCCTACAGAGCACATCCCACTATTTTACCTGACTATGTACATACAACAGAAAAGCAGCAACGGTCTGACAGAGGAAAGGTAAAGGTAGCCTATGGACCTCTGTGTCCTTGTGGCAACACTGTGGTGCAGTACACACAGCCAATATAACCTGGAGCGGAAGGTCACAGGTTCAGTTCCCCAGCTGTGGACCTGACAGAGCACAGCCCACTATTTTACCAGACTATGTACACAGAACAGAAAAACAGCAAAGGTCAGAGGGAGGAAAAGTAAAGGTAGCCTATGGTCCTCTGTGCCCCCTGTGGCAATGCTGTGGTGCAGTATACACAGCCAATGTAACCCAGAGCAGAAGGTCATAGGGTCCTGTCCCAGCTGCGGACCCCACAGAGCACATCACCACATTTTATCCAAACATGGACATACAACATAAAAACAGCAAAGGTCTGGCTGAGGAGAAGTAAATGTACCCCCATGGACTGCTGTGCATCAGTGGTGGCACTGAGGTGTAGTACACACAGTGAGTGTGTCCCAGAGCAGAGGGGCACAGAGACAGGTCACAGATGCAGACCCTGCAGAGCACATCACCACATTTTACCCTACGAGGCAGATACAATATCCAAAAGTGCAATCCCCACAGCAGTAGACAACACTGGTACAAAACCCATTCACACAGGCACCACCATCCAAAACCGCAGGTAGAGTAAGGCTGTTGGGTTCAGGCCGGAGTTACAGGTACCATCCCCGCAGTACTACCACCCCCTCCACAGTTCAAAAATGTCTGTGGTGTGGTGGGCAGGCCTGCCAAACACGTGAAAACTGCACAGTGCTGCAGTAGGAGTGTGTGTATGTGTATGTCAAACCATTGGTCTCTGTGGCTTCCCACAATGCTCTGGGCCCACATTGTCCAACTGTTGAAAGCATTACCCTGCCAATGTGATTAATGAGGAGCAAGGTATTGTGGGTATGTCCCAGAGAGGGTGAGGTGGCCAGGCTGCATCTGCACATGGAGTAGGACAATGGCTGGGACACACCAGTGTGTGAACACCACCTGCATGTACAGGGTGGCCACAGCATTTCATGCTGGAAGGTCAGTTTCACCCTGACCCAGCAGTGAACATGGCATGTCCAGGGTACCCCCTAGTGCTCTATGCTAGCTCTTATTAGTGACACCTATGTGATTCCTGTTCTGGGGCCTAATCACCGACATACCTGTGTGGTGTGTGTGTTGCACACCCTACGGTTGGGTGCACATGTGTCCTCTGTGAGCATATCCCAGGGAGTGGCCAGTAGATTGTCTGGAGGTAGTCATTGCATGGTTACAACACACTGTATGCTGCTGCAGGTGCAGAATGACAGTGTTGTCCGCTGGTGCATGGCAGGCTGTGGTATGTGGCAAGTGAGGACTTACAGGCAAAGAGACACAGTATTGCCCATCTGCCAATGGCCCAGTTACAGGTATGGATCATACACACCAGCCCGGGAGGGTTATCCTCCCCAATCATGTCTGGGTTTGCTGCGCCGATAGGCAGTCCCCCGTGCCCAGGCACCAGCTGGCACTATCTCCCCTGCTTCCCCCCCCCCCCATGAGTTAAAAGGGGCATATAGTGTATACCACCCTGAGCAGCAGGGGGTCAGTGTGACATAAACCCCCATGCATGTCCAGATACCTCCCCGCCCTACTAACAGGTGTCCATGGCAGCCTGATCTTAACACTGGATATGCACAGATCTGGGCGGTGTCTGGTTCCAGAGAGCCACATGTGACTGCGTAATCCAGATGGCCACAGAGGTACCATCGGTTACACTGCGACAAACACCTGCCACACACTGCCAAAGACAGTGATGTGCAGCAGGACCTATCCCTTGCATCACATGTACTGTGGACCTAGTTCTATGCGCACATCATTACCCTCAAGGTGAACACAGAACCTGCACAATGGCGGGGTCTGTAGCCAGTCCGTGTCAGTATCACGCACGGCAGGCCATCCAAACAAGCTGTGGTAATGGAGAGGCACAGACCCCAATTGGTGAACAGCTGTAGACCGCTGTTCCACATGTGCAATGCATCATGGGTGCTGGTGCTGTAAACCTATCCTGGTGCACAGAGAAGATGGTTTCTGCAGTGACCTGCACTCACTCAGTAATCAGCCACTGCTGTACAACAGGCAGTAGAGGTATAGACCACTCTTTAGTACACTGATGTTGCAAACAGTGACTATGTGGTGACTCCATGTTGTTTCCCCCCTCATGGCTGCCCAATTCTGATGCTTTGCATGCTGCAACAGGCGTATCCATGCAGAGCCGTGCTGCCAGGCCATAACAGCCACACGCCAGATGCCAAACTCCCCCCTCTCCATCTATCTGCATCTTGCAGCTGTGTAGAGTCCTGTCTGGCTGTGCAGGGTGTCACCCAATGTCCTGCGCTGGTACCCTGTCCCACATTGCTCATCTGTGTGCGTGCCTTGCCTATGACCGATGTGCGTGGTACCACCACTGCGCTATCGACCCAGCATTGTAAATATCCTGCCACCACTGCCCCCACTGGGGGACATGGATCTGCGCCATCTGCAGCCCAATGTTTCATCAGTATGTGTCATTGGAGAGGTGGCCTAGTGGTTGGGCAAGATACCCCCAAGTCAGAAGGTTGCGGGATCAAATCCCACCAAAGGACAACAACCATGTGCTGGAAGGCCTGGGATCCCTAGACGCACAGGTGCTCCCTGTGGTCATGTGCAAGCCACCTAACCCAACATTGCCTATGTTCCCTGTAAAAATAGTTTTCCCTGAGTCACAATGCCCTGTGCAATGTAATATAAGTTTGTGAAATGTAAACCACACTGGTATCATCAGAGGCAGCATATAAGATATGTGAGATACATAAATATTGTGATGAAGCAGACGCCAGTAAACCCATGGAGGTAGAAGAAAACACTGATCCCTTTAAAGAAAATGATATACATAAAGTGCAGTTAGTGAGAAGTGCAGCTAGAGGGAGCATGCACGGAGATTCAGAAGGTAGGCTGACACGCCCAGGTTAGGATGATGCAAGAACTAATTCAAAGCATAATCAGATACACCTGGTCAGAGGGACAGAAACCTTAGCTGAGAAACAGCTTTATAAGCAAAGCATAGACAAGCCAGAGGAGAGAGGAGTGGCACGAGCCGCAGCAGCTGCTGATAGAGAAGAAAGAGAAAGGAGACGGCTTCAAGGAGAGGGGAAAAGGCAGTGGAACTTGCAGCCCTTGCAGAAAAGGAACAGGTTCCAGGAGAGCCAGTTTCAGGCTGGGAAGCTCCAGAAGGAAAGCTTCAGGAGGGACAGAAGAAGTACCTGGAAAGTGCCTGGTAGGGAGAATACCAGAGACGCAGACCCAAGAGTTCAGAGGTACCTTCATACTTCTTCCCCTGTATGGGAGCCACAAAGAGTTCAGAGGTGGGTGAACAAGACTCAGCCCAGGAATCTAAGAGACGCAGATCTGAACCAGGAACTGAGGCCAGGTCTCAGAAAGGCCCGGAAGCCAGGGAGCCATAGCAGCAGCCAACACAGTTGGAGAAAGGTTTGGGAACCTGTAAAAAGAGTGCTTACTTAAAGTTCTGTTGCATATTTGCCAGACCGGGTACAGCCAGGCTATAGAGCCTTAGAAAGAAGTTCTGAAGTAAAATCAGTAGTATATGGGGAAAGCTCAGGGGCAACAGATATTTCAGCAGAACAAGAGGCTATGCAGATAGACTCTGCTGAACCTGACCCTTTGCTAACTGAATACCCTGTGGACTGTACGCTTTGTTGTGCTGGGAGTTGAGAATCCTTGAGAGAAATATAGCATGCAGGACATACTTTTGAAGCACAGTTTTGTTCGACAAGCTGAAAGAAGAAGCATTGCTTTTGTTTGTATAACCTGTTTTGTTTGAACCTGCATAACTAACAAGGACTGTGAAGCATATATAAGTTTTTGACCTACGTAAATACCTTATGTGAAAATCCTGAACAAGGTGAAAATCCTGTTGTCTTCGTTTGAACCTTTGTGCATTAAGGGAATAAAACCCTATACTTTACCATTCATATGGCTTACACAACTATTCATTTAGAAGAAAGGGACTACTAGTACCAGCATGCATCTGGGCTAGCAAAAGTTTCTACCTTCAATACAACAATAATGTCCACCCTGACCTTTAAGCCCGTGGCTAAAGGGATGGTGTTGTGACAATATATATATATTTAAAAAAAAAACCTGTCAAGTCCTGCATCGTCAAGCCCAGCCCACCCGGCCCTCCCCCCTCCTCCAAACACCTGTTGCCAAAGGAGTGTGCTACAGCGCCATAATGCGGCTGGGGTTTCGCAATATGTCTGGAAAGGGTGTAATGTCTAACTGCAGAATATTTATTTAATTTTTTATACCGCGCTTTTTAGAATCAGTGTGGTTTACATGTATACTAACAGGTACTTTTTATTCCCTTGTCCTCGAAGGGCTCACAGTCTAACTGTATCTGAGGCAATGGAGGGTTAAGTGGCTTGCCCAAGGCCACAAGGAGTGGCCATGGGACTAGAGAGCCCAGTCCCTACAGCCTGAGGTTGCTTGTCCCCATGTGTGAATTGAACCCCCCAGCCTTCTGGCCTGAGGTAACCTGTCCCAACCACTGAACCACTCCTCCCTCCCTACCTCAAACTACGGAAGAGAATACAATAATGCCAAAAGGATGGGAATCTGGCACGTCCCACCCACAAATAACAGCCGTGACAAGATACATTATAGAATGCCTGAAACATCAACAAATACCAAAAATGTCTCAAACGTGTGTACGCGTGGAGGTACGCATGCGGGCACGCATGGCGGTACGCGCGTGCGGTGGATGCATGGCAGTACACACAGGGGACACGGGTGGGGGCACGCACGGGGGCATGCACACACGCAATGCGCAGCTGCACCGTCACTGCGTCATCGGAGCGTTGAGCACACAGCAGACAAGATGGCTGCCAGTTTAAGGAAGCCTGCGTTCTCCGATGCAGACCTGCACCTGCTGGCTGAACTTATCTGTCTGCGCTAGGAGCGTCTGTTCCCTGGCTCATCACGCAGACAAAACCTCAACAGGGTGTGGAGGTAATGGGTGCACCTCACCAGGTGCTACAAACGCGCTGCAGACTACCCACATGAGGTAAGTGCATGGGGACAGGCACACAAACCTAGCAATGGAAACCAATATCCAGCAAAAAACAGACATATCAGACATGCACAGCAATGGAATAGGATGTGTATGTGGGGCAACCAGGGATCATGGTAGGCCTCACGGCTGATGTGTGCAGGTCTGCCCCATCTGCAGGATGCACCAGCCAGCATCACAGAGGTCTGTCAACCCTTTGAAGGCTTACTCGAAGTAATTAAACCACATCCCGCATCTGGACTACGATGTGGTATATATATCAGGAAACTGTACCCACCATATGCAATAGCAGCTAACAGTGATTTGCTGCCTGCTCTGATCATGTATGATATACCATATGATAGGAATATCACGTCAGAATATTGTCTCCTAAGAGATGTGAGACTGGCCAGGAAAGGTGGATGAATCACCCAGGTGCTGAGGTACTTGTCCCCTCTGCAGGTCCACAGATAGCCCCATCACCAGGATGCCTAGGGCCACATTACAGAGCCCTATTACCCATCCTGGTGCTGAGGTACCTGCCTCTGGTTTAGTTTCACAGGGCTGCCTTAGCCCCAGGATGCCCCAGGCCTTCTTGCAGAGCCCTGTGACCCTTCCTGGTGCTGAGGTACCTGTTCCTGGTCTAGGTTCACAGGGCTGCCTTATCCCCAGGATGCCCCAGGCCGCCTTGCAGAGCCCTGTCAACTATCCTGCTATCCATCCTGGTTGTATGGTGGTTGCTCCTGTCACTGTTTCACAAGGCTGCCTTAGCCCCAGGATGCCCCAGGCATCATTGCAGAGCACTGTTATCCATCCTGGTGCTGAGCTACCTGCCCCTGGTTTAGTTTCACAGGGCTGCCGTAGCCCCAGGATGCCCCAGGCCTCATCGCAGAGCCCTGTTATCCATCCTGGTGCTGAGGTACCTGCTCCTAGTTCGGTTTCACAGGGATGCCTTAGCCCCAGAATGCCCCAGGCCGCCTTGCAGAGCCCTGTCAACCATCATGGTGCTGAGGTACCTGTTCCTGGTTTAGTTTCACAGGGCTGCCTTAGCCCCAGGATGCCCTAGGCCTCATCGCAGAGCCCTGTTATCCATCCTGGTGCTGAGGTACCTGCTCCTGGTTCAGTTTCACAGGGCTGCCTTAGCCCCAGAATGACCCAGGCTGCCTTGCAGAGCCCTGTCAACCATCCTGGTGCTGAGGTACCTGCTCCTGGTTCAGTTTCACAGGGCTGCCTTAGCCCCAGGATGCCCCAGGCTTCATCACAGAGCCCTGTTAACCACCTTGGTTGTATGGTGGTTGTACCTGTTACAGTTTCACAGGGCTGCCTTAGCCCCAGGATGCCCCAGGCCTCATTGCAGAGCCCTGTTATCCATCCTGGTGCTGAGGTACCTTCTCCTGGTTTAGTTTCATAGGGCTGCCTTAGCCACAGGATGCCCCAGGCCTCAATGAAGAGCCCTATTATCCATCCTGGTTGTATGGTGGTTGCTCCTGTCACTGTTTCACAAGGCTGCCTTAGCCCCAGGATGCCCCAGGCATCATTGCAGAGCCCTGTTACCCATCCTGGTGCTGAGGTACCTGCTCCTGGTTTAGTTTCACAGGGCTGCCTTAGCCCCAGGATGCCCCAGGCCGCCTTGCAGAGCACTGTCAACCATCCTGGTGCTGAGGTACCTGCTCCTGGTTCAGTTTCACAGGGCTGCCTTAGCCCCAGGATGCCACATGCTTCATCACAGAGCCCTGTTAATCACCTTGGTTGTATGGTGGTTGCACCTGTTACAGTTTCAGAGGGCTGCCCTAGCCCCAGGATGCCCCAGGCCTCATTGCAGAGCCCTGTTATCCATCCTGGTGCTGAGGTACCTGCTCCTGGTTTAGTTTCACAGGGCTGCCTTAGCCACAGGATGCCCCAGGCCTCAATGCAGAGCCATGTTATCCATCCTGGTTGTATGGTGGTTGCACCTGTTACAGTATCACAGGGCATCCTTTAGCCCCAGGATGCCCCAGGGCTCATTGAAGAGTCCCGTCACCCTTCCTGGTGCTGACATAACTGACCGTAGGTTAGTTTCACAGGGCTGCCACAGGCCACATCCAGGTGGTAGGTCAGTCACCCTGGCATTATGAGAGGTGCACAGGCCGGTTGGTGCGGGTCTGGCCCACCCACATGTTGCCCCAGGACACAGGAGAGCATTGGTGGCCCACACCCTGGCCCCACCTGAGCATGGCTGGAGCTGTGCCCAAGGCCCAATGGTGGCACACATGATCAGCCCCCCCCCCCCATGCGCACAGCGGCACATGCCACGCAGCCTGTGCATATGTTGGACATGTGTTTTAGCCAGGCAGATGGGTGTAGCTGACATGCTGGCACAGTGCATATGTGTGGGGTGCGGTGCAAGCCCTGCCCCCTCCCGGGTACACCATGTATGGATGATGGTGCCATGCATGTCCTCCGCCAATGACGCACGTGACACGCAGCATGGCAGCAGCACATATGACATGGTGGTGTAGGGCCATGCGCGGCCAGGCCGATGGGCTGGAAAGGTGTGGCAGGTGGTCCAAATTCAGCATACGTAGGAGGCAACCCAGACATGTGCACACATGCGTGTGCCATGGCCAACAGTGAGCACTGGACACACAGCATGCATAGGAGGTAGCCACCTGCTGCCCCCAGCTATGTGTGTTGTGCAGCCCAGGATGGGCCTTGATGACTGGCCCCTAATGGTCCCATGCCTTGCTGTGTCCACAGGTTGAGGACCTACGTAAGAAGGGTTGGGAGCTGAGGGCCAGGTACCCAAGGTTCCTGGCTGGGGTACATGATGAGCTGCAAGACCAGCGTGATGGTGCGTGATGCCAACCGTGCCATGCTCCATGGCATGTCCATGTGGGCCAGCAGCCTGTGAGGCTGCAGGTCATGTACCTGTGATGTATATGCATTGTGACAGTGGCAGTAATGCATGTCTTTCCCCCACAGCACCGGCAGAAGAAGACGAGGGCCTAGCAGGGCTGGATGCTGGACCAGGCCAGCCAGTGCAGGCCAAACAGCCAGAGGGGGGCCCAGAGGCAGCAGCTGGCATGGAGGCCAAAGAGGAGGGGGGCCTGGAAGCATGGAGGGGAAGGGGGAGGGGAGGGGGAGGTTTTGGGGGAGGAGGAGGAGGTGGAGGAGGTGGAGAGGAGCGAGGGGGTGAGCGAGGTTCTGTGGGAGCCCCTTGAGGGTGAAAAGGGGGAGGAGGGGGGAGGAGGGTGGAGGGGGAGGGGGTGGGAGGGGATGGGCAGTCCCGAGCGGCACAGACTGCCACAGGGCACTGGGAGCCCCAGCCACCTGCCCCATGGTGGCAGTGCTGTCCCCCGACTGGGCGAGGGCCTGCCACCCAGCACCACAGGCAGAAGTGCCATACATGCAGGCACACAGACAAGGGGGGATGTGTGTCTGTGTGGCTGTATGTGCGGCCTATGCCTGGCTGCGGCGGTGCGTGCCCAGGCCTATGCCCAGCTGGAGCACACGTACGTCCTGGGGCAGGTGCTAGTGGCCCTGTCCATGGTGGATGACTGGCTGCACATGCTGTGGGAGAGGGGCAAAGCAAGCGCAGCCGGCCATCCACCCAGCCCAGGAGGCCCCCAGGGGTGTGAGGGACAGCCACACATGTGACCCATGCCCCTTGCTAGCCTGTGCCCTGGGACTGCCACCACTGCTGGGAGCGGGAGATGCAATGCACAACAATGGCATGACTAACCTGTAAATAAAGAATGTACATATGTTTAACAAATACACGCTGGTCCAGTGTCCCATCCAGCCACAAGGCAGAGAGGTGTGAATGTCAGTCGCATGCATGCCCGTGTGTGCGTGAGTACATGTCACTGTACCCGAACATGGTAGACACCCCATGGCAAGGGCGGTGTATGTCTATGGGCACCGAGAGATGCATTACCACAGGCGCAGGGGGGTAGCATTGGGCCACCATGGCCAGACCAATGGTGGCAGGCATATGCTAATGTTGCACACATGGCATTGCGCATGGCATGGGTGCCACACAGCACAGCTATGCACCTGATGTCACATGGACAGAGCACATGCCCCCCCTGCTAGGTGTGGCATGGAGGGGGCATAGCATGTCAATAGGTCCGTGTGCCATGGCCATTTGCCTGGCTGTGTACATCCATTCCCCCATGCACTGGGCAAAGCACGTAGCATCTGGCTGGGTGGTAACATATGGCAGTACAGGGGTCTGCAGATGCTGGGGGTGGGGGCTGCCATGGACTCAATGATGGACAAGAGAAAGACGACCAAGGTCAGGTGTGATATTGGTGGCAGGGGTACGGACACTGGTGCGTGGTGGGGCACCACGAGGGGGCACGACAATGCACATAGGCATGGGGGAGGGGAGCAAGGGGGAAAGCAGGGTGGAGGTGCCGAGCAGTAGGAGTGGCGGACTCACACAGTGCACAGGGGATGGGGCGGATATGGTTATGGGAGTCTGAATGGGGAGCAGATGTGCCAGTCCCCCGGGCTGGCCATGGGGGGGAAAGGTGGACCCCACGTGGCGGGACAGGGGGATGGGTCACAGAGGCAAGAGCGGGGACGTGGTACACTGAGGCGCGGCTGGCTGCCATGGGGGCAGGGAGGATGGTAAGCATGCCCCCCTGTGGGTGGTCCAGGGAGTACATCTGAGGAGCAGGGATGTACCCACGCTGCGGGGGTGCAGAGGGGTACCAGGCAGATGAGCCCTGGGAACGTCCACGTGACATCGGCCCGTGCCATGCATACACTCGGGATCAGTGCGGGCCCAGTGGGAGGGGGGAGGCACAAGGCCGGCACAAGGCGGGGGCCAGACTACGTACATCAGCAGCACAAGGATGGCTCAGGCGATGGCTCCCCCTGGTAGGGGCAGGTGCCAGCGAGGGCTGGGCATGGGGGTGAATGCAGGGGGACGGGGGGGTGGCATGATGGGGCCCAGACTGGAATGGGGGCTGGCAGGGGAACAGGTATGGGGGGTAGAGGTGGGCACGGGTGGGCATGGCCGTGGGTGGTGCGGCGGGGGAATGGGGAATGCGGTGTACACCGTGGGATGGCATACTGATGTAGGTGACAGGACAGCTTGCCAGGGCCTACCCAGCTGTGTGCCCCATGGGATAGTGGTGGTGAGGGTACAGGCAGAGATGGCCCAGATGGGGGGACTGGGGCGCTGCCTCCACAGTCATTCAGCCCTGCGGGGTGCCCACAGTGGGTGCAGTGACATGTGTGATACGGGGGACCCCGGGTGGGTGTGTTGGGGGGACCAGCATGGCCGAGGATGGGCGGGTCAGCTATGGAATGGGGCATGTGCCGTGAAACGGGTACCTGCCTGGCATCGGGGGTGGGGCGGCCCCGGGGGTAGCATCACGGCTGGGGTGGAGGGTTAGTGGTGTGCCGAGTGGTGATGCCTTGGCAACACACACACGTGGCAGGTGAGGGCTGCGGGCATGGGGGAGTGGTCAGTGGGGTGTGGGACAGGGGCACAGGTCACGCAGCAGATATGGGTGGGGCGGGGCAGGGCAGTGGCAGGGGTCACAGGGGGCAGAGTGGTGCGGGGGGGTAACAGCATGGATGAGTGAGCGGTAGGTCAACTGTGGGCTGGCATGGGGTATGTGGCAAGGGTGCGGCTGGGTATGACATGTGGATCATGGAGGTGACAGACACACACTGGACACATGTTGACAGGCAATGCCACATGAGTGGCCTTTACTGTCACCATCCCCAGCTCTGCTGGCCACGCCCCTTCCCACCCCGTGGTGCATGTTCTACAGCCACCATGGCTGCTGCTGCTGCTGGCTGTCCTGCATGGGCCTCCAAGGCATCTACCAGCCATGAAATCCCGATGGCTATGGCCTGTGCCACCGCACCTTGGCCCCGCATCTCAACGAGGATCCCCTCCATCACTGTCTGCAGGCGTTCAGCCCTGTGCCGCATCCATCGCTGCTCCCGCATGACCTCACCGAGTGCCAGCTGCATGCCTGTGGGGGCAACACAGTGTGTGATGTGAGACATGGGTGGCACATGCAGACATCAGCTGCATGTGCATAGGTGACAATGGATGGACACTCATCCTGTACATCTGCATGGGCCTCAGTGGCATGCAACCTCATCTCAGCAAGGACCTCACCAATGGTGGCATGTGCTGTCGGTGGTGCATGGGCTGGCGCTGGTGGCCATGGGGCACCACCAGCTGCATTAGCTGCAGGTGGGCTGCCACTTGCCCACTCAACACACGGCTCACCGCCCTCATCCTGGTGCCCTTATGTCCCCTCCTCCTCCACTGCTGCAGCCGTCCCCACCCCCGCAGATGTCTCCACCACTGGCCCCACTGGTGTGGGCTCCACCGCCCCCTCAGCCTCCATTGCATATATGTCACCTGTGGGGAGAAAGGGTACACAGCTCTGAAGGTGGGTGGCTGGCCATCCCCTTGCGTATAACTGTCACGTCCCATGACAATGTACTGCATGGGCCACAGGGCCCTTGGGGCGCCATGTGCTCACCCTAGATGGGTGCCTGTGACCAGGGCCCATAATGGTACAGGGGTAGGCGTGGCACCCAACATGTCCATGTCCTGGGTGGGAGCAGTGTCCCAATGGTGCCTGCCTGTGTGTGCATCTGTGTCCCTCCCACATCAATGGGTGTGACTGTCTGGGTGGTGCTGGGGCCAGTGGGCCACCACTGTGTGGGACTGGGCTGCCGCGAGGGCAGGATGCACCAGCAGGGGCCCCGTGTGACAGGGGGCTCCATGCTGGTCTCCTGCCCACCATGATGGGGAGCAGCTGACAATGGGGATGGGGGTGGGGGAGCAGCACGGGCTGCAGGGGGGTATGTGGGCTGCATGTAGGGGGATGGGGTGGTGGGTAACAAGCTGTACAGCGGTGGATGGGACGGGGGTGGCTGGCATGGCCTGCGTGCAGGGTGTGGTGGCTGGTGGGGGTTAGGGGGCCATTTGGGGCCTTGTCTGTGGTGACGGGGATGGCTGACACGGAACCGTGAGTGGGGGGAGGGTTGGCTGGGTGTGACCAGCACTGGTTGGCCAGCCGTTGGCCTGGGGGGAGGGTCGGGGGCGTGTGCCTGGGGGTGGGCCTGTAAGGGGCTATGATCTGGGCCTGGGACAGGTAGGTGACTGGGAGATGGGGGGGCTTGCGGGGGGGCACTGGGCCCAGTGGGATCTGGTGCATGGGGATGGTCAATAGGGCTGGGCCTGGGCTGTGGGTCAGGGGTGGGGTGGACATGACCCTATGTGGGATCTGGAATTTTGGGGGCCAGGGGACACCAGGCAGATGGAGGGTGCAGATCAGGGCCAGCATGACAGGGGGAACCAATGGGCTGGCGACATACATGGTACACAGGGTTGCATCCTAACCCACTGTTCTGACGTTGCACTGTTCCTCCTGCTGACACTGTGGAGTGTACTGCATCACCTATCTGGTGTTGCACTGCGTGCAGCGTTGGGCCCCATGTGGGCCTGTTGTGATCCAGCTATCTCTCCCTCATTAGTAGCTCCATTTGCGAGCCTGTCCTCTGTCCCTGGGGGGCATCTGTGTGCCTGGTGTATGTCCATGGCTGTGTGAGCTGCTTACATGGGGTATGTATGCAGGGATCTGTACTGTGGAACTTTGCCATGTGTAGCATGTCAGCTGGGTGTCAGCTGTTCTGAGGCCTGCAGCACTGTTGGTGGTGCTGCATCCCCTGGAGGGATTTGGGGGGTGTCTGCTGGCTGTGGTATGAGTGATCTGGCATGGTAGGTCCCTGGTATCCCATGCAGGGTGTTGTATCATCTCCCACTATTCCATGTATTGGGAGATATCTGTTTGTGAGGTGACCAGCCTCTGATGCCCTCAGTTTGCGGGACCATGGGTTCTGTGGGTGTGTGCTCCATGCATGCACAGCACATGCTGTTGTTGGAGGGGTGTCTGTGAGTGCAGGATAGCTGTTCCCATGGGGGGGCCTTAGCACAGCGTACAGTGGTTCAACCTACGTTCAGTGTAGCTTTGTATGGTGTGCTGTGGTTCCCGTGCCTTCATTGTGTCCCCTGTTGTGCATCCATCCTGCATGTCCCCCAGTACATGTCATTTGCCTTTGTGTTCCATTCCATCACTGACTGTGGTTTGGGCTGTGCAACCCCATATGACACCTCAGGCTATGGGCCACCATGGGGCGCCCCTGTGCACCATGACCGGTGCTGTGTCATGCACACAGGGTGTGGGGCAGGGGACATGGCATGTGGGCACTGCTGTGTGGGTATGATGGTGTCCTTACATTGGGCCTGGTGTTGTCCGTATGTTTGCAGGACTGCGTATGTCAAGTTACACTGTGCATGGCTGACAAGGGGGCTGTGGGCTGGGGGCAGTGTGTGGGTGCAGCAGCAGGCCTGTCAGACACAGCATATGTCTCTATGGGGTGGCTAGAGACATGCGTATACATGTGTCCCCTGTGATGGCCCCCACATCCCCCTGTGTTGGGCCCTACATGTGCTTGGCTGTGGCCCGTCCCCGGCGCACACCCATCGACCTCTGTATATCGTGTACTGTATGTGGTCATGGTACAACGGTTCAGTTGGGCCATTCCAGGTTCCCTGTCCCTCCCAGGGTTGTACGGGTTTAGGCCATTTAGGCTGGCGACTGTTCTGACATGTACATTGTACCTGAGGATGGTGTACTGCTGCTATTCCTCTCCCCATTGAGCTATGTGACATCTGCCCCTGATCCCTGGGGGGGGTGCTAACCAAATATCTTCATAGCTCTGTCAGCCATTGACACATATCCCTGACCTACCTGCACATGGGTCCGCTGTATCGAGTGCATGGGGCAGGCCATGGATGTAGATTGGCCCCAGCCGGTCTGCGAGGCGCTGCTCCAGCATGCTCAGGGTGGCCCTCTGCAGTTCACCCCCACCTGTGCCATGTGCATGGTGCCTCTCCTGGGTCAGCTGATTCCAGATACCGCGCTTGATATCACAGTAGCGCTTCCTCAGGCTCTCCACGTCACGCCATGGGCCCCCTGCCACCACCACCGCTGTCTGCACCTCTTCCCACACTGTGTTGCGCTCTGCACTGGTGGTGGTGCTGCTTTGCTGGCCAAATAGGACATTGTAGTGGTCCAGGATACTGCCCATGACAAGGTCATTCTCTTCCTGGGAGAATCGAACTGCCCTCTTCCTCGCCACATCGGGCACTGGCTTCCGGCGGCGCTTGGTCCCAGTTGCACCATCACCTTGGTCCTGTGGGTGCTGGATGACCCCGGATGTGCCGGCCACCTCCCCATCAGACTCAGCGGTGGTGGCATCTGCCTGTTGGTGAGGGCTGGGTTGGCCTCTCCCTGTGCTGCTGTCTCCTGCATCCATGTTGTCAGGCTGTTCCTCCTCCTGCAGGCTCTGCCTCGTGTCCGACATATACGAACGGTATGTGCATGTGTGGCCATGTAACATATATTGGGTGTGCCCCACATGTGTTGCGCAGCACGTGCGTGTGTGCGCATTCCGCAATGCCTGCGTGCATGCCCATTATGCAACACGTGTGCGCATGCACCGTCCACACTCCAGACATACATTACGTGCCCCATATGCGTGTGGGGCGACAGCGCGGCTGCTATGCCTCATCATGTGCAGGTACGTGCCTTATGTAGAAATTGTGTCATGCGCCCACATCCATAGCTTCACAACACTCACCATCACTACAAATATTGTATGCCACGGTATCAGAGGTCTATCCCGGTATGTATCCAGTGCTGGCACGCGCTGTTTGCAGTGTGCACTATTGCTGTGTGAGATCTCCATTGCGTATGGCGCATTACGGCACGCGTAGGTGGGGTACGCATGGCGTAATGTATCTCTGATGTCTGGCAGGGTGTGGAGACACCCCAGGTGCTCCTACATGCGTATGCACCGTGGCTGCCTAGGAACGCATGTAACAATGCGCACTACACCATTATGCCTGCAGATGTGTTTCCCCATTCGCTCATCTGCTGCTGGCATTCGTTGCTGCATCTGAAGGTATGTTGGGTCTGCTCTAATTACCTGCCACTCCCCACATCGTATATAGTATTTGCTACTGCTCCATCTGATGTCTATCATGGCTCACGTGGATGGTGCTGGTGTTGCTGTTGTGGCGTTCCTGGGGCTTCCTGAACTGTGGTTGCCTGATGAGGGTGATGGTGTCCATGGGGCTGTGGCACTGGGTATGGGTGCAGTCCCGTTGCAACTCAGACCTGCAGCTGTGGGGGCTCCACAGGTGGGGGAGGTACCAGCGCAGCACCGTCGGCGGGCCGAGGCGCACCCTCACCTGCCACGCCTCTACAGGCCCAGGCCCATGCTCCAGGACATACATGAGAACCAGGTCATCACCCTCTACCGTCTGAGCACAGGGGCTATTAGGGAGCTCTATGAGGTTCTGAGACCTGACCTCGAGCCCCAGACTGCCCGATCTCATACCATACCAGGATTGGCCAAGCTCCTGGGTGCCCTACACTTCTTTGCCTCTGGTTGTTTCCAATCCTCTGTGGCCACAGTGGGTGATATGAGCAGGCCCACCTCCTCACGCTGTCTCCACCAGGTAATGCGGGCCATGGTCAGCCGGGTTAGGGATTACATTGCGATCCCTAACAATAGGCAATATTGGGCGGCCCTGGGCCAGGCATTCCAGTGGATTGCAGGGATACTACATGTGATGGGCGCTATTGATTGCACACATGTTGCCCTGGTCCCGCCCCGTGACAGGGAGGTGGTGTATCGCAACCGCAAACACTACCATTCCCTGAATGTGCAGGTTGTTTGTGATGCAAATATGCATATTCTGAATGTGGTTCCCAGGTTTGCAGAGTTCGCCCATGACTCCTATATCCTGCAGCAATCAGCACTGTTTGGCCAATTTGAGGCCGGACAATACAAGGACTGTGTCCTGCTGGGTGGGTATTTGTCATCTCTGACATGCACATATGTCTCCTGTGTCACTGGGGTTGGGGCACCTATCTCGCGTCGAGCAGTGGCACCTGTGGTGTGTCGGTCGGCCCCTATGACTGCAACTCCCCTGCGACACGTGACATGCATTGATGCAGGTCTGGCCTTTCTCAGGCAATATTCCAGCATCTGCCCCTCAGGCAGTGGCATGTCACTGGCCAGCCTGTGTATAGTATACATGTTCCCTTGGTTTGCTCTGCCTACTGTATGCCACACATTGCATTGTGGCTTTGGGGCGCTACCCTTGAATTGGGCTGTGTCTTGCATCACACCATGTCACTGTCACCAGGGCTGTTGTCACATATGCCTGTGGCCATCTACAGTTAGCTGTGTCTGCCACATTTCCATCCCTCACATCTGTTTTCCTCAATACCCTTGCGGGTGACACTGGTTTCAGGTGGTCCTGCTCACTTCCACTGGCCTCTGGGACTGTAACGCTCTTGGCACCTGTGGTCCAGCCTTGCTATGGTGGGCTGCGATGCCTCTTGGTGGTGGACACCTGCACCATGTGCCGTACTTTGTGCATGTTCCCTAGGTGACTGTGCATGCAACATCTGTGGTTGTGGTGGTAGTGGTGGAATGCTTGCCTCACCCAGTAGTCTTGTCAGTGTTCTGTATGTTGGGTGGCCATTCCCCATTGCCTTTGTCTAGCATATCACGTATGTGGGCTGTGGTGACACAGTGCAGCGCACATGTCTGCTGTTTGTAGGTCAGCATTCCTGTGTCGTGTCTGCCATCTTGCCTGTACTTGTTACTGTGTCAGCATCTGTGTGTGTACTGTATCAGGGCCGTCACATGATCCTGATTGATCTTTCCACATTTTCCTCTGCAGGTGATGCGGGATATGGCTGTCATGACTGGTTGCTGACCCCTGTGCATTTTCCACGGACCCGTGCAGAGAGGAGTTACAATGAGGCCCATTCCTCCAACCGCTCAGTCATCGAGCGCACCTTTGGCGTTTTGAAGAGTCGCTTTAGGTGTCTGGATAGGACCGGCGAGGCCTTACAATACTGATCCATGACTGTGGCACAGATCATACTGGCCTGTTGCATCCTCCACAACATTGCTCTCAGGCACGGTCTACCACTCGACATTAATGAGGATCTTGAGGAGGATCCGCCATGCCCTCCTATATGTGGCTGTGGTGACACCCGTGAGGGGGCAGCAGTCAGGCAACATCTGATTGAGGAGTTGTTCTCCTGTAAGTCGTTCACATGTGGGGAGGAGCTTATGGGTATACATGTACATGCTGTCTTGTGTGAATCGTGGTTCTATCATGCCAGATGTGTGTTTTATGTGTGTCCTTGTATCCTCAGGATTGGCATTTGTTCCTGCCCGGTGCTCTGGCGGCATGGGGCCTGTGTGTACATCATTCACCCTTCAGCTGACTGGGGTGGGTGGACATGAGGGTAACTGTACTGTGAGGGCAGTGCAGCATTGCGCATGTCTGTGTCTCTCTGTCCACTGCACATATGTGTTTGTACACCTCTCGGGCCTGCAATTCGATACCCCAAATGTCCCAGTTGGCACCCCATGGCCATTTGTTTGTGTTCTTTTCTATGGTGTATTTACTGTACATGGGGCATATGTGACAGTGCTGTGTGTATCTATGGGTGTAGGGTGCGGATGTGGTGTACAGCACACACACCCTTCCCTGGTGTGGCATTCACCTCCATCTTTGTATCATTGCACCAACTGTGATGACTGTCTCCACTGGTGTGGGTTGTTGCTCAGACACGCCATAAACTACATGCGGCATGCTCTCCGTGTCCCACTGTGTTTGTCTCTGTGTCTCTGGAACATGTATATGGGACAGTGCACTCTGCTGTCCTGTAGCATTATCCGGTTCAGGGATGTGTCCTGTCACGTGTGCGGTGGTGGTCACTGTTCTATCTGTACCCTCTGCTATTGGCCTTGCGTACATTGTGCGCATGTGTTTGCACATATGTTCCATGGATCCGCCTGACCTGTCTCTTGTTTGCTCACAGACCACTGCACATCAACGTTTCCGGGCCCCCCATCTCCCCATGCCTTGGACTTGTGGCACTGACAGCTGGACATGCAGACATGGTGATTCAATGCATTCCAATGACATCCTCTGCCTTTCCTGTGACCTCCTGTGGCCGTTGCCTACCGCTATCAGACAACTGCTGCTCACAGCCGGTAGGTTGCATCTTTGATCATTTGTGTCAGCCATCCACCTTTACCTGTTTCTGTTGGCCTGTTCTTTATATGCTGCACTTTTGTGGGATAACTGTACAACACCACTGCATCACATGCTGTCCACCTCTGGTTTGCCTGCGTGACATGGGCTTGGAGGTGGCCAGGTAGGGGTGGCTGCCGGGTCTGCAGTGGTGTCTCCTGATGATCTCAACATGCACTGTGTTCAGTGTTGTGCTCCTGTCATATGTTCATGTCTGTGGTTTCAGCATATACATCCTGTGGTCTTGCTCTCTGCATTGTGGCGTGATGTTGTGTGCAGCATACCATGACCTTTCATCTATCTACCTTTCCACACAGGGTACAGGCAACACACCCACCACATCTACTACACTGGATCTTACCCTACCCAGACTCACAAGAATATGCTTATTACTTGCGTAAGAAAAGTAATCAGCTTGCCCACACTGCTAAGCCCCCCATACCAGCCAGCCTACCTTTCTCCATCCCACAACCTCCTCTTGGTCATTTCTTGAGTGGGTCACAACACACTATCACATCATTTTCTACTCCATCTGACAGAGTCATTCAAGACACTATCCTAAACATAAACACTACAACAGCACCCTCCGATCCGTGTCAAGCTCCCTGGATAAAGGCCCTGCGTGCCGAGCTCAGCCCATTCCTATCCAAATTGATTGATGTATCGTTCTCTACTGGAACATTTCCTCGAAGCCTGAAACAGATGGCTATCAGACCACTCCTAAAAAACAGTAAGTTGGACCCTTCGATGATGGAATCCTACAGGCCTATCTCCAGCATACCTCTCCTATCGAAAATCATTGAAAAGATTACCCAACGCCAATTAGAAGATCACATAGATACTAATGCACCCCTGCATCCCTGCCAGCATGGATTTCGCGAAGCACATGGTGTTGAAACATTACTCACAACCTTATTCAACACCATAACCTTAGGTCTCGATAACATCAGACAAGGCTTTGCACTGATCTTCATGGACATTGCTGCCGCATTCGACACCGTAGACCACGAAGTTCTCCTGCTACGCCTCAGAGAGAAGGGAGTTCAAGCTTCAGCTTTGTCATGGTGCGCTTCATACCTCACTGATCGCTGGCAACATGTCCGTTCTGGCCCCTCCAACTCCGATTCCTTCCCCCAAACTAAAGGTGTTCCACAGGGCTCATCTCTATCCGCCTTGCTATTCAATGTCTATATGCAACCCATTTGTGATCTCATCCAATCATTTAATATCAACTGCCTGGTCTATGCTGACGACATCTTGATGTACATGCCAATTTCGACAGAACATCTTGAACTATCCCCACTTATCAGGTGCTTTGACGCTGTCACAGACTGGCTAAATGCACAAATGCTTAAGTTAAATTTCAAAAAGACAGAAGCCCTCTTCGTAACCAGGAATCCGGCTTTTACTCCACCCTTGTCTATCAAGGTTCGTGACGCAGAGATCATATACAAGACTACAGTAAGATACCTAGGTGTAACGCTTGATCAGCAACTTAATATGAAGGCTCATATCAAAAACATAACAAAGTCGGTGTACCATAAAATCCGGACCCTCCGCAATTTGCGTCAACTGTTAGAACCTGATGACTTCCGAACTGTCTTTCAGGCCCTAATAATGCCTCACTTTGACTATGCCAATGCGATCTTGTATGGTCTACCTAAGTGCACGACTAACCCCTTACAACTTGCAATGAATTCAGCTGCAAGAATCCTTCATGGAGCCTCAAGAAGTTCTCATATTACCCCAATACTAAAACAATTGCACTGGCTACCCATACAAGCCAGGATCTCATTCAAGATCCTAATTATGACCCATAAAGCCATCAATAAATACCCTGCTACTGCCATTACTGATCTAATTTCAATCACACCTCCCAATCGAGCAAGGAGATCGAATGCCGCAAATACTCTCATATTACCTAAGGCAAGCACGAAGTGTTCTCAATTCACTAGATCCAGAGCCTTCTCCTTCTTTGCTCCATCCTGCTGGAACGCACTACCAGCAACTATCAGAACCATCAGTGAACTCTCCCAATTTAGGAAGGCACTGAAACGGCACCTCTTTCTTCATCACTACGATGATGCAGTCTTCTCCCCACACTCACCCACTCTCACATCTCAATGCAGCACCTCAAACTCATGCACGTCACATTCCCAGACTGATCACTCGCAATCACACCTTCCCCTCCAACCACCATGAGAAACTTATGCAGTGCCGCATAACTCATTATATTGTTGCATAAAGTAGACTGTATTTATTCATCGTGTCTCCTTGTTAAGGGACTGGTTATTTATACCCTATTTTACCTGTTATACCTTCTTAATGCATACCCAAGTTTAATTTTCCTGTTTAATGTATACCCAAGTTATTATACCTGTTTCACTGTAAGCACAAATCACGAAATTGAGATGTGCAACTCTTATGTTCATTGTAAACCGCACTGATGTCGAATAGCGCGGTATAAAAGAGACTGCAAATAAATAAATAAATAAATAATCTTCAGTCCCCCTCACCCAACTGTTGGTGGACAGGGCAACCGCATGCGACACTCCCTGGAAGATGGTATCATTGTGGGATTGGACCTATGAAAGTCGGACACATGCCTTTGATGGACATCTGTGATGGCCGGGGACTTTGCGTATCACAGAGATGACAGACATACCATTGGTGCCATGCTTTGGCTGTGTGTTGCGTTTATCACAGCAGGCACACAGCACCTTTGCATTACTGTGGGACATTGAGACATCGCACGTGACTGCACGGCCATGCTCTCAGGAATATTCATGGCAGGACTTGTGGGGTCACAGGCATCATCTGCACTGTGGAGACTGCTCCGTACCTGTACAGTAGGGGCGCACATGCACGCTGCATGTTTTACATCAATCGGACATTGTGTTGAGGGGTGGGGCCCTAGTGTGGGACTTGTATTGCTGTATCTATGAACATGTTTGGATGAACAGGCACATGCAGCCACGTATGTGGCACAGGAGATTCATTCTGTAGATCCTGCTTATCTGTCTGTGGACCTTACACATGTACATGACACACAATTTGCCACCATTCCACTGTGATGCGTGCCATCAGCTGTGGTTGCTTTGTGCCCATTGCAGGCTGTGTTACAGTGGATCTGGGGCATCACTCTGTCATGTGTCAACTTCCACGGTGCATGTGCATGTATGTGAATCATTTATTACACTGGTGCATGTGCCAGTGGCCGAATTGTGTGTGTTCCTGCACCATTGTGGACCTCTCTTTGTACCTCTATGTACAGGTTGTTGTGTGTATTTGCCGGACAGCTGTGCCAATGTACATTGATGTGCAGGCTCATTTTTGCATGTGTGCACAGTCCTCATTAGCACATGACAGTGCGCCCCTCACGTTGCACCATCACCTTGGCGGTGTGGCAGCGTCTGTGTCCATTGCCTGCCTTAATTTGGCCAATCCCTGTACATTGGCATATAGGTGAATCTCCTGTGGACATGGCACCCATTGCAGTGGGCCTCCCACATAGTGCTACCCCTGTTTGTTAGTGGGGCTCTGCTTTCGCAGTTGTTTGGGAACATGTGACTCTCGGACCTGTTACCATGTCCTCATATCTCAGTGTGTCACCGTATTTGCTGCTATTTGTGCATTAAACATGTATATTTCCACGACTGCCTGAAGTCTGCTCATTCTCAACACATCAGATGCTATTGTCTGGCCATCTACACTGCTGTCTGACCCGCAGTTAGCCACACATTAGGTCTACACATCTGGGGTGTGGTGGTTGGCCATTGGAACATGTCATCATTGGCATGTTTGGCCATTTGCCTGTGCACTGTGGTTTCACTTCACTGTGTGGCTGCCTGACATTACATCTCTTTATCTTCCCTTCAGACCTTATTGGCTTGGGTGTATGTTGTCAGCTTGGTGTGCCTGTCTGTACCATGCCTCCTGTCAGCTGTGTCTTCAGGTGCTTTGGCCTTGATGGTGCAGACAACTACTACTCCTACTACAGAGCATTTGTACAGCCATACATGGTGTAGGCAGCACTGTACAGACGGGTGGGGGCATGCTCTACTCATTTGACCTTACAATCTAGTCAGGACAGGCACAGATGGTGTGTTCAGGGATACAGCAGGGGACAGGGGGGTTGAGAGCTGGGCCATGTGCTGGAATGTGTACGTGTGATTGGGTCCTGCATTGGTGTAGGGTCTGGAGACGGTGACTGGTATACACACAGCGGTAGTTGATTCCATGAATACATAGCATCACAGTGATGGGGCATGGTCTGGGGTAAGCAGTAGGGGGTGCATCACAGGTGGAGGTGTGTGTGGTGGGGCCATTTTCCCAAAGGGGGTTGTACAGGGGGATGTGTGACAGGGGGTGATAGGGAGCCAGAGTGTGACTGCATTTAGGGCTCAGCAGGCAATGTTTTCGATGCATGCAATGAGGGTTAGGGAGCCAATGACAGGGGCTGTCAGGATGGGTGGGGTGGGCATGGCTGGCCTCGCACAGGATTAGACACATGTCAGCTCAGCTGAGCCAGTGATGCTACGTTTGGGTGTGTGTCTACTAATTGGCCACATGCACGTTCAGGCTTGTGGGCCTACATCCCCACCTGGGAGGTTTTTTTAGAGCTAGCTGACATTCTGTGCTTTTTTGTGCCGGTGCAGACATTGTGGCAGCGGAAACACAAGATGTGATGCTGCCTCCTGGTCTACACATCATCGATTGACAACATGGAGACGTATCAGACAGCTGTTCCTTACATAGGTGTGTACACTTGATGAGTTATTTCTGGGTATGCTTCTGTCGGTTGATGTGTCATGTATTGGCGAGACAGTGCTTTTGTGGGTGACTGCTCAGGGCTGATGTGTGTTGGGATGCCATCCGGCACCACCTACATTCTGCATGCATGCATCTGTGACACTGGCATTTGCAGCATGCAGCTGCATGGAGTGCTCCAGGCTTCCATGGACACATTCCCTTGTTTGGAACATATGTTCACTGTGCTTGCTATGGCTTTTTAGGATGATGTTTACGGGCTTGCATTGTGTCACCATACGTTGAGTGTTATATTCGCACACATTCATTTACATTTCTTGCCTTTTCTTTCATTGTGTTCTGCTCATCTTACAATACACAGGCTCCAGCCTCATCACCACTATGCACACACATCTTCTTGTCTCTGTGCGTTGTCCCCTCTGTGCAGCATATCCTACACGTGCTTTGTATTGGATATGGTGGCTGTCCTTCTGCTTTCTGTGTTGGCTTTTGGCTCATTGTTTTGGCATTGTTGTCCGTAAGCTGTGTGTTGGCTCTTCCAGATCCCCGTTCACTTCTCTCCTCCTCCTCCTTGTCTTCTCTTGCCCATCCTGTCAACAGACGTCGCAACCTGTGGTACATATACATAAAGCACGTAGGAACGCTGCACATTCTGCCACCATGTATCCACTATATCCTGTGATACTGGACTGCAATACAGCAGACGTGTTTGCAGTTTCAGCCAGTGGATGCCACAGGATGCTGCTGGGGCTGCGCAACAGCTGCAGGCAGGGGAGCGTCCTCCCAGGATCCTCAGTCCTTCACTTCCTTTGGGGGAGGTGGGGGCCTGGATACGGCTCACCAGGCACTACAATCGAGCCACCACGCACCCACATGGGCTAGGTGCATGGGGGCAGGCCACACACACCTGGACCTGCGAAACTGTGGGCAGCTGTCAGCACACATGTTATGCATGTTGAAGATGGGTGAGTGACAGTTCAGTGGGTCACCTTGGCACCTGCCACACCTTTCCAGCCATCAGCCTAGCCATGCATGGTCCTGCACCACCATGTCATATGTGCCGCTGTCATGCTGCATGTCACGTGCGGCATGACGGTGGACCTGCATGGCGCCGTCATCCATACATGGTGAGGAGGGGGGGGGTTTGCGCCACACCCCACACATATGCACTTTTTCAGCATGTCGGCTACACCCATCAGCTTGGCTACAACGCATGTGCAACATATGCACAGGCTGCGTGTCATGTGCCACTGTGCACATGGGGGGGCTGATCATGTGTGGCACCATTGGACCTTGGGAACAGCAGCAGTTGTGGCCAGGTGGGGCCAAGGTGTGGGCCAACACATGCTCCCCAGGGTCCAGGGGCAAGATGGGGGTGGGTCGGTCACACGCCCACCAACCGTGCACCTATCATTGCACCAGGGTGACCGACAGACCACTCTGATGTGGACTGGGACATCCTTGGGCTGGGCCAGCCCTGTGAAACTCAACCAGGGGCAGGTACCTTAGCACCTGGATGAATAACAGGGCTCTGTGATGAGGCCTGGGCCATCCTGGGGCTGGGCCAGCCCTGTGAGACTAAACCAGGGGCAGGTATCTTGGCACCAGGATGACTAACTGGGCTCTGTATTGTGCCCTGGGGCATCCTGGGGCTGGGCTAGCCCTGTGAAACAATGACAGGAGCAAATAACACACAACCGGGATGATTAACAGCTCTCTGTAATGGGGCCTGGGGCATCCTGGGCCTGGGCCAGCCCTGTGAGACTATAACAGGAGCAAATACCATACAACCAGGGTGATTAACAGGGCTCTGTGATGGGGTCTGGGGCATCCTGGGGCTGGGTCAGCCCTGTGAGACTATAACAGGAGCAAATACCATACAACCAGGGTGATTAACAGGGCTCTGTGATGGGGTCTGGGGCATCCTGGGGCTGGGTCAGCCCTGTGAAACTGTAACAGGAGCAATGCAGGGGCACCAGGTGATGTGTGCAGGTCCACTCGGACCCCAGGTGGCCTAAGGCCACATTACAGAGGCCTGTATTTACCCCTGGTGCTCCGGTAGGTGCGCCAGTTGATGTGTGCAAGGCGGCGCTTACCCCAGGTGGCCCCTAGTCTGTGTTACATCCCTTGGGGCTTCATAGGTGAGTCTGCTGCTGTATGAATGACACACTGGCTAGCCACATATGCAGCACTTCTGCCATGGACACCTGTGGCACAGGTATGCCCAGTGTCACAGTGCTGACTCATTAGTGACCCCTATGGAGACAGAAGATAGTGCAGCTCAGGGAAATAATGATGTTCTGAGAAAGCACATGGTGGAAAGTTGCCAGGGGCAACGTAAGCAAGTGAGGTCACGAGCTTGGGAGACACCCTCAGCCAATAGGAAAGCCAGGGGATTTTCACCTGACTCTAATCAGCTAGGGAGTGGTGCAGCTAGGAATTACCTAAATAAACCTAGCTCACAAACAGTTAAGCAGACCAAGACAAAGACCAAACCCGAGGAGAGCAGGTTCAAGTGCAGGACAAAGGCACAAACCAGGAGCCAAGATAGGAACTGGAGAGAAACCCAGAGTAGGAACTGGTTACAGGAGGAGGACGAGAGGAGCTGTGGAGAGAGCGTGTCAGAGTACCCCATTGGAAGCTTGAATGGACGTCTGTGTGAGTCTGAAGAGTGCTTGAATGAAAGGTACAGACAGCGTGACACAGCTAAGGAAAGTAAATGTAACAGCCCAGCGTGGAGCAGAGATAAGAAAGAAAAGGTACAAGCCAGGAAGTTTAATCCCAGTGCAAGAAGGGGAGCAGAGATATTCCTGTACCCTTTTTATAAGCAAAGTAAAGGCTTTTTACCTGAAGAAGGGACACACTCTGCAAGGTACGTGAGACCTAGAGTTTCCCAAGGGCTGCCGTCAGGAGTTCCAGCTGGTTATCAGTTCCTACCTAAAGCAGAGCTCAGAACAGGGCCAATTCCACCTAATAGTGGGACAGAGCAATTCCTCAACCTGCTTCACAGAGGTCAGCAGAGGGGAGGCTCCTATTACCACAACAAGAGTGATTTTGGTAATTACCAACAGTTTTCCTCTAGCAAGGGAGAACAACGTCACAGCCAGGACGGGCTGTTTGCTGAGCCCACACAGAGGGAGAGTGCAGAGGGATTGATTCCTGATGTGGAGCCAATGCAATGTGACTTACCTATGAATGAAGATATTATAGAAATGGACTGTAGTCTTTCTGTAGCAGATGATATAATATCTCTCAGATAAAAAGGAATAAGCAGCCTGCCAAGGCAAAGCAAGGCCTTATTCACAGTGGCTACAAGCCTATGTTAAAAGTATATTTTTGTTGCTGAAAGAAAGCTATTTTTGTGTTCAAGTTTTGCTTTCTGTTTCACCCAAGAAGGGTTTTTCTTTTGTTGCTGTAAATATTTGAACATCCTATTTGGGAAGGGAAATAAAGCCCTATTTACCTTATTCGGTTGTCCACAACTATTTTTGGTGTAATCTGGCAGCAGCTACAACTACCAGAAGGCCAGTTACACCGGGGTCTAGTGCAATACCAAAGCTCACCGGTAGGTGCACCAAGAGGGCCCGCGACACCAGTCATGGCATATGCTCACCACATTTTGTGGGCACATCATCAGGTGTAGCAGACAGGGTGATCCATCACTTGGCAACTGGCAACATGACACACTGCTGGTATGATGCACCTGTTATGCAGCCTGACACAGCCAGGATTGACATGGGCCAACCATGTCACACGGGAGCTGGCTATCAAGTGACCATGTACTGGCTGGATGGTTTCACACAGTACCCAGGGGGGCAGCACACACATGTTCAGCTGTACATGCACACATGCAGGTAGTGTAGACAGCACCTGGCATTGGACCAACAGTTTATAGCAGCTACAACCCCCTGCTGCCCATAGCCATGTGTGATGTGCATCAGCCATTGGCCAGAGATGTCTGTCCCATAACAGTCCATATCCAGTGCTGTGCCCCCAGGTGGCATGATTGTGCAGAATGGGGCAGTGGCTGCAGATGCACTGGACACTGCTGCTGCGGCAGCTACAGTGTGGCGCAATCATGACAAGACATGGTGAGTGAGGCAGCATGTGTTTCGCAAGACAGCATGATCGGGTTGACCTGCATCCTGTGGTGCCACCTACTATGTCTCCACAATGTGGCGAACACATGGCCACGGTGCTCATGTTCTATTCTCACTCCATAGTGGCTGCAGATGCTGGCGTGGGGACTTCCACTGATGCTCCATTCAGAGTGGCCCACAGCAGCCAGCCCCAGGTGCGCAGGACATGGCAATGAAGGTGTGGCTGTCGACACTAGTACCATGATGGAGGAAGGGGGTCAGCCGCAGGCCCAGACAGGGGGTTGGGTGATCATGATGTGGAAGGGGAGGTAGTGTGGGGTAATGTGGTTGGGGTGGGCGGGAGGGTGCTGGTGATGTGGTTGGGACATTGGGGGGGTAGGGGGTGGCCAGTCCTGGGCAGCACAGGCCCTCACAGACCACTGGGGCCCCTGCCACCTGCCTCACAGTGCTAGGGGTGTCTCATGGCCAGACAGGGGCCTGGCACACATCGACACACACAGACGCTCTGTCGATGCCACCACACAGGCAAAAGGTACGGTGTGTCTGTGTGGTGGCATGTGTGTGCGCCGCCTAGACGTGGCAAGGTGTGCTGTGTCCCATGAGCCGCGGCCATGGACCCACGCCCTGGAGCAGGTGGTATGTACCATTATCAGGATAGCTGATGGGCTATGCATGCTGCATGAGGGTATCCTTGGCAACAGAGCTCCACAGCCATCCAGACAGGTAGGGCACCGGGGGGTTTAGGTGACATGGTAACCCCTGGTCATGATCTCAATTTCTGTGATGCCAAGCTCACTGATATCCTGCTTGGCATGTATGGTTACTGTTATAGCACCAAATACTTATCTCCCTGACTTCATTTCTGCCACACCTACTGCACCTGTGCAGTGGGAGGTATGGCTTATTGGTTATAACAACTTACCTCGGTCTGGAGGGCCGGGGTTTCAGAACCCACCTGGGGACAGCAGTCTCATGTCTGGGGCACTGAGGTTTCTAGTCTTTTGGACATTCCTTGTGGCCTTGGACATGCCACTTGCCCCTCCATTGTCCACCACTTTAGTTGAGGGATGATGCGGCATAGAAAACCAATTTCTTACATCAATGGATCAGTAATATATCTGGCACTGCCCCTCGTACACAGCGCTGCACAGACATGTAGTTGACAAACCCTGTTCAACTGAGCTTATATTCTAATTATGGCAGCTGTGGGAATGTGCACGCAGGTGTGACACAGAGGACCAGGTGAGGGAGATCAGGGTGTTTATGTTCCACAGGCAGCAGTGGGTTGGTGAGCTTTCAGCCTAGATTTGCTGTGGGTTTGCGAGGGTGCATGCCACATGGACCCCAGTAGTTTATTCCAGGCGTAGATTGCAGCATGGTGAGGGACGCATTGTCTGCAGTTAGCAGTGGGGCAGGGGGGCCTTCCATCTCAGCAATGTGACCCAAAGTGTGCCTTTTGTGGTGACTTGTTTCTATTGTGTTGTTTGGGATAGTGGTCACACACATCTGTTGGGTGTCCTTAGGTTGCTGGTTTGATTCCCATATGTTCCATTCCTTTTCCTTTTCATTGTTCTGCTAACCTGCCCATGCAATTGATGCAGCCTCGTCACCTCTCCAGACACTCTTCCATCTCTGCACTGTGCACAACAGTGTGCCCTCTCTGCAGTCTATCTGTCACATGTTGGGTGTTGCATATGGCTATATCTTTGTGGTGTCCATCTGAGCAGTCGTCTTGGGGGATTGGTACTGCTGTTGTTGTCTGGTCTGGTCCACATCAGTGTGCTTGTTCAATTCCCACATGCTCCTTTTTCGTTCCATTCCCCATGTTGCCATGACCCACAGGCCATCCACACAGCTTTCCCCTCAGCCGGCCCCTGATGCCTTTTCTGTTTTGCACCCATGCTCTTTTGCATGCTGTTTACACTGCATGATGTCTCATGGTGTGTGTGAATGTGTTTCTATGTGCCTCTCGTCCCACTTACAGACTGTGATATGGGCTGGTGCCGCCTGTTGTGCATGTGTGGTGCCTTCAGTGCACTTGTATACAGCCATTGCTGTGGCCTAGAGGTTTGTGGGCTGTGTTTTCATGCCAGAGGTCATGGGTTCGCTTCCTCTTTGTTCTCCTTCTTTTATGCCTTTCCTACACAGGTACTTGTCATTCCTGTGACAGTCATATTTCTGTGGATCTGTGCTGGCAGCACATTTTATCCTCATCACAGTCACCAGCCATCCGTCAGTCCATCTATCTGCGTCTGGCAGCTGTGTGGTGTGCTGTCTTCCTGTGCAGGCTACCACCCCATCTTCTGCACTGTGTACCCTTTCCTGTATTGTGCCTCTTTGTGCTTACCCCACCTGTGCCTGCTCTGCAGAGCACCGCCACTCCTCTTTCCACCCATCATCATATCTATCCTGCCACTTTTGCCTACACTGGGGGACACGTATTCCCATCATCTGCCACCCAATGTCTTTCCAGTACTGCATTGCCAGCATCCTGTGCCATGGTACAGCTGCCACCAAAATGTTTAACAATGGTACTGGCAGCCACATGGGATGCCCGCAGATATGGCAGGTCCAGTGGCTCCCAGTTCTCCCTCTTTCACTCACCTGTTCATTGCCTTTCCTGAGTGCTCTATCAAGTGTTAGGGCTACATCTGTCTCTGTTCCTCACAGGTCATGCATGTCATCCTGAAGCACCTGCAGCCCTTAGGATACACTAACCTAGGGCACCATAACCTTGCTAGGCCACCTTAACCTATGGTTCCATAACCCAGGGTGCCTTCTAAGGTGCCTTGTCCAGGGGTGCCTGATACGGCGCTTAGCCTATGGAGCCCTACTGTATAGGGCACCCTACAAAGCGCCTTATGAGGCACCTTACAAGGCACCTTATATGGCGCTTTATAGGGCACCTAAGAAGGCACCCTCTGTGGCACCTTATATGGCACCTAACAAGGCACCTTGTAAGGCACCTTATACGGCACCTAACAAGGCACCTTATAAGGCACCTTACTTATAAGGCGCCTTACAAGGCGCCTTACAGGGTGCCTTATAATGCACCTTACAAGGCACCTTACAAGGCGCCTTACAGGGTACCTTACACACTGCCTTGTAATGTGCCTTGTAAGGTACCTTAAAGGGTGCCTTCTAACGCGCCTTGTAACACGCGTTAGTCGAAGGCGCCTTGTAACATGCGTTAGCTGATACGGCTTGCTGTAACGATGCAACACCCATGCCTTTATATGAGCATCTCTACCTTTACCGCGGAACCTAACGCGAATGACATCACTGCAGTTTAGTAAACATGCCCCCTAGTCTCCCAATTTCTCAGTTTTCTTACAATTTTTCACAATCCCCTTGTAATTTAATGACCTTGAATATTTTTGTATCATCTGCAAATCTGATCATCTTACTCGTTCCCATTTTCAGCTCATTTATGAATATGTTAAAAAGCAGCGGGCCCAACACAGGTCACTGGAGTACTCCATTATTCACCTTTTTCCATTGAAAAAAATGTCCATTTAGCGTTACTCTTTGTTTTCTATCTTTAAACCATTTCCCTGTCCACAATAATATACTGCCTCTTATCCCATGGCTTTAGTTTCTTCAAAGGTCTCTAATGAGGGAACTTGTCAACAGTTTTCTCAAAATCTAGATACATTATATCAACCAGTTCACTTTTATCTATCTGTTTATTCACACCTTCAAAAAAATATAGCAGATTAGTGAAACAAGGCTTTTCTTGGATAAATTCATGTTCAGTCATTTATAATGGTTTCAATGTTATGCCCTGCACTGACATCAGGCTCACCAGTCTGTAGTTCACCCCTGGAATCTTTTTTAAAAATTGGCATTACATTAGCAACTCTCACATCTTCAGGTAGCATAGATTACTTTATTACTACTTCACAGATTACTAATTGTAGGTCTAAAATCTAATTTTGTAGTTGTTTCAGCATCCTGGGATGTATACCATCTGGTCCAGGAGATTTGTTACTCTTTAGTTTGTCACATTGCTGTATTACATCTTCCAAGTTTATCAAGATTTGTTTCCTCCAGTACATCACATTTTAAATATCAAACCTGGTATGGGTAACTTCCTTACATCTTCAGTAAAAATCAAAACAAAAACTCATTCAGACTCTCTACCATGGTCTTATCCTTCCTTAGTGCCCCTTTTACGTCTTTCTCATCGAATGGTCCAACTGACTCTCTAGCAGGGTTTTTGCTATGAATGTACTTGAAAAAGGTTTTATTATTTTTTTTGCTTCCATGGCAAGTTTCTTTACTAATTCTTTTGTTTTGCCTACCGTATCAGTGCCTTGCATCTAACTTGCCAGTGCTTATGTTGTTTTCTATTTTCGTCATTTGACTCCTCTTTCCATTTTTTGATATGGTTTTTATATTCATTTTTTACATATCATATATATGGTATTTATTATTTTTTTGATATGTTTTTTACAATAGTTACTTATTCATTAGCATATACATATGTTTTTACATATCTTTTATGTATTACTTTACAAGTATTTTAATTAGATATGTTTATATAATTTGGCTCTTTTTCACATGCACTTTTAGAAAACTCACATTTTAGATGAATATTGTTTTATTATTGTTTAAATGTTTACAATTTTTTGTGTTTGTATGTGCATGTTTTATAAGGTTCCCTGAAGAAGGCCACAGGGCCAAAACACATGTAGGGCAGACCTGGTGACACTTTAATAAAGCTCTTGTCCTCCAGTGGCGGTTCCCTCCTGCTCCTTTTTTGCTTCTGTGGTTTTGCAGGGGAAGTACCTCCCTTTTTGTTATTGCACACACTGTACAGCTCTGGCCGGGTTATGAATGCTGCTTGTAGTCACAGCAGGAGGGAAGGAGTCCTTGGTCTTCAGCTTTTGGGCTGCAGCAGTTGATGGAGGGAGAGCACCCAGAACCATGTTCCACTTTCTCCTTCTGCACTTCACAATGCAGTCTGTCCATGCATGCAGGCACTATACACAAGCTGTGTCCATGTGGCATAGAAATAGTTGTTTGAGGGGAGGGGAATAAGGGGTAAGAAGGTCAGCTTGATGGATAGAAAGAGAAAATCTTTCTGCCCATCCCTATGTCCACAGGCAGGACTGGCCCGTCTACTAGGGTAGCCAGCCCAGGTGGTAGAAGCAGCAGCAGACATGGGCTGCTGCGCCCCCCACCCCCCCCCAGCTGCTGCCGATTCTGTTTGGGGGGAAGGCGGGCAGCATCAGTATTTCCAAAAGCGGCTACAAAAAGCCACTTTTGGAAATACTGCCGCTGCCGCTACTCCCCTCCCCCTCCTAAGACGGAATCGAGGCAGCTGAGGGGGGGGGGCAGCAGTGGCAGTGGCAGCTGGGGGAGCGGCGGCGGCAGCGGGGGCGGCAAGGCCGGGATTTCTACCTAGGGTGGCAGAAACCCTTGGGCATGCCCTGTCCACAGGATTTCTTCTTCTTCCTCCCTAACTCCAGCACTCTCCTATATTATTCTCTTCAACCAATATCCTTCAACATTGTCTCAATTTCTTTCTTTCCCCTCACCATTTCCCTGCCCATCTTCTTCTCCCTCTCTCTCTCTCTCTCTGCCCCACCCTCCAACATCTCTTCCTCTTTCTCTTTGCTCTGTTTATTTCAGGCCTCCTTCCCCCTGACCTGCAGCTCTGTCTGTCACCACTCCATCCCCTGCCCAGCATCCCCCACCTCCCTTTCCCTCTTCCCCATTCACCAGGTGGCAAGGCAGTAATTTTGCAATTTTCACACACTAGTAGCAACAACTCTAAGCATATAAATTAAGCGTAGGGCCTCCAAGTTGCGCAGACCCTGTCCCTGCCCCTCCTCCTCCTGCTCAGGTTTCTCATTCCCTAGATAACCTGGTAAATTGACTAACCATCCTGTATTATAAACAGGATGGAGTCTGTACAGAGGGTGGCTACTAAAATGGTTAGTGGTCTTCATTATAAAGCATATGAGGACAGACTTAAGGATCTTAATATGTACACCTTAGAGGAAAGGCGGGATAGAGGTGATATGATTGAGATGTTTAAATACGTCCGTGGCATAAATGCACAGGAAGAGAGCCTCTTTCGATTGAATGCAAGCTCTGCTATGAGGGGACATGGGATAAGGGTGAAGGGAGATAGATTCAGGAGTGATATGCGGAAATATTTCTTTACGGAAAGAGAAGTGGATCAGTGGAATAGTCTCCCAGTGGAGGTGGTAGAGATGAGGACAGTATCTGAATTCAAAGAAGCATGGGAGAAACACAGAGGATCTCTGAAGGAAAAAAGGGGACTGTTGTAGTTGGAAGGACAGACTAGATAGGCCATGTGGTCTTTTTCTTTCGTAATTTTTCTATGTTTCTATATGGGACAGTCCTATATTTTAAGGATTTGTCCCTGGAATCGTATGGGACACCTAAATGTCCCCTATTTTAAAATGCATGTTCCGCTCCTACACTCCTCCACATTTGTACCAGCAGACCTCTCCACTCCAGCTGAAATTTTCAAAGGGAAACTCTATTTATATGAGACTATTCCCAGGGGCGACTCAAGGCAATCTGCTGCCTGAGGCGAAGTATGAAAAGGCGCCCCTCCCCCCCACCTTAGAGGGGGCGGGGTTTTTTCAGAAATCCAATCAGAGACTGAACCAAACCAAAAAGCCGATTAGATTATATGGAGGAAATGCAAGATGTTTGCACACAGGGCCATATCGAGCTGCAATCACACCCTGTGCGACTTGCAGCTTGGGTGCACGCCCCCCCTCCCCCCAT
Organism: Ichthyophis bannanicus; assembly: GCA_033557465.1. Taxonomy (NCBI): domain Eukaryota; kingdom Metazoa; phylum Chordata; class Amphibia; order Gymnophiona; family Ichthyophiidae; genus Ichthyophis; species Ichthyophis bannanicus. The sequence continues at coordinate 622,502,620 of CM066031.1, read as the reverse complement.
ACCTCCGTCCAGCACTGCCTGCTTTTTCCCTGCTGCTATCGCCCTCTGTTTTTTTCACGGAGGCGCTGAAAGCAGGGAAAGAGCAGGCAGCATTGGACGGAGGTATGTGGCGGAGGAGGGGGGCATGCCCCCGATCTGAAAGGCACCATCACTTTAAGCAGATCTGTCCCTCCCTACTCTGACATCGCGTCGGAGGAGGGAGGGACCAGACCTGCTTAAAGTGATGCGAGAAGGCTTGGGGAGCGCATTTCGGCTGCCTGCTATTGTCCTGCCAGCGGTGGCAGGGCAACAGCAGACAGCCGAAATGCGCCCTCCAAGCCTTTCCGCCCTGTGCGGCTGCATCGCTTGCACAGGGCTAAGTACAGTCCCGTTTGCACACCAAGGAACTAAAAGACAGCAAGAACCAACAGCACAGTTTATAAAACTAAATTATAACTCATTTTTATTTTGTTGTTATAAACTGCGTAATCGTTCTTGCTTTTTCTTTTTCAACATATATTTTGCATCCACAGTAGGTGCAGAGCAGAACCAGGACATTCACCCACAGAACTCAATATTTAAAAAAAAAATCAAATTCTGATCATCTCACTAACAACAACACCACTATTCTCCAGTACCAGGCATATTGTGAACTAATACAAAACCCTACAACAAGAGCAAACCTACCATACCATACCATATCAGCACAAACTTCCAAAACTCACATAAGGAGCCCATCCAAAAAAAAGCATCACTGTAAATACTACAGTGGGCCCTGGAACATCCATACACCTATTTGAAAAGCTGAACAAGTCAAATTACTACAGTACAGTATAGATCTTTATGTACAAACTCCATGTTAACAGAACACCTGACCTCAATCACACACTCACAACATCGACCCTCACCAAGTACAGAATAAGTAATGACAATCTAAAGTAAAAATAAAAATATGTAGACTAAATTTAAATTGAAACCCCAAGAAGCCAGAGTCCACATGCAGTGCAACATCAGATAAATAAGAGATGCAGTTCCCCAATACTGTGTAAAATATAAAAATAGCACAAAGTCCAATCACTAAAATTAAATAAATTATTTTTTCTACCTTTGTTGTCTGACCATTTTATTCTCTGATCATGCTGGTCCCGATCTGAGGCTTCTGCTTTCCTGTCTTCTCTTAGCACTCTTTCTGTGGCCTATGGTCTATGGTCCATCTGCCATTTCTTATCTCTTCTTTTGTTTTCTTCACTTCCTTCCATCAGCCCATTTCCAGTTCCAGTAACCCTCCCCAGTATCAGCCCCCTTTCCAGTCCTTCCCTCTCAGTACCTTCCAATGTCAACCGCCTTGCATTCCCACGACTGCAACTGGTGTCCATTCCCTTCCAGTCCCCCTCCTTCCCCACTGTCCAGCCCCTTCTAGTCCAAATACCATCCCAAATATCAGCTCACGTCCTCTCTCAGTGCCACCACCCCAGTCAGCTCCCTTCCAGTCGCACTACCCTCTGTCCTTCCCCCTTCCAGTTCCATTTGCATGTCAGCTCCCTTCCAGCCTCCTCCCCATTACCCAACCACCTACCACTCCCATCCCCAAGTGTCAGCTCCCTTCCAGTCCCCCTTCAGTATATCCCAGGTGTCAGCTCCGTTCCAGCCCCCTCCTTCCCCTATGTCAGCTCCCTTCGTGCCCCATCCTTCCCCTGGCAGACCCTCTCATTATCCGCTCCCTTCCAGTCCTATTCTACCATCCTCCCACATCAGCCCATTTGTAGCGCTAGCCCCTAGTTTTCTCCCAGGGCCAGCAGCACTCTCCTCCCCTCCCACATTAGCCCATTTCCAGTCCCAGCCCATTTCCAGTCCTATCCCTCTTATCAGCCCACTCTAGTCCTAGCCCCCCAATCAGCCCATTACCAGTACTAGCTCATTTTCAGTGCTAGCCCCCCATCTGCCCATTACCAGTCCTAACCCCCCTCCCCAATAAGTCCATGTCCATTCCTAGCCCCCTAATCAGCCCATTTCCTGTCCTAGCCCCCCTAAACAGCCCATTTCTAGTTCTAACCATCAGCCCATTTCCAGTTCTAACCCCCCTCCTGAACATCCTATTTCCTTTCTTAACCCCCCATCAGCCCAGTTCCATTTCTAACCCCCCATCAGCCCATTTCCAGTCCTAGCCATCCCTGATAGACCATTACCAGTCCTAGCCCCCCCCTCCTGATCAGTCCATTTCCAGTTCAAACCCCCATCAGCCCAGTCCTAGCCACCCATAGCCCATTACCAGTCCTAACCCCCCCCCCCCGAGCCCACCTCCCCCATCAGCCCCCCGGAGCCCACCCACCCCCCATCAGCCCAGCCCCCCATCAGGCCACCTTCAGTCCTGACCCCCCATCAGCCCACTTCCAGTCCTAACCCCCCAGCAGCCCATTTCCAGCCCTTGCCCCCATAGTGCATTACCAGTCTTAAACCCCCCCCATCAGCCCACTTCCAGTCCTAATCCCCCCCATCAGCCCATTTACAGTCCTAGCCCCCCATAACCCATTACCAGTCCTAAATCCCCCCATCAGCCCTCTTTCAGTCCTAACCCCCCAACAGCCCATTTTCAGTCGTAGCCCCCCCTATAGCCCATTACCAGTCTTAACCCCCCCATCAGCCTATTTCCAGTCATAGCCCCCCCATAGCCCATTACCAGTACTAAACCCCCCTTCCCCCCATCATCCCATTTCCAGTCCTGGCCCCCTCCCCCAGGGAAATAAAAAACAAAACTTGGCTGCTGAAGCCGTGGCAGCGGCAGAAGGAAGTGCCCCACAGCCTCCCCGGCAGATCCCTCCTCTCTCCCTCAGCGCGGCTTCAGAGCCGCAAAGGGAGAGTTTCCCCTTCTCATGGCTCTGTTAAGCCCGCCGATGCTGATGGGAAACAGGAAATGCCTGAAAAGCTGCGGAGAGAGGAGGACTCTGCCGGGGCAGCTGTGGGGCACTTCAGCGGCAGAGGCTCCTCTCCTCGTTTTTTTTTTTTTTTTAAGGCCAAGTGAGGCAGGTTTTTTGGGGGCAATTTTTGCTGCCCCGAAAAGTTGCCGCTTGAGGCCATCGCCTCACTCGGCCTCATTATAGAGCCGCCCCTGACTATTTCCATCAGAGACACAGAAACATATACACATGCATGTACTCTGTTGTACTTCAGTCATACACACATGCAGATGCATTCATCCACCCCACCCCACCCCCAAATCAGGTACACACATGCATTCTTGCACTTTTCAGATAGATTCTGTCTCTGACTGTCTACTGGTGCTGTGCTGTTTCTACATTTCTCTACTTCAATGCCCCCAGTTTTTTCTTTTGCTACCAGTTCTTTTTCTCAGCCTGCAATAGCCTCCTCACACTTTACCCTATTCCTCTTACATTTCTACCCTTTCTCAACAACCCCACTCACCCCTACCAAGAAACCCACCTAGTCCACTGACTTTCTCCCAGATCCTGTGCAGAAAATCAGCTCACCCTTCCTGTGACTAGTGCAACCTTTCCATTGGCTGGAACCTACCACCACTTATGCTGCACAGTGAGGGGGGATCATTTAGACATCATTCTAAGACAGCTGCTTTACAAAGTTGTAGAATCCTAAAATAATTTAGATGGTTGGCAATCCTAAACTCCTGCATCCTCAGCACATCTGACAAATCTGACTTTGCTTCCTCCCCAGGGACCAGACAACCATCAGCCAATAGGCTGCAGCAGACACAACCAGCCAATAGGGAGCAGGGGGAGGTGGGAACAGTAGCTAGGATACAGAATTGTTATATCTTTGCCAGGTTCCAATGCTCCAAATGAAAGGTGCTTTTCAATCATGAATAAAGTGAGGTCTACAGAAAAAGCCCAACTGCATGTAGAGACTCTCAAATGTCTAATGACTGTAATGTACAATTTTGAGTTGAGTTGCCCAGAATTTTTTAATTCTTAATGGAAATGTTGCTATTTTGAAAATTCACTCTATAGAGAAGTACTACAGGTAGGCCTGATTGGCACATTTGTAAGTAAAGTTATAAACCTAGTATACTGATTAACATTTTGGGATAAAATAAAAAATATGTTTATTATTACAATTTTAATTTTCCTTAACTTTGAACACCCCAGCTTGATTGAGTGTCCCGTATTTGAACTTAGAAAAGATGGTCAGGTTAAAACCTGGGCAAAACAGCTGAGCCATAGCAGGATCTGTGCAGCTTAGAAAATTCATACTGAATTTATGCCTTGCTACTTAGTGGGATCAGAGGGGGAGGCGAGACAGGAAATGCTCCTGACTCTCAGAGTGCCGGTAGGCTCAACTTTAACAGAGCCGCAGGAAAGAAGGGAAATGCGCTCCCTTTGTGGCTCTGCAAAGCTGAACCCGGTGGTGGTAAAAAACAGCAGGGCTCTTCCCTGGGGTATCTTGGACTGCAAATCATCTGAGGAGGTTGGGTGGGGTGGGGCTGGGCTGGGCTGGGGGGAGGTAGCACTGGATATAGTCTGAGGAGGCTAGGACTTGTAATGGGCTGATGGGGGGGCTAGGACTGGAAATGGGTTGATGGGGGTTAAGACTGGAAACAGGCTGATCGGGGGGGGCTAGGATTAGTAGGAGGCTGATCAGAGGAGTTAGGACTGGGAGTGGGCTGATCGGGGGGCTAGCACTGGAAATGAACTAGGACTGGTAATGGGCAGATTGGGGGGCTAGGACTGGAGTGGGTTGATAAGGGGGATGGGACTGGAAATAGGCTGTTGGGGGGAGGGGAGGAGAGTACTGCTAGCCCTGGAAGAAAACTAGGGGCTAGGGCGACAAATGGGCTGATGTGGTGGGATGGGAGAATAGGAATGAAAGGAAGCGGATACTGAGAGGGTCTTCCAGGGTAAGGAGAGGGATGAAAGGGAACTGACACCTGGGGATGGCACTGAAGGGGGACTGGAAGGGAGCTGACACTTGAAAATGGGACTGGTAGGTGGCTGGGTAATGGGGAGGACGCTGGAAGGGAGCTGACATGTGGGGATGATACTGGAAGGGGGATGGACAGAGGGTAGGGTGACTGGAAGGGAGCTGATGGGGGCAGGGGGGTGGCACTGAAAATGGATGTGAGCTGATACCTGCAATGGTATTTGTACTAGAAGGGGCTGGACAATGGCGAAGGAGGAGGACTGGAAGGGAATGGACACCAGAGGCAATCCTGGGAATGCAAGGCGGTTGACATTGGAAAGTACTGGAAGGGGAGGACTGGAAAGGGGGCTGATACTGGAGAGGGTTACTGGGACTGGAAATAGACTGTTGGAAGGAAGTGAAGAAAACAAAAGAAGAGATAAGAAGTGGCAGATGGACCATAGACCATAGAAAGAGAGCTAAGAGAAGACAGGAAAGCAGAAGCCTAAGATCGGGACCAGCATGATTAAAGAATAAAATAGACAGCAAAGGTATTAAAATAATTTTATTTTCATTTTAGGGATTGGACTTTGTACTATCTTTATATTTTACATAGTATTGGGGAACTGCATGCGGAGTCTGACTTCTTGGGTTTTCAGTTTAATTTTTGTCTACATATTTTTATTTTAGGCTGTGGTCACTTATTCTGTACTTGGGAGGGTCTGTGTTCTAAGTGTGTGACTGAGGCCAGGTGTTCTCTTAACATGGAATTTGTACATAGGGATCTATACTATACTGTAGTAATTTTACTTGTTGAGCTTTTCAAATAGGTGTATGGATGTTCTAGGGCCTGCTGCAGTATTCATAGTGCTGCTTTCTTCTGGGTAGGTCCCTAGTATGAGTTTTGAAAGTTTATGCTGGCATGGTATTGGCCTTGCAGATTTTAGGTGACTTCTATAAGGTTTTATATTAGTTCCCAATATGCCTGATACTGAAGAATGTTTGTTAGAGAGATGACCAGAATCCAATTTTTTTTTAAATATATTTAGTTCTGTGGGTCAATGTCCAACTTCTGCTCTGCACCCATTGTTGAGGGAGAGGTTTCTGTGGATGCAGAATATAAATTCAAAAGGAAAAAGTGAGAACCATAATGCAGTTTATAACAATAAAATGAGTTATAATTTGGTTTTATAAACTGTGCTGTGGTTCTCATTTCTTCTTTTAGTTTCTTCGTGAGCAAGCATCTTGCATTTCCTTAGTTTTTTTATGGAATATACACCCTGCTGGTCCAATGCTCAGTTTCGGGAGTTATGATGTGTTTGCTAAGCGCTTCTTGGTGTTTATGTTGGAGTGGGAGATGTGTTTGGTGCCGGCGGGCTTAACAGAGCCGCGAGAGAGAAACTCTCCCTTCGCGGCTCTGAAAGCCGGCACCAAGGGGAGTGATTCAGGGAGGGCTCTGCCGGGCAAGTGGGGGGGCCGCGGGACACTTGATTCTGCTGCTGCCATGGATGCAGCAGCAGCAGCAGCAGCCAGTTGGTTTTTTTTTTAATTTTCCCTGGGCTGATGGGGGGTGGAGGGGGGTTAGGACTGATAATGGGCTATGGGGGGGCTAAGACTGAAAATGGGGTGATGGGGGGTTAGGACTGGAAATGGGCTGATGGGGAGGGTTAGGATTGGAGGTGGGCTGATGGGGGATTATTTATTTTTTATTTTATTTTAGCTGTATTTATATCCCGCTTTTCACCGGGTCAAAGCGGTCAATTGGGAGATACATTTAACACGAGGGGATATGACACACATACGCTAATACTTACAGGGAACATGGGCAATGGAGGGTTAAGTGGCTTGCCCAAGACCACAAGGAGTGCCTATAGGACTAGAAATCCCAGTCCCTCCGGCCTGAGATTGCTGTCCCCAGGTGGGACTTGAACCCCCGGCCCTCCGGCCTGAAGTACCTTGTCCTAACCACTAGGCCACTCCTCCCCCCCACTAGGCCACTCCTGGTAATGGGCAATGGGGGGGCTAGGACTGGAACTGGGCTGATGGGGGGTTAGGACTGGAGGTGGGCTGATGGGGGGTTAGGACTGGTAATGGGCTATAAGGGGGCTAGGACTGGAAATGGGGTGATGGGGGTTAGGACTGGAAGTGGGCTGATGGGGGGTTTAGGACTGGTAATGGGCTATGGGGGGAGGCTAGGACTGGAAATGGGCTGATGGGGGGTTAGGACTGGAGGTGGGATGATGGGGGGGTTAGGACTGGTAATGGGCTATGGGGGGCTAGGACTGGAAATGGGCTGATGGGGTGTTAGGACTGGAGGTGGGTTGATGGGGGGGTTAGGGCTGGTAATGGGCTATGGTGGGCTAGGACTGGTAATGGGCTGGGGGGTTGCTAGGACTGGAAGTGGGCTGAGTGGAAGGGGAGGCTTGAACTGCAAATAGCTGATGGGGACGGGGGCTTGGCATGGAAATGGGCTGTGAGAGGAGGGAGCTAGGACAGGAAATGGGCTTATGGAGGGGCTAGGATAGGACTGGAAATGGGCTGTTAGTGGTGCTAAGATTGGAAATGGGCTGTGGTGGGGGCTTGGATTGAAATGGACTCATTGAGGGGCTAGAACTGGAAGTAGGCTCATGGGGGGCTTGGATTGGAAATGGGCTGAGTGGAGGGGAGCTAGGATTTGACATGGGCTGATGGTGGGGCTAGGAAATGACTAGAAATGGGCTGATGGGGAGCTGAGATTGGAAATGAGCTGATGGAGGGACTTGGATAGGACTGGAAATGGATGGGGGAACTAGGACTGGAAATGGGCTGATGGTGGGGCTAGGATAGGACTGGAAATGGGTTGATGCGGGGACTAGAAGGGAGCAGATGCTGGGTGGGACTGGAACTTGAAGGGAGCTGATGTTGGGGGATGATTAGAATGGGATGGGGCTGGGAGAGTGAAATGGAGAGGAAAAAGATATTTTATGTGGGAGGGAAGATAAATCTACAATTGGCCGGATATTGGGAGAGTAAGTGGGGACTGAGGATGGAGGGGTAAAATTTGAGTGGATGAAATAGGAATGAGGAAAGAGTAAAAGGAGAAAGATTAGTATGTTAAAGCAGATGTAGAGAGAGAATGGAAAAAAACTAGAAGAGAGAAGAAAGGACAAATGGACAGCAGATGATGGAGAGTTAGCAGAAGACACGAAGAAACCAGAAGAAAGTGGCTGGAGCAATTGCAACTGAAAAAAAAATGCACAAAATGTAGAAAAATATCTCTTTATTTTCAATTTATTAACTGGAATATGTCAGCTCTGGGAAATGTGCATCACTAACATCTGTGCTTTCTTTAGTACAAGAGGAAATTAATTTAAAATTTTATTTCTACAGTGTTGTACATTCCAAGTTTGGCTTTTGGGGTTCCCAGTTTAATTATTGTCTTCCTGTTTCTAAATTGTGATTCCTTGTTTGGTGATGGTCTATGTTCTGCATGTGTAACTGAGCTGAAGTATTCTGTTTATGTAATTCCTATTTGACATTGCCACTTGTTCTCTTTCCCCAGTAGGTCATGTATTGTTATTCTCTGAAATGTATTGGCTTATTATTTGCAGTGTTGCCTTTTGATAGGTAGGGTCTGGTGCTTTGTGAGTCCTGGTAGTGCTGTTACGATACGGTGGGTTTGCTATGGGTTCTAAATGGGCAGTGTTTGTAGTAGTTCCTAATGTGCCTGGCGGTTGACACTGGATAATAGTAATATAGAAATTGTTTAGTCTTTCTTTATCCATACACTCATTAAGAGGCATGTTTACTAAAAGTTAGTGTATAGTAACATTATGCAAATATTTATGCAAATGAGGCCCCGCAACGAGTCTCCGCACATGGCTCCGCACCCCCTTTGGGCCGCCCCTGGTCACAAGTACCTGGCAGGTTCCCAAAAAGGCACACAGATTCCACAATGCTTGTCCCAGGGCAAGCAGTGGATTTCTCAGGTCCTCTTTAGTAAGTTTATGGACCTTTCCTCCAGGAACTTGTCCATACCTTTTTTAGACCCAGCTACACTAACAGCTTTTACTGCATCCTCTGGTAACTAATTCCAAAGTTTGATTATGCAGGGCCATAGGCTAACTGCAGTGAGGCAGTTACATCCCCCTGCAGTTACCACATTCCAGCATGGCAAAATAGCTGCCAGTACAATTAAGGCCACCCATTGAGGTGGCATTAGTTGCACTCATGCTACTTGCACTGAGCCATTATGTTAGTTTCTGCTGACAATGCAGATGCCTGTATGTGAGAGTTCTTTCTCTCACCTCACTGCAGTAAAGTATAATTTTGGGAAGGAAATCCTGTAAACCTAACTGTCAAATGGATAAAAGCATTTTTTGACTACATATGTCTGTTTTTAGTTTGTACTAATATATTCCCTACTTGGTGAAGATCTGTCTCTGTTCTGCATATGTGTAACTGAGGCTACATGTTCTGTTAGCATGGAGTTTCTATGTAGGGAGCTGTAGTAATCTGGCTTGTTCAGTTTTCTGAATAGGAATATGGATGTTCTAGGGCCCACTGCAATATTTATGGCACTGCCCTTTTCTGGGTACGCTCCATGTTGTGTGAGTTTTGGTAATTAATGCTGTTATGGAATAGTAGATTTGCTCTATGGATCCTGTGCCCTGAATTCTTGGTGTAGTCAACTGGAGGATGTTGGTTTGGGGGGAAGGGGTACTGGAATATGTATTGTTTTTTAGATTTGCCGTTTTGCATTCTTTATGCTGCCAGACTGAAATTTAAAATATTTTGTCAGTTCAGATTCAAGGAAATTTCAAATTTTAAGTGAATGTCTCAGTTTAATTTGGTTTAGTAGCCTGATAGCTTCACCGTTGCTGAATTCCAGATTTTTCCAGCTCTAACACAATCCAATCCAGCGTCTGAATTAATGGCTACCAGGATTAGTTTCTCATTTTATATCCTCCCTCCTCATTAATAATCTGGTCATAGCAAAATAAATCTGATGCGCAGATACTTATAATGGTTTGATTGGGCACGGGAGGGGCTGTGTAAGTGACTTTTCATTAATAAAATGTGTCACCAGTAACCTCCCCAGAGCCAGGGGCATGTAGGGTAGGTCAGCCTGGGCTATCCAAACTTAGGAAGCACGGTAGTGCAGTTGGCCCTGCACTGCCTTCTGGGAGTTGCAGTCCTCTTACTCTCTAAGCCAGGAATAATTGTAGTTGAGTGGGTTAGGCAAAAATGACAAGGTTTTATTTCCCCTTCCGGGTGGATTAATTGCAACTGAAATTTAGGACAAAAATGACCATACTTCTGGCATAAAGAAAAACAATTCAGGAACATAAACAGCTTCTTTGGCTTTCAGCTTTTAACATACAGTGTTCAAAACAAACTTAAATGCAGCAGTCCCTTTTCAAACAAAGGCAAACACTCTTGCTTTTTCCACTACTGTTCCAACAGCCTTGTTAACAGCTAGTTCAGCAAAGTGATATGACGTGATCAGCCAGGGAAAGCGTGCAATCCATCTGCTCATCTGATATCTGTTCGGTAACAAACTCTGTCTGCATTTCCTCACAGTCACTCTCAGATAGGTAAGTTTGTGGATATTTATACGGTGTTTCAAAATGCAGTCCCTCTCTATTTCCCCGAGACCTCTCTTCACCGGGTTCTAAAGAGCAAGGTGGAGCATTACCGTATATATGGGATTTAGCGTAGGGAGAGTCCAGCAAATCTTGGCAATCACAAGGAAAACTTTCAAACCTAGTTTCCTTTCTATACGGTTTATACAGCCTACCTTTTGGCTTCTTCAAGGAAGGATTTCTTAGCACAGCTGGGTCAGCAAGGACTTCACACACTGGCTGTGTTTTCCTGCCTTTTTGCCTTTCCTTTTTCTCAGTCATACAAATGTCCTCTGGCCAGCATGTCTCTCTCTCAGGAGATTCTGTGTGCTCCCCAACCAGCCTTTCAGGTAGTCTTTCCCACTGGCTGCCTTCACAATAAGACCTCAGTCTAGGATTGCTCCCACCTGGCTTTTGGGCATGGGCTCTTTGAGACTTTGTTACTCTGGCTTCCTGTGCTGAGTCTCTCGTCCTCGTCTCTCCCTCTCTGGACCTGAAGCTCTCCATTCTGGAACTCTCTTCTGGTCTCCTTCTCCTACTCCAGCTGGTTCTCCTGCTCACGCTCAAACGCTCTTCTGGTGAGTACTTTTTATATCCCTGTTTTTTAGGGCTTAACTGCACCCCTCCCCCAACCAGGTGCTTCTCCTTAATCCCTGAGCTCGGGGCTACGTTGTAGTTTGGGCGTGTTTTCTCCCCTCGTGACTCACTCTGTTTATGTTGTCCTTGGCAACCCTGGGCCATGTGCTCTGCCTGGCTGTCAGTTTCTGAAGCAATCTCTTCTGCTTCACCCAGTTCCATAGCCTCGGAAGGATCCTCTAAATGACAAATGTCATGTTTTATTATTATGTTTGTTTTATTGTAACATTGTTTTACTAAATTGCATGTGTATGTTTAGAAGCCACCTAGGATTTTAGATGGGTAGCATATACATTTAAAAATAAAGTATACTAAATTTATGTAAATGATGCTGCAGTGAGTCTCCGCAGATAGCCCTGCAACACTGGGAGATAGAGGAAAGCAGAAACCCCAGATTGGGATCTACCCGATCAGGGAATAAAATGGTCAGACAACAAAGTTCAAAGAGAATTTTATTTTCAATTTAATGACCAGACTTAATGCTATCTTTATATTTTATACAGTACATGGAAATGCATCTCTTTCTATTTCTCTGGTATTGCATTGTATGCAGAATCTGTCTTCTTGGGGTTGCAGTTTAATTTTTTTTCTACATACGTTTATTTTTAGATTACGATCACTTATTCTGTACTTGGTGAGGGTCTGTGTTTTGAGTGTGACCAATACCAGGTGTTCTGTTAACAAGGAGTTTGTATGCAGGGATCTGTACTGTAGTCATCTGAATTGTTCAGCTGTCCAAATAGGTATTTGGATGTTCCAGGGACCACAAGATTGCCTTGATCAGCCCCTATTTACGACTGTGCTGGAACCTGTGCTTGGATAACTGTAGCATATGGGCATCCTGCAAGAAGGACAGATCCACAGCAGCTGGGAGAGGAGCAAGGGCTGTGAGGGTGCACTGCAGCAGAGAAGGCCTGCGCAAATTGGGGCTGTAGCAGAAGAAAGCTGGTGATGGACCTTGCATTCTGGGCTGATTTTACCTATGGACCTCCTCTTATGCAGGGACCTGGGCAGTTGCCCCTTTTGTCTATAGTTAAAAGCAGCCCTGGGTGTGGATAACATGAAGAAGTCTCTAATGAAGCTTGAAGAATGGTCTAGAATTTGACAGCTATGATTTAATGCTAAAAAGGTAGAGTCATGCATTTGGACTGCAAAGCCCCCTGTAGCAGTACTGTCTAGGGGTGAAGCAACATTCCTGCTAAGCAGCTTTGAGAGGTGCAGGTTTCCTCCACTGATGTTCCTGCCATTGAGAGCTAGTAGAACGTAATCATAATCCCTCAGGACCTACCTGCCTGCTCTTCACAATTCAAAGAGCAAGAACCACTGGCAGAGGAGTCCCAGGCAGCTTGAAGCAGTTTAGTGGGAATGTTGGAGTGAAGTACATCTGTGCACAAAAGGAGAGCAGGCCCTATCTGATGGTCTTATGGTGTCCAAGCAGGAAGAAAAGGTGATGCCAAAAGCCAGAAGGATGCTTACTTGTATAGAGAGAGGAATGGCCAGCAGAAAAACGGAAGTGATAGTGCCTCTAGATCTCTGGTGAGACCTCATCTGGAATACTGTATGTAATTCTGGAGACTACACCTTCAAAAAGATAGAAATACAATGAAATCAGTCCAGAGGCAGCTACTAAAACACAGGCATTGAAGGTGCCCAAAAACTGGGACTTGGGAACCCACTCTCAATAATCTGAAATTTGGGCCTGATAAAGCCTATGGGGGAGTGGAGGAGTAACCTAGTGGTTAGAACACTGGCTTGGTAACCAAGCAACCAGGGTTCAATTCCCACTAGCACTACTTGTGGCCTTGGGCAAGTCACTTAACCCTCCACTGCCTCAGAAGAAAGGCTTGGTAATCTACTTCCAGTGACACTGCCAAGAAAACCCAGGAGCTTCTGGGTTGCTAGGAGTCAGGACTGACTCAAAGGCACACATTGCATTTTTGTAAAGCATATGGGAGCAGATTTAAAGATCTTAATATGCATGTTTTGGAAGAAAGGTAGAAGAAAGGAGATATGTTAGAGACACCTAAATATCTGTGTCATAAATGCGCAGGATGCAGACCTCTTTCAGTTGAAAGGACGTTTGGAAAAAAGGGAGCATAAGATGAAGGTTAAAGGGGACAGATTCAGAAGTAATCTGAGGAAATATTTATTTACAGAAATTTTTATTTACAGAGGAGAAGGTAGAGATGAGAACTGTATCTGAATTCAAGAAAGCATGGGACAAGCACAAAGGATCTCTAAGGGAGAGGAAGGGATTGTAGAGCTTAGTAGTTGGTATGGATGTGTAGACTAGATCAGCTGTATATCTCTATCTGCCATCATTTTCTATGCTTCTATGTAAAATGACTTTCTCATTCTCCTATTAGGTATGTTGATGGAGAGCCACACGTACACAGCCTATGGGAGACCAGAAAACTACCATCTCATGTGTTGCATGCCCAATTGGCAAACACACAGGGTGATACAACTATTCTGATCAGAATATTAGCAGAAAGTAGGACTCCTATGAGCATGCTTCAAGTCTCTCCATCCCCAGTCCATCCCACTTTAACTACAGAATCACCACCAAGAAGTTTCCAATTTCTGATTCTCTTAACCCCTGAGAGCCTCAGGATGGACAAGCCAGGCTTTAAAAAATGTCCAATGTGCTCCAGGAAGATGAACACAGATTGTCATGTGCTGTGCCTCCATTGCCTGGCCTCCTCTCACCATGTGGAGTCCTGCTCCCACTGTGGTAGGCTGTCCCTGAGGGCTAGAAAGCACAGGAAGAATGACCTCATGGAGTTCTTGACTGAATCAGCCACCTCCTCCTGAGGCCCAAGTCCTACCTTGCTGCTGCACCTCAGTCTAGCTCTGCTGCCAAAGACTGCATCAAGGAACCCTCCTCCAGGACTCCACAGGCGGCAAAGAATTTGGAAAAGAAATACAAGAAGGCTCACTGCAGATAAAAGCAGGTACTGGCAGAATGCCTAGTCATGACCCTGAAAATCACTGACATTCCGGCTACATGGAGAGCAAGCACTGGGGCTAGCAGCATCTCTCCAGCATGCCCTGGCTCATCTCCCCCGAATTACTTTGCCACTGCTCCAGAGGGACTCCCCTTACAGCCAATCGTGGCGTGACCTGCTACTTCAGCCCACCGTGTCAGGAAGATCTCTTTTGCTGGCCCCAATGCAACCCCATTTTCTCTGCCCATGGCTCATCCCCTTGGCACAGGGGATTCCTTCCACCCTGCCTTCCACAGCTGGAGCAATCAAAACGACTCTTGGCACAGAAGCCACCACCAGACCAAAGAATGGTTGTGATCCATTCAAGATAAGCAGCACAGATCCTGGCTCAGCCCCACTCTGTGCCGACGAACAGGGATGCGACTGTCCAAGGTAACCAGCACACAGCACGTAGGAACACCCACAGCGACTTCTCCTCCTCCTCCTCTCCAGAGCTTGCCAGGAGAAGACATTGATCCCTCTCTGCACTGAACCCTCCCTCCAAGAGGCACATAGGAAAAAACAGAAGCTCATCTAGATTCAGCACACAGGAAAGACATGGGGTGAAGCCCGCCATACTGCCCCTGCCCACATCTGTTGTGGCCATGATGCCTCTACCACAACACCTGCTCAATCTTCTGAGCAGGTTCATGGGGTAGCGCTTCCCAACGCTGGCAGCTCCTCCTCCACAGCTGGCTTCTATCCCTCAATCTCCCCTTTTTTTTACTACATTTATCTACAGCTTTTAAATCCTCCCACTAGCTCTCCCATTCCCATCTTTCTCTCCTTTCCCAGCCTCTTATTCCCCAGTCTCACTAACTCTCCATCCCCCTCCTCTCCAGCATTTCTCTGTCTCTCTCTCTCCTTGGCCCCATGTATATTTTTTGTACCTCTCTTTCTCACTCTCTCTGTAGGCCCTCATATCCATCATTTCTCCTCTCTCTCCTCTTGGACTCTGTAATGGACTATGTAGAAAGTTACCTGTCCGTCTCCAAAAGGACAGTCTCCTTTAAGAGAGTCTGCAGCCCAGGGCTAGGAGGGAGTAGCTCAGAGGGAGATGTTAAGAACCCAGCAGTCTGCAGGAGGGAGAGAGGCCCATGGAGCCAGAAGTCCTTCCAAGGCAAGCCATGCAAAGGAGTTCTGAGGTAGGAACTTTAATTGGGGCTGGAGGAAGGGCCAGGAGAACCAGCTTGTGGAGGTTTAACAAGCTGGTACAGAATAAAACGGCTTTTGTTTCCCTGAATTGTTGTCTGTCCTGTATTGTAAAGAACCCCCTTCCTACCACATGCCACACTACCACATAAGGTGAGAGCTTGTGGATTTCCTCTAACCCCATGACTGAGAGCAAATCCACGTACTTCCAGGGCTGGGCCTCTATAACAGGTCAGGATTATTTTTGGCTTGTTTATGTGAGCTAAGTGGGTTAGCCTTACCCTATTTAGGGAGCTTGAAGAAGGTTAATCAGTGCCAAACAGGCAGGCTTTGTTTTGGCTACTAGAGGCTGCTAAAAGTTGTTGGAGCTGGAATACTGCAGGGTTAACTCAGCTGTAGAAGAGGAAGCTGTGGAGGTGTTGCAAAAGAACAATGACAAGACAGGATTCTGGCCAAAGGGCAGCAGCAACAACAACAATATCAACAGCAACAACAGCAGTATCAGGAGCAAGAACAACAGTTTCAACATGCCCTGCTGGAAGGGCAGCAGTAGCAGTTGATTCAGGCCCTACAGAGACCGCAACTCCATCCTCCAGTGCAAGCACTTCTTAAAATGACAGCAGAGATGAACCAGACCACTTTTTAGTGAATTTTGAACGAACCGCCCACATGACTGGGAGGCCAGAGGAGACTTAGACTATTTACATGGGGAATATGCTGACGGGCATCAGTCAGGCTGCATTCCAGGACTCCAACCGAGATGGGCGAGCTACATATGCAGCTTTCAAGGCCACCATACTGGAATGGGCCGACTGTACTCCAGAGGCCTACCATCAGCGATTCAGAAGGGGAGCTCCAGATAAAAGTTAGCCCTCAGAGGTTCCTCTACCAGTTGAAGGATTTCACATGGAAGTGGCTGCAACCAGAGGGAAAGACTGGGCCCGAGATAGCCAAGATTGTGCTGTTGGAGCTGTTTTTGGAGGGCTTGACTGCCCAATGAAACAATGGGTATGTCAGCACCCCAAGCTTATACTGGAAAGTGCACTGGAAATAGCTGAGAGATATCATGAAGCCAGCCGGTGACTGAAGCGGACAGTAAGAAGGGGAAGAAGTCACCCATCAGCCTAGGAAGATGGAAGGGGAAGGCAGAACGGATGTTGGTTCCCCTGTTACAACCCCCAAAAGCCTCTCCTAAGCGAGGGCATGGCCTCAGCCACAACTCCTTCACCTGTTTTAGGTGTGAAGCTCATGGACCCTTTGCTTAGGTACAAAAGAATCCATGGATGTCAGCCTAACCACCCCTCACACCTGCGCTTTTGTGGGGCTCAGAACTTTGTGATTCCAGTGGAGTGTGAGGGTATCTGCCTCCAGACCTAGATAGACTCCGGGAGTGTGTGTACTCTTAATCACTGGGAAACTGTAACCCGATTTCAAATTGACTATGCAAAGACGGTAACATTGGCCTGTGTGCATGGAGACCTGAGGCAGTATCCCATGGCACTGGTTCCATTTAAGACTCTAGCAGGGCAAGCCATGTTCGAGGCTGTGATGCTGCCCTGGCTCATGTATCCAGTGGTGATCAACCAATACTATCCAAACTTCGGAGCAATATGGGCCCGGTTAACTGCGCCTTATGGAATGCACACTCTATCTCAAATAAGCTTGCCTTCATTTGTGACCTCTTTATCTCTAATACTCCCTGAAGGCTCTGCTTTAGTTGCTGCCATCCGTCATGGAGCTACCAATTTTCCCATATGCTTTATCCTGTTGACCGTGATATTGGTATTGGGGTTCTACTCTTTCATTCCTACCAATTCGAACCCCTACTTCTGCCTCAGTATCATTCTTTTCCTTCCATTGAAGTCTGCTCCATCTGCTTTTTTACTCCAATACCTCTCCAGATAGCCGTCATTTATCATCCCCCTGATAAGTCAACCTCTACCTTTCTCACTGACTTTGACTCATGGCTTTCTTCTTTCTGGATGCATCTTCCCCCTCCCTTATTGTTGGGGATTTTAACACTTATGTTAATGACCCCTTTGACCCTTAAAACTCCTTTCCCTTGCCTCCTGCTGTGCTCTACTGCCTCTACTCACCAGCATGGCAATTCCTCAACTTTGTCTTTTTCTCTGTTTTCCCTCAAACATCTGCACCTCATTTCTTCCCTTATCTGATCATCACCTACTAAGCTTCACTCTTCATCGCCCCCCAACCCAGTCTTGCCAAATATCCTCCAACATCTTTAGGCTGGAAAATAATTTCATTTCTGTGTAATTTCTTTATGATAGCTTGTATTTAGGGTTTTGCATTTTTTATTTTTGTTGCAGGAATCCCATCTGTTTATTAATTTCTCATAGTATGATTTTCCTCATTCACTATGATTGGCAGCAGGTACTCCACGATGTGGGCTAAAATTAATGATATTCCTTTTATTTCTTAAAAGGTGAACTATGGATTTTTCTTTAGTTTTTTTCTGTTTGTTACTGTATATGTATATTGTAAGATTTAATAATTTAATTTTTTTTTTTGAATATTTTTATTTATTGAACATTTGCCACATGTAAATAGGTACAGTTTGCCAACTTCAACCAACTAAATGCTATACATGAGGAAAATGTGATTTTCAATATTATATGAAAGCAATACAAACACTCTTCAAGAACATTGGATTCGCTGACCCACACCGCTCCCCCCCCTCTATAGCCCGTGAGCGCCACCCCTCCCTCCACCCAACCCCTCCCCCCCTCTTCGGCCCTTGGGTGAATCCCCCCACCACCCCCGCCCCAACCCACCCTAGCACCCCTACCCCCCCTACCCCGCCCTATCCTCCTTCCCCCCCTATCCCCCCCCCTCTTTTGTATGCCCATCCGTGAGGGCTCAGAGTGGGTCACCCCCCCCCTGCAAATATGTAAGCAACAAGCACCATTGATCCTGAAAGTGTGCACGCCGTTGGCGCCTAATCGCGGTCAACTGCTCCATCAATACAATCCGTCTGAGCCTATGTTGCCAAGAAACGAGACCCGGTAGCTGGGGTTGTTTCCAGGCCCGAGCAATCTCGCTGCGAGCAGCCTGAAGACAAGCCCTGACAGGGTGGGTAAACCCCCGGGGCCACCTCGCTCCCCGTATCCCCAGCAGGCCCAATCCCATATCCACCTCCACCCGCTGCCCCAGGATGCCCTCCAACTGTCCCTCTACCAAAACCCAGTATGCTCGCACTATAGGGCAGGTCCACCAAACATGCACAAATGTTCCCCGCTCCCCACACCCCCGCCAACATAAATAATTTAATTTTTTTTAAAAAGAAATCTTCATAATACGTACAGACCCAACTCTCTCCACTGCTGTTTCATAACCTCTTTCCCCCATTATGTTGAAGACTGTTGATGAATCAGTATCTTCCTATAAAACTGTACCCTCCCCTGCTCCTCCCATTCCACATGCTAAGAGGCATTCTGTATCTCAGCCCTTAGTGTACGTTCTGATGGATCCTCCTCTAATGCTATCCCACTCTCAGTTGATGTACCCCAGGGGTCTGTCTTGGGACCTCTCCTTTTCTTTCTGGACATCCAGTCCCTTGGTGTACTCATCTCGTCCCACAGTTCAGTACCATCTTTAGGCTGATGACTCTCAGATCTCTCTCTGCACCTGAAATCTTTCCAGAAATCCAGGCCCACATCTCTTTCTGCTTATATGACATTGCTGCCTGGATGTCCTGCCACCATCTGAAATTGAACATGGTCATAACCAAGCTTCTTATCTTCCCACCTAAACCTACTCTCCCCCCTTTCTTCTTCTCTATTTCTTTCTATTTTTCACTTTTAGGTTTAATTGGTTATCTTCATCCACAAGTTATTAAATCTTAAGAATAGATGAATTCTAGGTCCTTGCAGTTCATTTTGAAGTGAATTTTAAACAAAGTCCATTAAACTTATTAAGTACATTTGTATTGGTTCAAGTATTCCTATTTCCCTAGCAACTTTAAATAGTTATACAAATCATTAAGATGCAGACAACAGTCCAGCAGAGAGATGGGGCTATCCACTCTTTTTTATTGAGTGTCACATTAGGGTGGTCAAAAAAAAAAAACAGATCTCAGTTCTCCACAAAGCTGGTTTTATTCTTTATCATATTTATAACAAACACACAAAAATTTAATGAAAATAAACAACATTTAGAAGTCACCCTATTTGGCAGTTTTTGAGTCATCTGAACTAAACAGCAACCACCTCAAACGTCTGGTAACGGTGGCTGCTGAAGGTTCTTCACTATCTTTTTCTTTGTTTCTGCTGAGGCTCTGCCATCAAAAAGGGCTAAGCCTGCCAAATGTTCAGACAAAAACCAGAGGTGCCTTGAAAATGCAACAGCCTTTGCATTTTATCAGGTCTTAAGAACTGATAAAAATTTGATGTCATTGAGAGGAGCTCGGATTGCAAATGGTGCTTCATTCCACTGTCTGACATAAACAAGACAAACAGAGCCAAATCTGTGATATTCTAGGACTCACGTGCAGTCATCCTGAACTGAGCCTTAAAAAGGAATATTTTCCCATCCATAAAATGTTCAGAATGGGCTGACCTCTAAATGTTTCATAATCAGGCTGACATTTCACAGGTAAGCAAGCTATCTTTGATTCTACAAACATTAACTTTTTGCATTGGTTTGTAGACCACTCTAATGTCACATTATGATTATTTCTCAGTTGGTGAGAGGTCTTATGTGTGCACTAGGTGCAAAGACTTCCTTGCTCTCAGGAAACAAGTCTGATCTCTGGAAGCTAAATGACCAGACTTGGAGGAGCTGAGGCAGAGAGGTTTATAGAGGAGACTTTCAGGAGCATAGTAAAGAAGTCCCACTTCCAGTCTAGTAGCCTCCCTGCTACCATAGAGAAAGCACAGTTACTTACCTGATAGATAGATAGATACAACTCCTAGGGGAGGTGGGTGGGTTGTGAAGACTTATTCCTGCTGTTCCCAGAGATCACCTGTTACAGGTAAGTAACTGTGCTATCTCCAGGAACAAGCAGGAATGAGTCTTCACATATGGGGACTCCCAAGCTAAGATGCCTGGAGCCTCCACAAGTTGGAGATTGAAAAATGCTACACCTCATATGGCCAGGCATCCAGAGGATGGAGGGCAGGAGTTAATAAGAGAGGAGCTGTAGGAAAAACAGCTGACCTAAGAAAGGACTACAGGCAAGGAGTCCTTGTATGTGTGATACTCATCATGAATATATTGAAATGAACAATCACAATATGGACCTTACCTACTGGATTGCAGGAAGTAGAGAGGTTGATGGAATCTACTGGGGATCCAGTAGAGGAATCTTCAAGGTGACCTCACTGACGTAAAAGTGAAGGTCAAACTGTAGAAGTGACAGGAGACCCCAGGAATCAACTGGGGTAGTACAAAAAACGGTAGGTCTTTAGTGGAAAGCTTTATGGAAAAAGCTGAAAACTCTTTTGGCTACAGAGTTATTGATAGTCAAGATCAAAAGAGGAAGACTGACCGATTTTGACAAAAACTGGCCTAGTCCTTGAGGGAAGAAGGGGTATGGAGAAAACCCCGTATTCCCAAGGAAGGACAGATGTTCGAGGAGTTGAAAACCTGAGATCCACTGAAGATCCCCATGTCTCTCCTAACTGACGAGAGGTAGGAAGATAAAGGAATAGGGAGCTTCAGGGATACCTGAACCTAGGGTTATGGTAAAAGCTGTCAGTACCACAGCAGTGGTTGTGTGCATAATAGCCTAAACATACTGAGGAATAGTATGAACATGTGTAAGCCCACTGTCTGGAACAGATAGGAAGGAAAACACCATTATGAGCACAGACAGTTAGAGAGATAAGTATGTGAATACATATCCATCTAAAGGAAGTATCTCGACAGATACACACAGATATATATGTGTATATTTATTTATTTATTTATTTATAGACTCTTATATACCGCACTATTAAGCATCAGCGCGGTTCACAAAAAACAGTGAGATACACAATTCAACAGTACTTTGTGTTTACAGAAAACAGGAGAATATAACTCGGATAACAGGGTATATAATTAATAAACATAGTCATAATATCATCATGGCTTCAGTTTTGTGTGTATGTGGTCTGTGGGGTATCTGTATTGTATGTGTATGAGTGGAAGGTCTGTGGGTTGGTTGAGATGTCTTTATTGTTTACTGGATAAGATAAAAGGAAGAGGTAGTGTTTCAAAGCTTTGCGAAACTGCAAAAGGTCTGGTATTGCTCGGATGTTTTGGGAAGGCTATTCCAACACCTTGGTGCACAGAATAAAAAGGCCCTGTCTGAAGTAGTTTTGGTACACTGTGATATTGATTTAGGGACTAACAGAGTATTGAGTGTTACTGACCTTCTGTCTCTATTGAGGGGTGGTGTTTGGATCAAGTCTGATATTGATGAAGATGAGAGTTCTTTGAAGGCTTTGAATGTAATTAGTAAAATTTTGAAAGTGAGTCTACTTTGAATTGGGAGCCAATGAAGATGTTTTAGAATAGGTGAGATATGGTCTTTCCGGGAAGCTCCATGAAGGACTCTAGCTGCAGCATTCATAGCCAGTTGAAGTGGGTGTAAGGTGGTTTGTGGAAGACCTTGTAAAATTGAGTTCGCATAATCAAAATGAGGTATGATTAGCGCCTGATAGATGGTTCTAAAATCGTCTGGCTCTAGCAAGGGTCGAAGGTGTCTAAGGGAGCGTATTTTGTGATATACCGCTCTTACAATATTACTAATATGTGCTTTCATATCTAATTTCTGGTCTAAAGTGACACCGAGGTATCTGATGGTGGTCTTGGTCTGGAGGTTAGCATCATTCACTTTCAAAAAGGATGGAGCAGTGAAATTTTGGTTACGTGTAATAAATAACACCTCCGTTTTCTTGTGTTGGATCCTTAGATTTTGGGATTGTAGCCAGTTGGATACTTCATTTATGCAGTTAGTTAATGGATTGAGATCAGGGTTCTCAGTTGTAAAAGGAAAATATAAAAGTACATCATCCGCGTATATCATGCAGTTAACTCTAAAGGATCGAATCAGGTTACAGATAGGCTGCATGTATATATAAATCATAAGGGCGGAAAGGGATCAGCCTTGAGGGACCCCTTGTTTTTGATGAAACTGATCTGATGAAGTATCGTTGGATCGTACTTGTTGCCATCTGTCAGAAAGGTAGGATCTACACCACTCAAGTGCTTTATCAGTAATTCCCTTCCCTTTGAGACGCTCAAGGAGGCGTTCATGGCTAACAGAATCAAAAGCGGCTGCGATATCAAGAAAAACAAGGAAGAACCCTTGGCGGATGTTATCAGTTCCTGATAATAAGCTGCTGAACAGAGTAGTTAGAAGCGTTTCCACACCGTGGAATTCTCTGAAACCGTGCTGGCATGAGTCCAGTGGGGCGTTAAGATCTATATGATCCTGAATTTGTTTTTGTACTTCTTTTTCCAAAATTTTTGCTAGTAATGGAATACTTGAAATAGGTCTATATGATTCTGGTTTAAGAGGGTCAAGTTTGTTGTTTTTTAGTAATGGCCTTATGGATGTTTGCTTAAGGGTACGAGGGAAAGTTCCTGTTGTAAATGATTGAATCATGAGTCTGGATATGATGGGACTGAGATCAGCTCGTAGATCTTTGATCCAGAACGCAGGGCAAGGATCAGTATGAGCGGTGGTCATGTTTATGCAAGCAATGGTGTCTTCGATTTGTCGTTTAGATGGTATTGAGAAGATAGTGAGTAGAGTTTGATCTACTGGATCTAGGACTATGTTAGGAGCCGAGTTATTGTCAATTTGGCAGAGTTTGGATTGTAGATAGTTAGCAAATATTTGAGGGTGGATTTCATATTTAAGTTGTGATGCAGGTTCATTTGTCAAACGCTTAACTATGGCAAACAGGTCATGAGGTTTGTTCAGAGATCTTTTTAAAGTGACTGCATGGTGACGTCTCATTGATTCAGTAACTGCCATGCGATGAGATGTGAGATGTTGGATATATACAGCTCTGTCAACTTCAGAGTGTGAGTGTCGCCATCGTCTTTCAAGTTTCCTTAGGGTTGTGCGCGAGGCCTTCAGCTCAGATGAGTACCATATAGCAGAGTGTCGCTTGCTTTGTAGTTTGTTGGTCGACGGACATGTGGCAATCGAACTGAGAGTACTATTCCAATTAGAAACTAAATCATCAATGCTGCACTCTGGTAAATTGGTTAGTGGAAGTGTTGTTTTAGGATTAGGTCTTTGTCAAATGGCTTGAATCTTCTCAGAGGGGTACTAGGATGGTCGTTTATTCCTCTTTCATCCTTTTGGTTACATCTAGCCTTGAATATAATTAGTTTGTGATCTGACCATGGAACTGGGTTGATTGATAGATCCAAGATAGATGGTAAATTGGCGGTTGTTTCAGTTGTAAATATTAGATCTAATATACCACCTTTAATATGGGTTGGATCTTTAATTAATTGATTATACCCCAAAACTTGTAGAGCTTCAAGAAAAGCTGTTACATGGGAGTCTTGGAGAGAAGGGAGATTAAAGTCTCCTAGCACCCAACTTGCTATGTGGGGGTTTTGTGTATTGGAGGCCAAGTCAATTATCATAGATAGAGAATCAGAATTGGAAGAAGGAGAGCGGTATAGTAAAGTGAAAGAACAACATTTATTTGCTATTGTAAAAGTATCTAGGAGTGATGAGCTTGTTGCTTCTTTAAGGTTGAAATGAAGGTCAGATTTGGTGATGGCTAGAACACCACCTCCCCTCTTGCCACTTCTATGACATGTATGTATAGAAAAATTAGAAGGCAAAAATTGGTTGATTAATACATTGTCAGCACAAGAAAGCCATGTCTCAGTGATTAGGAGAAGGTCAAGGCTATGTAATGAAATTATGTCAGAGATGATAGGCCATTTCTTGCGTATGGATCGGGCATTTATTAATGCACATTTCAGATATTGGGGAATTGGATTTCCTACTTGTTTCTTTTTTGTGGTGTTTTGTAATGAGATGAGTAACAGATGATGGTGGGAATTTCGGGTAGATACTCTAGAATTGTAGAAGGGAGTATCAGACCACTTTCTTCTGTGATTATGGATTGTTGGTATTCTATTATAGCTAGTGTGTAGGCTGGTAACATTACATATTCCTATAGTGATAAGGTAGAAGGTAAATGTTATAATGTAGAGTAAGGCCATATTGTATGTGTAAGTGAAATTTAAATGTAAAATTAGTGAATACAGTGATAGCAGGCTGATTGGAGCTTACAGGATGGATGGAAAGCTAACACACTATTACCAGTATTACAGTGATAGCAGGCTGATTGGAGCGTACAGGATGGATGAAAGGCTAAAACACTATTACAGTATTACAGTGATATGTGGTAACAGGAGGTTAACTGAAGCTTATAGGATGAATGAGGAACTATGACATAGTTAACAGTGTTTCAGTGATAACAGGATAATTACAGTTGACAGGTTGAATAAGTACATATAACAAATAATAGTGCTTAACTCTGTAGTTACTGGAATGTATATATAAAGATAACTTAATAGTTGTAGAAGGAGAGGATATATTGAAAGGGTATTTAAATAAATGATAGTACTTATATTTAGGTGGATTAAGAGACAATTTTGTTTGTATACAAGGATATTACAATGGTTACTTGCGATTTTGAGGTTGTAACATTAATTTACACAATGTTGGAGGGGTTAGCTTGATGGGCGGTGGTCTCCTTCTACGGTCTCCGCCTAAGGGCCGCGCCAAAGGGCCCTCTGGCGAGGCCCTCAGGCGCGGGCCCGACAGGCGCGGGCCTGTCAGCTGGAAGTTGGTATTTAAAACGCCACTGCTCCTCCCCTCTCAGAGCCCCGATTGGGTTGCAATCAGCAGAGAATGTTTAGCTCTGATTACAGGAGATTGATGGTAGAATCGCTGACCTGTCTGCAGCTGGCAGTTGGGATTTAAAACGCCACTGCTCCTCCCCTCTCAGAGCCCCGATTGGGTTGCAGTCAGCAGAGAATGTTTAGCTCTGATTACAGGAGATTGATGGTAGAATCGCTGACCTGTCTGCAGCTGGCAGTTGGGATTTAAAACGCCACTGCTCCTCCCCTCTCAGAGCCCCGATTGGGTTGCAGTCAGCAGAGAATGTTTAGCTCTGATTACAGGAGATTGATGGTAGAATCGCTGACCTGTCTGCAGCTGGCAGTTGGGATTTAAAACGCCACTGCTCCTCCCTCTCAGAGCCCCGATTGGGTTGCAGTCAGCAGAGAATGTTTAGCTCTGATTACAGGAGATTGATGGTAGAATCGCTGACCTGTCTGCAGCTGGCAGTTGGGATTTAAAACGCCACTGCTCCTCCCCTCTCAGAGCCCCGATTGGGTTGCAGTCAGCAGAGAATGTTTAGCTCTGATTACAGGAGATTGATGGTAGAATCGCTGACCTGTCTGCAGCTGGCAGTTGGGATTTAAAACGCCACTGCTCCTCCCCTCTCAGAGCCCCGATTGGGTTGCAGTCAGATATAGATATAGATATATATATATGTAGATATATATATAGATATAGGGGTATATATATATATATACCTATGTGTATGGCGGGATCCAGGGGGCATAACATATGCACACATGGCTGACAGACATATGTATCTAAAGAATGCATATAGACATATGTACATATATGAATATATAGGTCTAAAGATAAATGTCTGCAATTAAGCAGACAGAGATATGTCTACAGGAAGCTTCACATGGGAGATGTGAAGAGGAATGATTCATCTTATAACAAGAAGGTGGAACCTACTTGAGAAGATATAGAGAATCTATTCCCTCTGGTTAAGATGGAGCAGGAATGCTATCCAGGGAAATAACCAGGATGGTTGCGAGAAACAGAGGATAATATTAGTCTGTAAACAGCAAGTCCTGAGTCCCGTAGAACTCTAACATGGTGAATGGACAGAACACGCATAGGAAGAGACACCAGTTAGACCCACTTGAGGGACAAGGGGTGGGGTATCATGCGTTATTTAGTTAAATATGTGCTGTCCATGAGGATTAGGATACCATGAGGACAAGCTGCAGGGAAAAAGAGCATATTTCCTGTAGGAATTTGGGAACTCCTTAGACTGTCACGTAGAAAAGGCTTATGTCCTTTATTAAAAGAAAATAGAAAGGTGTAAAAAACCCTCACTGTCATGGGGAATGACTGAGGAAGTCTTTTTCAACATATAAGATAGTCTTTAGAGAAAAATCCCTTATGCTCTCTAGCAAGGGCCCATAGTGGAAAGCTTCTCTGTAGGATTGCAGAGAGCATTATGCAGGAGAGTTGGGAAATAAAACTGGCTGTTGAAGACAACCAGCTGCCATCTCAACTATACTGCCAACTCCAAGGATTTGGAGATGGCAGAAAAAAAGATATAAGGATTATCCAAGATAGATGAGTACTATCTTGGAAGCACTACTAAGGCTAGACAGAAAGTAGTGGAAGACTAGACTGGAACAGTGGAAAAGTACCAGTAGTCCAATCATTGAAACCTCCTGCATGGGCAGCTGCTGAATGGCACAGCATAGAGAATCTTTCTGTTTTTAACAGAGAGAACAGACAGAACAAGAGGAGAATATCCTGTCCCTGTCTGACGAGCTGTCCAGATGAGAAAAAGGGGGTTTACTCAAGAGAAAAAACTCTACACTGGAAAGGAAGACTGGAAAGGCTAAGAAAGCCTTCCATTGGTATGGTACCACTCTACAGGGGAAACCCTGGAAAAGAGGGTAAAGAAAATAGGAGCTGAAGGGTGACTTGCCATAAGGTAAGTCTGTAGAAGGAAAATTCATGGAGGTACAGAAAAACTATCATGAGATAGATGGCAAACCTCTCTTCATTGTAGGAAGAGGAGGAAACCTGTGACCCATAGACATGAATATCCTGACAGCTCAGCATACCTAAGAGTAAGTGGATGTCCTGGAAACAGGAATCCAAGTGTAGAGGTTTAAATGAAAAAAACAGTGAAAAAACTTCTACTGAGAAGAAGTGAACTGTAAGGGATTAATTAGAACCCTATTTAGGGTTAAATTCCCTGGCTTGAGTTTGGATTCTTCAGACCAGGACGAGGTTTCCCTTGTTTGGGAACATCTGTATGATGGGCAGGAGAAGAATAAAACCTTCTTCTTTTTGGGAAAGAAGGTTTGGTAGGGCATTTCCTACCTGCTGGAGAAGGAGAAGGCTTAGGATGGCCCTCAGAAACAGGGAAGTCAGTGGAGCAATGAGCAACCTGACGTAAAGACTCCCTATTGAAGAGATTTTCTCCAGTACAAGGAGTATTACCCAGTCTCTGCTGTGCCCATCTGTTCAAGTCTGAAGCTTGGAGCCAGGCTCTACGTCGTGCTCCTATGGCTATAGCAGAGGTTCTGCTAACAGACTCAAAAGAGTCTAAGGAAGCACGAGAAAGAAAGCAAGATATATCCCGGCTATGACTAAGAAGTAAAGAATAGTCTGCAGCCTTGGGCTCTGATAGAAAAGGAGTCAAAAGAGATAATTTCTTTGTGACCTCCTGAAGGGATAGACTCATATAAAAAATATATGAGAGAATCCTAGATGCCAGCATAGATGTTTGGAAGGTTTGACGTCCAAAAGCATCCAGTGTTCTAGAAGCACGACCTGGCGGATAAGAAGAATGCTTCTTCTTGCTTTTTACCTTCCTCATTGCTGATTCCACTACAATGGAATGATGGGGAAGTTGAGTCTTTTGAAACCCTGGAGAGGGGGGCACCTGATACAGAAGATCAGTTGCTGTAGAAGGTGAGGAAACCCTTAAAGGTGTTTTCCATATTCTCAGAAGAAGATCCTGCAAAGAACGATGTAAAGGAAGCATTATATTTTCCTTTTCCCCAGAAGAGCCTTGTGTAGGATCATAGCCAGGGATAGGAATAGCAAGGAATGTTGCCATGTCAAGGAGAAATTTCTGAAAAGAAGGATCTCCAATGGGAACGATCCCTGGACAGGCTAACCCTGAAGAACTAGCCTGGGCACCGGAGGATGTACTGGGCCGGTGCAGAAAGGGAGCTCTAATGGATGAATACTGGTACTGGCGGATATGACTTGAGACAGTCAGTACTGCATCGTCCATGCCAGGTATCGACTCCAAACTGGGTATCGAAAGGAGCGATCCCGGTGAAAAAGGCATGGAAGGAGCTGGTCCCAATGATACTGCAGGTACCGGCATCGATACCGATACCGGTGGCTGTGCCGGAATCGAAGGCGATACCGACATCGAAGCAGTCATCGGAGGCTGCTCAAATGGTACCGAGGTAACCAAAAACCCTTGGTGATTATCCTCGGTACCGAGCATCCGGAATCGGTAAGCATCGGTTCCGAGGCGCGTCGGTACCCAGTCTTCCAGACTACATATCGACTCTAGACTCGGCATCGAAGGAAGCGAGTCTATCGATGCATGTCTAGAGGGTACCGACGTCGGTGGTTGTATCGGCGGTGTTGCCGATACTGGAAAGTCAATCTGGGACGTATTGATCAGTCCCGAAGGTACCGAGAACGCCAGATGACGATCCCTGGTGAGGAGTGGATCGCTCAACACCAGTGCCGATGCCGGGGTATCGGTACCGCTCGAAGCGGATGCCACCACCAAGCATGGCTCAGGTATGTTCTATGAGGGGTGAGCCCCAGGAACAACCTGAAACCCCTGAAATGCTTTGGAGACCGAAGACTCCTGCCGGGTTTTGAAGCCAATTGGGTCTTGAGGGCAAGGCCGGAGCCGTCATCATGCTTTGCATGAGACCTACCACTCAAGGATTGGCTAGTCTTAATAGACTGTTTGTGGGTTACCTGATCCTGTAGAGAAGAGATGGACGGTGCCCTGACACTGGAGGGGAAAACGGTATCGAGGGAAACTCGAAATGGAAAATCTCTTCTCACAAAATTGTAGCCTAATGGCTCTGGAGGAAAAGGGTCAAGACCCAAACAGGTTAGACACCAGTTATTGGAGTCTAGAAAGAAAACTGTGTTTCCACAGTTAAGGCACTTCTTAGGAGAAGAAGGCTCCATGATAGAGAGGCCTTACAGGCCCAAAACGTTAAGACAGAAACTGAGGGAAAACTCTCCCTGAGTTTGAGAAAAAGAAAAGAAAAGACCCACCGGCGGTATCGGTGGAGGCGGGGAAACAGCCGCAACCACAAGAAAACAAGAATTAAAGAATTAAAGAAAACATTTTCTGCGGTGACAGGAAGACGTCCTGCCGGCTCCACGGAAAAACGAAAACTTAGGAGAGACAGTTGGAAAGGCGGGAAGGCAGCACGCAGGCGCTGAGGGATGCTCCCAAAAGCTTTCTGATTGGACGCTGGGGAGCGTTCCTGCACGGGCTCCGTCTGTACCGACGTACCCATATGTGAAGACTCATTCCTGCTTGTTCCTGGAGATGAGAGTCACCTGAAAGGACAGCATCACCTTGGTGTGACAGAAAGTGATCCTGTAGCTAGGTCCTGTCCTCCAGGTGATGTAATATCTTTTTGCTCCAAGGATGTGCTTCCAGGGGCATATGCCCATGAGGGAAGGGTTGGGATGGCCATTATAGATGGGGATTTAATCATTAGGCATGTAGGTAACTGGATGGTT
Organism: Ichthyophis bannanicus; assembly: GCA_033557465.1. Classification (NCBI taxonomy): domain Eukaryota; kingdom Metazoa; phylum Chordata; class Amphibia; order Gymnophiona; family Ichthyophiidae; genus Ichthyophis; species Ichthyophis bannanicus. The sequence continues at coordinate 622,472,774 of CM066031.1, read as the reverse complement.
GGTAGCTTGCCTGCCTGGTGCAAATATGGTGGACCTCACATGCCACCTAGATAAGGTTTTAGACAATGCTGGGGAGAAGCCTACTGTCTTGGCACAAGTTGGTAATATAGGAAAATGTGAGAGGGAGGTTCTGGAAGTCAAATTTTGGCTTGTAGTTAGAAAGTTGAAATCCAAACTTCCAGGGTGGCATTCTCAGAAATGCTTCATGTTCCATGTGCAGGATTCAAGAGACAGGCTGAGCTCCAGAGTTTCAAAGTGTTCATGAGACGATGGTGCAGGGAAGAGGGTTTTAGATTTGTTAAGAACTGGGCAACATTCTTAGGAAAGAGTAGGGCTTTTCCAAAAGGACAGGCGCCACCTTAATCAGGGTGGAACCAGGCTCCTTTCATAAGGAGATAGAGCAGCTTTTAAACTAGATAATGGGGGAAAGGCGGTAGTTGTCGAAGAGTGCACGATTCAGAATGATGTGTCTTTGAAGGATATTAGCAAAACAGCAAAGACAGGGCATCCCAATAGAGAGGTTCCAATAAAGGTAAAAGTAAACAGCAGACAAGATTCCAAGTTACACCTGTCAAATGCTAACTAGATTGTTTATATGAACAAAAATCAAACTTTAAAATGCCTGTATGCAAATGCTAGAAGTCTAAAAAATATGATGGGAGAGTTAGAATATATAGCACTGACTGAAAAGTTAGATATGATTGGCATCTCAGAGACCTGGTGGAAGGAAGACAACCAATGGGACACTGTGATACCTGGGTACAAATTATAACACAATGATAGTATAGATCAAATTGGTGGTGGGGTGTCACTCTATGTTAAAGAGGGCATTGAGTCAAACAGGATAAAAAGTTTGCATGAAACAAATATATTGTAGAATCTCTATAGAAAGAAATTCCATGTAAAGAGGGGAAGGGAATGGCAGTGGGGGTGCACTACTGGCCAAAATCAACAGATGGATGATGAAATGCTAACAGAAATTAGGGAAGCTAGCAAACACAGTAATACTGGATGCTTTCAATTTCCCAGTATTGACAGGGTCAATGTCACAACAGAACATGCTAGAGCGATAAAGTTTCTAGATGAAATAAATGACTGCTTCATGGAGCAACTGGTTCAGAAACCAACATGAGGGGAAACTATTTTAGACCTAGTCATTAGTGGGACACAGGATCTGACACGAGAGATAATGGTGTTGGGGCCACTCTGCAATAGTGATCATAACATGATCACATTTGATTTAATAAATGGAGGGAAGACATCCACTGCGCTAGCATTTAACTTTCAAAAGGAAAACTATCATAAAATGAGGAAAATGATTAAGAAAAAAACTAAAAGATGAAAATGCAAAGATTAAAAGTTTACATCAGGTCTGGACATTGTTTAAAAATGCTATCTTTTGAAGCCCAGACCAGATGCATTCCTCACTTCAAGAAAGGTGGAAGAAAGCTAAACGACTGCTGGAAAAGTTTGAAGGTGAGATCAGAGAGGCTGTTAGAGCCAGAAAAGCATCTTTCAGAAAATGGAAAAAGGACTCAAATGACAAAACAGGAAATAACATAAGCTCTGGCAAGTTAGATGCAAAGCTTTTATAAGGCAGGCAAAGAGAGAATTTGAATATAAGTTTGCCATGGAAGCAAAAACATATGATAAAAGCTTTTTCAGGTAAATTCATAGCAAAAAAGCTGATAGATGATAGAAGGGTAAAAAGGGCACTAAGGGAGGACAAGGCCATAGTGGAGAGATTAAATAAATTCTTTGCTTGCATTTTACTGAAGAAGATGTAGGGAAGTTATCCATGCCAGAAATGATATTTAAGGGTGATGTATGAGAGAAATTGAAACAAACCTCAATAAATCTGGAAGATGTAATGCAGCAATTTGATAAACTAAAGAATAACAAATCATCTGGACCAAATGGTATACCTCCCAGGGTGCTGAGAGAACTCAAAAATGAAAATGTAGACCTAATATTAGTAATGTGTGAACTATCATTAAAATCACCTCACTTGGTTTGCAGCTTGTCGTGCTGTGAGAGCTTGTGTGCATCAGTGATGCTGAGAGCTAAACTATCAGTAGTTTAACTACTGGCAGGGTCTCCCAAGATGGAAAGGTCTCAGCTGAAGTGCCAGACCAAGACAAACCACCCATCTGGGCAACAGCAGAATGGGATAGTGTTGACGGCGGAGGATCACATTTCTGTGACAACGGCAACAGCACCAAACTTAAACTGCATGGAAGAAAGGCCCGGCAATCTACTTCTGTATCTTGCCATGAAAACCCAATGGATAGTTACAACAAAACAAATTGTGCTGTAGTGCTGGAAGATGAGACTCCCAGGTCGGAAGGCACTCAACTAGCTACTGGGGAAGAGCTGAAGACTCTTCCAAGTAAAGCCAGCATTTATGATGTGGTTGGATCAAAGCCCTCGGGATGTCTGACTGCTGATGTAGCTGCGCATGAAATGAGAGTCAGAAGCTATAAAGATGTCTTACACATTGGAACATGGAACGTACGAAGCATGAACCAAGGGAAGTTGGAGGTGGTCAAGAATGAAATGGAACGTGTACAACTTGATCTGTTGGGAGTCAGTGAACTGAAATGGACTGGCATTGGGCACTTTGCATCAGATGATCACATGGTCTACTATGCTGGAAATGAAAGACAAAGAAGAAATGGTGTTGCATTTATAATAAAGAAGAAACTTGCAAGAACTGTAATGAAATACAATGCAGTCAGCGAACGCTTAATCTCTATTCGTCTACGAGGAATGCCTATCAACACAACTATAATTCAAGTATATGCCCCGACAACAGCTGCAGAAGAGAATGAAATTGAAGAGTTCTATGAACAAGTACAAGCTGAACTTGACAGAACATGCAAACAGGATATCCTGATAGTCATGGGTGACTGGAACGCAAAAGTTGGCAACAAAGAAGAAGACAAAGTAGTTGGAAAATATGGACTTGGCAACAGAAATGAAGCTGGAGAAAGACTGATAGAATTCTGCAGGACCAACGATCTATTCATCTCAAACACCTTCTTCCAGCAACACAAGCAGCGACTGTACACATGGACTTCACCCAATGGATTGTATAAAAATCAAATTGACTACATCTGTGGAAGTCAACAATGGAAAAGCTCTATAACATCAACAAAGACAAAACCTGGAGCTGACTGTGGTACACATCATCAACTACTAGTATGCAAACTCAAGCTAAAGTTGAAAAAGAGCAAACCATTCATGAATGCAGCAAAATATGACCTTGAAAATATACCACTGCAATTTAAAGACTGCCTGCAAAATCGATTTGCTGCTTTAGATACAAATGACAGAGCTCCAGAAGAGTTATGGAATGACATCAAGAAGGTTGTGTTGGAAGAAAGCGAGAAGTCTCTACAAAAGGTGAAAAAGTAAAAACGCCCAAAATGGATGACGGAAGAAACTCTGAAAATTGCCCAGAAACGCAGAGAAGCTAAATCCAGAGGAGAAAGAAAGACAATCACAGAACTCAACAGAGATTTCCAACGTGCAGCAAGAAAAGACAAGGAAAAGTACTACACCGACACATGCAAGGAAATAGAAGCAGAAACTATTAGAGGAAGAACAAGATCGGCTTTCCTAAAGCTACAAGAGTTAAAGAAAAAGTTCCAGCCTCAAATTGGAATTTTACAAGATGCTCAAGGTTCTATGTTGAATGATGCCGAGAAGATCAAGAAAAGATGGAAGGAATATACAGAGTTTTTATATGATAAAGATCAAGTGGACCAACAGCCGTTTCAACCTGTACCTTATGATCGGGAACCACTGGTGATGAAAGAAGAAGTTGAAGCAGCATTGAAAGCCTTATCAAAGAACAAAGCACCAGGCATTGATAGCATTCCCATAGAAGTATTACAGCAATCTGATGCAGCTGTTACCGTACTTACAAGGCTCTGCCAAGAAATATGGAAGACAACATCATGGCCAACTGACTGGAAAAGATCTGTGTTTATACCAATACTAAAGAAAGGTGATCCAACTGACTGTGGAAATTATCGCACAATCGCTCTGATCCCACATGCCAGCAAGATTCTACTGAAGATTATTCAAAAGAGACTACAACCATACCTGGAACAAGAACTACCTGAAGTGCAAGCAGGGTTCATGAAAGGGTAAGGAACGAGAGACATCATTGCAGATGTGAGATGGATCCTTGAAAAGACTAAAGAATACCAAAAGGATATCTATTTGTGCTTTATCGACTATAGCAAAGCTTTTGAGTGTGTAAACAATGAGAAACTCTGGGCCACATTAAGAAGCATGGGTATACCAGAACACCTGATCATACTCTTGCACAATCTGTACATTGATCAAGAAGCAACAGTTCGAATGGAACAAGGAGAAACAGAATGGTTTAAAATAAGCAAAGGTGTAAGACAAGGCTGCATACGTTCCTCCTACCTGTTTAATTTATATGCAGAACAAATCATCAGAGAAGCAGGATTGTATGAAGACAACAGAGGTGTGAAGATTGGTGGAAGACTCATCAACAACCTTCGCTGTGCTGATGATACCACATTACCGGCTGAAAGTGAAGATGATCTGAAACATTTGCTTCTCACAATCAAAGAACATAGTCTCAAAATGGGCCTGCACCTTAATGTAAAGAAGACAAAGATCATGACAACTGGCATAATCAACAGGTTCATCGTTGAAGGAGACGAAATTGAAATCGTGAACAACTTTAACCTACTTGGATCAACTATCAATAAAGAAGCAACAAGCAGTCAAGAAATCAGACAACGCATTGCTCTTGGCAGAATGGCTATGAAAGACCTAGATAAGATCCTCAAGAGCAGAGATGTCTCTCTCCATACAAAGATTCAACTTGTTCAAGCCATGGTATTTTCAATAACATCATATGGATGTGAAAGCTGGACAGTGAAAAAGATAGACAGGAAGAAAATTGATGCCTTTGAATTATGGTGCTGGCGGCAAATACTGTATATACCATGGACTGCCCAAAGAACAAACCAGTCGGTACTAGAGGAGATCAAACCTAAGCTTTCTTTAGAAGCTCAGATGACAAGACTTCGACTTTCATACTTTAGACACAACATGCGAAGAGAGAGATCATTAGAGAAAGACATCAGGCTTGGCAAGATAGAAGGTCAACGCAAAAGAGGAAGGCCAGCAATGAGATGGATCAATACAATAACAGCAGCTACGGGTACCAGTCTGTCAACAATGAGCCGCCTGACTGAAGACCAAACACAATTTAGGATAGCTATTGTCGTGTCCTCCCGCCCGGGCCGCTGGCCGATGAGCAAGAGGGCTTGCCTTAATTGCCCTTCTGAATACTGTCCCCAATATGGCTGCCAGCATGGACTGCTGGGATATGTAGTTTCAGCTATTCTTTTGAGCAAGCAGTGTGTCCACACGGGTTTGTTTGGCAAAAACAGAGAAATTTATTTTTCAGGGTTTCCTCCTCGCATCAAATTCGTTGCACTAAACACAGGTACGGATAATTTCTCCCAAAGACAAAGGATAAATAAACTCCAACAGGCTTAACTCAAACAGACAGGAATTTCTTCTTCACATTGTCAACTCTTAGCTTCTTTCTGGTAACTACCTTCTAAAGCTAAGGCTGTTGACCATATCAAAGTAACTTAAACTTTCAACAAGTTTCTTTTCTTTCACAGCTTCCATAGAAAAGAGGTCATACCTGTTTTTAAACTTCCAGCAAGTTTCTTTTCTTTCACACCATATAGAAACAAGCTTATAATTGCTTTAAACAAACCACTCCTTCACATGGGCTTGAGCTTAGCACATGTTCAGCTTGTTTGCCTTGCAATAAGAGTATTGCATTTCTTCAGTATCACTTTCACAGGGGCTTTCACACAATTCTATTTCCATTTCATGCGTAGACTCACTAGAGCTATCTTCCTGTAGACGGGTATCATAGGATTTATGATTTACACCCTGCAGCAGCTCATCCAGCTTTAGCAGCAAGAATTCTCTCTGATCTGTAGCAACGGGCTTTAAAGACGGAGTTTCTCTCTCCCTTATCAGCCTTTCAATATCTCTCACTGCTGAGTCACGGCAGTCACTGGCACACTTCTTATTTCTGTCTGAAGCTTGCTTTACAGCTTTCTGGCTAACACAGCGTCTGGCACTTTTTCTTAGCTCTCTAACCACTTCTTCAGAAAGAGCTTTGCTAGGAACTTCAGTCAACTTATTCTCTCTACCTCCAGGGCTCAACTGGCTTCCCGAGCTGTTTCCCCACCTGGGAATTGACTCCTCCAGCTTCCTTTCTCTGAGATACCTTGAGACACGTTTCTGCCTTGATTCCAGGGCTCTCTGCTGCTCAGCTCCCGGCTGCTCCGAACTCTCTTGCTGCGTGCTTTCCTGCAAGTTCTGCCGTGTCTGCTGCTGCCTGCTTTGCTTCTCACCTTCCCCCCTTCTATCAAACACTGAAGCAGTTTTAAACTGGTGCTTCTTAGGCACCACGCCTTTCTCCCTGCACACGTGAGAGCTGTTAGGGCTCAACCTAGCTCTAACGTCATTAAGTGGGCGGGGCTTAGTACTAGCTGTAGTCTGCCTCGGAGGCTTGTGGTTACTATGGGAACTCTGTTGATCTCTGCTTTTAAAGGCACAGGTCTCACTTTCTTCCCATTCCATCCCTTCTATACAACTCTCCTTACCACACATTCCCCCCCTTAAGATATTACGGGCTGGGATGATATCCTCATCACAGCACGTAATTCTAGCTGCAGCATCACTATCCTTCTCTTCGCATGTGACTCTAGACAACGCATCTGCATTCTAATGTAGCTTGCCAGCTCTGTGTTCTATAGGGAAATCAAATGTTTGAAGCGTCATGTACCATCGCGTTAATCTGGCATTATGATCCTTCATCTGGCCAAGCCACTTCAATGGGGCATGATCGGTCATCAAGAGGAATTTTCGCCCGCCAGGTAGAATTTTAGAGATTCCACAGCCCACTTTATCGCCAGGCACTCTCTCTCGATGGTTGAGTAATTTTTCTCAGCCGGGGACAGCTTCCGACTAAGAAAAAGCACTGGATGCTCGACGCCTTCATACTTCTGGGAGAGCACCGCTCCCAACCCGGTCTCGGAGGCATCTGTCTGCAGAATAAATGGTAGACCGAATTCCACCCCACGCAATACTGGGGCTACACACAGCTCTTCTTTTAACCTCTCGAAAGCTGTGTCTGCTTCCAGGGTCCACCTCAGTTGATTCGGCATATTTTTCTTGAGCATATCCGACAAAGGTGCGCTCTTTTCAGCGAAGTGTGATATAAATCGCCGGTAATATCCCACCAAGCCAAGGAAACTGCGCAGTTGCTTCTTGCTGGCGGGCCGAGGAAAAGCCTTCACACTTTTGACCTCATTCAGTAAGGGCTTCACTGTACCGTGTCCAACCAAGTGACCCAGGTACTTCACCTCTTGGCTGCCGAACACGCACTTTGCCGGATTTAGGGTCAGGCCTGCATCCCTCATTGCCTGCAACACTGCTCATATCCTGGATAGATGTTGATCCCATCTGACACTATGAATAATAACATCATCCATATACGCCGTAGCGTATTCCTGATGAGGTCGGAGTACCAGGTCGACGAGGCGTTGACAAGTGGCAGCGGCTTCATGTAGGCCAAATGGCATTCGCTTGAACTGGAATAGGCCTACTGGCATACTAAAGGCGGTTTTCTGGCGGGATTCCCTGGTCAGAGGAATCTGCCAGTAGCCTTTCGTCATATCTAGGGTCGTGAGATACCTGGCCTGGCCTAATCGATCGAGGAGCTCCTCTATCCGAGGCATGGGGTACGTATCAAACTTTGAGATGGCATTGACTCTCCTGAAGTCAATGCAGAATCTAAGGGCTCCGTCAGGCTTGGGAACCAGCACGATCGGGCTGTTCCACGGACTCTTTGATTCTTCAATCACTCCTAGATCAAGCATCTCTTTTACTTGATCTATCACTTCCTGCCTCTTGGTTTCTGGCAGTCTGTACGGGCGCTGTCGTACCACTTCACCCGGTGGTGTTAAGATTTCATGCGCGACGAGCCTTTTTTCCGCCAGTACAGGCGTCAGGACATCAGAAAAACCCTTAATTAGCTGCTACAATTCCTGCTTCTGTGTCCATGAAAGGCCTTCCCCCATCCCTGGCTCAGGATTCTTCCTGCAATCGCTCAATTGGGGTTCTAGGTCGTCTTCTATCTTCTCCTCCACCGTCGCTGCCAGTCCTTGCAGGTCTGCATATCCCGTAGAACCGAAACCTTGGGTTCCTCGCACTGTGTCCGAAACCATGGGTACCTCCTCAAGAGGAGGAAACCCAACTCTTTCACAAATAAGCTGGGCTATGCGGTCGCCCACACTTACTTGGAAGTCTTCCGATCCAAAGTTGAACAGCAGAATCTTGACCGCACCTCTATAGTCCGGATCTACGACGCCGGCTCCAACATCGATGAAATGTTTCACTGCTAAGTCGGAGCGGGGTGCGATGCATCCGTAGCAGCCGGCTGGTACTTCCATCTGGAGGGCGGTATTTACTAATGCTTTGCCATGCTTAGGGATGATCACATCTTCCGCACTATACAAATCAAATCCGGCTGCTTTTGAGGTGGCTCTTTTCGGTGCTCGTGCTTCTGGGCTCATTTTGCAATACCATAATACAAATATGGGTTTTTTGGCGGGTTCCTCCTTAGGTAGGTGCGGGATAGATTTTCGAATCTTCCCGAACAAGGGGCTAGGAACGGCTGCTGGCTTAACTACTTGCTGGTATGGGATTTCAGGTGGGGCGCTTGCAACCATCATCCCCTCCCTCTTACGTAAGCGTTGTTGCATGCCCTTCTGGAACTGGGGCCAGTCTCTCCCCAGCACTACTTCCTGGGGTAGACGGGGCACTACGGCCACTGGGATCCCTTTCTCTATCCCTAGCCCTTTTACGAGGACGCGATAAATGGGATATGTGGACGCTGTCCCATGCACACACCTAATCCTCACTGTGCCATTTGGTGAACGGGGTGTTTCCTTACCTTGGGCCCTTATCTTCCGCCAAAGGTTTTTGGACAACATGGACTGGTCAGAGCCTGAGTCTAACAAAGCCCTTGCTGGTACCCCTTGCACTGTGACTGCTAGCAGAAAACCTTCTCTAGCTTTTCCCGGGTCATCTATTATCAGTGCTGTCCTCATCTTACATTCACGCTGTAAGTGACCCTCACTTCCGCATTTGAAACATGTTCTTTTTACATATTTCTTCCTATCAATAGGTACACAGACATCTTTAACAACATTCTTTGGTTTCCCTTCCCTTTCTGATACAGCATATGGGACTTTCACAGAAACAAAATCCTTCTCTTGAGCGACCGCCTCCGCTTCAAGAAACCGCTCAGCGAGCACAATAGCCTCCCGAGTGCTTCTGCAACCCTGCAATATCAGGAAGGTACGAATCCTTTCTGGTATAGCTGCCAAGAATTGTTCAAGTATGATGTCATCCAGTATTGTTTCTAAGGTTTTACCTTCTGGTTCCAATCACTTGGTAACCAGACTCTTTAGTCGATGGTACAACGCTCTAGGTGTCTCACTGGAACCCAGTCTGGCATTTCGCAACAGATGGTGATACACCGAGGGTGTTAAACCTAATCTATCTTTTATTGCTCTCTTTACTTCGTCATAGTTATTGGCAAAAGCCGATGGTACAGCTTGGTAGGCGGCTAAAGCCTCACCGGTAAGTGATAATGCTAACCGTACCGCCCATTGGTTTTTTGGCCAATTAGCTACATGAGCTACACGCTCAAACACTTCCAAGAAGTCATCAATATTGTTGTTATCCGTTAACTATCCAAACCTCAATGTCTCTTTGGACCATGGTCCAAAATCACTGGCTAGACCCAGTCCTGCTAAACCCGTAGTAGGAGGGATGGGCTTTGATGTCTTCTTCGTCTCCTTTATCCAAGCCTTCATCAACTCCATCAATGGCTTTTGCTGTGCCTCCAATCTGGCGGCTGCTCGCTCTTGGATCTCCAACGACAGGTCTTTCTGCCGCTCAAACTGAGAAGCGATCCAAGTGAGGACCTCCTTCACTTCCACCGTCATCATGCTCTCTGCAATGACAAAAGAGAGAAACAGACCACCGAAGTGCGGTACAAACACGGTGCAGTACTCTTTGTCACTGGCTTCAGCACCGCCCCTCCCAGTACCAGTATCCTAACTAACCCCAGTTAGATACTCTTTACCTGGTACTGGTGGTGCTTCTCGCTTATCTCAACGTAGGGTCTCCGCGGAACCACCAACTCTCCGTCTCAGTCGCACTCAACCTCCAACCGAAGTCTTCCGGCAGACTTGAGGAATGCACTGTTGCTGTCTTAATCCTTGCGCATGCGTGCTTAGCGCAGAATCCGTAGCAACTACGCCACTCTGTCGCGTCCTCCCGCCTGGGCCGGTGGCCGATGAGCAAGAGGGCTCGCCTTAATTGCCCTTCTGAATACTGTCCCCAATATGGCTGCCAGCATGGACTGCTGGGATATGTAGTTTCAGCTATTCTTTTGAGCAAGCAGTGTGTCCACACGGGTTTGTTTGGCAAAAACAGAGAAATTTATTTTTCAGGGTTTCCCCCTCGCATCAAATTCGTTGCACTAAACACAGGTAAGGATAATTTCTCCCAAAGGCAAAGGATAAATAAACTCCAACAGGCTTAACTCAAACAGACAGGAATTTCTTCTTCACATTGTCAACTCTTAGCTTCTTTCTGGTAACTACCTTCTAAAGCTAAGGCTGTTGACCATATCAAAGTAACTTAAACTTTCAACAAGTTTCTTTTCTTTCACAGCTTCCATAGAAAAGAGGTTATACCTGTTTTTAAACTTCCAGCAAGTTTCTTTTCTTTCACACCATATAGAAACAAGCTTATAATTGCTTTAAACAAACCACTCCTTCACATGGGCTTGAGCTTAGCACATGTTCAGTTCGTTTCCCTTGCAATAAGAGCATTGCATTTCTTCAGTATCACTTTCACAGGGGCTTTCACACAATTCTATTTCCATTTCATGTGTAGACTCACTAGAGCTATCTTCCTGTAGACGGGTATCATAGGATTTATGATTTACACCCTGCAGCAGCTCATCCAGCTTTGGCAGCAAGCGTTCTCTCTGATCTGTAGCAACGGGCTTTAAAGACGGAGTTTCTCTCTCCCTTATCAGCCTTTCAATATCTCTCACTGCTGAGTCACGGCAGTCACTGGCACACTTCTTATTTCTGTCTGAAGCTTGCTTTACAGCTTTCTGGCTAACACAGCGTCTGGCACTTTTTCTTAGCTCTCTAACCACTTTTTCAGAAAGAGCTTTGCTAGGAACTTCAGGCAACTTATTCTCTCTATCTCCAGGGCTCAACTGGCTTCCCGAGCTGTTTCCCCACCTGGAAATTGACTCCTCCAGCTTCCTTTCTCTGAGATACCTTGAGACACGTTTCTGCCTTGATTCCAGGGCTCTCTGCTACTCAGCTCCCGGCTGCTCCGGACTCTCTTGCTGCGTGCTTTCCTGCAAGTTCTGCCGTGTCTGCTGCTGCCTGCTTTGCTTCTCACCTTCCCCCCTTCTATCAAACACTGAAGCAGTTTTAAACTGGTGCTTCTTAGGCACCACGCCTTTCTCCCTGCACACGTGAGAGATGTTAGGGCTCAACCTAGCTCTAACGTCATTAAGTGGGTGGGGCTTAGTACTAGCTGTAGGCTGCCTCGGAGGCTTGTGGTTACTATGGGAACTCTGTTGATCTCTGCTTTTAAAGGCACAGGTCTCACTTTCTTCCCATTCCATCCCTTCTATACAGTTCTCCTTACCACACTATCCAGAGGGTCACCATGAGTCAACTCCGACTTGACGGCACTTAACAACAACAACAACAACATCGTACCTGAAGACTGGAGATTGGCCAACATAACGCCAGTTTTTAAAATGGATTCTAAGGGTGATCCGGGAAACTACAGACTGGTGAACCTGACATCAATGCCAGGCAATATGGCAGAAACCATTATAGAGAACAAAATTAATGAAAATATAGCTAGTCATGGTTCAATGTTAAGGAAAGTCTTGTCTTATTGCTATTTTTTGAAAGTGTGAATAAACAGGTAGATAAATGTGGGCCAGTTGATATTAGTGTATCTGGATTTTCAGAAAGCCTTTGACAAGGTCCCTTATGAGAGACTCTTGAGGAAATTAAAAAATCATGGCATAGGAGGCAGTGTACTATTGTGGACTGGGAACTGGTTAAAAGATAGAAAACAAAGAGTAGGACTAAAAGGAGAATTTTCTCAGTGGAGAAAGGTGAATAATGGAGTACCCCAGGGATCTGTGCTGGGTCCACTGCTTTTTAACATATTTATAAAAGACTTGGAAATGGGAATAATAAGTGAAGTGATCAAATTTGCAGATGACACAAAATTATTCAAAGTTGCTAAATAACAAGAGGATTGTAAAAAATTTTAAGAGGGCCTTGAGATATTGAGAGATTGAGCAATCCAAATGGCAGATGAAATTTAATGTGGACCAGTACAAAGTTATGCACTTAGGGAAGAACAACCTAAACTACAATTACACAATGAAAGATTCCACATTAGCAACCACCACTCAGAAAAAGGATCTAGGCATCATCATGGATAATACACTGAAACCCTCCATCCAGTGTGCAGCGGCAGCCAAGAAAGCAAATAGAATGCTAGGAATCATAAGGAAAGGAATAGAAAAATAAAACCAAGGATATTATAATGCCTCTGTATCATTCCATGGTGTGAAGACACTTCAATATTGTGTAGAGTTCTGGTTGCTATATCTTAAAAATAACACAGGTACACTACCAAAAAACTGCCTCCAGTTTTGCAACTGATTCCTATAGATTTTGGGGTGCTGAATCCAGGAAAAATAGCCAAAATGTTCCATCACGTCACGTTTTCTTGCAAAATTAGATTTCTTACCCATATAAGGAATGTTCACATAATTTCTTTTTAGCCGACTGCAGTTTATTTTCTTGGCCCAAAATAGAGGTTGTAATGGTTAACTAACTAGAAACACTCCCTCATGATATTTTAGAGTGTTTTGTATTCATTTTATACATTAACAGGACAATTGGGAGGCGGGGGGCTAAATCCAGTACTCGCGCTGGCGCATGTTCTTTCCTGTTCGCCTCGCCTCGTTCGCTCGCTCAAACACGGTGGTTGCGACATGAACGTTCCTGTCAAATTTCAGTTTCTTGCAAGTTCATTATTACCTTTTGTTTGCTCAGTCGTAATCCAGCTTTATTCCGAAGTGGTTCACTACAGTTGTAGTTTGCAGTGCTGTGTATTTGTGATGGCTCACAGAGCCAGAGGTTGCATCAACTCTCCGGACAGTTTTTGTTTTATTTGTGGGGAATATACCGTGAAAAAGCGGCAGAGGAACATTTCTGCATTTATTAAAAAAGTATATTTCGCCTATTTCGGTTTGAAGTTAGGCGATCAAGACAAACCGTGGGCTCCTCACAAAGTGTGCAAGACATGTGAGGAAGATCTACGCTTATGGATGAAAGGTAAAAAACAAGCATTTCGTTTCGGAATACCTATGATGTGGCGTGAACAAAGAGACCACAGCAGTGACTGCTATTTTTGCTCTTGCATTGTGAAGGGATACAACTTAAAAAATAAGAACGTAATAAGTTACCCCAACCTTCCCTCAGCAATTAGGCCTATGCCTCATAGCAACGAAGTACCTGTGCCTGAACCACCAAAATCTTTGGATCATATTTGTGTGGACGGTTCTGATCATGATGAGACTCATCAGATGGCTTTTCCCAATGAGTCCAGTACTTCCGAGTTTGAAACTGAACCAGATCCGAAACCTGAACTTTTCTCTCAAGCTGAATTGAATGATTTAGTCCGGGATTTAGGACTCCCAAAAGATGCTGCCCAACTGCTAGGTTCTCGGCTTAAACAGAAAAATCTATTGTCACCAGGAACAACTTTTTATTGGTACCGCAACCGCGAGACACAATTTTTGAAGTATTTCAGCAAAGAGGAAGATTTGGTATTTTGCAACAATATATACGGAGTGATGGAAAAGTTTAAACTCAAGTATGATCCTGCTGAATGGCGGCTGTTCATTGATTCGTCAAAAGACAGCATAAAAGGTGTTCTTCTTCATAATGGCAACACATTCGCTTCAGTTCCTATTGCTCACTCTGTTATTCTCCAAGAAAAATACGAGAATTTGGCCCTGATTCTTCAGAAGATTCGTTATGATGAGCATAAGTGGATGATTTGTGGAGACTTTAAAATTTTATCCGTGCTATTAGGGCAGCAAGCCGGTTTCACCAAATATCCCTGCTTCCTTTGCTTGTGGGATAGCCGGGCCCGCGACCTACACTGGGGGAAAAAAGACTGGCCAATTCGGGAGTATTTGAGACCCGGTGAGAAAAATGTTCTTCATGAGAGCTTGGTACCTCGTGATAAAATTCTATTACCACCTCTCCACATTAAGTTGGGTCTCATTAAGCAATTCATCAAGTCCCTTCCAAAAGATGGTGAGTGCTTTCGGTACCTTTGCTCAAAGTTCCCCCGACTTTCTGAAGCAAAGCTAAAGGAAGGAGTGTTTGTTGGCCCTGATATAAGGAAACTCATTTCAGATGGAGCATTCGCTGAAACGATGTCTGAGAAGGAAAAAGAAGCCTGGGATTCCTTCAAGGATGATGTTCTCAAATTCTTGGGGAACAGGCAGGATGAGAACTATAAGGATATTGTTGCCAGGATGCTCAATGCCTTCAAAGAACAAGGCTGTAACATGAGCCTGAAAGTCCATTTCTTGCACTCCCATGTGAACTACTTTCCCAAAAACTTGGGGGCGTACAGTGAAGAACAAGGTGAAAGGTTTCACCAGGACATCAAGGACGCAGAGAGAAGGTACCAAGGAAGATGGAACACCACTATGATGGCTGATTTCTGCTGGTTGCTGCTGCGGGAAACCCCAGATGAAAAATACGCCAAGCAGCGCACCAAGAGAAGCATTCGGGGGAAGAAGAAACGGGCCCACCAGGAGATTGATTGACCCAAGAATGACTTTAAAATCTAAACTGTGTTGACAAATATCGTGTTTTTACTAAACTTTGAAATAAAAATTTGCTAGTTATTACCACAGTGTCGGATCTCATTTATTAGAATTTTATTTTCACACCATCGGGTGTTTGTCTTCATGTATTGCAATGGTGCGGTTTGCGTTTTCTATTCTTACATACATACCTGTACAACATTTTTTGCACATTTCTTTGCTTTGCTTTGTGTCTAACCTCGCTCTTATATGCTCAATGTTTGTGCACATGTATGTGGCTGTTTTAAGTGCAGACAATTTTGCTACCATCACAGTGTGTTTTGTTGACATTACTCTATTCTTATGTGCTGCCGTTACAATTTTCTTTATTCTTATTTGAATAACTACTAAACAATTAGTATAAAGAATTCATCCAAGAAACTTTTATCTCGATCGCACTCAATCTGAAACGTTCACCTCAAACAGCTAACCCAATGTAGCAAAAAATCTGTACGTGATGGAGCAAATTGGTTACCAGATTTGGATTCAGCGCACCAAAAAACGTAAAAATCAATCAAAACATTAGAGGCAGTTTAAAAAAATTTTTTTTTAGTGTACCTGTGTAATATAACGGAATTAGAAAAGCAACAAAAACAATAAGGTAGATGGAAAGATACCCATGCAAGGAAAGGTTTAAATTAAGGTTAGGACTCTTCAACTTAGAGAAGAGATGGCTGAGGGGAGATATGACAGAGGTCTATAAAATAATGAGTGGAGAAGAATGGCTTAACGTAGATCGGTTGTTTACACCTTCAAAAAGTCAAAAGACTAAGGGACACACAATGAAGCTTCATTATACTATACAAAAACTAATCAGAGATAATATTTTTTTTACTCAGTGTATATTCAAACTCTGGAATTCATTGCAGGAGGATGTACCTAAATCTGTTAGTGTAGTTGAGTTTAAAAGAGGACAAGTTCCCCTGAGGAAAAGCTCATAAACTATTATTAAAGAAGAGCAGGAAAATCCACCGCTTACTCCTGGGATAAGCAGCGTGGAATGTATCTACCTTTTGGGAACCTGACAGGTATTTGTGGCCTGGATAGGCCACTGTTGGAAATAGGATACTGGGCTTGATGGACCTGTGATCTGACCCAGTATGGCCTATCTTATGTTCTTATGAGGCAGCCATGGACATAGGGAAAGGTTATATGCAGAGTGGCAAAATTCAAGTGTGGTCAGCTTAGAATGCATGGATAGAGGGTGTAACCTTAAATGGATAAGAAATCAATTTAAAGTTATACATGGATGTTCATCAGCAGTACTAAATAGATTTCTTATCCGTTTGAAGTTATGTGTTGCCTTCCAGCCTGAAAATTGTCTGTGGTATTTCTAGTCAACTACTATATTATTTTCTTATTAGCATTTCATTGTTGGAGAACCAGAATCACAATCCCTCTCTTGAAATTATTAGATACCGTGCATGATCATCAATGTATTTCTAAAAAAAAAAAAAAAAAAGCATATTACTAGTTACTTAATCGATTTTGAATATCAAGTAGCTAAAATGGAAGGGAGAATTAATGGAGCTGATGACACAGTGATGCAGCCATGGAAAAATGAAGTAAAATGTAGAGTAACTAAGAAACCACTCTCCCGTGATTCAAAAACTGACCACAAGAGGCCACTACTGTATCAAGTATGAAGAGTTTGGGACACAATATCACAGAAAGATTGTTTCTTAGGCGGTTATCACTAGATGAGCCAAAGACCTGTAGGGAAACAACTCTCACCAGCAGGCTGATGCAGAAAGCCAGCAATGAAGTCGCACTCTATCAACTTTTTACACCTATTTGCCGCGTACTGATAGCACACAACTCTAGCTCCAGCATGCAGAAAGGGGCTCATATGCAAATGAGCCACTCGTTAAACTGTGCAAAATGGCAGCGTTAAACTGGGAGAGCAAGCCAAACACATGAGCACAAGAAGTCAGCACAAGTTTGACGTGCTCTCCCAGAGAAACGGGCACCACTTTGCTAATTTGCATAGGAGCCATGACAGTATTTTGATAGCATTGGGGGCTTTCTCCGATGCCTGGATCATCTGAGGGAAAATGTCAAAAATGATCCAAGCATCAGAGAAAGCCCCCAATGCCATCAAAATACTCTTGGGGGCCACTGCCCCTGACAGAAAGCGAATCCCTGGTGGTCCAGTGGCCCTGATCCCCCTACTGACCCAAGTAAAAATAAGCCCTGGTGGCCCAGCGGCCCCAAACCCCCCTCCCCCACCCAACAAAAATATACCTGGTTGCCCAGCGGCTCCAATCCCCCCAGCCAACCAACTAAAAATATACCTGGTGGCCAGCAGCCTAGAACCTTCCACCCCCCTCCTGATACCTTTACAAACAAGCGGGAGTGCTGCCAATGTGCTATGGCTCTTGCCCCGCCATCTTGAAAAATGGCGGTGCCTGGCCTTACGTGGTGCATCCTGGGATGCACGGGTGGGATCAGACTGCCATATAAGGCATATTCTATCTTATAGGGCAGTCTGACCTCGCCTGGTGCATCCCAGGATGCACCACACGGAGCCAGGTGCTGCTGTTTTCAAGATGGTGGGACAAGAGCGGGAGCATGTGAGCAGCGCTCCCGCTCGTTTCTAGGAGGGAGATGAGGGGTTCAAGGACTCTGGTCCACCAGGTATATTTTTAGTTGGGTAGGGGGATCAGGGCCACTGGGCCATCAGGATTTTGTTTCTATTGAGGGAAGTAGCCCCGACAGTATTTTGATGGAATCAGGGACTTTCCCCAATGCCTGGATTATCTTTGACATTTCCTCTCAGATGATCCAGGCTTTAGGGAAAGCACCCGAAGCCACCAAAATACTGTCGGAGGCACGCATTAGAAGCTTAAGCCACCTCAGACCCAGGCATAGAGATATTGGCACTAAGGCTGTTTGCAAATTTCTCAACGCTTTTCTCTGCGTTGGGCGCAGGCAATATTTGCATTCCATTGCATTATGTGCAGCTCATTTGCCTCTAATTTAAATACTCTTGTTGTTAATTGTGCGCTAGTTTTTTATTTGCTGTTTAAGTGTGTGTCCGTCTCTTTCCTGCTTTTGACGGTAACAGTAAGTGTCTTAAAAGTGGCGTAATCTGTGCTTAAAGGCCGTGATAGTTTTCTGCATCAGCCTGTGACAGCCTTAGATAAGCAAGAACTACAGATGAATGAAACCAACATCCTAAGTCAATTGCAAAATACTCTTATTTCATGGAGGAATTGCTGCATGTCATAATAGCCTCTGATCTATGAAAGTTCTCAATCACATTCAGCTTAAGATATTTTCTCACACTGCAAAAGAAAAAGATATTCAGGCTGGCTCAGGGAAAATTTGATTCTTGAAATATAAGCAGGACCAGTGGAAGGGAATTGGATACCCTAGGCGAGCCTTCAGACTTATGCTCCAGCCCCCCCAGATCATCGCAATACCACCCCTCCCACGACAATCTTATAAAAATGCATACTTGGACTTTATATTTTTAACTCTTGTGTTGTTTGTATGTGTGAGTCCAAGCTCCCTGCAAGTAAAAGAATGTGCTGATGACTCTTTGCGTATGTGTAGCTGTTGGGATCTCTTGTTTTGCTTTCACTGGTGCTGCTGTTTGCCGCCCTAGGTAACCATCTAGTCTTGCCTAATGACAGGCCCTGCCTGAACATAAGATAAGCCATGCTGAGTCTGATCAAAGTCCATCGAACCCAGCCTCCTGTCTATGACAGTGGCCAGGCTGGGTAATAAGTCCCAGCAGATCCCCGCACCAACAACATGTTGCATACTCGGCATCGGCACAGCAGCTTTAGAGGGAGTCAGAGAGGCCCCGGCCCACCTCTGACAGCTGCCGAAGTAAAAAGCGTCTTTTTTCTTCACTTCAGCAGCAGTATTGTAGTGTAGGCTGCTTGGATGCTGAGTGCCGGGGAACAGGAAGTTCCCTTTGACCTCCAGCGCGCCAGCTTCATATACAACAATACAGCTGCCAAAGTGAAGAAAAAAGGCGCTGTTCACTTCTGCGGCTGTCAGAGGTGAGCCGGGGCCTCTCCGGTTCCCTCTAAAGACATTCGGACAGCCGCGGGGCTCTTTGGGAGGGGTGGGGCTAAGACTGGAAATAGTTGATAGGGAGGGGGGCTTGGACTGGAAATGGGCTGAGTGGGGGGGAGCTAGGACTGGAAATTAGCTGATAGAGGGGCTAAGATAGTACTGGAAATGGATGGGGGAGCTAGGATTGGAAATGAGCTGATGGGGGACTAGGATTAGAAAAGGCTGATGAAGGGGCTAGGATTAGAAATGGGCTGATGGGTGGCTTGAATTGGAAATGGACTGATGGAGGATAGGACTGGAAATGGGCTGATGGGGGTCTAGGATAGAACTGGAAATAGCTGATAGGGGCTAGGATTGGAAATGGGCTGATGGGGGCTAGGATAGGACTGGAAATGGCTGATGGGGGGACTAGGATTGGAAAAGGCTGATGGAAGGGCTAGGATTGGAAATGGACTGATGGAGGAGCTAGGATAGAACTGGAAATGGCTGATAGGGGGCTAGGATTGGAAATGGGCTTATGGGGAGCTAGGATAGGACTGGAAAGAGGCTGATGGGGGGCTAGGAGTAGAAATGGGCTGATGGAGGGGCTTGGATTGAATTGGAAATGGACCGATGGAGGGGATAGGATAGGACTGAAAAAGGCTGATGGGGGAGCTAGGACTGGAAATTGGCTGATGGGAGGGGCTAGGATTGGAAATGGGATGATAGGGAGGCTAGGACTGGAAATGGGCTGATGCGGGGGGATGGGAGAATGGGACTAGAAGGGAGCGGATGCTGGGTGGGGCTGGAACCAGAAGGGAGCTGATGTTGGGGGAGGACTAGAATGGGATGGGGCTGGGAGAGTGAGGATGGAGAGGGAAGGAAGAAAAATCTACGATTGGCTGGGTATTGGGAGAGTAAGTGGGGAGTGAGGATGGAGGGGTAAAATTTGAGTAGATGAAAAAGGAATAAAGAAAGAAATGAAGGAAAGAGCAAAAGCAGAAATATCAGTATGTTAAAGCAGATGTAGAGAGAGAATGGAAAAAAACTAGAAGAGAGAAGAAAGGACAAATAGACAGCAGAAAATGGAGAGTTAGCAGAAGACAGGATGAAACCAGAAGAAAGTGACTGGAGCAATTGCAACCAAAAATGAAATGCACAAACAACAAAAGGTAGTAAAATACTTTTTTATTTTGAATTTATTAACTGGAATATGTCAGCTCTGGGAAATGTGCATCGTTAACGTATTGTTTAGTTTAGTACAAGAGGAAATTAATTTATAGTTTTATTTTTCCAGTGTTGTACATTTCAAGTTTGGCTTTTAGGGTTCCCAGTTTAATTATTGTCTTCCTATTTCTAAATTGTGATCCCTTTTCTTTGTTTCGTGATGGTCTATCTTCTGCATGTGTAGCCAAGCTGAGGTATTCTGTTTATGTAGTTTCTATGTGACAGTGCCACTTGTTCTCTTTCCCCAGCAAGAGATGTATTGGTATTTTCTGAGATGTATTGGCTTAATATTTGCAGTGTTGCCTTTTGGTAGGTAGGGTTTGGTGCTTTGTGAGTCCTGGTAGTGCTGTTATGATACGGTGGGTTTACTATGGGTTCTAAATGGGCAGTGTTTGTAGTACTTCCTATTGTGCCTGGCAGTTGGCACTGGAGTATAGTAATGTAGAAATCTGGTAGTCTTTCTTTATCCATACACTCATTAAGAGGCATGTTTACTAAAAGTTAGTGCACGTTAACATTATGCAAATATTTATGAAAATGAGGTCCCTTATGCAAATGAGGCACTGCAATGAGTCTCTGCACCCCCTTTGGGCCACCTCTGAGTAAAATATAAAGAACATAAGAAAAAAGCATAAAGAATACTAAAATAGAAAAAAAAAGAGAGGGTTTTTTTTTGGGGGGGGGGGGTTAGTGCCGTCAAGTCAGTGCTGACTCCTAGCAACCCAGCTGCCTCTGGGTTTTCTTGGCAATGTATCACTGGAAGTAGATTGCCAGGCCTTTTCTTCCGAGGCAATGGAGAGTAAATTGACTTGCCTAAGGTCACAAGGAGTGCTAGTAGGAATTGAACCCTAGATCTTCTGGGTACTAGGCAGTTGCTCTAACCACTAGACACTAAAAGAACTGACAGACACGTATCTGCTAAAAATAAGACAAAATTAAGACAGAACATAAATCATATATAACAAAAAACATAGGTACACAGTACTTTTACCTGCAGGGAGGTGGATAATTTTCAAAGTCATTTTCGTGGATGAAGTTGTATTTTATCCACAGAAATGAGTTATTTGAAAATTTCCCTTTTGAGGGGTAGTTACTAAAGTACTTTATGGCAATAATGCTTGATATTTGGCTATTAACAGATGAGAGAGCAATAATGTGTATTGTTAAACCATAATGCACAAGCTGCCATCACAATATACATCAAATACGTTGCTTGCAATAATTTACTAGAAGCCACATTATTCTGATGGGAGCATTGGGCCTCTAACAAGTGGCTCAATGCTCCAGGCCATGAAATTAAATGGGCTGAGTCTAGCAAGACAAGAGGTGTTCTAAGGGTCTCCTTCCCCTAAAACCACCAATGACTGGGCTCCCCTGCCCCCACAAAATTACTCCCTCCCCTGGTACTCCCCAAGCCCCAGTACAGCCCTCCCAGGGTCCAACCCTCCAATCTCAATAGACAAACACCCTCGAAGACCCCCACCTCAATCCCCAAAGGCCACCAAGACCTACCTTTAATGTTATTTGTGATCTAGTGAGGATAGGTCAATAGGAGCAATTTCCCCTTGCTCCTGCGGGCACCAGCTCCAGATACAGAATGGTGCCTGGGATCGCCTAGCGATAGTCTTACGATGTTAGCTATAAGCTGGCATTATTCCTTTATCACAGGAGTCACTAACTTGCAGCACAGAGTTAGTGACTCCCACTGTAAACTAAGCTGCGGTAAAAAGCCTGATTTTACCGCAGTTTAGTATTATCTTCCAGTCCTCACCTAGCCCCTCCATTCAATTATGTCACACTTTTACATGCATTAGAAATAGAACATTGGTGCTGTCCACTAAACCTTCCTGCTGATGCTAACATATACAAATATAACAACAGGCATTCAGGCCCCATAATTCCAGATTTACCCATGGTAATCTTATTGCTAATGTAGTCAGAATTTTTAGTGCAGGAAAGTCAGCGGAAAGCCATTGCACTAAAGGACAGAGCAGTACACATGCAAAACGCTGAAGAGCAAATTGCTCCCAATGTAAATATGTGAGTTAGAATTTAGCTTAATTTTTCACTCTTCTCCTAGCACTACATCTTTAGATGAACACAGGGCTGGAGGAAAGATGCAGTGCCCCCACCACTGGACACTCTTTGACAGTTCTGGACATTCCTGACACTCCCTATTCCCCCTGCCCTCCCCTCCTTCCCCTCCCCGGGATATCCCTGATACCCCCAAATTACCTGTAAGTGTGGGTTACTCCTTTCCCAGCACTATATACCACTTACCCCTTCGGGACACCGGCTGCCTCGGCCGGGGAACCACCTTACCTTCTCTGTCTGGAATTCCAGGGGAACAAACACACACACTCGCATATAAGTAGTATGTAAGTTTATTCCAAAGAGTAGAGGGGCTTTCCATCTTTTATACATGAGCAAAAACATATACATACGTCATCAACTGAGGCCCACCACAGCTTATCAGTAACTCCACAGATGTTAGTCATTTCCTTGCAGAACAATCAGCTTGTCTTAACACAGCACATTCCTTTCCGTATATGTATATGTACAGGATTCCCATTTTCCCCTGTGGGCCTCCTAGTCCTCCCGTACACACACTAAGTTTTACCCCTATCAAGCCCCCCTTGGGCCTGCATAGGCCCACTATGAAAGCAGCCCGACAGTCCTCCAGAGGACAGTTAAGTAGGGACTATCAGCTGGAGGTCGGTGGTGGCATGCTCATGCACATCTGCCATCGTGGAAACTGGCGTATAGGAATACATGAAAGTGGTGGAGCTCTGCAGGGCCTTCCGACAACAACCAAGGACAAATGAGAATATACAACAAAAAAGAACAAGGATTATAAACCCACTCAATAGGGCAATAATTATTCTGATGGGAGCATTGGGCCTCTAACAAGTGTCTCAATGCTCCAGGCCATGAAATTAAATGGGCTGAGTCTAGCAAGACAAGAGGTGTTCTAAGGGTCTCCTTCCCCTAGAACCACCAATGACTGGGCTCCCCTGCCCCCACAAAATTACTCCCTCCCCTGGTACTCCCCAAGCCCCAGTACAGCCCTCCCAGGGTCCAATTATTATAATCAGCCCCTTGAGGCCACCCCTCAATCCGCCAAACCATTTTACAACATCACCCCATATGTTACCAAAATCAATACCACCCTTGAAATCGGCCATATTCAAATCGGATAAGGTCTTAATCTTCTTCATGGCATCTAGGACAAAAATATTGTGATTTGCTATGACCATATAACAATTAGTTTCATTTAAAAAGTTACAGGCCCTGCCCTCAGCTGCTAGTAAGAGATCTAAAGCTCTACGATTTTGTAAAGTCATTTGAGTATTCTGTTCCAGGGATTCTGCAAGCTTAGAAATGGATTCTGTTACCGACCTCATTTGTATATGTAACAAGCATTGTAATCTTCTAATTGCCATACCGAGTTCAGCGGTAATAGCGGGGGTCTGAAAAACGGGGATCCAAGAAGTATAGCTAAGGGCATCCAAGCGAACCTTTGTCAAAGGATAAGTAGTGTTAATATACTGGTATGAAGCTTTAATAGCCTCATCTTCAGGATTATCTGCTGACCAAGGATTTACATTCCTTTTCTTTTTTTTACCATGGGTTACATTCAAAGGTATTAATGCCGAATAAGCAGTTATTTTAACCAATGCACAAGGAAGTACAGAGAGATTAACCTTCTGATGTAATACTTCTCCGCACAACCAATAATGACCGGCCACAGCCTCTAAGGAAGTATTACCAGTCCACCTCTCCCGCATGTGATGACCCAGATACAAATTGGTATTATTTGCAGGTACAGTAGAACCCTTAGGCATATAATAAGATGTGTATGGGGAACGACCAATAGCTATCCCAACCATGACCGTACCATCAGCATACATGGGTCCCACCTGGAAACTTTTTTCCCAATGATCAGAATTGACAACAAATGTAGTGGTAGAAATATTCTGCCATCGGCGGCTAAAATCACTATGGGTATGATTCAACCATAGCCCTAGGAGGGTGCTGTTGTCCCCATACCACGGGGGCAATGTAGTATTAGCGCGTATGTGCAATGAAACATTCTGCACGTTATAAGACATATTACACCTAGGCGAAAAAGAAACAGAAGCATTAGAGATTAAACAATAAATATAAGTTTGAGTCTCTGGAGTAAAAACATGGATTAGTTCATTAGAGGTTAAAGACTTACATCAAGCTTGGGTGTTGTTGAAAAATATTAAGAACATAAGAACATAAGAAATGCCATACTGGGTCAGACCGAGATCCATCAAGCCCAGTATCCTGTTTCCAACAGTGGCCAATCTAGGTCATACGTACCTAGCAGTTTCCCCAAAAGACACAGGTTCTGCAGTGCTTGTACTAGGTCAAGCATTGATATCCTGGGTCCCTTTTTAATAGTGGTTTATGGACCTTTCCTCCAGGAACTTGTCCAAACCTTTTTTAAACCCAGCTATACTAACAGCCCTTACTACATCCTCCGGTAACAGATTCCAGAGTTTGATTACACGTTGAGTGAAGAAATATTTTCTCTTATTTGTCTTAAATAGTTTACCCTGTAGCTTCATTACATGTCCCCTAGTCCTTCTATATTCTGATAGCGTAAACAATTGATCCACGTTTATCCGTTCCACTCCATTCATTAATTTATAGACCTCTATCATATCTCCCCTCAGCCGTCTCTTTTCCAGGTTAAAGAGCCCTAACCTTTTTAGCCTCTCTTCATAGGAGTAGCCTTCCATCCCCTTCACCAATTTGGTGGCTCTTCTCTGTACTTTTTCTAATAACTCTATGTCCTTTTTAAGATACGGTGACCAGAATTGCACACAATATTCAAGGTGCGGTCGTACCATGGAGCGATACAGAGGCATTATAATATCCTTTGTTTTATTCTCCATCCCTTTCCTTATGATACCTAGCATTCTATTTGCTTTCTTGGCCGCCGCTGCACACTGGGCGGAGGGTTTTAACATGTTATCCACAATGACTCCTAAATCTTTTTCCTGGGTGGTGGTTTCTAATGTGGAGCCTTGCATCGTGTAACTATAGTGTGGGTTGTTCTTTCCTAGGTGCATAACTTTGCACTTGTCCACATTAAATTTCATCTGCCATTTGGATGCCCAGTCTTCCAATTTATCCAGATCCTCCTGCAGTTTTCCACAATCCTCTTGGGTTTTAACAACTTTAAACAGTTTTGTGTCATCTGCAAATTTGATAACCTCACTAGTTATTCCTTTTTCCAGGTCATTTATGAATATGTCAAAAAGTAGGGGACCCAGTACAGATCCCTGGGGTACTCCACTATTCACCTTTTTCCATTGGGAATATTGGCCATTTAGCCCTACCCTCTGCTTTCTATCTTTTAACCAGTTCCCGATCCACAATAGTACACTGCCTCCTATCCCATGACTTTTTAGCTTTGCCAAAAGTCTCTGATGGGGGACCTTGTCAAAAGCTTTCTGAAAGTCCAGATACACTATATCAACAGACTCACCTTTGTCTACCTGTTTATGCACACCTTCAAAAAAACAGATCAGATTAGTAAGACAAGATCTTCCTTGTCTAAAGCCATGTTGGCTGTCTCCCATTAGGCCATGGCTATCCACATGCTGTGTAATTTTGTTCTTTATGATGGTTTCTACCATTTTCCCTGGTACTGACGTCAGGCTCACCGGTCTGTAATTTCCCGGGTCACCCCTGGAACCCTTTTTAAAAATTGGTGTTACGTTGGCGACCCTCCAATCATCAGGTCTACCAGATGATTTTAATGAAAGTTCACAGATTACCAATAGCAGGTCTGCAATCTCATATTTCAGTTCTTTCAACACTCTGGGATGTATACCATCCGGTCCAGGTGATTTGTTACTATTCAGTTTATCAAATAGTTGTAATATATCTTCCCGGTGTAGCGATATTTCTCTCAATTCCTCTGCAGTATCACCTTTAAATACCACTTCAGTCTTGGGTAACATCCCTACATCTTCCTCAGTAAAGACTGAAGCAAAGAATTCATTCAGTCTCTCTGCTATAGCCTTGTCCCCTCTTACTGCCCCTTTTACCCCTCTATCATCTAATGGTCCAATTGACTCTCTCACAGGCCTTTTGCTACGAATGTACTTGAAAAAGTCTTTATTTCGTGTTTTTGCTTCCGTAGCAAGTTTCTTCTCAAATTCCCGCTTTGCCTGCCTTATCAATGCTTTGCATTTAACTTGCCAGTGCTTGTGTTGTTTCCAGTTTTCATCATTTGGCTCTTTTTTCCATGTCCTGAAGGTTGCTCTTTTGGCAGCAACAGCCTCTCTGACCTCACCTTTAAACCATGCTGGCAGTTTTTTGGACTTTCTTCCACTTTTCTTAATGCGTGGAATACAGCTGGTCTGGGCTTCGAGGATAGTATTTTTAAATAACACCCAAGCTTGCTGTAAGTCTTTAACCTTTGGAACCGCTCCTTTTAGTTTTTTCCGAACTATATTCCTCATTCTATCATAGTCTCCCTTTTGAAAGTTAAAAGGTAGTACTGTGGATTCCTTTACTATCTGTCCTCCACTGATTAAATCAAACATGATCATACTATGATCACTATTGCCAAGTGGTCCCAACACCTTTATTTCTTGCACCAGATCTGGCGTTCCACTAAGGACTAGGTCCAGTATGGCTTCCCCTCTGGTCGGTTCATGAATCAGCTGCTCCAAGAAGCAGTCATTTATTTCATCTAGAAACTTTATCTCTTTAGCTTGTCCTGCTGTGAGACTGTCCCAGTCGATACCGGGGTAATTGAAATCACCCATTATTACTACTCTGTTGTGGCTTTTGTTAGCTTCCTTGATTTCTTTGAGCATTTCATCATCCATTTGTTCATTCTGGCCAGGCGGTCGATAGTATACTCCCACTGCCATCACCTTCCCTTTCATAAATGGAATTTCAATCCATAGAGATTCTACAGCAAATTGTGTTCCCTGCAAAACTTTAATCCTTTCTGACTCAATGCCCTCTTTAACATAGAGCGCAACCCCTCCACCAATTTGTTCAGCTCTATCATTACGATATAGTTTGTATCCAGGTATCACAGTGTCCCACTGGTTATCCTCCTTCCACCATGTCTCTGAGAGTGCAATCATATCTAACCTCTCATTTAGTGCTATATATTCTAATTCTCCCATCTTATTGTTTAGACTTCTAGCATTGGCATACAAGCATTTTAGTGACTGTATTTTATTAATTTTATTAATATTAATCTAGCTATTGGTAGGCATGGGTAATTGGGAATCTTTATGCTCTGTCTGCTCCTTACTCAAGGGCATTTGGGCTACTATACTCCCTTTTGGAACCTCACTGTTTTTGGTAGTATCCTTCAAGGATACCTTTGTCCGAACCATGCGCTCCTGGGTGACTGTCGGCTTTCCCCTATTTTCTAGTTTAAAAGCTTCTCTATCTCTTTTTTAAAGGTTAATGCCAGCAGTCTGGTCCCATCCTGATTATTATCTTGGCAGCCCAGACCAGCTGTATTCCACGCTTTAAGAAAAGTGGAAGGAAGTTCAAAAAACTGCCAGCATGGTTTAAAGGTGAGGTCAGAGAGGCTGTTGTTGCCAAAAAAGCATCTTTCAGGAAATGGAAAAAAGAGCCAAACGACGAAACCTGGAAACAGCACAAGCACTGGCAAGTCAAATGCAAGGCATTGATAAGGCAGGCAAAGAGAGAATTTGAGAAGAAGCTTGCTGTGGAAGCAAAAACGCAAAATAAAGATTTTTTCAAGTACATTCGTAGCAAAAACCTGTGAGAGAGTCAGTTGGTCCATTAGATGACAGAGGAGTTAAAGGGGCACTAAGAGGTGACAAGGCGATAGAGGAGAGACTGAATGAATTCTTTGCTTCGGTCTTTACTGAGGAAGATGTAGGGATGTTACCCATGACTGAAGTGGTATTTAAAGGTGCAGAAGAATTGAAGGAAATATCGATACATCGGGAAGATGTATTACAACTATTAGATAAACTGAAGAGTAGCAAATCACCTGGGCCAGATGGTGTACATCCAAGGGTGTTGAAAGAACTAAAATATGAGATTGCAGACCTGCTATTAGTAATCTGTGAACTATCATTAAAATCATCTCTAATACCTGAAGATTGGAGGATCGCCAATGTAACGCCAATTTTTAAAAAGGGTTCCAGGGGTGATCCGGGAAACTACAGACCGGTGAGCCTCACGTCAGTACCGGGAAAAATGGTAGAAACCACCATAAAGAATAAAATTACTCAGCATGTAGATAGTCATGGCCTAATGGGAGACAGCCAACATGGCTTTAGACAAGGAAGATCTTGTCTTACTAATCTGTTATGTTTCTTTGAAAGTGTGAATAAACAGGTGGACAGAGGTGAGTCGGTTGATATAATGTATCTGGACTTTCAGAAAGCCTTTGACAAGGTCCCTCATCAGAGACTTTTGGCAAAACTAAAGAGTCATGGGATAGTAGGCAGTGTACAACTGTGGATCAAGAACTGGTTAAAAGATAGAAAGCAGAGGGTTGGGCTAAATGGCCAATTTTCCCAATGGAGAAAGGTGAATAGTGGTGTACCCCAGGGATCTGTGCTGGGTCCGCTGCTTTTTGACATATTCATAAATGACCTGGAAAGTGGAATAACGAGTGAGGTTATCAAATTTGCAGATGACACAAAACTATTTAAAGTTGTTAAAACCCAAGAGGATTGTGGAAAATTGCAAGAGGATCTTGATAAATTAGAAGACTGGGCATCAAAATGGCAGATGAAATTTAATGTGGACAAGTGCAAAGTTATGCACCTAGGGAAGAACAACCCAAACTATGGTTACACAATGCAAGGTTCCACATTAGGAACCACCACCCAGGAAAAATATTTAGGCGTCATTGTGGATAACATGTTAAAACCCTCGGCCCAGTGTGCAGCGGCAGCCAAGAGAGCAAATAGAATGCTAGGTATCATAAGGAAAGGAATGGAAAATAAAACAAAAGATATTATAATGCCTCTATATCGTTCCATGGTGAGACCGCACCTTGAATGTTGTGTGCAATTCTGGTCGCCGTATCTTAAAAAGGATATAGAGTTATTAGAAAAGGTTCAGAGAAGAGCCACCAAAATGGTAAAGGGGATGGAAGGATACTCCTATGAAGAAAGACAAAAGGTTAGGGCTCTTTAACCTGGAAAAGAGACGGCTGAGGGGAGATATGATAGAAGTCTATAAATTAATAAACAGAGTGGAACGGGTAAACGTAAATTGATTGTTTACGTTATCAGATATAGAAAGAGTAGGGGACATGCAATGAAGCTACAGGGTAAACTATTTAAGACTAATAAAAGAAAATATTTTTT
This sequence comes from Ichthyophis bannanicus, assembly GCA_033557465.1. NCBI lineage: Eukaryota > Metazoa > Chordata > Amphibia > Gymnophiona > Ichthyophiidae > Ichthyophis > Ichthyophis bannanicus. Next base: position 622,443,065 of record CM066031.1, on the reverse strand, counting down.
CACTCAACGTGTAATCAAACTCTGGAATTTGTTATCGGAGGATGTAGTAAAGGCTGTTAGTGTAGCTGGGTTTTAAAAAGGTTTGGAGAAGTTCCTGGAGGAAAGGTCCATAAACCATTATTAAAGAAGGGACCCAGGATATCAATGCTTGACCCAATACAAGCATTGTGGAACCTGTGTCTTTTGGGGAAACTGCTGGGTACGTATGACCTAGATTGGCCACTGTTGAAACAGGATACTGGGCTTGATGGCATATCTTATGTTCTTATGTTCTTATCTACATGCAGGCCCTGGAACGCGCCTTTGCCTTGGGGTGGGGGTAAATGTTGCAATTGTCCTATTGCTTTTCCCTTCTGAACATTATTCCTAGCACATACTAAGCATTGACTCAGTTGTGATTCTACTAAATGAGGCAAATCTCTGCAAACAAATATTTCCTGTAACTCTTTAAGAACCGTCTTTCTGTTTTTATGCCCTATCCCATGTACTTGACCAATTAAGAGAGGGGCTGCTGATTTCGGTAGCCCTCTTCGCCCCCCCCCCCTTTTTCCTGCCTAATCTGTGCTGAATTTAAACCCATATTATGTTGTTCCCAATACATAATATCTTCGGGATCTGCAGCAGCCTGCAAGTGGTGCAGGGGAAAAGAATACTCAAGAGGGGAAACATAATATTCAGACAATAAAGGATCAGACAAATAGTAAGAAACTGTCGGCATGCCCTGAGAGATATTATTACTACGTAAAAGTTCAATTTGGGCTTGTGCACACTGTTTGGCTGCAAAATCACCCAAGGCATTGCCTTCAGAGGCAATAGAAGTATCATATCTGTATGCGGCACATTTAATAACGGCCACTTCTTTGGGTTTACATAAGGCGGCCAGTAATTCATTAACCAATTGTACATGAGAAATTTGTTTACCGTCTGCCGTTTTCCATCCCCTACGCCCCCATAAGAGACCAAAATCATGCACCACACCAAAGGCATACCTGGAATCTGTATAAATGTTAACACGTTTATCAGCAAATAATTCACAGGCTCTAGTAAGCGCTACCAATTTGGCAGCTTGTGCAGAGCCATAAGGTTAGTAACTGGGCTTCATGCAAAATATTTGGGAGTTCTACAATGGCATAAGAAGCAATGTAGGCGTTGTCTGCAGGACGAACACAGCTCCCATCCACAAATATGTGTGGAGTGTCCGGGAGCGGGGAGGAGGACAAGTCGGTACGTACTGACGTCTCAAAGTTGATCAACTTTAAGCAATCATGTTCTTCTTGGGACAACTCGGAATCATCTACTGGGCGCATTAAGGCCTGTAAGGCCAGCATCAGGGTAAAGGCAGCGGATTGCTGTTTAACCGACAACCCTTCGGTAGTTGTCAAAATGACCTCATACCCACTAAGGCGCTGGGCTGTCATGTGTTGCGTAGTGAGGTTCTTTAACACATTCAAAACAGAGTGGGTAGAAAACAGAATAGTCTGATGGGACAGGGTAATCGGGATAGTCATTTGTACGGCAATAGCCGATGCCGCCAGGGCTCACAAACATGCAGGCATACTCTGTACCTGGAGGGGCAATTTTTTTCGATAAATATGGGACTGGGCGCATTCCACCCCCCCCCCCCCCCCGTGGTCTTGAGCCAAAATAGCTGCCATAGTTCCTCCCTCTTCCCGTACAAATAGTAACATAGTAAATGACGGCAGATAAAGACCAGTATGGTCCATCTAGTCTGCCCAGCAATATGGCAGGAGTAGGTGCACCTCTTCTCATGTCCAAGTGTAGGAGCTGAGATAAGCATCTTTTTAAAGTAGAAAATGCAGGAAGCGTTTCTTCTGTCCATTCAATAGGTGCAGAGCCAGGTAACTGCAAGGTAGCCCTTCGCAATATGGAATCCCAATAAGCACAATCCGGGATCCAAGCACGACAGAAGGATACTAATCCAAGGAAAGCCAGCATTTGTGTCACTGTTGTTGGAGGAGATAATTTTATAATTGCCTGTACTCGGGCGGGAGAGAGCGCCCAGTTTCCAGGGGACAGCACGAACCCCAAGTAAGTAAACCGCTCGCAGCACCACTGGAGCTTTTTTAGAGAAGCCTTATGTCCATGGGAGGCTAAATGGCAGAGCAAGGATACAGAGTCATTTTCACATTCTGTGATTGTTTTTGAACATAACAACAAATCGTCCATATACTGGAGAAGGGTGGAGGAACAAGGCGGATGCCACATTTCAATTGATGCCTTAAGAACAAGAGAATACGCCGCCGGGGAATCAATGTATCCCTGTGGCAGGCGAGTCCAGGTATATTGTTTGCCTGCATGTGTGAAAGCCATAAGAGGCTGCGTGATGGAGTCCAGTGGTACACTAAAAAGGGCATTAGCTAAATCAATAACCGTAAAGCATTTGGCTTCTGTAGGAATAAGAGTAAGTAGCCCAGCAATATCGGGCATCACCGGGCTGATTTACGGCCCATAAATCCTGGGTAAAACAGAACCCATCCCCCTTAGGGGGATTCATGGGAGTATTATAAGGAGAAACAGTAGGAACTATAATACCTGCTGCGACAAAATCCTGGATCATGGACTGCAAAGCAGTTTCCTTAGGGCCAGACAAAGGGTACTGTCAGATACAAACGACAGCTTGAGGATTCTTCAAACGTGCCACGTACGGCGTACAGGGGACCAATCTGGCATCAGTTGAGGAGGTGGCCCAGAGTTTAGGAGGAACTTTAGACAACCCATGCGCCTCTTTAGAAATCATATTCAATAAAAATGGAGAGTGCAGGGCAAAAGAGCCATCTGAACTACTAATAGTTACTGCTTTTAGGCGACACAACAGGACCCGCCCCAAGAGACTCACTGGACAGGAGGGAATAATCATAAATAAATGTGTAAATAGAACAGTATTATTACCAAGCGCGGAGACAGACAACGGGGGTGTAATCCACGTGGGGGTAGAGGTTCCATTTATCCCAACTGAGGCAGGACCTGGCATTAAGGGTTCCCTACAAACAGATGCATGCAACGTAGAGCAAGTTGCTCCCGTATCGATTACAAAGGAGACTTGCTGTCATTACTGCACAACATACAACAAGGGGGCTCCTTCAATCCACCCATTAACTGAACCCAGATCGGAACCGTTGCCTCAGGGCAGCCCTATGGACGTTGCGGGGGCTGTTGCCATTTAATAGGGATAACAAGGGTTGCGGGGCTACTAACCGGGGGGAGGTGCTGCCGATGGTGTCGCAGAGGGGGGGCAGAGCCCATCCCCCTTGAGTTGGCATAGAGGCGCTGCCTGCCGCATAAAGGCACTCATTTTTCCAATGTCCTTGTTGCTTACAATGAAAACAAATCTGATTCCTAGATATTCTCTGCCCTACTCCTCTTCCACCACCCCGTCCACCACGAAACCGGCCCCGCTGTCCCCTCCACCCCCGAGATTGCGGCCACTGAGGCCCCGGGGGTTGATATCCCCCGGGGTAGGATTGCTGGCAACCAATATCCTGCTGCCAAGCATGAGAAATTTTACCTTTCTTAACATCCATATCTGCAAAGCATCCCGCCGCTTCCTTCGTTAGTATTACTTTCTACAATTCTGCCAGAGTCATGCTAAACCAAGCATCTATCATTCGCTTACATGCTACAGTCACTTCGGGGCGCATAGCCCCAAACAGCGTCTGAATATACATCGAAGCCATCAGGCTTTCCTGTGATAAACCTGCCTCCTCCTTCCAACACTTACGAAACCTTCGCACAAACTGTGAAACTCCTTCCTCTGGTTCCTGCATGCATGCAATAGACGCAGCAAGATTCTGTTTCGCCCCAAATAAACGCTCATACTCTCCTAACACCTCATCCCACATCTTTTTTATCACCACGGGATAGCGGAGGGGGTAATTAGAATCATCTGGCGTCTCATAAGTGTTCGCCAGTGACTTAACTTTAGAAAAATCAAATGGGGTTTCTTCATCATACCCCAGGACACCCTCAATAATGAGGTGGCAGTCCTGCGTCGTACACTGCAACCCACGAGTCATACGTTGCAAGTAGTGCACCGTGGCAGCTGGCGTTTTCATGGGGTTCGGGGCAAGCTGTAAAATAGAAGAAAGGATGGCGGGATCCAGGGGCATAACAACAAGCTGGTTACCAATAGTTAAAAAAGGGTACTGGGTGTATATATGGCCCTTAGAGGTAGGGTCTCCTGTCACTCTATCACTGTTAAGAATCTTATAAAAAGGGTTATTTCTTTTATTTTAAATTTTTATTAATTTCCCAAAAACATTCAAGCAGAACAAGAATGAAAGTAATAGGATGATACATAAAATGGCATAAACATAAAGGAAACATTAAACAATAACAGCATCAAACAATGATACATCCTTAATTTAGCACACAATTTTCAGGCAAATCCAGAGGGCTACAGGAAAAATAAATTTCATTATAACAAAAATCATCATAGCAGGGTGGAGCCTTACGTATTAGCCATGTTGGAAGTAGTATGGACCACAATACCTTCCCTAGCTTCAAGAAATTCCAATAACTGACTAGGCTCAAAGAAAAGAAAAATCTTATCATCCTCTCTGCTTTTTATTTTGCCGGTCCTGCTCTTTTGAACTCTCTCCCCTCTTCCCTCCGCCTGGAACCACAATACATCACTTTCAAGCAAAACCTGAAGACCCACCTGTTCTCCTTAGCATTCAATGTCCCTTCTCCTTTTGTATGAGTCTTACCCCTTCTTGTATATTAAGTCTGCCTTTCGTGTCTTGTCCCGTCCCTATTATCTTATCTTTTTTTTTCTTTTCTGTCCTTTATAAAATTTTGTACATTTCCTTTTCTTTTTACTGGCCTCGGCCAATTTTTTATGGAATTTTTATTATTGTACACTGCCTTGATTGGAATTAGAAAGGCGGTTTTTATCAAATAATTAAACATAAACATACACATCGAGAGGGAAATCTTAACACAAAACTACCCCCAAGGGAAATAACTCTAGATCGAAGACCAAGAAATTCCTTTCTCCTCAACTGGGTAACACGAGCTAAATCATGAAATTTATATACTTTAGAACCTAAGAAAGTAACATTGAAATTTCTAAAATAAGCTTGAAGAATCAAAGACTTATCCGGCTCCAAGGCTAAAGTCACAAGCAAGGTGGTTCGACCGGTCACTACTTCTAAAGAGTCCTCCAAGAAAGCCGTAAGATCTTCGGCACCCTGAAGCAAATTCTCTGAAGTGGGGCCCTTAGACACAGGGCCTATGGTTAGGTACTGTGCACGCACAATAGGAGGCAAATTTTCACCCGGAAGTTTAAGCACTTCTCGGAGATATTTGCGAACCATCTCCAAAGGCGACATAATAGGAGACTTAGGAAAATTCAATAACCTCAAGTTATTTCTACGCACATAATTTTCCAAATATTCAGCTTTTTTAGACAGCAAGATTTTATCCTTAACTTGAGCAGCATAGAGTCCTCGAAGATGTTCCAGCTCCGTTTCCACACCGGTCAAACGCCGAGCCTGTTCCTCCTGCATCCTTTTCGCCTCTGCAATATCACTCCTCAACGAAAGAGAATCCATTTTAACAACACCCACAACAGCCAGTAGTGAAGCATTCATGGTGGCCACCGCATCCCACAGTGCTTCTAAATTTATAACAGCTGGTTTTGTCAAGCCACTCAGACCTGGGATTCCATCAAAACCTCCGGCCGCAGTTGCAGGTACCCCAACAGGGGAGCTGATTCTTCCTGCTCCAACTCCTTCTACTGCGGTTTCTACCAGGGGTGAGGAAGTTTTCAAAGTCCCGCTGGCGCCCTCTTCACCTCCTTTAACCGGCGAGCACATCTGCGAACCTGGGGGAAGGTACTCTGAAAGCTGGGACAGCACTCTCAGGTCAAGGCGGGGGGCGCGCTGCTCTGGAGACAGCCAAACCCCGGATGCACCCAGAACCAACGGTTCAAATGTCGACGGCTCTGCTGAAAATACTGCTCCACCAGTTGCCGCCGGAAATCCACACGCCACCAACATCCTCTGCCCGGGAGTAGCAGAAGAAGCCAACCCCGAGGGAAGGGCAGCCTATTTTCTCTTTCGACGCCCCATTCCAGAGCTGCCGACGAGACTGGACGAGAGCGGTGAGTGCACAGCGTCTCAACGGCAGCCACAACCCGCCGCCATCTTGCCCCCCCGGGTCACACTTTGATAAAAGGGGTTATGAGGGCTAGGCCTTTCCCTATGAACTCTAGCCCTACTCTGATCCTGATGCTCCTCCCAATCTTCCATTGTCGGCATCGGAAGGGGGGAATTAGGGGGGGTAATGAGGGACTCTGGCGGGGCAAAAGGGACCAGGGAAGCAGCGGACCCTCCGGCCCCCGCTCGCGTCCCCAAACCCCCGGTAGAGACCTCCTGAGATGTCTTACACAAGTGATGATACATGTTTTCCCTGGGTGCGTCCCAACCAGCAGGAGCGGGCCCATATTCAGTCAAGCATGGGCTTGAATGAGAAGGTAGGGCAGGAGAAGATAGGGCAGCGGGCAGCGGCGGAGGCGAACTGGCAGGCTCCTCCGGCTTGCCACGCACAGCCTCATAAGTAGTACATATCTGACGAAGCATTTTATCTATGGGTAATTCCCGGTGGATGGGGGCACACTCCGCCATTACTACCGGGGGGTGCGCAGTAGAAGCAGCCACCGCTAGAACAATGTCCTCTAATGAGTCAGAGTCTCTGGCTGGCTTTACAACGGCAGCCGATCCAACCAAGGAGGGGTAAATGGGTTGATACAGCGGAGGGGCCGCAGGCACCCGGGAGGAGGACACCTGGGGTGGGGGCGGCTTCGCTGGCTTCAGAGGCAGTTCCCAGGGCGAGTTAAGCACCAGTTGCTGCTAACCATTATAATAAGGGGCCAGTTGTATCCATACAGTACGACATTCCTTCATATAAGATTTCAGCCATTTCGGGTCTCCGGAATAAAAGGGAAAAGCTTTATTATCCCCCAGACACAATCCCCGAATCATATCTAAATGCCAGGCAGAGAAACTACTCTCCCTGGGAAAAGGATTTGAGCTACGCAATCCTTCTGTCCACCCCGCCATATTATCCACCCAGGAATTAGTATAATAACCCCCTGCCACTCTGTCTACATATTCCTTTGGCGTCTCCCCCTCTGCCGGGGGTGCGCCGGGAGGGACTGGGATACGGCGAGAATAGGATGCCTTTTTACCTGCAGTTTTAAACCTTATCACAACGTTTGGCTGCACAGGCACTCCCGTGGATTCTGGGGTGGTCCCCTTACCTTGGGACCCCCCATCCTCTAATTAATATCCAACAATCGAACGCTTGGCCACTTGCTTTCTGCCAACAACCATCATGAGCGCTATCGCTTCGGGCTGGGGCAGGGGCATCTTACCACAAGCCACAGAGAAGGAAAAGTGTATTACCACAGACCCAGCGGGACATCCCTGTTATGCATCGCACTAACAAAACGCATTCCCTAGACGAGCTACCAAAGCTGCGTCAATTGAAGAAGTCGGGACATCCCAGTGCAATGGGGAAATCCCACTTCTGACACCAAATTGTAAGTGTGAGTTACTCCTTTCCCAGCACTATATACCACTTACCCCTTTGAGACACCGGCTGCCTCAGCCGGGGAACCACCTTACCTTCTCTGTCTGGAATTCCAGGGGAACAAACACACACACACACACACTCGCATATAAGTAGAATGTAAGTTTATTCCAAAGAGTAGAGGGGCTTTCCATCTTTTATACATGAGCAAAAACATATACATACGTCATCAACTCATCCCCTGAGGCCCACCACAGCTTATCAGTAACGCCACAGATGTTAGTCATTTCCTTGTAGAACAATCAACTTGTCTTAACACAGCACATTCCTTTCCGTATATGTATATTGTGATGTAGAGACCCCTACCGAACCCATGGAAATAGAGAGAAAGGAAGATTCCACTTTTAAAACTGACAGGCAGCTAGAGCACATGGCTCACTGTTTACATAGAAAAGGTAAACAGGGAAAGACAGGAGCTGAATTGACACACCCAGACTCTGACGTAGTAACAAGCCCCGAGCTTAATCAAGCACACCTGTTCAGGGGGAGAGCAAAGCCAAGCCCAGGGGAACAGAATTATAAAACGGCGTCATTAGCTCCCAGGAGGAGGGCAGAGAAGAGAGCCACGAGGGAAGCAGAGAAGGAAGCAGAGGAGGAAGCAAAGCCAGGTGGAGAAGTAGCAGACAAAGGCTGGAGAAGAGGCCAGAGGGCAAGCTGGAAGGGTAATAGCAGCTTGGACGGCAGTAGGAGCCGTGGCAGCAGAGAGAGTTGGAGTTGTGGCAGAGAAGCAGCTCAAGGAAGGAAGGACAGGAGAGAAGAGAGAGCTCCTGTAAGGCAGGCTTGGAGAGTCTCAGAAACTCCAGGGAGTTGGAGACCTGATAGAGAAACTTCTTACCGGTCTGTGAGAAAAGCCAGCAGACTTGGAGGAAGGGAGGCATGCCCTGTGACCAGGAACTTGCTGGAACGGAGAGAGCAGGGAGCTCTGCAATCAGAAGGGAGCCTTCAGAGTTCACAAAGGTGGGAGCCCAGCACAGAAACCTTCCCTTATAACTGCCAAGAGTTAGAGGAGAGCCACAGAAGAAACTCCAGTGCAACAGGTATTTTAAACCCTTGCTGTGTAGAGTTGTATAAAGGGAAAACACCTGGGTACAGAGAGGGAAGTTATTTTAAATCCCTTAGTAACCGTCTGCAAACAAACACTGCCAGCCCTGATATAGAAGATTATATGTATATAGCTCATTATGTAAATACTTCACCGATATAATCTAATGCACTGCCCCACACACTACACTTCTCAGTTCTCACACTGCATGCTACACCGCCTTGATGTGCCACACCGCCTTGATTTAACGATAAGGCGGTATACTAAATCCTTCTAAATAAATAAATAAATAAATAGATATGCAGATAGACTCTAATGTTGAAGACATAGCAGATATGCGAATGGATTGCATGCTGTGTTTGGCTGACCACATTGAGTCACTGTGTTAAAACCTCGAAGTAAGAGTGCTGAGTTAACAGCAAAGAAAAAGGAGGCATTTTTCTTTGTTCCAAGAAGCTGTTTATTTTCAGTTTGTACTACGAGCACTGTATTGTTTTGGGAACCAGAGAGTGAAGAAGCATTTACCTTAATTAGTGTATACAATCCTCATGCTAAACTCCTGGACACTGTTCTTATTTGTTCTGCACCGAAGTTCTGTTTGTGAGGGAAATAAATCCTTGTCATTTTGCCTTAAACACTTGGACTACAACTGCTTCTTTATCAGAGAGCTAAAAAGGGACTACAAATCCCAAGAGGCCTTGCAAGAGCCCTAGCTGTAGTCCCACTTTCTGCATAGAGAAAATATCATGGCAGACCAACTCTCTGCGCCCTAGGCGGAGGGCTGGCCATGCTGGATGGTGACAATATGTACAGGATTCCCCTTTTCCCCTGCGGGCCTCCTAGTCCTCCCGTACACACACTCTAGGTTTTACCCCTATCATTACCCAATAGAAAGTTCCCTGGTGGCTGAAGGAGTCCTGGCCCTCCCCAGACTTCCCTCCCGGCCATCTCTGGGGCTGTCTGGTCCAATACACCCCTGATCAAGCAACAAGAATAGAGAGAGCCTCCAAGGTATATAGAACGCTCCTAGATGTTTCCAAGATGGCGGCAGTGAGGGAATGACACCACTGGACACTGTCCTCCCCAGACCAAGTAAACTGGTTTGGGGGGTCCAGTCCAACACTATGGAGGCTCTCTGACTGAGAGCGTTCCTGTACCAGGTTCTGGGCTGTCTTCCGCCCCATCCATGTACAAATATCACAAATACAGCCATAAACTGCAATAGCCCCCACCCTATCCTATGGTTAATTTCCCCCTTACCCCCAACTCTTCTATCACTCCATTTATTAGGAATATACATGGGGGATTTTTTGTTTATTTTTGTTTTATTTGCCCTTTTTTCCCAATTTTCATACCACAGTTTCGTTCTAAGAAAAATTTTTTAACATGTGTTATAACTTTTTAACTCACCCAAATCAATTTAAAGTGCATTAATTTGTAGGTTAACACGTTAAATCAATTTTGCTTCCACTACATTTTTTAAAATACTTTTTTTGTCGGAATGGCCGGCACAGTATAAACAGGAAAAACACCTGCTACCACTGCGGCCCGTCCTTTTAATCAATTTAAATGTCCATTTAAAACCGCTATTAGAAAAATTAGCTGGTACTTAGCTTTAAGAAAAACATCTCAGGCTGTGATGACGGTATAAAAATCCGTAGGATACTGTTGTAGCAATTTTGTAGCAGTAGGTCAGTTCAACACAACGTGCCACGTTTCGGGGGTACACTCTGCAACCCCCTGCTTCAGGCGAGACCTCTGTAAGATAGAACCGTCAGCCCTAAATCAAAGCCAGTCCAAAAGAATACGTTACTTCAATTTAACAGTTTTCATCCTCCGGCTCTTAAACGGGGTTTACCTTATGGCCAATTCCTCAGATTACGTCGGAATTGCACAGAGTTTTCTCAATTTAAACTTCATGCACAAGAACTGGGTGCACGGCTTTTGCGGAGGGGCTATCCACTAAGGGTGGTTTCTTTAGCCTACAAACGGGCCTGTAATACTCATCGGGAATGGCTTTTGTTACCCCAACATCGGGCACCAGAGATGGAGATCACAACAGGGGTTCTGCCATTTATGAGGGGAACTCCTGCAGTGGTGGGTATGATTCACAAATTTTGGCCAATTTTGGCTATTCATTCTTGTTTTCGAACACCCCTTCGAATAGCCTATTCCCGAAAGGCCAACTTACGGGATCTATTGGTAAAAACTGCATCCCCTGCAGATCGGCCTATTAAGGGTCATGATCAGGTTGGGCATTTTTCATGTGGAGCCTGCTCTTTTTGTTCGGGCGCCCTACTGGGTCCCACTTGGATAGATAATCGTACGGGTAAAAATCATTACACTCGATGGCACACGGATTGCAATACGACTTATGCAGTTATTTAATTATGTGCCCTTGTCAGCTCCCATATGTGGGAAGGACTTCGCGTGTCTTCAAACAAAGATTAACTGAACATGCTTCTCGATTACATACCAAGGTATTAACAGCTCCGATTGTAGGTCATTGCTTGGAATATGCTCACCAATTTACTGATCTTCGTTGGCGCATTTTGGATCATGTGCCTCCCGATCCCTGTGGGGGCGACAGGACTCAGCGATTGCAGAACTTGGAGCAAAAATGGATCTTTTGCTTGAACTCTGTTCACCCGGATGGCCTCAATCAGCAAGTAGATTGGCACACTGTTCATTGATTGCTTAGAGTTATGACATCAATGATTGGACTATATTATTCCTCAGAGGATTGGTTCTGTTTACTGTCCATCAACCGTTCAGATCAGGAGGAGGAATCTGGTTGGTGGTTTCACTTCCTGATGTGGATTGGTTTAGTTAACGTGACGTCTTGGATGGGCATGACCTGTTTTTGGTGAATCAGGTGGCTTGCCGGGGTTATAAGACCAGATTATTTTTGGCTTTGATTTAGGGCTGACGGTTCTATCTTACAGAGGTCTCGCCTGAAGCAGGGGGTTGCAGAGTGTACCCCCGAAACGTGGCACGTCGTGTTGAACTGACCTACTGCTACAAAATTGCTACAACAGTATCCTACGGATTTTTATACCGTCATCACAGCCTGAGATGTTTTTCTTAAAGCTAAGTACCAGCTAATTTTTCTAATAGCGGTTTTAAATGGACATTTAAATTGATTAAAAGGACGGGCCGCAGTGGTAGCAGGTGTTTTTCCTGTTTATACTGTGCCGGCCATTCCGACAAAAAAAGTATTTTACACTGGTTTTTCTTTTGAGTGTTTGGTGGTTTCACTATTTAGTATAAGCTCAATTCAGAAGGTTTGTGTGTTTTCACTACATTTTTTAAGGCACACCAATGAACCAAAGGTACATCCTCAGCACTTACATATCTATATCTGCTGCAGTAGCTCTTTACACTCGCTGTATTCTGTGTGTCTGTAACTTTCCATATCCCGCCTCAAGTATTAAGATCTTTGCACGACAATCATCTTCATAACCCCCTGCCTTCTCAAGTGCAATTGGAATCTACTAGAAACTCAGCCTTTTTGTTCTGTGTATCCATCCTTTGGAATTCACTGCCACATTATCATTGGTTAAAATCTTCTTTCCCCTCTTTCAAATCTAAACTACACCTTTGCAGGGTCCGCTGCTTTTTAACATATTCATAAATAATTTGGAAATGGGAATAACGAGTCAGGTTATCAAATTTGCAGATGACACAAAACTATTCAAAGTTGTTAAAACCCATGAGGATTACGGAAAATTGCAAGAGGATCTTGATAAATTGGAAGACTGGGCATCCAAATGGCAGTTGAAATTTAATGTGGACAAGTGCAACGTTATGCACCTAGGAAAGAAAACCCTAAACTATGGTTGCATGATGCAAGGTTCCACATTAGGAACCACCACCCAGGAAAAAGATTTAGGCGTCATCGTGGATAACATGTTAAACCCCTCCACCCAGTGTGCAGTGGCAGCCAAGAGAGCAAATAGAATGCTAGGTATCATAAGGAAAGGAATGGAAAATAAAACAAAGGATATTATAATGCCTCTGTATCATTCCATGGTACGACCGCACCTTGAATATTGTGTGCAATTCTGGTCGCCGTATCTTAAAAAGGATATAGCATTATTAGAAAAGGTACAGAGAAGAGCCACCAAAATGTTAAAGGGGATAGAATACCCCTGTGAAGAAAGGCTAAAAAGGTTAGGGCTTTTTAACCTGGAAAAGAGATGGCTGAGGAGAGATATGATAGAGGTCTATAAATTAATGAATGGAGTGGAACGGGTAAACGTAGATTGATTGTTTACACCATCAAAATATAGAAAGACTAGGGGACATGCAATGAAGTTACAGGGTAAACTATTTAAGATTAATGAGAGAAAATATTTTTTTCACTCAACGTGTAAATGAGTCCAAACTTGCAGTCTTGTTTTTCTATTGGAAATTTTCAATATAAGATATATGGAGCAGAGGAGTGGCCTAGTGGTTAGGACATAGCACCTCAGGCCAGAGGACCAGGGGTTCAAGTCTCACCTGGGGACAACAATCTCAGGCTAGAGGCACTGGGACTTCTAGTCCTATAGGCACTCCTTGTGGCCTTGGGCAAGCTACTTAAGCCTCAGGTATACATAGATTGTGAGCCCTTTGGGGACAAGGGAATGTGTCCAGTACCTATATGTAGCAATTACATAATGTAAACTGCTTTGATTGAAGGATAAGGTGGTATAGAAAACTGGTTAAATAAGTTTATATCATTTGGTGGGATCAGGCAGAGAACTACCTGTAGCTGCACTACCAACTGTCAGAAATCTCATTAGATATGGGTTATATTTGAGAGACCTCAGTGATCAAGACAGATTAAATTACAGCACTGATAAACCGGTCAATGAGCTAACAACTGGATTACTTGCTCAGTGGTACAAAGCAAATCCAAAATTCAGTGTTCCTGTTATAAATAGCCATGTTAGGATTAAAGCAAAGTTGAAATCCATGTGGGAACAAGCAGGCAAAATTTCACTGGGCAGAGCAAAACTGAAGAGAGACAGATTTATGAAGAAGCTTGACAGACTGATGGACATACTTACCTGCAAGTGTGATATAAAGAGTTGTACTGATGTGGGATGCAATTCTGCCTGTGTCAGTGGAATACACATACTTTGTAACTGCAGCAGAGAGAAGAAGATTCCTGTGATTGAGTTAGCCTTTATGAAAGGTCAAAGAGAGAAAGTTGGGAGTGTTGGACCTCCTCAAATTGGACCAGTCGACCCTCCTGAGAACAGAAGACAATAACTATAGAAGGAAAGGCAGGCAAAAAGAAAGGAACATGAAGAAAAGCAGAGAATGAAGAGTGAAAAAAGAAGAGCAGAAGACCAAAAGATGATGATGAGATCTGTGCTTGAAGTAGAACAAGGAGATTTGGATGATGTGGCAGAAGAACCAATGGAGGAAGCTCCTGTTACTCTAGAAAAAACTAGGAAGAGGTCAAAATATAATACTGAGGATATAACCAGTTTAAGACACCATACTGGACTGAGAGAGACAGCAGAGATTGCTACTGCTGCCTGGATTGATGCAGGACTCATTACTCACTTGGACACTGTTTTGGTGATTGATCACAACAAGGTAGAGTGCTCAGGCGAGAATCATGAAAAAATTGGAAGTACTGTTTGAGGAGGAACTGCAACAGAATGGCATTTGTTGCATTTTCTTTGATGGTCGTCATGATGATACTTCACGTTAAAGGCAGAAGAGAATGGCAAAATGTATCCAGGTATGGTGAAAGAGGAATCTTACACAGTTTGTATGGAGCCAGGAGGCAGATATCTGTGGCATTTTGTTCCTGCAAGAGCAATTAAAGAGAAGACTCATGCAGAAATAATTGCTGATAATTTGATTGCATGGTTGAGAGAAAGAGGAGCAGACAAAACTCTTCAGGCTATTGGAGGTGATTCCTGTAATGTAAACACTGTTTGGGAGGGAGGAGTGATGCATTATGTCAAAGAGAAGCTACAAAGGAAGCTGGTGTGGATTGTCTGTAACCTTCACACAGGCGAACTATAAATCATTGAGGCACTTGGTGAATGCTTTAGATGGCAAAACATTAAGCAACAACAAATGGGCAGGTCCCACAGGAAAAATGCTGGATTCTGCTACTGAACTGGAAATAAATCCTGATTTTATAAAGATCTCTGTTGGCCCTGATCTTCCTCAGCTCAGCGATGAAGTGATCAAAGATTTAAGCACAGATCTAAGCTATGGCTATAGAATTGTAACTGCCATTGGAACAGGTGTCTTGCCAAAGGATCTGGCTCTGTTCGAAATAGGACCTGTGTCACATAGCGGATGGCTTACAACAGCTCTACGGTTTATGAGAATATGGATTTCAAAGCATAATTTGAAAGGAAAGAAAAATGGTATTGGATAGAAAAATGTGGGTTTAATAATTCATATGAGATTTAGGAATGAATAAAAGGAAAAAATGATTATTGTGAGAAAATCACTATGTAATTTGATCAATTTATTAATGTCTTACTATGTATTATAGGGATTGTTGAAACTTGTATTGTATTGTTTGTAAAATGTGGTTTAGTTTATATATATTGTGTGTAGTCGGGGTTTTATGATTTAAGAGGGTACTCTGATGTTAGTGCAATATTTTTGAATATATTTCTGTTGGTAATGTAATTTTTGGAACACACTGTCAATTGGATTTTTGAGGGCAACATGATATTATGTGTGTGTATATTTTGAATATGTTATGAATTATATTAAAAGTATTTGAATGTGTATATATACATGTATTTTTTTGCATTGTGTTTTTTTTTAGGTAAGGAAGATAGTCATGCCTATAGAGAGAAAGTCAGCTTGATATGGTTACAGCGAGTCTGTTCTGCAAGCTGCGTTCTCAACAAGCTTGCAAGCTGTTCTGCAAGCTGTGCAGTGAAGAGGAACAGAAGAGAGGAGATGCAGTGGAGAAGATATTGAAGATCATAGGTGAAAGAGTTGAGAAGACTCAGCTTACAGACAGCAGTGTGAGACCCAGGAAAGCACCATCCATCAACAATGAGGCAACTACACTCGCCCAATTACTTGATTGGAGCTCCGGAGTCTCTGGGCCTCCTCTTACCTGTATCATGACAACAGCAGAGATCAAGGCATTTCTGAGCAAGCTCATGATGGTCCCAGACTGGCCATCACACACCCAGTCCATAGAAAGGTGGGTAAAAATGACAACTGAGGCTGCTGGTCATGTGTACAATCAGGAGAGGAGGGAACATTATATTAGGGATCAGATGGTCAGCAGGGAGCCCATGAGCCAAAACAGAAGCAAACAAGATATGGCTTCTTTGCTGGATTTTGTTAAATAACATTAAATTAACTGCATGAATGATGTTTTAAAGACAATTATGTGACTACAGGTGCTGTTCAGAGTATTTCTGTGTTCAAATAAATATTACTTAATTTCCACATATTTCAACTGTAATTTGATGTAGGTAAGGCTCACTTTAAATAGTTTCTGAAGATAGCTTTAGATTCAACATGTAAAACTGCATAATTCGGTCACTAGTAGTTTGTAAAGTTTGGAAAAATAAAAATCTACCCCTAAAATCGACATGCCCAATCACGTCATGATAGATCATAATATTTCATATTTATATATTTTTATTACGTATTCATGTCGGATGTGCTAATTCCCTTTTTACTTTTATTTTTTGTTTCAATTGAGTTTTAACAGTATTTTCTAGTTCCATTTCACTGCTATGATGTACATACTTTACACTTTATTAGGATCATTTCTTACAATTCCATTTCTTACATCGTATGACTATGACATCAATGATACGTCATCCACTTTGGGCCTGATTCTGAGCCACAAATAGCAGGGATCGACATCCCAATGGGACGTCCATCTCCGCTATTCATGGTGGCTCCTGCCCCCAACTAACTTCCCCGCCGGTTGTGCGGGGAAGTTAGTCAGAGTGGGGAAGAGGCGGCCTTGGGGTGGAGAGTGGGCGGGCAGTGGGTGGTCGCCAGCCCTGCACGTTCAGGGACAATTCTAATGGCGGCCCTATACGTCCAGGGCCGGCGAAATGGCCATCCGAGGTGGAATAACTTCCCTGGACGCTTTTTTGGGCAATCTCGGGGCGCTGGAAGGTCTGGGGGGGGAGCAAGAGTTTATTCCCCACAGCCCAACCCTGGCCTTAGCAGGCCAGATCAGGAGCAACACCACACAAACATCATCATGAAATCAGTGAACAAACCAAGAGAACTCTTCACCATAGTGTGAACACTCACCAGGGACAACACGCAACAGGACACCCCCCAAAGTCCACCCCGAAGACATGGCGAACTACATAACTGAAAAGCACAACAAACTTAACAAGAACCTACTCACAGTACCACAGAATAGCGATAACACAGAAGACCAACCCTCCACACAATCCTGGGGAGAGTTCTACATAACATCTGTTAAACAAATCAAACAGATAGTCGCCTTGCTCAACATAACCACATCTCCAACTGACCCATGCCCAGTACAGTGGATAAAGGTAGCCAAAGATCAATTCATTCCATTTATACACAAAAAAGTCAAATCATTCCTACAGAATGGACACATGCCTCCCTCCCTCAAATGGGCAGCCATACGGCCAATACTGAAGAACACATCCCTTTGTAAGAAGGATCCCGCAGCGTATCTCCCAATCATCAGCCTTCTATTCCTCGCAAAAATCATAGAAAAGACTGTGCAGATACAACTTTAAGACCACACAGATTGCTGCGCACCACTTGACCTGCACCAGCATGGCTTCAAGCCACAACACAATGTCAAAATGCTACTAACCTCTCTCTTCGACACCATCTTAAGAGGAATCGACAATATCAAGAACGGCTTCCTCCTCATATTCATGGATATCTCATCTGCCTTTGACACTGTGTCACACAATATTCTGATCCCACGACTCCAGGACATAGGCATTTGTAACACTACCCTTAACTGGTTCACTTCTTACTTAAGCAACAGACTCCAACAAGTCAAATGTGGAGCCAAGCACTCAGCTTTCTTCACCATATCACAAGGCATTAGCCAAGGCTCCACACTTTCCTCAATCCTCTTTAACTTTTACATATATTCTTTCTGTAACATAATCAAAAAACATAACATACTGTATCACTTATACGCCGATGATTTCATGGTACACACCCACGTTGACCTGGAGAAGCCAAACCTCACAGCCATTCCTAACAGAGGCATTCCTAACAGGGGCTATACATTTCAAACAAAGGTAAGCATTTGTGGGGGGTTTTAATTGCTAGCTCTCTGACTCAGAGCTCCTAAAAGGGTTTTGGTAAATTTTTACAACAAAGTTACATTCTTTGTGGTGCTTTAGTTTAAAGGGAGGAATGTTTTCTTTAGTGGGGTAGGTTTAAAACTCTGCTTTAGTAACTTTCTCAGCTCTTTGAAGCCACTGACACCTAATCAGGAGTTAGTGGGTCTGATTAGCCTGTGAAAGAACTGAAAGCAGCTGAGGCCTGCGTAAAAGGCTTCAGAGCCCTGCATTGTTGAGGCATTCCTAATAGGGGCTATACATTTAAAACAAAGGTAAGCATTTGTGGGTTTGTTTGTTTGTTTGTTTTTTTTAATTGCTAGCTCTCTGACTGGGAGCTCTTAAAAGGGGTTTGGTACATTTTTAAAACAAAGTTACATTCTTTGTGTTGCTTTAGTTTAAAGGGCGGAATATTTTCTTTAGTGGGGTAGGTTTAAAACTCTGCTTTAGTAACTTTCTCAGCTCTTTGAAGCCACTGACACCTAATCAGTTGTTAGTTTCCTCCCTACCCCCCCCCCCAACACCCACCCACCCCTAGTGACCAGTCTTGCTTTATAGGGCACCTCCCCAATTAACACAACACAGGGACTTGGAACAGCACATTGTCAATATAATTAAAGAGATTTAACTTATTTTTCTCTGAAAGTACAGCTGGAAAACCAGCTGGTACTTTGGTAGATCTCTCTCTTTTGCTTTAACAGATACCTAAGCTCCACGAACAGAACAATGGCTGGGAAAAATCATATTGCTAAAGCTGTTGCCCCCATTACAGTTTCTGCCTCTGTCCAGACAGAGGTCCCAATGCCAGCTGAAGGACCAGTAACATGTGCAGGGTGCCTGCATGCTGAAGCTCTCAGGAAACAAGTGGAGGAACTCAGAGAGGAGGTGGTGAGGCTCAGGAGCATTCAAGACAGTGAGAAGTACATTGATGATATGCTTCTTGCAACTCCAGCAGAAGAGAAGATGGGTGCCTACAGAATGACAAAGCTTGGACACAAGTCATCAGGGCCTGCAGAATCATCAATCCAACTTCTCCAGCCCTTGAATTGAAGAACCATTATGCAGCCCTGGAAGTGGAGGAGGTGAAAGAATCCCTGGAAAGGGAAGAACCAAAGCTCAAGTACCCCAAAGTTGCAGAATCAGTGACCACAAGGAAGCAAAGGGTAGTGGTGGTTGGTGACTCTCTTCTGAGGGATACTGAGGCGTCCATCTGCCGACCAGACTTGATGTCCAGAGAGGTATGCTGTCTGCCAGGTGCCAAAATCCAAGACATTACAGAGAGTTTGCCGAGACTCATCAAGCGCACTGACTATTACCCAATGTTCCTAATCCATGTCAGAACAAATGATACTGCTAGGTATCCCTCTGAGAGTATCAAAAGTGACTTCATGGCTCTGGGGCAGAGGGTGAATCAGATAGGTGCACAGGTGATGTTCTCTTCAATTCTCCCTGTTGAGGGTAAATGCCAAGGCAGAGAGGCTCGCATCCTGGAGATGAATGCATGGCTGCGTGGATGGTGTCATCGAGAGCGTTTTGGTTTCCTGGACCATGGGATGCTGTTCCAAGGGTTGCAGAGCAGAGATGGCATCCATCTGTCCAAGAAAGGTCAACACATCTTCAGTAGTAGACTGGCTAATCTACTGAAGAGGGCTTTAAACTAGATTCGATGGGGATGGGTGAAGACAGCCCCCAGGTAAGTGAAAGCTCCCAGGTAAGTGAAACATTAAATACCTTTATGGAAATGGGTAAAAGGGGTAACATATGGAAAGCAGTGTGTATAAATGCTTGTAGCATGGGAAATAAGATCCCTGATGTTGAAGCTTTGATGGGAGTGGCTGACTTGGATTTAGTATATTCCAAGTGAGGCCCACCAGCGACTTGTACAGTGGCATTAGTACCTCTTCCTTTCTGCTGGTAATTCCTCTCTGTTTGCAATCCAGCATCCTTTAGCTTTTGCCACCACCTTATCACACTGTTTTGCCACCTTGAGATTGACAGAAACAATCATTCTGAGGCCCTTCTCCTGGTCCATGCACACCAATCTTTTGCCATCTATTGCGTACAATTCCCTTGGATTTCTGCTTCCCAAGTGCATGACCCTTCTTCTTCACATTAAATCTTCTTCACATTAAATCTTAACTGACAAGCATTAGACCATTTTCCCAGCTTTTGTAAATCTTTCCTCATGTTTCCTTCTCCCTCAGGGGAGTCAACTCTGTTACAAATTTTGGTGTCATCTGCAAAAAGACAGACCTTTCCATTCAGCCCTTTGGCAATATCACTCACAAATATATTGAACAGTACCGGTCACAGGACCAAACCCTGGGGCACACCACTAATCACCTTCCTTTCATCCGCGTGAGTTCTGTTTACCGTCACCTTCTGTCGTCTGTTAGTCAACCAATTTCTGATCCACTTCTCCATCTTGGGACCCATCTCCAAGCTGTTGAGTTTATTGATAAACCTCCTATGAGGAACAGTACCAAAGGCTTTGCTGAAATCTAGTTAGATCACATTTATCGCATGACCTTGATCTAATTCTCTGATCATCCATTCAAAGAACTCAATCAGATTTGTTTGGCAAGATTATCCTTTGGTAAAACTTTGTTGCCTCGGATCATGAAACCTGTTGGTTTCGAGGAAGTCCACTATTCACTCTTTCAGGAGCACCTCCATTACTTTTCCCACCACCAAGGTAAGACTTACTGGCCTGTAGTTTGTCACTTTTTTTCTATTGCAACCTTTCTGGAGAGGTACCACATCAGCCCTTCTCCAGTCCTGTGGAACTTCTCCTGTCTCCAAGGATCTATTAAAAACATCCATTAAAGTCCCAGCAAGAACCTCTGTTGGGGTTTTTCTGGACTTCCCTTATGAATATTTGGGGAATTTTTCTATTTTTGGTTTGGCTGTTTGTGTTCAACCCCATCATACATACAGGACCTTAAACAAATTGCTCGTGCCACCGTAAGAGCATGGAAAAATATTTTATTTATCTTGCCAGGTCTGTAAAATCACAAGCTTTGCTTTTTATCTTATAAGGTACAAATTTCAATATCAGTCCATAAAATCAATACATCTATAACAAGCAAAGCACCTGACTTAAGTGTAAAAAGGGTCCTGGGACAGAAATAGCCTTTCTCCAGTGAGATCAGCTAATTTCTGTCTATCTACCAGAATTTCTCTGCTATATTTATATCCACTTTTAAGCTTTAGACAAATCTACTACTGATATGCAGATTCCCTTCCTTTCATGTTCCCCTATCAAGCAAATCTGCTCCTCAATCTCCACCCTCTCTTCTTTTCTCCTGTAGCATCCTGTCTAAAATCATTGTCATGGTAATCTTCATAGCTGTGTGCTGACTCTGGTTCCTGTAGATAAAGTTGGCTCCTGTACATAAAGTTCTTCGTTTTCCCCTTTGATCATTCAAGGGGCCCAGGTGATATTTTTGTCACTAGCTGTGTAGTTCTCATTGTCTCAGCTCTGGGTCAGGATATTAGCTTATTCCATAGCTCCCAACTGCTAATTTACGCAGTTTTAGTGTGAAAAGATGAAAGGGTCAGCAAGCTTTGTTCTTTCTTTCTTAGGCCTGAAGCTCAGACGATAGCACAAGATGGATTCAACCTGTAACAAAGGTACCTGAAGGGGATTCATTTTTTTCCCTTCACCTCTCTGAGCTCTTTCAGTATCCTGGGGAGTATTCCATCTGGTCCCATAGACTTGACCACTTTCAGTTTTGCAAGCTGTTCTAACACATCATATTTTATGAATGGTGTGATATCTACTCCATTCCCATTTGTATATTTGTCAATCACAGGTGGTCCTTCTCCAGGATTTTCTCTAGTGAAAACAGAGCAGAAGTATTTGATTAGCATTTTCGCTTTTTCAATGTCACTTTCCAATCCGTTCCCAGCACTTTGAGTCCTGTAATTCCACCTCTGATTTTCCTCCTCTCCCACATATACCTGAAAAACCTTTTGTTGCCACACTTCACATCTTTAACCATCTTTTCTTCTGCCTTTGATTTTGCTATCCTTATGTCTCTTTTAGTTTGATCTTGTATTCTTTTCTGTGTTCCTCTGTTTGCAAACTTCTGAATTTTGTGAAAGCTGTGTTACTTATCGTGTCTCCGGACCAGTCCAGGGAACGGTAGAGTTGTCAATCCCCTTCAGCAGCTGAGGACTGAAACACTAAGATTTTCGCTGACAGTCTAAGCCACTCCCCCAGTGCTCCTGCTCCAGTCTTTCAGTCCTCAGCAGCTGAACAGGACATCGATTCTGACGGTCTCTCTCTGTTTAGTTGGTAGAAGCCTTTATCTTGATATACCTTTGAATCGCAGATTGGCTCTAGCAGGGCTGATTTTTCTGCGTTGTTTACCTGGGGCTGCATACAGTTTTAAATAAAGTTATGCTGGTAGACGATCCTTAGCTGTGCTGGGAACGCAGCGTGGAAGGCAGAGCCTGCTTTCTTTGGAATCGATCTACTGTTACAGCGGTTTTGTTCCTGGGAGCCCCAGAAAGCACCCGCCTTAACCAGCAGCCCCGATTTCCATTTTCCGCAAGCAGCGGGAATCGGAACGCGGCACAAAAGATTTTTGCCTCAGGTCAGTGCTTGTTTTTTCATTCTAAGGCCTTGGTCACAGTGCCGGTGAGCGTGCCGTCTCTGAGTTAGTTTCTGAGGGCCGGGAACAGAGCGGTGCTTTGTTTGCATCCGGGGTTTGCGTTCCAGCAGGGCTTCGTTCGAGAATTGTGATTTCGCTTGCCTTTTGACGTGTTTTTTCTTAGCATGGAATCAAAGCCTTCAGCTGAGGTAGATTGACATCACATCTCTACAGATAAGGCGGGAACGGCGGCCATCTTGGTGCAGCCGGCGGTGCTTCCCGCGGCCCAGCACAAGCAGGGAAAAGAGGGCAAAATCTTGTAAAGATTCTCCTTCCATGGTGGAAACTCCTAAAGTGCTCCCTACTTCTCAGGAAGAGGTTGCTGCCTTTTTTTCTCCGGGGTTTATATTATCCCTGCATAAAGCCTACTTTATTTATTTATTTAGACAGTTTTGTATACCGCCTTATCCTTCAATCAAAGCGGTCACAACACAAGTGGGGGATACATTTAACATGTAGGGATATGAGACACACACACTAATACTTACAGGGAACATGGGCAATGGAGGGTGCCCAAGACCACAAGGAGCACCTGTGGGACTAGAAACCCCAGTCCTTCTGGCCCAAGGTTGCTGTCCTCTAGTGGGATTTGAACCCCTGACCTTCCGGCCTGAAGTACCTTGCCCCAACCACTAGGCTACTTGTTAAAAGCCTCTCATTTGGTCACTGATTCTTCTGATTCTCAGGTGAAGTCTCAGCTTATCAGTGGACTTGACCCTGGGGAAGGTTCTTTCCTGTTGGGAGAAAAAGGGACGCCTAGCTTGGAAAGCTCTGAGCCACAGCTTCCAGAACCTCAGGGGGGAGAGGATGGGGAAATCCTCTTGGAGGCAGGTTTGGACCTTGGTCAGGGGACCTAGAGGATGGACAGCTTGCTCCTGGCGAGCATCCTACTGTCTTTAAGGGTTTTTTCGCAAAGAGGAACTGGGAGCGCGTATCACAAAGTCTTTGGCTGCATTGAATCTTCCGTTGTCTTCTATACCTCCAGAACCGCTGGAGGGTCCTCTGTTGCAGGGATTTAAATCTGAGCAGTGCTGCTTTCTGGTACACCGCGTAATAAAGCAGATGATTGAGGCAGAGTGGGAGTTTCCTGAAGCTACTCTATGGTGTAACCAAGCCCTGGGCCGCCTCTACTCGGTTCCGAAAGAGGGAAAAGATTTGTTGAAAATGCCTAAGGTGGACGCCTTGCTGTCAGCGGTGACAAAGAAGACCACAATCCCTGTGGAAGGGGCTGCGGTGCTTAAGGATCTCCAGGACCGTAAACTGGAAGTGCTCCTAAAGCAAGTTTTGGATTCCAGTGCACTTTCCCTGCAGGCCTCTATTTGTGGAGCGTACGTATCAAGGGCGGCTATTCGGTGGCTTCAAGGAGAGGCCATTGCCGATGGAGCAGAGGGCACGTCCGTGGAGGGGGCTAAGTTGGAATCAGCGTTGGCGGACACCTTCTATGATTTGGTTAGGATTTCGGCAAAATCTATGGCTTTGCTGGTCGCGGCGCGGCGTTTTCTGTGGTTATGGAATTGGACAGCAGATGTTTCTTCAAAATCTCGTTTGAGTAAGCTTCCCTATAAGGGCAGACTGCTTTTTGGGGAAGCTTTAGAGAAGATTGTTAAAGATCTGGGAGATTCAAAGGGCGGTCGCCTGCTGGAGGATCGTCCGAAAGCCTCCAGAGGTGGAACGGTACCTCGGGGGCAAGGGAGAGAGTCTCGGAGGTTCTGGGGGGCTCGGTTTGCTCCCTATCCCAGAGGTCGCTTTGTTCCTCGGGGGCAGTCCTTTCACGGAGCTAGAGGGTTTGGCAGGAATTTTGTCAATGCTCAGCAGAGCTCCGCTAAAAAGTCGCAATGAAGTTCAGCTGGTCCAGGCGTAAATTCCTTTGGGAGACCGTCTGCGGATGTTCCTTTCAGCCTGGACTGAGATAACCACAGACAAGTGGGTGCTAGAGATCGTTCGAGACAGCTATGCCCTGGAGTTTCGCTCATCCATTGCAGGAGGCATTCATGATCTCTCCGTGTGGTCGGGGGCCAAGGCGGCAAGCGGTAGAAGACACGCTTTTGTGTTTGCTACAGTTGCAAGCGGTGGTTCCCGTGCCCCGCAACCAATACGGGTTAGGTCGATACTCGATTTCTTTTGTAATACCCAAGAAAGAGGGTTCTTTTCAATCTATCCTTGACCTCAAGCCTGTAAATCACTCATTGCGAGTCTCTCATTTTCGGATGGAGACTCTAAGATCAGTGATTCGGGCAGTGCAACCAGGAGAACTACTCTCATCCATAGACCTCTCAGAGGCTTATCTGCACATTCCCATCAGAGAGGATCATCAGCAGTTTTTTAGGTTCGCAGTGACCATGGGCTGTTTTCAGTTTTGGGCATTGCCCTTCGGGCTAGCGACGGCTCCATGAACCTTCACAAAGGTTGTGGTGGTGGTGGTGTCGGCGCTACGGAAGGAAGGTGTCCGCGTTCATCCTTATCTGGACGATTGGTTGATCAGAGCCTGTTCTCTGCCAGAAGCTGTAGAAGCTACCTCTCGGGTGGTGCAGCTTCTGGAGCGACTCGGTTGGGTCCTCAACAGGGTAAAGAGTCACTTCCAGCCACAGTCGCCTCACCTATCTGGGGGCCGTGTTCGACACCGAAGTGGGATCTGTGTTTCTGCCCGAGGACAGGGTGCAGAAGATAGTGTCTCAGGTTCAAGCGTTTTACAGCTTCCAGCTCCTTCGGCATGGAGGTACCTACAGCTCTTGGGGTCCATGGCGGCGGCCTTAGATTTGATTTCGTGGGCTCGGGCTCACATGTGTCCTCTGCAGCACACCTTGCTATCCTGGTGGTCTCCGCAGCTTCAACCGCTCATGGACAGGTTAGTCTGCCCGGGGTCGGTGCGCAACAGTCTGCTCTAGTGGCTGGATGCGACTCATCTGCGGGCAGGTCTTCCTTTGCAGGACCCAGAGTGGGTGCTGGTGACCACCGACGCCAGTCTCTCGGGCTGGGGGACTCATTGTCTGGCTCGTGTGACACAGGGGTGCTGCTCCGTGGTGGACAGTTCGTGATCGATCAATTGTTTGGAACTCAGGGCGGTTCGTCTCGCTCTTCTTCTTTTCGAGGCATTGCTCGAAGGGAGGGCGGTTCGAGTTTTCTCCGACAATCTGGTAACAGTCTCTTATATCAATCGACAAGGAGGTACAGGCAATGTACTATTCCTGCAGGAGAGCCAGGAGTTGATGATCTGGGTGGAAGCTCATCTCGTTGCTTTGTCTGTGGCTCATGTAGCCGGGAAGGAAAATATTCAGGCCGATTATCTCAGTCGTCATGTTCTCGATCCCGGAGAGTGGGAACTGAATGCGGCTGTGTTTCACGACATTGCGAAATGTTGGGGGCAGCCGGTAATGGATCTCATGCCGACTTTCAACAATTTATTTTATTTTAATTATTTATTTAGACAGTTTTGTATACCGCCTTATCCTTCAATCAAAGCGGTCACAACACAGTTGGGGGATACATTTAACATGCAGGGATATGAGACACATACACTAATACTTACAGGGAACATGGGCAATGGAGGGTTAAGTGGCTTGCCCAAGACCACAAGGAGCATCTGTGGGACTAGAAACCCCAGTCCTTCCGGCCCAAGGTTGCTGTCCTCTAGTGGGATTTGAACCCCCGACCTTCCGGCCTGAAGTACCTGAAGTACAATGCGAAGGCTCCTCGTTTTTTCAGCAGGCGTCGGGAGCGCATATCGGAAGGTCTGAATGCCCTTGTCCAGCCGTGGCCAGTGAACGAGCTGCTGTATGTGTTTCGGTCTTGGCTGATGCTCGGCCGTGTCATTCAGCGGATAGCAGGTCACCAGGGAACGGTGATTCTTATTGCTCCGGATTGGGCTTGACAGGCCTTGGTATGCAGATCTGGTGCGTTTGTTGGTAGATTCGCCTTGGCGGCTGCCTGTCCATCTCAATCTGTTGGCTCAGGGTCCTGTTCTGATGCCGCAGGTGGATCGCTTCTTGCTTACGGCTTGGCTCTTGAGGGGGACAAGTTGAGGCGTAAGGGTTATTCTGCGTCGGTGGTAGCCACGATGCTGCAGTCAGAGATCGTCGACTTCACTGGCGTATATTCGAGTCTGGCGAGTTCTTGAGACTTGGTGTGCGCAGCGTAGCATTAGTCCCTTTTCAGCGGCGCTACCAGAGTTGTTGTCTTTTCTGCAGGCTGATCTAGAGAAAGGCTTAGCGCTTAGCACTCTCAAGGTTCAACTGGCTGCTTTAGCTTGCTTTAGAGGCTCAGTGCAGAGTCGCAGCTTGGCAGCTCATGTGGATGTCCAACATTTTCTTCAGGGTAGCCAAGCTTATCAGGCCGCCGGTTCGGCAGGTGGTACTGCCGTGGGACCTGAACATGGTGCTAGAGGCTTTACCGCGCCCGCTGTTTGATTCGGCGGCGTCCGTAGGATTAAAAGAGCTGTCTTGGAAGACTGCCTTCTTGGTGGCTTTGTGTTCGGCTAGAAGGATTTCGGACCTACAGGCCCTGTCGTGTCCGGAGCCGTACCTGCAATTTTTGGCCGAGAAGGTGGTATTACGGCCGGTTCCTTCTTTTCTTCCTAAGGTGGTGTATTCTTTTCATATGAATCAGTCGGTGGCGTTGCCGGTTTTTTCAGATCTGACAGGATCTCCAATGGATCAGTCTTTCAAGAAGTTAGATCTCGGACGTGTATTGAAGAAGTATCTCAAGGCCTCTAAGTCTTTTCGCATGTCCGATAGGCTGTTCGTGCTTTTTGCAGGCCCACGTAAGGGTAAGGCGGCGACAAGAGCGTCAATTACCAGGTGGGTGCAGCACACGATAGTGGCAGCTTACGCGGCTGTAGGAAGATCGCCTCCAGAGGGGCTCAAGACTCATTCCACGCGTAGTCAAGCCACATCTTGCGTTGGTTCCTCCAGTAGATATCTGTAGGGCTGCAACTTGGTCATCTCTGCATACTTTCATTAAGCACTATAGATTGGATGTTCAGGCCAGAGGAGATGCAAAGGTGGGGGCCTCTGCCATTGTGGCGGGGCTCGCCGGTCCCTCCCAACTTTAGGTACTGCTTTGGTACTGCCCTACCGTTCCCTGGACTGGCCCGGAGACACGATAAGGAAGGAGAAATTAGGTCTTACCTGCTAATTGTCTTTCCTTGAGTTGTCTCCGGGCCAGTCCAGGGCCCACCCAGTATAGTTTAGAAACAGTGTTTTTCAGGTCTATTTTTCTCTATAAAGTTACGCCTTCCGGAGTTCAGTTATGAAGCTGGTTTGATGCTGGTGGCGTGTTTTTTTTTGTGGGGCTTCCTCGGGATTCTCTGGGGGAGATTAAAGTGATAATGGAAGAAAATAAAAAGAGGAATGAAATACAGCCTAAAAGTAATGACTTCTTTCAAAGCTATCTGAGTACAGAGCCACTGGCCAGATGTTGAGCTTTTCTGCTGCAAAGGTATACAGACTTTTTGTTTCAGTGTTATCAGTATTGGTTCTAGTTTATAAGTTAAGCTGCTTTGGCAAGAGGAGACTGGAGCAGGAGCACTGGGGGGAGTGGCTTAGACTGTCAGCAAAAATCTTAGTGTTTCAGTCCTCAGCTGCTGAAGGGGATTGACAACCCTACCGTTCCCTGGACTGGCCCGGAGACAACTCAAGGAAAGACAATTAGCAGGTAAGACCTAATTTCTCCTTTTTTGCCTTTATTTGTGCAGCCACTTCTTTGGAGAACCAAATAGGTTTCCTTTTGCTCTTGAAGGCATCCCCAATATTTTTACTTCTTTGCAGATTTGCAAAAGGAACACTCCAATCCACATTGGATAGATTAAAGTCACTCAATATGATCACTTCCCCCATCATGGCTATCTTTGCAATATTAACAATCAATTCGCTATCCATTTCTTCAGTTTGAGTTGGAGTCCTGTAGACCACACCAGTATGGATGACAGTGCCATCTCCTCTTTCCAACACAATCCAGAGTACTTCTTCTTTTCCCCAGGTCCCTTGCATTTCAGCAGCTTTAATACTGCTTTTGACATACAGGGCTACTCCTCCTCCTTTTCTACCCTCTCTATCTCTTCTAAATAGATTATAGCCAGCTATGGCTATATCCCATTCATGCGACTCATTAAACCATGTTTCTGTAATAGCCACAATGTCCAAGTCCATTTCCACCATTAGGGCTTCCAGGTCAGTAATTATGTTGGCTAGGCTTCTAGCATTTGTACTCATTGCTTTCCAGCATTTGTTGAATGGCTTGCCTGCCTTTTGCATGGATATTGTTCTACATGCCCTTTCTCGCTTGCCATTAATGTGTTGTTCAAAAGTGTGGCTGTTTCCATTGTTCTTTTGATTTTGCTGGGAATGACATACTGAACTTGTCCTTCTCCATCCATCACTCCCTTTCTCTAGTTTAAATGCCTGTCCACATACTGCCTGAATTTTTCACTTAGGATCCTTTTCCCTGCAATGGAGAGATGTAGTCCATCGCTATACTATAGTATCTTGTTGATCCATCTGTTTCCCCAGTCACCTATATATCTAAATCCTTCATATTTGTACCAGGTTTGGAGCCATGTATTAAAGTTGCTTATGCGATGCAGCCTTTCTGCCCCCTTACCATGAACAGGTAGAACTTCTGAGAATGCTATAGTGTTAGCAATGGGCTTGAATTTTTCTCCCAGAGTCTGAAAGTCCTTTTGAACTGCAGAGGCATTGTTTCTAGCCAGGTCATTTGTAACCAAGTGGATGACAATATCAATTTTGGAGTGCTCACTTTCTGCACTAACTATACCAACAATTTGGTTTGTATTCCTGCTGGCTGAAGGGCCTGGGAGGCATTTGACCATCTTCTCTCCTTTGAACTGTGTTCCCAAGTAGGTGCCTCTGATGATGGAATCTCCAAGAAGTAGTAGTTTTCTGTTTTGTGCTTTTTTTCTTCCTATTTGTACATTATCAGTAGATTTGGCATTAAGTCTATCATCTAAGGGCACTTCAGTTTCCATGGATTGGGCACCCTCATTATCCAAGGCAGAGAAGGAATTATGCAGGAATATCACTATGATCACAGCTCTGGTGTCTCTGTGTTACAGGTCGCAACCTACCAGAGCTGTGATCATATTTCCAGTAAGCATGGAAATGTGGTTGGGCATGTAAGATGTTATGAGGAACAGAGCTGTATTACCGCTTTAGCTTTATCCACCTGCTCACTTACCTCTCTGACGCATTCAGCCCCCATGGCCAGAATAGGCTCAAATTTTCCAAAGAGAAGGAATAGAAAGTGAGTGAATGGACAATAGTAAAATTAAAACTGTTCCATGGATTAACAATTCAGAAATGTATACTAATTCAATTGCTTTCCATGTATGCTATGTACTTACATTTTTATCCAGTGTATGCTATGTACTTAACTTTTTCTGTTTTTTACAATAACAAAATTAAATCATTTTCGTTCAGGGCATGAATTACGGAGAAGCAAATCAGACAGCCACCCGGGGTTTCATGTCCAAGGGGGAATTACTAATTGTCCCAGGAACACAAAGGCGTGATAAAATACCACCTGCAGTACAGTTGAAATCTTTGTGAGCCCCTCTGAGCACTTTGGATCCAGTCTTACAGACTTTTAAGAATTTAGTACTACATGACATTGCAGAAATAGAGAAGCACTCACCTAGGTCTGAACCCAATCGGTCTAAGGTAGAAAAAGCTGCACTAAGGGATTTGCAACAGAACAGATCCATCACTATTAAGAGAGCAGGTAAAGGTGGTGCTATCATTATAATGGATACAGTGGATTATGAAGCAGAAACAATGCAACAGTTGTCTAATGTATGCCATTATCGTAAATTAAATGTCGATCCTATGTCAGAAATACAACGCAAAGTTGCAGCTGTAAATGAGAGAGTTTATCTATCTGGTGTGTTGTCTGATAAAAAAAAAAAAAGATTTTTTGAATCCTCAGTTTCCAAAAGTACCTGCTTTCTGTCTGTTGGTTAAGGTTCATAAAGCCTTGGTCAACCCTCTGGGTAGGCTGATTTTGTCCAGTAATGATTCTTTGCTGGAATTTGTAGGGTGTTAACTTGGATGAATTCCTTAGGTATGAAGTCTCTAAGATTAAATCTTACATCAGACCCCACACAGTTTCTTCAGAATTTACAAGTAGAAGATATTGGTACCGTAGAATGGCTTGTGACAATAGACATTAGTGCTTTATATACATCTATTCCATAGAATGAAGCATGTGTTGTCCTCTGCCAGGTATGGGATAATAGACCTTGTCCTCATAGGATACCTACTAGCTTTCTGTTATGGCTAGCAGAGATTGCTTTGAAGAAAAACTTCTTCATCTATAAAAATGATTTTTATTTATAGATATCTGGCACTACAATGGGGGCAAGATTTGCCCCTTCGCTTGCTACCCTATATATATAGAAATGTTTGAGATGCAGTAGGTCTACTCTTCATTGTATAATCAATACACCATCCATTGGTAGAGATTCATTGATGATATTTTTCTTTTATGGAGTGAGACCTGGAATTATTTACAAAGTTTCCTTGATTTCCTTAACACTTGCAATCCTTCTATATGCTTTGAAATGGTATGTGATAGATCGAGTATCCATTTTTTAGATGTTCAAGTGGTTAAAGATACAAGAGGATTCACTATGACTTTATATTCCAAACCTACTGACCGGAATATACTTCTGCAGTACCATAGCTTTCATCCTGTACATTTGCGAAATAGCTTGCCTTTTTCGTAACTTTTGCGATGCAGGAGGATATGTTCATCTGGTAAGGATTTCTATATACAAGCTAATAAGATGCTATCTAAATTTGAAGATCATGGTTATCCTTGATCTGTGTTATGGAAAGCCTTTAAGCGGGCATCTTTTAATTATCATGAATGGTTAATCAACCTAAATTAACTTCTTCTAAAAATGAGGCATCAGATAGGGCTGTGTGTGTTCTTCAATATCACTTCTGCTGTAAGAAAACTATGATCAGTCTTTATAGCACACCGTACTCTTTCTATGATTCAACCACTTACAGCGTACAGCAAAGGTGAAAACTTGAGGGATCTACTCTGTCCGGCAGTCCCTTGTCCTATTGCAGTAAACGACCAGAAAGGATATTTTAAATATGGGCATTGTACTTTTTGCAGTATGATGGATGAAAGGACTAATTTTTCTGTAGACAATAAAGTGTTTAGGGTACAAGCGACTATGTCTTGTACTTCCTCATTTGTTGTATATTTGAATCGAAGCCCATGCTCTAAACTGTATGTTGGAAAAACAACTAGACAATTATGAATCCGTGTTTCAGAACATAAATACAGCCTTTTCATACTGAAGGAAGAAGCTCCTCTGGTACAGCACTGCCGGAGGTTTACCCACTCCTTTAGTGAATTAAGATGTATGGCCATCATTCGTATTCCCCTTACAGTGCGGGGAGGAGATTGAGGTAGGCTGCTACTGCAGAGGGAGCAAAAGTGGATTTTCAACTTAAACTCTCTGGAGCCGTATGGCTTGAATAAAATTCTGAATAGCATGTAAGGCTCCTCCTCTGAGCAATTGATTGACTCATGGCAAGTCGGATAGTGCGGACGTCAGATGCCATCGCTGAATGAATTTTCTTGTGACAGAAAGAAAATTGCTCTGATGAAGCTGTTCTCAGGGAAACAGAGATCTTTGTTGGGCTATTCTTCTTTCTTGGGATACTGACAGAACTTCAAGTTATGAATTTTAAAGTTAAGTGAACTTTTTGATACTCATTGGATAGTTTGAGAACCAACTTTTCAGCAAGTTGTGGAGTGGCCTAGTGGTTGGGGCAAGTTACTTTGGGCCAGAGGTTCAAATCCTACTAGAGGACAGCAACATTGGGCTGGAAGGACTGGGGTTTCTAGTCCTACAGGTGCTCCTTGTAGCCTTGGGCAAGCCACTTAACCCTCTGTTGCCCTAGGTACAGAAACATAGATTGTAAGCCCTTTGGGGACAAGGACAAAATATATGTACAGTACCTGAATGTATACTGCTTTGACTGGTAGAAAAAAGCAGTCTATAAGCCTAGGTAAATAAAATAATTTGGTATGTTGGTCAGCCCAGACCCCTTTGGAGTGCAGAATAAGGGAGACTGAATCAGCAGTGGTCAGTCATTTCACTTGTTGAATATAGGGCAGTATAATTTAAAATCTCTTTTTGAGTGTTGCCGAAAATGTACGGTTAAAACCTATTATTTAGGAACTTTTTTTGTATTTTTTTATACATAAAATAACATAAATAAAAGATTATAGAAATATTTGGTAGTTTGTTGATATCCAGCTAAGCTTAGCTGTTTTTTTTAATTAAAAAAGCAGTTTTTGAATTTGTGAATAAAATGTTACCAATAGGAGTTTTTTAAATCAGTGATGCTGTGAAAGGCAACATCCCTTTGGCAGGAAGACTGCCCCATAGAGGGATACCACCTTATGAACTGAGGTCTTTTCTCCTCCCTGTAGAATATATTGTACATTTTAGAAAATATGATGTCAGTTGTTCCATGAAAGTTGTTTCCAAGGCTTGAGCTCTTGAGAGGTAGTTGAGAAAATAGTGCATAAATATTTATAAAGTCAAGGGAATATGTATTTGAATATCTAAGATTGACTGACAGATTGACTCTTTCATATACAGTGGGATCTGGGGGGTTTTGCTTTATTTTTTGTACACAAAGGCATCTACCATGATGATTGTACTGGATGGCAGTGTTGCCAAATGATCTCCAAAGCGCAAGCTGAGGTGGATAAAAAATAGCCCAAAACAGCAACCCACCCTTAGCACCGCCCTCTCCTTCTCTGACTGGCTGGTCTGGCAGTCTATCAGGTGTATCCAGGGACGGCGCAAGGATATCAGGAGCCCTAGGCAAACCTCATTCCCAGGGCCTCCCCTGCTCCAGCCCCTGCTCCCATTGCCACTGCTGCCTCTCTCCAGGATGCCTCTCTCCAGGATGTGCAGACGCGGCAATACTTTACCTTTTTCCTTTGGCACTATAGAGCTGTTCATGCTTCCACCCCCCTCCAATTCCACTTCCTGTTTGCAAATTAAGTGGAATCAGAGGGGTGCAGAAGCACGAAAGGCACCACAGCAACGGAGGAAAAAGTAATTCTAGTGTCACAATGCCATTTTAAAAATATTGCTGCCAATGCACATGCCAGAGAGAGGCGGCGGTGGTGGCAATGGGTGCCCTCTGACAACTGGCACTCTAGGCAACCACCTAGTTCACCTGATGGTCACACCAGCCTTAGGTGTGATTATGCCCACCTTGCCACAAGGTCATGCCCTCCCCTTCCTTGATTGGCTAGAATATGGCAGTCAATCATTCCCATTGTGCCACATCTCATTGATCAGCTCCCAGTTTGCTGCTCTGAGATCTGACCAATGAGATACAGCCAAGGGCTGTGGCCTTTCTGAAGCCAGTTTGCTTTTTTCACTCTTTTTTGTTCTATTTTCTCACCCAATGCCGTGCAAAGAAATTGCCCAAAAAACTACAACCTGCGGCACTGGAATTTTTCTCACAGCCCGGGCAAAAAAGTCACTCAAATGGGAGGGAAAATCACAGAAATGAAAACACTGCTGGATAGTGCCTCCAATTTCTAGAAACAGAACAGCTCTCTGCTTCCTGTTTCCTGCTTCAGCCCCTCCCCTCCAATACATCATGCAGAGAATAGGAACATGGAGCAAGGAATGGCTACTCTACATCCTAATCCACTTCTCTTCACCTCTTGTTCCTCCTCCCCACAGGGAACAGAGGGGAGAGGTAAAGGAGTGGACAGTAGAGAAAATTTATGTTCACTTATTCATTTTTTTACATTTTATTTATTAAATTTATTCAAATTAACCAAGAGCAAACAAAATAATACAATAATATTCAAACAACGAAGATAAATATTACAATTTTACATTTGAGAACTAAATCATAAACCCACCCTTACCACCCACAAAATACTAAGACATAAAGTAAAAAATCAGTCACTTTGAAGATAAATATACATCAAATGATTTCCAAATTGGTCACTTATTCTGTTTTTGGTGAAGGTTTATATTCTGTATTTGTGATCCAGAGTGAAGTATTCTGCAAGTATGTACATGCTCTATGGAGATCTGTAACCATCCATCTTGTTCTATTTTACCACTAGAAAGTATATTGGAGTTTTAAAGCCCAATGGAATATTTGCAATGTTGACTTTTCATATAGAGTTGTCAAGGGGGAAGGGTATAAGTGTTACTCTATGCCCTGGGCACAGCAAAATCTCAGTCCAGCACTGTTTTCTGTCTTATTTGCCTTTATTTTAATTTTATTCTAATGATTTCTTGATAGCCTTTCCAATTCCCTAACCATTGCAATGTGAAAACACATGCGAGGACTTCACTAAAGCAGAGGCTCCAGCGCTTGTGTATATTTAAAATTGACTGATAAGGACATGCCCCCTCTCAGAGGTTTCTGCCTTTAAGGACACAAATCCAGGCATAGATGCTTATTACAAGCTTTGGGAATTACAAACCTGAGCATGCAGACTGCTAACAGCAAACCCCTAAAGTGGATTACAATGAGCAAACTTTTAAATTGCCTGAAAGTGCAAGACCGACTTTTTAGTCAGCAACAGGGGGGGTTGGTTCTTGCATCAGATTGCAGCCCACTGTGATTGGTTTTTTGAATCAAGGTAGTCAATTGCTTGCCATCTTCTGACTAAGAAGCATCAAAAGACTGCTCGTGGTTTGGGAGAGAAAAACCTGGGAGATGGGCTTCATCTCTCCTCCAGAGTTCCAAGACTTGGGCTCAGACTTAAAAAAAAAAGACCAAGCATTGGCAGTGGAATGGGGTGGGTCACAGGGGCCATGTCCCCACCAATATTTTGCCTAACAAAATATCAGCAAATAGAGAGCATAGAAGTGGGGTTGGAGATTGGTTTGTTTGGCCCCTCAAACCAAAAAGGTGATTCACTGCCCCGACACCAAGGATTTATTCTGTCCCAGCTCTGGGTCAGAGTTCAAAACAAAAAGGTTCTGCATTTCCTGACAACCCCACAGTTTCAAGATTCTCCTGGGAACAGGTTGAACATTGCAACTGCCATCCAAACATTGAGATCTAATACAAATAAAGTAAAGAAAGCAAGATTTTTTCTAGCAGGAAAAGTCACTGGACTCGCATCTGTTTCCAAACAGAATTTATAGTACATGTGCAACATTTTCAAAAATCATTGGGTTTCAGTTATCAAATCAACTACTTTAGCTGAGTTTAAAAAACTGCCTTGTTATTTTTGTCAGCCAGCAGTGCAAACTTTTAATTTACGGGGGATTTTCAGTGGCAGCAGCCAACACAGTTAAAGTGGCTACCCGTCAACGCTTTAACTTTGCCCCAGATATTCAATGCCTGGATTGTGATTTTGCATCCTGGTCAGCGGCGATATTCGATCTCTGGCCAGACTGCAAAACCAGCTAGTTAGGACAACCATTCAGCTGTCCTATCTTTAGTCAGTGAGGGTAACTGTGCAGTGGCTGAATATCGCCCCTGCCCGGATAACCCACAGTGCCACCTCCGCTCCACCCTCTGAATGACCCGATGCTAAGTACTTAGCGTTGGGGCATTTAGCGGCCCAAAACAGGGATATTCAGCAGCACTAAATATCCCAGTAAGCAGCTTTTATGCAGCTTACAAATCTGCAAACCATGTCTTTGAACATTTACCAGTCTACCTTAATTGTTGATTTATTTTGGAAAATATTGTTATTTAATGATGCTCTTTCTGTCTTTGGTTTTGTAAATATCTCTATTTTGTTTTCTCTGTGAGCTGTTTCTTATTCATGAGAGTAAAAGAAAAGGTGTGGTTCCAATGTTTTTTGCCTGCTTTTATTCTGAACACAGTACATTACACTACAGGACACAGTACCCACTGTTTCATTTCTAGTTAACCACTCTGATTATATCTAATTCATGTCCTTTGAACCCTGTAAATTTTCCAGAGGCTGGAGCTTATATCTAAGCGCCATAAATCTCTAGCCTCCTGAAGTTGTCTTGGGGCTTGTCTCCTGTAGGTTTGACCAACTGAAGGGAAGAAAAGGCAGCCCCGGGTTACACATGATACAATAGCCATAAAATTAAAACCAGACTCAATCATAACCACAGAACTAGTTAGACTTTATTACCATTCATAGAAGGAACCATGGATATTAGCACATCTCAAAGTAGCAGTGTCCCCATGTATGCAACAGCTGTTTTTCATATTCCAAACATAACATGAATCACAGAAATGCTTTATAATTTATATTCTGTGCACAGTTTTATTCATTAAAAACAATGGCAGACCTTATTAAACTGCTCTTTATACACAAGGCTTGTCATTATTTCTGATGATCAAAAGATGGATGTAATGAGAGAACAGATGCCTTTATTATGATGTAAGATGTGTTCTATGAATTGCGCTGCACATTTGAAGAAAAACTTTAATGTGACTGGGGAAAGTTCACTGCAACTTTGAATTATAATCTTCAAGTTTCTTCTTTGGAAGACAGTTAAATACAAATGAAAATAAAGAAAAAAAGTGTTAGAACGTTTTTCCTAGCAAAAAAGGTGCTAGTACTCATATGCAGGAGCGTGTCGAGGGAGGGTAAGAATGGAAATCTGACCCACGCCAGACGACAGGCTATTTTTATTCAAGTTGAGGTTCTCCACCTGCAAAAAGTTTTTTTTATTATTAATATCAAAAAGGCTTTACTTAACTGTCCAAAATTCCAAAATTCTTTATCCCATGATAAACTCTCCACCGTTGCAAAATTATACGTCGTGTGAAGTATAATGGAATTTTGTAACGGTGGAGAGTTTATCATGGGATAAAGAATTTTGGACAGTTAAGTAAAGCCTTTTTGATATTAATAATAAAAAAATGTTTTGCAGGTGGAGAACCTCAACTTGAATAAAAGTAGCCTGTCGTCTGGCGTGGGTCAGATTTCCATTCTTACCCTCCCTCGACACGCTCCGACAGAAATAGAAAAGGGGTTTTATTGGTGAATCTTTTTCTATAATATTTCAATTCATTCACCTTTTAGGGGTTTTTTGTGTTATTTTATACATAGTACTCATATGCAGGGCTTTTTCATTAATACATAAGGGCCATGGGTCAATTTGAGCAAGCAATAAAAAAAATGTGGCAGTACCCCATACCACTGCGTATGTACCCCCTCAAAAAAAGTCCTTGGTAGGAAGGCATTGATGTGATTCCCTTCCAAACTCAACATGTATGCACCTTGGATTCCATCATATCTATCATGGTTATGTGATGGCTCTAGCTTCTGAATGATACTTTCTCAATTTCCTTAGCCCTTTCCTGCCTGATGAGTGGAATATGGCTGGACTGAAGGGAAATAAGGCATATGCATATATTTCTTAGACATGTCACTATTTATTGTGCCGCTACTTACATTTCTTCCCCTTTCCACAGGCTTCCTCTTCCTTTGTCTCCTGATTATCGGCCTTCTCCACCTTTTCAGAAGCCACTCGCATTTGGGATGTTCTCTGCTGGCTGCAGCATTGCATTCGCTTACATCTTTGCCCTTCACAAGCATGGAGGGACCTGCTTCCTCCTTCCTGGTCTCTGCCGCTTGTCTGGACCTGTTGCAGCACCTGCAGAATGGAAAACATAAAGGAATGAACCCAGACAGTGTAAAAATCTGTTGACTGGCTGCTGTACCAGCAATGGCTGCAGCTCTGCCTGTAACCTGCAGGTAACAGTGATTATGCTGCAATGTAGCACATGCCATACCGAAGTCCCTACAGTATTTACTGAAGTATAAAAGATATTTAAGTTTGCAATGATTTCATTCTCTAGCTATAAAGGGATCCACTGTGTCTTTTACTTGTTTTATTCTCTCAACATTTCCTCTGGATGTTTTCTATCCTGTTGCATGCCATTAGTGGGATATAAATCTCTCAAATAAATAAATAAATAAATATCTCTTTTGCTTATGGTACAGTCTCCCATTCTTTTCCTTGTATTTCTGTTAATCTGTCTATACTTTTCCATCCTTCTCTTCCTTCCCTTGTTCTTTCTCACACATCCTCTGCTCTTCTCCTCCCCACATACATTCTTCCTTCCCACCTCTCCATAATTCCCTCATTCTTCACATCTTCCCAGCGGCGGCCAAGAGAGCAAATAGAATGCTAGGTATGATAAGGAAAGGAATGGAAAATAAAACAAAGGATATTATAATGCCTCTATATCGTTCCATGGTGAGACCGCACCTTGAATATTGTGTGCAATTCTGGTCGCCGTATCTTAAAAAGGATATAGAGTTATTAGAAAAGGTTCAGAGAAGAGCCACCAAAATGGTAAAGGGGATGGAAGGATACTCCTATGAAGAAAGGCTAAAAAGGTTAGGGCTCTTTAACCTGGAAAAGAGACAGCTGAGGGGAGATATGATAGAAGTCTATAAATTAATGAACGGAGTGGAACGGGTAAACGTAGATCGATTGTTTACCTTATCAGAATATAGAAAGACTAGGGGACATGCAATGAAGCTACAGGGTAAACTATTTAAGACTAATAAAAGAAAATATTTTTTCACTCAACGTGTAATCAAACTCTGGAATTTGTTACCGGAGGATGTAGTAAAGGCTGTTAGTGTAGCTGGGTTTAAAAAAGGTTTGGACAAGTTCCTGGAGGAAAGGTCCATAAACCATTATTAAGAAGTGACCGAAGATATCAATGCTTGACCCAGTACAAGCATTGTGGAACTTCTGTCCCTTGGGGAAACTGCTAGGTACATATGACCTAGATTGGTCACTGTTGGAAACAGAATACTGGGCTTGATGGACCCTGGTCTGACCCAGTATGGCATATCTTATGTTCTTATGTTCTCCACTCTCCATATTTTCAAAAATTGACATATTCTACTCTAAAAACTAAAAATGAAATCACTTCTGTACCTTTGTTGTATGATCACTTTATTTTTCTAATTGGGTTGGTTCTGGTCTCTCTTTTCTACTTCCTGATGGTGGTCTTTTCCTAAGTCTTTTCCCAGGATCTCTTATCCATTTTCTTTTTCTTCTCTTCCCATTTTCTTTACATCCTCTATTTCTGTCTTTGATATTGAACTTTCACCTTTTTTTTCTCATCTGTCTTTCTGTCTACCTAAAACTAGATTTGACTTCTCCTCCTGTCCTCCTCCAATCCTCAATATACAGTACCCCATTTCATTTCTCATCTAATTATCAGTTGTCCCTAGTCAGCTCCCTAGTCCTCCTATTTCCCCCTCTCATTCCTTTCCCAGCCTCTTATTTCCCTCTATCTTTCACCCACTTTCTATTTCCCTATTTTCTTGCTCTCTCAGACAGATCAACCCTCCTCTTCCTCTTGTCCTCTAACCAACTCCATCTCCTTCCCTGTCACTCATCTTCTCTCTATCTCTAGTCTGCCTTTG
The DNA here is from genome assembly GCA_033557465.1 of Ichthyophis bannanicus. Classification (NCBI taxonomy): domain Eukaryota; kingdom Metazoa; phylum Chordata; class Amphibia; order Gymnophiona; family Ichthyophiidae; genus Ichthyophis; species Ichthyophis bannanicus. Next base: position 622,403,037 of record CM066031.1, on the reverse strand, counting down.
CCCCTTACCCAGCTTCCCATTCCCTTTTTTACCTCTCCATTTCCATCTTTTCTCACCCCCTTCAAACACCTGCCCCTTTATCTTGCACCTTTCTCCACAGTCCCCTGACCCCTTGCCAACTCTTCCAGGTTTTTCTCAGTATCTATCCATCTTTCTTTACCCCTTCCCTGCTCATACCTTCATTCGGTCACTTAGTCCCCAATGGTCTCATAATCCCTGCTCAAATTTATTAGTCCCCATTTTCCCACCCTAACCAAGTACTGAGTTCCCAATCATACTGCTGATACCCAGCCAGTCCAAGTCTGTATTATGTTCTCCCACCCATCCTCCAGGTTTTTACCCAAATTTGAATTCCTTTCCTATCTCCCGCCCCACTTTCTTAGTAAGTCTTTCTGCTTGCCCCCTTCCTTATCTATTCCCACTGCTTCTCTCCTACCCTTCTTCATTCCTTTCCCAGATTCCATCCACCTGCCTCTCCACCTCCTTCCCCAGAGTCCAATCTTCCTCCATCTCCCTCACTCTCCTTCTCAGCATCTGTAATTATCAGCGTCCTTCTCCCACCCCCCAACCCCATGTCAGCTGCCAAGCCTCTTCTCTTAACTCTACCCCCAGTCCAAGTATTTACCAGCATCACCCCTTTACCTATCTCCAGCTTTCAATAGCATCAGTTCTTTCTCCACATCTTTCGCCCCCCATCCCGCAATATGTATATCCCCTCTCTTTCTCGCTCTCTCCCCTATACCCCATACCTCACCTCAAACCAAATTTCATGCAGCAATGATTGCAAAAATGATACCAAAAAGCAATAACACAAGCCTACACCAGCCACCAGCCCATGCATGAGATGGGAGGTTCCATAGCTGGTGCAGGCTTGTGCAGTCATATGTTATTGCTGTTTTTTTTATTCTTGCAGTCACTGCCATGGGAAAAAAAAAGGTTTGAGGTAAGGTTATGGCCAAGGGGAGAACAGAGGACATGGGGAGATGATGGATGGGGATGAGGAGAACCTTGTGAGATGGTAGTAGCAAGCAGTGGTAACAATAGCCACATGGGAAGGAGAGTTTGGCTTGATAGGGTAGAACAGTGTCCGGTTACAACTTGTAACTGGACATTATACAGATATGGGGTCATTCTGAACAACATACATCCCCGCTACTCACCTGAGCCCCTATTCCCTGCCCAAAGTTCCCCACATGTACATAGGAGATGTGCGGAAAGCTCTGGATGGATGCAGGCAGGGGCAGAGACAGGGAGGAGAGTGGGCAGGCCGGGGGTGAGGCGTACAACCTGTATATCTGGGTTCACCAGGATAGACGGGGTACTTATTCCATCTTAGAGGTGGAATAAGTCCAGCGGTCAAAGGACATTTCCGGTGTCCCAGTACTCAGTGCGCCTGTGATCTTTATTACAACACAGCTGTCAAACTGAAGGAAACAGCACTCTTCACTTCGGCAACTGTAAGGAGCTGTTACTGACCTGCTGGGAGCCGCGACCTGCTAAAAGGAGGTAAGCTGGGGCCTCTAAAGCCTGCCGCGGGGCTCTTTGGGGAAGGGGGGGACTTTGGCTTGAAATGGGCTGAGTCGGGGAAGGGAGCTGAGTTGGAGCAGGGGGCTAAAATTGGAAATGGGCTGAGTGGGGGGGTGGCTAGGACTGCAAATGAGCAGATGGGGAGGACTAGGACTGGAAATGGGCTTTTGGAGGGGGTAGGATTGGAAATGGACTGAGTTGGGGGGGCTAGGACTGCAAATGAGCAGATGGGGAGGACTAGGACTGGAAATGGGCTTTTGGGGGGTAGGATTGGAAATGGACTGAATGAGGGGGAGCTTGGACTGGAAATGGATTGATGTGGGGCTGGAATAGGATTATAATTGGTTTATGGGGGGCTAGTATTGGAAATGGCTGATGGGGGGCTAGGATTGCAAATGGGCTGATGGGGGAGCTTAGACTGGAAATGGGCTGATGGAGGCTGGAATAGGACTGGAAATGAGCTTATTTGGGGAGGGCTAGGACTGGAAATGAGCTGATGGGGGGCTTGGACTGGAAATGGGGAGATGTGAGGCTGGAATAGGATTATAATTGGTTTATGGGGGGGCTAGTATTGCAAATGGGCTGATTGGGGGGGATAGGACTGGAAATGGGCTAATGCGGGGGTGGGGGTGGGAGAATGGAACTAGAAGGGAGCAGATAATGAGTGGGGGTGGAACTAGAAGGGAGCTGATTTGGTGGAAGGACTAGAAGGGGATGGGGCTGGAGGAATGAGGATGGAGGGAGAAAAGATATTTTGTGTAGGAAGGAAGAAAAATCTACGAGTGGCCGGGTATTGGCAGAGTAAGTGGGGACTGAGGATAGAAGGGAGAAATTTGATTGGATGATAAAGGAATAAAAAAGAAATCAGGGAAAGAGCAAAAGGGGAAAGATCAGTATGTTAAAGCAGATGTACAGAGAGAATGGAAAAAAACTAGAAGAGAAGAAAGGACAAATGGACAGCAGACAATGGAGAATTAGCAGAAGACAGAAGAAACCAGAAGAAAGTGACTGGAGCAATTGCAACTGAAAAATAAAATGCCCAAACAGCAAAAGGTAAAACAATACTTTTTTATTTTAAATTTATTAACTGAAATATGTCAGCTCTGGGAAATGTGTATTGCTAACGTCTTTGCGTGTTTTAGTACAAGAGTAAATTAATTTATAGTGGTGTTGTACATTCCAAGTTTGGCTTTAGGGGTTCCCATTTTAATTATTGTTTTCCGATTTCTAAATTGTGATTCCTTGTTCTTTGTTTAGTGACGGTCTATGTTCTGCATGTGTAACTGAGCTGAGTTATTCTTTTTATGGTAGTTTCTATTTGATAGTGCCACTTGTTCCCTTTCCCCAGTAGGAGATGTATTGGTATTCTCTGAGATATACTGGTTTAATATTTGCAGTGTTGCTTTTTGATAGGTAGGGTACGGTGCTTTGTGAGTCCTGGTAGTGCTATTATGATATGGTGGGTTTGCTATGGGTTCTAAATGGGCAGTGTTTATAGTACTTCCTAATGTGCCTGGCAGTTGGCACTGGAGTATAGTAATGTAGAAATCTGGTAGTCTTTCTTTATCCAGACACTCATTAAGAGGCGTGTTAACATTATGCTAATATTTATGCAAATTAGGTGTTTTATGCAAATGGGGCCCCGCAATGAGTCTCCGCACATGGCCCCGCACCCCCCTTGGGCCTGTCTGAAGTGAAATGTCAAACTTCACCTCAGATGACGCTGTTTCTCTGGGACACCATACCAAACTTGCACCAACCTCTGTGTGCATGTTTTTGACTTTCCCAGTTTAATGCTGACCTTTTGCACACTGGGAAATTTGCATATCGCATCCCAGTACAAAGAGTCAGCATTTAACAAGTGCTATCAAACCCTGTGCCAGAGCTTTAAGCACTGGGCTCTAGCACAGAGTTTCTGCACCGGCCTGTAAGTTCTTAAGCCTATTGAGGTCTGCCATGCATATTTTTCATGCCTATGGCCCAGCTACTGTTTGCACTGGTGTGATGTCCCATGCAACCTCCAGCCGGGATTGTGGATGCATTATTGCCCCATAGTTTAGCCAAATGATGTAAAATCCACTGACTGATGACTTCTGTAAAGTCCATTGCAACTATTTGCTCCCTGGAGCATGTGACTCTTAGCCTTCTAGTTACATTTTTTTGTGTTAGTGCCCTACAATACTTATGGCACATGCAAGTCTGGAGCCAGAACTATTTGGGAAGATACCTAAAGAAAACAATGATACTGATGCTGTAGCAAAGTACAATCAATGAATAAGTCCAGGAGTCGATTGACAGGGTCCAAGTCAGTTTATTGTGCACAAGGCCCAGTCAGTCAAAGCATAAAAAAGAACTGAGCAAAAGTTTATACAGAGACATAACTTTTTATACCTCTTTTTCAGTTTGATACATGAAAGCTTTCTATTGGTTTTCACTCGATACATGCAAACTTCTCATTGGTCTTACATTCCCTGCACCTGTCCAATTAGAAATCCCTCCGGAGCCTAGCAACCGGCCCCCTCCTTTGGGATCGCTTGGACAATGGTACAGTTCTAAATCTTGTTACTTTTCTACTGCAAGGTTAACTTCGGCTTCTGGAATGCATATACTGTTACATTTCTGTTCTTTCACACACAAGAGAATAATAGAAGACTTATGAATTCATGAAAACTTCTTATTAAGCATTTTAAAACAGTTTTCTTATTTTTCACAGATTTTTGGTTCTTTTCTAGCTATAATGGGAGTTAGTATCCAGGCCTAACTTACAGGCCTTTCATAGTAGCTGGCCATGCTAGGCCATAGCCTACCTCATTCCCCCATTTGATTATTCTCACCCGCAAGTGAGGAAGGGTGAGAATTAAATCACTCATTAGTCAATCAACACATTATACTGGTGTAACGGCATCATCATCGCGGGGTATAGGGTAATATCGCCACATAGCTAATACTTTCGCAGCTGCCTTCTGCTCTATAGTGTTATCAATTGATGATGTTATCATGCGTAAGCAAAGGGGTAGGAGACAAGGGAGCAATAAGCACATGGCTAATATGAATAGTACAATAAACATAAGGGATTTCAGACCACCAATCCAAGAAAACAATGAACCAAACCACCCATCCATCTTTAAACTGTGCCAGGTCTGGACAGGCACAAATGTCTGCTCTCTCATCTGGGTGGCTAAATCTTCAACTACATGCCCATTATTATCAATCTGTAAACAACAATTGCCTAGATTCAACTTCCCACATAACAGGTACACTACCAAAAAACTGCCTCCAGTTTTGCAACTGATTCCTATAGATTTTGGGGTGCTGAATCCAGGAAAAATAGCCAAAATGTTCCATCACGTCACGTTTTCTTGCAAAATTAGATTTCTTACCCATATAAGGAATGTTCACATAATTTCTTTTTAGCCGACTGCAGTTTATTTTCTTGGCCCAAAATAGAGGTTGTAATGGTTAACTAACTAGAAACACTCCCTCATGATATTTTAGAGTGTTTTGTATTCATTTTATACATTAACAGGACAATTGGGAGGCGGGGGGCTAAATCCAGTACTCGCGCTGGCGCATGTTCTTTCCTGTTCGCCTCGCCTCGTTCGCTCGCTCAAATACGGTGGTTGCGACATGAACGTTCCTGTCAAATTTCAGTTTCTTGCAAGTTCATTATTACCTTTTGTTTGCTCAGTCGTAATCCAGCTTTATTCCAAAGTGGTTCACTACAGTTGTAGTTTGCAGTGCTGTGTATTTGTGATGGCTCACAGAGCCAGAGGTTGCGTCAACTCTCCGGACAGTTTTTGTTTTATTTGTGGGGAATATACCGTGAAAAAGCGGCAGAGGAACATTTCTGCATTTATTAAAAAAGTATATTTCGCCTATTTCGGTTTGAATTTAGGCGATCAAGACAAACCGTGGGCTCCTCACAAAGTGTGCAAGACATGTGAGGAAGATCTACGCTTATGGATGAAAGGTAAAAAACAAGCATTTCGTTTCAGAATACCTATGATGTGGCGTGAACAAAGAGACCACAGCAGTGACTGCTATTTTTGCTCTTGCATTGTGAAGGGATACAACTTAAAAAATAAGAACGTAATAAGTTACCCCAACCTTCCCTCAGCAATTAGGCCTATGCCTCATAGCAACGAAGTACCTGTGCCTGAACCACCAAAATCTTTGGATCATATTTGTGTGGACGGTTCTGATCATGATGAGACTCATCAGATGGCTTTTCCTGATGAGTCCAGTACTTCCGAGTTTGAAACTGAACCAGATCCGAAACCTGAACTTTTCTCTCAAGCTGAATTGAATGATTTAGTCCGGGATTTAGGACTCCCAAAAGATGCTGCCCAACTGCTAGGTTCTCGGCTTAAACAGAAAAATCTATTGTCACCAGGAACAACTTTTTATTGGTACCGCAACCGCGAGACACAATTTTTGAAGTATTTCAGCAAAGAGGAAGATTTGGTATTTTGCAACGATATATACGGAGTGATGGAAAAGTTTAAACTCAAGTATGATCCTGCTGAATGGCGGCTGTTCATTGATTCGTCAAAAGACAGCATAAAAGGTGTTCTTCTTCATAATGGCAACACATTCGCTTCAGTTCCTATTGCTCACTCTGTTATTCTCCAAGAAAAATACGAGAATTTGGCCCTGATTCTTCAGAAGATTCGTCATGATGAGCATAAGTGGATGATTTGTGGAGACTTTAAAATTCTATCCATGCTATTAGGGCAGCAATCCGGTTTCACCAAATATCCCTGCTTCCTTTGCTTGTGGGATAGCCGGACCCGCGACCTACACTGGGGGAAAAAAAGACTGGCCAATTCGGGAGTATTTGAGACCCGGTGAGAAAAATGTTCATCATGAGAGCTTGGTACCTCGTGATAAAATTCTATTACCACCTCTCCACATTAAGTTGGGTCTCATTAAGCAATTCATCAAGTCCCTTCCAAAAGATGGTGAGTGCTTTCGGTACCTTTGCTCAAAGTTCCCCCAACTTTCTGAAGCAAAGCTAAAGGAAGGAGTGTTTGTTGGCCCTGATATAAGGAAACTCATTTCAGATGGAGCATTCGCTGAAACGATGTCTGAGAAGGAAAAAGAAGCCTGGGATTCCTTCAAGGATGTTGTTCTCAAATTCTTGGGGAACAGGCGGGATGAGAACTATAAGGATATTGTTGCCAGGATGCTCAATGCCTTCAAAGAACAAGGCTGTAACATGAGCCTGAAAGTCCATTTCTTGCACTCCCATGTGAACTACTTTCCCGAAAACCTGGGGGCGTACAGTGAAGAACAAGGTGAAAGGTTTCACCAGGACATCAAGGACGCAGAGAGAAGGTACCAAGGAAGATGGAACACCACTATGATGGCTGATTTCTGCTGGTTGCTGCTGCGGGAAACCCCAGATGAAAAATACGCCAAGCAGCGCACCAAGAGAAGCATTCGGGGGAAGAAGAAATGGGCCCACCAGGAGATTGATTGACCCAAGAATGACTTTAAAATCTAAACTGTGTTGACAAATATCGTGTTTTTACTAAACTTTGAAATAAAAATTTGCTAGTTATTACCACAGTGTCGGATCTCATTTATTAGAATTTTATTTTCACACCATCGGGTGTTTGTCTTCATGTATTGCAATGGTGCGGTTTGCGTTTTCTATTCTTACATACCTGTACAACATTTTTTGCACATTTCTTTGCTTTGCTTTGTGTCTAACCTCGCTCTTATATGCTCAATGTTTGTGCACATGTATGTGGCTGTTTTAAGTGCAGACAATTTTGCTACCATCACAGTGTGTTTTGTTGACATTACTCTATTCTTATGTGCTGCCTTGTTACAATTTTCTTTATTCTTATTTGAATAACTACTAAACAATTAGTATAAAGAATTCATCCAAGAAACTTTTATCTCGATTGCACTCAATCTGAAACGTTCACCTCAAACTGCTAACCCAATGTAGCAAAAAATCTGTACGTGATGGAGCAAATTGGTTACCAGATTTGGATTCAGCGCACCAAAAAACGTAAAAATCAATCGAAACATTAGAGGCTGTACGCATTTGCGTACTTTGCTTTGCCAGAAGGGTTAGTGCTTTACTAGTTTCATTGGTTATTATTTCAACAGCTTGCAAACGTATTATTCGATTAATCATATAAACAGGGGTACAATATCCCCAAGTCCCATCCTGCTCCCAAGTAGCAGGTCCATAGTATGAGATGATTCTTTCTGGTGGCCATTCTTCACCATCCCATTTGTCCCATTGGCCTATTTTCAAGGCCTCCTGCAGCTGTCGACTTCTGTACACAGGATATCCCAGCTGTTCTCCCTGGGATGTAGGCAGAAGGAAAAAGGAAGGTCGTATGGTTCCCAATACACATGCGCCTCCCCAGTGATGAGGAAGTCTGGCATATGCTCGGGTTCCGCAAATCCAGTACAGTCCGGGTGGTGCTTGCCAGGAGTTATATGCTACTAAGTTAGTCCAGATGCTGGCAAGTCTGGGGAACTGGACTAGAGGATTGGAAGGTTCAGTAGCGTTGGTTCCTGACCACCAAGATGTTTTCTTAGTGGTACTGTTGTAAAACTTCTGATTGAGACAGACCAGCTGCCCCACTTCCATATTAAACATTGGTCCATAGCGAGAAAAACAAATTACCCACGATGGAGTGGGCCAATACCCATTCACTTGTGGTATTGCGTATATTCGTCTGATTATATGGAATAGAATAGTTCAGCTCTTGTGCTTCCCAAGGCCATTGGTCTCCCATTTTTGTTCCTCCACAAAACAAACAGTCTGAAACATGGAGACTAGAAGCAACTGCTCCCACTAATTCAAGAAATAAGTTCTGGGATGCAGGAGGGATTTCAAATTCTGATTTCATGGCTTCATAGAAGGAGTGATGTATACGATAGGGTGAGGATACATGGGTGTTGGTCTTTAATCGCAGATATAAAATAGTCCCAGGATCTACACCTCCTCCTGCAATACGCAACCCAAACTTGTATCTTTGCTTCCAGTGACTGGGGTTGGCTATGAAGAGTTGTAGAGGATTACAGGCACCTTTCTGGCATTTCTTAGGTTCTGGTAAGCTGATCTTCGTTAGGCTGCCTTTTCGATGATCGCCGTCTTGTCCCGTCGGTGCATTTTTCCAGGTAGCAAAATATGCACATTCCCATTTTGGGCAAAAGTAATCATTTTTAGATGCGGTGGTGTAAATAGTGGCTGCAGTACTCTTTCCTGTACATTTTCCCCATCCATAGGCTCCTTCTGGACACATGTATTTATCGTCATAGTAGTAGGCTCGCTCCCATGACCCACATCTGTGGTAAGCATTTCTGTTGATGGCATCACAAGTGTCAAAGTTCAAGGTGATAGGTTTTGTGGGGTTGGTAAGGGGTTTTGTCGTATTCAGGATAGCTCCATCCTCATCATTCCAGCGTATCTCGAATGTATAGTATGATGGGTTTTGTCGCGGGGTATAACAAGTCTTACTTCTTCCCTTTGTGCAAACGTTCAGTTCGGTGCCCTTATAAACACACCGGCTGACTGTTCCAGTGCAAGTATAGTAGGAATGATAGAGCAAAGTCTGAGTAATCTTTTGTCCTGTTCGGGTGGTGGTTATGCAAGCTATACAAGGGGGTAGAGCAAAAGTCTTTTCCAGGATTCCCAGGATCACCACTCCCACAAGGCAATAGTGGAAGAGCATGGTGATTACAGTCTCTGGAAGTTAACTGGATAGTTAAAGATAATGAACTGTGCTGAGTTTTCTTCTGTTTCTGTAGTGATGGTCACTTTCACGTGACATAAGTGGATGCTGAAGATTCTCTATAAAGCTGGCTGTCTCCTCAAGGTGAGTCGCAATGGAGTCTCGGGATCATTCACTGATGTCCATTGGCCAGGATCAGGAGCAGCTGCCAGCTTCATTCGACTGTGGTGGATCCAGGGTTCGAATTCTGCAACTTTCACTGCGGTGGGGGTTGACAGGATGACGACGTAGGGTCCCTTCCAATGCGGCGCCAGTGGGGTCTTTCTCCACTCTTTCACCCACATGGACGTTCCCGGCTTGAAGGGATGCAGAGGCTCGGTCAAGTTGATGGGCAGTCGGTCTTGCACCCACGTTTGGAGTTTCTGCAAAACAGAACCTAAAGCTAATAGTTCTTGTCTAGTTATTTCAGATCCTATCTGTCTCATGTCTCCCTTTATTCCCTGCACTATGGGTGGAGGTCGCCCATACAAAATCTCAAAAGGGGAGACACCTAAGGATCTGGTGGGAGCTGAACGTATCCTAAGAAGGACTATGGGTAGAACTTGGAGCCACTTCAGGTGTGTTTCTTGGCAGAGCTTGGATAACTGTGTTTTCAGGGTTCTATTCATACGCTCTACTTTCCATGAGCTCTGGGGTCTGTAAGCAGTATGCAATTTCCATTTTATTCGCAGAGCTTGAGCTAACTGTTGGGTCACTTGAGATACAAATGATGGACCATTGTCTGACCCTATAGTTGATGGTATTCCAAATCGGGGAATGATCTCATGGAGCAATACCCTAGTGACTTTTCGGGCTTTCTCAGTTCGGGTGGGGTAGGCTTCTACCCACCCTGAAAATGTGCAGACTAACACTAACATATAGTGATATCCATTTACACGGGGCATTTCAGCAAAGTCTATCTGTATATCACTCATGGGGGTCACCCCTACTGACTGAACTCTTGGGGGTGGAATAGGACCTTGCTTGGCGTTATTTTTGGCACATATCAGGCATTGCTGTGCCACTGAAGCAGTTAAGGATCCTAGCAGTGAAATACAGAAATGGGGTCTCAGGGCTTTCTCCATGGCTGTTTTTCCATAATGTGTGGCTTGATGAAAAGCTTGGACAAAGGCTGGCCCTAATGCTTCAGGGATGACTGTAGGACCTGGAGGTGGACTACCTTCTGGGGGTGGTAGCACTATCCAACCTTGTTCTGTCAAGACTCCTCCCTCCTTTTTACAATAATAGTCTAACTCTCTTGTAGTATATCGGGGTGCCCAGGAACTAAGGGGCACAGGGAATAGGGCTGCCTGCAGTACAGTATCTTGGGTCCTAACATGTCCTGTGGTAGCTGCCTTTCGGGCTGTGGCATCTGCAAATCTATTCCCTCGGGCAACTTCTCCTGCTCCTGCCTGATGACCTCGGCAGTGCATGACTGCCACTTGTTTGGGGGCCCATACAGCATCTAACAACATCAATATCTCGGGCCCATACCTAATGTCCTTACCCCCTGAAGTGATCAACCCTCGCTCTTTATACAAGGCTCCATGTGCGTGCAAAGTAGTGAAAGCATATTTGGAATCTGTGTACACATTTATGCGGAGTCCTTCTCCTAATATCAAGGCTCTGGTGAGGGCTATCAATTCAGTTTTCTGTGCAGAAGTTCCTGGGGTCAGGGCTGAGGACTCAACTACCAGATCAAGGGTCACCACTGCATAACCAGCACAACGATGTCCATTGATGACCAAACTGCTTCCATCTACAAAGAAAGTCCGTTCTGGGTCCTCTAGAGGGACATCGGTCAAATCAGGGCGACTTGGAAATACAGTGTCCATGGTTTCTAAGCAATTATGATCAGGTGGCCCAGGACCAATTAGGAACAATGTAGCAGGGTTCAAAGCTTGGCTAACTTTCAACTGTATCCGAGGGTTTTCACACAACATGCTTTGATACTTCAACATTCGTGCATTGGTTAGCCAGAAGTTTCCTTTGTGTTCCATGAGAGTCAGAACAGAGTGTGGCACGGTGACTTGAAGAGTTTGTCCTAGTGTGAGTTTGTTGGCTTCGCCCACTAGGAGGGCTGTTGCTGCAACAGCTCTCAGACAAGGGGGCCATCCTTTTGCAACTATATCCAATTGTTTTGACAGATACGCTACTGGCCGTTGCCAGGATCCAAGAGATTGGGTCAATACTCCCAATGCGTTTCCTTGTGACTCATGGACAAAAAGATGGAAAGGCTTCTGAACATCTGGAAGACCTAAAGCTGGAGATGACATCAGGGCCTTTTTCAAAGTTTGGAATGCTACATCTTGTTCGGGTCCCCAGTCTAGTGGGGATTTTTCCATTCCTCTGGTGGCTTGGTATAGTGGTTTTGCAATCAGGGCAAAGTTGGGGATCCATATGCGACAATATCCCGCGGCCCCCAGGAAGGCCCTTACTTGCCTCCTAGTGGTTGGTGTGGGGATATTACATACAGCTTCTTTGCGTTCTGGTCCTAAACGTCGGATCCCACTGGACAACTGAAATCCTAAATACTTGACTTCAGTTTGGCATAGTTGTGCTTTGGCTCTTGAAACTTTGTATCCAGCATCTTTGAGAAGGTACAAAAGTTCACTAGTAGCTTGTAGGCATTCACTTTCTGAGTTGGTGGCTATGAGCAAGTCATCTACATAATGAAGAAGAACCCTTTTTCCTGGGTCCACTGGGTAACTTGAGAGATCTTGATTTAGGGCAGCACTGAAGAGAGTAGGTGAATTCTTGAATCCTTGGGGTAATCTGGTCCAGGTGAGCTGACCCCGCCTTCCTGTTGTGGGGTCTTGCCATTCAAAAGCGAATAAAAGTTGACTGGTGGGTGCTAGGCGTACACAAAAAAAAGCATCTTTCAGGTCCAGGACGGTGAAGTGAGTAGCCTCAGCGGGGATCAGTCCCAAGAGAGTATAAGGATTTGGTACTACTGGGTGTATGGTTTCAACTGCATCATTTACTCGCCTCAGATCTTGTACTGGGCGGTAGTCCCCTGTCCCAGGCTTCTTTACTGGGAGAAGGGGGGTGTTCCAAGGTGACTGGCATTCCTTGAGAAGTCCGTACTTCAGCAGTTTCATCAAATGGCAATGAATTCCTTCTATGGCTGGTCAAGGAAGAGGATACTGCTTCACATGCACTGGTTCCATTCCTGGCTTGAGGGTGACAATGACAGGGGCTATGTTCTTCGCTAGGCCAGGTGGATTATCTTCTGCCCATACTTCAGGTGGGGCTATGAGGTTGGTAGGTATACAGGGACTGGTTGACTTTATTGGAGGTGCACTATAGAACCGCCATTCTTCTTCTCGGGGAACAGTAAGCACCATCAATCCAGCAGGCTTTGGGTTCACAGTCATTTTCATTTCTCCCCCTTCAGCAAAGGATATTTGGGCCTGGAGCTTGGCAAGCATGTCTCGGCCCAGTAGTGGAATAGGGCACTCAGGCATATACAAGAACTGGTGCGTTATCTTCTGTCCCCCTAGTTCACACATGTGGTTCTGCAAGAATGGTTTTGTGACTTCATTTCCAGTGGCTCCTATAATGGTGACAGATCGTGAGGACAGTGGAGCTACTGGCTTGGCTACTACTGAATGTTCTGCTCCTGTATCTACCATGAATTCCATGTATTGGTCCCCTATCTTTAAACTGACCATAGGCTCCTGGGGACCCAGGGTGAACTTGGAGCCCGTTCTGGCCTAGTCTTCATCTATGTCATCCAGGTCATAGCCCGTTGCTACTGCCACTCCCTCAACGGCTTCCTCCCTCTCCTGCTGGAACTGTGTTCGATTCATTCCTCCTCTCCTTCGAAATCTTCCTCCTGGCCTCCAGGGACTCCCTCCTCCCCTCGCAGGGGCGGAGTCCAGATGCGGGCACTCATTTCTCCAATGTCCTTCTTCCTTGCAGTAGGCGCACTGATTTGCACCTAATTGAGGCCTTTCACTTCCGCGGCCTCTTCCACGTCCTCTGGTCCTTTGATTAGGAAAACCTCCTCCACGTCGTTCAGTTATAGCAGCAGCAAGAAGATCTGCCTTCTTCTTCATTTTTCGTTCACTTTCTCTGTGTCATTCATTTTCACGATTCACAAATACTTTGAGCGACTTCCATTAACTGAGCTGTGTTCATGCCCGCAATCCATCCAATTTCTGCAATTTTCGCTTTATGTCTCTCTGGGACTGACTAACAAAAGCCGCATTTACCATGTGTAAATTTTCCTGAGCGGCGGGATCATATGGGGTATACAGTCTATAAGCTTCGGACAACCGCTCATGAAAGGACGCTGGGCTCTCATCTGGACCCTGGAGAACTTCTGATACTTTCCCAATATTCATGGCCCTCTGGCCTCCCTTCTTCAGGCCCTGCACTAAGGCCTGGCGAAATCTGGTTAAGGCCGCCGCCCCCCTTTCCTCATTTGGGTCCCATCTGGGGTCTTCATTGGGGTATTCTGCAGCTGCTGCTTGCTGGGGATTTATTCCTCCCCTCTCTACAGGGTTCTCTTCTAACCATCGGAGGGCTGCTTGCCCGATCCGGCCTCGCTCCTCCATGGTGAAGAGGGTGGACAGGAGCTGGCGACAATCGGCCCAGGTAGGCTGATGGGTTTGCATAATGCTAGACATTAATTCTGTTAATTCCTGGGGCTTGGCTGTGTAGGAAGCATAATGCGTTTTCCAGTTTAATAAATCTGTGGTGGAAAAGGGTACATAAACTAAGCTGGTTGGTCCTGGTGCCATCTGGCCCTGATCATTTAATACAGGTATTCCAGGCACTTGGCATAATGGCATTAGGTGCCCTGCTTTCTCCTTCTTTTTGGGAGTTACGCTTCTTAAATCATAAGGCTCCCGGGCACTAGTCTCCTTGGTGGGTGACCCTGAACTGGCAGGAGAGCTTCCGCTTTCTATTTTATCAGAAGACTCGAGTCCCCCTGCTGTGCTTGGGCCTGACCCGGAACTTTCACTCGGGGTAGGGTGCTTCTTAGACTGTTGCTTCGGTATTTTCTGGGGCTCCTCGTCAGGCTCTACTTCAAGTTGCGGGGCTGTGGGGACTAATTTCTGTGGGTGCCGGGGTAAACTATCCAGAATATCTGAGGACTCGGGGTCAGAAAGCACAGGTGGCTTCGCTTCCTTAGCCTTTTTGGTTCCCCTAGTCGTAGCTACAAATGTTTTACAGTGCTCCTCATAACAGCGCTTCATCCATGAGGGCTGCTGTTCACATGCACTTAACCAGGAATCTATATAGGGGAACTGGTCAGGATACGCTCTCAGTATGAGCTGATGAATTCGTAAAACTGTCTCAAAATCAAAGGTGCCCCCTCGGGGCCATGAAGCAGCTAACGCGGGCTACTCCCTTTCACATAACATTTTTAATCTGGACGGAGTCATTTTTATACCATAATCGCCCGAAAATCCTTTACGGAAATTCTTGATCATACATGCCAACGGAGTGTGCGTGGACTCCGTCCCTCCCATAATCTAAACGTACCTATGTACACTACCTACATACTCAACGTACCTGCGTACGTTACGTACCCTACATCCCTACATACACGTCATGACGTACAAGACAACGAACAATAAGGATAGGTAGTATGGCTGTAGGTAAGGGGTCCGTACAGCCCACAGAACACTGGGGGGGGACAAACACCACTCGCTTCCTCCTGTTCGCGACCTGGGTGCGGTCGCCCAGCCAGGAACTGCGCTACTTAGGAGTCCGCTCTCGCTCGGTCTGTATTTCAAGACCTCTCACTCACACACGCAAGCATATTTCAACAAGATATCATATTTCAATATTTCAAGTGCCCAGGTTTTCTGACTGACTATTCCAAACAAGAAGGGTCGATGGCTTCAGCTTCCGCTTTCCTTACGCGGAGCTTACTAGGACCGCCCTTATGGAAGGTGATCAGGCTCCCTTGTCTCGCGTATACTCATGCGAGATTTCCCAGTTAGTCTATACCAAATATACCAAAATCAGTCCTGCGCACGCAAGACGTTGTCCCAGGCTATTCTTTTCTGACTAGCAAATACTTCAAAAATGTCTACTCACCGGATCCGGTCCCCGATACCACACCAGCTTCTGAGTTGGAACCTGGACTCCCCGGGTCGGAGGTGTTGGCCAGCTGGACCCGATGGCCCGCCGAGGCAGGCGGAACCCTCTCCGGCACAAAGGGGCCAGTGGCGCCTGAGGTTTCCCCCGCGGTCGGACAGACACGGTTCCAACTGGGCCAAACCTCAAGGCGAATTGCATGGATTATTCACTTGAATACCATTTACCACTCGCACTTCCCGGCCAACGCACCAAGAATATGCTGTAGCAAAGTGCAATCAATGAATAAGTCCAGGAGTCGATTGACAGTGTCCAAGTCAGTTTATTGTGCACAAGGCCCAGTCAGTCAAAGCATAAAAAGGAACTGAGCAAAGGTTTATACAGAGACATAACTTTTTATACCTCTTTTTCAGTTTGATACATGAAAGCTTTCTATTGGTTTTCACTCGATACATGCAAACTTCTCATTGGTCTTACATTCCCTGCACCTGTCCAATTAGAAATCCCTCCGGAGCCTAGCAACCGGCCCCCTCCTTTGGGATCGCTTGGACAATGGTACAGTTCTAAATCTCGTTACTTTTTTACTGCAAGGTTAACTTTGGCTTCTGGAATGCATATACTGTTACATTTCTGTTCTTTCACACACAAGAGAATAATAGAAGACTTATGAATTCATGAAAATGTCTTATTAAGCATTTTAAAACAGTTTTCTTATTTTTCACAGATTTTTGGTTCTTTTCTAGCTATAATGGGAGTTAGGATCCAGGCCTAACTTACAGGCCTTTCATAGTAGCTGGCCATGCTAGGCCATAACCTACCTCACTGACAAGTCACACCATGTGTTTGATGGCAAATTTATGTTTATAGGTTTGCTATACTGCTTCTCACAGATACCTACCAAAGTTATGGCAGCTGAAAGCTGTGCTGCTTAACAACTGGTCTATTGCTTTACATGTGGCTCTCATAGCTGGGGAGATTTGTTTGCCAGTGGATTCTACAGAAAGGCCATGTAAAGAGCTTCTGGGAATGAGATGTTGAAAGCAAGAAGCTGCAGACATTGGCCCAATGTACACAGCTGGTAAGCAGCTCAGTGCTCCATGCAACTGCCTATGTCATTTGGATCCTGAAATACCATTCCCCAGTGTTAGGACAAAGCAGCAATGCTACCCTTATGGATGTTTTATTCTAATTAATGCCTGACTTGGAAACCATATGAACAGTATGTTTGTTAATTGTACAACTGAAAGGGTATGCTGAGATGGCAGAAAAGGAAGAGCTCAGATAATTAGGCCATAGGCTCTCCAAAGAACTCTGGCATTTTGCCCTGTGCGTCCAGCCTTACATCCCAAGGAGTGTTAATTCCTTGAACAGCAGGTCAGGGGTTGTTCCTCTGCCTCACCAGAGACCAGACAGTTTACTATTCTATCATGGCATGCATGTTTTACTCAGACTGTTGGAAAGTAATTTGTATAGAGGGAGGACTAATGAGTGGGCCAAGGGATATGTATGATGACTAATTTTAACTTTCTGTGGCAGACCTGTGTTTTCTGTGGATCTACCAACACTGCATGTACATAATATTTTGTTTCTATGTTCAAATAAAGAGATCCTTATTGATTAAGGTTTCTATTCTATGACCATCTGTCTTGAGGGGAGAGGCCTTGGTGGCTGTGAGGGTGGCTGGACTTTGACTTGTGACAGAGACATCCATTTTAGAAACATAGAAATATGATGACAGAAAACAACCACATGGCCTATCTAGTCTGTCCTTCCATATCAACAACTACAACAGTCCCCTTTTTATCTTTAGAGATCCTCTGTGTTTGTCCTGTGCTTTTTTGAATTCAGATACTGTCCTCATCTCTACCACCTCCACTGGGAGACTATTCCATGGATCCATTACTCTTTCCGTAAAGAAATATTTCCGCATATCACTCCTGAATCTATCCCCCTTCACCGTCATCCCATGTCCCCTTGTAGCAGAACTTGCTTTCAATTGAAAGAGGCTCTCTCCCTGAACATTTATGCCACGGAGGTATTTAAACATCTCAATCATATCACCTTTATCCCGCCTTTCCTCTAAGGTGTACATATTAAGATCCTTAAGTCTGTCCTCATATGCTTTATAATGAAGACCACTAACCATTTTAGAAGCCACCCTCTGCACCAACTCCATCCTGTTCACATCCTTTTGAAGGTGCGGTCTCCAGAATTGCACACTATACTCCAAATCAGGTCGCACCAAATACTTTTACAGAGGCACTATCACCTCCTTTTTTCTGCTAGCCATTCCTCTCCGTTTGCACCCAAGCATCCTTCTAGCTTTTGTCGTCGCCTTCTCTACCTGTTTAGCTACTTTAAGATCATCAGACACAACCACATCTAGGTCCCGCTTTTCTTTAGTGGACAAAAGTACTTCACCCCCTATACCAGTGTTTTTCAACCTTTTTTGTGCAAAGGCACACTTTTTTCATGAAAAAAATCACGAGGCACACCACCATTAGAAAATGTTAAAAAAATTTACCTCTGTGCCTATATTGACTATATATAAAGTAATTCTCTTGAATAGGAATCAAACACTCACACCAACCCCCCTCCCCTGCTGGTTCACACCAACCCCCCTCCCCTGCTGGTTCACTCACACCACCCCCCCCCCTCCACTGCTGGTTCACTCACCCACCCCCCTGTCACTTATTCACCCCTCCTGCTGGGTCACTCACTCACCCCCCCTCCCCTGCTGGTTCACTCACACCATCGCCCCCCCCTTGCTGGTTCACTCACACACACACACACCCCTCTGCCCAAGCCGCTGCTTCTGCTTTGTACAGAGCAGCGGCTGCACTACACTTACATTGAAAAGTAAAGAGAAACTGTGTCAGGAGCCCTCCGGTCATCGCAGAGCCCGAGGAAGTGATGTCATGGGGGCGGGCTCCTCACAGGCTGTCTTTCCTTTTCAAATTAACTTTATTGCAGCGAAAGTTAATTTGAAAAGGAAAGACAGCCTGTGAGGAGCCCGCCCCCATGACAGCACTTCCTCGGGCTCTGCGATGACCGGAGGGCTCCTGACACAGTTTCTCTTTACTTTTCAATGTAAGTGTAGTGCAGCCGCTGCTCTGTACAAAGCAGAACCAGCGGCTGCACTGCTATAGGTAATCGCGATCGCGTTCGCGCCGCGGACTTCGGCACAAAAGCCGGTTTTTTGCCCGGCCAGAGCAAAAAACCGGCTTTTCAATGGCCGGTTTTACAACTGTGCCAGCAGCCGGCCTGGCCATGGAAAAACCGGCCAGGCCGGCTGAAAACCCTAATTTGTGAGCCGAGGCCACATGTTACGGATAAAATTGGAATTTTTCCCACGGCACACCAGACAATATCTCACGGCACACTAGTGTGCCACGGCACAGTGGTTGAAAAACGCTGCCCTATACTATATTGCTCCCTTGGAATGCTGCAGCCGAAATGCATGACCTTACATTTTTTAACATTAAATCCCAGCAGCCAAATTCTAGACCATTCTTCAAGCTTAGCTAAATCCCTCCTCATGTTATCTACACCTTCCTGAGTGTCTACTCTATTACAGATTTTGGTATCATCCGCAAAGAGGCAAACCTTACCCGACAGCCCTTTCGCTATATCACACATTTTGGAGACCAAGGAATGAGGTCAATATGTAGGAAGGAAGGATGCAGTCAGTAGGGGGTGCTATGGAATGTGTTGTGATAGCACAGATGCATATATATCCAGCTGCAGCTTGTATCATATTTACTTGATGCTGCTATCAGATCCAGCTCAAACTCCTACTGAATAGAAACTGATTTCTACTAACTATATGGATGGGGAGATGCAGCACTCAGGGTTAGGGAGGAATGTGTTATGACAGCAAGGTTCCTCACCGAGGCAGCAGAGTCATTAGAGTGTTTTACCCATGTCATCTTCACCCTTCATTGGTGTGCGGTTAAGACCACAGAGCTGAGCCTTGCGGTGACCCTGCCCGGCTTAAGGGGTTAAAGGCAGGAGCAGCCGCTGGTGCTTCGTGAGGGAAGAGTAAAACCTTTACCCCAGGAATGCTGGGAGTTGTAGTTCCAGTTCTTCTCACTCCGAATTAAAGAAACTGTAGTTGTGGGGTTTCTTGATAATAAGTATTTTATTAAAGCAAAAGATAAATGTTCCATCACATGGCATGTAATAATGCAAAACAAAGGTGCTTCAAAAGGCTAACAGAAACTCAGGATAAATGCAACTCAAAAGTATATTGCTGCTTTTCACTTTCCAGCCAATTACTCTCTTTTGCCTCCAGAGGCCAGTTAGGCTCACTGCAGCCTCTTACGATCACCGTTACGCTCACAGTGTTTGGGAAAACATGTGCAGGTAATCAGAGCTTCTTTCAGCAATGCAAACAACAGCTTTGTAACTCTCAGATCACAGACGGCAAAAGCATTTCCTTCAGCTTGACTTATCTATACAACAAATCGTACAGTCCATTTGTTCACAGCCTGGTAAGTCTGTATTACTCTCTGTTACACCTTCTAGCTGTAAGGCATTACTAGCTTCTTGAGAAATTAGCTGTTGTCTAGCTTGTAACTCTAAGAATTGTTTAAAGCTTTGTAGAAGCAATTCAGCCTGTTCCTTGTGAGATAGGGTACTGTTGTCTGCTATAGAACTTCCCTTCTGCTCAAGGCTGTTTGTCTTCTCATCTTGTAAGTTAAAGGCATCAGAATAATTGCTAGTCCCTTTGGCAATTGTTTCATAGATAGGAGAATTATCTTTATATTCCGCTTGGCAACCATGTGGCAAATTACTCACTGTTTGCACAGCCCTTCTGTCTTCAGACGGCTCCAAGGTTCTCCAGCTATTCTGTTTGTTGCTCTCCGGCACAAATGACACTTCAGAGAATGATTGCTCTTTCACCTGTGCTTGCCTTGAAGGCTTTCTCTCCCAAGGCGTTGCCTTCCAACGGCTATCCAATTCAAGGTTAAGTCCTCTCTCTGTGGGACTTCTGCTTACTTCCCTTGAACAGAATTGTGCAGGTTTTCTTCTTATGCCAGGTTCCCAAGTATCATTAAACTCTCCTCTGGCTTTCCAACCATCCTCTTGTTTCTTCCTCCTGTATTCCTTCCTGGGCTGCTTCTTCTTCAACTCATTCCCATACTCGTACTTCTTCCCCTCTCCAATCTCCTCAGAGCCATGCTCTGGTTTAAAAGTACGTTCTCTCTTAGGCACGCCCCTTCTCAGGGCTGGGTGTGCCCAATCGGAACTGCAGGACTCCTCCCCTGGGCTGGTCTCCATACTCAGCTCTGTGGAATAGAGTCTCTCTTTTTCCTTTGCCCTGTCATTTTGGTGTAAATCCTGCTGACCCTCAGGATTTTCATCTGTCTCCATAGGCTCAGGAGGGTGCTGCTCACCACAGCCTGTGTTAAGGACTATCCTATACAGGTGGTTGGCCTTATCTGAGGGGTTTTACAGAGAGGATGATAAGTTAACCATCATGTCCCATTGGGTGATTTTCCACTGCTTTGCTACTTGTGGGGCTTCTCTCTTAGAGCAATAGGATAGGGACAAGGCAGAGGGAGTGGGTCCCCTGGCCCCATCCCCATATATACGATCAATAAGACACATAACTGCAGACATTGTAAAAATATCAAACATTTCATTTTTTCAAATAGGCAAAATAAATCATGGGCATGGGTGATGAGAAAAAGAGAGATCCAGGCCATCCCAAAGAGAGAAGGAGGGTGAGTGTCATTAAGATGAGTGTCTCTAACATCTTCCCTTAAATCATGGACATCTTCTCTGTCTTCTTATTAATCTTCCCAAGCCAGCCCTCCAACTGCACTGAAATCAGCAGCTACTGCCCTATGTCCATCAGGACCTGGGAATTGAGGTGGAGCTGCACCCCCAGCTGGCAGAGGAGCTGTTGCTGTGGCTGGTTGAGGGGCAACCAATGGAAGCAGGGGGCTGTCGGTCATCCACAGGCTTCAAAATTGAGCACCACTTCCTCGCTAACATTGTGCTCTTCCAGGGCATGGAGGGATGGGCATTAAGGGAAGGTTGAAGGGAGACATGGTAGGGGCCCAAGAGGCCAGTGGTGGCTCATGAGCAGGTAAGAGTGGCAGGGCCAAGATCCTGAAGGCGGTCTGGCGGCATCCTGCTGTGCTGTGTGCAAAAAACAAGTGTTAGTGGCATGATTATGGAGGACACAGTACAGGGCTTGGTGTCCTCACTGACTATGCATTATTTGGTTGGCTCACGAATGGCATCACTTTAGCAGGAGGTATATATGCAAGAGAAGAACAGACATAAGGGTCTGCAAGATATTTAACAGTAAGTGGAAAGATTTCTCCAGTGGTTACTGAGGGTGCTTGGGCATGGATGAAGGGGAAAAGGACAGGCATTATGGTAAAAGTAGATAGCGTACCTGGGTTTAAACAAGGTTTGGGAAATTTCCTAGAGGAACATCATAAACCATTATTAAGGTAGATCTGGGGAACGTCATCGTTTATCAGGGCCAGCGCTACTATTAAGCAAACTAGGCGATGACCTACAGCGCTGGCCTCCGGAGGAGCCCCACACGCATTGCCGCCATGGGCACCCCTCTCTGGGGCCAACAGTGACAGTATTTGACCCTGAAACCGCAATGCAGCACTTACCCTACATCTCCGTGGCTGCATTGCAGTTTCATTCTGTTTAATCGGCCACTTTGGTGCCCCCTCTGCTACAGACATCTGGTTTATACAAAACTGGAAGTCTGGGGCCAAAGCAGCAGATTGAACAGAATGAAACCACGACGCAGCCATGGAGACAGAGGGTAAGTGCTGCATTGCAGTTTTAGGAACAATTTCTGCCACTGTTGACCCCGGAGAGAGGTGCCAGTGATGGCAATGGGTGCGGGGGGTGGCAGGATGGAGGGCCCACCTAGGTCACCTCCAGTCATTTCACTGCCCTGCATTTATCCATGTGGATAAAAAGCAAGGAATCCGGCTACTTTAAGGATATGCCAACCACTTGTGACCTGAATTGGCCAATGTTGAAAACAGGATACTGGGCTAGATGGACCTTTGGTCTGACCCAGTATGGCAATTCTTATGTTCATATATATATATAGATAGATATATAGATATATATATTCTTATGAGGCTCGATAGGTAGAAGAGGCTGTGAAGCTTGCCTTGCAGACAGTGTGTATTGTCAGGTTGGTTCTATGGATAGGTTTTCCAAAAGATATGTGTGATAGAGGCAATAGCGCATGGAGCAAGAGGGTGAATAATCAGGGTTATGAATATCCTTGAAAGTGGACAGAAGTTTTAGAAGAGTTATCCTGTTGCTAGCTGTAGCAGATGTCCTATAGGCTACGAGTTTATGAATGAAGTGTGCTTTCACTCTGTCGCTCATACTGTAAAAATATAATCTATGCTGGATTAGGAAGTACACCAGTTTAAGAATATATTTTAGACAATCATAGGGGCTTGTTTACAAAGCCGCGGTAGTGGTTTCCGATCGTTATTGGAGCCGCGGCCCCATTGAAATCAATAGGGCCGCGGCTCCAATAACGATCAGAAACTGCTACTGCAGCTTTGTAAACAAGCCCCATAATGTAATTTCATTTTTGGCAGGGGCACTAGGTTTTCAGTGATTGAACTTAGGTTTGTTGATAAGTCTGTTGACAAGCTTTATTAAATATTTTCAAAATTATTTGCTGAAGTTTTATGAAATTAATTTAAAGATTTGTAGACTATGATTTCTATTGGAAAATTTGTTGTATTGTCGTTATGTAGTTAGATTCAATTTATGGTCCTATAGGTTTTTACCTTGTCTCTGTTTTACTAGCAACAAAATAATAACTCGATATGACTCTCACACATAACTAGAATAACCAAACAATAAAAACCAAAGTGTATAATCTATTCTCGCTATCAAATTTTTGATAACAAGAAAACAGGAAAGGAAACAAAACCAACAGAACTAACCCAAGATAATTGGGCAGGCCTCAGTAGAGGAGGGGAATGGGGTATGCTCTTGCGAGTTAATAACACAGCAAGCCCCACAGTTTTACTAGAGCACTTCCCTGTGGAATCTGCCTGCTTCCATTTATCTGCCTTCAGCACTTGACCAGCCCCTCTCCCCCCCCCCCCCCCCCCCCCAGCTAGGCTTTGTTCAGAAGCGTACCTCTCTTAGCACATGAGCTGCTGATCTTCCATTTGGAGGTTCCTTCTTGGGAGAGCACCCCCACTGTAAGCCTCTGCTAACTTTTATACTCCATTCAGGCATTTTCTTGTGCCTATTTAGAATTTAGCTTGTTATTTATTTATTTATTTATTTATTTTTCTTTCTATATTTTCAGTATGTGTCCTATCTTCTGTCTGTCCTTTACCCAGCTCCTGCTCTCTGCAATGCTGCATCTCCCTTCTTATCACTTTACTATACCTCGACCCTGGCTGTCCCTGACAACCCGCTACCTACATTTTTGTGCCTGCTCAGCTGAGTGCCTTTGACTTAAATCGCATACCCTTGCTGACTACCTTCATTTAAAAAAAATGCTAACCTCTTTCCAATTAGCCATAGCACTTGCCAAGCAAAAGTACTATGTCCATCTGACTAACTCTCTTGCCTCTGACCCTCACCATCTCGTTGCTACACTCAACTCTCTCCTCAAGGTACCTTCTCCCCGAATCCCTCCTTCACTTTCTACTTAGACCTTGGCTGACTATTTGCATGACAAAGTCCAGAAGATTAGCCTTGAATTCCCCATAGGTTCAGCTCCCCCTTCCCCCTCTTCAATCCCAAATACTTCCCTCACCTTTTGTCATCCTTTCTTCCTTTTCTGAAATCACTGAGGAAAAAACTGCAAATCTTCTCACGTCCTCCAAATTGACTTCCTGCTCTTCTGATCCCATTCCCACCCATCTACTAAGCTCTCTCTCTTCTGCCATCATCCATTTCATTTGTCATATCCTTAACCTATCACTTTCCACTGCAACTGTTGCTGTGGCCTTTAAACATACTCTGGTCACACCTCTCCTCAAAAAGCCCTCACTAGACCCTACCTGTTCTTCATCGGCCTATCACTCTCCTCACCTTTGCTTCAAAACTACTTGAATGCCACTGCCGCTGTCTTGACTTTTTTTCTTCTCAAGTCCTTCTGGATCCATTGCAGTCTGACTTTTGTCCTCTCAATTCCACAGAAACAGCTCTTGCCAAAGTCTCTAGTGAATTGTTCCTTACCAAACCCAAGGGCCTTTAATCGATACTCATCTTTCTTGACCTTTCTGCTGTCTTTGACACTGTCGATCACCATCTTCTCCTCGATACCCTGTCCTTGCTTAGATTTAGGGGCTCTGTTCTGTCCTGGTTTTCTTCTTATCTCTCCCATTGCACTTTTAGTGTATGTTTTGGTGGATCCTCCTCTACTGCATCCTGCTTTCAGTTGGTGTACCTCAGGGCTCTCTCTTGGGACCTCTCCTTTTCTCTCTCTACACTCAGTACCTTGGTGCACTTATTTCCTCCCATGGTTTTCAGTAACATCTTTATGTTGACAACTCTCAGATCTACTTCTCTGCACCTGAAATCTTTCCAGGAATCCAGTCCTGGATCTCTGCCTGGTTATCTGACATTGCTGCCTGGACGCCTCACCACCATCTGAAATTGAACATGGCCAGAACTGAGTTCCTTGGAGCAAGATAGCATCATGTTAGGACGCACCCGCTGCTGCTCTTACCCTTCAGTGGATCTTCTATGCAAAGTGGGTCTGCTCTTTCCAAGAATGCCGTCAAGGAAGCAGAAGTTGAAGAAGTTAGCCTTTGTGTCTCAGATGCAAATCCTGCAGTTGGCTCAGAGGACCTTCAAGGACTTTGTAGCAGAGTTTGGACACCTGCATCTCATCAGCTGGCCCGGCTAACTTTTCTTTGCTGGACCAGAGCATCAAAGGGGTTTCTTTGAGCCCTGATCAGTGCACTGTTTTGCTGAGACTCGGATGTGCTTCCAGTGAGGGCAATAAGCAGTTCCGGGTGATTCCTGCTGGTGAGGTCCCAGTGTCTCGCTTTGAGGAGTCACATTGCTGCCTCATCTCCAGTGGAGAGATTGAGCAGGGGTGCTCCAGGAGAGCATTTTGGAGCCCAGAAGGTGAAGGAGGTGTCCATGGGAGACCTGGCTGTTGGTGCATCAGCCCCCGGCCTGCTGAAGAGACCTGCAGTGGTAGCTATGGAAGTTCTTTTAGATGCCAGGGCGAGTTTGAACTCTCTTCTCTTATTTAATGTTAGCAAAGTAAAGGAGGATTTGTTTACTGTTTCTGGGACTATGGAGGGTCTAGTTCAGGAGCAGAACCAAAAAGGGGCAAGGCTTGGAGTCTTAGAAATCCATTTTGCTGACCAAGTTGACTTTAATGCGATTGTGGCTAAGGATAAGTTGTTGGTTGCATGGAAGTTGGAGAGGCTAGAGAACCAAAGCAGGTCTAATAATTTGCCCTTCTTAAGTTTTCTAGTCTCTTGTTCTGGCGCCTGTTGAGATGCTGTGTAAATGTATGTTAGAGGTTTTGAAAATTCACTTGGAATCTATTCCCCCTGTGGCACAGGCCCAATGCCTGTCCATAAAGCGTATTTCCGGGCAGTCCTTGGAAATTGCTGCTGTGCAAGATTCTTTGGACTTGACTGGATTTCTTGAAAGTTCACTGGAAGTTATAACAGGAAGCAGGGCCAGCCCGTCCATTGAGCAAGAATGTTTTTTGCACAGGGCCCCGCATTTCAGGGGGCCCCGCGCAAAAAAACATTCTGCATTTGCCCAAGTAAATTTAAAAAAAACAAACCGGCTGCTGCTGCTGTTGCTACCATGGCAGCGGCAAAATCAAGAATCCTGCGGGGCCCCCCCCTGCCCAGCAGAGCCTCCCTGTAGCATCAGCTCCTGAGTCCCAATTAGCGCGAGCATTGGAGAGAGAAAGGGAAACTCTCGCGGCTTTGGGACTTGGGAGCTGATGCTACAGGGAGGCTCTGCCGGGCAGGGGGGGCCCCGCGGGATACTTGATTCTGCCGCTGCCTCGGCGGCAGCGGCAGCAGTAGCCACAGCCGGGTTTTTTTGGGTTTTTTTAAATCTACCTGGGTTGATGGGGGGAGGGGGTTTAGGACTGGTAATGAGCTAAGACTGGAAGTGGTCTGATGAGGGGGTTAGGACTAGTAATGGGTTATGGGGAGGCTAGGACTAAAAATGGGCTGATGGGGGTTAGGACTGGTAATGGGCTCATGGGGGTGCTAAGACTGGAAATGGGCTGATGGGGGGGCTAGGACTGGAAATGGGCTGATAGGGGGGTTAGGACGTAATGGGCTATGGGGGGGCTAAGACTGGAAATGGGCTGAGGGGGGGGTAAGGACTGAAAGTCGTCTCATGGTGGCTTATGACTGGTAATGGGCTATGGGCGGGCAAGGACTGGTAATGTGCTGAGAGGAAGGGGAGGCTGGAACTGCCAATCGCTGCTGGGGCCGGGGACTTGGAATGGGAAGGGGCTGAGTGGACGGGGGGCTTGAACTGCAAATAGCTGATGGGGCGGGGGCTTGGAATGGAAATGGGCTGTGAGGGGATGAAGCTAGGACTGGAAATGGGCTGAGTAGGGGGGGCTAGGACAGGAAATGGGCTGATGGAGGGGCTAGGATAGGACTGGAAATGGGCTGTTGGGGGGTGCTAAGATTGGAAATGGGCTGTGGTGGGGGCTTGGATTGAAATGGACTCATGGAGGGGCTAGAACTGGAAGTAGGCTCATGGGGGGCTTGGATTGGAAATGGGCTGAGTGGAGGGGAGCTAGGATTTAACATGGGCTGATGGCGGTACTAGGAAAGGACTAGAAATGGGCTAGTGGGGGGCTGGGATTGGAAATGAGCTGATGGAGGGACTCAGATAGGACTGGAAATGGATGGGGGAGCTAGGACTGGAAATTGGCTGATGGTGTGGCAAGGATAGGATTGGAAATGGGCTTATGGGGGGCTAGGACTGGAAATGGGCTTATGGGGGGCTAGGACTGGAAATGGGCTGATGCGGGGACTAGAAGGGAGCAGATGCTGGGTGGGCTGGAACTAGAAGGGAGCTGATGTTGGGGGAGGATTAGAATGGGATGGAGCTGGGAGAGGGAAATGGAGAGGGAAAAAAATTTTGTGTGGCAGGGAAGACAAATCTACAATTGGCCGGGTATTGGGAGAGTAAGTGGGGATTGAGGATGGAGGGGTAAAATTTGAGTGGATATAATAGGAATGAGGAAAGAGCAAAAGGAGAAAGATTAGTATGTTAAAGCAGATGTAGATAGAGAATGGAAAAAAACTAGAAGAGAGAAGAAAGGACAAATGGACAGCAGGTGATGGAGAGTTAGCAGAAGACACAAAGAAACCAGAAGAAAGTGGCTGGAGCAATTGCAACTGAAAAAGAAATGCACAAAAGGTAGAAAAATATCTCTTTATTTTGAATTTATTAACTGGAATATGTCAGCTCTGGGAAATGTGTATCATTAACATCTGCGCTTTGTTTAGTACAAGAGGAAATTAATTTATAGTTTTATTTCTACAGTGTTGTTGTACATTCCAAGTTTGGCTTTTGGGGTTCCCAATTTAATTATTGTCTTCCTGTTTCTAAATTGTGAATCCTTGTTTGGTGATGGTCTATGTTCTGCATGTGTAACTGAGCTGAGGTACTCTGTTTATGTAATTCCTATTTGACATTGCCAGTAGGTCATGTATTGTTATTCTCTGAAATGTATTGGTTTAATATTTGCAGTGTTGCCTTTTGATAGGTAGAGTATGGTGCTTTGTGAGTCCTGTTAGTGCTGTTATGATACGGCGGGTTTGCTATGGGTTTAAATGGGCAGTTTTTTGTAGTAGTTTCTAATGTGCCTGGCAGTTGGCACTGGATTATAGTAATGTAGAAATCTTTTAGTCTTTCTTTATCCATACACTCATTAAGAGGCATGTTTACTAAAAGTTAGTGTATGGTAACATTATGCAAATATTTATGCAAATGAGGCCCCTTATGCAAAAGAGGCCCTGCACCAAGTCTCCGCACATGGCCCCGCACCCCCCTTGGGCCGCCCCTGACAGGAAGAACTATCCTGCTTGTGACTTCTGCTCTTAAACTGGATAGGAACATGGTTCTACATCTCTATTTCAAGAATATGAATGTGCTGTTTTTGGGATCAAACGTTCAAGTTTTCCCCGATTTTCCTCAGCTACGACGCAAGGAATTCTTGGCTTTAAAACCGAGAGTCCTTGCGTTAGGAGCTGTATTTATGTTCAAGTTTCCTTGTTGATGTATAGTTTCCTCTGATGCAAAGAATTTCCTATTTTTTGAACCTAAGCACCTCTTAGATTTTTTTGTCAAATAGGAAGAAGTCAAATCTGTCTGATGTTGCTGCCAGGGATGCGTAGCTCATCTTGTGTCCTAACTGTATATTGTTTTATATCTGCTTGGGGTTTTCTAATTTTTCCTGTATCTTGCTCTCTTGTTTTGCGGAATGATGATTTTTTTCCTTATTCCTTCATATTATGGATGAATATGATGATAATTTCATAAATTAAAAAAAAAACGGAGCTCCTTAGCTTTCCCCTAAATCCACCTCTCACGTTACTCCCTTCTCTGTTTCTGTGGATGACACTACTCCCCTCCCTGTTTCCTCAGCTTGCAAACTTGGGGTCATCTTCGACTCTTCTCTCTCTTTCTCTGTGCACATCCAACAGATAACTAAAACCTGACACTTCTTTCTCTATAACTTCAGCAAAATTTGTCCCTTCCTTTCTACTCACACTACCACAACCCTTATCCACTCACTAGTCACCTCCCGTCTTGACTATTGTAACCTGCTCCTTGCTGGTCTCCCTCTGAATCATATCTCTCCCCTTCAATCTGTTCAAAACTCAGCTGCATGGCTTATCTTCCACCAGTGTCCCTATGCCCATGTAACCCCTCTTCTCAAGTCACTTAACTGGCTCCCTATCAATTTCCACATCTAGTTCAAACTTCTCCTACTGACTTACAAGTGGATTCATTCTGCAGCTCCTCACTATCCTTCCTCTCTTATCTCATTCTACTGTATATTCCTCCTTGGGAACTCTGCTCCGCTGGAAGATCACTTTATCTGGGCCCTCCTCTGCCACTGCCAACTCCAGACTTTGTTCATTCCACCTTGCTGCTCCATATGCCTGGAACAAACTCCCTGCGTTTGTGTGTCGGGCTCCTTCTCTGGCCCTATTCAAATCCAGGCTAAAAACCCTCCCCTTTGAAACTGCTTTTGGATCCTGATGCTTCTCCCTCTCTTGTCCACTACTTAAGTGTATCTTACCATACTCTAGTCCCCAGTTTTGCAGTTTTTTGTCTTGATTCGATTGTAAGCTCTAATGAGCAGGGATTGTGTCTTACATCCAGGGCTCTATCAAGCTATAAATGCACCCTGTGCAACTCATACATTTGCCCCCCTCCCCACCTGCCCATTACAGGTTTGCCATTTGCCTCATGCCCAGCATCTCCCCATCTTGCCTTACCCCACATCTCCCTGTCCAGTCGGTTCTCCACACTGCCTGCCCTTACCCTGCCGCCACTTTTTGTGTTTCCTTAGAGGTGGTGGTAGTGGTGGCAGCGACGGCAGCGACGGCAGCAGCAGACATCCAGTTCTAAAAAAACAAAGCAGCTCTTTCTGACTCTGCGCTTGCATGCAAATCTGATCTCTCCCTCCTCTGACGTATGCTTGCATCAGAGGAGGGAGGGACGAAACCAGCCATTCAAATGCAGGTTTTTGCAGCTCCATACTTGGATGGCTGGTCTGGTCTCTCCCTCCTCTGACGCGAGCATACATCAGAGGAGGGAGGGATGAGATCCGCATGCGAGCACAGAGTCGGAAAGACCCACATGGGGTTTTTTTTAGAATTGGATGTCTTCTGCCACTGCTGCCACCATCACCACCACCAAGAAAACATGAAAATCGGCAGCAGAGCAAGGGCAGGCAGCACAGGGAGCAGCCCCAAATGCGCCCCATTTCTTTGCACTCTGTGCGGCCGCACTGCTCACATAGGGCTAGGTACGGCGCTGCTTACATCTATATATACAGTGCTGCGTATGCCTTGTAGCGCTATACAAATGATTAGTAGTAGTAGCAGTATAAATATTTTTTATCTCAAGTTGAAAAGTGAAAAACCCTACTTCTGCTCTGCACCCACAGTTGGGAGAGTTTTATTGGTTAGAGTGGAAATATTAAAAGGTAATTAAGCATTCTCTGGTGAACATATAATCAACCGATCCAATGCATTTTCAAAAATTATATGAATAATATCAGGCCATTTAACTGCTAAACAGCCAGATATTATGGGGGTCATTTTAGAAGCCCTATTCGTGCTTCAGAGATCTGAAAATGGGCTTTGAGACATCCCAAACAAAGAGACGTCTCCAGAGCCATTTTAGAAGCTGGGTCTGTAGAGGTCCCCGGTGTGAGGACATCTGAGTCTGAGCTGGGATGTGGAAGAGGCGTGGCTAGGGTGTTCCCGGGAACCTGGACATCCCTGTCTGATTTCAGAAACATCATGGACGTCTGGAAACAAGCATCCGAAAAGTGCTCAGCTTAGCTGGAAAACATCCAGAGGATATAGAGAAGAAAACACTCCGTCATCCCCAGTATACAACACAATGCCAATGACTGCAGCAGTGGGATTTTAACCCTGGCTGTCCTTGTTCCAATCCACTACTCTAACCATTATGCTATGCTAGATATCTGAGCCCTGGAATACGGTCCTGGAGATGTCTAAGCAGACACCCTTACGGACGTCCCTAACGGGCACATCCAGGTTTGTGAAATCACCTCTGCACCTGGACATATTTTTCAGACGTTCTGGCTTAAACATCCCAGATGGCACTTAGACGTCTCTTCTAAAATTCCCCTCTAAATGTATATTTGTGGATCATGAGCAAAGGTAGGTCAGAAAGTTATCCAGATCGCAGCAATATTAAGCCACTATTCAAATCAATTATACATTTAATTTAGGCCTGCTGAATAACAGGCCTCAGTTAGATAGCGCAAGCTTGGTTACTACACTATCAGCATACTCTGCATCGTTACCTAAATGGACAGTGACACTCAATGTTCAGATTAAGATAAAAAGGCAGCACCAGTGTTTAAAGCCTGTGACCATGCCCGCTGAAAGCTTTCCCCTATTTGTGCTGCTCATGCATCAAGATTGTTTTCATGCCCCCCTTTGGGACCAAACGTTAGCTCAAGGCACAACTATTTCTTGAGACAGCCCTGGGTAGGGGAGAGAGAAGAGGCTGACAGCGATGCTACCATGGGTTCGCTGTACTGCAAGGAGGGCTGCCCCATGTACATTCCATCCTAAGCATTTCCGCTAGTCACACTCTGCGAAAGTCAACCTTTCCTGGATCTTTCTTTATTTAAGGGTACACTGCTATAATCAAAGGATGTTTTTGATGGTACTTTTTATTTATTTCTTAGTATTTATTTCACGTCTTTCTAGTACTACTACGACTACCAATCATTTCTATAGCGTTACAAGGTGTACACAGCACTATACATATAGATGTAAGACACAGTCTTTATCTTTATTGAAGCACTTAATATACCGCACCTTCAGACATCAGGGTGGTTTACAAAGTAAACTATAGATGGTAAGGCAGAAAAGGAAAAGAACTACAATAATCTGGTAGGACAGAGCACAATCACATCAGAGAGTAGCAATCATACCAAAGGCGGGAAGGGAGGGAAAAAGAGGAGGGAGACCAGAGGAGGTCAGGTGACAGATCAAAAGAGGTGCGTTTTGAAGAGACTCTTAAATTTCTGAAAAGATGGTTCAGTACGGAGGGCCGCAGGGAGAGAGTTCCAGTGGGATGGATCTAAAAAAAAGAAAGCAGAGTGGCAGGTCGAATCAAGATATGCACGTGAAACAGGAGGGAGGTGCACACAATTGATATAAACGGAACGAAGGCTACGGGATGAGTTGTGAAACAGGAGGCAGCCAGACAGATAACTGTGGCATTTATGTGTAAATGGACCTGTGGACCAAGGTAAGGATTTTGTAGTGAATGTGATATTTGATGGGCAACCAGTGAAGATCAATGAGCAGCAGTGAAACGTGATTGAAGCGAGTGGCATGGAAAATGATCCTGGTAGCAGTATTCTAGATGGTAGAGATGAAATTGAGGTAAACCAGTGAGAGCGACATTGCAGTAATCAATGCATGAAATAACTAGTGACAGAAGAAGAGTGGTCAGCGAAGAGGTGGTCAGGAAGGGGGGATTGCATGGATTTGTTGAAGGGAATGGAAAGAACGGCACATTAGGAGAGAGAGGTGGTCGCCAAAGAACATAACAGAGTTGAGAGTAACCCCAAGATACCGAAGGGAGGAAACCAGAGGGATAGGGAGGCCCAGGAGAGAAGGGGCCAGAGAACGACAGGAACCACTGAGGGAAAACCAAATGGCAGACGTTTTGGTAGGATTAAGATGAAGGAAGTTGGATGAAAGCCAATGGGAGACTTGGGTGAGGCAGTTGTCCAGGCGGGACAGATCTGTGATGGAGGGACTCGTATGGTGGAGGATGATTATGTTGTCGGCGTAGTAGTACGCCAACAAACCAGACTGCTGAACCAGCAAAGTAAGGGGGGTAAGGTACACATCAGACCTTACAGTCTAATCAAGACTAAACACATAGTGAAACGGGACTACAGTATGTTAAGATACATATAAATAGTGGACAAGAGAGTGAGGAGCATCAGGATCCAAAAGCAGCTTCAAAGAGGTGGGTTTTTAGCCTGGATTTGAATAGGGCCCAACGCACAGACTCAGGTAGTTTGTTCCAGGCATATGGAGCAGCAAGATGGAATGCGCCTGATATAAAAACACTGCACTGAAATTTAGTGCAGATTTCAAGCTTTTTTTAACACTGGATCTTCATGCCAGCTGCAGGCAGGCGTAAAAATCTGTCATTGGCAACTGTCGGGGGTGCCAGTGCCCCCTCCCCCATATACTGACCCCACAACAGAAACCAAATCCCTGTTGTCCAGCGGCCCCGATCACACTACCCATGAAATAAAAAAAATCCCCAGTGGCTTGGTCCCAAAGGGGGGCATGAAAACAAACGTTAGCTCAAGGCACAACTATTTCTTGAGACAGCCCTGGGTAGGGGAGAGAGAAGAGGCTGACAGCGATGCTACCATGGGTTCGCTGTACTGCAAGGAGGGCTGCCCCATGTACATTCCATCCTAAGCATTTCCGCTAGTCACACCCTATCCCCCTCACCCAAACAAAATAATCCCCAGTAGCCTCAATCTCCCCACCTACCCGATAAAGCAATCTCCAGTGGCCTCCCACCCAAGCAAAAAGAACCCCTGGTGGCCCATTGGCCCCAAACCCCTCCCGGTACCTTTAATCTGCAGTGGGAGTGTTGCTTATATACTGACACTCCAATGCTACTATCTTGAAAAATGGCGGCACCTGGCCCCACACTGTGCATCCTGGGATGCACTGGGCAGGATCAGACCAGGGTCGGCCCATCCATTGAGCAAGAATGTTTTTTGCACAGGGCCCCGCGTTTCAGGGGGCCCCGCGCAAAGAACATTCTGCTTTAAAAATAAATTAAATTAAAAAAGCTGGCTGCTGCTGCTGCTGCCGCAGCAGCAGCAGAATCGACTGTCCCATGGGCCCCCCCCCCTGCCCGGCTGAGCCTTCCCTGCCTGGCTGAGCCTCTCCGCGACAGCTTTCAGATCCACGAAGGGAGAGTGTCTCCTCGCGGCTCTGTTAAGCCTTCAGGGGCTGATGGGAAATTTCCCATCAGCCCCTACGGGCTTAACAGAGCTACGAGGGAGACAGTGAGACACTCTCCCTTCATGGATCTGAAAGCCGTCGCGGAGAGGCTCAGCCGGGCAGGGAGAGCTCAACCGGGCAGGGGGGGCCCCGCGAGACAGTCGATTTTGCTGCTGCTGCGGCGGCAGCGGTAGCAGCCAGCTTTTTTTTTTTAATTCTCCCTGGGCCGATGGGGGGAGGGGGGTTAGGACTGGTAATGGGCTGTGGGCTGATGGGGGGTTAGGACTGGAAATGGGCTATGGGGGGGCTAGGACTGGAAATGGGCTGATGGGGGGGTTAGGACTGGAGGTGGGTTGATGGGGGGCTAGGACTTGTAATGGGTTGGGGGGTTGCTAGGACTGGAAATGGTCTGAGTGGAAGGGGAGGCTTGAACTGCAAATAGCTGATAGGGACGGGGACTTGGAATGGAAATGGGCTGAGTGGAAGGGGGGCTTGAACTACAAATAGCTGATGGGGAGGGGGGCTTGGAATGGAAATGGGCTGTGAGGGGAGGGAGCTAGGAGAGGAAATGGGCTGATGGAGCAGCTAGGATAGGACTGGAAATGGGCTGTTGGGGGAGCTAAGATTGGAAATGAGCTGTGGTGGGGGCTTGGATTGAAATGGACTCATGTAGTGGCTAGAACTGGAAGTAGGCTCATGGGGGGCTTGGATTGGAATTGGGCTGAGTGGAGGGGAGCTAGGATTTGACATGGGCTGATGGTGGGGCTAGGAAAGGACTAGAAATGGGCTGATGGGGGGCTGGGATTGGAAATGAGCTCATGGAGGGACTCGGATAGGACTGGAAATGGATGGGGAGCTAGGACTGGAAATGGGCTGATGGGGGGCTAGGACTGGAAATGGGCTGATGCAGGGACTAGAAGGGAGCGGATGCTGGGTGAGGCTGGAACTAGAAGAGAGCTGATGTTGGGGAAGGATTAGAATGGAATGGGGCTGGGAGAGTGAAATGGAGAGGGGAAAAATATTTTGTGTGGGAGGGATGAAAAATCTACAATTGGCCGGGTATTGGGAGAGTAAGTAGGGAATGAGGATGGAGGGGTAAAATTTGAGTGGATGAAATAGGAATGAGGAAAGAGCAAAAGGAGAAAGATTACTATGTTAAAGCAGATGTAGAGAGAGAGAATGGAAAAAACTAGAAGAGAGAAGAAAGGACAAATGGACAGCAGACGATGGAGAGTTAGCAGAAGAAACAAAGAAACCAGAAGAAAGTGGCTGGAGCAATTGCAACGGAAAAAAAATGCACAAAAGGTAGAAAAATCTCTCTTTATTTTGAATTTATTAACTGGAATATGTCAGCTCTGGGAAATGTGCATCATTAACGTCTGTGCTTTGTTTAGTACAAGAGGAAATTAATTTATAGTTTTATTTCTACAGTGTTGTTGTACATTCCAAGTTTGGCTTTTGGGGTTCCCAGTTTAATTATTGCCTTCCTGTTTCTAAATTGTGATTCCTTGTTTGGTGATGGTCTATGTTCTGCATGTGTAACTGAGCTGAGGTATTCTGTTTATGTAATTCCTATTTGACATTGCCACTTGTTCTCTTTCCCCATTATGTCATGTATTGTTGTTCTCTAAAATGTATTTGTTTAATATTTGCAGTGTTGCCTTTTGATAGGTAGGGTCTGGTGCTTTGTGAGTCCTGGTAGTACTGTTACGATACGGCGGGTTTGCTATGGGTTCTAAATGGGCAGTGTTTGTAGTAGTTCCTAATGTGCCTGGCGGTTGGCACTGGATTATAGTAATGGAGAAATCTTTTAGTCTTTCTTTATCCATACATTCATTAAGAGACGTGTTTACTAAAAGTTAGTGTATGGTAACATTATGCAAATAAGGCCACTTATGCAAATGAGGCCCTGCACCGAGTCTCCGCACATGGCCCCGCACCCCCTTGGGCCACCCCTGGGTCAGACTGCTATATTGCAGAAAAACTGCCTTATATGGCAGAGTGACTCTCCCATGTTGCACTTTTATGTGATCTTCTTTTCTGTATTGTATTAAATGTCTCTCAAAAGCAATATGCTTTGTGTTGACAAAGCATGCAGAGTTTTGCATAATTCAGACCTGCTGACACAGAAGTCTGCATTTTGTTTGCAGAATTCTAGTAGAAATGCATGATGTTAAAGTTCAGAACAATAGTCAATGCCCAAGGGGGTTGTTGCTTTACCGCAGTTGAGTAGTGTATCACATGACTTTGACTCTTTCACAGTAGTGCATTGGATTTGAGTGTTTCATTACATTGCAATTGGCTCCGCCCCTCCCTTTCAGCTGAGCCCATTGATATGCCTAAGCTTTCAAGCCTGTGAGTGCAGTTACAAGTCCTAGCAGCGTCTGCCGTAATGAGGGTGACAAGCCAGTGCTGCTCCTGGAGTCCCCCTGTGCTGCTCCTCCTTCTCAATTACTTCCATCTGAGTGTGACAGAAAGAAGGCTGAAGTTTGTGGTGTTAGTGAGTACAGATGAGCTCTTTTTACACTGCCTTTTGATGATGCGTTCTTTAATGTTTAACTTCCTGTTTGAATTGCTGTGATTACGAACCTTAGAAGAAAAGGTTTGCGGCTGTTTTGCTTTATTGCAATGCAACAGATCTCAGACTAGGAGTCTGTAGAGGTAGCTTCTTTTTAGCTCTAGATTACATGCTGCGATACAACAACCCAGGGGCATGCAGCAATGGTAGGCTGAATTTATGATATGATATGATATGCAGTCGTCTCAGCTCCAAGTGAAGCGAGTGTCAATGATGAATAATGAACAGTTTGCTGTTACGGAATTGCTCAACAGTAAGGTTAAGGGGCAGGACTTCAGTTTGTTGTAACTAAGAATGATTGCAAACGGAGGGTGGAGGGAGGGTAAGATTCAATAAACAGAATCTGAAAGTGGGGTAGAGTGGAGGAGTAGTTCAGGAGTTAGAGCAGCAGAGTGAGTGGGAGGAATGCCAGGATTCAGACCCTGTTCCTTGTGATAGCATGCAAGTCACCCTCAGATGCAAACTAGAATGTGAGTCTACTTAGACAGGGTAATAAGGCGCGTGCCTGAATGTAACTTGCCTTGAGAGTGGGTTTTGAAAAGGCAAGTAATTAAATCCAGATTAACTAAAGTATAATTGGGTCGTTTGTTTTCCAATGTGCATTATATTAGGATCACAGAACTGGTTAGGCATGTGAATAATAGCATTGCTAAAGTCATTCAACATAATAGCTCACTATGCTACTTTGTTCCATTCATTTATAGTGAAGCATACTGACTGAGGCTGAAGTTTAACTAGACTTGACCAAGACAGCTTCTCTGTCTTGCTATATTAAGCTGCAAATGCAAATTAGTGGCGTTTATCGTATTCTGCATCACTTTGGGGTATGTTGTAAAAAGTGCGCTAAGGGTTTGAACTTAACATGTATTTGGAGCAAAAGCTTAAGGTGTAGTGAGTGAGACAGCCCTGCACTAACCACTGGGGCGTGCCCAGCATGTTCCCAGCAGTTAGCGCACTGAACAGGTTTCTAATGTGCCACAGCAGCATTCGCAGTTTATATGGGTACACTACCCATGAGGTGGTGGTAAGTACAGCCACACTGGCTTCAGCATTGACATTAGCATGCGTTAATAACAACTGTGAGTGCAGGAGTAGCCTAGTGGTTAGAGCAACTGCCTGGTATCCAAACTATCAAGGGTTCAACTCTCACTGGGGCTCCTTGGGCAAGTCACTTTACCCTCCATTGCCTCAGAAGAAAAGGCCTGGCAATCTACTTCTGGTGATGCATTGCCAAGAAAACCCAGAGGCAGCTGGGTTGCCAGGAGAGTGGGCACTGACTTGACAGCACTAAAAAAAAAAAACCCACCCTGTACTAACAGCAATGTTTAGTCAGCGTCCACTGTCTGCCCATTTCCTGCCCTGTTGTGTGGAATGCTCTGTCTGTGGTAGAAGTTATCGCAGCCCTGTGCTAAAGTGCCCGTTAACCGTTAGCATAGTGTCTAAAGTTCTGCTGCAAGGCTCCCCCATCTTCTCTGCTTAGTAAAGAATGCACATTGCAAATGCAATAAATACATGGGGCCAATGGGGCCAGCATTCCAGAAGGAATTCCTAAATGACTGTAATGTTCGGGATGTCTTATTTGTTTGTTTATTTAGGAACATTTTGTTATTCCACCATTTGAACATTTAAAATGAGATCATGGTGGTTCATAGCCCAGTGTTAATCCAAAACATATAAGAATTTAAAACAAATCAAATCAATAAACAAAGAAAATGACATACTTAAACTTTAACAGCCTAATTGAGGATTGAGTGATCTTGTCTTGGCAGAACACTGCAGAGGGATGCACACAATCCCTGCTTTTTGCTGGTGGTTGCCATCTGCATACTAACCAGGCTTGACCCTACTTATTTTCTGAGAACTAACAAATTCAGATGCTTCCTGGTCTGTAGAAATTACAGTTGTGGTTAACATTATTGGTACCCTTGCATTTTAGGTATCTTGTGTACAATATCTTGAGAAATAATTGGAAATATTCCAGCTGTATGTTATCATAATATTTTAATAGTATGTTAAAAGGTATACAACAAAAACAAGTGCAATGTAGTTGTAGTAGTTTCTGAGAAAAAAAACAAAATATGAACTGTACAGGATTAAGGGCACCCTTCACTAATATTTGGTTGCATAACCCTTTGCAGTGATGACAGCCTCCGAATGTTTCTTGTAGCCATCTATAAGTTTCGTACATTTGTCTTCTGCTAGTTTCTCCCACTCTTCAACTGCGTTTTGTTCCAGTTCATGAATGTTTCCGGGATTCCAGACTTCAGCTCTTTCCAGAGGTTCTCGATTGGACTGAGATCAGGACTAATTGCTGGCTAGTTTAAAATTGTCCATTTTTTTCCTTTTTAAGCACTCATTTGTACTTTTGGATATATGTTTTAGGTCATTGTCTTGCTGGAGGACCCATGACCTTTGATACAAACCTAGCTTTCTGACACTAGGTAGCACATTTCGCTCTAAAATACTTTAGTAATTCTCTGACGTCATGATTCCTTTAATACGTTCCAGGCCTCCAGTTCCTGAGTCAGTAAAACAGCCCCACAACATTATGGATCCTCTACCATATTTAACTGTAGAAAAGGTGTTTTTTCCTTATACGCTTCATTTCTTTGCCTGTAAATGTATCGCTGGTCTGTATTGCCAAAGCGCTCAAGTTTGGTTTCATCTATCCACAGTACATTTTCCCAGAAGGATTGTGGTTTCTCAATGTGGGTTTGGAAGAAGATCAGGCCTGTCTTTTTATGTCTGTCTTTGAGCAGTGGAATCCTCCTTGGCCTTCATCCATGAAGTCCTTCTTTGTTTAGTGCACAGCATATGGTGCCAGTTGAAACCACTATTCCAGATTGCTCCAGGTCAGCCGTAAGCTCTTTGGATGTTGTAGGTGGTGTTTTTTCAACAGTTCGCACTAATCTTCAAAAACTTCTTGAATTAATTTTCCTCTTCCCATCACGTTCTGGGAGATTCTTGTCAGTTCCATGAGTAGAAAACTCATGAATCCCACACAGGAATCCGAAGGTCTTTGGAGATGGCCTTCTATCACTTTGAAGTTTGGTGATAATGGCTTTTCTGACAGTCTCAGGCAGCTCTCTTGTCTTCAGCATTGTGAAAATGGAACAGGGAGTGGATGTGGCCTTTTTAAACATTAGAGCCATCTTTCATTGGTTGATTCAAGTCATGTGAGTATTGACAGTTGATCACAAGTGTGTCTAATTTTACTGCAGTGGGAATATGGTTCTTCTGTTCAGACTGATTTGAATTGTTTATAAGGGTGCCAATAATCATGTCCTGATCACACACAAGCACTGCCAACATTGGTCTCTGTCTTGTGCTGTATTATTTGATTTAAAAAAGTAAGTGGAAACACTGTTCGCATATATGACCTTCTGAAGAAGCTGGCACAAAGTGCTAGTGACGGCGTCTAGATTAGCGTTGGGGAAAATGAAAGAACAATGATGATGGAAGCAGATATGTTTGTTTTCTGGTTGTTAATACAGGTTTCATGGTCTGGTTCACCTGTTCGGATTTGGGCAGGACTGAAGAGTAATAACACTGACTCTGTAAAGAAACATAGAGGTATGTTTACTAATTGGCAGTAGCAGCTTCTGTGCGATATCGGAGCTGCGGCTCCGATATCACACGGAAGATGCTACCACCAATTAGTAAACATACCCCATAGTGTGCTCTGTGGGGTAGAAGGATCCTATAGATTTCTAACAAAATTGTTATATATTTATAATCAAATTTAATATAAGGAGTTTTTCTGGATCATTGATGCAATTGAGCATTGGGTCAAGGTCTCAGCTAATTCATGCCTTTGACAAGCACTCTAGTGGTCTGAGATCCTTTTCTCCTTATTAAACATGTTCCATCTAGTGTCTTTGTGAAGAGTGGAGTGAGATACATTTATGTGAATAATCATGCCCTGGCAATGTCCCAAGTTTTATACTATTTCCTTTTTTGATTGGTCTTGTTTTATTTGATTCTTTTATGTGTCAAATATGTGTGCATATATAGTCCAAAGCCATTTCACTTGCCGCTTTTTTTAGGAGATATTGGGCATTAAGGGGTTGAACTGCAAGGGTGTCAATGTTGACCACAATTGTATAAAGGAAATATTCTATTTTGTGCTTACTGGTGCAAGTCCTGTTATATAACTCCGAGCAATAGACTGTTCTGAAAGAGCATGTCCAAAATCCTATATACCTTGGTTTACCTAAACAAGCACTCCGCCCCTACAGATGGCACAGAATACAGCAGCTCGTATTATAACTGGCTCATCAAAACATGACCACATCACCCCCCTCCTGAACCATCTCCATTGGCTCCCCATTACCTCCTGCATCAAGTACAAAACTGTAGTGAACATTTTCAAAATCAAGCAAAACATTTCCGCCAACATACTGAAAAGCCTTATCAACACGGAGGCGAGCATCAGACCCAGAAGGCGTACTACCACTAACACTATTACCACCCCCAGCACGTACGCCAAATCCAAGCAATCTACATCTGGAAGATCTATCTCCCTGGCCGCTCCTGCCCTATGCAATGCCCTCCCTGACTACCTCAGAGCCACTTCTGACTCCGACTTCCAGAAGAAGCTGAAAACCACTCTCTATATTGAACACTTCATAGACATTACCTAATATGGACAATCCTGCATAATATGGACCAACCTGCATAATATGGATCAACCACAAAACAAGGATTACCCTTCTCCCACCCCTCTCTGCCCTTATTGACTCATCCCCCCTCTGCCCTAGCTCCAACCCTCAGGTTGTGCACAGCTGAATATTAAACAAACACAAATTAAGGTCAATACTGTCAATACATAAACTATGTACATAGTTTGTTTCAGGCTAACATATACAAAATAATCTCCTGCATGCCCCCCTCACCCATTGTTCTATGTAAAACCCACGAGTTGCACTGTAAACTGCTTTGATTTTAGGATAAGGCGGTATATAAATCCTATTAAATAAATAAAATGGTTTGCAGGACCATAACAGGACATAATAGTGCTCCAGGCAGCCTGATGGGAGGGGATCTCTCTCCGGAGCAGGCGTTCTCAACCCAGTTCTCAGGCCACACTCAGCCAGTCACCACATGAATATGCATGAGAGAGATTTCCATACAGTGGGGGCAGTTCATGCAGATCTCTCTCATGCATATTCATTGTGGTTATTCTGAAAACCTGACTGGCTAGGTGTGTCCTGAGGACTGGGTTGAGAACCCCTGCTCCAGAGACATGATTGGCTCAGATCACCTCCTTACCATGGATCTGCAGAAGGACGGATGGCATGGATAGCTAATGAGAGGGGGTGGCAGCAAATGGCAGATGGTATGGATCAACATGGGAGCATACCTCCGCCCCTCCATTACTGAATTGATGCTGACAAAGAAAATGCATAAGAATCTTTTAAATGATATTTGAACCATACTTTGTACCATGTAGCATCCGCCCACGGGGGGAGCCTTTTTATGTGAAAGCATATTAATATACCTTTTTCACTTATTTGTTTAATGGGCACAAATATATATATTTTATTATTGTACACCGCTCTTGTGCCATGGGTAAAGAGCGGTATATTAAATGTGAAAATAAAGATAAAGATGGCATAAATATAATCTAAAAGGTTTTTCGAAGTATTCTTTGCCCATGTACTTATATTCGTTTTCTGCATTTCTACCTCTAAATATTTATTGTGCTTCTGGATGGATGCTGATGGCAGCAGTGGCAGGTGCCCCTCTTGTCCCTTCTTTGCAACGGTCCTGCTAGTGTAACTTTATTTAGAAGGCAGTAGTTTAAACAGG
Organism: Ichthyophis bannanicus; assembly: GCA_033557465.1. Taxonomy (NCBI): domain Eukaryota; kingdom Metazoa; phylum Chordata; class Amphibia; order Gymnophiona; family Ichthyophiidae; genus Ichthyophis; species Ichthyophis bannanicus. The sequence continues at coordinate 622,360,567 of CM066031.1, read as the reverse complement.
TAAGTTTCAGCGTGTGACTGATTTATTGTCTTCATGAGCAGAGGATCACTATTCCCTTACAAAGGGTTTCATTTTGCCTGCAGATCCCCTGCCTGGCTTGACAGTTATTCTCCGCCTCAGGTTGGAAGGAGCCCACCACCCCCAGTTGCTCACACTTTTAAGAGATGATGCAGAAAGGATTCTCTGGGGTGGACATACCAGAAGGATTTCAGCATTAACCTCCCCAGGAGTATTAAGTCCCCCAGTTAAACAGCTTGGCGGTTTTCACCTGCTCCATGCTGGCTGTTTGCTCCTATGCACTCCCCACACCTTTCCTTCTTCTCTGAGAGTGTCTCTAGCTACTCATAATCCAGTTTAAACCCTGGATTCTATCATTTCGGGGCTGTAGTTAGGGGAGTTGTGGGATCTCATTTTACCCAGAGCTAATGTTTATTTCTCTTGTCAGGATAATCAGTGATATTAATATAGAACTGGAGATTCTTTTTCTGCTTAAATTGCAAGAACTGCCCTTGTAGAAGCTGCAGAGTAACACAGTAACATAGCAAATGATGACAGATAAAAACCAGTATGGTCCATCTAGTCTGCCCAGCAAGGCGGCAAGAGTAGGTGCAGCTGCCGCTCTGTGCAGGCCACCCCTCCACATGCCTTTGTTTAGGGGTGTACCCACCGCTCTGTACAGGTCATCCCTATTTGTTGAGATATAAGAGATAATTAAGTTTATTTTGATTTTATTCTGTTGCTATCAAGGGATCCACTGTGTTTGTCCCATGCCATTTTGAATTCAGTCACTGTATTTGCCCCCACCACTTCCATCGGGAGGGCAATCCAAGCATCCGCCACCCTTTCAGTGAAAAAGTATTTCCTGACATTGCCTTTCAGTTTACCCCCTTGCAGTTTCATAGTATGCTCTCTAATATTACAGGTTCCCCGTCTTTGGAAGAGGTTTGGAGAGTGAGATTCTAGTTTCCTTGGTGGCTTTTTGCCCCATATCCTACAAGTATGAGGGAAAGGCAATGTATAAGACTATAGGGAGGGCAATTTTCCAAACCATTCACCCAGAAAAATGGTGATTTACCTGGTTAAATTGGTTCTTAATCTGAAAATTGCCCTCCATTCAGCTAAAAGTCCATGTAGTTTTCTGTATTGTGTGTATTCTAAGGCAGACTGTGAGAAGCCGTTGCCAGGGGTGCGTTTCGGTCATGGGAGAAAAATAACCCATGTAGATTGTCATTTCAGGGCTGCGCATGGTACTTTCTATTGAAATTTCACCTGCACAAAAACTCAGTCAAAAATGTACCCATGGGCAAGTTTCAAAGAAAAGGTTTACACATACCATCTCTGAAAATTAGGCCTAAAGCTTTTAGCCCAAGAGCAGTGGGGCCCTTTTAGTAAACATTGCTAATCGATTAATATGCATTTTAGCATGCGATGATTGACCACAGTGAATGCTAATGTGCAGGCATGCCAGCTACTGAATTCTAAAATGGACAGTAACTGGCATTCGTGCAGTAATGTGGGGAGATGGCTAGTTAGGGGCGGAGTGTGGGTATGGAGAGCACATTAGCGCGCGAGTGCAGTTAACGTGGCAATTAATGTGGGTTCACCTAATGACACGTCTATGGGTGTTGTTAAGCAGACCCACGTTAAACACATCACATATTAAGGTACTCGGTCTCGCATTAGCTACAGGGAGCATGCTGCTCACGCACACAACGGCGAACACTCACACTTTGCACTCAATATGCATTTGTAATGCACATTAAGTGTAAAACCTTAGCAGGCTGAAGTAAAAAGACAGAACAGAGGGGATGAAAGAGTATAAAACAATCGTAGGATAGGAAACTTTAACCTTCACTACCTTTTCTCTCTTATCTCTCCCTACACCTCTCCTCGGGAACTCTGCTTTTCTGGCAGATCCCTTCTGTCTGTGCCCTTCTCTTCTACTGCCAACTCCAGACTTCGATCCTTCCACCTTGCTGCTCCTATTGGAGGTATTGGAGCAGGACATACAGGCTAGGGCAGAGGAGCCCAATAAAGTAATTTACTCACATTTGAAAATTGTATTTTACCTCAATTCACGGCGTTATTCAAGAAGATGGGAGCTGTCTTCCCGAGGCTCTGGGGAAGCACTGGAGCCTTGGTTTAGTTTTAAAACAATTGATTTTAGATTGTGAGGCTCCGGGGAGCATATATTAATAATAAAATTTGAAGTTTAAATACTAAAAAGGCACGAACTGTAAGGCAGGAGCTAGCAGGTGAAAAGGCTAAGGAGGGATCTATCTAGAGAACCTTGATTGAGCTCTGCTGCAGGCAGAAAAAGAAAGAAGCAGTTTTATAACAAACGTAATTGCTGCCTGAGGATATTAAGAAACAGCACAGAAAATTGCTAAAAACCATAACTAGGACTAGTATGGTGGCTTTTCCTTTAAATTTTGAGATTTTATCTTTATGTGGAGAGTCCTTGGGACTGTTTTTGAAAAGCTACTGTGGAGGATCACTCAGCTGGATTTAGAATGTTGGTGTTGAGCAGAGAAGTGGCAGTTGGGACTGGAAAGAAGATTGAGGAGGACAGTAGTAAAAAGTTGAGATTTCTTTGAAAAAAACACTTATTCGAAGAGGAAATTTGAAGCTATGAGTATGTTTTGTGGCACTAAAGTTTCTGTCTGAGTGCTGGGAAGGAAGCACTGATTTAGATTTGGAGAAAGCTGTTTAAGCTTATGTAATTTCAGACTTAAAAAGTTGGCAACATTCCCCCAGATTGGCCCATGCGGCCTACATCCCTACCTAGGCCACTATCAATGAGAGCTGCGAGAGTGGTGCTATATCTGGAGTCTGGCTACTTGGTGTGATGGCACAGGGATCTCCCCTCCCACACTCACACAGCCCTGACCAGGGGAGCAGTGCCACAAAGCTGGCTGTGGGAAGGCAGAAAGAGTTGTCCCACAGGTAGCAGGTATTTACAAACCAACATACACCACGATGGGACAGATGTACCTGTTGTGAGAAATGCCAGTACCCAGATAGGAGGGCCTCAGATGCCATAGCCAGAAGACCCTACTATAACTACTACTGATCATTTGTATAGCATCACAGGCGTACATAGCTCTGCAAAGACACAAGTAAAAGATGGTCCCTGCTCAGCGGAGCTTACGATCTAGTCGGGACAGACATCACAGCAGCTGTAAACAGGATACATCCAGGGGGAACGGTCAGAAAACACAAGGGAGCTTAGGTGGATCTGATCCAACAATGGCACTGATGGGGTGAACACTCAGCCTTGATTTGAGAAGGGCCAGGGATGAAACATGAAGTACAGATACAGGTGCTTTGTTCTGGGCATACAGAGCAGCAAGGTGATGGGAGCGACATCCAGATTTGGCAGTGGAAGGGGAGAGCTCAGATAGAAGCAATCTGACAGATGAGGGCTGCAGGGAGAGATAAGAGGGGAATGGTAGTGCAGGGTAGCAGAATGAATGCACTTATAGACCAGAGGCACAGAAGGGGCAATATTATACATCCTTTCAGAACCTACAAAGTTAGTTCAGGGTTTTGTGGACTTGGTGAGGGTCCATCCCTAGCAGTTTAAAGGGTGTTTGTAGAGATGACCAGGACAGGAATCACTGGGCCAGTTCCTAATGCCACGTACCATTGGATGCAAGGTATGTCCTGACATACATGTTCATATTTACATTCTTGTATGCCATACTGGGATGCACTGGGCTCACCAAGCACTTTTCAGGGTATTAGGGAAACTGGTATATGGTCTAGGTTGCAGCAGCTGTCATTTCCCATTGGTATTTACGTCTACTGTGCATCAGCGCACTACTGTTCGTGATGGGCAGCTTAGGAGATGCATGTTTTTCCAGAGGGGCATGGCATCCGTGGGTACATCGTGGGGATGGGCAGGATCCAAAACATGAATTAATTAGACTTACCTGCCTATGGTTCCGGGGCTGGACTAGAGGGATGAAAAGGAAGTAACATTTTAGAATACGGTGGGCGTGGGGATGTCCATAATGTTTATCTGAGTCCGCGGCACGGAGCCAGCCGAATAACGCTTGCATGAGCCCGGCAAAGATGTCTATCTCCCCGATTCCGGCCCTGTGAGCACATCCAGACCTGTGGATGCAGAATTAGCTTCAAAGGGGGCCCATTTTTTATTTAGCTGTGTCTGCGGGCTGGACATGCACGTTATGGAATTGGGCTCCACGTGTATTGTAAATGAGCTTACCTGTTAGAGACTGGGGAATCCAAGTTGCCTGTAGAAGAAAAATAAGGGTTCCTTAGCAGGGATCAAGCCAGCAAATTGAGAACAATTTAAAAGTTAATTTAAAGAATATTCAAACTTATCTGAATGATATTCTTTGTATAACTAGTAACTAGAAAGAACAGAATCTGAATGAAAGAATTTATGATCTTAAAGTTTAACAGAAACTGATAAATGATATAACAGGAAGTACTTATCTGATAGGGCAATATTTAGATTATCTGGAACAGAATTTGATCTATCAGCCAGGACAGATACTAAGATCTTCTCAACATTATCTCCTAGTCATTCCACCTCTAACTATAATTCTGCTTGAGTTCACATGCCAGTTAGCATTTAGCAATGCGGCATCATTTTGGGGGTAATTGCAGCCACTTTATTTTCAATCATCTTCCACCTATTCCCCATTTAAATCTGTGTTGAAGACCTGGCTTTATGAGCTGGTGAATAATCTCTTTTAAGATCCTGGAGAACTTGAGCAATTTGGCTAGACAAGTAGCATCTGGACCTACTTATCCCCCTCACTCCCCTCTAGTTTTCTATAGATTTTTCTCCATATTTTTATAATTAGAAGTCCTTCCTTAAACCCTTTCTTGGCTTCTTCCAGTTTTTATCTTCTATGGTGGTTTGTGAGTTGCAAACAGCTTTGGTACTTTCCGCAAAAGGCAGTCAATCAAATAAATAAACTGCACTAAACTAAACTAAATTAATCAAGCTGCTCAATACAAATAAAACTATTTCTGGTTTTATGCCACATTTTCTTGATCTCTGCATCTTTTACAGTAGTACCTGAGAATCTTTTCTCCCTCTATGTGCTATACAGAATTTTCGCTTGGCAGTGATACTTCTATTAATGCTGTTCTTGTACTTTGCTTCTTCACTACAATGTCTAATTTTCTCTCATTGAACTTATTGAGACTTATCACAACTTTTTCATTCTCTGTAGATTTATCAGAATAGTCATTCTAGTGTTTTTCTGGTAGAGCGATATTTATTCATTTATTTAGCATGGTTTATATACCGCCATTCACCATGGTCAAAGTGGTTTACATAGAGCAATTAATAAAAAATTACATTGAACAGTATGAACTTATATACAGGTAATAAGTAACAGCTTAACTTTATTTATTTTAACAGGTTTTATATACCACTTTATCATTTCAATCAAAGTGGTTCACATTGAAACTTAAACTTGGTAATGTACATTAAACAGGGACATTGATGACTTGGATTTTTCTGAGGCAGTGGAGGGTTAAGTGACTTGCCCAAGGCCACAAGGAGTGCTAGTGGGAATCGAACCCTGTTCTCTGGGTTCCCAAGCCAGTGTTCTTAACCATTAGGCTACTCCTCCACTCATATTAAAACTTATGTACAGTTAGGAAAGCTAATTGATCTTGTTTCTAGCTGTTTGATATTAACCTGATGAGGAACTTAAGTATCTGTTTCTGTACAGCCTGGGGTAGGAAGATTTAAGGAGTTCTCTTTGTTGCAGGGGTTAGGTAGGTAAAACAAAGTATTCTATGAACAGGTGAGTTTTCAGGTGTTTTTTGAATGTGGTAGGTCAGTGATTGTCTGTAGTGAGTCTGGGAGTGCATTCCATGCAGATGGTGTATACACTTCAAAGGATTGTGTGCATACTTGTTGGGATGATTTTGTTCTTGCATGAGGGATGGTTAAGGTGTTCATGGTAGATTGTTGTCTTGCATGGTCATTTTATTTAGTTAACATTTCTTATATACTGCCTTTCATGATATCAAGGTGGTTTACATTGAACAAGGCATTATAACTTGGAGATAATAATTTTACAGGGAACAGGGGCAATGGAGGGTTAAGTGGCTTGCCCAAGACCACAAGGAGCACCTGTGGGACTAGAAACCCCAGTCCTTCCGGCCCAAGGTTGCTGTCCTCTAGTGGGATTTGAATCCCCGACCTTCCAGCCTGAGGTACCTTGCCCCAACCACTAGGCCACTCCTCATGTAGTGAGGTAGAAAGCAGAGATTGAAAGTATGATACTGGGTTGCTATTGATGGCTTTATGGACAAGCAGGAGTATCTTCTACTTGATCCAGCTGGGTAGAGGAAGCCAGTGTAGTAATTTCAGTGTGGGTGTGATGTGGTAGTATCTTGAGGTTCCCATAAGGGTACATGCTGCAGTGTGTAGGGCTGTTTGGAGAGGGAGTAGGGTGGAATGCAGAAGACCCTGATAAATGGAGTTGCAGTAGTCCATATGGGGAAGGAGTAAGACTAGGGATGCAGAGCAGAAGTCTGATGGTTCAAGGAGGGGGCGGAGTCATTGAAGGGTTCTGATTTTATAGTAGATTGCATTTGTGGTGTTTTGTATTTGTGGTTTAAGAGAAAGGTGGTGTTTTAGCGTTATCCCTAGATATTTGATTTCAGGTTGTACCTTTTATTTTGAAGTTTTTCAGGATGATGGAGTTTGGAGGTGTGAAGATGGTGTCCTTAGTGATGAAGAGCGCTTCGATTTTTTTGAGGTTGATGGTTAGGTTGTTTTCTAGCCATTGGAGGACATCTTTGAAGCAGTGTGTAAGGTTTGTGTTGGTGGGATGACTTTAAATGATCCGTAAAGCATGATATCATCTGCATAGATGTGGAAGTTGATGTTGTGTGTTCTGATGATTTGACAAAGTGGTTGAAGGTAAATATTGAAGAGCAGTGGGGATATGGTGGATCCTTGTGGTACGCTTTGTGTCTGTCAGTACAGGGTGGAGATGTGTCCAGTTTTAATTTGCTATTGCCTGTTGGTGAGGTAGGATTTGAACCATTGCAATACCATGTTTTGGATCCCAGTAGCTTGGAGGCATTGGAGGAGAACATTGTGACTTACTGTGTCAAATGCCATGGAGATTTCAAGGAATATCAGGATGTATCCTTGTGTCTTGTTCTGAGTTCCCTTTATTAGCATGTTCATGAGAGAAATCATTAGTGTTTCCACCCCATGATGTGAGCTAAAGCCATGTTGCTGGGGGTCAAGGAGGTTATTGTTATCGATGTGTTCCTGGAGTTTCTGTTGGACTGCTTTCTGAATGACCTTCATTATGAGTGGGAAACTGGCGATGGGCCAGTAAGATGCTGGATTCTTCAGGTCAAAGTTGGGTTTTTTGAGAGTCGGGCAAATGGAGGACAGTTTCAGGCATTCTGGCATGCATCTTCATTATAGTATGGATTGAGTGAGTTTTGTGATAGTGGGGCTGAGTTCTTGTTTGGTGGACCGGACATGGGTCGAGAGGGGATGTTGTGGTGTTGATTGCCTTGATTATGGCTATGATGTTATCCTCGCTGATTGGGGCAAAGGTTGCCCAGTGGGTACAGAGTGGTTGGGAGTGGTTGGGGGGAGGGAGGGCAAGGTGTTGGGCTGAGGGTGGAGTTGCTTACAGTGTCAGGCCAGAGTCTGATGATCTATGGTGATGTCTGAGGAGATATCGAGAGGTGGTTTCATAAGTTGCTTGACAATATCAAATAATTCTCATGGTCTGTTAAGTGAACTATTGATTAGTTTTGAGTGATAGGTCCATTTGGCATTGTCAGTAGCGTTACGGTATGTAGTCATCAGGGCCAGGTAGAGGTATCTGTAGAGGTGTCTGTCCAATTCGAGGGTGTGTTTTCTCCACTTTTTTTCTAGTTTTCAGAGTAGAGATTTCATCTTCCGGAGGTCTGGGGTGTACCATGAAGCCCTGGTTTTCTTGTTTGTCGGGGAGGTAGCTTTTGAGGTGGATGTTGCTGCTTTTTCAATGATGGAGTTCCGGTGTGTTATGAGGATATGGTGGTCATTCCTTTATTTTCAAGCTGTGAGGGCATGGTGGTCATTCCTTTATTTTCAAGCTGTGGTAGGATGTTTTCTAGGAAGGAGTCTTTGTGGAAGTGCTTGAAATGTCTGTTCTGTTGTGGTTGAGAGAGATGTTTTGTTGTGGAGTTAAGTAGGAGCAGAAAGGCAATCAGGCTGTGGTTGAAGTTGCCTAGTATTAGGAGGTCTTTTGCTGTTCTGGTGAGATCAAGAAATTTGCCAATTAGGCTGGAGAGGTCATAAATGGTGGTAGTGGGGGGTCTGTAGATAAGACAGATTGTCAGATTTTTGTTAGTTATGGTTAAGATGTCTGCTTTTTCAGAACTTTCCATAGAGAGGTAGTGGAAGTGGAGTTGAGATTGTGTTATGATTAGCACACCTCTTCCTCTTCAGGCAGTGTGGGGACATTGGAAGGGAGAATCCATTCAGTAGAAGTTGATTCATAAGTACCATGTCCTTATCTGTAAGACAGGTTTCCGTAATGCAGAGAAAGTCCAGCTGATGTGTTGTGAATAGGTCTTTTATGATGGGTACTTTATTTCTCATGGAGTGGGAGTTTATTAGTGTGCATCGTAGTGTTTGTGCTATTAAGGGGGGGGGGTCGAGTGTGTTTGGGGATAGTTGTTATTACATGGTATTATTATGAGGCATGATGTATTGTGATATTTGATTTGTGAGTAGTGGTTGTTTGTGGTTGTGGAGAAGAGATGGATGATGAGGGGGTTTTCTTGAGGGGATAGGGTGAGGGTGAAGAGGTCATTGAGAATTGGAGTGATAATAAGTAGTGAATAGCATGAGGAGTACAGTGGTTTGGGTGATGTCATGGGATTTGTGGTACAGTTCACCATTGATTCTGGTCTTTTTTTGTCTTCACACTCCTTTTTCAGTCCACATTGCCTCCTCCTCATCACCCACCACTTCACTCCTCTGCGATGTTCCCCAGGGTTCCGAACTGGCACCCCTGCTCTTCAACTTGTTTCTTGCAACACTCACCCTGCTCATACAGCAATCTGGCCTATCAGTATATTACTATGCCGATGATGTTATTCTTCTGTTCCGCACTAATCCTCTTTCCCCCGACCTCACTCCTTTGAACAATTGTCTTGTGCAGATCTCCTCTTGACTGTCTTCTAACTATCTTCTTCTCAACCCGGCCAAGTCGACTGCCATCTGGTTCATCTTCGGTGTCCCTTGCCCCTTGCTAGTCCCTGTTCTCTCCGACAACCCTATACCCCTCACCACAACCTCCATTACCTGGGTGACTCCTCCTTTGCTTTTCACCACCACATCACCTCACTCGTGCTTCGCTCATTTTTCACGCTATGCCAGCTGAGAGCAGTGCGCTCTATTCTCCCAATATCTTCCCTGACCACCCTTGCAGTATTCCTTTTCATGTCATGACTCAACTATTGTAACTCTGTTCTGGCAAGTCTTCCCCTTTACCAGCTTCATCGTCTACAGTTGCTGTAGAATACAGCTGCCTGTCTCCTCACCCATGCCTCCCGTACTGATCATGTGTCCACCCTTCTTGTTCATCTACATTGGCTCCCCATTCAGTACCATTTTCAATATAAGGTCCTCATCATTGTACACCAGGTAATTCACACCGGCATACCTCAGTATTTAGCTAACCTAATACATCTGCACGCCCCCCCCCCCCCCCGTGCCTTTCGCTTCATTCACAATAACCACCTGTCCCTTCCGTCTCCTGCCCGTGCACATTTAGAACTCATACGCCATTCTGCTTTCTTTTTTCTCAGTCCAGCCCTATGGAATTCATTGCCCCCCCCCCCCCCCACTCTGTGCTGAGCAGTCCTTCCCCCGATTCAAGGCGATGCTGAGGACCTCTCTTTGGCACTGCCTTTGATCTTTCCTCAACCCAGGATCACTTCACATGCCCCTCCTGATTTATTGTTTTTCTCACTATATACTTTTTGCTTTCTATCTTTTCTGTGTGCCCTATCCTCTCTACTGTCCTATCATATATTTTTGGCGTTCTTTTCTCTCTTTGGCAGTATTTACTTATTTGTTGTACACCGTGCTGATGCTCTGGCCTGGGCGGTTAATCAAATGATCAAATAAAGATAAAGAACACCTGGTTTCTAATTGGTGGAGGTGCTTACTGTGATGCAGCTTTCCTCTGGCTGTGTAGATTGTAAGCCCCGGTTCAGCAAAGAGTTGTAGTTTGTGATAATTGGCATGTGGTCCTGGAGGGGAAGGGCTGGTGTGGGACATTGTTGTTTCTTGTCTATTGGGTTCTGGATACGTGATTGATGGATGATGGTTGTTGGAATGGTGCTTTCTGTAGCGGTTTTGTCTTGCTGGCTGTGGAGGACTGTCGTTGTTTCGATTTGGTCTACATCTAAGGGTCACGCAAAGGGCCCTCTGCCAGGAATGGGAGTGCCTGAGTGCGCCTCTTTTTTAAAAATCCGGTGTGTGTCTCCTGAAAGGTCCTGGCGGTGGGGAGCAGGGAGGTTTATATAGTTTCCAGTGCATGAGCCGTACTACTTCATTGTGACTTCCTGTATATAGGTTTTCTGACATCATCATGTCACAACTAATAACCAAGATGTGTAACCATTTCCATTTCTGCTTCACAGAATCTGCATTTGCCCATTTTGCCAGTTTTTCTATGCTTGTTATAAACCCTTGTACATAGTCCACTGTTGCCCAGGATATCACTTGTGGGATTAAGTTCACTTTCCTGAGCCATTCCTATATCAGGTTTTGATCAATATGTGATTACTGAAGTAACTCTGTATTTCTTATTGTATTTATGCTTTATTCAATTGTTTAAGAAATTTTTTCTCATGTTTTGCAAATTTTGTTGCATCTTTTCCCATGTATTCTGGTGGATGTCCATTCATTTCTCTATTCATTGGAATGCTTGCACAAGTTTAATGATGGAGATCAACTGTGGTCATTCAGTTTCATACTTTAGCACTTTCAGGTCTGTTGATGCTGCTGGAGGCCTTTGTTGTTCTTTATGCGTATATATTTCTACAGGACCCATGCTGCCTTCAATCTCTACGAAGGCTGGTTCTTATAGTTCATCTGGTTAACATGAAGGAGTTTTCTTGGTTTTGGATCTAATTTTTCAAGATTTTCCTGGGGCCAGGTTACTCAGTTCCTGGAGGGAGGTATTTTGACCTTTTTTGCTTACATCTCAAAGCAGTGTGAAATTTGTAATCCTTGATTCTATTGAAATCAATGCTGCAGGTCCCTTAATGCATCTTGATACGGTTGTCAGAATCTAGGACTGATCCAAAAATCTCCCTTACGGAACTGAGCAACTTAGCAGCTCTGGATTTGTGCTGGATTGTTGCACCATCCTATTTTCCTAGATATTTTTATACTCCATTCTACTCAAGTCCCTTTTATTGCAGTCTTCACTCAAAGAGATGTTTTCAGTTTTGCTTAGTTGTCCAAGGTTGCCTTAGCACATTTGTCCAAGCCAAATGTTATTCATCCTGATGTCATCTGAGAAACTCTTCACTACTGGACATTGCTTCACTGAATGATGACCATAGGAGCTATAATGTTTCAAGACCTCTACATATTGTAGGTGTGATTTCATCTGTGAGCCATCGGTATCTCTTGGAATAAGTCTCTATCTATATTGCAAAGAGGTAATAAGATTAATTGATAGATTTCATGCCAAACGATTCACAAAGTGGTGACAGGAAATTTCCTTGGAGTATTCCTCACTGTTTTTTTTTAAATATAATGAATGATCCATAATTCAGATGGAGGATACTCTGTCACTTTTCCTTGGTGATCTCAGAGTGGAAGAGTAGCCTAGTGGTTAGAAAATTCGGCTGAGACGTAGGGAAGCCAGGATCCAAACCATGGCCTTGGACAAGTCACTTAACCCACCATTGCCTCAGGTACAAACGTAGACTGTAAGCCCTCCAGAGACAGAGAAATACTTAGGGTACCTAAATATAGTTCTCCTTGAACTACTTCTGGAAAGGCATGAACTAAATACAAAAACAAACCAACAAAACTTTATGAAATCAATCAATTCAGGGTCCATCCAAGAGTATGGGATGCTATCAAAAGCTTTTCCATAGTTAATCCTTGCTAAATTGAATTTTTATTTTAATTACAGCTGTCCACAATGGCTTTATTCAACATCTACTGGTATTTAGTTCCATATGCTCCTCTTTTGTTGTCTTCCTGTTCTATTGTCATGATGTTATTAAGGTGAAACAACTATAGATGGTCTGCTTCTCTGACTGTTGTATTTGTCAAAGAATTTTAAAAAAACCCACTCAATTCTTATCTCCAGGGGTCTAGATGTTTTCCAAACAGAGAGACAGACTGGGTGGAGCTTGGGACTGTCATGAGAAAGAGAGACTGGGTGAAGCCTGGGGGGGGGGGGTCATGAGAAATATATTGAGAGAGACTGGGGGAATCCTGGGGCATCATGAGAGAGAAAGAGAGAATAAGGGAAAGCTGGTGGGGGGGGTTATGAGAGAGAGAGAGACTGGGGAAAAATTGGAGGTGATTGAGAGAGAGACACACACACATGCAAGCACCCCCCAACACTCCCCATGACACATTCACATACACACACACACACACACACACACACCGTGACACACATACACACATTCAGCTCTGACATTCCCCATGACACACCCACACAGGCACACAGCCCCAACACACACACACATATGCATGCATCCACCAATACACACATACACACCCCTGACACTCCCCATGATACATGCATGCAGTTCCCAACAGTCCTTATGACACACATATGCAGCCCCCAACACTGCCCATCACACACAAGCACAAACCCTGACACACACACATATGCACTTCTGACATGCACACACACACCCTGATGCATACACACACATGTACACACCCTCTGACACGTGTATGAGACATGTATATCAACCAATTCTGCAAATAGGGGAAATGCATCATTATGTCACACTGCAATCATACACTTTTCAACTTGTTAAAGTTAAATACTATTACACTACTTTTATTAACATCCTTCCTCCACTGATTATGTTAAATTTGATTCCATTAAGACCGGCATTACAAAGCTGTACCATTGTTACTCTTTGTACCAGGTCCTGCATTTTCACTGAGAACTAAGTCAAAACTAGCTCCCCTTCTTATTAATGCCAGAACTTTCTCCATGAAGTAGTCATTTCTTCATCATCCCTTCAGTACAATCCAGACACATGGGTTTATGCCTCCCCACCAGCAGATGGAAACAGAACCGCTAGTTTAATGATGTCACGATATAAAGGCCCTACAAGCCCTCCACCAGTATTTCTCAGTATTTTTGGCAGGAAAGTTTCCCGATGTGTTCTGGGGCCCGCTGGACTTTGCATGAATGGCTGTTTAAAAAAAATGATCGGCAAGGCAGGAAAGGCCAGAAAAGAACAATGCCACGGTAAGAGATTGCTGCGGTGAATCAGGAAGCACACATGAGGTAATTTGAGAGCGAAAAGCCTCCATTTTCCTCGTCAGCCTGTCCTCTGGTTTGGCGCAGTGAGGGAGAATTCCATAGAGTTTCCCTAGTGGGTCAATTTGTTTGTTCAGTTTTTCTTGATCATCTCTCACTATATCAGATAGCGAAGCAATGTATAATAAATTTAAAATAACATAGAAGGATAGGAACTATAATGGTATTGTCCATGCCAGTTTCCTGCCTAAAATCTTTCCATTTTCTGCCTCAAAACAGTCCCTCCAGGTGGTGAACTGTAGGGGTGCAAATGTGTCCTTAGTTTGCATGGAGGTTTGGTTTTTCCTGAAGGCGCAATCTCCCCTCATGGAGAGCCCATAGGGCCGGCGACATTCCTGACTGGGCTCTAACTGATCTTTGTTCTGCTTATTAAAATAAAATAGAATAAAATAAATAAGGAGTACTGTATATTGGAATAGCAGTCCGAGATTCAGTATCCTTTTGCAAATTTCTGTTTGGCTAGTGTTACAGCTAAAGTTTTCAGCCTCAGCTTCTTTGGTGACCGAGGATCTGTAGGAGAGTTCTTGTGGCTTCTACAATTTGCTAGCATCTTTGCTAAGGTTGGAAGCGGCAGCTTTGTTTGTTTGGTGGATGTTGCTTCCTTTAGGGTTAATGGCAGCAGCAGTGTTTTCCATTTCTCCAGGGCATAGCATAGTGCATGCTTGTGGATGGGAGCCATCTGGGTCCACATAGTCGTGTAGTTTTGCAGGTTGCTGCTTAACATTTGCAATTGTTTCTAGGTTTTGCTCCTGTGTTTCTGGTATAGATGGATAATTTATTTTTTGGTGTTGAATAGGTATAGGTGGTAGTTGGCTCATTTCCAACCATTGACAGTTTGGCTGTTTCAACCAAACTTAGATTGTCTTCCTGTAGTAGGATGATTTCAAAGTGAACTTTCAAGTAGTGGGCTGTCTAGGCTGGGACATGGCCCTCTGGGGGTCACGGTTCTGACAGCAACTAAGCAGATTCTTTGCAGGAATACTGTAGAGTGTACAAAACGTTTGTTGACTATAGCAGTGGTTCAGGGGCCAATCTAATCTTAGGGAGCCTTTATTCTTGTAAGAGTCACCTTGTCAGGTGCAGTCTGATCGTGAAGCTTGGCGTTCTCCGTACTTCTCTTTTTTTCCTAGCCTCGGTTCCTGGCCACAGTATGAGTTTATTCATTTGCCAGCCTCATGCTATGCATTGTAAGGCCTGCATAATCTGAAAGAGAGACTGAGCTTCTGGGCGCTGTTTGGTTGTTTCAGAGGGATTATTTTTATCAGGTGGGCAACATGTGTTCACGCCAGAGGGTGGCAAGGAGAGAACTTTAGTATGGTTGCAGCTACTTGCGCCGTGACCCGTATGTCTCATTACAACGACAAACAGCCTTCTCTCTAGCCCGATGGCTGGTCATTGGAGATTTGGTGAGCTCATCAAATCGACCATGGTTACAGGGAGCTGTTGCATTCTGATCTGTAGTTGGCTGTTGGAGGTCTTGGCTTGGAAGGGCGAGCTCCTCAGCATTCGAGGGCCTTTACAGATCCTCTGTCTGCTGTCAGGAGGCCTTTTAAGATGAAGGCAGCAGCTCAGCACTGTACTACTTCCTGTCAGCCCTGGTAGGCTTCAGTGTAGAAGTGGATGTCCCCCAGGCTAGCTCTTCATGTTTTCCAGGTGGCTGCCATTTGCAGTGTTTCTGGCAGCAGCCTCTTCATTTGTCTGGGGTGGAATTAGTTACGGTCCTCGGGTGTTGTGTTTCATAGTCCAGGTGGACACTCGTTTCTTTTGAGAAGCTCTGGTGAACACCGGATTGGGAAAGAACCATCCATTCCCATGCCATAGCTGTTTGCTTTCAGAGCAGTCATCTGGTGTAGCTTGAGTAGAAGGTCTCGCTTCAGAGGGGGCATAGATATGAGCACTTTGTGCCTGGAGTCTATTTTTTGCTGATTTTTGCTGTGGAGCGGTGTTGGCTATCACCACAGTCAGCAGCACCAGCCTGCTTGAGATCTGTTGCAGAAGCTTCTCTCCCTTCTCTTTTAGTGGAGATGTAATTTATGGAAGGGAGTTGGGTTTTTGTCGCCCTATTTCCCACAGGCTTCTTCATGGGTACTCAGATGCGTTTTGAGTAATTTTTGAAGTGGTTCTGTGGGACCTTTACTGAAGCCATTTGGGTGGAATCGCAGAAAAATTATAGGTTTTTACATGGGCAGAGTGTGTGGTTGTGTAGCTGTCCTGTTCAGTTTATGATGGTGTCCATGAGTTCCAGGACAGAAGCATTTGGGGAGTTCCAGAGTGGCACAAATGGCTTGTACATTGGACCTTCGAGAGAATCGTGTCCTTTGCTGGGCTTGGTGGTGCTTGTGTGGTCTGAGAAGACGTCTTGGCTACCTGTTGTAGTTGCAAGGTTGCCCAGTAGTTTCCTGTGCTGATGACTAGCTGCAAGTTCTTCTTGGGTGGAGCCTCGGAATTCTTTGTCTCTCTGGGACACAACTGGGCTGTGCCTCATTCTTTTTACATTGTAGGAGCATTGGATGGCTCCGGCGTGGAGGGTATCATGTTTGAGGTCACATGGTGGTAAGCCTGGCTCTTCTGTTTCCCTCCCATTGTTGAATATTGCTTTGGTACATTCCACGCGTCTGGTCTGGACTGGAGGGACGATGAGGAAGGTGAAATTAGGCCTTACCTGCTCATTTTATTTCCTTGAGTCTCTCTAGTCTAGTCCAGAACCCACCTGACTGGATTCTGCATCGTGCATGGTTTGGAAGAGCATGGGCAGAGCCTGGTGGCATCTTGTTTGGGCTGGTGCAGTCAGGTTTCATATGCCACTAATGTGCTGCTAACCTGCTAATTTATTTTGGTGGCACTGGATGTACGGTATAAACTACACCTCAGTATTTTCTGTCCTTGAGGTCCACATCTCGGTTTGGATCAGGAGGGGACAGTTGGTAAGTATTGTATCTAATAATTGCCTGCAGAGTTTCTGATCACCTGCATATTCATATATGAATAGAAACATCCACTGTTCTAGACTTGTTTCATAGTGGAAGTGGAGGATTTGTAAGTGATGTATGTACTGACTAGAAATCTAATAATTGTGGTCTAGACTGCTTTGCTACAGAAATATTGGTGAAAAGAGGGCTGTGCAGGGACTTTTATAACCATGACATCATCAAACCAGTGGTTCTCAGTCTCCATCTGCTAGTGCGGAGACATAAACCTATGCATCTGGACAGGACTGGAAGGACTCGAGGAAAGAAAATTAGCAGGTAAGGCCTAATCTCACCTTATGGCACCTAGAAAAGTTTGTTTCTTTCAGTACTTTTATCATACTTGACTATATGCCATCTTTATGTACAATACCACCCTTATATCAATTCAGTCTAGCTTATCATTTCAATATACTATATTTTGTACCCTGGTTTCACTGGGTCTCTCCTACTGGAGGTACTTTTATAAAGTCATTGCTGTGCATAATGGCTACATAGACAAATAAAGGGCTGCTTATAAAATACCGACTGGTGTAAAAAGTACATGCTTTGGCATAATGGTGCATACTTTGCTAGTATACATTGGGACAGAGTTTGGGCAAAGCATATAAGTACATACATAGATTATAAAATATAGTAATCTACATGTGCACTGAACAATTATAGGTATAGACATTTTGCATCTGCTTCATGGCAGATATAAATGTTTGCACCTGCAATATAGGCAGGCATTATGCCACTTACACTGGTATTTTTCAAAGATGCATGGGCGCCAATGTGTCTTTATAAAATTGTACCTAAGTAGGGGCTTAAAGTAGGTGCTGCCTTATAAAATGATGCTTGTTATATCTGTTTCTTCATTTTAATGCCATACATCTTATTTTTTAGACTTCTGACATTTTCATATGGACAACTAAGCATACTGGGGTCAATATTAAGCTCTCCACTCTTCTCTCCTGTATAAGCGAACCTACCCTATCTACTTCCAATGTTATTAGCAGTAAGAACTGTGGTTAGGATCCAGCCCCAGGAAAGACATTGGGAGCAGGAGTACTGAACGGCAACTATTGTCACAGAAACTATGGCTAGAATCCTGCCAGTAGGAAGGCGTCGGGAGGTGGGAGCAGTGGAAGGCAGCTCTATACACAAGAAAGGAGGATGTGAGCCAGGGGAAGTTCCTGTCCTGTACAAATGAAGCTTCTGCATGAAGTGGAGAGGGGGAGGGGAGTGAACTCTGCATTGGGCTGACATTGGAGAGAGTCAACGAGCATCCTGGGAAGGAAGGGTGTTGAGGTAGAAATGGAAGAAGAACGAAGGGAAGGGGAGGCATCTGCAGGTTGAGGAATAGAGCAGTCAGCAACTGAAAGAACTTTGCATGATGAAAGGCAGAGCTGATGGTGGGAGAGGGGGAACATGAGCAGCAGTCTATGTGTGTCCTGTACATGATGAAAGGCAGAGGTGATGGGTGGGGGACATGAGCAGCAGACTACTGTACAACCGCAGAAGTCTTTGAGTGTGTTCATGTGTACGAAGTATACAAGAGTTGGATATATGTTTTTGTGTCTTCCTCTGCTGGGACCTGTGTCAAATAGTTTCACTTTAAAAAGCTGAGCTGGAAAAGTCACACTCCTACAGCTGTACCCGTGTGAATGCTAAATGAAAGTAATTTTTCAGTCTAGGAAATTTACCTAGTAATTAATTGCTTGGGCTAATTCATTTGAAAACTGCTTTTTTAATGCCTCCACTGTCTATCCTTTGAGAGGCTTCAAAGAAAGCTAAATATCATTTTATGTTGTTTCTTCCATTTGTGAAGCCTCTTTAACACTTAAATCATTTAGATTTATACCTTGGACAATCACCTGTAAATCTCACTTTGGGCAGCTCACCCTTGGCATTTATGATTTGTACCAAAGGTAATGGAAAATGATAATGACTTGCCAACTTCCCTAGTTCTGAGCCACTCCTCTAACCACTAGGCCACTCCATTCAAAGCATGTGCTTGCACAATCCCCATTCTCACTCGTAACCTGTTACTGAATTTTTTCCTATGCAACTTCTGAAGAGGTGAAGTGTAGGGAGAAAGTATATCCTGACAAGGAAAGGGACATGGAAAGATTAAAAGAGACTCTATGGGGAGCGTGGGGGGGGGGGGGGAGGGAGTCCATGGTAGGGCCTGTTTGCCTAAGGCCCAATGTATAACTAATCAAGCCCTGACTGTGGGACAGTGGCACCCTGTGTTAAACTGTAACATCCATCCTTTGAAAACAGTTGTCCATGACTTCCAGTGGTTCCAAATATTATCTCATTTGGTTTAATCTTATTATTCTTTCCAAACCTACAGAATGCTAAAGTATTAAATAATGGAAGGTAAGGAATCATCTTTGCCTTGTATCCACTATCTTCTCCCTTCCATAGGTGATGCTGAGTTTAGGTATTTATGCAATATTAACTGATGGAGTAAACGTCTCTTCAAAATACGCTACTTGATCATTATAAGCCTCTTTTTTCACAAAACATCTAGCAAGGAATTGGGGCATCTAGGTCAGAATATTCATAGTTTACTGAGAATTTTACAAAAAGCTCTGCTGAATATGCAACTGTTCTATGGTTTTTGGTTTATTAAAAGTTTGATATATTGCCCTTCAAAACATCAGAACGGTTTACATAAAAACAAAATTAGCTGAAACAGAAAGGAATGCCATTAATAAAAACCAAAAGATAAAAGATCACAAAATACAAGCACATATATAAAGACAAGCATTCAAACTAGATTATCGACTGTCAAGTTAGGCCCATGTTAAATGCTTTTTGGAACAAGTTGTTTTTTAATCCAGTTTTAAATTTTTGAAAATAGAGTTCCTGTGAAAGGTCAGAGAGATCATTCCAAAGACTGGGGGTATGGAAATAGAAGATGGACTGTCTGGTTGATTCGACCTGGCATGGGAAACTGAAGGAAGAAAAAGCCTGCTAGTGTGAATAGAACGAAGAACGTGGGAGGGAGTATGAATAATGATGAATGAAGAAAGACAGGAGGGGTTACATTCTGGAGGGTCTTACGGACAAGAATAAGAATCGTGCATTGGATGTGAAAACATAACAGAAGTCAGTGGCAACCTTGGTGCGTGTTCCAGAAGTCTATGGCAGTGTTCTGGACACTTTGTAATCTTTTCAGTTGATGCTCAGGGAGGCCAGCATAAATTTAGGATTAATGTAATTAATACAGATGGACCAAGAAAAGGACAGATGGCTCTAATCTGGCTTAATGAGTAAAATGTGTTTTTAACAACAGAACTAATCTGGTCGTGAAATGTGAACTTGGAATCAAATATCACTCCCTAAATATTTGAAAGAGAGAAGAGAATGAGAGGAGTGTTCTCAGTGTAAGGACAGCAGTAGAGATGTTGTAATTTTCAGTGAACCAAGTAGATGATGATGATTTCTGAATATTGAGCTTGAGAATATTGGCCTTTAGTTAGGAGTCTACTTTGGACAAGCAGTCATTCATGGGAGTTAAATGAGGGTGACTGTATGCAAAGAAGGAGTTTCCTGAAAGGGATGTTGCAGGTGCTACAATAAAATCACAAGAAGTGGACTCAGGAGCAACATCAGAATATTTCTTCACAGAAAGGCTGGTGGATACATGGACCAGCTTCCTAGTAGATTCAGTTTTCAAATGTACATAGGCTATTCTGCCACCGTTATCTGAACAGATAGATGTTGTAAAATGCATATTCCATATCGTCCTGCTAGACCAGTCCAGACAAGTGGGTTATGTTCCCCTACCAGCAGATTGGTGGAGACAAAGAACCAATTAAAAGCCCACATTTCAGTGACATCACACCCATGCCTCTATTCACCTCAGCCACCAGAGGTCCCTTCAGTTTTCTTTGTCTCCAGCAGAAGGTGGATGGATTTTCCCCTCTCTGAAAATTTTTTTTGAAGATTTGAGAGGAAAGATTGATTTAAAATACTTGTGAAGAACAGCCTGTGGGTTAATCTCTCACCAGAGTGCGACATAGGAGGCTCCACTAGACTGTGGTTTTTTTGGTAGCCATGAGAGGTGGGAATATTGGTTCAGCACCGCACTCTTACCCTGGATAAGAGCCTGCAGAGCAACCAGAAGTTGGAAGGATTTAGAAGGATCTGGAAGAGTACAACTGCCTCACACAAACACAGCGCCCCATGAGCGCGCTGGCCAGACTCCTGGGGATCTCAAAGCTTTTGTCTTTACTGACCTGGAAAGCCTTTCTTTTCCTCTGCTTCTGGACTTTGAGCTTGCTCTCAATCCTTTTGTGGAGCTCGTGGGTCCAAGGACTCGGTCTCCTCCAGAGGTGGACCCTCCCGGACTTCTCAATGAAGGTTCCTCTGGTTGTAAGCAGACTTCACCTGTTCTTTCAGGAATGGGCCTGGGTCACCAAGGATCGCTGGGTGCTAGACACCATTCAGTTCGGTTATGTCCTCAAATGCAAGGAGCCAATTCCGGACGCCTTTGTCATTTCCCCTTGTGGGTCTGCAATCAAAACGACCACAGTGCAGACTAGCTTGCACAAGTTGCTGCTCCTAAGGACCATAGTGCCCATTCTCCCAGACAAGCAGGGCAAGAGCAGATAAAGTACTCTATCTATTTTGTGATGCCAAAAAAGCATGGTTCCTTCCAGCTCATTCTGGACCTCAAGGGGTCAACCAGCACTTGCGCGTCCTAAGCTTCCGGAAGGAAACCTTGTGCTCCATAATTCAGGCAGTGTGCTGAGGGGAGTTCTTCGCTTCTCTGGATCTGGTCAAGGCGTATTTTCAGATCCCAATATGGGCAGATCAGCAAAAGTATCAGCGTTTTGCCATGCTTGGCTCACACTATCAGTTCACCACCTTCCCCTTTGGGCTGTCCACCCCCCCCCCCCCCCGAAGACCTTCTCCAAAGTCATGGTGGTGGCAGCTGTGGCACTGCGGTGCCAAAGGATCAGTGTCCACTCATATCTGGACGACTGGCTCATCTGAGTCCATTTGCTTTCAGAGGGATCTCGGGTAGCGTCCCGAGTTGTGTTCTTTTTGGAAAGCCTCAGCTAGGTGATCAATCAGGAAAAGAGCCGGCTGTTGCCCTCCCAGTCCCTGGAGCTCCTGAGAGCATGTTTCAACACTCAAGTGTGCAGAGTGAGTTTGTTTGTTTGTTTGTTTTTTAAGTCCTTTATTACCATTCTTAACATGCATCCAACTCAGACAATTGCCGCAACATTTTCAAAAACCCGCAGCAGCTCAGAAACAAAATCAGCAGCATCAGACACATAATCGTGGGCATTAACAGCATTTGAAAATATTAGAAACCCACAACATCCAAACTGAATAGCCTCCCCTGCCCTCCCCTCTTGGGAATTTCAGCTGAAACTGATTCCATAGTTTCAGTGGGGAGTCTTGAGAGATTAATAAACATATCCCTCTTCCTGTGCAAGGTTGTGCATGATGTTTACCCACTGTGGGAATGTCGGCAGCTGGTCTCCCACCCTGTTCTATAGAATAGTATTTTTCACCCCACTCCCCAGATCCCCAGATCCCCAATAGAATGAATTTACTTTCTGCCTTGCGGACCTTTGGGTCGCGCAGGGGCCCCTCATCACCCAACATCAGTAGTCTGTAGGTTCACTCTGTGGTTTTCCCTAATGCCTCCCCAGGCCCTCCAGCACCTTACCCCAAAGCTTAGGAAGCCTAGGGCATTCAAAAAAGGCATGTTGGAAAGTCTCCTCCCCTGCATGACATTTTTCACACTGACCCAAACTCCATGCCCCCAGTGCATCTCCCCTCACCCTTGTGAGATAACATTGATACAAAATGTGATACTGCATCTCCCTATAACGGACATTGCAGGTCACCTGGGGGACTGATTGGAAATAACGTTTTACGTGCTCTGCTCCCACAGTGTCAGTGATGTCCTCGGCACATTGTCGAGCCAGCCCCTCCAAGTACTGTGTGCTCAGCTTGTCCCGAAGCATCCTACTCCAATTTGACAGCGTGTTCCACCGGGGGGCCAGGTTGCACAGGGCCTCATCACCTTCCATGCTCACAAGGGGAAACACCACTCAGCTGACTCCAATAGTGCCATAGCTGCAGGTAGTGAAAGTGGTGAAAAGCTGGCAGACCAAGAGCATCCTTCAGGCATTCAAAAGTTGGGAAGGATCCCCATCCCCACTTCAGAAGCTGGCCACAGTCCAAAGGGCCTTTAATCCCCCATTCCCAAAACTGAGTGTGTCCCATTCCAGGTGCAATGCTAGGGTTATTGACCATCAGCATAAAGGGGGTCACCTGCCAGCTCATGCGGCTTCTCATAGCCCACCACCACCATGCCTTGTGAAGAGGGTCTATAAGGGCCCCAAACTCCATGAACTGGAGAACCACCTGGGTATGATGAAGCACGTTCAGGAATCGAAAAGGGCGGCTCCAGCATTCCAACAGCCCTGGTGAAGCATACCAATCAGCACTCTTAACAGCCTCATGGATCCACTGCATAAGGGCCGCCACATTGTACAGTAGCACAGATCCAGTAGCCCCACTACCCCCTTGTCTGGCAGCAAGATCAATTTGGCATACCCGATGCGGGCTTGATTCCCATGCCATAGAAATGTGTGAAGCACCCCCCTTCAGCTGGTCCTCCTCTGCATGGCGCACCACAATGGCAGAATCTGCAGCTGGTAGAGTAATTTAAGAAAAATCACCATGCGGACCAAGGCCACTCGTCCATAGACTGGCAGGGGTAGATCTCTTCACCTCTCGCAAAGATGCTTCAGCTGACAAATCTTGTCCTGTATGTTTTTCTGATAGATACTCAAATACTTGAGAGGTTCCATCAACCAATGAAACAGCAGGTTGGCTGGCTGCGTTCCCGCCCTCCTCCCAGCAGTCACGCCTCAGACTTAGTGGCATTGATGTGCAGGTCTGAGACGCTACTGAACTGTAATGTAATGTATATATTCGGAATCAGTCGGATGGAGGGTACGCCACCCGTCAATGAGCTCCAACTCCTGACAGAGGAAGTTTATTCCCCTGGTAATCTGCCCTCTGCCCCCCCCCCCCCGGGTGGGACAGCAGTCAATCGTGGGATCCATCACTATGTTAAAGTCCTCCCCCCCACCCCGATCAGAGAGTATTCGGATTGGTCCACCAGCTTCACCGCCAGCTCCACAAAGAAGAAATGCCGGTACAGTTTTGGCACATAGATGCTGCAAAACACCACCTTTTTCACCTGAAGGACACCCTACACGGGTATGAAGCAGCCTTCAGCATCCTGCAACACCCTATGGGTTTCAAATGTGATCCACTTCCCAAGTAATATGGCGACCCCTCATTGCCGGGATGTGTAGGCCGCAAAGTGGACTTCACATTCTCATCCCCTCTTAAGCTTTGCATGTTCCCAGTCCATGAGGTGTGTTTCCTGCAAGACGGCAACATCAACCGCCAGCTTACGTAAATAGGTAAGGGTCTTCTCCCTTTTAACTGGGGAGTTAAAGCCACTGACATTCATGGTGAATATTTTGACTTCAGCCAATACACAGGCTATCGTAGCTATACACCAATGAACACACATATACAAATGCCCCTTGGAGACTCCCAGCCGGACACCAATGAGGTACAGCAGACCCTTAGGCACAAGTGAGTGATACAATTCTCTCCCCTGATCCTGCAGCCCCATGGAGACTCCTATACTGACCAAGAAGTTCCACCAAGCCCCTAAGTCCCTCCAGCAAGTAGGGCCTACTGATGAGCATGTCATCTGGAAGAGACTTTTTTTGCACTCTTGCGCACCTGTCCGCATCCCCAGCAGGTCAGCAGCCTCCTGGAACTTAATGGCAAATGGTTCCAGCGATAGAATAAACAATAGGGGGGATAGCGGGCAGCCCTGTGGAATCCCTTGGTGTAACTCGTACACCTCTGTCAGTCAGCCATTCACCAGGAGGCGGACCCGTGGTCGCTCATATAGCGCCTGTACCCATCCTACAAAATGTTCTTCCGGCCCGAACTGTGGCAGAACCCAGAACAGATAGTCGCAGACCACCTGGTCAAACACCTTCTCGGTGTCAAGACTCACCACCACTGCTTCCTGTCTGGAAGGGCAGTGCTGACAAAACATTGTTAGTGCTTGCACCAGATGGCTCACCATGCTGCACCCCTTCACAAAGCCCACCTAATCCAGATGGACTAGACTAGGAACCACTGCCCCCAGGTGCCATGCCAGCACCCCGGCCAAGATTTTAAGATCCTGATTAAGTAGCGATATGGACCGATATGCATCAGCCCTCTCTGGGTCCTTACCAGGCTTAGGCAGAAAGACCACCAGCACATGATTTGCCATCCCCTCCCATATGCTGCCTTCCCCATGTCCTGTAGTGGGGGAGGCCACAGCTGCCCCAAGATTTTGTAGAACTCAGGGCTTAAACTGTCTGGGCCTGGAGCCTTCGCCTGATGCAGGCGAGAATCTCCTCCACCGTTATCGGCTTATCCAGTGAAGCCCGGTCCTCTGTGCTGAGTTGCGGCAGTGACAGAGTCCAGAAAAATTCCTTCCGTGCCCAAGGGACGCACCTGGTAGATGGATTGAAAACATTCCATAAATATGCTCACAATCGCCCGAGTGTCCACGGCCAGGGTGCCATCTGTATTGCGCAGCCATGTGACAGTATGCCTGACCCTGTAGTGCTTGATTAGTTTGGTCAGAAGCCTTCCGGATTTAGTCCCCCATTGGTAAAGTTTATATTTATATATCCTAATGCTCTGCAAAGCCCGCTGTTGCAGCAGGGTGTTTACCTTGTTACGCTGTTCCTGGAGCAGCTTTTTATGCATCGCCATTCCCAAGGCTATATACTGGGCATGACATCTTCGGAGTTCCTGGAGCTCCAGCAAGAACCTCTGTCCTTGCTGCCACCACTTATGTCTCACAAAACTAAGAATGCGACCCCTCAGCACCACCTTGGCTGCCTCCCAATAGGTTATGGGCCCCACCTCAGCCATATTATTCTCTGCCACATAATCTTGCCAACAGGTATGAAGGAACTGACAGGATCTTGGATTCACACAGGATTCATCCTCCAGATCCAGTCCCCTTGCTCCCTGGACACCACATGTATTGCGGCGTGGTCAGAGATCAGCTGGGGATGAATGTCGCCCTGCACAAGCTTCCCAAAGAGGTGCTCTGACAGAAGCAGATAATCGATACGTGCATGAGATTTGTGAGGTCTGGAGTAATGTATATATTCGGAATCAGTCGGATGGAGGGTACGCCACCCGTCAATGAGCTCCAACTCCTGACAGAGGAAGTTTATTCCCCTGATATTCTGCCCTCTGGCCACCCACCGTGGGGGCCAGCAGTCAATCGTGGGATCCATCACCATGTTAAAGTCCTCCCCCCCCCCTCCCCCCCGATCAGAGAGTATTCGGATTGGTCCACCAGCTTCACCAGCAGCTCCACAAAGAAGGAATGCCGGTACAGGTTCAGCACATAGATGCTGCACAACACCACCTTTTTCCCCTGAAGAACACCCTACACGGGTATGAAGCGGCCCTCAGCATCCTGCAACACATTGATAAGGCAGGCAAAGAGAGAATTCGAGAAGAAGCTTGCTGCGGAAGCAAAAACGCGAAATAAAGACCTTTTCAAGTACATCCGTAGCAAAAAACCTGTGAGAGAGTCAGTTGGTCCATTAGATGATAAAGGGGTTAAAGGAGCACTAAGAGGCGACAAGGCGATAGCGGAGAGACTGAATGAATTCTTTGCTTCGGTCTTTACTGAGGAAGATGTAGGGATGTTACCCATGACTGAAGTGGTATTTAAAGGTGCGGAAGAATTGAAGGAAATATCGATACATCGGGAAGATGTATTACAACTATTAGATAAACTGAAGAGTAGCAAATCACCTGGGCCGGATGGTATACATCCAAGGGTGTTGAAAGAACTGAAATATGAGATTGCAGACCTGCTATCAGTAATCTGTGAACTATCATTAAAATCATCTCTAATACCTGAAGATTGGAGGATCGCCAATGTAACACCAATTTTTAAAAAGGGTTCCAGGGGTGATCCGGGAAACTACAGACCAGTGAGCCTGACGTCAGTACCAGGAAAAATGGTAGAAACCATCATAAAGAATAAAATTACTCAGCATGTAGATAGTCACAACCTAATGGGAGACAGCCAACATGGCTTTAGACAAGGAAGATCTTGTCTTACTAATCTGTTATGTTTTTGAAGGAGTGAATAAACAGGTGGACAAAGGTGAGTCAGTTGATATTGTGTATCTGGACTTTCAGAAAGCCTTTGACAAGGTCCCTCATGAGAGACTTTTGGCAAAACTAAAGAGTCATGGGATAGGAGGCAGTGTACTATTGTGGATCAGGAACTGGTTAAAAGATAGAAAGCAGAGGGTAGGGCTAAATGGCCAATTTTCCCAATGGAGAAAGGTGAATAGTGGTGTACCCCAGGGATCTGTGCTAAGTCCGCTGCTTTTTGACATATTCATAAATGACTTGGAAAGTGGAATAACGAGTGAGGTTATCAAATTTGCAGATGACACAAAACTATTTAAAGTTGTTAAAACCCAAGAGGATTGTGAAAAATTGCAAGAGGATCTTGATAAATTGGAAGACTGGGCATCAAAATGGCAGATGAAATTTAATGTGGACAAGTGCAAGGTTATGCACCTAGGGAAGAACAACCCAAACTATGGTTACACGATGCAAGGTTCCACATTAGGAACCACCACCCAGGAAAAAGATTTAGGCGTCATTGTGGATACCATGTTAAAACCCTCGGCCCAGTGTGCAGCGGCGGCCAAGAGAGCAAATAGAATGCTAGGTATGATAAGGAAAGGAATGGAAAATAAAACAAAAGATATTATAATGCCTCTATATCATTCCATGGTGAGACCGCACCTTGAATATTGTGTGCAATTCTGGTCGCCGTATCTTAAAAAGGATATAGCGATTTTAGAAAAGGTTCAGAGAAGAGCCACCAAAATGGTAAAGGGGATGAAAGGATACTCCTATGAAGAAAGGCTAAAAAGGTTAGGGCTCTTTAACCTGGAAAAGAGACGGCTGAGGGGAGATATGATAGAAGTCTATAAATTAATGAACGGAGTGGAACGGGTAAACGTAGATCGATTGTTTACGTTATCAGAATATAGAAAGACTAGGGGACATGCAATGAAGCTACAGGGTAAACTATTTAAGACTAATAAAAGAAAATATTTTTTCACTCAACGTGTAATCAAACTCTGGAATTTGTTACCGGAGGATGTAGTAAAGGCTGTTAGTGTAGCTGGGTTTAAAAAAGGTTTGGACAAGTTCCTGGAGGAAAGGTCCATAAACCATTATTAAGACATGACCAAAGATATCAATGCTTGACCCAGTACAAGCATTGTGGAACTTGTGTCCCTTGGGGAAACTGCTAGGTACGTATGACCTAGATTGGCCACTGTTGGAAACAGAATACTGGGCTTGATGGACCTTGGTCTGACCCAGTATGGCATATCTTATGTTCTTATGTTCTTATGTAACACCCTATGGGTTTCAAATGTGATCCGCTTCCCAAGTAATATGGCGACCCCCTCATTGCCGGGATGTGTAGGCCGCAAAGTGGACTTCACATTCTCATCCCCTCTTAAGCTTTGCATTTTCCCAGTCCATGAGGTGTTTCCTGCAAGACGGCAACATCAACCGCCAGCTTATGTAAATAGGTAAGGGTCTTCTCCCTTTTAACTGGGGAGTTAAAGCCACTAATATTCATGGTGAATATTTTGACTTCAGCCAATACACAGGCTATACACCAATGAACACACATATACAACTGCCCGTTGGAGACTCCCAGCCGGACGCCAATGAGGTACAGCAGACCCTTAGGCACAAATGAGTGATACAATTCTCTCCCCTGATCCCGCAGCCATTCAGCAATGCCTGTCCTCTCCCCACACCGTGGTCCCCATCCCTTGGAGAATGTCCCCTACTCAACCCTAATCCCCCACCTCCCCTCCCTGCCCACCCCACTCTCCCCCCCCCCCCCCATATTTCCCAGAGATTCCCCAGAGCCATGCACCCATGCACTCCAGCCCAACAACATCCTCCCCCCATTCACATGCCACACCCCCCCCCCCCATACTCACGGCTCCCATTCTCCCGCCTCCTACATCCTAGTGCCCTTCTCCATTAACTTTTCCCCATTCCCCACTCCAGAGAGCTCACCCTTGCCACCCACAAGCCACCCTGTCTTGCATCCCAAACACCACAACAGTGTTAGAATCAACAATATTAATAACAGTGTCAACAGCCACTAACAGTCTAACAAACGTTGGCTGCACCAGCCATGAGTACCATCCCCCCATCTCCGGAGGATCAATCCCACTGCAATGCCGCCGCTCACCAAACTCCTGCGAAGGCAAGCCGCAGCTGCCCCATCCAGGGCTGCCATTTCCACTCCACTAGGTGACACCCAGGCCAGATACCGAAGGCACGGCAACTCTCCAAAAACCTCATGGTCGCCAGCAGAGTCAAGAGTGCAGGCAACGTTCCATGGTTCTCCACACAAAGCCAGGCCTGCGCTGGTTGCGCGGCGACCGGGGACTGTAAAGCTGAAAAAGTTTGATTTTTGAGTTCAAGCTCCACCGACCGCCTGTGAGTTCCCCACACCGGCCTGCCGCAGAGGTTGAGAAACTTGTGGCCGTCCTCCACAGTACTGAGATAAATGGTTGCCCTGCCAATGTAAAACTTTTAACTTGTGGGGAAACTTAATGACAAACTTAATTCCCTGCCAGTGCTGGGTATTGCAAACAGGCATGAACTCCCACCTCTTCAAGGCCACCCTGGCATAGTAATCATTGAAAAGCAGGATTCGGCTGTTCTCATACTCCAGGGATTTTCACTGCCGGGAGGCTCTCATAATTTTTTCCTTGTCGGTCCAAACAAGGTAGCGAGCTACACGGCTTGAAACCAAAATCCATCTGAGGCCTCACATGGTGGGCCCTTTCACACCCTCAGGCTGCTCTTTCTCCCTGCAGTCCCAAGACATTGGAGAGCCACTGCTCAAAGAACTCATTGAACTTGGCATTGGTCAGAGAGTCACTCAGTCCTACCTCACGCAAGTTATTTTGCCTTGACCTATTCTCTTGGTCCTCCAGCCAGTCAATAAGCTGCTGGTGCTCAGTTACCACCTGGGCAACCTGCCCTATGAGGCGCTCCATGATGGACTCCTATGCTGCCACTCTCTGTTCAACCTCCGTCAGTCTTTGAAGGTGAGCCTTGAACTATTCCTTTCTCCAGGACCAAGCAGAAAGTCAGTCCTCACATATGGGTGTCATCGGCACTGATGAAGCCCCAGCGGAGCATTTCCCCAGCTTTCTATGAAAGCCTTTGGGAATGCAGGCACGTATGCGCGGTTCCCTTCCCGCCTAAAGGTGCCATCTTACCTCAGTCTCTTTTTTTCTGTGAAGCCCACCGGACATGTGTCCCGTTTTTCCCAGTTAAAATTAGATTTTTCAGCAATTTTTTTTGCTCTTTTTCTTCCAGTTCGACGCCGGTTCCCCTACCACCGGGTTCGGTACACCGGTATCGAGCCTGATTCCTCTTTTTTGGTTTTTGCCCTTCGTGGCTGGCGTTTGCGCCCTTTCTCTTTTTCCCTGGAAGGCCGGTCTTTTGACCTCGCGGGGACTCTTTTTTCCCCGATGGCTTCCAGTGGTTTTAAGAAGTGTGATTGGTGTAAGAAACTAATGTCTCTCACCGACACACACGACTGCTGCCTTTGGTGCCTCGGCCCCGACCACGATCCTAAGTCGTACGGGGCCTGTGGAAAAATGTCTTCCAAGGCACTACGAAGTCGCCAGCAGCAAAAGGAAAGGCTTTTCTCGGACTCAGCCTCCGGCCGGGCCCAGACCTTGTCTGAGGCCTCGACATCTCGGGATTCCGATCCCGAGCGCCGTCGAAGCTCCTCGGACAGGGGGTCCCCCGACCGGGAACGCAAGAGGAAGAAACAGCTTGCAAGGGCGTCATCAGAAGAGGTCCCTGGCTCCTCGAGGGCCAGGTCTTAGACCCCCGACCGTTGCCCCGGGCCTCTGGAACCGGAGAAGCCTGCCAAAGTTCCTCGTGTGGAGCTGGAGTCTGCTGGACACGTAAGCCCCGTAGTCCTCGTGGACTCTCCTCCCAGGGAGCTGACGTCGGGCCCGGCGCCGCCGGGGCCTAAGTCGGTGGCTGCTGCGTCTCCCGAGCTGAGTCTCAGGATGACAGCCTTGGAGAGCAGAATGTCTGCCTTCATGGAGCAGTAGCGGGCACTGATGGCCAGCCTGTCTGGCGCATCTGCCCCGACCACCGGGACATCGACGTCATAGTCGACCCTGGAGACCGAGCCGATACTCGAGTCCATCGTGGCTCGGAGTCGACCTCGGTCACGGTCCCCCTCGACCTCCCGTTCAGGACTGAGGGCGTCGACGCCGGTGCTTCCGGCGTCGGGGCGGGTGCTCCAGGGCCCCGCGGGGTCGGACCCCGACTCTTCCTCGGATGAGTTGGCTTGGGAGACGGAGGACGAGGAGTCTGACACCTTTAAGCCTCGGTGCGTCCCTTCGGACTCACCGCAGTCTGAGCCCCGGAGTAGGTCCCCTCCGGAGGACACCCGGTTCTCGGAGTTCATCCAGGATATGGCCACTGCCTTGGCTATTCCGGCAGATCCCGAGGAAGAGCCTCGAGCTGAAGAGCTCGAGGCGCTGCAGTATGACTCTCCTCCGAAGGAGGCCTTTACTGTCCCGGTTCCTCCGATGCTGGAACGGCTCCTCTTCCGTATGTGGGAGGCACCGGCCTCGGCACCGGTTCTTAGCAAGCGAGTCGATTCGATCTATTGGCTCCGTAAGAGCCCTGGTTTTCAGAAAGCACAGCTACCACACCATTCCATGGTTGTGGAATCGGCCATGCATCGTCTGAAAAGTCAGAAGATGCACTCCGCGGTGCCTCCTGGCAGGGAGGCCCGAAACCTAGATGGCGTCGGTAGAAAGTGTTTTCAGGGCTCGATGCTTGCTTGTCGTGTCCAGTCTTACCAGCTGTACATGGGCATGTACTTGCGGGATCTGGCCAAGGAGTTGGCCGGATTCTCTGCTGGACTCTCCGGGGAACCCTTGCAGAGATTTAAGTCCTTGTCCTCGGGGATTCAGGACTGCTCGAAGTTCATGTCCCGCGCCGCCTACGATGGCTTCGAGGCTTCGGCCCGAGTTGCGGCAGCCAGCATTGCGGCTCGACGCCAGGCATGGCTGCAGTCATCGGACCTCGAGCCATGGGTTCAGGACAAGTTGGTCGATGTCCCTTGCCGAGGTGAAAACCTGTTTGGCAAGCCCATGACCGAGAAGGCCGCTCAGCTCGAGAACGAGCACCTCACCCAGACAAGGCTGTCGAGGAAGACCTCTGCCCCTTCTCATAAAAAGAAGGGCTCGGGTAAAAAGACCTTTTACCCGAGGAAGGGCACTGCCTACAAACAGTACCCACAATATCAGGCTGCCCAAGCTGCCCCCCAGGGTCAGCAAGCCAAGGGCCAGGGTAATGGGCCCCGTAGGCAGAGGGCCCCCAAGCCTCCGGTCCCTGCTACTACTCAGCAGGGTGGGGCTTTTGACTCCTTGAGCATAGCCTCTCCTCCACTGCTCTCCCAACCCTGCACAGGAGGTCGTCTCGCCTTCTTTGCCCACCAGTGGCCCCTTATCACCGGGGACAGTTGGGTGCTAGACATCATCCACAGGGGATATGCCCTCCATTTCCACCATCTGCCACCCCCATATTTTCCAGGGGAGCCTCCAAGGCCTCCTCTGCACACAGACCTTCTCCGTCAGGAGCTTCAGGATCTGTTGGTGGACAGGGCGGTGGAGCCTGTGCCTCCCCACTTGCAAGGTCACGGATTCTACTCCAAGTATTTCCTGGTGCCCAAAAGGACCGGTGGCCTTCGCCCCATTCTGGACCTCAGGAACCTCAACAAGTTCCTAGTGAAAGAAAAGTTCAAGATGCTTACTCTTGGAACCCTTCTGCCCACCTCCAGAGGGAGATTGGCTATGCTCCTTAGATCTAAAGGATGCGTACACTCACATCCTCATTCATCCAGACCACAGAAAGTACTTAAGGTTCATCGTGGGAGGAAACCATTATCAGTACAGAGTGCTGCCTTTCGGCCTCACCTCCGCCCCCAGAGTCTTTACAAAGTGCTTAGCAGTGGTGGCAGCCTACCTGAGAAATCAGGGCATCTTTGTCTTCCCCTATCTGGACGACTGGCTCATCAGGGGTCAGACAGGTCAGGAGGCCAATCAAGCCACCCTCAGGACCATTGCTCTTCTGCAATGCCTGGGGTTTGTCATAAACTTCGCAAAGTCCACTTTGCTCCCTTCCCAGAACTTGGAGTTCATAGGGGCAAGGTTGGATTCTCTCCTAGCAAAGGCATTCTTGCCAGAAAACAGAGCCCCAAGGTTGATGGCCTTGGCAAGTCAGTTTCTCAGCAGGTCCCTGGTCTCTGCCAGACTCTGCCTGCGGCTTCTAGGCCACATGGCTTCGACAGTACATGTGACCCCCAATGCCAGGCTCCATATGAGGCCTGCACAGTGGTGCCTTCGGACTCAGTGGTCACAGGCCACAGGCAGCCTCGGAGACAGGATAAGGGTGTCCAGACCATTTCTGCACTCCCTCAACTGGTGGCTACACCCACCCAATCTGCTGAAAGGGGAGCCCTTTCAGATTCCAGGTTACACAGTGATACTAACAACAGATGCCTCCCAGCAAGGCTGGGGAGCGCATTGTCTGGGCAAGTGCACCCAGGGCCTCTGGTCTCCCTGGGAAGCTGCACAGCAGATCAATCTCCTCGAACTCAGAGCTATTCGATTAGCACTCAAAGCTTTCACTCCTACCCTGGCTCAACAGTCTGTCCTGATTCAGACAGACAACCAGGTTGCCATGTTTTATGTGAACAAACAGGGCGGAACTGGGTCCAGGATCCTTTGTCGGGAAGCTCAGGACCTTTTTTCTTTTGCCTTCAAGCACAACATGCTCCTCAGGGCTGTGTACCTTCCAGGCCAGGACAACTACCTGGCAGACAGGTTAAGCAGAATACTGCAGCCCCACGAGTGGCAGCTGCATCCTTCAGTGGTTCAGATGATCTTCCTGAAATGGGGTCTCCCTTTGATGGATCTCTTTGCCAGCCCCATGAACAAGCAACTGCCAAAGTTCTGCTCCAGGCAACCACATCCTCTGCGGATAGCAGCGGATGCTTTTCTGATATCTTGGTCTCAGGGCCTCCTCTATGCGTTTCCTCCCACGCCCTTGGTGGCCCGAACCCTATTCAAGATTCTCCAGGACAAGGCCTCGGTCCTGCTGATAGCTCCCAGGTGGCCGAGACAGCCTTGGTTTCCTCTTCTGCTTCAACTGGCGGTAGATCCTCCACTGCCTCTGGGGTTGCAACCCGACCTTCTCACACAGGATCAGGGTTCCCTTCTGCACCCCAATCTCAAATCTCTCAATTTGATGGCCTGGAGGCTGCAAGGGTAGTTTTGGCTCCCTGGGGCCTTCCTCAGGAAGTTGAGGAGGTTGTCCTAGCCTCTAGGAAACAGTCCACTAGGAAAACCTATGCTCTCAAGTGGAAGAGGTTTTCTGTGTGGTGTCACCTACGTACAGAGGATCCTTTCTCCTGTACTGTGCCAGTAGTTCTTCAGTACTTACTGCACTTATCCAATCAGGGACTTAAGTCCAATTCTGTTCGGGTCCACCTCTCAGCTCTAGCAGCTCACCACTCCATGGTAGAGGGGCAATCTCTATCTGGTCACCCCTTGGTGTCCCGCTTTCTCAGGGGCTTGCTTTTGCTCAAGCCTCCCATCCGTCCTCCTGCCCCTGAGTGGGAGCTGAATGTGGTCTTGCAGCAACTGACTCGCCCACCTTTTGAGCCGATGGCTACTTGTCCACTACGCTTCCTCTCCTGGAAGACACTCTTCCTGATAGCCCTTACCTCGGCTAGGCGAGTAAGTGAGCTTCAGGCCCTGGTCTCTGATAGGCCTTACACCAGGATTTATAGGAACAGGGTAGTCCTCAGGACTCATCCCAAGTTCCTCCCTAAGGTTGTCTCCTCTTTCCACCTCAATCAGGAGGTGGTTCTTCCAACATTCTTACCTAGGCCTCATGCTAGCCAGGCTGAAGCAGTCCTGCATACCCTGGACTGTAGGAGGGCCTTATCCTTCTACCTTGACCGTACGCAGGGGCATAGAAGGGCTACTCAGCTCTTCGTATCGTTTGACCCCAATAAGTTGGGGTTAGCTGTGTCCAAGCGTACCTTGTCCGTCTGGGTGGCTGACTGTATCACCTGGGCTTACAAGGCGGCTGACCTTCCTTTGCAGGGTAGGGTCACGGCCCATCGTGTCAGGGCAATGGCTGCCTCAGTGGCTCATCTCCGCTCTGTGCCCTTGGTAGACATCTGCAGGGCTGCAACTTGGTCTTCCAGCCAGACATTTGCGGCCCATTACTGCCTGGAGAGGGAGTCCCGTAGGGACAGTGCTTTTGGCCAGGCAGTACTCCAGAATCTCTTTGAGGTTTAGGCAACTCCTGCCCTCCTGCCCTCTGTTGGGCCACCGGTGGAGGTTGTGTCCTTGAAAAGCCTTTCTTTGCTGCTGAGACTAGAGGGAGTTCTCTTGTTCAGCCTGGGTTCCTCGGTAGCCCAGAGCTTGGGAGTCACCCATATGTGAGGACTGACTTCCTGCTTGGTCCTGGAGAAAGAGTAGTTACTCACCTTTAACAGGTTTTCTCCAGGAGCAGCAGGAATCGGTCCTCACAACCCTCCCTCCTCCCCTTGGAGTTGCAGTTGTACATAGTTTATTTTTCATTTTTATGTGCTGTTCTTAGCTATGTCATTTGACTGAGGTAAGATGGCACCTTTAGGCGGGAAGGGAACCGCGCATGCGTGCCTGCATTCCCAAAGGCTTTCATAGAAAGCTGGGGAAATGCTCCGCTGGGGCTTCATCGGCGCCGATGACACCCATATGTGAGGACTGATTCCTGCTGCTCCTGGAGAACACCTGTTACAGGTGAGTAACTACTCTTTATGTCATCCACCATTAATTGTATTATTTAAATAGTCCTCTAGTGTGATGGAGACCGCTTTAGAGATCTCCATCACTAGATCGCCAGTGTGCATTGGGCTGACTCAAAGGACTCGACGGCCATTTTATGTGCCGGGCTGGGGTGCTTCACTGGCCAGGCCTTCAGCGATCTTTTGGGCTTACAATGTGGACTCTGCACAAGCCTCTCTGCTTCAGTGCAATGGCACTATCCATGCTCCCTTTCAGCAATTGTCTTTGTAATCTGAAGCAGTAATGAGTCCATTTTTTGCTGATTTTAAAGCCTTAATAGGGAGCTCTATTCTGCCATGTCCATCTCTCTGTCGTGCATCACGTGACCCTCGAGTGTGCAGTTTTCCTGCTAGATGAGAAAGTCAAAAGACTGTTAGATTGCCTGGTGCTGTTCTGTGTGCAGTAGGCTCCCAGAGTCTAGAATTATCTTCAGCTCCTCAGACTGATGGCAGTGACCATAAAGATAGTGCCATGGGTGCAGGCCCACATGCAACCACTACGGTGGTCCTTGCTGGTTTGGTGGTCCCCAAGTTCTTAGCAGTTTGAGCGCAGGCTCCTGCTCACATTGATGGTGAAGTCCAGCCTGTAGTGTTGGTAGCAGGCCTGTCATCTGAGGAAGGGCATGCCGCTGGACGATTTCTCCTGGATCCTGCTGATGATGGATGCCAGTCTCTTAGCCCAAGGCTGTTGGAACCACAGGGAAGCGGTGTTGTCCATCAACCGCCTCAAGGTGAGGGCCATCAGATTGACTCTTCTGCATTTCTTGTGCCTGGTCGAGGGCAGGGCAGTTTGAGTGTTTTTGAATTGCCACAGTGATGACTTATGTCAATCAGCAAGATAGCACAAGGAGTCCCGGAGTAGCTCTAGAGATGGCTCTCCTGTTTGCCTGGGCAGAGAAGAATCTCCTGGCCTTGTCAGCTCAGCACATTGCTGGAGTGAACAGTGTGGAAGCAGACTTCCTCGGCCGGCACTCTCTGGATCCTGGAGAGTGGAGGTTTAGTCAGGAGGCATTTCAGTTGAATCTGCTCTACTGGGATTGCCCCAAACTGGATATGATGGTGACCTGCTCTAATGGCAAAGCCTGCCACTTCTTCAATTGCCACATGGAGGCAGGGTCCAAAGGCATTGACACCCTGACCCAGCCTTGGCTAAGTCAGTTCTTCCTGTACCTGTTTCCTCCATGGCCCCTAGTGGATCGTGTGATTCGGTGTATAGAGCACCACCCAGGCAGGATTGTTCTGGTGGCACCGAATTAGCTGAGGATAGTGTGGTTTGGAGATCTGATGCAGCTCCTGCAGGTGCCTCCTCTTTGGTTGCCTCTGTCTCGGGGCCTGTTACGGCAGGGACCGATCTCCCTGGAGGACCCAGTTCCCTTCTTGCTTATGGCTTGGCTCATGAAAGGAGATGGCTAGCACATAAAGGTTACTCTCCGGTGGTGGTCTCCACTTTGTTCAGAGCCCAGAGGAGGTCTACTAGGCTCCCATACATATGGATCTGGTGCCTCTTTGAGCGATGGTGTGGCACTCAGCAGTTGGCTCCTGCGGCGGCCAAGGTGCCATCTCTGCTGGCCTTCCTACAGGATGGCCTGGAAAAGGGCCTCTCCCTTAGTTCCATGAAAGTTCAGGTAGCAGCTCTGGCCTGTTTCCGAGGTTCAATGGCTGATAAGTCTCTAATCTTGCACCTGGACATCTTGTGCTTTCTCCAGGGGGTTCAATGTCTGTGTCTTCCCCTCCAGACTGGAGTCCCTTCCTAGGATCTAAGTCTTGTGCTCAGGGCCCTGATGGTGGCACCCTTTGAGCCGTCAACACATGCTACTTTAAAGGATTTGACCCTCAAGACGGTCTTCTTGGTCACAATTTGCTCTGTGAGGCAGATCTCCGAGCTGCAGGTTCTGCCTTGCTGGGATCCTTATCTGTCTTTTACACAGGAGGCCATTTCTATTCGGCCTGTGCCTTCCTTCTTGCCTAAGGTACTTTCTCCCTTTCACGTAAACCAGGTGGTTTGCCTGCCCTCCCTCTCTAAGGAGCAGTGCCGGGGGAGGACCTACACCTTGTGGATGTCCAGAGGGTGCTTCTTTGGTATTTGGAGGTTACAAATTCCTTTCACAAGTCTAACCATCTTCTTGTGCTGTTTGCCAGCCCATGCAAGGGTGAGGCGGCAGCTGAGTCAACCTTGGGGCACTGGATTAAGGAGGCCATTACCTTGGCGTATATGTTGTGGAACCAGCCAGTTCTGGAGGGTTTGCATACCCATTCTACCTGAGCACAAGCATCCTTGTGGGCGGAGCGGAGCTTGGTAGCTCCTAATGATATTTGTCGGGCAGAGACGTTGGCATCAATTTCTACTTTTGTCAGGCGGCACGGCCTTTGGCTCAAGGGTTTTGCAAGCTGCTGTGTCTTCTTCCTGCCCAGTGGAGTTGTAGCTTTGGTACATAGCACTTGTTTGGACTTGTCTAGCAGGACGATATGGAAGGTGACATTTTACTTACCAGTTAATGTCCTTTCCTTGAGTCCTACTAGACCAGCCCTGGGCCCGCCCCTGGAATTGTATTGCTTTGTTCTTCTGCTGCAGTACCCTTGTGTCCGCTATGATTTTGTATTTGGCTCTGCAGATTCATCTTATACTGACAGCCTTCTGTTTATGCTTTCCTGTACTTAGTTCTCTACTGTTTCTTTACTCATTATTGCCCACGTTGAAGTTGTGTGAGGCTTACCATGTTTCTCCCATATGCTTTGGGATGAATACTGAAGGAACATCTGGTGGCTGAGGTGAACAGAGGCACGGGAGTGATGTCTTTAAAATCTGGGCTTTTCATTAGTTCTTTATCTCTACCAATCTGCTGGTAGGGAAACACACCCACTTGTCTGGACTGGTCTAGCAGGACTCAAGGAAAGGACATTAACTGATAAGTAAAATGTCACCTTGTAGGTGTGTTTTGCACATCTGCATTGTGGCTGCTAATTTTCAAATGAAAACAATGCAGACCTTAGCTTTGAAATAGGCTGCAATGTACACAGACCATAAGAGCTGTTCAAAATTACCATTTAAGCTATAAGTAGATTAGTTTTAGTTGATATAACAAAGATAAAATATTAATAGGAAAGTTGTGTGTGGACTTTAATCTATATCAACTTTATTGCTTTCAGTTGTATCGCCATGGTGACCGAAGCCCAATTGAAGCCTACCCGACTGATCCATACAAAGAAGATACTTGGCCACAAGGATTTGAACAACTTTCAAAGGTTTGGCTTTCCTTGCAAATATCAGTATGTGGCGTCAATGGGCTTTTCCAAGTTTTATAATTCATGTAAATTTGCTGAATTTGCAAATGCTGAAAGATGTTTACTGAAAGCCTCAGTTAAAGAGAAATGAGATGAGACGAAGCAAATTTGAACTAAGGATCTATGGACCCCTTTTACTAACACTTAGCTCCAGCTATCTGCTCCATTGCTTATTTTATTCCTATGGGCTGTCACTGTGTGGCAGTTAGCACGTACTAAATGTTAGTAAAAGGAGCCCTAATTCATCTCTGGGTTTCCTCTCATTTTTTGTGCCTTTTAGCCAAACCTTGGCAATCAATCCAAACTATTTGTGCACTATGACTTTATTCAGCAAAGAAGGCTGCATCAGCCAATCACTTTAACCTAGGGGTTCTCAACCCAGTCCTCGGGACACACCTAACCAGTCAGATTTTCAGGATAATCAATGAACATGTATGAGAGAGATTTGCATACAGTGGAGGCAGTGCATGCAAATCTTTCTCATGCCTATTCATTGTGTCCCGAAGACTGGGTTGAGAACCCCTGCTTTAACCCCTTCAGCCTTTTCCAGTGAGCAAAGCTTGCATGTGCAGCTGCATACCAGTCACACAAATCTCAAAAGTCTTTGATGAAAATCGGAATAACAGACTACACTGTAACGTGCAAGTAATGATGTGATTAGTATGTGTGTGTTGGGGAGATCCTGTTATACCATAAGTACATTTTATTTCCATATATGAAGTGCACTATTTAATAAGAACTTTTTGGTTTAACACAAACCCATTTTATTGTCCATAACGACTGTCATCCAAATTGGTATCTAGTGATTTTTTTAAGACAAATCTTTGTAAATTTTACTGAAAATAAGACAAAAATTGGAGTTTACTCTGATCTTTTTAAGACAGATTTTCTTACAACCTGACTGTCACATGTGGGGCGCAATATTTAAAGGAATTTTAATTGGTAAACACATTCATCCACAGAAAAAGCTGTTTGAATATTGTTCCATACCCCCACCCCCTTACAGAGAAAAGTATGCATGCTGTCCACCGGGCACATCATTTTTCATGTAGATGATGGAGGCAAATTTGGGGCCAGGAGCAAGGGCAGGACAGGCTGGGGAAATTATGCCCAGGGATTTCATTTTGAAATTCCTGTATCTGTCTTCTGCTTTTCCCTTCAAACTTGTTTGTGCCTGCAAATTGTTCCATGTTAAAGTTTCCCTGATATGCTCCTGCTGGCAAATTTTTAAAGGGAAACACAATGGTGAGGTTCATTAAAAAAAAAAACATACTTGTATCTCTACAGGTACCAAGTACTTGTGGGGCTACAAGAATCCAGAATTGCACTCATACTGTTTACCATTTTGGCAAAAAGATGTTCACATGATTTTATTGTGTCTTTATAGTATATTTATTTATTTACAAAATACAAATCACATAATTAAAATGTAAAATATACAATACGTTAAAAGTCCCAAATAGACTTCCGGTGACGTCAGGGAATCGGATGGCGGTGAGCTAGAAGAGCTCAGCCACTACAGCCTGCCCTAACGATTAAAAAACAGAGCGGCAGAGGTGGCAAGGAGGCAGTAAAGATGGGGGGAATGAAGCGGTAATACCCCCGAAGTAAGAGGCAGTGGGAGCGGAGAGCGCACATACCCCACACAAGCAGCCGCGGTGGTGGGAGGCGATGGAGCGCCAAGCCACGTGGCAACAAAGAGAGGCCTTGAGGAGCGGGAAGAGCCAGTGCCGATAAGTGAAGTGGCCGGGAGCCGCGGCAGAGTAAGGCGGCCTCCAAAGAGCGGCGAGAGATGTCTGGAGGGAGAGGAGCAGGCTGACGAGATTCGGCGGAAAGCAGCTGGGCCAGAGGTGATCCAGCCACAGAGTGTGCTGACCGGGAGCAGCAGAGAGAGGAGGAGGTGAGCTGGAGGTGAGCGGTTGCTGAGCCTGGGGTGAGAGGCAGCCAAGGCTGGAGAGTGAAACTGAGCCGGTGAGACACGGACAGAGATCCTGGTGAGCGGTGAATGAGCTGGTGAGAAGAGCTGTGCAGCCAAGTCAGTTGCAGGAAGGGAAGGAGAAGAGACAGCATATTCAGACTACCCAGGGAGCGACAGGGCTGAAGGAGCAGTGGTACAGAGGCAGAGTGGACCAGCCTAAAAACCACGCACCAGGCCACAATGTGGGAGATCAGACGAGTCGGAGCAGAAGCTGGGGGAGAGCGCAGCGAGCCCAGGGAGACAGAACCAAAGTGGGGGACCAGCAGAGTCAAAAGTGAAGGACAGAGGGTCCGGTGTTGAATACTGCTGACATAAAACCCCACGTGGAAGAGAAGAAGAGAGTTAGTAGGCAAAGAGGTGGATATCTGCTGAGGGGAACCACTAAAACAAAACATGGAAAAGACAAAGAGAGAAGGGGCAGTGAAGAAGAAACTGGCAGAGTTCTGCTCCTCGTACGTGCCAGCAAGAGGAGGAAAAGAGGGCGAAAAGGCGGGACAGATAGGGGGGACCTCTCACCGGTGTACGAGGAAGAGACAGAAGGAGAGGAATGTGCGGGAATGGCAGAGAAAATTTAAGAGGTGGCTTATGGAGCTGAAGGAAGAGTTAAAGGAAGAAATTGGAGGAGTTAAAAATGAGTTGAAAGAGACGCTGCAATCAATAAAGCAAGACATCATGGACCTGGGAGAGCGGGTAGAGGAGGCAGAGAATCAAGTGGAGCAGCATGGAGCAGTGGTGGAGCGGATCCAGCAAGAATGGGAGGAGCTGCGGGAAGCACAAGAAGAACTGAAGGCAAAGACGGAAGACCTGGAGGACCACTCGAGAAGATGTAACATTAGAGTGCGGGGGGTCCCGGAAGTACCTAAATATAGGAACAGCGAAGAGGTGGTTCAAAAAATATTTGGAGAAATCTTAAAGTAGAGAGGCTGCACAGAAGAGGAAGACGCACTCCAGATAAAAATAGAGAGAGCTCATCGAGGGCTGGGACCCATAAGGGACAATCACCCACGGAACATTGTAGTCTGTCTGGCCTCCTACAAGCTGAAAGAACGCATACTGGGAGCGGCAAGAAAGCTCAGACACGTCCAATGGGACTGAAACAAACTGGAGCTGTTTCAGGACTTGTCTCAGGGGATGCTGCAGCGTAGACGAGAGATAAGAGGTCACAGCCTACTTGAGAAGGGCTGACCTGAGATATAAGTGGCTGTTCCCGTTTGGACTCTTGATTACGGTGCAAGGGTGGTCGAGGAAAGTAAAGACTTGTGCAGAAGCGTGGAAAGCGCTGAGAGACTTGGGAGCTGAGAATCTGCCGGAGGTAGCCCGCAGTCCGGTAAAGCCATCAGAAGTCGCTGCCAATACAAGTATGGCGGAGAGCTCCAGGTGGCACAGAGCAGCAGAGGGGGGTCAGAGGTTGGCGAGACTGGCCAAGGAGTGACTGCGGGAGAAGGAGAGTGAAGAAGATGCAGGCTAAGGCGGCGTCTAACACAATGGACTTGAAATTGATGTTGTATAGTGTGAAAAAAAGGGTGGGGGGATGTTACTAAGTAATGAAGTGGGAGAGGGGAGGATAGAAGGGTAGGGGAGTTTTGGAGGGGGGTAGGGGCAACGGGGTAGATGGAGTGGGGAAGGTAGTTGGGGGTGGGGGGTGGGGGGCTGAAAATGAGGACACTATCAATTTTGAGTATGATGGTGCAGGTGGATAAGGGGGGGAAGGGTAGAGGTAGTGGGCTATTGGAGGGGGGGTGAAGAGGGGGCGGGGGGGGGAGTTAAGAGGCAGGTGACCTGATTACATCACGTAACGGATGACGAATCTTCCTCTGGGAGAGGGGGATCAGGAGTGGGATTTAGGGTGGATGGGGGGAGGGGGAGGAGAGAAGATGAGGGTTTTGAGGAGGGGAAAGCGGAAGGAGGGGGAGGGGAGGAGGGGCGGTTTTGAGAAGGGAAGGGGAGAGAGATATAAAGGGGGATAGAAGAAGGGGGACAAGATCAGGATGAATTGAAAATTGTTACACTGAATGTGAAAGATTTGAACTCACCAGTTAAGAGGCAGAAACTGTACAAGGAATTATCTGGGCAGAGAGCATCAATTGTATTGTTGCAAGAGACACATTTGCTGCAGAAACATGAATCAGTGGTGAGACCAAAAGGGTATGGAAAGCTGTTGTTTGCGTCTAATATGAATGAGCGGAAGAAAGGTGGGGTGGCGGTGCTGATTGATGAGAAGTTAAAGGTAGAGGTGCACTCGGTTGTCCGAGATAGGGGGGGGAGATTCTTAATGGTGCGAATGAGGGTAGGGGAGGAATGGCTGTGTGTGATCAATGTGTATGCACCCACTGGGACGCAAAAAGAGTTTTGGGAGGAGTTGGATATGAAAGTGAGCATGTTGGGGGAAGGAGCGAGAATATGCGGAGGGGATTTTAACATGCCATGGGAGACTGATAGAGACACTACAGGGAAGGGGGAAGGGAGGAGGGCAGATAGGAAGCATTACAAGAAGTTTGTACTGGAGCATGACTTGATTGATGCGTGGAGACTGATGAAGCCGGGAAGACGACAGTTTGTTCTTCTCAGCGGTTCATGGTACTTATTCAAGGTTGGATACTATTTGGGTAGGGAAAGAGATAGCGGGTAGGGTGCGTATGGGCAAAATGGAGGCGATTACATGGTCTAACCACGCACCGGTGATTGTGAGCCTGAGTTGTAAAAGAGAAAACAAGGGGGTGCAGAATTGGAGATTGAATGAGGCCCTCCTGGGAGATCCAAGGGTGGTGAAAGACTTGGAAGAGATGATACCGGACTACTTTAAAAGGAATGCGAATGGAGAGGTAAGGATGGGGGTGGTCTGGGATGCTTTTAAGGCGGTGGTGCGAGGCATTCTGGTAAAGTGGGGGGCGAGAATAAAGAGGGAAAGGGAGGAAACGGAATTACAGTTGCGGCAGAAATTGGTTAGGCTGGAAGAGGCAGATGCAAAAGGATGGAGCGGGGAAATATAGGGGGGAGGTGTTGGAAACTCGGGCCAAGTTAAATGCCCTGGGGGCTGAAAAGATCCAGTATCAGCTGAAGTTATTGAGGCAGGAATTCTTCGAAGGAGGAAATAGGGTGGGAAGATATCTCACGCAACGCTTACAGAAAAAGAGGAATAGGCAACAGATAACACAGCTTAGATGTCGGGGAGTGGTAGAGCGTGATGAGCAGAAGATAAGGGATGAGTTTGTGGGGTATTATCAGAGATTATATGAAGCGAAGCCAGACAGGACAGAGGTGGAAATGAGGGAATATCTGGAGGCAGCGTGACTTATACAATTGGAGGAAGGAGAAAGGGGGGCTT
This sequence comes from Ichthyophis bannanicus, assembly GCA_033557465.1. Lineage (NCBI taxonomy): Eukaryota > Metazoa > Chordata > Amphibia > Gymnophiona > Ichthyophiidae > Ichthyophis > Ichthyophis bannanicus. Next base: position 622,316,367 of record CM066031.1, on the reverse strand, counting down.
TGGATAAAGAAATACAGGTAGGGGAAGTGGAGCAGGCAATTAAGGATTTGAAGCCAGGGAAGGCCCCGGAACTTGATGGACTTACGGGAAGCTTTTATAAAAAGTTCAAAGTAGCATTGACGCCATTGACAAGGGTGTTTAATCTACCAAAGGAGGGGGAACGGTTGGCGGAGATGATGGGGTGGGCTAGATTGGCTCTGATCCCGAAGGAGGGGAGAGATCCTCTGGAGTGTGCGTCCTACTGGCCGATTTCGCTAATAAATGTAGATGCGAAGCTGCTGGCTAAAGTGTTAGCGGGTAGGCTTAACAAATTTTTGGATAAGTTAGTTCATGAAGATCAAGCGGGTTTGATACAGGGGAGGCAAGTCTCTGACAATATAAGGAAAATTTTCAATGTAATTTGGAATGCGAAACAGAAGCCTGGGCAGACAATTCTGCTGTCGTTGGATGCGGAAAAAGCGTTCGGTCAAGTATCGTGGAAGTTTTTGTTTGCAGTGATGGAACATATGGGCTTTGGTAAGGGCTTTGTGGATTGGGTGAAGGCGTTATATGAGGGGCCTAAAGCGTGTGTAACAGTGAATGGGGTTACTCGCAATTTTTTCCCCTGGGGCGGGGTACTAGGCAGGGGTGCCCACTCTCACCGTTGCTATTTGCATTATCCTTGGAACCACTGGCAGGGAAGATTCAGGGGGATAAGGACATTACGGGGGTAAGAGTGGGACAGAGGGAATACAAACTGGCAATGTTTGCAGACGATATTATGCTTATGATAACTAGGCCTAGGGAGACACTGCCGGCCATTATGAGGGAGGTGGAGGAGTATGGGGGCCTCGCAGGGTTCTGTATAAATTGGAACAAGTCAGAAATCTTAAATTTGACAGGGGGGATAGAGCTGCAGAGGAGTTTGAAGCATAAATTTCAATTCAGGTGGGCAAGCCGGTCAATACGGTACTTGAGAGTCCAGTTGGGAAGAGAGTTGGAGGAACTATATGAATTAAACTATAAGAAGCTTTTTGGGCAAGTAGAAATGCAGTTGGAGGGTTGGAAGAAGGGATATGTCTCATGGATGGATAGGATGGCAGTGATTAAAATGCTGCTGCTTCCTCAGTTTCTTTTTTATTTCCAGGTACTGCCTATTGAGGTACCGGCCAAGGTGTTAAAAAAGGTGCAGAAGCAAGTGGAGGGGTTCATATGGGGACATAAGCGCCCTAGGGTGGTGGCACGGATGTTGCAGGTTCGCAGGGAAGAGGGAGGAATGGGGGTGCCCAATTTTGGGACGTACTATCAAACAGCACAGCTGAGAGCAGTTTATTCCTGGCTGAGGGAGCCAATGAAGCATTGGGTCAGGATGGAAGAAGCGGGTCTGCGGGCTGGGGAGTTAGAGAGGCTGGTGTGGGGGGGGGGGGCAAGGGGAAGCAAGGTGAAAATCCCATGGTAGGCCACACGTTACATATGTGGCATCAGCAGAGGAAGCGGCTTGTAGGGGACAAGAGCTATGCAAAAACAATGTCGCTGCTGGCGTGTTGTGAGGAGGGAAAGGGACCGGATGTAGGAGTGCTGCAAAGACGGGCGCTGCAGGGACTAAGCCAGGTGTCTCAAATAATTGGGGGGGGAGGGGATAAGGGAGTTTTCCGGCATTAGGGATTTATACCAACTGCGGGACAGTGACCGATTTGCATACTTGCAAGTCGGATCATATGTTAGGCAGAGGAAGCGATGGCAGGATATTGTTAAGGAGCCGGGATGGTTTGAAGGGAGCTGTTTAGGTTCGCTGGGGAGGAAGGGGGTCATTTTGAGAATCTACAAAGAGCTGTCTACGCGAGGGGAGGAGAAACTCAGTTATATGCTGGCTTGGGAGAAGGAGCTGAGGGTGAATTGGTAGACGGAAAAGTGGGAGCGGATAGCCTTAGAAATTGCGAAATCTTCAGTAGCTACTTCCCTTAGAGAGAATGGGTGGAAAGTGCTGACTAGATGGTACCTGACACCGGAATGCTTGTTTAAAGCGGGGGTATGTTAGTCGGTTGAGTGTTGGAGGATGTGGGGAGCGAAAGGCACCTGGTTACATATGTGGTGGACATGTCCGGTGGTAAATAAGTATTGGGAGAAAATTGGGGAGTGTATTAGGAGCATTACAGGAAACAGGCTGATACTGACACCAGAGATATGTTTACTGCTCAGGAGGGGGGAAGGGGGGGAAGGACCTTGGAGCATAGTGTGGCAATGTATCCTGGCAGCAAGATGTGAGATTGCACGGCATTGGAAGAACTGTTTGTTGCCACCTATTGGCAGTTACACTAAGCGACTGTCGGAATTGTATCAAATGCATCTGATCACAGGGGGGAAAAAAGGTATAGGGCAGAAAGTGGAGAGGCAGTGGAGAGGGGTTTGGGAGTGGTTACGTAGGGGCGAGGGGAAGGATGGGACAGGGGAAGGCAGGGGTAGAGAGGGGAGAGTAGGGCTAGGAGGTGCTCAGCTGACTGACAATGAGTGTGATGGGGGGGAAGGTGGGAGAGGGGAATAGGGGGGAGTGTTTTAAGGGAAGGGGGGTAGGGTACGGGGTTTAGAGGGTGGGATAGATAGGGAGAGTGAGAGGTGGATAGATTGCCTGGTATAGGTGGAGGCTCGGTGGTGTATGTATAATGGAGTGTGAGGTGATAAAAAATACACGTGATACTAAGGAAAAGAAATTAAACAAGTTAGTATGAGTGTTGAGAGATCCAAGTGTTAATGTGCTAGGCCACTTGATAGCCACATATAAAAGGGCAGAGCGAAATTGGTAAAGGCAATGAAACATAGTGAGTGGGGTCTAGTAGGGCATGGAGAGAAGTATGCAGAATTATATACATTTCTAAGTTGTAATGGTGAGTTGTTTAAGTGAAATACACGTAGTGAGTGGTATTGCCCCACTGGAGTAAGGATTTTAGAGTATAAAGGTAGTGAAAATGTGTATATTCTCAGCTAGGTTGGGGATTTAATGTTATGTGATGTATATTATGATAGATGTTGCATTTTATGAGGTGTGATAATAAAAATTTTAAAATTAAAAAAAAAGTCCCAAATAAATATGTACTTACAAAGAACAAATCTACACAAAAATGACATCAACCCACAATTGATAGTAACGTAATCACGAGCAACAAAAAATATCAAGAAAACAAACTGAAGTATTAATGAGCCCAATCTAAGCAGAGAGTATTCTATTCAAGGCCCAGGAAAAGAGCCTTGACTCACATAGCTTCTAAAATGAAGCCAGTGAAGGTACTATTCTGAGATCCAATGGAATGTTCTTCCAACATAAGAACATAACATAGCATAAGAACATAAGAAATGCCATACAGGGCTAGACCAAGGTCTATCAAGTCCAGTATCCTGTTTCCAACAGTGGCCAATCCAGATCACAAGTACCTAGTAGGTTCCCAAAAAGACACATAGGTTCCACAATGCTTGTACTGGGGCAAGCAGTGCGTTTCCCGGGTCCGCATTAATAATGGCTTATAGCGTGTCCAAACCTTTTTTAAACCCAGCTAAACTAATAGCTTTTGCTACATCCTCCGGTAACGAATTCTAGAGTTTGATTACGTGTTGAGTGAAAAAATAATTTCTCTTATTAGTCTTAAACAGGTTACACTGTAGCTTCATTGGATGTCCCCTAGTCTTTCTACTTTTTGATGGCATAAACAATTGATCTATGTTTACCCATTCCATTCCATTCTTTAATTTATAGACTATCCTCAGCCGTCTCTTTTCAAGGTTGAAGAGCCCTAACCTTTTAAGCCTCTCCTCATAGGGGTATCCTTCCATCCTAATGGCTCTTCTCTGTACCTTTTCTAATTTCGCTATAACTTTTTTAAAATATGGTATCCAGAATTGCACACAATATTCAAGGTGTGGTTGCACCATGGAACGATACAGAGGCATTATAATATCCTTGTTTTATTCTCCAATCCTTTCTTTATGATTCCTAGCATTCTATTTGCTTTCTTGGCCGCTGCTGCATACTGGGCGGAGGATTTCAATGTGTTTCCACAATGATGCTTAAATCTTTTTCCTGGGTGGCGGTTCCAATGTGGAACCTTGCATTGTGTAACCATAGTTTGGGTTGTTCTTTCCTAGATGCATAACTTTGCACTTGTCCATATTAAATTTCATCTGCCATTTGAACATGCAGTCTTCCAATTTATCAAGGTCCTCTTGCAATTTTTTCACAATTCTCTTGGATTTTAACAACTTTAAATAATTTTGGGTCATCTGCAAATTTGATTACCTCACTTGTTGTTTCCATTTCCTGGTCATTTACGAATATGTTAAAAAGCAGCAGATGCAGTACATATGCCGGGAGTACTCCACTATTCACCTTTCTTCAATGGGAAAATTGTCCATTTAGCCCTATCCTCTGCTTTCTATCTTTTAACCAGTTCCTGATCCACAATAGTACACTACCTCCTATTCCATGACTTTTTAATTTCGCCAAGAGTTTCTCATGAGGATCCTTGTCAAAGGCTTTCTGAAAATCCAGAAACACTATATTGACCGGCTCACCTTTATCTACCTGTTTATTCACACCTTCAAAAAATCATAACAGATTAGTAAGACAAGACCTTCCTTGGCTAAAGCCATGCTGGCTTTCTCCCATTAAACCATGACTATCTACAAGTTCATTAATTTTGTTCTTTATAATGGTTTCTACCATATTGCCCGGTACTGATGTCAGGCTCACCGTTCTGTGGTTTCCTAGATCACTCCTGGAACCCTTTTTAAAATTGGCATTGCATTGGTCTTTCGCCAAATGGGCCTTGTGCAAGAAGAAACAGTACATTTAGGGGATCTTTAACTAAAGGATGCTAGCTGGCAACACATATTCTGACATGTGCTGAAGGCACACTGGAACAAGCATGGCCAGCTAGCCATGACTGTGTGGGATTATTCCAACGCTCACTGCGTAACCTATATTCGGATCACAAGTGGATGGGCTAGAGGCAAGAGAGTTGGCATAGTGAGCCCAGTGCAATTAGTACCCAGTTCATATCACACACTTACTGCAATTCCGCACAATTAGCACAGGTTCACCTAATGCCACCTCAACCAGTGGAGTTAAGTGCACCCGTGCTAATGCAGCACACATTAGGGGAAAGTGTGCCACGTTAACTGCCAAGGAAATGCTTTTCGACATCCCCAACATTTAATGCAGTGATGTTGCACCCAGCGTGCCATAGGTTTGGTGCTTTTGACATGTTAGGTGCAACACCCTAGCGCCCTTTCGTAAAAGGGGCCCCATTAGTTACTCTAAGTTTTATCTTATCCAGAATTTGAAGCAGAGTTGCTGAAAAGAATGAAGTATATGCACTGGTGGCGTGAGTTAATTACCTGGAAATAACAACCCTGCCTTTCACAGAACTGATTGCAACTATAGACAAGCGCAAAGGCAGAAAAGGGTCCATGATTAGTGCTGAGGGGCACAGTGTGGCATTATCAAATGCTTAGATGCATATGACTGCTGCATGTACACTTCAGTCTAACAAGGGTATGCATATTTTTTTTACATAGATTGGAATGCAACAGCATTATGAACTCGGAAAGTATTTACGGCAACGGTACTCAGGATTCCTGAATGACTCATACAATCGGCACGAGGCAAGTCAATGACCAATTCAAAGCAGAAAAGCAACTAAAATTCCCTCTGTATTAACTTTCCAAAATTTAGTATAATCGTTCCAATTGAACTGCTGGCATGATAAACGAAAAATCAAGGCTTTGCAGAGGCCTTCACTGCCAGCAAGGTGGATGCAAACGTTTACGAAACAACCAGTTTGTATCCAGTATTCTGTTCTGATGTATCTACTTGAAGGCTCTTTTACTAAAGTGCGTTAACTGCTTCAAGAGCCCACGGTAATTGTTACTGTGCAGGCGGGACAATTACTGCATGCTGAAACATGTGTCCACAGCACATCACAAAATGGGGTGGGGTCTGGACAGGGCTGAGGGGAAGAGTGAGCATTGACTGAACTTTGTGGTTAACACAGCATCAGTAACACACTAACTTCCAATGTTGAGTTAGCATGGGTGCATCTACCGTCACCTCAATAGGTGGCATTAGGTGCACCTGTGGTAATTGCAGAAAAGTGCGCTGAGGGACTTGCCAGTGCGGTAATAGTCAGACACATGTTGATCACGCCCCCGATAATTACTGCGGTGCAGTGACACCTAACGCATGTTGATTTTGACTCAAAATGCACATTGGGGCAAAAAAAATACTGCACTTTTGTAAAAGGGCCCCTTGAATAGGAAGAAAACACTGCAATTACAGTTGCCCTGAGCACAGAGGAGAGGGCTATTAGTTTGTTATTTGGCCATTTGCCCTTTTGATTTTGCAACATCGTTAAAATATATGATACAAAGAAAGATTTGCAGCATATGGGGTTATTCTAATACCCTTTATTCAATATACAATACATATTTAACAAGCCAGAGGCCCAACAGTAAAGAGTAAATTTTCATAGATACAGTGTATCATTTAATATAACTCCTAGACAAGCTTAACATTTTGGGATTTTTTTGCTTTTCAATTCCAGGTCTATGTTCAAAGTACAGACTATGACCGAACTCTTATGAGCGCCCAGGCCAACCTGGCTGGATTGTTTCCACCAGGCAATCAGGAGATTTGGAATCCCAACATCACTTGGCAGCCCATTCCAGTACATACCATGCCACTGTCGCAGGAGCAGGTCTGTATGCAGGATCGGTCCTATTACCTCCATCCTTCAACCATCACTTCCCTTCTTGCTTTTGGTTCTCTAGTGGTCGATGGAATGGACTACACTGACTGTGACGCATTTTTCATATGATGGGTTTTGGGCAAAATTTGAGGAGGCTTAGTTTCCCCAAGCTTCTTATATGGGCCACCGAATGAGTGCTGTACCATAGCACTCCTTTAATGCACATTGCTTTCAGTGTATCTTTTTTAAATTTAGCTTTAATTAGCTTTTACCATCACACTTCAAAGAGGAAACAAGACAAATACAAGCCAATGTTGCCATGAGAAAAGAGAATAATGGTACGTACCGTACCAAAAGGAGAAAGAAAACATAACAATCTATATCCCTAAATCCCACAAAACGAGAGAAGAGCTGTCAATAAGGCAATAAGGAAGAAAATAAATTCATGGAATAATCCACATTTAAATGGCCGTTTTTTGCAATAGCCCTTCTCTGTGTATCCTTTAATAGTTTTTTTACCATGTTCTTGCTTGGGGTATCATGTAAATGTGAAAATAAAAAACTAAGGGCCCAATATTCAGCACAATTAACATGGTTAGCAGACCTGCTAACCACATTAATCGCACTGACCGGGATATTCAGAGGCACTAATATAGTGCTGCTAAATATCTACGGGTGCCGCTGCCGCACACTCAACTAGAATCGGGGCATTCTGGGGACAGAATAGGAGCGACACTCAGTGATAACCAGGCAGCAGTGATATTGAGCCGCTGCCTAGTGCGACGCTCCTGCCCCCGCCCTAGGGCTAAAGGACAGGAGTGGCCTATTGTCCCGTGAGGAATGGATTAAAACTATTCCCTTGGAATGATGGGAGATGTAGTTTTGTTCTCCTTTCTCTCACTAATAAATGTAGTTGCGCCAGAGACGGTAAGGCTTTGCAAGAATATTTTATTCGTGTTGGGGAGATTCCTCCAGCGCATCAAAATTCAGATACATGAACATAAATGGTGCTTTAAATGGTAACAGAAGAAACTCAGGAATATAAGACAACGTAAAGTGAGATCAGCTTTTCTTCTATGGAGCTTAACTCAGCTCTGCCTCAAGAGGTGACTTACATATATTGCAGCCTCATGCAATCACTGTTCCATTCACAGTGTGAACTCAAACTCAGGTGCAAACAATTAGGTTTTCAGAGCACGGCAGCATAAACTTCCACGTTGTATTCTTTTCATACAAGGTACAGACAAGCTTTGTTATACTGCTATTTCCTTACAGCATATTGAACAGTCCATGCTATTATCGTCAGAGTTTATCAAAGGTAAGGCATTTTCCACTTGCATAAAATCTTCTGACTGCACAGAGCTATTGTAATCATTAAGCTTTGACTGTCTGCCTGCTTTCAATTCTAAGAACTCTTTAAAGTCCTGAAGGAGCAATTCAGCCTGTTCAGTTCCTGACAAACCGTTGTCAGCCAACACTGAGTTTTTCTCCCAGTCAATAATGTTTCCCCCTTCAGCTCTTGGCTTGAATGACTCAGGGTAACAATTGAGATCTTTTAAAACAGCCTTAAATATAGGAGATGGGACTTTACCTTCGCTATCCAGGTTCCTATAGAAACTGCTGTCTTTCTGCCAGGCTCCTCTCCTTTTAGGTAGCTCAAAAGCTTTGCAGCTGTGAGTGCTTCTGGGCCTCTCCGGTCCAAACTGTATCCACGAGGGCTCTGCCTTTTCCCAAGACTCTAAACCAGGGCTTCGTCCACTTCTCGTAGGACTTCCTTTCCAAGCACCTGTTAAGATCCTTGCAGGTCCTCTGCTGCTACCAGGCTCAGATGTGCAGCCAAACTGCTTCCTGGTCCTCTGCTCATGGCTTTCCTGTTTCTCACAGCTCTTCTGCTTCTGCTTCCCTTTGGTCTGCTTGGTGATCTGCTTGATCTCAATCCGGGACTTCCCCCTCCAGTTCTGTTTAGCAGCGTCATTCACCACTTCATAAAGGGATTCTTTTTCAGCCACACCCCGTCCAACCCCTGGGTGTGCCCAATCAGCACTGCTCAACTCCTCCCCTGGGCTGGTCTTCATTCTCAGCTCACCAGAAGAGGGCTTTTTTTTTCCTTTTAGGATTGTACATCCTGTGTAAATCCTGCTGCATTTCAGGATTTCCTTCAGTCTCCATTTCCTCAGGAGGGCGCTCTTCACCACACCAGTTATCGCTAAACAGTGAAAGTTGGTCACTTTAAAGACTGGCCTAACTTTCACTGCAGAAGCTGACAAGGCTGCGGCTAAGTATCTTCACTGCCCGATTAACTTCATCGATATCCAGCTGACCTAGATATTCAACGCCAATAGCTGATAAAGCCCTGGCATCGAATATCTGGGTCTAAAGTTCAGTGGTGGTAGCTAGCCACTTTAGCAACACTAACCGCCGCCAATGAATATCAGACCCAAAATGTATCCCTCTACGCTGGCACAAGCATGAAGGAAATCCACTGGGAAAGCATTTCCAATTCTGCTAATATGATTTCATGAACATTGGCACAGATATGAAGATGACGTGTCCCCAAACCTTTCTACTGGAATACAGTGGGCTTTTACAATCTGGGCTTTTGTGAAATCTATATGCAGAAACACCAAAACTTTCTGAAATTAAGCCATAGGACATTGTTTGGAGATTTTTTCTCACTCTTTCTTGCATTGCATCTCAATAATCTGAATGGCTTAATTCAGGGGTCCACAGACTAAGGCCTATGGGCCAGATCCAGCCCTTGCAACAAGTTTTTTGCGCCCTCCATGCTTTTCCTGTCTTCAGATCAGATCCATCACCCAGAGCAATTTTTTTTTTTTGCTTTGTGCTCATGCAACAGAATGAAATAAGATAATGGAAAAAGGGAGAAGCGTGTATATCAGGGGGGTTGAGTGGAAGAAAGTGGACCACACAAACCCACTTGACCATCCACCCATCTCCCACTCCATCAGGAGGCAGATACTGAGGAAAACAAAAGGTGAGTTATTTCCCTCACCCCTGGGAGCTTTGCCCCAACTCACCCCGCTTCTCTCCTTCCCCAAATATAAGAAATTGCTAAGAAAACATATTCCCTGCTGAGAAAACTCTTCAAGGTGGATCCCACCCCTCATCCAGCTCTCTTCATGATTTGAAATACCCTATGTGGTCCTTCACACAAAAAGCTTAGGGACCTCGGGTTTAATGGAACCTATAAAGAATATGACATGGGAAGAACTAGGAGCCTCACAAATTTCTTGTTTCCTCGAGATCAATCTGTAATCTGTAAACTGCTAATATTTTGCAAAAGCAATCTCCAGGAACAAGCAGGAATGTAGTCTTCACATATGGGTATTGTCGGTACCGACGGAGCCTGTGCGGGAACGCTCCCCAGCATCCAATAGGAAAGCTTTTGGGAGAACATAAGAACATAAGATATGCCACACTGGGTCAGACCAAGGTCCATCAAGCCCAGTATCCTGTTTCCAACAGTGGCCAATCTAGGTCATACGTACCTAGCAGTTTCCCCAAAAGACACAGGTTCCACAATGCTTGTACTGGGTCAAGCATTGATATCCTGGGTCCCTTCTTAATAATGGTTTATGGACCTTTCCTCCAGGAACTTGTCCAAACCTTTTTTAAACCCAGCTACACTAACAGCCTTTACTACATCCTCCGGTAACAAATTCCAGAGTTTGATTACACGTTGAGTGAAAAAATATTTTCTTTTATTAGTCTTACATAGTTTACCTGTAGCTTCATTGCATGTCCCCTAGTCTTCCTATATTCTGATAGCGTAAACAGGCGATCTACGTTTACCCGTTCCACTCCATTCATTAATTTATAGACTTCTATCATATCTCCCCTCAGCCATCTCTTTTCCAGGTTAAAGAGCCCTAACCTTTTTAGCCTTTCTTCATAGGAGTATCCTTCCATCCCCTTTACCATTTTGGTGGCTCTTCTCTGAACCTTTTCTAATAATGCTATATCCTTTTTAAGATACGGCGACCAGAATTGCACACAATATTCAAGGTGCGGTCTCACTATGGAACGGTATAGAGGCATTATAATATATTTTGTTTTATTTTCCATTCCTTTCCTTATGATACCTAGCATTCTATTTGCTCTCTTGGCTGCTGCTGCACACTGGGCTGAGGGTTTTAACATGTTATCCACAATGACGCCTAAATCTTTTTCCTGGGTGGTGGTTCCTAATGTGGAACCTTGCATCGTGTAACCATAGTTTGGGTTGTTCTTCCCTAGCTGCATAACTTTGCACTTGTCCACATTAAATTTCATCTGCCATTTTGATGCCCAGTCTTCCAATTTATCAAGATCCTCTTGCAATTTTCCACAATCCTCTTGGGTTTTAACAACTTTAAAGTGTTTTGTGTCATCTGCAAATTTGATGACCTCACTCGTTATTCCACTTTCCAGGTCATTTATGAATATGTCAAAAAGCAGCGGACCCAGCACAGATCCCTGGGGTACACCACTATTCACCTTTCTCCATTGGGAAAATTGGCCATTTAGCCCAACCCTCTGCTTTCTATCTTTTAACCAGTTCCTGATCCACAGTAGTACACTGCCTCCTATCCCATGACTCTTTAGTTTTGCCAAAAGTCTCTGATGAGGGACCTTATCAAAGGCTTTCTGAAAGTCCAGATACACTATATCAACTGACTCACCTTTGTCCACCTGTTTATTCACACTTTCAAAAAAACATAACAGATTTACCTCCTATTGTTAAAGCTCAATATGTTGTAATTTCATCTGGGGCTAGTGGTGTGGAGGGATCTGGGGGTCCGGCTGGGGATGGTCAGATGGGGTTGTCTGATTTTCTTGAGAGCTCCTTGGAGGTTGTTACAAGCAGGGCAACTTTGCTGGTGGGCTTTGCTTTCGAATCTGACCACAATGCCGTGCTTAGATTGTATTTCCGCAGGATTTCTTTTTCTCAGTTTTTGGGTTCTAAAATCCAGATATTTCCTGACTTATCTCGGGACACCCAGAAGGGGCGTAAGGAGTTTTTGGCTTTGCGCCAGAGAACCATCGCCCTGGGTGCCCAGATGTGCTATTTCACTCTAAACATTTTCTGTTTTTTGAGTCTAAACAACTGATTGATTTTCTTCAGGCGAGGGAGGCAGCGGGGGAAGGGTAGCTTCTCTACTGGCAGCCATTATGTCATCAGTGCTCAGATGATAGAGGGGATTTCTCTCTTTTTTCTTATTTAATTTTCTTATATTGGAACCGTATTGGGGTTTTTCTTTGGGGGTCTATCTATTGGGATGCAAATGTATTTATTGCAATATGTGTGGTTTTGAACTTTTTTCTTTGTGTGAAGTGTAACCCATTTTTCTCCAGGACCAAGCAGGAAGTCAGTCCTCACATATGGGTGACGTCGGCGCCGACGGAGCCCTCGCGGAGCAATTTTCCCCAGCTTTCAAAGAAAGCCTTTGGGAATTGCAGCGCGCATGCGCGGTCCCCTTCCCGCCCAAGGGTGCCATCTTAGCCAGTCTTCTTTTTTCCGCGGAGCCCTACAGACGTGGTCTTCTTGTCCCCGCTGAAAAAGTTGATTTTTCGTGATTTATTTCTTTTTTTTTTTTCTGATTTTCTGTCAGTTTCGTTTTCGGTTTTTCACTGGCAGCCCGGTCCTTTGACCTTGCAGGGGCCCTTTTTCCCCCGATGGCTGCCAGTGGTTTCAAGAGGTGTGTTCAGTGTGACAGGAATATGTCACTCACTGACACACGATAATTGCCTCCGCTGCCTTGGCCCGGATCACGAGGAACTGATCTGTGGAGCCTGCAGCAAGATGTCCTCCAAAGCGTTAAGGAGTCGGCGGCATCAGCGGGAACGAATCTTCGCTGATCCCACCCGTACCCGGACCTCGTCGGAGGCCTCGGCGTCCAGAGGCTCCAGCTCTGACCATCGCCGGAGTTCCTCCGACAGGGGTTCTCCCTCCGGGGACCATCATCGGAAGGTAAAACCCGTGAGGGCGGCGTCGGTGGACGCTCCTGGTTCCGCGAGGGCCAGGTCGCATAGCCCCGATAGCCGTCCCGGGTCTTTGGAGAAGGAACCTCACCCGAAGCGACCTCGTCTGGAATCGGAGATGCCTGCTCGGGTAAGTCCTGTAGTCCTCCTGGACTCGCCTCCGAGGGGTCCGACGTCGGGCCCGACGCCGTCGGGGCCCGAGTCGGGGGCTGCTGGGTCACCTGAGGTCGGACTCAGGTTGACGGCCTTGGAGAGCAGACTGTCTGCCTTCATGGACCAGCAGCGGGCACTGATCGCTAGCCTCGCTGGCGCCTCTGCCCTGACCGCCGGGACGTCGACGTCTAAGTCGACCCCGGAGACCGAGCCGATCCTCGAGTCCATGCGGGCTCGGGTCGATCCTCGGTCGAGGTCACCCTCGGCCTCCTGTTCGGGACCGAGGTCGTCGACGCCGACTCCCTCGGCGTCGGGGCGGCCGACGCCTCCGCCCGCCCGGACCGACCCCACCGATTCCTCCTCGGAGTCGGCCTGGGAGTCTGAAGAGGAAGAGTCACCTGATTCTTTTCGGACTCGGTGTGTCCCCTCGGACTCACCTGAGTCCGAACCTCGGAAATAGTCCCCTCCGGAGGATGCCCGGTTCTCGGACTTCGTCAGGGATATGGCCAAGGCTTTGGCCTTCCCTGCGGATCCCGAGGAGGAGCCTCGAGCCGAAGAACTCGACGCCCTTCAGTACGACTCTCCCGCCAGGGAGCACTTTACTGTACCGGTTCCTCCCATGCTGGAATGACTACTCTTCCGCATGTGGGAGAGTCCGGCGTCGTCGCCGGTATTAAGCAAGCGGGTCGATTCCATCTATCGAGTCCGCAAGAGCCCTGGCTTCCAAAAAGCACAGCTACCACACCATTCCATGGTGGTGGAATCGGCCATGCATAGACTTAAGAGCCAGAAGATGCACTCCTCGGTGCCTCCTCGTAGGGAGGCCCGCAACCTGGATGGCCTTGGTAAGAAGTGTTTCCAGGGCTCTATGCTTGCTTGTCGGGTCCAGACCTACCAGCTCTACATGGGCATGTACCTTAGAGACCTGGCTAAAGAGATAGCCGGATTCTCTGCTGGTCTGTCCGAGGAACCCTTGCGGAGGTTCCTAGCCTTGACAACTGGTATTCGAGAATGCTCCAAATTCATTTCTCGAGCAGCCTATGATGGCTTTGAAGCATCGGCTCGAGTGGCCGCAGCCGGCATCGGTGCCCGCCGACAGGCTTGGCTTCAATCGTCTGACCTTGAACCCTGGGTGCAGGACAAGTTGGTCGATGTCCCCTGCCGAGGTGAGAACCTCTTTGGCAAGCCCATGGCTGAGAAGGCTGCACAAATCGAGACGGAGACTCTCACCAGAACTAGGCTTTCTAGGAAGACCTCCGCCCCTTCCCAGAAAAAGAAGGGCTCGGGAAAGAAGTCCTTTTACCCGAGAAAGGCGGCTGCCTATAAACACTACCCTCAATATCAGGCCTCCACAGCTCCCCAACAGGGTCAGCAGGCCAAGGGACGGGGTAACGGATCCCGTAGGCAGCAAGCCCCCAAGCCTGCACCACCGGCCCCTGCACAGCAGGGTGGGGGTTTTTGACTTCATCAGCATAGCCTCTCCCCCTCAGCTGGTTCCTCCCAGCACAGGAGGCCGGCTGGTTCATTTTGCCCACAGGTGGTCCAACATCACATCAGATGCCTGGGTGCTTCATGTTGTGAAAGAAGGCTATCTTCTCCACTTCCATCAAGTCCCTCCCTCCTATTTCCCGGGAGAGCCTCCACGACTCCCTCTGCACAGGGACTTACTCCTTCAGGAGTTGGCAAGTCTTCTTCAGGAACAGGCTGTGGAACCGGTGCCCCACCACCTGAGGGGTCAGGGCTTCTATTCCAGGTATTTCCTAATACCAAAAAGAACGGGAGGCCTCAGACCCATCCTGGACTTGCGCAACCTCAACAAGTTCCTCGTCAGGGAGAAGTTCAAGATGCTTACCCTTGGAATCCTTCTGCCCTACCTCCAGCAGGGAGATTGGCTATGCTCCTTAGATCTAAAGGATGCCTACACGCACATCCTCATACACCCAAGCCACCGCCAATACCTAAGGTTTGTGGTGGCAGGAAATCATTACCAGTACCGGGTACTGCCCTTTGGCCTATCCTCCGCCCCACGAGTCTTCACAAAATGTCTCGCGGTGGTGGCGGCTTATCTCCGGCTTCAGGGCCTCTATGTCTTTCCGTACCTAGACGACTGGCTCATCAGAGCATCGTCCTCTCCAGAAGTCACAGAAGCCACACACCGCACTGTGACTCTCCTGCAGTACTTGGGCTTTGTCATAAACTTCGCAAAGTCCACTTTGCTCCCCTCGCAAGATCTCGAGTTCATCGGCGCAAGATTGCACACTCTTCAGGCACGAGCTTTCCTGCCTCTCGACAGGGCTCAACGGCTCATGGACCTAGCCGGCCGTTTTCGCAGCCAGTCCCTGGTCTCAGCCAGGTGCTTCCTGAGACTACTCGGCCATATGGCTTCCACCGTCCACGTGACCCCCAATGCCTGCCTGCATATGCGACCTGCTCAGTGGTGCCTTCGCAAGCAGTGGCAACAGGCCAGGGGCGGCCTAGCCGACTTAGTGCGCATCTCCGGCCCGCTGGCCTCTTCTCTACAGTGGTGGCTTCACCGTCCAAACCTGGTGCTGGGAATGCCTTTTCAGTCTCCTCCGCCGGCTCAAGTGCTGACGACCGATGCTTCTCTCCTAGGATGGGGAGCGCATTGCCAAGGGGCATGTACTCAAGGTCTCTGGACCACGTGGGAGTCTGCGCAGCAGATCAACTTCCTGGAGCTCAGAGCAATCCGTCTGGCTCTCAAGGCTTTCTCCCACCTGACTTCTCACCAGTCCGTCCTTGTCCAGACGGACAATCAAGTTGCCATGTTCTACGTGAACAAACAGGGAGGCACGGGCTTCGAGAAGCACAGAGGCTCTGCTCTTGGGCCGTCAGTCACGGCATTCTTCTCAAGGCAGTTTATCTCCCAGGCCAAGAAAATTGCCTGGCGGACAAACTCAGCAGAATCCTCCAGCCACACGAGTGGCGCCTGGATCCCTTGGTAGTTCAGAAACTTTTTCTGAAGTGGGGCCTCCCCACGATGGATCTCTTTGCCAGTCCTCTCAACCGGCAACTTCCTCGCTTCTGCTCTCGGCAGCCGCATCCCCTTCGAGTAGCGGCGGATGCTTTTCTGCTCTCATGGTCGAAAAGCCTTCTGTATGCCTTTCCTCCCATACCGCTAGTCTCTCGAACTCTTTTCAAGGTTCTCCGAGACAAGGCTTCCATGATCCTGATAGCTCCTCGCTGGCCCAGACAGCCGTGGTTTCCACTCCTGCTGCAATTAGCGATGGAGGATCCGTTCCCTCTGGGGTTTCAACCAGATCTCCTAACACAGGATCAGGGGTCCCTGCTACACCCCAACCTCAGATCGCTCAATCTGATGGCCTGGCTGCTGAAAGGGTAGTCCTTGCTCCCCTTCTACTGCCGGCAGAGGTGGAGGAGGTCGTCCTAGCTTCCCGGCGACCTTCTACCCGCAAATGCTACGCCCTTAAATGGCGTCGCTTTTCCGCTTGGTGTGCCCAACAGTCTCAGGATCCCTTTTCCTGCTCGGTGTCGGTGATCTTGCAATACTTGCTCTACCTCTCAAACCTGGGACTTAAGTCCAACTCCGTCAAAGTTCACCTCAGTGCTCTTTCGGCACATCATGTGCCGGTGGACGGCAGACCTCTTTCCGGCGACCCTCTCCTGGCGCGGTTTCTCCGAGGTCTCCTTCTACTTAAACCACCTCTGCGCCCGCCAGCGCCTGACTGGGATCTGAATGTTGTTTTACAGCGGATCACCTGTCCGCCTTTTGAACCTATGGCTACCTGTTCTCTCCGTTTTCTTTCTTGGAAAACCTTATTCCTGATAGCCCTCACTTCCACTAGACGCATAAGTGAATTGCAGGCCCTCGTGTCTGATCCCCCTTACACTCGGTTCTACAAAAATAGGGTAGTCCTACGGACTCACCCTAAATTTCTTCCAAAAGTGGTCTCCCCTTTTCACATCAATCAGGAGGTGGTACTTCCGACCTTCTTTCCCAGGCCACACTCCAGCCGAGCTGAAATGGTCCTGCATACCCTGGACTGTAGAAGAGCATTGAACTTCTACCTTGACCGTACGCGGGAGCACCGTAAAGCTGCTCAGCTTTTCGTGTCTTTTGACCCCAATAAATTGGGGCTCCCTGTCTCCAAGCGTACTCTGTCCATCTGGGTTGCTGACTGTATCGCTTGGACTTATGGGGCAGCCGGACTCTCGCTAGATAGTCGGGTCACGGCTCATTGTGTTCGGGCGAAGGCTACGTCAGTGGCTTACCTCCGCTCTGTTCCGTTGGCAGACATCTGCCGGGCCGCTACTTGGTCTTCGAGCCAGACTTTTGCGGTCCATTACTGCCTCGAGAGGGAGTCCCGCAGGGACAGTGCTTTCGGACAGGCAGTCCTCCGAAATCTCTTCGAGGTTTGAGCAACTCCTACCCTCCATCCTGGATGGGGGCTACCGGTGGGTAATAATTCAGTGAAGATTCCTTCCTTCTGTGCTGCTGAGCTAGAGGGAGCTCATTTTTGTGCTTAGGGTCTCCGGTAGCCTTAAGCTTGGGAGTCCCATATGTGAGGACTGACTTCCTGCTTGGTCCTGGAGAAAGCGTAGTTACTCACCTGTAACAGGTGTTCTCCAGGAGCAGCAGGAATCAGTCCTCACAACCCTCCCTCCTCCCCTTGGAGTTGCGATTACCTGCTTTAGTTTTTTTGCAAATTTTTATGCTGTCTTTTAGCTATGTCATCTGACTGGCTAAGATGGCACCCTTGGGCGGGAAGGGGACCGCGCATGCGCGCTGCAATTCCCAAAGGCTTTCTTTGAAAGCTGGGGAAAATTGCTCCGCGAGGGCTCCGTCGGCGCCGACGTCACCCATATGTGAGGACTGATTCCTGCTGCTCCTGGAGAACACCTGTTACAGGTGAGTAACTACGCTTTTTCCTTTGCATGTTTTCAATTGTTGTATTGGAAAACTTAAATATAAAATTTAAAAAAAAAAAAAACATAACAGATTAGTAAGACAAGATCTTCCTTGTCTAAAGCCATGTTGGCTGTCTCCCATTAGGCCATGACTATCTACATACTGAGTAATTTTATTCTTTATGATGGTTTCTACCATTTTTCCCAGGACTGACGTGAGGCTCACCGGTCTGTAGTTTCCCGGATCACCCCTCAAATCCTTTTTAAAAATTGGTGTTACATTGGCGATCCGCCAATCTTCAGGTATTAGAGATGATTTTAATGATAGTTCACAGATTACTAATAGCAGGTCTGCAATCTCATATTTCAGTTCTTTCAACACCCTTGGATGTATACCATCCGGCCCAGGTGATTTGCTACTCTTCAGTTTATCTAATAGTTGTAATACATCTTCCCGATGTATCGATATTTCCTTCAATTCTTCCGCACCTTTAAATACCACTTCAGTCATGGGTAACATCCCTTCATCTTCCTCAGTAAAGACTGAAGCAAAGAATTCATTCAGTCTCTCCGCTATCACCTTGTCGCCTCTTAGTGCCCCTTTAACTCCTCTATCATCTAATGGTCCAACTGACTCTCACAGGTTTTTTGCTACGAATGTACTTGAAAAAAATCTTTATTTCGCGTTTTTGCTTCCACAGCAAGCTTCTTCTCAAATTCTCTCTTTGCCTTCTTTATCAATGCCTTGCATTTGACCTGCCAGTGCTTGTGCTGTTTCCAGGTTTCATCGTTTGGCTCTTTTTTCCATTTCCTGAAAGATGCTTTCTTGGCAACAACAGCCTCTCTGACCTCACCTTTAAACCATGCTGGCAGTTTTTTAGACTTCCTTCCACTTCTCTTAAAGCGTGGAATACAGCTGGTCTGGGCTTCCAAGATAGTATTTTTCAACACCCAAGCTTGATGTAAGTCTTTAACCTTTGCAACTGCTCCTTTTAGTTTTTTCTTAACTATTTTCCACATTTTATCATAGTCTATCTTTCGAAAGTTAAAAGGTAGTACTGTGGATTTCCTTACTATCCCTCCTCCACTAATTAAATCAAAGGCGATCATGCTATGATCACTATTGCCAAGTGGCCCCCAACACCCTTATCTCTTGCACTAGATCTGGTGTTCCACTAAGGACTAGGTCTAATATGGCTTCCCCTCTCGTCGGTTCATGGACCAGCTGCTCCAAGAAGCAGTCATTTATGTCATCTAGGAACGTTATCTCCCTAGCATGTACTGCCGTGACACTGACCCAGTCAATACCGGGGTAATTGAAATCGCCCATTATTATTACCGTGCTGTAACTTTTGTTAGCTTCCTTGATTTCTTTGAGCATTTCATCATCCATTTGTTCATTCTGGCCAGGCGGTCAATAGTACACTGCCATCGCCTTCCCCTTTTTACATGGAATTTCAATCCATAGAGATTCTACAGCAAATTTTGTTTCCTGCAAAACTTTAATCCTTTCTGACTCAATGCCCTCTCTAACATAGAGCGCAACCCCTCCACCAAGTTGATCAGCTCTATCATTACGATATAGTTTGTACCCAGGTATCACAGTGTCCCACTGGTTGTCCTCCTTCCACCATGTCTCTGATATTCCAATCACATCTAACCTCTCATTTAGTGCTATATATTCGAACTCTCCCATCTTATTTTTTAGACTTCTAGCATTTGCATACAAGCATTTTAGAGTGTGTTCTAAGTGTGGCGGTACCATCTCCGTCACCGACACCTATGAGTGGTGCCTCAAATGTTTAGGTCCTGACCACTCTATTTCAGAGTGTGTTGCCTGTGGGATGATGTCGAAAAGGGGCCGGCAGAACTGAGCTGCTAAACTTAGCACTCTTTTTCCCTCCGATGCAGCCTCCGTGGCATCGACGTCTTCGAGGGCTTCGTCTTCCTCCCATGGATCTCAGGTAACTAAACATAAATCTAGCCGGTCCTCAAAGGGTAGATCTCCTTCTAGACAGCGAGATGCTTCTGGCGTTGCCCTTGAAGGACTTTCACCGGCAAAATTGCCCCGGCGAGAGGCTTTGGCTTCCAAAGCACTAACGGGGCTCCAGGATGTTCGAGGCTTCATTCTCAGCAGAACTACTGGTGCCATGCTCTGGGGTACCGGCTGCTTTATCCGGTAACGATACCCAAGCATCGGCAGCGTCAATAGACCAGAGATTCTTGGCTATTGAACGCAGTCTGGAGGCTCTTCTCACGGCCTCGATGCCCCTGAAACCGCTTCAGACAAATCAACCGGTACCAGCACCGACTGCATCGACATCGGCAGGTATTCTACCGGGACTGAGTCATGCGTCTCTATCCGGCATCGACAAGTCGGTACCGGACTACTCCGATGCCGACTTCGATCGGTACCGGTACCGTGCCTTGCACGATCACCCGAATTGGAGATACTTCGAATCCTCGGATGAGTCTGAAGACTCCAAAGGCTCTGCTGATACCAGAGTACTTCTTCCTGAGGATTCCTCTTCTCCTCAGCGTAGGATGTCTCCACCAGAGGATATGTCCTTTCAGGATTTTATCCGAGATGTGGCCCGAGGTCTTTCCATCACAGTGGCTCCTGAAAAAGAGCCTAGGGCAAAGGAATTAGAAATCCTACAGTACCCTAAAGCTCCCAAGGAGGCAGCTACCTTACCTATTCATGAGATATTGCAAGATCTTATGTTAAGGATGTGGGAAACACCTCAAACCACATCTCCTCATTCTCGAAGACTCGACACCATGTATCGAGTCCTGGGTTTCAGAACACTCAATTACCACACCATTCCATGGTGATGGAATCAGCCATGAGACGGATGAAGAATGCAAAAAGGCATGCATCTAATTCTCCAGGACGTGAGTGTAGGACTCTTGATGCCCTTGGACGTCGATCCTTCCAGGCTTCCATGCTTTCTGCTAGGATCAGTTCCTATATCTTGTATATGGGAATGTTCCTTAAGGAAGACACAGGAGACTTAGAGCTTATGAGCCCTCTCCTTCCTGATGATAAAAGGCAAGATTATCTTACTCTTGTTAAACATGCTCAGGATGTTTCCAAGTTTGTGAATCGTGCAGCCTTTGACTGCTTTGAATGCATAAGCAGAACCTCTGCTATTGCCATAGGTGCACGAAGAATTGCCTGACTCCAGGCATCTGACTTAGAAATCTGGGTAAAGGACAAACTGGGGAATATACCTAGCACAGGAGAGAATCTCTCTGGCAAGAATTGACAGGAAAAAGCTAATGAGATAGATGCTGACAATATCACTTTGGATAGATTGTCCAAATCTACAGCTGATCCTGCGAGGAAAAGATCCTCTAAGAAACCATTCTTCAGTAAGAAGAAGTTTTATCCCTCCTATACCCAGCAGGGACATCGTTCAGGTCAGTCTGCCCAAAAGGGACAGCAGCAACAACCTAGGCAACAAAGGAAGCCAAAAGCAGCTAAGCCTCAACCGGCTCAGCAGACTCAGACTCCACAGGGGTTTTGACTCCTATCTAGAGAACTTTGCCTTCCTGGCCCTGAATGGCCCAGAACCCTCCACCATCCCAGGAAGGTTATGTCATTTTGCCCCCAGACGGTGTCAGATAACAGCAGAAAATTGGACTGTCTATTGTACGAGAGGGGTACAAGCTTCATTTCCTCAGCATGCCCCCTCCTACAATAGTAAGACAGTTCAATTCTCAGACCTCTCCCAATGACGAGTTAGGTCAATAAGTCACAATGCTCCCTGCTCAAGGAGCAATAGAAGAGGTGCCTATTCCCCAATTTCCTTATTCCAAAGAAAACAGGAGGACACAGACCCATTCTAGACCTCAGAGAATTGAACAAATTCCTGTTCAGAGAGAAGTTCAAAATGATTTCTCTAGGAACTCTGCTGCCATACCTTTGGAGTCAGGATTGGCTTTGTTCTCTAGATCTCAAGGATGCGTACACTCATGTTCTCATCCATCCAACTCACCGAAAGTTTCTTCGATTCCTGTTTCAAGGGAAGCACTACCAATACAGGGTTCTTCCTTTTGGCCTGGCTTCTGCACCAAGGGTGTTCACAAAATGCATGGCTGTGGTAGCAGCATTTCTCTCCACCCTGGGAATATTCATCTTCCCTTACTTAGACGACTGGCTCATTTGAGCCCCTTCAGAGCCAGAGGCCACGGTTGCTCTGTCTCGCACAATGCGCATCCTTCAGCATTTGGGACTTGTCATAAACTTCCCAAAGTCCAACCTTACTCCCACTCAATCCCTAGAGTTTATAGGAGCTCTTCTGGATACCAGACAGACAAGTGCCTTCCTTCCACAGCCCCGCTGCCTTCACATTGTGCAGTTAGCTTCCCAAGCAGTGCTAAAACCTCACCTCACTGCTCGGGAAATGTAACAGTTGCTAGACCACATGGCATCCACCGTGCATGTGGTTCCTTATGCTCGCCTCCATATGAGGGCAGCCCAGTGGACCTTATCTACTCAGTGGACTCAGGCGTCAGGTTGCCTGTTAGACAAAATAGCAAACTCAGATCGCCTTATTTTGTCCCTCCAATGGTGGCAGTCACCCAAAAACCTTCTGGTGGGGTCTCCTTTTCAGCAACCCCCACCCCAAGCCACTCTAACAACAGATGCTTCACAGGTGGGTTGGGGAGCCCACCTGCATGACCTCTCTACCCAGGGTACCTGGACCCCACAGGAGGCCTATCTCCATATCAACCTCCTGGAGCTCAGAGCAATCTTCCTTGCTCTTCGAGTATTTCACACCCAGCTCAGCTACAAGACAGTCCTAGTTCAAATGGACAATCAGGTAGCCATGTTCTATGTGAACAAGCAGGGCGGAACAGGCTCTCTGTCGCTGTGCAACGAAGCTTTGCGACTATAGGCCCTCGCCAGAGAGCATCAAATTCATCTCCTTGCGGTGTATCTTCCAGGCATTCAAAATTCTTGGCCAGACAGACTCAGTCGAGTTCTGCTTCCACACGAATGGTCTCTCCATGCAGACCAGGTGGCCAAAATTTTTCAAATTTGGGGAACCCCGGACATAGACCTCTTTGCAAGTCCGCTGAATGCCAAACTTCCCCAGTTCTGTTCCAGAATTCCAGCTCGAGGTTGTCAGGCCAGGGATGCTTTCCTCATTCATTGGGGTCAGGACTTCCTGTATGCCTTTCCACCCATTCCCCTAATTCCCAAAACCCTGTTCAAGCTTCAGAGAGACAGAATTCATATGATCCTCATAGCTCCACGTTGGCCACGGCAACCGAGGTACCCTCTGCTCCTACATCTCTCTCAAGCTCCGCCTCTGGAGTTAGGATCTGCTCCAGATCTTCTTTCTCAAGAGGATGGGATGCTGTGGCATCCCAATCCCGTGTCTGCATCTCAGGGCCTGGTTGCTAAAAGCCTCGACCTTCATGGTCTTAACCTTTCCCAGCAGGTAAAGGATATCCTTCATGCTTCTAGGAAACCTTCCACAAGACACTCTTATGCATTCAAGTGGAAAAGGCTTACCATATGGTGCTCGCAGAAGGGTCTTAACCCTCTTGCGATACCTCGAATCATTACTGGAGTACCTCCTTCATTTATCAAATGCAGGGCTTAAGACCAATTCAGTGAGAGTCCATTTGAGTGCTATTGCAGCTTCTTTCAAGCCTCTAAATGGACAACCTATTTCCTCTCATCCTCTCATAGCGAGATTTATGAGAGGCCTTCTTTTAATGAAGCCTCCCATTAAGCCACCACCGGTGGCATGGGACTTGAATCTAGTTCTTGGGCAGCTCATGAAACCGCCCTTTGAACCTTTAGCCACTACCTCTTTGAAATTCCTTTCCTGGAAGGTTATCTTTCTCATTGCAATCACATCAGCACGTCGCATCAGTGAATTGCAAGCGTTGGTGACTGATCCTCCTTATACAAGGTTCCATCATGATAAGGTAGTCCTTAGGACTCATCCACACTTTATGCCAAAAGTGGTTTAGCCCTTTCATTTAAACCAAGTGGTTTACCTTCCTGTATTCTTTCCAAGGCCTCACGCCTCAAATTCAGAAAGGAATCTTCATACTTTGGACTGTAAAAGAGCTTTAGCCTTTTACTTGCAAAAGACACAGCAACACAGAAAATCCTCTCAACTCTTTGTTGCTTTTGATCCTAGTCATTTGGAACTTCCAATCTCCAAAAGGACACTGTCCAGCTGGATTGCACAGTGTATATCTTTTGCCTATGAGAGTAGGAACCTTCCTCTTAAAGGCCATGTCGCAGCTCACAATGTGAGAGCCATGGCAGCCTCAATGGCTCATCTTCACTCTATGTCTATCGACGACATCTGTCGAGCAGCTCCTTGGGCTTCGGTACATACCTTCACAGCCCATTACTGCTTAGACAAGGATTCCCACCAGGATGCCTTGTTTGGTCAGGCTGTTCTTCAACATCTGTTCCAGACTTAATCAACTCCTACCCACCATCCCTGGTAGGATGCCAGAGATCTATGGGGGGAAGTGGAGCCCTTTCACAAGGGCACACAACTTTCTGGGGTCGTATCCCTGGCATCTGCAGCTAGGGAGTCCCCATATGTGAAGACTACATTCCTGCTTGTTCCTGGAGATAGCATAGTTACTCACCTGTAACAGGTGATCTCCGGGAACAGCAAGAATTTAGTCTTCACAACCCACCCACCTCCTCTAGGAGTTGTATCTTTCTATCTCTCTCTCTCTCTCTTTCTCTCTTTCCCTCTCTCTTTTGTCTCAGCTTTAAACTCAACTGGAGAGGGATAGTTGGGAAAGGCGGGAAGGCAGCACGCAGGCGCTGTGGGATGCTCCCAAAATGTTTCCTATTGGACGCTGGGTTGTGTTCCCGCGCAGGCTCCGTCAGTACCGACGATACCCATATGTGAAGACTAAATTCCTGCTGTTTCCGGAGATCACCTGTTACAGGTGAGTAACTATGCTTTCTCGACTGGCTTCACACCTTTTTTGTCCCTGGCTAGGCTGGAGGTGTTCAACCTCGTAGGGGCCATTTTCCCCACCATGGCCTCGGCCAGTGGCTTTTAACTTGTCACCGATGCGCAAAAAATATGCCACGCATCGACCCACACGACTGCTGTTTCCAATGCCTGGAGCCGGACCATGACCTCTTGGACTGTGGTCTTTTTAAAAAGATGACCTCCAAGGCCATCCCATCAGCAGCAGCGGAAGGCCTTCTTCCATAAGAAGACTCTGCACCAGTCTCCAGCGACACCGTGCTCCAGGGCCCCCTCCGGAACCCCAGAACCTTGGGGAGACTGGACTGCCTCAAAACCCTGAGGCTGCATGTCCTCCAGCCGGACCCCAGAAGAAGAGCCGGAAACCCTCAAAGACTGTGTCGGAGGACACACCTGGTAAAGTGAGTCCAAGGGGAAGGAGCAGGAGCAGCAGACCAAAATACCCCATAGGAATCGTAGACATATGGCGATCGGCCTCAGACCCCCGAGGCCATCCAGGTCAGAGACTCCCCTTTGACAGAGCCTGTGTCAGGTCTAAACCCCTTGGTGCCCACACCGAAGGTTGCAGAGCCATCTGGCCTCGACACTAGGATGGCAGCCTTGGAGCACAGTCTGTCTGCCTTCATGGTCAGCAACGGGCTCTGATTCCCGTCTCCACCGATTCATCACTTCCAACTATCGGGCCCGCAACATTGAGGAACTCTCTTGATGTCGAGCCGATCTTCGAGCACCACCAACCTTGCGAGATCCCTTGACCTCATTGCTGATCTTGGTCCCGATCCTTGGGGCAGAGGTCATCTCTTATGAGTGCCCATGGCTCGGACCACAGGGCCTCTGGGGGCCAGGAGCCATGACCTAGGTCTCCAGACTGCTCTTGACACCTCCACCGACTACGAGTCAGACTGGGAGACCGAAGACGAGACATCCCTAGATACCTGTCAGCACCGGGATGTGCCCTCCAACCCATCTCCCCCCGAGACCCGGCATCGGTCACCGCCCGGGGACACAGCCTTCCTCTACTTCGTGCAGGACATGACCAAGGCACTGGCCTTCGGGACTTACTCAGAGGAGGACCCTCGGACAGAGGAATTCAAGATCCTCCAGTATGAGGCTCTCCGAAGAAACGGTCGGAGTTGCAGGAAAAGTTGTTCCTGGGGTCCGACTTGGTACCCACCTCCCCGGCACTGAGCTCCAAGCCCAGCACATCTCGAGATGCTCGGGCATCCTTGAAGTCCCTCAGCCGCAGTGCCTCCAAGAAGACCCTGGAGCCAGAGAGAAAGTCATCGAAGTCCGCCAAAATTGCACCAGAGAAACCTGATAAAACTCCATGGAGAGACTCAGGCGACAAGCACCCTGCCAAGGTTCTCAAGAAGGATTCCTCGGTCGGTGGGAACTGTGTGAGCTTCCTCAAGGCCAGAGTCCTTGTCGAGAATGGACTCCCTAGAGTGCCAGCGCCAGGCCTGAAATCCTCTGTGCCCACACTGAAGGCTGCAGAGCCTTCTGGTTTGGAAACAAGAACGGCGGCCCTGGAGCAGAACACTGCTATCCTGGCCCTGCAGTAGGTGATGATGGCTGGTTTCTCCGCCTCATCTGCCCCAACAACTGGGCCCTCAACTGTGAGGGAGTCCCCGGTTGTTGAGCCAAGCATTGAGCACCCTGAGTCTTGAGAAAGTCCTCAGCACCAGTCAAGGTCCCATTCCTGTTTGTCGGGCATCCAGTCCTCGCCGGCCAGTGTCCACAACTTGGCCCGTAGGTCCTCCACAGGCCATTGGCCCTTCGGCACCGGCCTCAATATAAGGAGTCTCAGGGCCTCAGACTCCTCCTCACAGCTCAACTCTGAGTGGGAGACAGAGGACAAGGAGTCCCCGGACACCAGAAGGCACCGAGACATTCCCTCGGACCTGTCTCTCCCGGCACCACGATGCCATTCTCCTACCAAGGATGTAGCCTTCCATGACTTCGTCAGGGATATTGGTAGGGCCCTCTTGGTGCAAACCGAGGTGGAGGAGGACCCGTGCACTGAGGAGTTGGAGATTCTCCAATATGAGACTCCACCTAGAGAAACCTACATGGTGCCCATACAGCCAATCCTCAAGATACTGCTACTCCGAATGCGGGAGACGCCGGCATTGGTGCCTATAGTTAGCTGTTGGCTCAACACTATGTACCTGTCCAGAAAGGGCCGGGATTTCACAAACCCCAGCTTCCACACAACTCCATGCAGACTGACCATGCAGAAGCTCAAGAGCCAGAAGACCCACGCCTCCGTCCCTCCCAGCAGGGAGGCCTGAGCCCTCAACGCCCTCGGGCGCAAATGCTATCAAGGCTCCATGCTGGGTTTCCAGATCCAGGCCTATGAACTCTACATAGACATGTACCTAAAGGCACTGGCCAAAGAGCTGTCGGGGTTTGCAGCAGGCCTTGTCAGGGAACCCCTCCAACGGTTCCAGACCCTGACCTTGGGAGTGAGGGATTGCTCCAAGTTCCTCTCCTGGGCTACCTATGACGGCTTTGAGTCGGCAGCTCAAGTTGTGGTGGCCAGCATTGGGGCCCGCTTCAGGCCTGGCTGCAGTCATCCGACCTCGAGCAGTGGGTCCAGGACAAACTGCTTGAAAGTCTCCTGCACCCATGAGAACCTCTTTTGCAAACCTATGGCCGACAAAGCAGCTGAGATCGAGGCAGACTTTGTGACCCGTCAGAGGCTCTCTAAGAAGACCTCATCCCATCTCCGCAAAAAACTGTTGGGGAAAAGGACCCTTTTCCCAAGGAAAAAGAGTGCCTTTGCACAGGGTCACCAGTACCAGCCCTACTCTGGCCATCAGCAGGGTTCTCACCCCAAGAGGCAGGAACACAAGGCTCAGAAGGCAAAAAACACCTAAGCCCCAGGCTCCAGCTCCCACCCAGCCTGGGGGGAGCTTCTAACTCCCAGGGCAGGGTCTCTTCTTCCCAAGGAGACCTTCACCAACCCACAGGGGGGCACCTGGTGCTCTTTGCCCACAGATGGGCCTCAATCACCTCAGACCTTTGGGTATTACAGGTGGCCAATATCTCCTCTACCTGCAGCAGATTCCACCCAGGTTCTTCCCTGGAGAGCCAGTACGACCCCTTCTTCGCCAGACCCTGCTGCTCACAGAGCTCACAGATTTTCACAGGGACAAAGCAGTAGAACATGTTCCCAGACACCTGTGGGGCAAAGGCTTCTACTCCAGGTACTTCCTTGTCCCAAAGAGGATTGGGGGCCTCAGGACCATCCTAGACCTGCAAAACTTAAACAAATTTCTGGTGAAAGAAGTTCAAGATGCTCTCCCTTGGAACACTGCTGCCCTTCCTCCATCAGGGAGACTGGCTTTGCTCCTAAAGGATGTTTACACACACACATCCTGATCCACCCCTCCCAGAGGCAGTAACTAAGGTTTGTAGTAGGAGGAGGGCACTACCAATACATGGTGTTACCCTTCGGCCTGGCCTCCTTGCCAGTGGTCTTCACAAAGTGCCTAGCAATGGTCACTGCCCATTTATGTCTACAAGGGGCCTTTGTCTTCCCATACCTGGATGACTGCCTCATCAGGGGCAGCACGGCCGCAGAGGCTCATCAAACCATAGGGTGCGCAACCTTCCTGCTGCAGCACCTGGGGTTTATCATCAACTATCCCAAATCTCATCTCACTCCAGCCCAGAGCCTGGAATTCATAGGTGCTCAGTTAGACACTCTGCAGGCCATGGCCTTTCTTCCCAGAGAATGGGCAGACCACCTCAGGGAGCTAGTGGCAAAGGTGTAGCACTGTTGCTCTGTGCCAGCCCGTCTCCTCCTCCACCTTCTGGGCCACATGGCCTCCACAGTCCACGTGACCTTCCTAGCCCACCATCACATGTGGGCAAGCTCAGTGGTGCCTCCACTTTCAGTTGATGCAAGCCACGCGCAGACTGCGGGATAGGATCAGGGTAACACTGCCAGCTGGCAGAGTCCCTTGACTGGTGGCAACTTCTCCATCACCTCTAAACCAGGATACACTTCCAGGTACCCACACCCCAGAGGATACTGACCACAGACACCTCTCTCCTCGGTTGGGGGCGCATTGCAAGGACTGTCACAAACAAGGCAGCTAGTCCCAAGTGGAATCCCTGCTACAGATCAATCTTCTGGAATTCAGGGCGATCTTTCTGGCCCTATGGGTGTTCCGACACCACCTGCGACACCAGCCAGTGCTGATACAGATAGTCAACCAAGTCGCCATGCTCTGTCAACAAGCAGGGGGAGGGGCATGGGGTTGTAATTCCTCTGCCAGGAGGCAGGTGGTCTACCTCCCAGGCCAGGACAACCTCCTGGCGGAAAGACTGAGCAGGGTGCTCCAACCGCATGAGTTGGAGTTGGCCTCATGGCTCTTCCACCTCTGGGGGATGCCCATGATGTACCTCCTCTTTGCCACCCCGGACAATGCGCAGCTGCCCCGCTTTTGATCACGGCAGCCACACCTGGCAAGGGTGGCGGCAGACGTCTTCCTGATCCCATGGATGGAAGGCTGACGACACCCATATGTGAGGAGTGATTCCTGCTGCCCTTGGAGATCAGCTATTACTGGTGAGTAACTACGCTTTCTCAACCTTTAGAAACTTCCATTCCTGGGTGGCCAAGACTCCTCTCTTGAGCCTCAGCACATACAAAGAAGAAAGAACTCAAGCCAAAGAGGGTTTATGTGTTTTGTAGAATCACACTCCTTAGATGACACCACCCACTGGAGCATGTTAGGGTACATTGCACATTCCTATCTCTGGCCTCATCATTCACTGTGAATAAGGGACACTTTCGTGCCATTCTTATCTATTCTGCATTATATATATATATATATATACACACACACATATGAGAGAGTGAGAGATGGAGAGATGCCTCTTATTAAAGTGCGATAACATTTTGCAGTTGTTGAATGTCAGTTGCAAAAATTAACACACTTTAAATTTAAAGCCTGTGCAGTAGCTGTTGGGTGTGTGGTCATCATCCACTCATGCAGTTACCTCACAGACACCACACCTTACATACCTTTCCTGGCAATGCACTTCAGGGACTGCTTCTGCTAAAAGGTACCTCCAGCCCCCCCTCCTCCCAGAATCTGCATTAAATCCCTTTCATCCCACTCTAGATGCGCCTGACCTCAGCTTTAAAATAACCCACCCTCTTGACATCAGCCTTCAAATCTCCCACCCACTCCTACTGACACCCCCTGCTGGATCTTACCAGGAGATTCTCTGGTGTCTAGTTTAGGGCAGGAACAACCCCTGATGCTTCTACCCCATTGGTGCCCAGGTTCAAAATGGCCCTGCTAACCCCCAGCTAGGGGTCACATGTGCTGTTTTGAACCCACATGCTGATGAGCCAGAAGCTTCTGGCAATTACTCCTCCCCCCACTAAACACCAGGGAGCTCCCCTGTAAGAGTTAATGGGTCTGGGATGTGGGGGATTTGAAGGCTCGTCGAGGCTGCTTTTAAATTCTTATGCTCCTCACTCTCATGTTCACTACTTACGAGTATCTTATCATACTCTAGTCCCCACTTTTGTTCTTCATCTTGATTAGATTGTAAACTCTTATGAGCAGGGACTGTGTCTTTAATCTACATACACTTTGTACTGTAGTTCTATACAAATGATACACAGTAGTAGTAGTAGTAGTAGAAGTAGACTGATGATGAGGGGGTTGTAGCGGGACTGGCTACACAGTATGTAGCTCGATAATAGGGCAGATGCATTTATTGCCTCCTCTTCAGGAGGAGGTAAGTTCATCCAGACTCTCTGCAGTGGTGACAGCACAGGGTAATTTACCGTGTACTAACTGCAAGGCTCTGTCCATGATTGTAATCTGCCCATTCCACCCATTCCCTCTCTCAGGGTAAGAATTTAGTACATAAATTAGCACAGCCTAAGTGTCAAAGCCTTGCAGCAGCAATTACCATGTGCTAATTCACAAAGTAACTGCTTATCACACTTGAGTAAACAGGCCCCATAGATATAGCTATATCTATCGATATAGATGTAATTGTCTATCCTACTTCCATCCATCGTAGCTTTTTTTGGAAAATAAATGTAAATGGGTCAAGACTATGAGTAGTTGGTGAAGTAGGACACAAGCTGTTGGCTTGAACTGGCTTTCTGGTGTATTGTATTTTCTATGGTACCTATTAGAATATGTAAAACCATTTTGGCAGCTGTTGATAAAATTGTTAAAGGGGTTATATAGAATTTTTTGTAAACCCAGAATCAGTTTTAGAACTTGTAAGTGTAAGAAGGAGGAAAGAGTCTGCCATATTCATTATCACTGGCACAAAACTGATAAAAGTCCCCACTGCTGGAGATTAGACAGGTTGAATGGAAAACATTTACAGTTCGATATTCAAAAGATCTAGGCACCGTACTTAAGGTGTTAGGTACTTGAATTAGTCTAAATAAAGATTTCCTCCACTAGGAGAAAAGAAAGAATCTGAAAGGGTGCACTTCTATAAATAAAGTAATATTCCTTTCCCCCACCCACCTTATATTCTTTTCTTACTCTGTTTCAGTTATTGAACCTTCCCTTTCAAAACTGCCCCCATTTTGATGAACTTCTAAAAGCCACGCTCGCATCAAAGGAATTCCAAAACCTATTGCAACCCTACCAGGTAAACAATTGCATGTTATACTGCAGCAGTTGCTGAAATCCGTAGAATTAATGTTATAAAAGATTTTTGGCACGTATATGTCAGTATATGCACGTAAAATGCCTATTATAAAATTCCCCAGGCATACAAGGACACACTATGGCAAGTGACCCAAGTTTAGGCATGTTTGGGGAGGAGTTTTGGCGGAGCATGGGTAGAGTCATGAAGTATGCATGCAGCCTATAAGATACATGCCAAGCGCATTTTGTCACCACGCCCGTCACCCTAGGCGGTTGCCTAGATGTTGGGAATGGATGCCAGTCTTTATTTATTTATTTAATACATGCCTAAAGTTGTAGTTGTGTAGTTGAAATAATTTCAGCCAAGAGGGAAAATAGGCACGCAGGATTTTTATTATTTCTTCAGGCCAGAGGAACTTCTTATAAAATAGTTCCAAATATCAACATAAGGTATGGAAACTTCCAGAGGAAAATAAGGTAACAAGGCGTTGTATTCAGCTCACCAGCCAACTTAAACAAAGTATTTCTTCATACCAAAAAAACATAGCAAAAGAACTTTGGTGCAAAAAACCTTCTTCTCCAGAATGTGACTTTAAAATATGTACAGCTTTAAGTAATTCCCCAAAGTAAACTTCCACTGCACACTGTTTTCTCTCTGTTCACACTACAATGGTTTCTTCACCTGCTATCTGCCAGGCTCTATACTTTGTACAAGCAGTCTTTCAAAGAAAGGGTTAAGCTTTCAGAATCACAGCCATTCTAATTAGCATATTCTTCTCAGCTCTGCGGGCTGTTAGCTTTTGGCTTCATGACACACTCTAGCTTTCAATTACTTTCTAGAAACCAGAGAACATTCCATTTCTTCAACAGGGTTAGATTCCTGTATCACAGAAGATTCAAATTCCATGCTGTCAACATCTGAGTCTGCTAAAGAAGCATTGGTCATGAATTCAGAATTGTCTTGCTTTAAACCTTCTAAGATTTGTAAAACCTTCTTTAAAGCAGATTCTCCTCTCCTCTGAGGAATGTCTTTAACTTTAGTTAATTCCTTAACTTTCACAAGTTTGTTAGAGGGTTTAACACTGCTCACTCTAGTCTGAGGGAATAAGGATTTAGCCGGCTCTACAGCTAACTGCTCTGTTCCCATATACACTTTTTGAGCATGTTTCAGGTTACTCACATGGCTTGGTAACTCCCCTGGGTCAGCTTTAAAACCTCTGGCTGGTTTTGTCTTTCTCCACGGAGTTTTAGGTGAAGCTTCCTTCACTCTCTGTAGGCCTCTCTTGGGTAGTTCTGCTGAGCTCCTAGAGCCTCTTCCCCTTCTAGGACTCCCAGACCCATTCACCTCAGCATTGGACTCAGAACTGGAACTCCTCCCTCTTCTCTCTCTCTCGGTAGAAGATTCTCCTTCACTGGAAGTCAGGCTACCAAAGCACCTTCGTCTAAGGCTGCTTTCTCCTGCAGTGTTCCTCACACCTGCACTCTGAGCACGTCCTACACTCCCCGAACTTCTCAAGTTCTCTGCACTTCCTGAGTTCCTCTCACTCCTGCTTGTCCTGCCTTTCCTGCTCCTCTTCCTTGACCTGCTTGCCTTCCTTGACTTCCTTCCTGTCCAGGTTCCTGGCGTTTATATCTGTAGTTTCTCTTGCCACTTGCTAGCTCCTCCCCTAGCTGTCCCTCGTGAGCAGGGCTGGTAACTAGGGAGCTAGAGCGTGTCCCTTGACTACAAACATTCTGTGAGGAGTTTTTTCTTAAACCAGGAGTTTTAACCCCTGAACTTCTGGTTTTGTTTCTCTTCTCTGGGAAAAATGCCTGATTTCTCCCTTCTTTCTTATGCTCTTTCTTCTGCCTCACCACAATTTATACCATCTCTCAAGGTGGTGTACATGTATGTGTTCACATTTTATCTACAGTTCTGGCAGCTTTTGTACTCGCTTCTTATAAAAGCACATACAGTAGGTGACTATGGAGTATGTTTACTAAATTCTATGGGCCATTGCAGCACTTAAAGCATGTTAACTTTTTTTTTTAATTTACATTTTTATTTGGTAGGCACAAATTTTTACATCACTTTTTCTCATCATTCACAATCGGTAATATACCATACATCTGATTGCCATCAACAGTCAAAATATCTTACATCTATAACTGGCATACACTTCCATATCAATACTGTCTTCTGATTCATATAAACCAATTTTTACCCAAATTACCATTTTTCCTCTTACATCACAGTATGTATCCCTATTCTTGTACCTATACATTTTCCCTACTCCCCTCTTCTCCCCCCCTCACCCCCACCCACTGGACCCAGTAATATACACATCCTTTATTTGCCATCTCATTCCCTAAACTTTATTAGACTCATCACATTAATTCATTTTCCTCCTTTTGCAACCATTCCTTATACCTTTCCCCTCTTCTTTGAAAGACCTCTATCCTGTGTGTTTTATATGCAGTAATTTCACTTATTCTATAGATGTATGCCAGTCTGCTTAAAATTCTCTCAGGAGCTGGTTCCCTCTCTGACCTCCACCCCTTCGCTATTTCCATCCGTACTCCAATCGTTAACATCTTTAACATATACACCAGTTCACTCTTTATATCTCCCCCCCATTCATTCAATAACACTCCTGCTGATGCAGCCCACCATGTCTCAAGCTAAATCAGACAACCATTGCCATGTTTTCTGTAGAAATGGGCATGCCCACCACATATGCATATAATCCCCTCTCTCCCCACAACCCCTCCAGCACACCAAATCCTTGTATTTCCCCATTTTACACATGCGCACTGGTGTTAGATACATTCAATACAGCATCTTATAACTGTGTTCTTGGATTGCTGTCGAGACCGTTGGGATTATTACCCCTTCATATATTTTTTCCCATCTCTGATAATCCCAATAACCTCCCAAGTCTTCCTCCCATGCCTGCATATGTGTTCCTTGGTCCACTGGGCCACTCGGTGCTTTATAAAATCTAGGGATTGCACCTCTAGATATATCTCCCATCCTAAACATCTTTTCGAATTGCATCTCCTTATTACCTAAGCATGCCTTTATTTGTTTTTCCCCCAGGAAGTGTGCTAACGGGAAGTAGTCATACCAATCACTTGCCTCTATTTGAAATTCTTGCTGAAGCTCCCCAAAAGATCTTAATTGGCCCACAGCTATTAGTACCTGTCCCATATATTGTAGCCCCTTCTCATGCCATTTTTTAAATATCCCAGAGGCTTCTCCCACCTTAAAGCCCTCACACTGTACAATCCGCTGTGCTCTTATGTCTCCCCCCAATTGTGTCAATACCTTATCTTTCCTATCCCATATTCGGAGTGTGCATGCCACATATGGGTTTCTATCCTGGCCCTTTCCTCTCACCCCCCCCCCCTTTCCTTGACACATTAAGTCAATTAGGCAATTTGGTCTTACGCCTCCTGTTCTAATGTACTCCATTGGGGCCCATTTTTCTCTAGCCTCCATCCCATTAAAGCTCTCAGCTGCGCCGCCTCATAGTACCTTGCTATTTCAGGGACTGCTACACCCCCTTCCTTTTTCTTTCTATACATTATCTTCCTTTGTACCCTTGAAGGTCTGCATCTCCAGATAAAGGAAAAGATTCTTCTCTGCACCAGGTTTAACATGGTAGTGGGAATTTCTATGGGTAAATGTCATAAATAGAAACAGCAATCGAGGTAGTATGTTCATCTTCACTATGACAATTCTTCCCATCCATGAAAAAATAGGTTTGTCCCATCATATTAAATCCGTTAGCACTTTTTTTATTGTTGGGTCATAATTCATCTTATACTGTATAACTCAGACCACTTTGTGCTAATCTGAATCCCCAGATATCTCACACTTTTATTAGCCCACTTAAACGGGAAAGTGGTTCGCACCTTACCTTCCTCCTGCGGATCTAACTGAATTTTTAGAACTTCTGTTTTCCCTATATTCATTTTGAAACCAGATACCTTGCTGTATTTCTGGATTTCTTGTACTAAGGCTGGTATAGATTCCATGGGCTGCCCTAACGTATACATAACATCATCTGTGAATAATGAGATTTTGTATTCCTCTCTTCCCACCTTTATACCATGTATTTCCTTATTCTAACACTTTCAGCTAGTGGTTCTATCACCATTGCGAACAACAATGGGGAGATCGGGCAGCCCTATCTTGTACCTCTTCCCAACTTAAACAGTTCTGAATATACCCCATTTACTCGTATACATGCTTTAGGTTCTCTATAGAGAGCTTTTATCCATTTCTGGAAGTTATCCCCCAGCCCCATTTTCTGCATAACTGTAAACATAAAAGCCCATTCTACTCTACTGAAAGCTTTTTCAGCATCCACAGCCATCATTATAGATGATGTCTGATCCTTACATACTTGCCATATTAAATTCAGCAACTTATGTACATTGTCACTAGCTTGTCTACCCGGGATAAAACCCGTTTGATCCTCCTGTATCAATTGTGGGTGTATTTCTGCAACCGGGTCACTAGTATTGTGGCTAATATCTTTGCATCCAAATTGATGAGAGATATGGGCTTATATGATTCACACTTCCCATGGTCCTTTCCAGGTTTGGGTATTACTATAACTCCCGCCACCTCCATGGAGCTTGGTAACTTTTCTCCTTTTAATACTTCATTGAAAACATCTCTCAATATCGGGCTTACTTCCTCACTAAATTTTTTATAGAACCTGGCTGTAAAGCCGTCCATCCCTGGAGCCTTACCTTCTTTCAAGCTCTTTATAGCCTCTACTACTTCTTTTCCTTCAATCTCTCTATTCATCCACTGCTGTTGCTCTGTATTTAATTGCTTCAGTGTAATCTCTGCCATATACTGTTCTATATCCAATCCCTCTCCCTCTCCCTGTTGTTCCGATTCATAAAGCTTATGATAATATTCCTGGAATACTTGTTGTATTTGTTCAGTAGTATTAACCCAACTACCCTGCTCATCTTTTATTCGTAGGATCTGCTGTTGCATCCTTCTTTCCCTAAGTTTTCGCGCAAGGTATCTGCCTGGCTTGTTTCCCTGTATATAAAATTCATGTCTGAGCTTGATTTAACTTAAATGCCTCTTCCTCATTATTTAATCTGCCTAATTCTTCCCGTAAGTTTCTAATACGTTACAACCTCCTCCTTCCACCTTTCTGTTTGTGCATTGTCTCTTCTTGCTTCAACTGTGATATTAGCTCATGCTCCTTTTGTTCTTTTTCCCACTTCCGCCTAGCAGCCATTGCTGTACAGTGCCCCCTTACCACCGCTTTCAATCCATCCCACACCACTGCTGGTCCCACCTCTTCACCACTATTATGCTGCATATACTTCTTTAAAGTACTTTTAATACACCGTAGCCCCTCTTCCTCTTCTATGAGGGATTCATTCAGCCTCCAGAAACACAGGCCTCCCCCATTTATTTGGAAATGAAACCTCAACCGGTACATGATCTGTCCAGCTTATGGGTCCTATATCCACTCGCTTTACCTGTTCTACTATCCTTCCATCTACCCATACCATATCCAATCTGCTGTAGGTTTTGTGTGTGTGTGAGTAATGTGTGTATTCTCTCTTATTACCATGCATGTACCGCCAAACATCTACTGTGCCCAGTTTATGTAGTAATTTCCCTAACTTCTTGCTCACTCCCTTAGTACTTTGCTTATTACCCCCGTGGTATCTATTTTGGAGTTTAGGATAGCATTAAAATCTCCCCCTAATATCACTGGATTTTGCATATGCGCTTCCACCACTTCATATAGTTTCCCATAGAACCCCCCCTTGCTGTGTATTCGGTGCATATACACTCCCTACCACTGTGGGCCTCCCTGCTATTTTACCCTTCCACAGAATAAAATGCCCCTCTGTGTCCTCACAACCTGTTCTTCTTCCAGGATCAAGTCTTTTGCAAAGAGTAACCCCCCCCCCCCCCACACCGCTCTTGGGTGATTCCTGATTATGTGCCAGATATACTTTATCATAGCCTTTACTCACCAACCACTTTCTTGGGTATTTTTTAGATGTGTTTTTTGTATAAGCAATATATCAGCTCAAAATCTATTATCCTCTTTTAACAGGGCTTGTCTTTTATACCAGGAATTGAGGCCTTTAGCATTAATGGTTACTATCTTACATTCATCTTCTTTTGTTTACTCACCATGGTTCCAAATCTCTAAACCTCCTCTTCGTACATTTACAGGCTCCAGTTGCCCCCCTCTTCCCACCCTTTCCTCCCCTTTCTCAACCCCATCCCCCTG
Organism: Ichthyophis bannanicus; assembly: GCA_033557465.1. NCBI lineage: Eukaryota > Metazoa > Chordata > Amphibia > Gymnophiona > Ichthyophiidae > Ichthyophis > Ichthyophis bannanicus. Next base: position 622,278,724 of record CM066031.1, on the reverse strand, counting down.
ACCTCTCCTTCTATCCTCCCCTTCTTCACGCTACCAATTAGTAGCTTCCCCTTCCTCAGTGACATCACCTTCCCCCCTCCCACTCATGACTCATATTTCTGAACAGTATTTCTCTTGTCTTAATCTCCCCCTCCCATTCGTCCTTGCTCACTTTCTTATTTATTTATTTATTTATTTATCTATTTCTTCTATACCGCCCCTTCCAGAGATCAGGGGCGGTTTACATGGAACAATTTAACAGTTTTGTATACGTTCGTATAACAGTACATTGAACAAGAACTTTTTAACTTTTTACATATAACAGAACAGTAAATTATTAAAACTATTTACAAAACTATTTTCTTCTACCCCTTGCTTCTCCTTCATGTTGTTCACTCAGTCTTTCTTTGCGGCTTCTTTTTCTTTCTGTTGCCAAATATTTCCAATATTTCACAATAAGCGCTGCCTTCTTCATCCCAATTTCAAATCCTAGCCCTGAAGGCATAAAAGATGAGCAGCATTTAGTTTCCATGCAAGGACTCCCAACGTCTACTCAAGATATATGAGTTGTTTATAGAAAACCATCTACAAGACATAGTACGTAAATATTAATTGGAAATGCTCTTTCATTTTATGCTTCACAAATGGTCACAACCATATTTCGTGTCCTCCTTATACCATTTTGCACTGCTTTTATCATTTCAGTCATCTAAGGTGCCATGCATCCTTCATCAGAATACATCTCTGCATTCTCTCAGTTGATAGGATACTGGGAAGCTGGAAGTCTATCATTTCTTGATTCATGAAAAGGCTTGTTCATGTCAAACTGCCTTTGCAGAACCCTCCTGTGCTATGGAACCTCAGTACTGTCCTTCCATCTTTTATGAAGCCATAATTAGAGCCAATGGAATATGCTTTGCTCAAGCATGTTACTGGAAAGAGCTCTTTCTAATAGCAGTTACCACAGCCAGAAGAACAAATGAACTTCAAGCCATAGTTAGCTATGAACCATATACTCAGTTTTATCATAACCAGGGCTTAATTTGTAGACACAAAAGAAGTAGAACTGTGGATGGAGCCAGGGACGAAAGTGACCAGTGGGGGATGGGGCCAGGACCAGGACTGGAAGTTTTTGCATACTTGTTTGCTTGCAGTTTTTCATTTTGATGTTTTATTACTTTATATTGCATCAGCCAAACTATGTTACCCCTGATGCAGGCATAGTTGCTGAAATTTGGCCAAGTCGGGTCTTCAGTAAAGTGCATTCTCCGAGAACAAGTAGGATTTCAGTCCTCACATATGGGTGATATCGGAACCAACGGAGCCCGCATGGTAATCTCTTTCCAGCTTTCAAAGAAAGCCTTTGGGAGATCTACCATGCATGAGTGGTCACCTTCCCACCTAAGGGAGCCATTTTCCCTCAGTCTTCCTTTTTCCCTGGAGCCCATCAGACATACAGTCTGCACCCTGGAAAAAGTTGGCGTTATTGTGGTGAATTCTTGTTTTCTCATTTTTTTTTCTCAGTTGCACACCGTTGCCTTCTAAAGATCCCAGAACCATCGCTACTTCGGCATTGCATTTTTGTTTCGGGTACTTATCTTTTTCTCTCTCAGGGTGCAGGATTTTCCTCTCGCGCCCTACTAATCAGAACATTGGAGTTTGATCTCACAGGGGCCATCTTTCCCACTATGTCCTCGATTAGTAGTTTTAAGAAGTGCACCAATTGTAGCAGGACCATGTCCATCACGGACCGCCACAATTGCTGCCTTCAATACCTTGGAGCCAATCACAACGCTTCCTCTTGCCCACTCTGTCTTCAGATGACGAGCAAGGGGCATAAGAATCGTGTAAGTCAGAAGGACATACTGTTTGGCCCCAAATCTTCAGACTTGGCTCCATCGCCTGCTTCAGAATCAATGCCCTTGGGAGCAACTGCGGAGGAATCAGATCTGGGCAGCCGCCAAGCTCATTCAGAGCCCTGAGATCATGGAGTGTCAGACCAGTGACCATCTATGGAGGATCATCCCCAGAAGGAATGGACTTCAATCAAGTCTTTGTCAGGGGTGATATCAGTACCGTGGATAAGAACCATGGGCACCAGTACTGCAGCCCTCAACGGAACTAAGGGTGAGGGCCAGGACCGGCCCCTGAAGCTGCTGTGGTGGTAAGCAGTTCCCACCCCCTTGGAGGATTGCACTCAGACTGTCGTGGTGATCACCATCGGTGAGTCCCCACCGAAGGAACCGGCATCGGGCCCGGTATACTTGGTGCCCACGCTGGTAGCTGCAGAGGCTTCAGGCCTTGAGACCAGGATCGCATCCTTGGAGCGCAGCCTTCCTGCCAAGCCAGCAGACCCCAGGTTCGGTTATGTTCGGTTCTTCAGGGCCGGTGATGGGCCCCTCCGCTGTGCGGGCCTCGCCGGAGGAGATCCAGCCTGTCCTGGAATGGCATGCCCTGTAGGCTGATTCCGATGACCAGTCCCAGTCTTGGTCAAGCCTCAGGTTTTTCCACCGAGTGCTTCAGGCTCAGACCACTGGGAGTCCCAGCTGCCATCCCCACCCCTGACTGCACCAGTACTTCGAGCTCCCTTCCAATTTGGAATAGGAGACGGACAACAAGTCTCCTGATATCGCTCAGCATCAGGACATTCCATCAGACCCCTCTCCTCCTCAGGAGCATCGCAGATCCCCGCCAGAGAACCTCTCCTTCCTAAACTTCGTCCGGGACATGGGCAAGTCCCTCACCTTCACCATTGAGACAGAGGAGGAGCCTCTGGCGGAGGATCTGGACTTCAGTATGACTTTCCTCCCAAGGAGGCCATAACGGTGCCAGTGCCTGTGCTTTCCATCTTGGAGCACCTCTTTTTCAGGATGTGGGAAACCTTGGTTATTGCTCCCATTGTGAGCAAGCGGCTTGATTCCATGTATCAGGTCCGCAAGAGTCCCAGCTTCAAAAAAACTCAACTACCATACAACTCTATGGTGGTGGAGTCAGCCATGTGCCAGATCAAAAGCCAGAAGACGCACTCCTCGGTGCCCCCAGGTCGAAAGGCCAGCATCATGGAAGGGTTCCAGGGCTCAATGCTCGTGGCCCATATCCAAGCTTACCAGCTGTACATGGGCGTGTACCTGAGAGACCTGGTGAAGGAGCTCACCGAGTTCTCAGCTGGGCTGTCTGATGAACACCTCCAGCGCTTCAGGTGCCTGGTGACCACAGTCTAGGAGTACTCCAAGTAGGTGAGTCGAGGTGCGTATAATGACTTTGAGTCTGTGGCTAGAATAGCTACGGTGGGCATTGATGCCTGCCACCTGGCATGGCTACCGTCGTCAGACTTGAGCAATAGGTTCAGGACAATTGGTTGATCTCCCCTGCTGGGGGGAGAATCTCTTCGGCAAGCCCTTTACAAACAAGGCCACTGAGTTGGAGACTGAGCTGTTGACCAGAACCAGGCTCTCTCAGAAGACTGCTGATCCTTCCCGATGGAAGGCTTTGGGGAAAAAATCCTTCTACCAGAAGAAGAAAGCCTACGGAACATGCCCCCAACATCAGGCCTATCAGTCTTATCGAGCTCCCCCGCAGGGGCAACCAGACAAGGACCATGGGCAGGGCCCCCATAGGCCTAAAGCCCCCAAACTCCAAACAGTGCCTGTGCCGCAGCCTGGGGGGAGGGTTGATTCCCGTGATTCCCAGGGCATAGCCTCTCTTCCCACGGGAGGTCAGGAGCCACAGCATATAGGGGGGCATCTCACATTCTTTGCTCACCGGTGGCCCAACATTATCACTTCCACCAGATGCCTTCCTCAGACTTTCCAGGGAACTTCCTCTGGATCTCCCCTATCATGTCCTCCTTCAAAGGGAGCTTGCAGCTCTTCTCACCAACAAGGTGGTGGAGCTTGTCCCATTGCCTAAAAGAAGTATGGGGTTCTACTCCCACTACATCCTGGTTCCCAAGAAAATGGTCAGGTTGCACCCCATTCTAGATCTGCAGGATCTCAACCGCTTCTTAGTGAAGGAGAAGTTCAAGATGGTATCCCTTGGAACATTGCTGCCTTACCTCCACTGGGGAGACTGGCTATGCTCCTTGAATTTCAAAGATGCCTATACCCACATCCTGATCCACCCCTTATACTGGCAATATCTCTGCTTTGTCATCGGCAGTGTCACCACCAGTACTGGGTCCTGCCATTCTAACTGACACCTGCCCCTAGGGTATTCACAAAATGCGTAGCAGTGGTCGCTGCCTTCCTGCAGCTGCAGGGAGTGTTTGTCTTCCCTTATCTGAATGACTGGCTGGTGAGGGGAGAGTCCCCGTACGAGGTCCGATAGGCCCTACGTTGCACTATCCAGCTCCTGGAAACCTTATATTTTGTAGTAAACTATCCCAAGTCCCACCTACAGCCTGTCCAGCACCTGGAGTTCCTGAGCCCTCCTCAATACCACTCAAGTCCAGGCATTTCTTCCGCCTGACAGGGCTCAGCACCTCTCTGTCTTGGCAGGAGAGGTCCATACCTCTCTGATGGTCTTGGCTCATTAGATGCTCCACCTCCTGGGGCACATGGCCTCAATGGTTTATATCACACCTTCAGCCCATCTCCACATGTGTCGGGCCCAGTGAACTCTCTGAACTCAGTTGCAGCAGGTGATGGGGTGCCTGTCGGACAAGGTATGGGTCACCCCACCCCTCTCCCATTCCCTTGCCTGATGGCGACGATCAAGCAATCTTCTGGCAGGGGCAACCAGGTTTTCAGGATCCCCCACATCAACAGATACTCACCACGGATGCTTCCAAGCTCAGCTGGGGAGCCCATTCGAACAGTCTTTAGTCACTGGATCTCTGGTCACAGGAAGAGAGACAGCTGAAAATCAACTTCCTCCAACTCAGAGCAGTCACGAATGCCCTGCAGGTTTTCCAGCACTATCTGGAAAATCAGGTTGGCCTGGTTTGGATAGACAATCAAGTGGCAATGTTCTACATCAACAAACAGAGAGGTCCGGGGTCCTGTCTTCTCTGTTAGGAGGTGATCAGACTCTGGAATTTTGCAAACCGGCAGGGTATGCTCCTCCGGGCCATCTATCTCCCGGGGCAGGAAAATGTTCTGGTGGACCGGCTCAGCAAAGTGCTGCAGCCTCACGAGTGGACCCTCAGCCTGCTACTGGCATGGGACATCTTCTAGAAGTAGGGCACACTGGTGGTGGACCTCTTCACTAGCCCTCACAACACTCAACTGCCACTGTTCTGCTCCAGGATACCTTGCTGGAACCACCTCGCAGCTGATGTGATTCTTTTCCACTGGGGCAAGGATCTGCTGTATGCTTACCTGCCCATGCCCTTAGATCCTTATTGCCCCACACTGGCCTCAGCAACCATGGTACCCTCTGCTGCTCTGACTTTCTCAGGCGTTGCCCATTCCCCTGGGTTTTGCCTCAGAGACCCTCCTGCATCCTAACCTCAAGTCATTGACTCTGACTGTATGGATACTGAGAGGATTTATTTACTTATTTTCTTTAAAAAAAAAATTATACCGCTTTTTCAATAAATCAGAGTGGTTTACAGTGAACTAGAATACCATCATTTACATGGAACATTGTTAATTATTAACTTAAACATAGTTAAGTTTACAAGGAACTTGGTTACATAAACATGTAACGTAGCAATTGCTCAACATCACTTGCCTAGGGACATTGAGGACATCCTCCTCATGTCCCACAAAGATTCCACCAGATGAGCAGGTATGCTTTCAAATGGCACAGATTCTTGATCTGGTGTGCAGATAGAGGTTTCAACCCATTCTCCTGTTCAGTGCAGGTGATCCTGCTGTACCTTCTGCACCTTTCCTATGCTGGGTTAAAGTCCAATTCTGTCAGGGTGTATCTGTGCGCCTTAATAGCATACCATCATGTGGTTGATGGGCGCTCCTTCTCCGTTCATCCTCTCATGGCTGCTTCATGTGCAGCCTCTTGCTTTCACAGCCTCCCATTCACTCGCCAGCAGCAGCGTGGGACTTGAAATGGGGAAACTCACTGAACCTCCTTTCGCACCCCTGGCCTCATGCCATCTCAAGTATTTTCCATGGAAGGCCGTCTTCCTAGTGGCTCTCACTTCAGCATGCAGGGTTAGCGAGCTGCAAATGTTGGTGGCTCATGTCCCTTACACCAGATTTCACAGAAATAGGACGGTCCTCCGCATATACCCTAAGTTTCTTCCTAAGGTGGTTTCTCCGTTCCATCTCAACCAGGAGGTGGTTCTTCCCACCTTCTTTCTCAGGCTGCATGCAAATAAGGCAGAAGCCTCTCTTCATATCTTGGATTGTAAAAGGAAGCCTCTCTTCATATCTTGGATTGTAAAAGGCTTTCTACCTTGATCAGATGAAGGCTTATCGCTGATCCTCTCAACTGTTTATTTCTTATGACCCCAACAGACTTGACGTGGCTGTCTCTAAGTGCACCATTTCTACCTACTGTAGGTGACTGACTACATTTCCTTTGCCTATAGACAGGCTGGTCTTTCTCTGGAGCATCATGTGATAGCCCATAACATTCGGGCTATGGCAACCTCCGTGGCTAATTTATGTTCTGTCTCCCTACCAGAGATTTGTCAAGCGGCTACCTGGTCCTCGGTCCTTACCTTTGCAGCTCACTACTGCCTCGAGGAGGCCTCCTGGCGTGACAGCACCTTTGGTCAGACCATTCTTTGGCACCTCTTTGGGGACTAGGGCAACTCCTTCCCTCCAACCCTTCTGTATGTCCTTGCTACCAGAGAGTCGATTCCCTCGCAGATGCTGGAGTTGCATCTTGATACTTGAAGCTTTCTTGTGTCTTTCAGCTGCCATTCACGATTCGATTTTTGGGTCGCCCGTGGCTGTTTACAGGTTTTTTGGTAGCCTATAGCTGGGGAGTCCTATATGTGAGGACTGACTTCTTGCTTGTTCCCCGAGAAAGCATAGTTACTCACCTGTAGCAGGTGTTCTCTGGGAACAGCAGGAATCAATCCTCACTACCCACTCTTCTCCCCGTGAAGTTGTTTTTTTCTTTTCTTCTTAATTAAGCTATGTCATTCTTCTGAGGGAAAATGGTTCCCTTGAGCAGGAAGGTGACCACTAATGCATGATAGAACTCCCAAAGGCTTTCTTTGAAAGCTGGGGGGAGATTACACACATGCTCCATCGATGTCGATGTCACCCATATGTGAAGACTGATTCCTGCTGTTCCTGGAGAACATCTTGTACAGGCGAGTAACTATGCTTTAACAGAAGACCTTTTTGTGTGGCTGTGGTCTCTCTCCGCTCCTTCTTTGGTATTTAGCAATTAAACAACCCAATATCATCTCTATATTTTTTGAAAATACACACTTAGCCTAATTATGCATTTGCCAGCGAATGCATAATCAGCATCCTCCAGTTGAAAAAAGAGAACAAGCTGAACTACTAGGGATTCCTATACGGAACCAACATGTTAACAGAATCCCTCATGAAAAATGCAGACCATTACCTATTAAAGAATAAAACTACAAATTAGAAAAAAATATGCAGACAAAAATTGAAATGGAAAACCCCTAAAACAGAAACTGAGCTGTGGAACACTGAAGAAAAAAACAAAAATGCATTTTCTTCTCTACTATAAGAAATGCACATTTTCAAAACTGACATTTTGTTCTCTAAAACTGCCACTCTTTTGTACCTTTGTTGTCTGATCATTTTATTTTTCTAGATGGGCCAGTCCTGGTCTCTTTTTTTTTTTTTTTCACTTCCACTTGGTGGTCTCTAAGTCCTTTTCCAGAATCTCATTTACATTTCTGTTACTTCACACTGCCTTTCTTCTTCCATTCCTTCCCTACATCTCTTTCCGACTTTTTTCTCTGTTTCTCTCATCTGATGTTTTCTTAATTATAGATTCATTCTGTTCCTCCCTCTCCCTCTATTAATCTTCAGTCTTCCTCTTTTCACCTTTCACCTTCTTACCAGCTTTCCATTTCCCAACCTTACTTCCCTAGTCCTTCCATTTCCTACCTGTCTCATTCCTTTGCAGCCTCCTCTGTCCCCATTTTTCACCCATTTTCTAGTCCACATTTCCTCCTTCTGTATGCATCCCCTCTCCAGCCTCATCTACCATCCTTTGCCTCTCTTCCCCTAATCAACCCCAGCACATTCCCTAGCACATATCCTCTCTCCACTTCCAAGCCCTTTCTTATGTCTTCCCCCCAATCCAGGCTGCCATTTTCCACTTTCACCTCCTCCATTTTTTTCTCTCTGTCACCACCTTCAAGGAAGATCTGTCCCTTTCTGTGACTCCCACACACTCCATAGCCTTCTGTCCTTTTCTGCCATCCTCAATCCCTCCCCAAATCTGCCAATGCCCTTCAAACCTTCTCCCCTCCCCATATTTCTGCACTTGGTCTCACAGCCCTACTGATATCCCTCCCGAGTCACCTTTTCCCTACCGCTTTCCTCTGGTCAATTTCTTAGGGTTATCTGGAGGGATATTGACTCGAGGACTGGGCAAGATGGTAGGGTTATCTAGAGAGATATTTGGGAGTCTGGTGACTAAGTCCCCACTCTTCCACCCTATCCAGTCCCCAAGTCCTCACGTAAAATCCCATCCAAGCCCTGAGTCCCCAATACCCAGCTTGATTTTTCACCCAATCAAATTCTCCACCTAAGCCCAAGTCCCTGTTCTTCAACATCCCCATGTCCCCAGTGCCCACCCATCTATCTCATTCTCCAGTACACATTAACTCTTCATTTGCTCCTCCTTACTGCAGCATCTGATATTATACCCCTCCCTCTTAACTTTCCACTGGTTATGAATTTACGTCTTCCCCAGCCCCCACAAATATCTGTCCTCTCCCTTTTCAATTCCCCAGCATCTCCTTTTTCACACACTGACCCCAGCATTTGCCAGCATTAGCCTCCTTTCAGTACCAGGCCTTCCAAGCACTAAAATTAGCCGCCTTCCAGCACCAGTCCCCCCTCCAGCATAAGGCCATTTCCAGTCCCTTCCCCCAGTCAAGCATCAGTCCATTTCCAGTCCCCCTCCCCCTCCAGCCCCAGCATCAGCCCATTTCTAATCCCCAGTCCTCCTCTAGTCCCAGCATCAGCCCATTTCTAGTTCCCAGTCCCCCTCCAGCCACAGCATCAGCCCATTTCTTGTCCCCATTCCCCCTCCAGCCCCAGCATCAGCCCATTTCTACTCCCTAGTCCTCCTCCAGCCCCAACATCAGCCCATTTCTAGTTCCCAGTCCTCCTCCAGCCATGGCATCAGCCCATTTCTAGTCTCCAGTCCCCCTCCAGCCCCAATATCAGCCCATTTCTATGTCCCCAGACTTCCTCCAGTCCCAGTATCAACCCATTTCTAGTCACAGTCCACCTCTCAACATTAGCCCTCTTCCAGTTCCAGTCCTCTCCAGTCTCCATTACCATCAGCCCATTCCAGTGCCCCAGCCCCTCCCTCACCCTACATCAGCCCCCAGTTCCAGCATCCCCCCATCAGCTCTCCATCTAACCTTCTTCCCCTCAGATCGCCCCAGTCAGCTACCTCCTGTTCCTGCAGCCACCACGGGAGCATTTGTTTGCTCCAACGACTGTGCTACACTGAAGCAGCCTGGCCCACAGCATTTTTAATAAAGCTTTTAACGAAAATGCCATGGACCGGGCACTTCAGTGCAGCACAGCTACAGGAGCAAACAGAAATGCTACCTCAACTGTTTTAAACATTAATAGGGCCACAGCATTCCAGCATTTCTTGAACTGAGAAGTGATTTGTTCCGCAGCCATATTAAAGCTTTACACAGCCACAGGAGCATTGTCATTTGCTCCCGTGGCTGTGCTGCACTGAAACAGCCCTTTCCCTAGCATTTTCATTAAAGGTTTTATTAAAATGCTGTTGGCTGGGCTATTTTAGTACAGCACAGCCATAGGAGTATATGAAAATGCTCCCATGGCTGTACGATTACCTTCTGGGCTGAAGAAGTGCTGGAATGGCATTCCACCTCGTTCCAGCGCAAATTAAGCCCTGATAATAACAAAGTACTTCTTCAAACTCATCCCAAGTTTACCTAAGGTAGTAGCACATTTCCATATTAATAAGGAAATAGTGTTTCGTATGTTCTGTCCCAAACCACATAAGAATCCACTTAAGTCCCTCTAAACTTTGGACTGCAAAGAGGCTCTCACTTATTATCTTAAAAGAATGGAATCCATCAGAAATTCTATGCAGCCGTTTGTCTCCTTTGACTCTAAAAGAGTTGTGATTTTAGTAGCCAAGTGAACTTTGGCAATTGACTGGCATCCTACATCCATCCAGTTCTGTTACAAATAAACTGGTGATTCTCTAATCATTAAAATGAAATCTTATCAAATTCAAGCCACTGCAGCTGCTCCTGAAGTCTGCTGCACTGGATGCCATACGTAGGGCAACAACTCAGTCCCTGGTTCGTACTTTTACTTTACACTAATTCCTGGAGCAGTCCACCATCAGAGACAGTGTATTTGGTTGAGCTGCACTGGCAAACCTATGTTATTAATGTTGTAACTCACACTTTTTCATGATTGGGACTGCTCCCTAGACAATAAACAATTCATAGCGGGATGAGCAACTCTGAGCTTGGGAGTGCCTCACTTGTGTTCCTTTTCATTGATGTCACTTGTTGCTTAAATTGCAAACTGCTTTGGGTCCCCCTTTTAAGAAGTAAGGTGGTATATAATTCTAAAATAGAAATAGAAAATAGAGGACTAAAGAAATAAGGGGGGTTATTCAAAGGCATTTACACAGATCTCAGGAACAAGCAGGAATGTAGTCTTCACATATGGGTATAGTCGGTACCGACGGAGCTCGCGCGGGAACGTTCCCCAGCGTCCAATAGGAACGCTTTTGGGAGCATCCCACAGCACCTGCATGCTGCCTTCCCGCCTTTCCCACTGTCCCTCTTCAGTTCTTCATTTTCCGCGGAGCCGACAGGTCGCATACCCTGTCGCCGCAGAAAATTCCTTCTTTATTCTTTATTTTTTGTGGTCGCATCTGCCTTCGTTCAACGCCTACCGGTACTGCCGGTTCTTCTTTCTTCTTTTCTCTAAAAAAATAAAAATATATATATATAGTTTCTGAGGTATTTTTCTTCAGAAACTTTTTTTTCCTCGGTGCTAGGTGCCATTTTGGGCACTAGGCCCATTTTCCTTAAAAATGGAAAAACCAGCAACTGGTTTAAAAAAAAAAAAAAAAAAATGTTCTAAGTGTGGCGTACCATATCCTTCACCGACACCCATGACTGGTGTCTTAAATGTTTAGGCCCTGACCATTCTGCATCGGAGTGCCTCTCCTGTAGGAAGATGACTAAAAGGGGCCTGCAGAATAGAGCTGCAAAACTCAGTACCCTTTTTGCTTCAGATGCGATGTCTGTTGCATCGACGTCTTCCAGAGCCTCATCTTCCTCCCATGGATCTCAGGTAACTAAACATAAGTCTATCCGGTTCTCAAAGGGTAGATCTCCTTCTAGGCATCGAGAGGCCATTGGCGTTGCCCTTGAGGAAACTTCACCGCTGAAACAGCCCCGGCGGTAGGCTTTGGCTGCCAAAGCTGCCAGGATGTTCTCGAGGCCTCCACCTCAGCAGAACTACTGATGCCATGCTCTGGGATTCCGGCCGCTTCTACCGGTACCGACACCCAAGCATCGGCAGTGTCGATAGATCAGAGGTTTCTCATTATCGAACGCAGTCTGGCAGCTCTTCTCACTGCTTCAGTACTGTTGAGACCACTATAGACGGTTCAACAGGCACCGGTACCGGTACCAACGGCACCGGCCTCAGTGGGTATACCCCCCATGCTGAGTCTTGAGTCTATCTCCGGCATCGACAGATCGGTATCGGGACACCTCGATACCGACTTCAATCGATACCGGTACCGTGCTCTGCACGAACATCGGGATCGGAGATATTTCGAATCTTCCGATTCCGATGATTCTGATGACTCTGCCGATACCAGAGTACTTCTTCCGGAGGAACCATCTTCTTCTCCTCAGCGCAGGATGTCTCCTCCAGAGGACATGTCTTTTCAGGATTTTATTTGTGATGTGGCTCGAGGCCTTGCAATCACGGTAACTCCTGAAAAGGAACCTAGGGCACAAGAATTAGAAATCCTTCAATACCCTAAGGCTCCGAAGGAAGCAGCTACTCTGCCTATTCATCAGATCCTACATGATCTTATGCTGAGGATGTGGGAAACACCTTTAACCACATCTCCTCACTCTCAGAGGCTCGATACAATATATCGAGTTCCTGGCTTTCAAAAAACTCAGTTACCACACCATTCAATGGTAGTGGAATCGGCTATGCGTAGGATAAAAAGTGCAAAGAGGCATGCTTCCAATCCTCCAGGCCGTGAATGCAGGACTCTCGATGCCTTTGGGCGTTGATGCTTCCAAGCTTCCATGCTCTCAGCCAGGATCAGCTCCAATATCCTATATATGGGGATGTTCTCAGAGGTCACAGGAGACTTGGAACTTATGAGCCCCCTTCTTCCTGATGATAAACAACAAGACTTTATTACTCTTGTCAGACATGCTCAGGATGTTTCCAAGTTTGTAAACAGTGCATCCTTTGACTGCTCTGAATGCATCAGCAGAATCTCTGCTATTGCCATTGGTGCACGTCAGATTGCCTGGCTTCAGGCATCCGACTTGAAACTTTGGGCACAAGATAAATTGGGAAATATCCCTTGCACAGGAGAAAATCTCTTTGGCAGGAACTGGCAGGAAAAGGCTAATGAAATAGATGCTGACAATATCACCGTGGATAGATTGTCAAAATCTACAGCCAACCCAGCCAAAAAGAAATCCTATAAAAAACCCTTTTTCAGCAAAAAAAGGAAATTTTATCCTTCTTATGCCCAGCAGGGGCACGGTCCAGTTCAGGCTGCCCAAAAGGGACAACAGCAACAAACTAGACAACTAAAGAAGCCAAAAGGGCCGAGAGCTCAGCCAGCTCCACAAGCTCAGCCTCCTCAGGAACTTTGACTCCTACCTAGAGAACCTAGCCTTCCAGCCCCTGAACGGTCCAGAACCCTTAGCCATCCCTGGCAGGTTGTGTCATTTTGCCAACAGATGGCACCAAATAACAGCAGAAAATTGGACTCTGTCCATTGTACGAGAAGGGTAGAAGCTTCATTTTCACAGCATGCCCCTCCTACAATTGTAAGACAGTTCAATTCTCTGACCCCTGTCAACAATCTCTTAGGTCAGGAGGTCACAACACTCCTTGCTCAAGGAGCAATAGAAGAAGTACCCATTCTACAACAGGGTACAGGGTTCTACTCCCCCTATTTTCTTATCCCAAAGAAAACAGGAGGACACAGACCCATTTTAGACCTCAGAGAATTGAAAAAATATCTGTTCCGAGAGAAATTCAAAATTTTTTATTTATTATTTATTTATTTCAACTTCTTATATACCGCACTCTTTGACATCAGCGCGGTTTACAAATAACAGAAAGGAACCAGAACAACAGGCTGTTTGGTATTACATATAACAGGAGTATCAACTTGGATAACATGGGAGAACTATTTACATGGAGTATATAATCTATTAGCTAGATAGCATGCTCGAACTATTTACATAAAATTAGCAGTGATGCTTGGAACAAGAGGGATATTGTAGATTATACTAGGGTGAGGCTGTTATGTTACGGTTCATGTAGGGTAGTATTTGATGAAAAGGTGCAGTTTAAGGGCCTTTCTGAACTGGGTTAGGTCGGTTATGGCGCGGAGATCAGGTGGGAGAGAATTCCAGTATTTTGGTGCGCTAAACATGAAAGCTCTGTTTGATGTTGATAGGCTGCACGTTGTTATAGCCTTTGGGGTTGTTAGTGAGTTTAATGCTGCATGTCTCCTATTTCTATTTGATGGGACGGATTGGATGAGTTTGGTAAGTGATGTGGACGATAAACCATTTAAGGCCTTGAATGTGAGAAGGAGGGTTTTGAATGTAAGTCTTCCGTGTATAGGGAGCCAATGGAGCTCTTTGAGGATAGGTGTAATGTGTTCACTTCTGGCCGCTCCTAGAAGAACCCTGGCAGCGGTGTTCATTGCGAGTTGCAGGGAGCTTATTGTGGATTGTGGGAGTCCTTGTAGAATGGAATTGGCGAAGTCGAAGTGCGGCAGTATCAGTGCTTGGTAGATGGTTCTGAAGTCTTCGTGGTCTAGTAGGGGACGCAGGTGTCTAAGAGTGCGTATTTTGAAGTATACAGATTTTACGATATTGTTTATGTGTGATTTCATGTCGAGCCTATGGTCTAGTGTGACTCCGAGGTATTTTATTGTATCCTTGGTGCCTAGGTCAGCTCCCTTGACACTTATATGTGGTGGTGGGGTGAAGTTGGGGTCTCTTGTGATAAAGAGAACCTCAGTTTTCTTATGCTGAATGCGGAGGTTCTGTGACAGGAGCCATTGTGATACTGCATCGAAGCAGTTTGTTATAGGCAGTAAGTCCATTTGCATTGTGGAAAATGGCATGTAGAGTAGGATATCGTCAGCGTATATCATACATTTCACATTGAAGGACCTGATGATATCGCAGATAGGCTGCATATAGACGTTGAACAAGAGGGATGAGAGTGAGGACCCCTGCGGAACGCCTTGTCTTTGATGGAAGAGTTTTGATTCTCCTGTTGCGGATTTGACGTATTGCATTCTGGTGTCGAGGTATGATTTACACCATTCAAGTGCTGAGTTGCAAATGCCTTTTCCTTCCAGTCGACCGAGGAGAATCTCGTGATTTACCGAGTCAAATGCTGCTGCTATATCCAAGAAGATTAGCACGACGCCTTGTCGGATGTTGTCTATGGTATTGAGAATATCATTGAAGAGTGTGGTAAGCAGTGTCTCGACGCCGTGGAATTCTCTGAAACCGTGTTGAGAATAGTCTAGAGGGGCTGCGGAGTCGATGTGGTCTTGGATTTGGCGCTGTGCCTCTTTCTCAAAGATCTTTGCTAAGAGGGGGATACTGGCTATTGGCCTGTAGGAGTCTGGCCGTTTTGGATCCAGTTTAGCGTTTTTCAGTAGTGGCCTGATGGATGTGAGTTTTAATGCAGATGGGAAGGCGCCAGTAGTGAAAGAGAGGTTCATGATTCTTGCAATGAAGGTGCTAAAGTCACCCCGCAGGTCCTTTATCCAAAAGGCTGGGCAGGGATCGGTTTGTGCAGTGGTCGTGTTGAGTGAGGAGATGGTGTCTTCAATATGTTTAGAAGAAGGCGTGTGAAGTGTGGATAGGGATGTTGGGCAGGTCGTTTCTTGTATATTGTTTTTTGAGAGTTCATCTGTCTGTAGGAGTTTTGATTGCAAGTAATCAGCGAATTTTTGCGGGTGGATATCGTTATTTTGTTCAGAAGATGGTTCCTTTGATAGTGACTTAACCAGGTTGAAAAGGTCGCGTGGTTTGTTCAATGATCTCTTGAGCATATCTGAGTGGTATTGCTTCTTTCTGGCTGCGATTGCCTCGCGGTGAGTTGAGAGGTGAAGAATGTAGGCTTCGTGGTCGTCGGTAGCTAGTGAGCGGCGCCAGCGTTTTTCTAGCCTTCGTAGGTGTGTAAGAGAGGCCCGTAGTTCCGGGGAAAACCATGGTGCAGAGGTTCTTTTCCCTGATAAGGTCTTTTTGTTTGGTAGTTGAGCAACAGCGTTGAGGCTGTCGTTCCAGGCAGCGATTGACTCGTCGAGGTTGAGTGATGTGTTGTTGAGGATTGGTTGGGTACTTGACAGAATAAGTTCTCTGTTGAAAGGTCGAAAGCCCCGTGTTACTCTGGATGTATTGGCGAGTTTGCTGGTGTTCAAATTATGACTGTTGTTCAGAGGGATTCGTAGGTTTATGAGTTTATGGTCAGACCATGGGACATCAGTGACCGATGTTATAATGTTGCTGTTTTGCTCGGCGACATGGTGTGGGGCAAATACCATGTCAAGAATGTTTCCTTTGGAATGAGTGGGTTCAGTGATCATTTGTTTATAACCAAGATTTTCGATGGCATTGAGGAGTGAGGAGGATTGGTTTTGTTGTAGTGATGGGAGGTTCAAGTCTCCCATAATCCAGTTGGGAGTGTTGGGGTTGCTGGTGTCAGCGGCCAGATCCAATATAGTGGGCAGATCGTCTGGGGAGCTCGAGGGGGCTCGGTAGACCAGGTTTATGGAGCATTGATTATTGGCTATGGTGATTATGTCCAGATTGTTTGTGCTATGGGAGTTAGTCATGTTGAAGAGGAGTTCAGACTTGGTGAGTATGAGTGCTCCTCCTCCTTTCTTGTTTTCTCTGTGGGTTGTGTGTATAGTGAAGTTTGGTGGAATGAGTTGGTTGATAAGGACATTGTCTTCTTTAGATAACCAGGTTTCGGTGATCATGAGAGCATCAAGATCATAGAGGGTAACTATGTCTAGGATTACAGGCCATTTTTTTCGAATTGATCGAGCATTTATAAGGGCACATTTTAGGTTTTTTGAGGGCGATGGTTTGTGTTGCTTCAGGTTGCTGGATTGCTGTATTGCAATGTGGATCAGGTGGGAGTGTCGGATGTGCGCTTCCCTAGTCGGATACTGAAAAGGGTTGCCTGCCCATTGCTTTCCGTGGTTTTTGAGGATGGGGATAAGACTGTAGGAGGGGGAGTAGGCAATGGTGGCTCCGAGCCAATCTGTGAGGAGATAGAAACTGAGGAGAGTAATGAAGTGGGGAGACATTTTGGTTTCTGGGATATAGTATGAGGTGGTAATTGAGTTTTGGGTGGTAAGAATACACAATACAGTGGTAAGAATACACAATACAGTATACAGGTAATTTCACAGTACAGTATGCAGACTATTAGGTGGTAACAAAGATATCACTGATTAAGGTGTATGTTACAAGGCTAGTAATGACTATAGCAAAATATAACAGATGACGTGTGTGTGCATGCTATACAGACAACTGTAAGAGTAAGACCAATGGAGAGAGTCAGGTGTGAGGGTATGAGAATGCAATACAGGCAACTGTAAGGGTTAGGCAAATGAGAATGCAATACAGGCAACTGTAAGGGTTAGGCAAATGAGAATGCAATACAGGCAACTGTAAGGGTTAGGCAAATGAGAATGCAATACAGGCAACTGTAAGGGTTAGGCAAATGTAACAGGTGTCAGGTGTGTGTGTGTGAGAATGCTATACAGACAACTGTAAGAGTATATATGGCAGTAAGTGGGATTGCTTTGAACTGCTGAGTGAAATTCTTGGTTAGAGAGCTGAAGTATACTTGCTGTGAGGTCGGACAGTACGCTGGAGACGACTGAGGGTTCAAGTTGGGGGTCGGGTGTGATTGCAGACTTCTTGGCTTAGTTGTTACTCGGTGACATTTGAGAGTGCCTTTGCCTAAGGGCTCCGCCTCCCACAAAATGATCTCTCTAGCAAATCTTCTGCTATACCTTCAAAGTCAGGATTCCTGTGGTTCCTTTTCCAGGGAAAACACTTCCAATACAAAGTTCTTCCCTTTGGTCTGGCTTCGGCACCAAGAGTATTCACAAAATGCATGGTGGTAGTAGCTGCATTCCTGCGAACTCTAGGGATATTCGTCCTCCCTTACTTAAACGACTGGCTCATTCGAGCCCCCACGGCTCCAGAAGCCAGCTCTGCTCTGTCTCGCACAATGCGAATCCTTCAATATATGGGATTGGTCATAAACCTCCCAAAATCCCATCTTACTCCTACTCAGTCCCTAGAATTCATAGGAGCTCGTCTAGATACCAGTCAAGGGCTTTCCTTCCACAGCCCGGCTGTCTGCGCATAGTGCAGCTAGCTTCCCAAGCAGCAGTGAAGACTTACCTGACTGCTCGAGAAATGCTCCAACTACTGGGACATATGGCATCCACTATACATGTGGTTCCCTATGCTCGCCTCCACATGTGAGCAGCCCAGTGGACCCTATCCACTCAGTGGACACAGGCCACAGGTCGCCTGTCAGACAAAATAACAAACTCACAATGTCTTGTTTCGTCCCTCCAATGGTGGCAATCACTGGAGAACCTTCTGGTGGGGTCTCCTTTTCAGCAACCCCTATTCCAGGCCACTCTAACAACAGCTGCATCACAGGTGGGATGGGGGGCCCACCTGCACGATCTCTCTACCCAGGGTACCTGGACTCCAAAGGAGGCTTGTCTTCACATAAACCTCCTGGAACTCAGAGCAATCTTCCTTGCTCTTTGAGTATTCCAAGCCCAGCTCAGCTACAAGACAGTCTTAGTCCAGACGGACAATCAAGTAGCCATGTTCTACGTGAACAAGCAGGGTGGAACCGGCTCTCTGTCGTTATGCAACGAAGCTTTACTACTATGGGCCCTCGCCAGAGAGCATCAAATTCATCTCCTTGTGGTATATCTTCCAGGCATTCAAAACCTTTGGGCAGAAAAACTCAGCCAAGTACTGCTGCCACACAAATGGTCTCTCCACTCAGACCAGGTTGCCCAAATATTTCAAATCTGGGGAACCCCAGACATAGACCTCTTTGCAAGGCCACTGAATGCCAAACTTCCCCAGTTCTGTTCCAGAATTCTGGCTCGAGATTGTCAGGCAAGGGACGCCTTCCTCCTTCACTTAGGTCAAGACTTCCTCTATGCCTTCCCACCCATTCCCCTCATCCCCAAAACACTGTTCAAGCTTCAGAGAGACAGAGGTTGTATGATTCTCATAGCTCCACGTTGGTCACGGCAAACGTGGTATCCTCTGCTTCTACATCTCTCTCAAGCTGCACCTCGGGAGTTGGGGTGTGCTCCAGATCTTCTCCCAAGAGAACGGGACGCTATGGCACTCGAAACCTCAGTCCCTGCATCTCAGAGCCTGGTTGCTGAAAGACTAGACCTTCAGGATCTCAACCTTTCTCAACAGGTAAAAGATATCCTACAGGTTTCTAGAAAACCTTCCACAAGATGATCATACGCCTTTAAGTGGAAACGGTTTACCATATGGTGCTCTCAAAAGGGATTTAACCCCCTTGCGATACCTCCGGAATCAGTACTGGAGTACCTCCTTCATTTATCAAATGCTGGTCATAAGACCAATTCAGTAAGAGTCCATCTTAGTGCTATTGCAGCTTCCTACAAGCCTCTAAATGGACAACCTATTTCCTCTCATCCACTTATAAGGTTTATGAGAGGTCTTCTATTAACAAAACTTCCCATTAGACCACCACCGGTGGCATGGGATTTGAATCTTGTTCTCGGGCAGCTCATGAAACCGCCCTTTGAGCCTTTAGCCACTACATCTCTGAAATTCCTTTCCTGGAAAGTCATCTTCCTAATTGCAATCACCTCCGCACGCCGCATTAGTGAATTGCAAGCTCTAGTGGCTGATCCTCCTTATACAAGATTTCACCATGATAAGGTCATTCTTAGGACTCATCCACACTTTATGCCAAAGGTGGTTTCCCCTTTCCATTTAAACCAAGCGGTTTACCTTCCTGTATTCTTTCCGAGGCCTCATGCCTCCAATGCAGAAAGAAACCTTCATACCTTGGTCTGTAAAAGAGCTTTAGCTTTTTACCTACAAAGAACACAGCAACATAGAAAGTCTTCTCAACTCTTTGTTGCTTTTGATTCTAGTCATTTGGGACTTCCAGTTTCCAAAAGAACTCTGTCTAACTGTATTGCACAATGCATATCCTTTGCCTATGAGAGTAAGAGTCTTCCTCTTGAAGGCAATGTCACAGCTAACATTCCTCTTGAAGGCCATGTCACAGCTAACAATGTGAGAGTTATGGCAGCCTCTATGGCTAACCTTCACTCTGTATCTATCGACGACATCTGTCGAGCAGCCACCTGGGCTTCAGTACATACCTTTACAGTCCACTACTGCTTAGACAAGGACACCCGCCGGGATGCCTTGTTTGGCCAGGCTGTTCATCATCTCTTTCAGACTTAATTCAACTCCTACCCACCATCCCTGGTGGGATGCCAGAGATCCATGGGAGGAAGCATGGCCCATCTCACAATGGGTTGCAGCTTCCTGGGGCCATCTCCCTGGCATCTTCAGCTAGGGAGTCCCCATATGTGAAGACTACATTCCTGCTTGTTCCTGGAGATAGCGTAGTTATTCACCTGTAACAGATGATCTCTGGGAACAGCAGGAATTTAGTCTTCACAACCCACCCACCTCCCCTAGGAGTTGTCTCTCTATCTCTCTTTCCCTCTCTCCTTTGTCTCAGCTATAAACTCAACTGAAGCGGGGCAGTGGGAAAGGCGGGAAGGCAGCACGCAGGCGCTGTGTGATGCTCCCAAAAGTGTTCCTATTGGACGCTGGGGAGCATTCCCGCGCGGGCTCCGTCAGTACCGACGATACCCATATGTGAAGGCTAAATTCCTGCTGTTTCCGGAGATCACCTGTTACAGGTGAGTAACTACACTTTAGTGCTGCTGAATATCCCCGGGTGCCACTGCTATACACTCTAAGGCTAACCAATTAACATCGTGTCATGCCAGGGGCGTTTCGGGACAGTACCTGTCGCCAACTTGTCAGCAGCAATATTGAGTCACAGCCCGGTTAGTGACATGTGGCGAAAGTCAGGCGCCCGAAACCCTGGCCTAACCTTTATAGCAGAAGCTAACCGGACAGTGTCTGAAAATCACCACTGCCTGGTTAGCTTTGTGGCTGTCTAGGCAATCCAGATATTCATAGCCGGAACCTGGATATAGCCCCGGCACTGAATATCTGGGTTTAAAGTTCAGCACTGGCGGCTAGCCACTTTAGCAGCGTTATCTGCCGGTGCTGAATATCGAGCCCCAAACCTTTATAAAACTATATTAATAATCAATAAATGGTTAAAGGAAATAGATTTAAATTTTTAACAAAAGATTATGATATCTAGAGAAGACTCAATGAGGAAGTGTTGTAAGTGTTTCTAAGGTGCTAGGTTTCCCAAAAGCTTTTCCTATTGTAGCTCATCTTAATGCTCATATAGCATAAAGAGAAATAAGAATCTATGGGGCATGTATATTAGAGCATGCCAGTAGCTCACACTTGAGCTGCAAGACTACTGCGGAGGCCAACACTAACTAATTGGGGTGTGTGCGTCAGTTCCCCTGCTGTTAACATATCACTAACGTGAGGCACATCACTAACTGACATGCAGGTGCACTTAACACCACCATTGAGATGACGTTAAGTGCACTTATGCTAACAGCCACACTTGTGGTTAGCATGCATCCAAGACACCCTTGCTAACCATAAAGTGCTGTCAGTGCCCATGTTCTGCCCTTAGCCTGCCCGGTCCCCTCCCAATTGCAGGGGTAGCGTTAGTGTGAGATTTTTAGCATGGGGAGCACTTATGGCATGCTAAGCCCTGCACCAATGGTTAGCGCACATCAAAATTTCTTTGCTGAGAGCAGAGTGGAGTATTGGATGCACGTTGAAGAATTTCAAGGCATATTTGGGACCAGTGGACTCTGGATATACCCTGATGCAGCAGTCTTTTTCTTCGAAACACAACATTGTGTGCAGATGATACCAAATTATTCAAAGTAGTTGAAATACAAGAGGATTGTTAAAAATTGCAAGCGGACCTTGATAAATTGGGAGACTGGGCATCTAAATGGCAGATGACATTTAATGTGGACAAGTGAAAAGTTATGCACTTAGGGAAGAACACCCCAAAGTACAGTTACACGATGCAAGGTTCCACATTAGGAACCACCAACCAGGAAAAAGATTTAAGCATTATTTTGGATAATACTGTACATTGAAACTCTCTGCCCAGTGTGCAGTGATGACCAAGAAAAGAACTAGAATAGAAAGAAAGAAATGGAGAATAAAATGAAGGATATTATAATGCTTCTGTATCGCTCCATGGTGTGATCACACCTTGAATATTCTGTGCAATTCTGGTTACCATATCTTAAAAACGATATAGCAGAATTAGAAAAGGTACAGAGAAGAGCAACAAATGGTAAAGGGGATGGAAGGATAGCCCTATGTTGTTGTTGTTAAGTGCCATCGAGTCGGAGTCGACTCATGGCGACCCTCTGGATAGCTATCCTAAATTGTGTTCGGTCTTGAGTCAGGCGGCTCATTGTTGACAGACTGGTACCCGTAGCTGCTGTTATTGTATTGATCCATCTCATTGCTGGCCTTCCTCTTTTGCGTTTACCTTCTATCTTGCCAAGCATGATGTCTTTCTCTAATGATCTCTCTCTTCGCATGATGTGTCCAAAGCATAAAAGTCGAAGTCTTGTCATCTGAGCTTCTAAAGAAAGCTTAGGTTTGATCTCCTCTAGTACTGACTGGTTTGTTCTTCGGGCAGTCCATGGTATACACAGTATTCGCTGCATGCACCATAATTCAAAGGCATCAATTTTCTTCCTATCTATCTTTTTCACTGTGCCGAAAGCACCAAGGCACTACCCGTCACTCGGCTTGGCAGAGATGAGCTCTCCAAGTGTAGGGCCACCATCAGCGTTTGTGGGGCCACAAACGCTTCTAACACTCTAAGAACATAAGATATGCCATACTGGGTCAGACCAAGGTCCATCAAGCCCAGTATCCTGTTTCCAACAGTGGCCAATCTAGGTCATACGTACCTATCAGTTTCCCCCAAAAGCCACAGGTTCCACAATGCTTGTACTGGGTCAAGTATTGATATCCTGGGTCCCTTCTTAATAATGGTTCATGGGCCTTTCCTCCAGGAACTTGTCCAAACCTTTTTTAAACCTAGCTACACTAACAGACTTTACTACATCCTCCGGTAACAAATTCCAGTTTGATTACAAGTTGAGTGAAAAAATATTTTCTTTTATTAGTCTTAAATAGTTTACCCTGTAGTTTCATTGCATGTCCCCTAGTCTTTCTATATTCTGATAACGTAAACAATCGATCTACGTTTACCCGGTCCACTCCATTCATGAATTTATAGACGTCTATCATATCTCCCCTCAGCCGTCTCTTTTCCAGGTTAAAGAGCCCTAACCTTTTTAGCCTTTCTTCATAGGAGTATCATTCCATCCCCTTTACCATTTTAGTGGCTCTTCTCTGAACCTTTTCTAATAACGCTATATCCTTTTTAAGATACGGCGACCAGAATTGCACACAATATTCAAGGTGCGGTCTCACCATGTAACGATACAGAGGCATTATAAGGTGAAATTAGACTTACCTGCTAATTGTGGTTCCTTAAGGAACTCTAGTCTAGTCCCGGCCCTCTGGATCCATGTTCCTCCTCCAGCAGCCCCGGAGACCGAGAAACGCCATTCCCCTGCAATGAGTATACACTTCCGTGTTCCCTAGCCAATCCCCTATATGTCCTGCCTGACACCCCAAGGCATATGCCCACAGATCCAGAACGCCTATCCCTCCTGAACTCCACCTCCCCTGCAGTCGGTTCAGCGAGATACGTGCCCGAGCCCGCTTCCACAGAAAGCCCCGTATCTCCTGTTCAGTGCTGACAAGATCACATCGCAGTAACCACACTGGTAGGGTTTGCATCCAATAAAGCACTCGCAGTAAAATTACCATACCTAAAGCCGCTGCCCTACCCAGGAGAGACAAGGGAAGAGGAGCCCAAGCCTGCAGTTGCCCCCGGATTTGGAACGAGTCTTTCTTAAAATCCGGGGGCAACTGCAGGCTCCTCTTCCCTTGTCTCTCCTGGGTAGGGCAGCGGCTTTAGGTATGGTAATTTAAACTGTATTTCACGCCATCTAGCCCCCTCCACCAGGCCCGCAATCTGACCCAATGCACTACGGATGGAGCCCGAGGGCACCTCCCGACTCAGTTCTGCCGCCCACGCGGCCTCTTCTACTGAATAGTCGGTAGGAGTACCATACTCGTCTAGTCGCCGCTTCAGTATTTCTTGTATAGCACCTTCGGTTCTCTGGTCAATAATATACCCAAATATACAAAGGACTCCCCTGCCTAGCGGAGTGGAAAGGTCCCCTGCCAGCTACCCCAAAGCGTGCCACCAATGTCTAAGGCCTCCGACTTATCCCTATTGATACACAGCCCGGCGAAACTTCCAAAGAGAGAGAATTCATCCAACAGCCTAGGTAGCGACTGCTGAGGGGACAGCAGGTGCACCAACATATCATCTGCAAAAGCTGCCATCTTAAACCCCTGCTGCCCGATGCATACCCCCCGAATACTCGCGGACTCCTCTATCCTCAGCACCAGGGGGTCTAATGTTAGCACAAAGAGCAAAGGGGAGAGCAGGCATCCCTGCCGCGTGCCTCTCTCCAAGCTAAACTTCTCTGACATCACACCATTACATAGCACCCCCGCTGTGGGTTCCGCATACAGTACCTCCACCATACTACAGAAGGAGCCTCCCAGGCCATAGCGGGGCAAAAGAAATTTCAAGTAATCCCAATTCACCTGATCAAATGCTTTTTCCGCATCAAAACTTATCAAAAGTGACTGCAACTCCCGCTCCCAGACCCACTCCACCGAGGCCAAAATCCTACGCAGATTACGCACTGCATACCGCCCCCTCACAAAGCCCACCTGAGTGTCATGTACCAGCTCCCCCAAAACCATGACTAAGCAATCTGCCAGAATTTTAGCCAGCACCTTTAAATCAAAATTTAATAGAGAAATAGGTCTGTATGAAGCTGCCTGCGTGATGTCTTTCCCTGGTTTGGGTAGTAATATAATATGTGCGTGATTCTCGCCCCAGGTAAATCTTCCCTTCTCCACTCTTTTATGGTACATTGCCACCAGGGCAGGGGGAACCAAGTCCCCCAGCAGTTTGTAAAATTCTGCCCCGAAGTCATCCGGCCCCGGCGCGCGACAACAACTAGCCTTCTGAATAACTCGGTGTACCTCCTCAAGAGTCACCGGTTCATCTAACTGTGCCTGTTGCTCCATCGTTAGTTTTGGTAGCCGCACCTCCTGCAAATACTCCTCCATATCGGCGAGAGACCCCTTCCTCCCCGCATACAATTTTTGGTAGAAAGATCGAAACACTCGGGCTATCTCTCGGTTATCACTATGCAACCGCCCCTGCTCATAACACAATGCTGCCACCAAACGGGCGCCTCTACTGCCCCGGAGGCACCGTGCCAAGAGTCTTCCCGACTTGTCTCCAAACCGGTACAACTGATATCGATAATACAGATGCGATTTCTTTGCCCTCTGATGAAGGAGCTCATTGAGCGTCGTCTGCGTCTCCCAAAGCCATCTCTTATTTGCTACACAAGGGTCGCTTGCGCATCGTCTCCTATCTGCCACCATCTGTTTTTCTAAATGTACAATTCGTGCCGTCATCAATTTATGCTTCCGTGCTACATATTCAATAACATTGCCACGCAAGACCACCTTCGCGGTCTCCCAAAGCAGTTCAGGGTCTTCTCTATGACGCTCATTATAGAACATGAATTCCTCCCAGCGCTGTTTGAGAAAACTATGGAAATCGGCATCTCTATACAGCTCAACCGGGAACCTCCAAATTCTAGTCTGTACAGCCGGGCTACCCCATGCTAGGTCTACCCAGATCAGTGTGTGGTCGAAAATCATCATAGGGCCAATTTGCGCGTCTCCTACCTGTGCAAAAAGTCGCTGTGATACCAAGATATAAATCGATCCTAGCACTCGATCCGTGTGCTCGCGACTGATGAGTGAAATCTCTTTCCATCGGGTGTAGCATGCGCCAAGGGTCCACTGTTCCCAGCCAGCACCGCAAAGCCTGCAATGTCCTGACAGTCTGTGCCCGCACTTTCTCCCCCCTCTTCCGGTTGTATCCAGCTCCATATCTAGCACCCCATTGAAATCTCCGGCCAGGATCAAGGGGGCGTCCGGCAGTTGCTCCACACGAGATGCCAGCCGGGCATACAACGCCTTATCCAATACATTTGGGCTGTACAAGTTACCCAATACTATGGGCCTCCCCTCTAACACCCCATACAACAGCACGTACCTACCATCCGGGTCCACATACTCCTGTTCCAATTCGAATCTAACCCGTTTATTTATCAAAATGACCACTCCACCTTTTTTCCCTTTCGCTGGGGCTCCCCACTCCCATCCCACCCACTCCTTCTTCAATTTAGAGTGCACCGCAGCTGTCTGGTGGGTTTCTTGTAACATAGCAATATCACAGTTTTGCCTAGCCAGGGCCCACAACAATTTAGAGCGCTTAATAGGGATACCTATCCCACATACATTCCATGAAATAACCTTCAGGTTGGTAGGTACCAGCTCGCTTCCATCTTCTCGGCACTCCAACTAGTACAAGGGTGAACCTCCCCAGCCTGAGGTCCCTCTTTTATCACCAGCAGGCTCCCCGACCCTGTCTTCAGTATCATGTTACGGCTGCCTCCCACCCTCCCCCACCCCCCTCCCTCCCCATCTTCCTCCCCAAGACCCCCCTACTGCCCCCCTTCCCTACCCCATACCCCCCTTTATCCCCTCTCAATCTCATTAACCCTAACCCTCTCCGCCTCAAGTCACTACAATATGTGGATGCCCCCCCCCCTGCTTACTACGTGCTCGCCCACCACACACCCCCTCTCAAATCCCTCCCCCACAGTCAAAGCGGGACTAACACCGTACTAAACAATGTACATCTGACTCCCCCGCAATGATGTCTCTCGTTCCTCGCCCTTCCCTGAACCCTGCTTGCACTTCAGGTAGTTCTTGTTCCAGGTATGGTTGTAGTCTCTTTTGAATAATCTTCAGTAGAATCTTGCTGGCATGTGGGATCAGAGCGATTGTGCGATAATTTCCACAGTCAGTTGGATCACCTTTCTTTAGTATTGGTATAAACACAGATCTTTTCCAGTCAGTTGGCCATGACGTTGTCTTCCATATTTCTTGGCAGAGCCTTGTAAGTAAGGTAACAGCTGCATCAGATTGCTGTAATACTTCTATGGGAATGCTATCAATGCCTGGTGCTTTGTTCTTTGATAAGGTTTTCAATGCTGCTTTAACTTCTTCTTTCATCACCAATGGTTCCCGATCATAAGGCACAGGTTGAAACGGCTGTTGGTCCACTTGATCTTTATCATATAAAAACTCTGTATATTCCTTCCACCTTTTCTTGATCTTCTCTGTATCATTCAACATAGAACCTTGAGCATCTTGTAACATTCCAATTCGAGGCTGGAACTTTTTCTTTAACTCTTGTAGCTTTAGGAAAGCCGATCTTGTTCTTCCTCTAAAAGTTTCTGCTTCTATTTCCTTGCATGCGTCGTTGTAGTACTTTTCCTTGTCCTGTCTTGCTGCACGTTGGAAATCTCTGAGTTCTGTTATTGTCCTTCTCCTCTGGCTTTAGCTTCTCTGCGTTTCTGGGCAATTTTCAGAGTTTCTTCCGTCATCCATTTTGGCCGTTTTTGCTTTTTCAACTTTTGTAGAGACTTCTCGCTTTCTTCCAACACAACCTTCTTGATCTCATTCCATAACTCTTCTGGAGCTCTGTCATTTGTATCTAAAGCAGCAAATCGATTTTGCAGGCAGTCTTTAAATTCCAGTGGTATATTCTCAAGGTCATATTTTGCTGCATTCAAGAGTGGTTTGCTCTTTTTCAACTTTAGCTTGAGTTTGCATACTAGTAGTTGATGATCTGTACCACAGTCAGCTCCAGGTTTTGTCTTTGTTGATGTTATAGAGCTTTTCCATCGTTGACTTCCACAGATGTAGTCAATTTGATTTTTATACAATCCATTGGGTGAAGTCCATGTGTACAGTCACCGCTTATGTTGATGGAAGAAGGTGTTTGAAATGAATAGATCGTTGGTCTTGCAGAATTCTATCAGTCTTTCTCCAGCTTCATTTCTGTTGCCAAGTCCATATTTTCCAACTACTTTGCCTTCTTCTTTGTTGCCAACTTTTGCGTTCCAGTCACCCATGACTATCAGGATATCCTGTTTGCATGTTCTGTCAATTTCAGCTTGTACTTGTTCATAGAACTCTTCAATTTCATTCTCTTCTGCAGCTGTTGTTGGGGCATATACTTGAATTATAGTTGTGTTGATAGGCATTCCTTGTAGACGAATAGAGATTAAGCGTCCGCTGACTGCAATGTATTTCATTACAGTTCTTGCAAGTTTCTTCTTTATTATAAATGCAACACCATTTCTTCTTTGTCTTTCATTTCCAGCATAGTAGACCATGTGATCATCTGATGCAAAGTGCCCTATACCAGTCCATTTCAGTTCACTGACACACAACAGATCAAGTTGTACATGTTCCATTTCATTCTTGACCACCTCCAACTTCCCTTGGTTCATGCTTTGTACGTTCCATGTTCCATTGCGTAAGACATCTTTACAGCTTCTGACTCTCATTTCATGCGCAGCTACATCAGCAGTCAGACATCCCAAGGGCTTTGATCCAACCACATCATAAATGCTGGCTTTACTCTGAAAAGTCTTCAGCTCTTCCCCAGTAGCTAGTTGAGTGCCTTCCAACCTGGGGGTCTCATCTTCCAATACTATAGCCCTATGAAGAGAGGCTGAAAAGGTTACGGCTCTTCAACTTGGAAAAGAGATGGCTGAGGGGAGGTAAGATAGAGGTCTATAAATTAATGAATGGAGTAGAACAGGTAAATATAGATTGGTTGTTTACTCCTTCAAAAAGTAGAAAGGCTAGGAGACACGCAATGAAGCTACATTGTAGCACATTTAAGACTAATCAGAGAAAATATTTTTTCACTCAACGCATAATCAAACTTTGGAATTTGTTACCAGAGCATGTAGTAAAAGCTATTAGTGTAGCTGGATTTAAAAGAGTTTTAGACCAGTTCCTGGCGGAAATGTCCATAAACCACTATTAAAGAGGACCGGGCAAATCCACTGTTTACCCATTGGACAAGCAGCATGGAATCTGTATACCTTTTGCGAATCTGACAAATACTTGTGACCTGAATTAGTCACTGTTGGAAACAGGATACTGGGCTTGATGAACCCTTGGTCTGACCCAGTATGGCATATCCTATGTTCTTATGTTCTTATCTGTCAGACTGCTGCTGCTTATTTAATTATTTAAAAGGGTTTAGACCACTCTTCTGAGAAACAACGCAATCAAAATGGTTTTCAAAATAAAAAGCAAATTACAAAGCAAACACAGAAAATGAAGCCAACCCCAGCCCCTTCAACCCCCCATCCCCCCCCCAATACCCAGATTAGCCCGGACAAACAGCCACGTCTTTATTCCCTTTTGAAAGGCGAGTGATGTAGGCTGATTCCATTTCTCCACAGGAAGGGCATTCCACCACTCACTTGCTATCACCCAAAATGTCTGTCCCAGTGAGCAGCCATATATAGTACCCCCAGGCTAAACACATCCAATAAGCAACACTGGGAGGACTGTAGGATCCGTGAAGGGTCATTTCATTAAAGTCTATAAATTAATGAACGAAGTGGAACGGGTAAACGTAGATCGATTGTTTATGTTATCAGATTATAGAAAGACTAGGGGACATGCAATGAAGCTACAGGGTAAACCATTTAAGACTAATAAAAGAAAATATTTTTTCACTCAACGTGTAATCAAACTCTGGAATTTGTTACCGGAGGATGTAGTAAAGGCTGTTAGTGTAGCTGGGTTTAAAAAAGGTTTGGAGAAGTTCCTGGAGGAAAGGTCCATAAACCATTATTAAGAAGGGACCCAGGATATCAATGCTTGACCCAGTACAAGCATTGTGGAACCTGTGTCTTTTGGAGAAACTGCTAGGTACGTATGACCTAGATTGGCCACTGTTGGAAACAGGATACTGGGCTTGATGGATCTTGGTCTGACCCAGTATGGCATCTTATGATCTCCAGGAACAAGCAAGAATGAGTCTTCACATATGGGTATCGTCGGTACCGACGGAGCCTGCGCGGGAACGCTCCCCAGCGTCCAATAGGAAAGCTTTTGGGAGCATCCCACAGCGCCTGCATGCTGCCTTCCCGCCTTTCCCAACTGCCTCTCTCCAGTTCTTCTTTTCCGCGGAGCCAGAAGGTCGTGTTCCTCTCACCGCAGAAGAATTTCTTTATTTTCTTTATTTCTTTTGTGTCGCGTCTGCCTTCTTCGACGCTCTACCGGTACTGCCGATCTTTCTTTTGTTTTTAAAAAAAAATAAAATATATATTTCTTTTCTTCCGATGCACTCGCTGTTTTGGGCCTTAGGCCCAAAACGTTTCCTGAACATGGAAAAGCCCGCATCCGGGTTTAAAAAGTGCACAAAATGTAACGGTACTATTTCCGTCACCGACACCCATGACTGGTGTCTAAAATGTTTGGGTCCTGACCATTCCATTACAGATTGTGTGTCCTGTTCCATGATGTCTAAAAGAGGTCGGCAGAACCGAGCAGCCAAGCTCAGTACCCTGTTTCCCTCTGATGCGGCTTCGGTGGCATCGACGTCTTCCAGGGTTTCTTCTTCCTCCCATGGATCTCAAGTAACCAAGCATACGTCCGGCCGGTCCTCGAAGGGTAGACCTCCCTCTAAGCATCGAGATGCCTCCGGGCTTGCCCTCGAGGATTCCGCACCGGCAAAATTACCCCGGCGGGAAGCTCCAGCTTCCAAAGCATCATCTATGGGGTTACAGGTCGATCTCGATGGCTCAGCCTCGACAGATCACCTGTTGCCATGCTCTGGGGTACCGGTGGCTCCCACCGGTACTGATCTCCAGACAATGGTAGCGTCCATGGACCAGAGGATTCTGTCCATGGAACGCAGTCTGACGGCATTCCTTGTGGCATCGACGCCCCAGGTACCGCAACAGACTACTCCAGCGGTACCGGTTCCAGCACCGGCATCGGTACCGATTCCGGTACCGATCGCATCAACATCGGCATCGGTGTCGGCTAGAACGGTACCCTGTCCTCTGATGCTCTCCGGCACAGAATTCCCGGGACAGGTTACTCCCGATACCGATCCTAATCGGTATAGGTATCGGGCTTTGCAGGAGCATCCAGACAGGCGATACTTCGATTCCTCTGATGAATCTGAGGAATCTGATGGTTCTGTCGATGCATCGATGCTTCTTCCACAGGAGCCTTCATCTCCCAAACGAAGGATGTCTCCTCCACAGGACTTGTCTTTTCAAGACTTCATCAGGGAGGTGGCTCGGGGCCTATCCATCACTGTGGCCCCTGAGACAGAACCCAGAGCCAAGGAGTTAGATATTTTGCAATATCCTAAGACTCCTAAAGAGGCAGCTACCTTACCTGTTCATGAGATTCTATATGATCTCATGTTGAGGATGTGGGAGACACCCCTCACCACCTCTCCTCATTCTCACAGGTTAGACACCATGTTTCGTGTCCCTCCTTGTCCTGGCTTCCATAAAACTCAGCTTCCTCACCACTCTATTATGGTAGAGTCTGCCATGAGAAAGATTAAAAATGCAAAGAGACACTCCTCTAATCCTCCAGGACGTGAATGCAGAACCCTGGATGCTTTTGGACGAAGGGTCTTTCAAGCTTCCATGCTAGCTGCCAGGATCAATTCCTATAGTCTCTACATAGGAATGTTCCTAAAAGAAGTCACAGATCATTTGCTGACTTTAAGTCCTTTCATTTCTGAGGATAAAAGATAGGAATTTCTCACTTGGCTCAAACATGCCCAAGATGTCTCCAAATTCTCCAACCGTGCAGCCTTTGACTCCTTTGAATGTGTAAGCAGAGCCTCGGCTATTGCCATAGGTGCACGTAGAATTGCTTGGCTTCAAGCATCTGATTTGGAGCTCTGGGTCCAAGATGAATTGGGAAATATCCCTTGTACCGGTGAGAACCTGTTTGGTAAGGATTGGCAGGCAAGGGCCAATCAGATGGATGCTGAAAACTCTGCCTTGGATAGACTATCCAAGTCTACCTCTGCTCCTGTTAGGAAAACGTTGTTCAAAAAGGCACCCTTTTATAAAAAGGGAAGGTTTTATCCTGCTTATGGTCAGCAGGCATCTTCTACAGGTCGGTTTGCTACCAAGCATCAGCAACCACCCAAACAAAACAAAGCAAAGGCTGCTAGGCCTCCAACAGGCCAGCAACCTCAGCCTCCTCAGGGCCTTTGACTTGCAGCTAGAGAACTTAGCCTGCCTGGCTCTGGAAGGACCAGAGCCCTCCACCATTCCAGGAAGGTTGGCTTACTTTGCTCCCAGATGGGGACAAATCACAGCAGAGCTTTGGACACTCTCCATCATAAGAGAAGGGTACAAGCTTCATTTTTCAAGCCTGCCCCCTTACACAATAGTGAAGCAGTTCAATTCTCCGACATCTCTCCTCAACCTATTGGGTCAGGAGATTGCCACCCTTCTTGCCCAAGGGGCAATAGAAGAAGTA
The DNA here is from genome assembly GCA_033557465.1 of Ichthyophis bannanicus. Taxonomy (NCBI): domain Eukaryota; kingdom Metazoa; phylum Chordata; class Amphibia; order Gymnophiona; family Ichthyophiidae; genus Ichthyophis; species Ichthyophis bannanicus. The sequence continues at coordinate 622,246,518 of CM066031.1, read as the reverse complement.
CCTCTTCTTCAACAGAGTACAGGGTTCTACTCCCCTTATTTTCTTATCCCAAAGAAAACAGGGGGCTACAGACCCATCTTAGATCAAGGAGAAATTCAAAATGATTTCTCTCGGAGCTCTGCTTCCATACCTTCAGAGTCAGGATTGGCTTTGTTCTCTAGATCTCAAGGATGCGTACACTCATATTCTCATCCATCCAACCCACAGAAGGTTCCTTCGGTTCCTTTTTCAGGAGAAGCACTATCAATACAGGGTGCTTCCTTTTGGTCTGGCCTCTGCACCAAGGATGTTCACGAAATGCATGGCTGTGGTGGCAGCATTTCTACGCACTCTGGGAATATTCGTCTTCCCTTATTTGGACGACTGGCTCATTCGAGCTCCAACACAGTCAGAGGCCAAGACTTCCCTATCCTGCACAATGCATATTCTTCGGTATTTAGGGCTGGTAATAAACATCCCAGAATCCAATCTAACCCCTACTCAGTCACTGGAGTTCATAGGGGCGTTGCTGGATACCACAACGGAAAGGGCCTATCTCCCTCAGGCCCGTTGCCTTCACTTGGTGCAGTTAGCTTCTCAAATAGAGTTAAAGTCCCATTTAACTGCTCGAGAAATGTTACAGCTACAAGGCCACATGGCATCCACCGTGCATGTGGTACCATATGCTCGCCTTCACATGAGGGCAGCTCAGTGGACTTTATCCACCCAATGGACCCAGGCATCAGGGTGCCTGTCAGACAAAATAGCAAACACAAGTCGCCTCATTTTGTCCCTCCAGTGGTGGAAGTCCATTCAAAGCCTGTTGCTGGGGTCCCCTTTTCAACAGTCACTACCCCAAGCAACTCTTACAACAGATGCTTCTCCAATGGGTTGGGGAGCTCATCTGCAAGACCTCTCCACCCAGGGCATCTGGTCTCCACAGGAGAGTTGTCTACATATCAATCTCTTGGAACTCAGAGCAATCTTCCTAGCTCTGAGAGTGTTCCACACCCTGCTCAGCTACAAGACAGTCCTCATCCACACAGACAACCAAGTAGCCATGTTCTATGTGAACAAGCGGGGGGGAACAGGCTCTCTGTCACTTTGCAACGAAGCTTTGCGACTGTGGGCCCTTGCCAGAGAGCATCAGATTCATCTTCTGGCAGTGTATCTTCCAGGTGTTCAAAACTCTTGGGCAGACAGACTCAGTCGAGTTCTGCTTCCACACGAGTGGTCCCTCCAAATGGACCAGGTGGCCAGGATTTTTCGAATTTGGGGAACCCCGGACATAGACCTCTTTGCAAGTCCGTGGCATACCAAACTTCCCCGGTTCTGTTCCAGAATTCCGGCTCAGAGAGCTCAGGCCAGAGATGCCTTCCTCCTTTACTGGGGTCAGGACTTCCTATATGCCTTTCCTCCCATTCCCCTAATTCCCAAAACTCTGTTCAAGCTTCAGAGAGACAGAGGTTGCATGATCCTCATAGCACCACATTGGCCACACCAAGCGTGGTACCCTCTGCTTCTACGTCTCTCTCAAGCTCCTTCCCTGGAGTTAGGGTCTGCTCCAGATCTCCTATCTCAGGAGGACGGAACATTATGGCATCCCAATCCTCAGTCTCTGCATCTCAGGGCTTGGTTGCTGAAGACCTAGATCTTCAGGATTTCCATCTTTCTCAACAAGTGAAAGATATTCTTCATGCTTCCAGAAAGCCTTCCACTAGACGTTCTTATGCTTTTAAGTGGAAAAGATTTACCATTTGGTGTTCGGAAAAGGGTTTTAACCCTCTTGCGATACCTCTGAATTCTTTACTAGAGTATCTCCTGCATCTATCTCATGCAGGCCTTAAGACAAATTCAGTGAGAGTCCATTTGAGTGCTATTGCAGCTTCCCTGAAGCCTCTCAATGGACAGCCTGTTTCCTCTCATCCTCTTATAGAAAGATTCATGAAAGGCCTTCTTTTAACTAAACCTCCCATTAAACCACCCCCGGTGGCATGGGACTTAAACCTGGTTCTTGGGCAACTTATGAAGCCACCCTTTGAACCCTTAGCTACCACCTCCTTGAAATTTCTTTCTTGGAAGGTTATCTTTCTCATTGCAATCACATCAGCACGCTGCATTAGTGAGTTGCAAGCGTTAGTAGCTAATCCACCTTATACAAGGTTCCATCATGACAAGGTAGTCCTTAGGAACCATCCTCACTTTATGCCCAAAGTGGTCTCACCTTTTCATTTAAACCAAGAGGTATACCTACCTGTCTTTTTTCCAGGACCTCATGCATCAAGTGCAGAGAGAAATCTTCATACCTTGGATTGTAAAAGAGCTCTAGCTTTTTACCTACAAAGGACCCAGCAACATAGGAAGTCCTCTCAACTCTTTGTTGCTTTTGATCCTTCTCATTTAGGACTTCCAGTCTCCAAGAGAACACTGTCCAACTGGATTGCTCAGTGTATTTCTTTCACTTATCAGAGTAAGAACCTTCCTCTGGAGGGCCATGTCACAGCTCACAATGTGAGAGCCATGGCAGCCTCAATGGCTCATCTCAACTCTGTGTCTATCAACGACATCTGTCGAGCAGCCACTTGGGCCTCGGTTCATACCTTCACAGCCCATTACTGTTTGGACAAGGACTCCCGCCGGGATGCCTTGTTTGGTCAGGCTGTTCTCAAACACCTGTTCCATACCTAATCAACTCCTACCCACCTACCCTGGTTAGATGCCAGAGATCCATGGGGGGAAGTGGGACCCTTCTCAGGGACACACATCTTCTGGGGTCTCTCCCTGGCATCTAAACTGGGGAGTCCCCATATGTGAAGACTCATTCCTGCTTGTTCCTGGAGATAGCACAGTTACTTACCTGTAACAGGTGATCTCTGGGAACAGCAGGAATAAGTCTTCACAACCCACCCACCTCCCCTAGGAGTTGTATCTCTCTATCTTTCCTTTCTCTCTCTCTCTCTTTGTCTCAGCATTAAACTCGAACTGGAGAGAGGCAGTTGGGAAAGGCGGTTAGGCAGCATGCAGGCGCTGTGGGATGCTCCCAAAAGCTTTCCTAGTGGACGCTGGGGAGCGTTCCCGCGCAGGCTCCGTCGGTACCGACGATACCCATATGTGAAGACTTATTCCTGCTGTTCCCAGAGATCACCTGTTACAGGTAAGTAACTGTGCTTTCTTAGCAGTTTTTGAAGTTAGGTAGAATGACAGTCTGGTGACCAGCAACTTAAAGAACCCTTGCTCCAGCACCGGCAGACAATGCAGCTGCACTAGAGACAGTTGAGCATTCATGCCCTGTCGAGTTCCAGTCAACAAACATGCAACAACATTCTGTATCACCTGTAAACGGCCCACCAGCCGCAGTGGGAGGCCAACATAAAGGACATTACAATAATCAAGAGTCCCCAGAACCATCGTTTTGACCACTATACATAATGCCACCGGCTCTAGGAATGGCCGCAACTGAACCATATGACTCACCTGTCTTTCCCCAACACCAGTCCGATCCAGGGACTCAAGATCCTCGGTCCAATGGAGCACAACACCCGCAATAGTTGGCTGAACATCAAATTCGGAGGAGAGAGCCGATCCAAAGCACAAACAAACTGTTTTATCAGGGTTCACCATCAGACCACTGGCTCCCAGCCAGCTGCAAACATCCTTCAACAGGTTCAACCTCCAAATAACCACCTCCAGATCCCAAACCAACAGAGCGGAGATCTGTGTGTCATCCGCAGATGCAAAGAAGGTGAGGCCAAAGGACCACAACAATGCTCTTAGGGGCTGCAGGTAAATGTTAAACAATAGCGAGGATACAGGACCCCTGCAGAACACCCCATTCCCACATATGCAACCCAAAGCTGCCCTCCGGCCCATGGATCCGAAAACACCTATCGGATAAAAAGGAGTCCAGCCAGGCCAACACAGTACCCCCCACTCTTACCAAGCATGCCAAGGACTCGCCATCCAGGCACACATGGACCTGGTGAGTAATGCTGCCAAAACTGTCTGCACCCCCCCCCAGACAAAACACCCCTTGCCCAATATCCAGGAGGCATGATCTACAAAAATCCCCAAAGTTGGACCACAACCTCCTTTTCCACCAATATTGCCAGTAGCGATCGGACGGTGATTACCGCAATCATTGGGGTCCCCACCCACCTTCTTGGGTACTGGTATGACCACCTTTCTAAAATATGGCAGCACCCTGCCATGACACAAGGAAGCATTCACCAGGTCCTTCAACCAGTCCAACATGGGCTGTGGCAATTCCTTGAAACACCTGATAGGGGCCAAATCTAGTCCCAACCACGTCTCCCTCGTGCTGGCTAACAAAGCAGACAGCCGCTCCTGCGATACTGCAGCAAACGAAACAAAGCACTCCTGGTCATCCATGGTGTCAGATTCGACCTGCGACACCTGTCTCTGCAGCAAGCTACTCTTCAGCTGCCTTACCTTTCCCACGAAATAGTCAGCAAGCTCTTCCACATCCACTGCCGCCCAATACCCATTAGCCCCCTTATGACCCACTAATTCTGCGATCACCTGAAAAATAGCCTTCAGTTGTTCACCCATTCAATCTGGGCCAAAAGACAATGCCTCTTGGCATGAAACACACTCTGCCGATACCGGTTGGTGGCATGCCACCAAGTCCACCGATCTGCCTCCGCCCTAGACCTACACTATCTCCGGTCCAGCCCCAGCAGCATCTGTTTCTCTTCCCGCAGTCCCTGGGTGAACCAAGGGTTCCCTAGAGCCTGCCACCATTGGCATTGGCGTGACATCCCCTTAAGCCATTCAATGGGATGCCTATGTAAATATGTGTTTTGGATTGCTGTTACAAACCAGCACCTAAATGCAGTCAAGTGAAATGCTGGATGGATTTTTGTGATCTATTTGAGTTATTGTTCTGCTTTATTTATGAAATGTTTATGTACCATAGTAATTATTTTTCAATCAATTATTAAACAAGCTTAACTAATGGATTCACCCAATGAATAAATATCATTTTAATGGACCCATGATGAGCCTGAGAGCACCTATGCATTTATGGTATTTCAGCTCTTATCTGATACTTGAGGTCTTTATATAAATATATAAATATTTTATATTCTTGAAAGCTAAGTTTTTGCTTTTGATCTTTATAAAATAGCCATAAAATAAGCACTTTTTTGGATTCTTAGGTAGGTTCCAATTATAAAATTACCTCCAACATGCACATACATTTAACACAGGAAAAAATAACAAATAAAGTACATTTAGGGCAGAAATTAAGGATATCTTGGAATAAGAGCAACTGGAGAAAAATTAGTTGAGAGAAAGGAAAGCTGATATTAAGGAACATAGGTAATGCTTTCGATTTAAATATTCATTAATGGACTTCAGCTGTTAAAAGAATATTTCTTTAGCACGAGGTTGATGCATTTAACAAGGTCAAATATTAATCAAGAGATACTGCATTTGTCCAATAAGCCATGAGTCAATAGAAGCAATTTTGTTAAGGTTCTAATCTATTTTCATGTGGTTATTTTTCAGGATTTTATAAAAAATGTCTCGCAAGAAACCGGATACCCTGTTAAGGCACTGATGAGTGGCAAGCTTTGGCTTGTGTATGATACTTTATTTTGTGAGGTACAGTATAAAAAGGAAACAAATACACCACCACCACCCCCACCCCATGCCTGGCAATCCTGCCTCACTGCAGCTATTTCTAAAATTGGCAGTGATCGACCTGAGGCCAATGCCACTTTGAGAAATAACAGTAGCAGGGCAACGGCAGCAGGGGATCACTCCTGCCCATGGGGTAAGACAAATGACTGGGGGAGGGAGGATCCAGGAGTATGAAAAACATAGTAGCATAGTAAATGACGGCAGATAAGGACCTGCATGGTCCATCTAGTCTGCCCAGTAATCTGGGCATGCCTCTTTTCAAGCCTCTTTTTAAGTATGAGGGACCCTTTTACTAAAGTGCAGTACGGTTTTGCACTTACCGCACATTAGGAGCAAAATCCAATGCATGGTAGATGCAAAAGTCATGTGGTAACTATTGGAGTAACTTTCCTCATGAAAAAGTCCCTTGCCACATGCTAAGGTCATCTACAATTACTACAGGTGCAGTTAACACCACCTATCGAGGTGGTGTTAAGGGCACACACGCTAATTGCAATATTGACAGTATGCAGTAATTATGATGTGCTAATTGCAGTGTGCAGTTCACACTCTCTCTCTGCCCATGAGCCGCCCAAACACCATCCCTTCACATATTAAGTAGTTAACATGGGAATTTTACTGTGCTGGCTGCTTTTAATGCTGAGTAATCATTATCACTGGCCCATGCTAATGGCTGCCATGTGGTAAAACACGCATTAACTGCTTAGCGCACTTCAGTAAAAGGGCCCCTGAATGAGGTGAAAGCCCATGCATGCTTTCAAGCACTCTTACGAGGTTAATTTTGAATCAAGGTAATCTACCCTGAAAAATACCTAGAAAATTGACCTCTTAAAGTGACGTTATTCTGGTAGATCAAGCAAATATTATATTGTATAAGCTAGTATGTGTTAAAAAATACCCACAGCATATTAAAGGGCATGTTTGCTGCAGTTCAAAACCAGGGGCATGCTGTACCGGTCCTCTGGGCTTCTGCTTGCCTGCCCTGACCCCTCCCGTGACCCCATATCAACACATAAATATCACAAGTGTTTAGTGCAACAACACTTTTAGTGGGATTAACAGACCACAGCTTGCAAATGAACTGCACCCCAACATCCCCTTAACAATACTGCCCCAATATTTTTAGACCATGAAAATAGACAGCAATAACAAGTCCCCTAACCCTTCGTGAGCAGGATTGCCTTGGAGGGGCGCCATACTGTTCTTGCCTGCTCTTAAAGAGACCTCGGCCCACGCCATGGCTGAGGTGCATTTCTCCTGCTGCCAACCACTGCATGTTGGCGCCCAGGTTGGCCCCTGCATTCCTAACAAGGTCTCCATGGCAAGCAAGATAATACTGTGTGACTTTTAAATACAAGCTCTCTGCCTGAGAGCTCTTAAAGGGGTTTTGGTCTTCATTTTTAAAAGCTAAACCTTTTCTGAATTACAAAAGGGGATTTTTTTGTGATGTTGGGTAAAGCTCTACCTATTAGAGTTCATTGTTTTCTTTTTCCAGCTTTCCATTCAGAGCCAGCTCTTTGAAGTCATTGACTTCATCAGGTGTAAGATCCCTCCCTACCCACCCCAGCTCCCACCCACATCATGTGAGAATTCTTGCTTTATAGGGCAACTCCTAATTAGTTACACCCAGGACAGCTGAGTAAAAGTTAGGGTCTTTGGTAGGTGTCTCTCGTTTACTTCAACAGGTACCAAAGCTCCACCATCTGAAAGATGGCTGGGAAAAATTGTATTATCAAAGCTGTTGACCCCATTACAGCTTCCATGTGCAGGATGCCTGTGAGCTGAAGCCCTCATGAAACAAGTGGAGGAGCTCAGAGTAGAGGTGGTGAGGCTAAGAAGCATTCAAGACAGTGAAAAGTACATTGATGAGATGCTTCTTGAAACATCCAAGCTGTCCGACAGAGGTGAAGATGGAAGACCACAGAATGAAGAGAGCTGGACACGAATCACCAGAGCCTGCATAATAAACAATCCAACTCCATCAACCCTTGAACTGAAGAACCAGTATATAGCCCTAGAAGTGAAGAAGGTGAAAATATCTCAAGAAAGGGAAGAACCAGAGCTTAAGCACCCCAAAGTTGCAGAATCTGTGACCACAAGGAAGCAAGGGGTAGTGATGATTGGTGACTCTCTTCTGAGGGGTTCTGAGGTGTCCATCTGCCAACCAGACTTGATGATAGATGTACTGCCTACCAGGTGTCAAAATCCGAGATGTTATAGAGAGTTTGCCGAGATTCATCAGGCCTACTGACTATTATCTGATGTTGCTCATCCATGTTGGCACAAATGATACTGTTAGGTATCCTTCCAAGCATATCAAAAGTGACTTCATGGCTCTGGGATGGAAGGTGAAACAGGTAGGTGCGCAAGTGGTGTTCTTTTCCATTCTCCCTGTTGAGGGTAAATGCAGAGTCGGAGAAGCTCGCATCCTAGAGATGAATGCATTGCTGCATGGATGGTGTCATTGAGAGCATTTTGGTTTCCTGGACCATGGGATGATGTTCCAAGGGCTGCAGAGCAGAGATAACATCCATCTGTCTAAGAAGGATCAAAGTGTCTTCCGCAGCAGACTAGCTAACCTACTGAAGAGGACTTTAAACTAGATTCCTTGGGGATGGGTGAAGAAAGCACCCAGGTAAATGAAACATTAAATACCTCTGCAGAAATGGGTAAAGGGGCAACATCTGGAAAGCGGTGTGTATAAATGCCTGTAGTATGTGAAATAAGATCCTGGAGGTTGAGACTTTAATGGAAGAGGCTTACTGGATTTAGTGGCAGTTATGGAGACATGGTTCATGGACAACCATGACTGGGATGTAATTATACCGGGCCTTATTTTATTCAGGAAGGACAGGGTAGGAAGGAAGGGAGGAATGGTGGCACTATATGTAAAAAATATTAAAGCTATAGAATTACAGGGGTTAAAAGGGAACGAGAAGGCACTGTGGGTTAAACTAGAAAGAGGGAAAGGGAAATACATTTGCATTGGTGTGATATATAGATCTCCCTCACAGGGAGAAGAAGTGGACACGGATTTAATAGAAGGAAAGGAATGGAAAATAAAACAAAGGATATTATAATGCCTCTATATCGTTCCATGGTGAGACTGCACCTTGAGTATTGTGTGCAATTCTGGTCGCCGTATCTTAAAAAGGATATAGCGTTATTAGAAAAGGTTCAAAGAAGAGCCACCAAAATGGTAAAGGGGATGGAAGGATACCCCTATGAAGAAAGGCTAAAAAGGTTAGGGCTCTTTAACATGGAAAAGAGACAGCTGAGGGGAGATATGATAGAAGTCTATAAATTAATGAACAGAGTGGAACGGGTAAACGTAAATCGATTGTTTACGTTATCAGAATATAGAAAGACTAGGGGACATGCAATGAAGCTACAGGGTAAACTATTTAAGACTAATAAAAGAAAATATTTTTTCATTCAATGTGCAATCAAACTCTGGAATTTGTTACCGGAGGATGTAGTAAAGGCTGTTAGTGTAGCTGGGTTTAAAAAAGGTTTGGACAAGTTCCTGGAGGAAAGGTCCATAAACCATTATTAAGAAGGGACCCAGGATATCAATACTTGACCCAATATAAGCATTGTGGAACCTGTGTCTTTTGGGGAAACGGCTAGGTACGTATGACCTAGATTGGCCACTGTTGGAAACAGGATACTAGGCTTGATGGACCTTGGTCTGACCCAGTATGGCATATCTTATGTTCTTAAGACATACACAGTTTTGCCATGAAAGGAGAAGTGCTACTGATAGACGATTTCACTGCAGCAGTGATATTGATTAGCATATCATTGCTACAGTGTCATCTAGAAGTAAGGAGGTCCTAGATTCTCTACAGGGAGAACTATTCAAGCAACTGGTAACAGAACCCACACGTGAAGGGGCCATACTGGACTTGGTGCTTATCAATTGGGAAAGTGTTTCTTTTTTTTTTTTTATTGAGATTTTTAACATACTTACAAAATAAAGTACAGGAAATCAAGATACCAATGCCATTACATCAATGAACAAGGAAACCATCAAGAAAATTTAACATAGAGCATCAGTCCTCATATACCTAGCCCACTATAAAGGGGAGAATATTCAAGGACAACATAAAAAGAAAAGATTAGGAACAAAATTCCACTACTAAGACAGCTCTAACTCATTTGTCCCCACCTCTCCAAACATATATGTGCACTACTTTACTTTTTATTATCCAAGAATGCCTGCAACTGAGAAGGATCAACAAAAATATATTTAGATCCCTGCAACGTAATTACACATTTGCAAGGATAACGTAAGAAAAAACTTGCTGAAAGAGCCAACACCCTAGACTTCAAGGCTAAAAAAGCCTGTCTCCTAAGTTGTGTGGCCTTACAGACATCAGGAAACATCTGTACCCTGGCACCACAGAACAGAACAGATGACCTTTTAAAATACAACTTAAAGACAGTAGATTTATCACACTCAGATACAAAAGTGACTACCAAAGTAGCCCGAGTTACTATAGTATCCTGGGAATCTTCAAGAAACTTGGTAAGGTCTAAATTAGCACCACCTTGGAGAGTATCCATCTCACCGGGAGCGCCAAGAGATACCTTCCTCCCAGTCAAATAATATAACTTGGAAACTAAAATAGAGTCAGCAGAAGCCAGACCCAAAGATTCCTTAAGATACTTCCGAAATAGAATTTCCGCAGATAACAAATGACATATAGGAAAATTTAATAACCTAATATTTTTAACTCTAAATAAATTATCATACATTTCCATCCTATGATGTACCAACAAACTCTCCTTAATATTTGACACACTTGTGGCCTTAAGAGTAGCACACTGGTTCTCACAATTAGAAAGCTGTGAAGACACATTCCCCAAACACTTTTCCATCTCAAACAGCTGGTCACTAACCTCCAAAGAGAAGTTACACAGCTGTGCAAGAGTGGGGGCAAACATACTTTCTATACGAGTAACACTCTTCCAAATGTCAACAAGGGTAACCTGATCTTCAGGTATTTCCTTGCTGACACCTGGATCTGAAACCCAAGCAACAGGTGTTAACTTCCCCCGGGAACCCACCGGAGTGCTTTGCTTAACAGAGTCCCCCACAATCACTGGAGAAGGTGGAGAAATATATACTGGAGGAGAAGGTGGAGATCTCTCCGGAGAACTCAGAGACACCGCAGGTGAGTGAAGAGAGAGAAAGTCTGGGTCCAGAGATACATCCGCCCCTACCTTTACTTGAAGGTGCTTATCCATGGGGCCTACCACCGGTTCCACTTTTGCCTCCGGAACCACCTTTTTCTTTCTTTTCCCCATCGCAGTCTCTACGGCAGCCTAGATCTCAGTCTACTGCTCCTGCGTTGCTCCAAGGGGCTCCCAAGGGGCCTGGCTCGCCCCTTGTATCGTGCCCCTTTGCTCGCTGCCCCCAACCTGCGCCTCCGGCTGCGCCTACTACGTGGAGCGTTTTAAGGGAAGGCCCCCGATGACGTCAGGGCCGCTGGAGCAGGAGCCTGCCGCCTCCGTACAGCATGCTGTCTCCCCGACTCTCCCGGCAATGCTCTCACGCTGTTCCACCTTTCAAGGGAAGGCCCCCGATGACGTCAGGGCCGCTGGAGCAGGAGCCTGCCGCCTCCGTACAGCACGCTGTCTCCCCGACTCTCCCGGCAATGCTCTCACGCTGTTCCACCTTTCAAGGGAAGGCCCCCGATGACGTCAGGGCCGCTGGAGCAGGAGCCTGCCGCCTCCGTACAGCACGCTGTCTCCCCGACTCTCCCGGCAATGCTCTCACGCTGTTCCACCTTTCAAGGGAAGGCCCCCGATGACGTCAGGGCCGCTGGAGCAGGAGCCTGCCGCCTCCGTACAGCACGCTGTCTCCCCGACTCTCCCGGCAATGCTCTCACGCTGTTCCACCTTTCAAGGGAAGGCCCCCGATGACGTCAGGGCCGCTGGAGCAGGAGCCTGCCGCCTCCGTACAGCACGCTGTCTCCCCGACTCTCCCCGGGAAAGTGTTTCTGATGTCATAGTAGGAGATCATCTCTCATCCTGTGATCACCTGATGGTGTAGTTCAGTATTAGGACTAGGGCTGATAAAATCCATTCAAAAGCAAGGGTCTTAGACTTTAGGAAAACTAACTTTGCCAAGATGGGACAATTTCTCAAGGAGTAGTTAGTGGGATGGGAACAACTGGAGGATGTAGAAAAGCAATGGGCAAAACTGAAAGGAATATTTTAAGGGCAGCAAACCTTTTTGCTAGGTAACTAAATGTAAAAAGAAAAAGAGGCTGCTATGGTTCTCAAAAGAAGTACCTGAAAAGGTGAAGAAAAAGAGGGTGGTCTTTATAAAATACAAGATATCACAGAGAAAGGAAGACAGGCATCTATATTTGGAAAAACTTAGAAAAGCTAGCAAAGTAGTCAGGAAAGCAAAGATACAAAAAGAAGAAGAAATAGCCAATGCAATAAAATGGGGAGGATAAGACATTTTTCAGATATGTTAGTGAGAGAAGGAAGTGAAAAAGTGGTATTGTCAGATTCAAGGGTGAAGGGAAGGAATATGCAGAAGCTGATAAGGATAAAGCAGAATTGCTTAATAAATATTTCTGTTCTGTGTTTGCAAATGAAGGGCCAGGGGCAGACCTCAGAAAACAACCACAAATAGGAACAGAAGTGTCAGGGATCTTGAACAATTTTCAGAAAACTATGTTCATGAGGAATTAGCTGAACTAACAGACAAAGCGATGGGACCGGATAGGATACATCCGAGAATATTGAAGGAACTCAGGGACGTTCTAGCGGCTCCACTGTCTAACCTTTTCAATGCTTCTTTAGAGTTGGGAGTGGTCCCAGAGAACTGGAAAAAGGCACTTGTGGTCCCTTTACACAAAAGCAGAAGTAAGGATGAGGTTGAAAATTACAGGCTGGTTAGTCTAAACTCTGTGATAGGTAAATTATTGGAAACACAACTAAAGGGGAGGAAAGTGAGCTTTCTGGAGTCCAATGGATTGCAGGATCTGAAGCAGCATGGGTTTACCAGAGGCAGGTCTTGTCAGACAAATTTGACTGGGTGACCAGGGAGTTGGACCGAGGGAGAGCCCTAGATGTGATGTACTTAGATATCAGTAAACCCTTTGACACCGTTCCACACAGGCGACTTACAAACAAACTGAGAACTCTAGGGATGGACCCTAAAATGATTGACTGGGTTAGAAATTAGTCGAGTGGGAGGCAACAAAAGGTACAGGTAAATGGAGCTAATTTTGAGGAGGAGGTTACTAGTGGTGTGCTGCAGGGATCTGTCCTTGATCCGATTCTTTTTAACATCTTTGTTAGTGATATAGCAGAAGGGTTTTCGGGTAATGTTTGCCTCTTTGTGGATGATACCAAAATCTGCAATAGAGTAACTCAGGAAGGAGTAGATAACATGAGGGATCTAGCTAAGCTTGAAGAATGGTCAAGAATTTGACAGCTAAAATTTAATGCTAAAAAATGCAGGGTCATGCACTTGGGCTGCAAAAATCCAAGGGAGTGGAACAGTGTAGGGAGCAAAGTACGTCTGTCCACGAAAGAAGAGTGGGACCTGGGTGTAATTGTTTCTGATGATCTTAAGGTGGCTAGACCAGGGGTGGGCAAGTCCGGTCCTGGAGAGCCGCAGACCAGTCAGGTTGTCATGATGTCCCTAATGAATATTCATGAGATCTATTTGCATCCACTGCCTTCCATTGTATGGAAATAGGTCCATGAATATTCATTAGGGACATCATGGAAACCTGTCTGGTCTGCGGCTCTCCAGGACCAGACTTGCCCACCCCTGGGCTAGACAGGTAGAAAAAGCAATGGTGAAAGCCAGAAGGATGCTTGGGTGCACAGGGAGGGAATGGTCAGCAGAAAAAAGGAGCTGATAGTGCCTTTGTATAAGTCTCTGGTGCAACCTCATTTGGAGTATGGTGTGCAATTCTGGAGACCACACCTTCAAAAGGATATAAGCAGGCTGGAGTTGGTGCAGAGGATGGCTACTAAAACGGTTAGTGGTATTTGTTATAAAGCATACGAGGACAGACTTAAAGATCTTAATATAAGTTAGAGAACAGGCGGGATAGAGGAGATATGATAGAGAGTTTAAATACCTCTGTGGCATAAATGCACAAGAGGAGAGCCTCTTTTAATTGAAAGCAAGCTTTGCTATGAGGGGACATAAGATGAGGGTGAAAGGGGATAGACTCTGGAGTAATATGCGGAAATATTTCTTTACGGAAAGAGTGGTAGATGAATGGTATAGTCTCCCAGTGGAGGTAGTAGAGATGAGGACAACATCTGAATTCAATAAAGCATGGGACAAACAGAGAAGATCTCTAAAGGAAAGGAAGGGACTTTAGCTTTTGATATGGAAGGGTGGACTAGATAGATCATGTGTTATTTTTCTGTAGTCATGCTGCTATGTTTCTGTTTCTTTGTATTTTGGCCGATCATTGTAACCATATCTAGGCAACCCTGGCCCTGGTAACCGGCTTCCCCATTTCCAGGTCCAGGCACCCCAAATCCATTCCTGAGCCCACCCCCCTCCCCCCATAATATGTGATACTCTCCCTTTGTTGGTGAGGTCCTGCCACGAGGAGAACCGTGACTTGACTCACTCCACTGTGAGCACCAAACTGACTGCCTTCCACAGATCTGCATTAAAAACATCCAAGCCAATATCATTCAAATAAATCCCATCCCCTTTATATGCCACCGCAGCCCTCGCTACAATGCCTTTGTGCTTGAGCACCCCCCCCCCCCCAAGGCCCTAACAAAATTCCTCACCTCTGCATTCAGCTTTTTTCTGCTTTTTCTATTCCCTCGGGCCTTATGGCCCCTACCCACTTCTGCTGGAGGAGTATCTGGGACCAAATGATTCCCACCCGCAGCTCGGCACATATTCAAGCCAAATCTCTCTTGATCTTGATGATTAAGTCAATGCTGTTGGTGGTTGCACGGTCTCACGCCCACATGGGAGTCCCGCATGCTGGCACTAGAATGCAGTGTTTCTGCATTTATCACTTCCCAGCAGGCGCTCACAGCCAGCTTCGCTGGTCCGCGCCTAGAGACTGAGGTTCCCTTGAGTGGGATACCGAAATTCGCCCAGGAAACCCCCGAGAGCCATGGGCCTTGTGAGGGTCCTCAGCACCAGTCTCGCTCGCCTTCCCATTCCTTGTGGGGCGAGATCCTCCAGGGCCTCTAGCTCCAAGCGGGCCTCGGCTGCAGGACGGGATGACCAGCTGGGATCGGATTTCTCATCCGACTTCTCGGACTGGGAGTCCAATGGGGATACCTCTCCAGAAACCCGTGCCCATCAGGGCCTTCCGTCGGACCGCTCCCCACCCGCTTTTCAGTGGCACGCGCCACCTGAGGACACCTCCTTCCTGGTATTCGTCCGAGATATGGCACGAGCTCTCAACCTGGCCACCCAGGCTGAGGAGGACCCTCGAGCTGAAGAGCTCGACATTCTTCAGTATGAGTCCCCGCCTCGGGAATCTCTTACTGTCCTAGTTCCTCCCATCCTGTCCAGGCTGGTACTCCGCATGTGGGAGACACCTGCCTCGGTTCCCATCGTGAGTAAGCGCTTCAACGCCATGTACAAGGTCCAGTGTGGCCCCAGGTTTAGAAAAACTCAGTTCCCTCACACATCCATGGTGGTGGAATCAGGCATGAGGAAACAAAAGAGCCTGACGTCGCATTCTTTGGTTCCTCCGGGCAGGGAGTTAAGAGCTCTCGATGCCCTAGGCCGCAAAGCCTACCAGGGGTCCATGCTCTCCTGCCGTATTCAGGCATACCAGCTATATACGGGCATGTTCTTGCGTGACCTGGCCAAGGAACTCAGGGGTTTCTCCGCAGGCCTCGAGGGCAAGCCCCTCAATAGGATCCAGACCCTGTTAAAGTCTATTAACGGAGTGCTCAAAGTACATCTCCCGTGCCGCCTAGGATGGCTTTGAGTCCTCAGCTCGAGTTGCGCCGCTAGCATCGGGGCCCATCACCAGGCATGGCTCCAATCTTCGGATTTGGAGCAGTGGGTACAGGAGAAGCTCCTGGACGTACCCTGCCTCGGTGAACAGCTCTTCGGCAAACCGATGGAGGACAAAGCCGCTGAGATAGTGACGGAGTTTGTCACCCGAACCCATCTCTCACGCAAGACCTCCACCCTCCCTCGAAAGAAACAGCAAACTAAAAAGCCTTTCTTTCCAAGGAAGGGCCTGACCTACCGGGATTACCCACTGTACCTGTCCACTCCCATGCCGAAAACTGCGGCACAAGGGAAGCCCAGGCCCCAGGGTCACCGCAAGCCGAAAGGGCCCAAGGCCAAAACCCCGGCACCGCCTCAACCCTCACAGGGGTTTTGATGCCACCCACATAGCCTTTCACCCCCCAGCAACATAGCAGTCGGTGGGGGAATGCCTGTCCTCCTTTGCCCTTTAGTGGGCTTCCATCACCTCGGACGCCTGGGTCCTCCGGGTAATCCGAGATGGCTATCGCCTCCAATTGGACAGGCTTCCCCCTCCTTTTTCCCCGGCAGAGCCTCCTCGACTCCCTGCGCACCAGGTCTTCCTGCAGCGGAAACTAGTCAACCTCCTCGCCCAACGAGTGGTCGAGAGGGTGCCGACTCACCTCCAAGGTCAGGGCTTTTATTCCTGGTACTTCCTTGTCTCAAAAAAAGACGGGGAGGTCTGCAGCCCATCCTCAACCTCCGAAAACTAAACAAGTTCTTGGTGCGGGAGAAATTCAAGATGTTGTCCCTTGGTGTTCTGCTGCCCTTCCTCCAGCAGGACGACTGACTGTGCTCCTTAGATTTAAAAGACGCTTATGCCCACATTCTGATTCACCCCCAGCACAGGCAGTACCTGCACTTCAGGGTGAAAGGGGAGCACTTCCAGTACAGGGTGCTCCCCTTCGGCCTCCCATCAGCCCTGCGGGTCTTCACAAAGTGCCTCTCCGCGGTCGCCGCCTCCCTCAGGCGACAGGACATACCGGTCTTCCCTTACCTCGACAACTGGCTCGTCACAGGATCCTCAGTCAAGGAAATCCATCTGGCAGCATAACGCACGATCCTCCTGCTCCAGCGCCTGGGCTTCTTGGTCAACTATCCCAAGTCCCACCTCGAACCAGTGCAGACCTTAGAATTCATCGGCACACGCCTCAACACTCGGCAGGCGACCACTTTCCTGCCAGCGGATTGCGCCGACCGCCTCCAAGCCCTGGCAGCCCAGGTCCAGAGCACCCCTCGGGTGACGGCCCGGACTACACTGTGCCTCCTGAGGCATATGGCCTCTACCATCCATGTGGTTCCCCACGCTCACCTGCACATGTGGACAGCCCAGTGGTGCCTCAGCACCCAGTGGAGTCCATCCATCGGCCATCTCGCCTGTCCCTGGACTGGTGGCAGAACCCCCACAACCTTCTCCAGGGGTTGCCCTTCCAGGCACCACAGTACGAGCTAGTGCTGACAACAGATGCCTCCCTGCTAGGGTGGGGAGCTCATTGTGGTTCATTGTGCACGCAGGGACAATGGTCACCTGAGGAGTCTCAACAGCAAATAAATTTGCTCGAGCTCCGAGCGGTTTGGTGAGCCCTAAGGGCCTTCGAGGATCGCCTCAGGCAGAAGTCAGTGCTCGTGCAGACCAAAAACCGAGTGACGATGTTCTGCATCAACAAGGAGGGAGGCACAGGATCACGCCCCCTCTGCTGAGAAGTGGTCCTCTTCTGCTCCTCCGCCTTCCATCGGGGGATGACCCTCAGAGCAGTCTACCTCCTAGGCCAGGAGAATGTCCTCACGGACAAACTCAGCAGGATCCTCCGCCCTCACGAATGGCAGCTGGATCCAGGGATGGCCGGCTGGCTGTTCCATCGGTGGGGAACTCCAACAATAGACCTATTTGCCAGCCCATCAAATGCACAGCTTCCCCGCTTCTGTGGCCCAATACCGCACCCGAGCAGGGAGGGCCTGGATGCGTTCCTTCTGAGCTGGTCTTCCAGCCTGCTCTATGCATTCCCTCTCACTCCTCTCATCGCGAGGACCCTCCACAAAGCTCAGCAAGAGCAGGAGTAGATGATCCTTGTAGTCCCCGCGTGGCCTCGACAGCCGTGGTTCCTGCTCCTGCTACAGCTGTCGTCGGAGCTTCCAATCCCCCTGGGCTGTGCCCCGGGCCTGCTAATGCAGGAAGAGGGGCGGGTACTACACCCGAACCTAGCCTCATTATCCCTCACAGACTGGCAGCTGAATGGGTCTCCCTAGCCCTGCTAGATCTCCCAGAGTAGGTCAAGGAGGTCCTCCTCTCGTCGAGGAAAACCTTGACTAGACGAGCTTACGCCTTCAAGAGGTGACGCTTCTTGATCTGGTGCTTCGTGCTCCAAATTGACCCATTCTCCTGACCCACTCGGTGGGTTCTTCAGTACCTCCTCCATCTCTCGAAGGAAGGCCTGAAGTCAAACTCTGTCAGGGTACACCTGAGCACTATCTCGGCGAATCACCTCCCTGTTGAGGGAAAACCTCTCAGGGAAGCCCTTGGTTTCCCGCTTTATGCAGGGTCTCTTGCTCTCCAAGCCTTCCACCAGCCACCTCTGGTGGACTGGGACCTGAACATAGTGCTCATGCTGCTTACGCGTTCGGCTTTCGAGCTGATGGCAACGTGTTCACATCGGCACCTATCCTGGAAGGTGGTCTTCCTGGTGGCTCTGACCTCGGCCCGCCGAGTCAGTGAGCTCCAGGCTCTCATGGCTGAAGCCCCCTTATACTAGATTCTATAGGAATAGGGTAGTCCTCCGTACCCACCCCAAGTTCCTGCCTAAAGTTTTCTCTGATTTCCATCTCAATCAGGAGATAATCTTACAGACCTTCTTCCCGAGACCCCATGCCGACCAGGCATCGGCGACTTTGCATACACTCAACTGCAAGAGGGCTCTTGCCTTTTATCTGCCACACACCCAGGTTCATTGCAAATCTGGCCAACTCTTTGTGACTTACGGTCCCAGTCGACTGGGGCAGGCAGTCACTAAACACACCCTCTCTATTTGGGTAGTGGACTGCATCGCCTTCGCCCATGTGAAAGCAAGTGCCCCTTTGGATCGACGAGTCACCATACACAGTGTCCAAGCCAAGGCGGCTTCAGTGGCCTCGCTGCGTTCAGTGCCCCTGTGGTACATCTGCCGGGCAGCAACCTGGTCTTCAGCGAACTCCTTCGCTGCACACTACTGCCTGGAGAGGAAGTCCCATCGGGACAACGCCTTCAGTCAGGCTATACTCTGTAATCTGTTCGGGGTATAAGCAACTCTTGCCCTCCGACACTTCTTCATGGCTATCGAAGGCATCACCCCGAGGGCTCCTGCGGGCATCAACTTCTGCTCAAGACCTCGCAGAGGTGTTTTTTGGTTACAGGTTCGGTAGCCTGTAACTGGGGAGTCTCATAAGTGAGGACTGACTTCCTGCTTGTTCCTGGAGAAAGCGTAGTTACTCACCTGTAACAGATGTTCTCCAGGGACAGCAGGAATCAATCTTCACTACCCTTCCTTCCTCCCCTGATGAGTTGCTGGATTTTTATCCTTCCCTTGCCATGTGCTTGGTAGGGCTCGAGCTAAGGGACTTGACTGAGCAAGATGGCATCCTTGGGCAGGAAGAGGACCATGCATGCGAGGTAGCAATCCCAAAGGCGTTCTTTGAAAGCTGGGGAATTGCTCTGCGTGGGCTCCGTCGGTGCCGACGTCACCCATAAGTGAGGACTGATTCCTGCTGTCCCTGGAGAACACCTATTACAGGTGAGTAACTATACTTTATCTAGTGGAATAAGATGAGAAAACACAGTATTAGCCCAGACACCACCCCCTACCTGATATACAACTTGTACCTGTTGGAGGCCCATTTCTTGATAGCTTGAATCTGCCCAACCCCAAAACTCAACCTGTGGGCTGTGGTGGCAGCTCCGATCCTGAAGGAATGCATGGTCAGACTCGCCTTTTCGAACCCTGCTCTCTCCAGGGCCCTATGCCACATGGTTTTGAACTGGAGCTGGGATAGGCAACTGCCATCCTGATGCCTCAGTAAGGCTCCCTCCACCAATGGGCACGCCCTTAAGTACTCGCTCATGGTGCTCACCGGGCAAAGGTCCCAGACTTTGATAGCATTGAGTCAAATCTCTTTACCCATCTGGTTCTGATCTGTCTTTGACTTCTCCAGGAAGAGCCTGATCCTGTTCCCCCCCACCACCATGATGTCTTCCACTCGCAGAGCAGTGCCCACCGTGTCTACTCTGAAACGGGAAATAGCCTCACTCATCCTGAGGCGCTGAAGAACATAATTAAGAGAGCCACCCCAAAGAGTCTCTTTTCAAATTCATCCCTTGCCATCTCTGCCACTTTCAGGATAACTCCTCTCAGAATGTGCAAGGTAATGGGTCTACGCTCCTCTGACCTCTGTGTAGTCTGTCTCTCCCAGCCTTCCATTACCTTTTTAACCATAAATTCCTTTGTTGTGTCCTTTCTTACCTCAACCCCCCAAGCTTCAAAAAACACCATACCCGTTAGCATTAGCTTAGTGTGTCTGAGGGTAGTCCCTTCATCCCGCAGCCAGGTTATGAATTCCAGCAACTGCCCCAGAGTCACCCTACTCTCTGAGCTGAAACCCCGTCACTCAGCGAAGTCCCGCAGCCTGGCCCACACTCTCCAATATGCCTTCCAGGTGCTTGTTGACAGGGAAGCACTTAAATTCTGCCGGTGCTTAGCACTCAGCGCTCCTCATCTCTGCCGGCATGCGGGTCACAATAAAGTCTGCTGTCGGGGCAAGTCACCTGAAACAGTGCAGCTGAAAATGAGAGAGTCAGCGATCTTGTTAAATACTCCCGGCACATGGCTAGCTGTGATGAAAGCATTCAGTTCTATCCTCCTAAGCAGCCTCATTACTCTCCCCTCCATGGCCTACTGCTTATTTATTGCATATACCACAGTACCATTGTCCGACCGGAAGATTATTCTCTTATTCGCAAACTAAGACTTCCATAATGCCAGAGTTACCACAATCGGGAACATTTTGAGGAATGTGATAACCTTAGATACACCCTGCTTGTGCCACTCCTCTGGCCATTTTTCGTGGCACCACCACCCCTTGAAATAGTTTCTAGCCAGTGCTGCCTGCGGCATCCATGAACTCCCACCATGCAGCCAAGTCCTCCCAAATGGTAGCTCTGACTCTGATAAAGTGGTAGTTCCTGTGAATACCTCTAGTGCAGTCTGCTATCCATCTTATGAATGCCCTACCCATAGGCATCACTTTGCATGCAAAGGTCAGGTGCCCGATCAAGGACTGCATTTCTTTCAGGTTGATCTTCCTAGCTAAACCTATCCTTCAGAGCCAATACCTTATTGGTTAGGAGCCAGGTCACCATTTCAATTGTGTCATTTTCAGTCCCCAAAAAAGGCAAACACTGGGAGGACCCTTCTGTCTTATTCTTTGGTAGTGGGATGCCCAACCTTGTGACCTTGCACCTCCTCAGGTAAGAATATAAGATATGCCATACTGGGTCAGACCAAGATCCATCAAGCCCAGTATCCTTTTTCCAACAGTGGCCAATCCAGGTCACAAGTATTTAGCAGGTTCCCAAAATGATACACAAGTTCCACAATGTTTGTCCTGGGGCAAGCAGTGGATTTCCCTGCTCCTCTTTAATAATAGATTATGGACTTTTCCTCCAGGAAATTGTCCAAATTTTTCTTAAACCCAGCTACACTAACAACTTTTACTACATCCTCCGGTAACAAATTCCAGAGTATGATTACGCATTGAGTGAAAAAATATTTTCTCTTATTAGTCTTAAATGGGTTACATTGTAGCTTCATTTCATGTCTCCTAGTCTTTCTACTTTTTGATGGCATAAACAACCAATCTATGTTTACCCATCCTTTCAGCAGGCCTGCTGATCATTAGCTATTAGAAAGAAATCATCCAGATAATGTATCATTTTTCCTTTGCCAATTTCCCTTTCCACTATCCATTGTATGGCTGAACTAAACTCCTCAAAGTATGGGCAAGACACAGAGCATCCCATTGAGAGGCATTTGTCAAAATAGTAGCGGCCCCCAAATCGGAAACTCAGCAGATGAACGCTATCCAGATGTATCGGCATTAGCCAGAAGGCTGCCTCCACATCCGTCTTCACCAACCATGCCCCTCTTCCATGGGCCCTTACCAGGCCTAAGGCCTGATCTATAGAGGCATACTTGACTGAGCTCACTAATTGGTCTAAGTGGTCCATCTGGGTAAGATAGGTGATGGATCAGCCGATACTCCCACGGCTCCTTCTTCGGGACCAGGCCCAGAGATGAGATTATCTAGTTAGGTATGGGCCTGCGGCCGAAGAGCCCTGCTACCCTTCTAAGTGCACACTGTCAATTTTACTCTGCACCAACCCCCCCCCCCCCCTTTTCTAATGCTGATTTTAAAGTTACCCGCTGACCGTGGCCTGGTGGGGCCATTATACGGTATGTAGAAACCAGACGAAAAACCTCAAACTAGCCAAGCAAACTTCTGTTTGTCATAACCCACTTGGTTCTGCTGTAGGGCCTCAATCTTTATTGGCATAGCAGCCTACCTGAAAAAACATTTTTCCTTGCAATCGTTGGGGCTCTCTTCCCTGTCTCTTCTCACATCTGGTTGTGGATGCCCATCGCCACATATGGAGCAGGCATGTCTATATTTGCAGCTATTGTTAAATCTACAGGAGCCCCCCCAATGAATAACCTGCAAACTCCCCTTCAGGCATTTGGGATTGGCAGTGGTGTCCCGCCAGGCTGCTGGAGCCCTGTACTTTTTCCAGGCAACTGCACCTGAATGGTTACATCTGTTCTGTTTCCCTTTTGGCCCTGTGTCATCAGCCTAATCCATAGGTCAATGTCCCAAATGAGCCCTTTGTCCCCTGCCATGATCCTGCAAAACTGTTCATTGTAGTTTAGCCAGGCAGTCCCCCTGTACACCCAGTATGCCTCACATATACTGTCCTGATATTTGAAGAGGTGCTGGCACTGTTCAGGGTGCTTCTTGCTGACTTTGCTGGCTAGGATATGGAAGGCAGTACAGCAGTTTGCTATGCTTCCCAGAATGCTATCCAGTTTCTTGCTAGCCAGCTTGCATTTGCCCTGGCAATTCATACAATCACAATTATTGTCATTCCGCTTAACCAGTAAGGAGAATATTTCAACATACTTGTCCAGATCTTGTCCTTTTGTGCCATGAATACATGGCTATCCAATGTGCTAGTGAGGCAGATATATTCTGCTGGCTTCACTTTGGACACCAAAACCCCAACCCCTTCTTGTATACCTGCTGCCTTGATCCTGTCCACCCCCAGTGTTATTTCCCCGGAGGTGCTTGCTGTGTCTCCACCAAGATTGCCCTTTTTGGGGTCGCTGCTCTGGCCCCCAAGCAGGCCCATCTCTTCCTTTACTGCACCCTGCATTGCATTACTGTTTGCTACCATCTGCTCCAATTTCTGCAACAACCCAAAAATATCCAGCTGTTCCTTCCTGACTCCCCTCTCGACCGCCCTCCCATCCCCTTGAGTTGCCGCCATAATCCCCTTCCTCCCCACGTCTGTGTCTGACCCAATTCGGGATGCCGGCGCTTATCTCTTGGCCCCACTTTCTTCACTCCCCTTTCTACCATCCTCTACCCCTTTTACACCCTCCAGTAATGACTCCCCCAGTGCTCCTCCTACACCACTCATCTCTCCTTGCAACCCAAAAGTGTCCAGCATGTCATGTGTGAATAGTGTGAACTCACCCTTCTGTCCATTGGATGGTGATGTGAGGTAGCCTCCTGTGTCCCTGAGAGTCAGAGGTGCTGCTGTCCTCCCTTGCTCCTGTGAGGAGCCCCATGGTTCTTTGAATGAACTCAGGAGAGTATGCACGCATCCTGCTCCATGGACTGCGACCATGGTTCTCACCTTGTTCACTAGGTTTTGAATTCCCAGTTCTTCCTGCCATTTGCCGCCAGACGGTGCTGCATCCTGCGCATCCAGGCTGCTCACATAGCAGCATATAAGGCCAAGATAAAAATCCTTGTGCTTCTGCACGGTCCTTGCATCTCGGTGTCTGCTTGTGCTCTCAGTCCCAGCCACCGTGTGACCTCTTCTGGCGCTGCATAAGAATATAAGAAATGCCAGACTGAGTCAGACCAAGATCCATCAAACCTAGTACACAAAACATTTAAATTTGTTAAAACCCATGAGGATTGTGGAAAATTGCAAGAGGATCTTGATAAATTGGAAGACTGGGCATCAGAATGGCAGATGAAATTTAATGTGGACAAGTGCAAAGTTATGCACCTAGGGAAGAACAACCCAAACTATGGTTACACGATGCAAGGTTCCACATTAGGAACCACAACCCAGGAAAAAGATTTAGGCGTCATTTTGGATAACATGTTAAAACCCTCGGCCTAGTGTTCAGTGGCAGCCAAGAGAGCAAATAGAATGCTAGGTATCATAAGGAAAGGAATGGAAAATAAAACAAAGGATATTGTAATGCCTCTATATCGTTCCATGGTGAGACCACACCTTGAATATTGTGTGCAATTCTGGTCGCCTTATCTTAAAAAGGATATAGCGTTATTAGAAAAGGTTCAGAGAAGAGCCACCAAAATGGTAAAGGGGATGGCAGGATACCCTTATGAAGAAAGGCTAAAAAGGTTAGAGCTCTTTAATCTGGAAAAGAGACGGCTGAGGGGAGATATGATAGAAGTCTATAAATTAATGAACGGAGTGGAACGGGTAAATGTAGATCGATTGTTTACATTATCAGAATAAAGAAAGACTAGAGGACATGCAATGAAGCTACAGGGTAAACTATTTAAGACTAATAAAAGAAAATATTTTTTCACTCAACAAGCAATCAAACTCTGGAATTTGTTACCGGAGGGTGTAGTAAAGGCTGTTAGTGTAACTGGGTTTAAAAAAGGTTTGGACAAGTTCCTGGAGGAAAGGTCCATAAACCTTATTAAGAAGGGACCCAGGATATCAAGGCTTGACCCAATACAAGCACTGTGGAACCTGTGTCTTTTGGGGAAACTGCTAGGTACTGTCATGCTGCCGCCCCAGAGGCCAAGGTTGGTATGGGCAGGTCAGATGGACATGAGAGGTTTTTTAATATATATTGAATTTGGTCCTTCTGCAAGAGGTCTTGGTAATGTTTCCAGGACCTACCGGGGGCCAAAGTTCAAGAGAACACACTAGCCAGAATGTAGGGAAAATAAGGCTTTATTCCCCTTTAAGCACAATGGTTCAAATTATGGGAGACTACTTCAACCAACTGAAAGAAACCTTGCTTCAGGCAACAAAAAGAAAATATATTCACACTTGCTTTGTTTAACTGTTGCTTCACAGTGCTAGGCATAAACAAACTTTACAGGCATTCGCTACTGTTCACTATTTTATGTTTCATGCACAGACCTTAGGCTACCTGCCTGACAGTAGCTACAGTCCATCGGGGTTTCAGGTGGGTCTTCGTTGAATTCCACCTGCATGGGCTGAGTATCAGACAGCTGTGAATCAGTGTCAGTAAACTCTTGAGGAGTGTACTGAGGTTTCTCATATAACACATTTACTAGCTTCCAATGTTCAGCATTCAAGTCAGGGCCGCGCCCATGTGAGTGTTTGTTATGGCAGTTACTTCCCCTTGCAGGCTGCCTTATGTTATACAGTCTTTTTACCAAGGGCTTGTGCTTGGTTTCACAAACAGTTTGATAGGGAGGATATACTCCAGTATCTTCTGTTTCCTGTCTTCTTAACTTATATTGCTTATCAGAATAAAAAGGTATTTTACCTTGTTTAGTTGAGTCCCACGGCCTGGTCCTGCTGTAGTTCAGCCTGTCTTGAGCAGTAGGCTTTTCACACTCCAGCTGGCCTTCATGCAGAGTCACCACTCTCTCACATTCACACCTTTTACCATTTGAATAAGGAATATTACCATTTGCAGCAAAGACTTCATCCTTGCTCAGATAATGCTCACTGTGTCTTGCATTTACTGCTGCCGGTTCTTCACACCAAACTCTGGGGTTTATTTCTCCCCTTGTGCCTTTCTTTCCAGTACCTCTTAACCAAGGACTCCTGGAACTCTGTGGCCTCGGATTCACTATGCCCTCCTGCCAGGAACTCCTTCCTCTCTGGTGCTCTGGACACTCCTTATGGTGCTCTCCTTCTTGGTTCCTTTCCAGAAGCTCTCTGTGGTGTGACTCTCCGTGGTCTGCTTTTCCTTGATAAGCCTCTTCTTGGTATGCCTCCTTTTGGTAGGCCTTCCTTGGTATGCCTCCCCTTGGTCTCTCTCTCCCTGGTCTCTCTCTAACT
Organism: Ichthyophis bannanicus; assembly: GCA_033557465.1. Classification (NCBI taxonomy): domain Eukaryota; kingdom Metazoa; phylum Chordata; class Amphibia; order Gymnophiona; family Ichthyophiidae; genus Ichthyophis; species Ichthyophis bannanicus. The sequence goes on along the minus strand of CM066031.1, from coordinate 622,220,527 downwards.
TGTCCTAGTTCCTCCTTTTCAAGTTCCCAGCCTTTCTTCAGGGGAACTCCCCCTTTTCTCCATTGGCTGTTAGGTTGCATTACCTCATCAGCTCTGAGGTGCAGTTCTCTGGGCCTTGGAAGGTCACTCCTGCTCCCTCTATTGGGCTCCTCATAACATTGCAGCTGATGATAAAATCTTTTTTCAGGATTTAAAACCCTTTTTCCTTCATGAATAGGCTCTGCGGTACCACAGTACGTATGACCTAGATTGACCACTGTTGGAAACAGGATACTGGACTTGATGGACCTTGGTCTGATCCAGTATGGCATATCTTATGATCTTATCTTGTTTCCAACAGTGGCCAGTCCAGGTCACAAGTACCTGGCAGGTTCCCAAAAAGATACACAGGTTCCACAATGCTTGTACTGGGGCAAGCAATAGATTTCCTGGGTCCTCTTTAATAATGGTTTATGGACCTTTCCTCCAGGAAATTGTTCAAACCCTTTTTAAACCCAGCTACACTAACAGCTTTTACTACATCTTCCAGTAACGAATTCCAGAGTTTGATTACATTGAGTGAAAAAATATTTTCTCTTATTAGTCTTAAACGGGTTACATTGTAGCTTCATTGCATGTCCCCTAGTCTTACTACTTGATGGTGTAAACAATTGATCTACATTTACCCATTCCACTACATTCATTCATTTATAGTCCTGTATTATATCTCCCCTCAGGTGACTCTTTTCCAGATTGAAGAACCCTAAACGTTTCAGCCTCTCCTCACAAGGGGTATCCTTCCATCCCCTTTACCATTTTGGTTGCTCTTCTCTGTACCTTTTCTAATTCCACTATATCCTTTTTAAGATACAACGATCAGAATTACATACTCTTCCCCTTGCTTGCCTTGCGTTATGCCTCTTGACCTAGGCCCTCTTGCTTCCTTGCTCCGGCATGCTAACTTTCTACTGCTACTTATTCATGTGCTCGCATGCTTTGCTTTTGCTGACCTTTCTCTTTCCCTTCTGGGCTTGCTCTTGTCCTCCATTCTCCTTGTCAGCCTACCCCGGTGCCATACTCCTCTCTGTTTTATTTTATTTTTTTGTAGTGCAACCACACTTTATTAGTGGGCTGTCTGTTTAAGGCTCTGCTCTGTTTTGCTGAAGCTCCGCCCCTTGCTGTTATGCAAGTGGAGTTCAAGATGGCTGCTGTACTGTCCCTGTGTCGTCAGCTCTTGCTCCCCTTGCCATTCCCAGGTGGTCTGATCTGCTGCTGCTGCCCCTGCAATGCCTCCTGTCCCTTGTTTTTGATCTTGTTGCATCTAGCAGTGATCTTCCTTGCTGGAGCTGGGCAATGGGAAGGGGAGCCAGGGGAGGGTGCAGCCATTTTCTAGTCTCCTCCGTGCCGATGCTGCTGCAGGGAAGGTTGCACTGTCCCAGATCAGCTGATTCTATTCTTGCCTAATCAATCTGCTGCCCAATTCCAAGAGCAGCTGCGATCCCAACAAGCAGCCACAGGCCCTGCAGGAAGCAGGCGATCAAATCACTTTCGTGTGCTGATGGAGTGTGTGCCTCTGGCAGCTGGGCTACATGCGGTCCTGCCCTTCATGGATCCCTGTCGGGTAATCTTGTGTCTGACTCGGGCTGCTCCAAGAGGAGGGATTAGGCCACCGCTTCCTCGCTGCTCTTTCACCCCGCCGGCCTGCATGCAGCCACATCAGGGTCTGCCTCGCAGCTTTGTGCTGGCTTCTGCCTCCCTCCAGCAGACTTCCCGACTGTATGCTCCATCCCTCACTTACCGTGGTGGCCGGGCTGCCGCTGCTCTGTCCTCCGCCTATGCTTTCCTTCATTTGCTTATGTTTAAACTTTGCAGCTGGTCGGCCTTATAGCACTGCTGTCTTCGGTGCTTGCCACTTGCAGCTTCTTGTAGCTTTGGCCAAAAGGGAGGCCGCACCCTTTGCCCCTGGCCTTTAACCGCTCCCAACCCCCACCCCCTCCCTGCCTGCTGGAGCCCCCTCCCTCCTACAGCAGCCCTGTTATGGGACAGCACCCTTCGGTTGCTTGCCTCCCACTAACAGGTTAGCACACTGTGCGGTTTGGGTGCAATACTATAAAGTAGCACGTCCCCCTCTTTTCTTTTTTTCTTTCACTTACGTCATGAATCTAGCTGAGCAGAGTTCTTCCAGAATCAGCAGGTTCAGCAGAGATACTGCTCTCCTGCTTGCACATGCTTCCAGTCACACAGGCAGTGGGCCATGCAGAGGCCATAGAGGGAGGAGGTGGTAGCTCCTCCACAGGACCACTGCACCATATGGACTTCTTGCCTCCCTGCTCTTTAATAGCTGGCCTATGCAAGCCAGTTCTTCTGCATCCCACAGGTATTCTTGCTTTTGTTATGATATTACCAAATTTTTAGGAGGCACTTTTCCCAATAGTATTAGTAATGAGTGTAGTAAACTAGAAGTTTGTAAGAGATCTAGAAAATCTCCTTTGGAAAGTTTTACCAACATGCCTTCAAATATTCAGTGCACTGATACTCAAGAAACATTATTGAAGACTTTTTAATCATAATATATTAGTGATTTGATGAACTCATCTGGGAGATGTGGGAGATGGTGTGCAAACAGGGAAATAGATAGCAAATAAAGCCAAATCAGCCTATCAAATTCAGCTTTTTCCAAAACATAAATCCTTTCTATGTGCTATACAGGCACAGAATTGGTTTACAAAATTTTTTATATTGATTAGTGAATTAATGTTTTTCTTTAAAAAAATTAACTAGTTTTCTGTTTCTGGTTCTATTTTCTGCTCTCATTCTTTTTATTATCACCAGGAACAAGCAGGAATATAGTCTTCCCCTATGAGTGACATCAGCACCGACAGAGCCCGCGCAGGAACGCTCCCCAGCATCCTATAGAAAGTCTTTGGGAGCACTCCACTGAGCCTTTGTGACTGCCTTCCCGCTCTTCTGACTCCCTCTCCTTGGTTCTTCCTTTTCTGCAGAGCCAGCAGGATCAGTAACAATGTTTTTTGTGGTGACAAGAAAAGCGTATTCTCGGAATAGCACTTCTGCCTTCCCGCTTCACTCCAGCATCGCCCCTCGATTCCAGTACTTGAATTTTTTGTTTGAGGGCCTCGTGCCCCTCATAGGGCTTAGGCCTATCCTCTCCACCATGGAGAAACACCCTAGCAGTTTCAAGAAATGCAACAAGTGTTCCTGGACAATTTATGTCATGGACATACATGAATGGTGACTCAAGTGCCTCGGTCCTGAACATGACGCAGACTCTTGCTCCCTCTGTAAGCAGATGACTAGGAGAGGACTAGGAAACCGGGCCAGAAAGTTGTTGGAGCTTTTCCCATCGGATTCAATATCGTTTGCATCGGCATCCTCCCGAAATTCATCGGCTTCAAAAGTATCCAAAACCTCGAAGATTTCAAAGCATAGTTTGGACTCTAAGAGGAAGAAAGCTTCAAGATCCCCACAAAAATCTCCATGGGATCCAAAGGAGTCCCGAGCTTTATTCAAGGCATCCAAGAGAGATCGAGAGGTCCCGTTCAAAGTACAAAGATTCCCCGAAGACATCCTCTGAAGCTAGCCGTCAAACCAAACGTCCCCAATGGGACGACTTGTCCTCCAAAGCTTCTGTGGGGAACCAGGAGGCCTCCGAGGCATTGACCTTGACAGAGCCCTGGTGCCATGCTCTGGTATGGTGGCTACAAGCCCCGTTCTGTCTCTGGACCAGACACCGGCAATCTCGTTGAATCAGTGCATGCTATCCATCAAGAAAACCTAGCAGCCTCAGTACCCAAAGCACCAATTACTCCAGCACCCCTTACATCGGTATCAACAGCGGAAGCAGTATCAGTACTGACATCAGTATTGCTATCATTGCAACCACCTGATGTCCACATTCCCTATGCCTCTGCTCTACCACCGGAACCAGTGGTTCAGAGCCCTGTCAACTTGGTCAATTCCAGGTTCGGCACCGCTGCTAAGACAGCAAGGGGAGGACATCAAGCACGACCAGTACTGGCATCACCATTCACACGGTCATTGGTACCGACAGTGCTCACCAAACTCAAATTCTGAGACCTCCGATTCAGACCATCGGTCCCTTGACTATGAGGCGCTTCTGGATATGGCATCTGCATCAGCACCGTCATCTTCTAGCATCACCTCCTGCCAAAAGTCCCCACCGGAGGACATGTCCTTCCAGGAATTTATTCAGGGCATAGCAGCAGGGCTATTAATACTAGCTGCGGCGGAACTGGAGTCTCGGGTGAAGGAACTGAAGATTTTACAGTAGCCCACGGCCCTGAAGGAGGCAATGATCTTGCCACTTCATAAGATCCTACATAATCTGATGCTTTGCATGTGGGAGGCCCCAATTACAGTCTTGCCCATCAGCAAACACCCCAATACAATGTATTGAGTACCGGAGGTCTCAGGCTTTCAAAAGACACGGCTACCACATCACCCGATGGTAGTTGAATCAACGATGCACCACATCAAAAGTGGTAAGACACATGCGTCGATGCCACTCAGCAGGAAATCGAGGAACCTCGATGCCTTTGCTCAACATTAGTTTCAGGCCTCCATGCTGGCAAGTAGGATTAATTCCTACACCTTATATATGGGAATGTTCCTTAAGGAAATCAATAAAGATCAGGAAGCCTTCCTTTATTTATTTATTTTATTTATTTAAACGGACTTGGTATACCGCTTTATCATGAAATCAAAGCGGTTGGCACAGCAAACAATCAATGAAGGGTGTGGTTGTCATTAGCATGCAGTGCGAGAAATGATATAGTGTGCTGCGTGAGTGCGTGTGGATGATTTTGATGTGAGCTATATACAGTGTGCGCTTAAGGTATATATTTACAGATACATATTTACATGGATGGCTTTGCTATCTTAGGAGTCATTCTGTGAGGTCCTTGAAGTAGTCTGTGAATAGTTCAGTTTTAAGCATTTTTCTGAATTCTTTGGTGTTGTTTGTTGCTCTGAGGTGGTCGGGGAGAGAGTTCCACATGGCGGGGGCTGCTAGGGTGAACGCTCGTTTTGATGTGGATTGTTTTGTTCTGGTGAAGTCCTTTGGGGTTCTGATGTTGTTCGATGTTCCCTTTCTTCTTGGTCTTTTGCTGTTGTCAGTTGTTATGAATTGTTGTAGGCTGTCTGCAGATAGGTTGTTCATTATTTTGAAAGTGGTTAGGAGAACTTTGTAGTGGACTCGAGAGCTGATTGGGAGCCAGTGAAGGTGGTATAGTATGGGGGTGATGTGTTCGTGGGTTGAGCTGTCTGTTATGAGTCGTGCGGCTGTGTTTTGTGCTAGTTGAAGTGGTTGGGTTGATTTCTTTGGTAGTCCTAGGTAGATGTGGTTGCAATAGTCTAGTGTGGGTGTGATGATGGCTTGGCATACTGTTCGAAAATGCTCGGGAGCAAGGATGGGTTTGAGTCGTCTGATTGTCCTCATCTTGACGTAGGCGCTTTTGGTGGTCTTCGCAATGTGGGATTGGAGGTTGAGCTCCCTGTCAAGTGTTATTCCCAGGTATTTTATCTCTTGTCTTATTGGTATGATGGCATTGTTCAGGTTGATGGAGGGCGTGGGTGTGAAAGCTTGGTCTCTTGTTATGATCAGAGCTTCGGTTTTGTTATAGTTTATTGCTAGGTTGTTTTTTTGCAGCCAGGTTGACATTTCTTTGAAGCAGTTGGCTATGTTGTTGTAGTCTGGTTTAGTTAGGTTGATTGGTGTGAATATCATTATATCGTCAGCATATATGGTGTATTGAATATTGAAGCTTCTGATGATTGTGCTGATGGGCTGAATGTAAAGGTTGAAAAGCAGGGCGGAGAGGGATGAGCCTTGTGGGACTCCCTGTGTGACGTTGATGGGTTGAGAGGTCTTTGATCCACATCTGACCTGGAGCTGTCTGTTCTTCAGGTAGGATGTAAACCATCTCAGGGTGGTGTCATGTAGGCCCGCTTCTTCAAGTCTTGTTAGTAGCGTTGAGTGGCATACGGTGTCGAATGCTGCGGAAATGTCCAGGAATATCATGAGTACGCCCATTCTGGTGTTGTCAATTGTTCTTAACAGGCTGTCGAACAGTTGTGTCAGTAGAGTTTCCACCCCGTGATTGGGTCTGAATCCGTGTTGGTTTGGGTCGAGGGGGTGGGTGGTGTATGTCGAGATGTTGTTGTAGTTGTTGCTGGACTACTTTCTCTATGATTTTAGCCAGGAAAGGGATGCTTGAGATGGGTCTGTAGGCTGCGGGGTCTGTTTTCGGTAGGGTGGTTTTCTTTGGGATGGGACGTACCGTTGCTAGTTTTAATGCATTTGGCATTATTCCTTCTGCGAGGGAGCTTTGTAAGATCTTCCGTATTGTTTGGGTCAGTTCTACCTTTGATGCTTTGATCCATGATGCTGGGCAGGGGTCGGTGGGGGCGGTGCTGGTGTTGAGGTTGGTGATGATCTTCGCTAGTTGTTCCTTTGATGGGATGTTGAAAGAGCCCAGCTCTGTTCTATTGAGGAGGTCTCGTTTGTAGTGGTCTTGTTGCTGCTTTTGGGTGGTGCGGTGAATTTGTTGGTAAGGTGGTCTGCGTAGGTCTGTGGATCTATTTGTTGGTCATTTCTGTTAAAGGGTTCCTTGGTGAGCTTCTTTACTACCTCGTAGAGTTCACGGGGTTTGTTGGTGGATTGTAGGATGAGGTTTGTGTGGTATTGTTTTTTCTGGTTGTTGATGAGGTTGTTGTAGCTGTTTTGTTTCGCCTGGAATTGCTTTTGTAGGTGGGTTGATTTGTTGCGTCTCCATCGTCGTTCCAGTTGTCTCAGTTCTCTTTTTGCTGTGCGTATTTCATTGGAGTACCATGGTGTGTGGTTGGGTTTTGTGGCTCCTGCCTTGCGTGTTTTGTGTTGGGGAGGTTTGGCAGCTGAAGATATGATGTCATTCCATTCGGAGATTTGCTCTTCGATGTCTGTCGTCTTGGAGATGAGGAGGGGTAGTGTGTCTTTCGTGAATTGGTCCTTGTTGAAGGATTTAAATCTTCTGGTTGGAGGTGGGTTCTCGATTGGTTCCCTTGTGGTTTTTACTTGTAGTTGGATCTGTATTAGGTAGTGGTCTGACCAGGGTACTGGAGTGATGTGGGGTCCTGTGATGATGTTTTTATCCTTTAGGTTGTTTGGGGTGAAGATGAGGTCGGGGGAGTGCCCGAGTCTGTGTGTTGGGGCGTTGATCATTTGGGTGAACTGGAGGGAGTCCATGGCGTTCAGGAAGGCTTCTGCTTCACCTCTGCTGGTAGATCTTAGGTTGAAGTCTCCGAGTACTATGAGTTGTTTGTGAAGGTTGTTGACTGAGCATATTGCCTCTAGGATTGCAGATGTTTCTTCTGAGGGGGAGTTTGGTGCTCTGTAGGAGAGGCATATGGCTAGGTTTGCGTTTTCAATGATGATCGTATTGCAGTGGGTTGTGTTCTTTGTGAGCTTGGTTCTCATCTTTAGGTTGGTCTTTGCGATGATTAGGGCTCCACCTCCTCTTCTATGTGTGCGAGGGCAGTTGAAGGCTGTGTATGTGTCTGGGACTAGTTGGTTGAGTAGCACGTTGTCGGTTGGTGAGAGCCAGGTCTCCGTAATGCATATTATGTCCGGTTGCTGGTCTTTCAGGTGGTCTGCGATGGTGTTTATTTTGTTTCGTATTGACCTTGCATTGATGAGGTCTATGGTGATGCATGTGGTTTGGTTTGAGTGGGTGAGCGTGTGGGTGTAGGTGTTGATCTTGCTCTTGGTCTTTTTGTTGTGTTTTGTGGTTTTGTGTGAGTTGCGGTCCTGTTTGAGCTCCTGGTGGGGTATATATGAAATGGTGGGTTGGGGTAGGATCCAGAATGTGTTGGTGGGGTTGCATGGTGTGTTTGTGGGTTGTGGGATGAGCTGTGTTGCCAGGAGTAGCAATGGTAGGTAAAGGGATCCAACCATTTTGAGTTACCTTTTTGTTGCCGTTGAAGTTGATTCTCTTTGCTGTTGGGGTTCCTTCCCTTCATCCCAGAGGAAAAGAGGCCAGCTTTTGAGATTGTCCTCAAAAACAGCCACTATCACCCTGTTTCCAATCTCCCCTTTCTCACGAAGATACTTGAAAAAGCTGTTTTGCCCAGCTTTCTCATCATTTGGACACTACTCACTTTCTCCATTCCCCGTCAATCCAGTTTTTGTCCTGGCCACAGTGTTAAAACGGTTTTGCTTGCTTTCCTCAATGAATTACATCTAGCGCATGACCGGGGTGAACTTTTGGTGGCAGTGTCCCTCGACCTCTCAACAGCTTTCGATCTTGTTGATCATGCACTACTTCTCTCCCGACTATGTGACACCGGACTGCGTGGCACAGTCTACCGGTGGTTTCATTCTTTCCTCTGCTCACAGTCTTTTTCAGTTTCATCTTGTCACTCCCACTGTCTTCTCTGACTCTATCCCCCTTCACTGTGGCGTGACCCAGGATTCTGTTTAGGCACCCCTCTTGTTCAATATATTTTTGGCACCACTTGCTTTGCTGATCCAGCAGTCTGGAATATCTGCCTACTATTACACTGATTATGCCATTCTTCTTTACCACATCTGTTCTCTCCAGTCAGATCTCTCCCCCCTCAACTCCTGCCTAGCTTCTATCGCCATCTGACTAACTGTCTTCACCTTAATTTGGCAAAGACATCAGCCATCTGGTTTGCTCACGGCAGCCCCTCCCTCCCATGTATCCCCAACTCTTGCAGGTTTCTCTATCCTCCTAGTGTCCTCCTTTTGCTACCTAGGGGTCCTTCTTGACACTGATCTCTCTTTCAATGATCACATTTCCCACCTCACTAGGAAGTCCTTCTTTTTTCTTTATCAGATCCGTGCTATTCACCCCTTTCTCACCCCCCAAGCTGTTACCACTCTGTTCTCTCTGGTTATGTCCCGCCTAGATTTCTGTAACTCTGTTCTTGCTGATATCACACAGACTCAGTTTCACAGATTGCAACTTATCCAAAACACAGCAGCACGCATCATCATTCTTTCCACTCATCAAGATCATATAACCCCCTCCTCCGATTACAGTGGCTCCCCTTAGAATATCATGTCCGCTTTAAAGTTCTAATCATGGTTCATCAAGTCATTTACACACACACTACACAATATTTGGCAGACCTCCTCCAGTTCCACACCTCTAGTCGCAGCTTCTGTTCAGCACATATCAACTGCCTTCACCTTCCCTCACCAACCCAGGCTTACCTACAATCCACCCACCAATCTGCCTTTTTCTTTCTTGGTCCTGCCTTATGGAACTCACTTTCCACTCCCCTCAGATTAGAACTAAACTACATCACCTTTAAGTCCCTCCTAAAAACCCATTTGTTTTCTATCACTTTTGATCTCCCGCCACCCCGATGACCCTACTTTTCTGTCTCGTTCTTTTCTGTTTCTTTCCTATACATATTGTAGTTCCTTTCTTACTTTTGGCCTCTAGCCCACTGTGTTATACTTTGTGCACTGCCCTGATGTTATAAAGGGTGGTATATCAAATGGAATAAACATAAAGTTTGTGAACAGGGCAGCCTTCGATGCATTCCAATCCACCAGCAGAGCATCAGCTATTGCCATTGGTGCTTGAAGACTAGCATGGTTACAGGCCTCGGACCTAGAGCAATAGGTGCAAGACAAATTGGATAACATCCCCTGCATTGGGGAAAATCTCTTCGGTAAAAACTGGAGAGAAAAAGCTGGAGAGCTTGAAACCGATGATACCACTCTGAAGAGGCTCTCCAGAAAGACTGCTGACCCCTCAAAAAAGAAACCAACAACAAAGAAGCTTTTCTACCCTAAAGAGAAGAGTTTCTACCCTTCTTATTCACAACCATCTTACCAGCCTCAGGGCATGCAACAGGGGCCTAAACTTGCTGAGAAGCCTAGAACTGCTAAGCAACAGCCAGCAGCTCAGACATAAGCGACACCAAGCTTTTGACTCGGTCCTGGGAAACATGGTTACTTTGGCCCTGCAAAGCCCCAGTCCAACAAAAATAGCAGGTCGACTTTGTTTCTTTTGCCAGCCATTGGCAAATGATCACCTCAGAACAGTGGGCCTTAAACATCATTCAGGAGATGTATCAATTAAACTCCTTCAGCCAGGTTTTCTTGAGGAAACACATATCTAAGGGTGCTGTTGCAGGAAATCTTGAACAAGGAGCAACTTAGAGCAGAGAGACCTACAATTTAGCCATGCAAGATTAAGCAATAACATAGAGACAGCAGGCTGATGGTGAGCAATAAAAGCATTATATTTGTTGCAAGCTACGAGATTAGAGGGAGTCCGGGTGTAATAGCCTGACAGAGGTGGGGCCATGGGAGTTGGTCGCCATCCCCAATGCATGGGAATAGTGGCCATAGCACAGATGAGAAGGGAGACACTCCAAACAAATGGGATTAGACACAGAGAGAAATGCAGTTTACCCATTGGAGTGACTATGGCTCGGGATAACGGGCTTGTGGGTACGTTTGAGCTTGAGGAGCAAATATAGGTGGATTGCCCAGATCTCGCCCCAGGGAGCTGGCATCTTTCTTATATGAAGAGGCAGAGTAACTAGAGGGGTTGCGACCACGGTCGCGTCACTTCCGGAAGGCGGGACTAACAGCAACCGGGCAATCAAGCCTGGAGGGTGATTCTGGAGACAACAAAGCATGACAGTATTAACAGCACAGGCACAGGTATAGCAGATACTAGAATGCACGTAGATGCAGCACTCTGTAATGCCGCTGGCATCCTTCTCATAGGCAGAGGCAGAGTACCTGGAGGGGTCACGACCGCGGGAGCACAGTCGCATCACTTCCAGAAAGCGGGACTAACAGCAACCGGGAAAACACGGCTGGAGGGTGATTCTGGAGGGGTCGTGACCACGGAAGCATGGTTGCATCACTTCCAGAAGGCAGGACTAACAGAAACCAGGCAAGCAAGGCTAGATGGTGATTCTGGAGACAACAAAACACGACAGTATTAACAGCACAGGCACAGTTATAGCAGATACTAGAATGCACGTAGATGCAGCACTCTAACGCCACTGGCGTCCTTATATGCAGAGGCAGAGTACCTGGAGGGGTCATGACCGCAGGAGTGCGGTCGCGTCACTTCCGGAAGGAGGGACTAAAAGCAACCAGGCAATCAAGGCTGGATGGTGATTCTGGAGACAACAAAACACAACAATATTAACAGCACAGACACAGGTATAACAGATACTAGAATACACGTGGTGCACAGTGGTGCACCTCAAACCTTCTGGGAGGGTCACCTTTTTGGATGCCTAAGCCTCAACACACCCTATCCACGGATACGTCCAAATTGGGTTGGGGAGCCCTCTTGGAGTCGGTGTCCACACAGGGCTTATGGACAACTCAGGAGTCATCCTTACAGATCAACTTATGCCAGGTGCTCATCAGGACAGACAACCAAGTGGCAATGTTCTATGTGAACAGGCAAGGCGGGACAGGCTCACTTCCCCTCTGCAATTTTGCACTGCTAAATTGTAGGTCTCTCTGCTCTAAGTTGCTCCTTGTTCAAGATTTCCTGCAACAGCACCCTTAGATATGTGTTTTCTCAAGAAAACCTGGCTGAAGGAGTTTAATTGATACATCTCCTGAATGATGTTTAGGGCCCACTGTTCTGAACTTTGCCATTTCTCACCACATACACCTTCCTGCAGTGTATATTCTGGGTGATCAGAATCACCTCGCGGACAGGCTCAGTTGGATCCTCCACCCACACAAGTGGAGTCTAGATCCTGGCACAGTGGCTCAGATCTTCAAAGCCTGTGGCACACCAGTCATCGATCTCTTTGCCATCCCACAGAACAGCAAACTCCCACAGTTCTGTTCCAGAGTTCCGTCCAAGCTAAGCCAAGCAGACGATGCTTTCACCTACATTGGGGTCAGGGACTGCTTTACGCATTTCCCCCTACACCCCTGATACCGAAGACCCTCTTCAAACTCCTGCTTGACGGAGGCACTATGATTCTCATAGCCCCCTTCTAGCCCCATCAACCCTGGTTTCCCCTTCTACTTTGACTGCAACAGACAAAACCAATCTTTCTGGGCTGCAATCCAGATCTTCTATCCCAGGACGACAGAACAGTCCTACATCCCAATCTGCGATCTCTTCGTCTCATGCATGGCTGCTGAAGGGTTGATGCTCAAGCATCTCCATCTTTCTCAGAAAGTAAAAGACATTCTCTCTAGCTTCCAGGAAACCCTCCACTAGAAGGGCCTACTCGTTCAAATGGCACAGATTTGGATCATGGTGCTCACGAGATGACCTCAGTCCCTTCGACACACCAGTGTCTGCACTTTTGCAATATCTATTGCACTTGTCTTCTTCAAGACTAAAGACCAATTCAGTTTGAGTTCATCTCAGTGCCATTGTGGCTTTTCACAAACCAATCGATGGCCAATCCATCTTGGTGCACCCCCTAGTGGCACATTTCATGAGAGGCCTCCTCCTCTCTAAGCCACCCATTCAACCACCTCCAGTGGGTAGGATCTCAACGTGGTCTTGGCTTAGCTTCTCAAACCCCTGTTTGGACCCCTAGCAACCGCTCACCTGTGGTATATGTCTTGGAAGGTCACATTCCTAGTTGCACTGACCTCGGCCAGGAGCATTAGTGAATTACAAGCATTGGTGGCTCATCCACCATACACCAGATTCCATCATGACAAGGTTGTCCTCAGGACACACCTGCACTTTCTTCCAAAAGTGGTATCGCCTTTCCACATCATTCAAACAGTAATTCTTCCCAAGACTTTGTTCGTCCCATGCAGAAGCAACCCTGCACACTCTCGATTGCAAATGAGCCCTGGCCTTCTATCTGCAGAGGACTCAGAATCTCCGCAAATCCTCACAGCTGTTCATTTCCTTTGACCACAATGTCCGAGCCATGGCAACCTCTGTAGCCACCCTATGCTTAGTAGCCATTGATGAAATATGCCGGGCAGCAACATGGTCCTCCATCCACATCTTTGCTGCCCACTACTGTTTGGTCAAAGACTCTCACTGGGATATGGCCTTTGGCCAGGCGGTCTTCCAACATCTCTTTGGCACATAGCTATAACTCCTTCCCCTGCCCACACTGTTATTCCAGATCTCCATGGTCGGGATGTCTATTTCCAGCTGAACCCAGTCCGATTCTGACCTGGTTTCCAGTCTCCTGTAGATCTGGGAGCTAGGGAGTCCCATATGTGAAGACTACATTCTTGCTTGTTCCTGGAGATAGTGTAGTTACTTGCCTGTAACAGGTGATCTCCGGGAACAGCAGGAATTTAGTCTTCACAACCCCCCTCCTCCCCATAGGAGTTGTAGGGTTATTTTTACTCTTCCTTCTCAGCTACAAACCCAACTGAGGAGGAGTCAGAAAAGCGGGAAGGCAGTCATGCAGGTGTCTTTCCTATAGGACAGTCTTTCCTATAGGACTCTGGGAGCGTTCCTGCGCAGGCTCCATCGGTGCCGACATCACCCATATGTGAAGACTAAATTCCTGCTGTTCCCGGAGATCACATATTACAGGTGAATAACTACACTTTCTCACCTCTTCAGTTCAGTTCCTGCCTGTGTATCTATCTATTCATCCATCCATCCTCTCTGGTGTCTCTGTTCTCCTTTCTTTTTATTTTTCATTTCAGTTTTTTCTTTCTTCACCTTCAGTGAATTCTTCCTATCTATCCCTCTTTCTTCTGCAACTCTCGCCCTTTCTTTTCTATCCTATCTAACCTCTTCTTTCTGCTCTGATTTCCTCTTTTGTCCTGAACAAAAATTATGCAATATGTAGCATACAACAAAGACTTTGCTGAGTTAGAAGGAAGGAAGCTTTCACAACTACTTTTTCAACCAGGGCAAAATTGCATCCACTATGGGCCCAAATAGGGCAATGGGTAAAGTTGTAATACCCTTCAGGGGCAAAGGAGAGATGGAGGACCAGTGTCAAGCCATGCTAATAAGCAGTAATAATTATCCCTAAAAGCCCAAAATGCCATCCCATGAATTGCTAGATGCTGTGGAGGGTCATTTTAAAAATCTTAGTTGCAATTTGGACATCCAAAAACATGCATGTGGATGTCCAAATCATGGAGACGTCGCTGGAGCCATTTTACCAATGGATTTTAAAGACATCTTCAGTGCTGGGAAGTCCAAATAGGCATGGGGCATGGTGGAGGCATGTCTGGAGTGGTGCAATGGCCTTAGATGTCCCTGCTCAATTTCAAAAACATTGAGAATGTCTATTACCCCATCCAAGATTAGACCTGCTCCTGGCACGAATAAGCACTGGGAAAGTGCTCATTTTGGATGTAAAACATCCAGAAGGTATAAAGAAGATGGAGGATTAAGGAATTGCAAAAGCTTACAAGGAGCAGCAGTGGGATTTGAACTCTTGCACACTGCTCCTAGCCCCACTGCTCTAACCATTAGGCTATTAGACATTCCTGGTTGTAAATACTATTCCATGGACAACTATATCGACATCCCCATAGACGTCTATATTAGGCACGTCTACATTTGTGAAATAGTGCCTGAACTTGGATCGTGCCTGCTTTTTTTTCCAGATGTTCTGGCTTGGATGTCCCAGATTGCACTTGGATTTCATTTCTAAAATGTGCCTTAATGAAGACATCTTTAGCAAAACTGAAATGTTCATTTGTTCCAGTACTTGCCCAATAGAAGGCAGTTTCCTAGATCCCGACTGTACGTATACTTATAGGGCCTGATATTCGAAGGGCATGTAAACCATTTAAATGCCTTTGATGGGGATATTCAATGGCACATACACATTAGTGCTGTTGATTATCCCCGTCTAAGTCCCCTACACACCCCAATGCTATCCAATTAGCATCGGGGCGTGTTGGGGGCATTCTGGGGGGGAGCGGAGGCGGTGACTGATGCTAACCAGATAGCGGCGATATTGTACCGCTACACGATTAGCGATCCACAGCTAAAACTAAGCCAGCTTTTGGCTCGTCTAGTTTTAGCCGTGGATCACTAACCGGGTAGCAGTCCAATATCACCGCTACCCGGTTAGGCTCTACAGCTGAGTGCACTCGGTGCCAAACCTGGATATTCAATGCCATCACCGCGGTGTTGAATATCTGGGGTCGGGGTGAGCAGGCAGGGCTATGCGCCGTAGGGGCACATAGCCTGCACAGTAGAATATCGGGGCCCATAGAATCTTAGTATATGGATGTCATAACAGGAACTAAGATACTTGGCCAACAAATATATTATCAGTAATTGATGATTATATTAAATGTCCAGATAGTAATATCAAGCTAAATACTAATTAAATACTAACATCTTATAAAAGCTTCTTTATATCATCTCCCTCTCCTGCTCAGAAAAAAGATAGAGCCCGATATTCAGCGACAGCAGCTAACCCTAGAAAATCGGCTAGCCATCACTGCTGAACTAAAGACCCAGATATTCAATGCCAGGACCATATCTGGCCACCGGCATTGAAAATCTGAGTCAGCTGGAAAGCAGAGAAGCTAACCGGGCAGTGGCGATATATTCAGCCACTGTCAAGTTAGTTTCTGCAGTGAAAGTTAACCTTTTAGGCGCCTGATTTTCGCTGCTTAAGGATAACCGGGCAGCGGGTGAATATTACCATTGCCCGGTTATCTTCAGGTGACACCTTTGCTCTGCCCCAGAATGCCCTGATGCCAGCTGCTAGTACTGAGGCATTCAGCGGCACCCCCACCCCCAGATACTCAGTGGCACTAACTATGTTGGTGCTGCTGAATATCCTGGTGACCGCAATTAACATGGTTAGCAGGTCTGCTAATCACATTAATAGCGCTGACTATCCCCCCATAGTGATATAGACAGGCACGTAGGTTAGCAAGGTCTGCGATACATCTGGAGTCAGAGGAGTAGTGGATGCCAGTCATGATTTCTGCCATCCTCTCAAAAGAACCAAGTAACAGAGAACTGTCGCCGCTTACATCCAACAAAATATGAAAGTAATGCATGCAGGAGGCAAAGTATCCACATACCTTCTCAATGAATGGGAGATATGCATGCTGGTTGGCCTGAATCTACTCCGTTCCTCTTTCCCAATCTAAATTGTCTCTGGATTTAAAGATTCTGTGATTGGGAACGTCTCTGATTTTTATAAAGGGCACATTGTAGATAGGATGTGGAAATCAGAATTGAAACGTTCAGGTCACCACGTTTACGGTTCTGCTGGTATACTAGAAACATCTCTGCTAAATATGGACTTGTTGCTAAAATATAAATTCAGGAGCTATGGGAGAAGCAATTTCAGAAAGAAGCATGTGGGAAAATTGATGGGAGAAACTCAACTTACATGTGTAAGCAGCAGAATTTCACAGCGAGCATAGTGTAAATATCAGCACTTACACATGTATCTGGACCACATGTAGACATGCAAATGTTCTTTATTACAGAGGACACTCTCTTGCCCCCATTTCAGTTTGGAGAGAGAAGTAAACATTAGACCGTTAAAGAATAGCCAAAAGGAGCACTTTGAAATCCTTATTTGTTTAAAGAAACAGGTGTAAATTTGGTTATGGACAATTTTGAGCTTACATGTGCATATCCTATATGAAATGGGAGATACGCATGTAAATTTTTGTCCCTCCCTGGGCATACCCCCAACATGCCCCCATTTACTATGGACGTAGTGCTGTCATCTATGTGTAAATTTCACCCTTTCTAAAATGGTCATTTACATGTGGCCATGATTTACACATATATACAGCTGCTTCTACCCATTAAATCATCAATAGGACCTCTGAAATAACCCCCATAGCATGCATAACCTTAATAGCACCAAAGTGTAGCTCAAATACATACAGTATCTATCCTAGCTGGAATAAGTGATAAAGAAAGCACAACCCACTTCCTGCACATTTTATACAGGAAAAAAACAGCAAAGAAAATATTTCATCTGTTGCAAATTAGCAAAAGCAGACATGCTTCATCTAAACAGTTCCAGTATATTGTCTTTGTAGTGGCGCTGTACACTGGGAACATGGGTTGCTCTTCATTATGGGTCTAATTTTATAACAGGATGTCTATGTAGGATGTCCAAAAAAGTGCCTTTTAGAAACGTATTTTATACAGGTCAACCTAGGCGCCTTTGTGCCTTTATAAAGTAGGGACCCAGATCCAACCCCAATAGTGTGCAAATGTCATCGCACGCATTTATGCCTACTCCAGAGCAGATGTGTGTGTGTGTGTGTGCACTCTGTGCATTTACTCATGTATTTCAGAAAATCTTTGGGTGCATCAAAACTGCACCCTCAGGAATGCCTGCACGTGGCACCTCATTAGCACGTGGTGCCTCATTAGCATGCCACCTTATTAGCATGTGCAGATATACACGTATATTGTGAGGCAATTTTATAGATGGCCTTTTCTGCTTGTAAAAAAGAAGGCCTTACTTGAAGAAAGCCTTTCTAACATTACCCTCCACAAGAGTAATTTTATAACAGGCCATTTAGGCAGAAAAAGAACATATGCGCATATGTTTCACCATTTTATAAATGTGGCCCCAGTCACGAGGTGCCCTAGAAATTACTTTGAGCATTAGTGTAAAAATGTTTGCCAAAGTCTGATACCTATACAGTAATCATAACAGTTTTTTCATTCACGGTTAACTCCAGTTGGATTAGAGTATCTAAACATAATTCTTCAAAAGACTTTTTTAACTTCCGAGGTCTCAGTTCAACAGAAGCAAGGCCTCGTAGACTTCCGTCATAAAAAGGCCAATTGCTCAATAACATCAGTGACCTCAATGGAAATTTCAACAGTTCCCTTAATACACAGTGAAATGCTCCTTTCTTATTATACCACTAGCAGCTTCAAGCTTGACACAAAAACAACGCAAAGAAATGCCATTCTTCCCGCTGTGTAAAAGGGGTCTGCTTGCTCGTATTTTTCTTTAAGATCCCAACGTCAATCCCCGGCACCGCTTAGACGTTTCACTAGGTGTTTCCTCAGGGGATCGTAATGAATCAGTGATGCGCGGCGTTTTTGGAGAAAACGTTACTGATAATGGACCGATTGAGTCGGGAGCGAGAACGTGGGCAGCATCACTGATTCATTACGATCCCCTGAGGAAACACCTAGTGAAACGTCTAAGGCGGTGCCGGGGATTGACGTTGGGATCTTAAAGAAAAATACGAGCAAGCAGACCCCTTTTACACAGCGGGAAGAATGGCATTTCTTTGCGTTGTTTTTGTGTCAAGTTTGAAGCTGCTAGTGGTATAATAAGAAAGGAGCATTTCACTGTGTATTAAGGGAACTGTTGAAATTTCCATTGAGGTCACTGATGTTATTGAGCAATTGGCCTTTTTATGACGGAAGTCTACGAGGCCTTGCTTCTGCTGAACTGAGACCTCGGAAGTTAAAAAAGTCTTTTGAAGAATTGTGTTTAGATACTCTAATCCAACTGGAGTTAACCGTGAACGAAAAAACTGTTATGATTACTGTATAGTCATCGTTCAGGCAACAAGGGCTATTGTATTTTTGTGTTGTCAAAAGTCTGATACCTAGCATAGGTATTAAGATTGAAGTATATGTGGGAATGATTTTCGTAGATGGCTTTCCTACAAGGAATGGTTGGGGAAGAAGCTAATGATGTCACCAAGGTTATAACTTGAGAGGTCTGGGAGAAACAATGTATTCATTGATTTTATTCACTTGACAATTCGCTTGATCACTGGAGGTTTACAATTCATTCTAAAAACAAAAAACAGTAACATAACAGCAACAGTCACATACTACTAACCAAATACACACCATTAAACAGACAAATAGAAACTCCTAGATCTAGCCCTGGTTTCCTGGAAGCTGCTCGATGGCTCACAGGAATAAGTTAAGGGGTATGTTTACTAAACAGCTGTAGTGGCTTCCATGTGATATCGGAGCCGCGGCCCCATTTGGACTACTGCTGTTTAGTTAACATACCCCTAAGTCTCCAATCCAAAGGTTTGTTGATCAAACAATGTTTTAAGATGTTTCTTAAATGTGGACGAAGAAAGTTCTTGACATATGAGTAAAGGGAGAGAATGCCAGAGAGAACATAAGAAAAGCAAATAAAGTTCTATGTGAAATCTCCAATCTAATTTTAGAAGTTGGAGGTACAAAAGGCAAGGAGGCTTGAGAGGTGTAAAGCATACAAATAGTTGTATACAGCCTAAAATGATCTGCCAGATCTAAAGGCAGGTCTGAGTTCAATACCCTAAATGTCAACCATAAATTCTTAAATGTAATCTGATGTACAATAACCAGTGATGCAGGGCCTTGAATCCTTGGTTACCGGTTTCATATCAGATATAACGGAATTGGAAAAGCTTCAGAAAAGGGCAACCAAAATGATAAAGGGAATGGAAGGATAAGGAAAGGCGTAGGTTGGGGCTCTTCAGCTTGGAGGAAAGATGGCTGAGGGTAGATATGATAGAGAAGTGGAGTGGAATAAGTAAATGTGAATCAGTTGTTTACTGCTTCAAACAGTGTAAAGACTAGGGGGGCATTCAATGAAGCTACAAAGTAGTACATTTAAAGATTAATCGTCAAAAATATTTTTCACTCCACATAATTAAGCTCTGGAATTCGTTACCAGCGCTTGGAGTAAAAGCTGTTAGTGCATCTGGGTATAAAAAAGGTTTGGACAAGTTCCTGGAGGAAAAGTCCATAAGCCATTATTAAAGTGGACTGGGGAATGCACAGCTTATCCCTGGAATAAGCAGCATGGAATCTTTCTAACTTTTGAGATCCTACCAGGTACTTGTGACCTGAATTGGCCACTGATAGAAAAAGGATACTAGACTTAATGGACCATTGGTCTAACCCAGTATGGGAAATCTTATATTCTTATGAAATATTATCAAAATGATGAGCTCCCATTAACAGTTTGAATGTCATACTTTGTACTGACTGATGTCTTTTCATGGAAAGCTGTGGTAGATCATTATATAAGGCATTGCAATAGCACCTAGAAAAGAGTTCCTGTAGTAACGTGGACGCCAATCCCAGAACATGCATGTCTAGCCCGCGGACTCGTGCAAATTGGAAAAGTGCCCGATTGAAACATGATTCCACAGCCATAGGGACGATGCTGCTGCAGGTACAGAATCGGGAACATAAGACGTCTTCGGCGCTGAACGAACAAAGCACCATGGTATATGAGAGATGGGTTATGCAGCCAACGGCTGTGTACATCCCCGTGCCCTCCGTATGCAGAAAAGATGGACATATGCAAACCTGCTTGTCTCTGCAACATCCCCGCAAACAGACACGCCCCCCCCTCTCTGTAAAACATGAAGTTCCAAAGCTGCTGTTCTCACCGATGGTATCCTGCTGATGCACACCGCAGATGAAAGCTGCTGTTACAGATATGTGGATACACTCCCTAGACTGCTGCATGCCCAGAACACTGCAAAGTAATCACATAGCACCCAAGGATAGTAGAAAAGCCAGTCAAGAGTGATATGTTTATTTATTTACTTACATTCTCTTATATACCGCGCTATTCTGCATCAGTGCAGTTTACATTGAACAAACTGAAATTACATTGAACAGGGCATTATAACTTGGAGATAACTATTTACAGGGAACATGGGCTATGGAGGGTTAAGTGGCTTGCCCAAGACCACAAGGAGCACCTGTGGGACTAGAAACCCCAGTCCTTCCGGCCCAAGGTTGCTGTCCTCTAGTGGGATTTGAACCCCTGACCTTCTGGCCTGAAGTACCTTGCCCCAACCACTAGGCCACTCCTGTTTGTCATGAGAAGCATTGCCTCACAACAGAAAGGGCAGTAGGAGACCTCCCCAGTTATGCAAGTTCTGGACATATCTGGACAATGTCTGTGAAATGCAACTAGATCACAACAAAGCAGGACAAGTGCCCCATAGCTAACATTCAACACACACCCCTGTCACATAGAAGGGATCCTCTGAATGGGAGCAGTCATCTGTGCTAACATCATGCAGCCATGCCCAAAGGCACCATCATTGCTCTCTGGAACAGTGCACATTTGTGGAAACCAGTGGTGATGCTTTTGGCCATCTATCAGTGCTGTTTTCACTTTTGAATGCCCTCTTTCTGAGGGTCCCCTAGCTAGGCCAGGGTTATCTTGTGCCACTTAGCTATGGAGCACCATTACTGTTGTAATCTGCACGATAACACTGGCACCTGGAGACATAGCAGCCATCCCTATGGTTCACGTAGCGGCCATTCAGTCATGACCCCCTTGGATTGCTGGATGAGCACACAGGATCCACAGGTGCAACACGCATACCCCACGCACGCTCACGCTCTCACGTGTTGACTTGGAATACAAGACCTCTGCAAAATAGATGAAATACACCTAGCAATAAGAGCTGGTTTAGTGTGTAAATTTTGTATTGTCAGCAAAGTACAAAATAGTAACAATACCCAATTTATATTGAACCCTACTGTTGTACTCAAGTATTAGTTAACTAATTATTCCAACCTTTTTTCTGTTTAGGAAAGCCCTATCCCTTCCCTTCCCTTCCTCCCATAACTGCAAGCATAGAGACCAAAGGCTCCCCCTGACCAGCATGGGTTCTTCACCGAGCCAGAGCCTTAACAATTACAGCACTACACAAAATCCCTCTCCAACCCCCCGTCTCTCCCACCCTCTTCTAGATCCCTCCTCTCCTCCCCGCCTGTGAGGAGCTCACACACGTATGCTTAGCTAACATTTATGCACAGTGGTTAAGCACAGGACTCCAAGCTCGAGGGGTAAGCAACTGGAGGAATGGCTCCCAATTTTCCAGAAAGGTGGCCCAATGCTGGGCTCGCCTGTAGGCCCTCTCCCTCTCCAACAAAAGTAGGTCATAAAGGCCAGCTCTCCTCTGATAGTAGGAGGGGCCCCCTTCCCCGGCTGTAGCCAAGAACACAAGAACCTTCTGAGCCACCAACAACGCCAGGCATATCCAATGCCATCCCGCCAACCCCAAATCCCCTGGGCCATCCCCCGATCAAGCATCCAATATAAGCACATCCAGTCCAGTCCACACTCTCCTCAAATACATCTCTCCAGGTACTGCAGAACTCTCCCCCAGTAGTCTCTAGTTTGTTGACAATGCCAGAACAAATGTCCTAGGGTCACGGAAGCCAACCCACATCGGGGACACTCATCTGTGGGTGCAAGACCAACTCTCCACGCCCCCCACAAAGCAAAATACATATGACGAAGAAGTTTGTACTGCATATCTCTGAGCTTAATCGAAACACTCCAATGCTGTCATCAAATCCTCTGCTATCACTGTAATCCCTAAGTCTCGAATCCAAGCTTGGGCCAGCCTCTCCTATGTAAGTGAGTGATACGTATGTGACGGTCCCACCTAAAAGAAGCTCTTCCAGCCAGGAACAGTTCCCACTTACCAGAGACACTGAGGGCAGGCTATGGATGTAACTCTGGATTTGCATGTATAGGAAAGTGTCTAAGACTCTCAGAGGCCAATTCCAAACTGTGCACGTCCGGCCTGTCCAGGGCACAGTTGTACCAGATTCTGCAAGCGCAGGAGTTAGCAAGACCCGACAGCAGGGTATTTCTCCTTTCCCCGTGCCCGACCCTTGGCAGGGTCTGCAAGGCCCGGGGTCAGGGACTCACCTGCCACTGTTCCTTGTGCTGGGGGGGGGGTCTGCATGGCCCGATCACCGCCTTTGCTGGGACTTATTCCAACTCTGAGTTGGAATAAGTCTGACGTCCATCCTGCCCCCACTGGACATACCAGAATAGGCCCTGTACATCCAGGTGCCTGTGCCTGCACTCACTCCACCCAGTTGCCACCCCCTCTCGCCCCCATCCGGAGCTCCCCGCACAAAGACCCTGTGCATGAGGAGTGCAGGGGGACCAGAATGCAGTCTAGGCCTGTTCAGGGGTTGGATGTCCAACCCTGCTATTCGGGGATCAGAATGACCCCCTAGTCTATATTGCTCTTGCAAGGATACAAACGATAGAAGAGCACCATTTTTGGAGACCACATGTTCTAAGTTCATGACCCCACTTGCTTCCATCACACAAAACTTGCTTAGTTTAAACCTGGAAGAAATGTTCAGTTGCCATGCAAAAGTAAAAACGGGGAGATCGAATTGTCTCAGCCCACACAGATATCACCATGCGCGATGGACTGGAGAGAACAGAATATTGCAGCACACAGGTGGTATGCCCCGGAGAGTCCCAGCATGCAGAACGTACCTCAGGATGTAACGGCGCAGCTAATACACACTCCCATACCTGAGGTGAGGTGTATGATCAGACATATTCCATAACCAGGGACATGCTGCAACAGGCAGGCCATGTTATATTGGCCCAGATCTGGAAAGCCAATACCTCCTTGATTGTGAGGTCGCTGTAAGACCTCAAATCCTACTCGGGGCTAACGACCCCTCCAAAGAAGTACATTAGCCTGCTTCTCAAGGAGATGGATATTTCACCACTTTAACACCAGGGGCAATGTCCACAGCATGCAGAGCCATTTAGGAAAAAGGATAATTTTGAAGAGTGCAGTCCTTCCCCCCAAAGACAGTGGGAGTCCCGCCACCGCTGTAGCATCCATTCTGAGTCAGTCAGGAGCCCGGAGACATTCTCTCAGAATAGGTCCAAAAGACAAGCTGTGAGCTGTATCCCCAAATATCTGGACTTCCCTTCTGCCCATTTTAAAGGAAAGGTCCTTCAACAGCTCCATGGGATGTCAGAGTCAAGAGGGAGTACTTCGAACTTGTCCAGATTTAACTTTAAGCCAGACCATCTACCATACTCTGTAAAGAGATGCAACAGGACCTGGAATCCACATGTTGGGTTCTCAAGATGGACCAAGACGTCATCCACGAAGGCAGCAGCACGTAACTCCTCCGCTCCCTCTTGAACTCCTTGTAAACTGGGCTCAGACTGGATACGGTATAAAAGGGGTTCCAGGGTCAGGATGAAGAGGCAAGGGGATAGAAGGCACCCTTGTCCTGTGCCCCGACGCAATGGGAAGTCTGCCGTCAATTTACCATTGACCATATTCACACCTCTGGGGTCCGAGTATAAGGGGCCATTGTAGAAAAAAATGAAAGCCTTTTTTTTTTTATTTAACAGATTTTCTATACTGCTTTATCCTACAGTCAAACAGAACAGTATACATTAAAACAGGGAACCCCCGTGACCTCAAGAACCTGATACATGAAGTTCCAGCTCACCCTATCAAAGGCCTTCTCCGCATCAAAGCTGACTAGCTTGGAAGCATGAGAATCCACCAAATTAACACACATAGATATCAACAACCACCGCATATTGACCACCACACTGCGTCCCTTAACAAATCCCTGGTTCGCATGAACTAATTCAGGCAGGTATAGCGCCAGCCTATCCGCCATTATTTTTGCCATAAGTTTAATGTGCATATTTAATAGCCAAATTGGCCGGTAAGATCCCAGCATCTGAGGATCCTTGCCCAGTTTAGGGAGGACAGTTATCAATGCCTTATTAGGTTTGAAAGGGAAATACCTCCTACAACCAAATCTGCGTAGTAGTTTGCCAAGGGAAGTGCCCCTTTGTCATTCAACATCTTGTAGAATTTGCTCCAAAACCCATCTGGCCCTGGGGCCTGACCACCCCGTAGCTCTTTAATACCCTGTTGAACTTCCTAAGAGCTGATAGGACTGTTCAAGGTTTCCAGCTGAGCTTCCATCAGTCTGAGCAACCTGCAGACTTGAAGATAAGCCGCCCCTGGGTCACCCAGGTCAACTTTGGCCTGGTATAACCGCTGATAGAACTCGCAGAATAAATGTTCCACACTAGCAGCCAATGAGTGTAGATGCCCCTCCGTATCCTGAAGGGCTCCCATGTGTCTTGGGCCCCCCCAACCCATATTAAAGATGACAGAAGCTTGCCTGCCTAGTTCCCAAAGCGATAAAGCCAATATTGATGGTACATAAGTGATTTCTTGGCTCGGTGGTAGATTAACAAGTTCAATTTCGACTGGATCGCCGACCCCCATTCCCTGGCCTCGGTACTCAGTTGTGAGGCAAGCTGGCGGTAGGCAGTGCGCAGCTCTCATTCCAGCTGCATCATCCTACTATTGAGCCATTTACGTTTAGCCTGAACAAACTCAATGATCTCCCCTCACAGTACCAACTTCCCAAAACAGGACGGGGTTATCCATATGTTACTGATTGTACAACATATAGTCTGCCCATTTAGACTGAAGGAAAGACAGAAACTGGTCATCCCTTACTACTTCCAACGGAAATCTCCAGGGCGAAGCTCCACTCCACTCTCCTCACCGTATTTCCAAGAGAACCACTGTGTGGTCAGAAACCACGACCAGACCAATATCAGCTCGTGTGACCCTGTCAAAGAGCCCAGCTGAAACTAAAAAGTAATCAATCCGTGATCATAAGAACATAAGAAATGCCATACCTTATCAGACCAAGGTCCATCAAGCCTAGTATCCTGTTTACAACAGTGGCCAATCAAGGTCACAAGTACCTGCCACGTACCCAAAGTCCACAGCTTCCACAATGCTCGTTCTGGGGTAAGCAGTGGATGGCCCTGGTCCTCTTTAATAATGGTTTATGGACCTTTCCTCCAGGAACTTATCCAAACATTTTCTAAACCCAGCTACACTAACAGCTTTTACTACATCCTCCGGTAACGAATTCCAGAGTTTGATTATGCATTGAGTGAAAAAATATTTTCTCTTATTAGCCTTAAATGGGTTACCCTGTAGCTTCATTGCGTGTCCTCTTGTCTTTCTACTTTTTGATGATGTAAACAACCGATCTACATTAACCCGTTTCACTCCATTAATTTATAGACTTCTATCCTAACCTTTTAAGCCTTTCCTCATAGGGGTATCCTTCCATTTTGGTAGCTCTTCTCTGTACGTTTTCTAATTCCGCGATATCATTTTTAAGATACGGCAACCAGAATTGCACACAATGTTCAAGCTGCGGCTTAACCATGGAATGATACAGAGGCATTATAATATCCTTCGTTTTATTCTCCATTCCTTTCCTGATTCTTAACATTCTATTAGCTTTCTTGGCCGCTGCTGCACACTGGGCGGAGAGTTTGAACGTATTATCCACAATGACGCCTAAAACCTTTTCCTGGATGGTGGTTTCTAAGGTGGTACTTTGCATCGTGTAACCAAAGTTTGGGTTGTTCTTTCCTAGGTGCATAACTTTGCACTTGTCCACATTGAATTTCATCTGCCATTTGGGTGCCCATTCTTCCAGTTTTTCAAGGTCCTCTTGCAATTTTTCACAATCCTCTTAGGTGTCATCTGCAATTTGATAACCTCACTCATTATTCCCATTTCCAGGTCATTTATGAATATGTTAAAAAGCAGCGGACCCAGCACAGATCCCTGGGGTATTCCCCTATTTACTTTTCTTCATTGAGAAAATTGGCCATTTAGCCCTACTCTCTACCTTCTATCTTTTAACTAGTTTCTGATCCATAATACTACACTGCCTCCAATCTCATTACTTTTTAATTTCGCCACGAGTCTTTCATGAGGGACCTTGTCAAAGGCTTTCTGAAAATCCAAATACACTATAATCAGCAGGCTCACCTTTGTCTACCTGTTTATTCACACCTTCAAAAAATGTAAGACAAGACTTTCCTTGGCTAAATCCATGGTTCTCCCATTAAACCATGACTATATACATGATTAGTAATTTTATTCTTTATAATGATTTCTACCATTTTGCCCGGTACTGATGTCAGACTCACGGGTCTGTAGTTTCCCGGATCAACCCTGGAACCTTTTTTAAATATTGGGGTTACATTGGCCATTCTCCACTCTTCAGGTACTATAGTTGATTTTAATGATAGTTCACAGATCATCTCATCTTCAAAGCACACATACAAAATGTAACTTGGAGCATATATTACAAGCTCAAAACAATCAAGAATCTTAAACCACTCCAACCTGACCATGACTTCTGCTCAAGCGACCATATTCCTTCACTTTTCATCTTACAAGGCATACCAAACTCAACCATCCACTCTCTCCAACTTGCACTCAACATGGCTATACAAACCCTCCTCAATGCAAGAAGAACAGACCACATCATACCTTTCCTCAAATGCACTGGCTTCTCATTATAGAGCATTCAAAATTCAAAGCCATTCTTACAATATTCAAAATCCTCAATGACTCTTCATCACCACACCTACAAACCCTGCTCCAGATCATACCCGACAACCTCAAGGAAAATCCTGCAAAAACCACCGATATTCACAAAAACCAACGCTACCACATCTAATAGAGCCTTATCCCTCTTCGCACCACAACTCTGGAACTCCATTCCTGAAAAGCTAAGGACCACAACAGACTTATCATCCTTCAGGAAAGCTCTTGAAACACATATCTTCAGAGAATGCTACTTGCAAACCTAGCCTACCTCTCCCACCCTCCACAATTTCCCCGTTTCCCCCACCCAATCTCAACCCCCATTTTCCCCTAACTTCAACAACTCCATACATACTGGAGTGTTCTCCTTCTGTACTGCATTTGTATTTTGCTTGCTGCTTCGTTTGTTTGTTGCCTGTGCTGTCTCCCCTCTCCAGGCTCCCCTCTGCCTTGCTGTCACTCAAACACTGTGCTCCTGCCTCCCGGAAGTGACACGTCTACACCCAGGTACCGGATTACATTTAAAGCCTCCAGTGGCAGCATCCCGCGCCGAAGGAGCATGCACAAGGAGCAGGACGTGCTCCTTGGGCGAACGCCTTGGGGCAGTGACGAGGGCGTCAGAGTTCATTAGCGTTGCCGTGCCGTATCATATCCTCGACTATCCCTGGCTGCTCTTTCTTTCTTGGTAAGCTGGTGTAATTTGCCCTACTTCTCATTCGCTTCCTCCGGACATCCGACGCTGGTCTTTGACTCCAGCCCTATTCCTGCTATGGCTGCTATCCCCGTTATTTGGGGTCACCGCCTGTGTCCTCTGACCCCCTCACTCCCCGGTTTTTGTGCACGCAATCTGCACAACCTTCTTCCCTGTTGGCCCTCTCAGCTGCCTGCTACCTCTCTCCCATCCACTTCCTCACCTGTTACTCTTGACGCTCTCCTTCGCCCTTCTTAACTGTCATTCTCTCCGTTCTAAAACTCACTTAGTTCATGACCTTTTGGTCCAGCATTCCCTGGATGCTCTCTCTTTCTTACTGAGTCCTGGTTCCGTAAAGGAAAAGACGGTTTGCTTCTCCGCTGTCTCCCCCCCCCCCCCCCAGGCTATTCTGCCTTGCACGCTCCTTGCCTCCACCAAACAGGAGGAGGTGTGGCATTTATCTTTAGGTCTTCTCTCTCATTTTCATTGGTTTCACCTCCCCCCCACTATCCCGAATCCCTCTTACTCCGCACGGGATCTTCCCCTCCTGTGTTTTTCTTCTTCTCTATGCTCCTCCCTCTTTACGTGTAGATCTCTGGAATTCTTTATTACTCTCTTTGTCGGACTTTACTCTTCTCTCACCCCACTTAGTTATCTTGGGTGACTTCAACACTCACCTCAGTTCCCCAACTAGGACACGCGACAAGACCCTTGCCTCTCTTTTTACTGACTTAGTCCTCACCCAGACGTTACCTGCCCGACCCATATCTCTGGCCATATTCTGGATCTTATCCTTACCTCTTCACCTTCCCCCTATTTACCAACGGATATTAGGGCTTTCCCTCTTCCTTGGTCAGATCACCATTGCCTTCTCTTCTCCTTCTCTCTCCCCTCCTCAGAATCTTAAGGACGTACTTCTGCAGCTCCTGTGCAGCCACCTCTTAAACGCCGTCTCACCCCCCTTACCCTTCAGCGTTTTCCCCCCGCAGATGCCCTCTTCCCTCCGGATTTTGCCTCTCTCCCAGTAGATCGTCAGGTGGACTCCTGGACCTCCACTCTTTCCACTACCCTTGATGCTCTTGCTCCACTTCGCCCTGTTTCTTTTTGCCCCTCCTCTCATCATCCTTGGTATCATCCCGGTCTGTACTTACTTCGCTCACATCTTTGCCGAGCAGAACGTCTGTGGCGCCGGAGGCCCTCTGCCTCCTCCATCTCCTTTTTCCGCCAAGTGCACCAATAGTATCGCTCTATTGTATTGTATTGTATTGTATTGTACTGTATTCTTGTCAAATATCAAATCTTGATGTAACCTATTCAATGCATATTTAATTTGTATAATTATGTAGATAGTTATCCCCAGTTCACACCCAGTTTATCTTCCCTGTTATCTGTAAACCTAGATCAGTCATGTATTGACAGGTATATTGTTGTTCAATGTAAACCGCACTGATGACGAATAGTGCGGTATATAAAAAATGTTAAATAAATAAATAAAATAATAACCTCTGCCAAGAAATCTTTTTACTCACAACTTATCGCTTCCTCTTCCAATTCCTCCAGGCGCTTACATCATGTTCTCAACTCCCTTTCCTCCGCTTCTGCCCCCCCCCCCCCTCTTCTCCTGCACCATCCGCTCTCAGCCCAACCACCCTTGCCTCCTTCTTTTCAAATAAGGTTCAGGCTCTTCGCTCATCTTTCCCTGCCTGCCCCCTCCTCTCTTCCCCCCTCTCTCCCTGTTGCCAATATGCTCTCACCCTCCTACTCATACCTTCCCTCACACCTGGTGCACGTTCAGCACCATCACCTCTGCCGAGCTAATTAAAGCCATTTCCTCTTCCCATCAGACCACCTGTCCTTTTGACCCCTTTCCTTCCCCCTGGCTCCTTAACTCTTCTCTCGCCCTCATCCCTTTCACTCTGGCTATTCTTAACTCCAGCCTCACTTCCGGTCATTTCCCTACTAGTTGGAAACATGCCATAGTCCGCCCCCTTCTCAAAAAGCCCACCTTGGACCCTGCTATCTCTGCCAATTGGTGCCCGGTCGCCAATCTCCCCTTCCTTTCCAAGATCCTTGAAAAACTGGTCTTCTCAGCTTGCCACTCACCTCGATTCCACCTTCTCCCTCCATCCGCATCAGTCTGGGTTCCGTGCTGGCCACAGCACTGAGACCATCCTTCTAGCCCTTCTCTCCGAAATCCACCGCTCTCACGACCGTGGTGATCTTTCTCTTGTTGTTTCACTTGATCTCTCCTCTGCCTTTGATGTTGTCGATCACCGTACCCTTCTCTCATGTTTGTCTGACCTGGGAATCTGTGGCACAGTTCTGGAGTGGTTCCGTTCTTTTCTTTCCTCTCGCACCTTTGCTGTCCATATGGGTCCTCATGTCTCTCCCTCCCTCCCGCTCCAATGTGGGCTTCTGCAGGGTTCTATTCTTGCTCCTCTACTCTTTAACGTTTTTCTCGCCCCTCTAGCCTTACTCATCCAGCAGTCAGGTATCTCCTCTTATATCTACGCCGACGATATTCTCCTAGTCCACCACAACTCCCCCTCTACTCCCGACCTTTCTCCACTCAACGACTGCCTCTCTTGTTACCTCCTGGTTCAGCTGTAACTTTCTCCATGTTAATCCGTCCAAATCCTCTGCCATTTGGTTCTCTTTTGGTGCCCCATCTCCTACTCTGTCCCCCATCTCCTACTCTGTCCCCCATCATGTCCGCCCACCCCATCCCTCTTGTTCCTACCCTTTGATACCTTGGCGTCACCCTTGATCCTTCACTTTCTTTTCATCAACATATCTCCTCGGTAGTACGCACATGTTTCTTCCATCTTCGCAAAATCAGATCTATCCGCCCGTTTCTTTCCACTCCTGATATCACTACTCTTGTTCTTTCCCTCATGATCACTCGCCTAGACTACTGCAATGCTATCTTCGCAGGTCTTCCCCGTTATCAACTCTGCCGTCTTCAGCTAGTTCAGAACACTGCCGCTCGCCTCATCACCCATGCCCCTGCGAACACTCATGTCACGCCCTCCCTTTTCTCTCTTCATTGGCTTCCCATCTCCGTTCGTTTTATCTATAAAACTTCTCACCATCACCCATAAAGTACTATACACTAGGGTTCCGCAATATTTAGCCGATCTTATCCGCCTTCAATTAGCTCCCCGTCTCCTCCGTTCCGCTCACGTAATCAGCTCTCTTAGGTCCACCTTGAACTCACCCGTCACTCTGCTTTCTTTTTTCCTCAGTCCCGCCCTCTGGAATTCTCTCCTGCACTCCCTTTGCACCGAATCCTCCTTCCCTCAGTTCAGATCACTCCTTAAAACCCACCTCTTTCTTCAGGCCTACGATCTCCCTGCCCCCGCCGATGGCTCGGACCTCCCCTCGTCCTGTCTCCCCTCCCCACATCCGGTTTAGTTGTCTCCTGTTTAATCTGCCCACAGCTCTCTAGTTGCTCCATATCTGTTTTCTCTCATGCTGCTCTTCAACCTGCTCTTTGTTTCGTCTTACTTTCCTGTCTTTTAATGGCGTTCCTTTTCCTTTCTATCTCTCGTAGCCCACAGTTTGTTGTATTGTACACCGCCCTGACGCTTCGACAAGGGCGGTATATCAAGTTTTGCAAATAAAGATAAAGATATACCTTTTCAAATGTACATAGTTACTCCCCAAATATATATATCAATTTTATTTATTTTATTTAATACACACTTATATACCGCCGCTTCCAACGATCAGCAGCGGTTCGATTCATCTTTTGGGGGTTGTCGAATCAGGACCGGGAGGGGATAGTAGATACATAGATCTGAGAACAGGTCACAGCACACAGGGTTAGTGTCTTGGGGAATGGATTACACATATTTATATTTATACATACATATTTACACCTTTTTGGATTACACAATTTTACATATTTATACATGAAGCGGAATCAATGCTTCCAAGTTGTATTCCCTATTTAATGTAAATTGTTATATTACAATGTAAACCGCTTTGACCGTAGGATGAAGTGGTATAAAAAAAAGGCCTGTTAAATAAATAAAAATAAATAATAAATACTAATAGTAGATCTGCAATCTCATATTTCAGTTCTTTCAATACCCTTGTATGTATACCATCTGGTCCAGGTGATTTGGTACTCTTCAGTTTATCAAATAGTTGTAATACATCTTCCTGGTTTATCGATATTTCTTTCACTTCTTCCGATACATCATCTTTATATACTATTTCAGGCACAGGTAAATTCCCTACATCTTCTTCAGTAAAAACTGATCTGGTGCCATGTGTATGGGATAAATGAGTGAAGTCACGCTTCCCCGGGTGCAGGACAGGCCAAACTTCCATAAGGTCGTAGCCATTATATAAACCTTGAAGCCGGCAGGCATGGTGCTGGTTCAAGGCCCCAGCCCCCGAGGACGTGTCCATCGCCACATCCAACATACAGTTGAAGTCCCCTCCCAAAATCAATTGGCGGTCAGTGAACCCTGCGACCCAACGTGCCAACTGGGCATAAAATCCCACATCATATACATTGGGCGCATATATGAAGCCAAGGACCACCTGCTTCCCATCTAGCGTGCCTTGATGAACACTTACCTACCATCTGGGTCTGCCTCCTCAGAGCTCACACCCTTTGAGATCAAGATGGCAATGACGCCCTTTTTGCCAACAGCAGCTGCCCCATACACTTCTCCAACACACCAATGCTGCAACTTAGCATGTTCCTCAGCCATCTGGTGTGTCTCTTGCATAAATGCAATATCCACCTGTCGGCTGCGCAATTGCTGCAACACCTTATGCCACTTGATGTGATCGCCAATGCCACACACATTCCAAGAAGCCAATTTAAGATCTTTACCCATTGTCCTATACCCAGAGTCTGGGAGTCTTCCAAAGTGACTTATATAGTCTGGGCGCAGGCCCCCCAGCCCAAGGCCCACCCTCCCTAGACTCCAGACTTCCTGGAGTTGCCACAAACCTTCTTCACACATCACACGCTGCTCCTCACGGGCCCCATCCCTCTACTCCATCCTCCCCTCTCATCTACCATTGACCCCACTATGCCCATCCGCATCAGAGACCACAACCCCACACCTGTCAACCAAACCAACTCCCTCTCATTGAGGATTATCATGAGAGACCCGGATGCCTAGGGCCCCCCCCCCACCCCACCCTACCTTACCTTACCTTCACCTCCCCATCCTCAGTGCTCATCCTGCACAACAGACTTTGAACCATAGCCAAAAAGCCCCAGTCAACCCCTACAGACTCCCCTCCACGTCACACATTACATACCCTGTTATCATAAATATCAAATCCCCCCACTTTCCATTTTCCCACACAGCATCCACGCCCATCTGACATCCCGCCTTCATTATGTCTAGTTATCCCCAGTCCCCACCCAATCCAAGCCACTGCATATCACA
The DNA here is from genome assembly GCA_033557465.1 of Ichthyophis bannanicus. Lineage (NCBI taxonomy): Eukaryota > Metazoa > Chordata > Amphibia > Gymnophiona > Ichthyophiidae > Ichthyophis > Ichthyophis bannanicus. Next base: position 622,187,262 of record CM066031.1, on the reverse strand, counting down.
GCCACCATGTGGACTGCGCACTAACCTCAAGAGCCACCAATTCAGGAAAGTCTGAGCAAAATTACGACCCCCAGGTCCAGCCCAGCATGCCCCAGCTCGTGGGCCCACACATAATCACGGTGGTCATCCCCCCTAGCATCTCGCAGGGAGGAGAGAGGAAAATGCACCAAGAAAGGAAAAGGTGGAGCTCTGGCCATGCACCGCATCCTGGTCATGCAGGCCCCGACAGTGCCAGTTAGCGACCAGAAACAGTGATTTTCCCCATGACCCAACAACCAAAAATAGCCTCACCTCAAACATCCCCCCCCCAGCAACCCAACATCCATACCCCTCAGACATTCCACATAGAGACACTCACTAATCCCCTCCTGCATGATACTGGGCCTGCTCCCCCATATCATAAACACTCAGCCTTGATACAGCTTCAGGCCTCATCCAACTCAAGGTATACCGTTGGCCCCTCCAAAACATATCTGTGTAGTACAGTGTTCCTCCTTAGGAGATCTGCCCACATAACTAGCATGAAGAGATAAACCTACCACCCTGCCACAGTGAGGAGGAAGAAAAGGAGGGGTGCTGCCAACAGAGGAGGGGTCTAGGAGGAAAAATTAGTAATAAAGCCCAACAGAGATGAGGGGAAGGGGACAAAAGAAGATAAAAAATAGAAGCTCCACAGAGATGAGGAGACAGGGGCAAAAAGTAAAGAAAAGAAGGGACAGGGGGTATCTAATATAATCAAAGACTGGTGACCGAAAACAAAAAAAAATATGAGGAGGGAGTAAAGAAGGGAGAAGGACACGGAGAAAGCAAAAGCCTGCCCGTAAAATAAAAACTGTCAGAATATAAGAATCAGTGCAACACAGCACAGAGGGGGCCCACATAGAGCAAAATAACTGAGATGGGCCCAAGGGAAGGATTGCATCAGGCTAAGAAAAAGTAGTCAGGAGAAGGGAGGAGTGAGGCAATAGGCATATAATTTTAGTCCAAAGTACGTCCATCTGGGCCCCACAGTAGTGTCCTCCGAGGCTGAGTCTGCTCCCGAACAAAGTCAGGGCTCCTGAGAGCAGAGAATCAAAAGTTCAAAAGAGCCTCATCTCCTGTCCCATGAAGAGCACAACCAGGGTCACCCCACAGAGCCAGCAAAGATGCCGAAGTCCACAGACTACTGGGTCATCCACTTCACCGAGCGGCCAAGAAAGTCTCAAGACTCTGAAGCTCAGGTTGGCAATTGCGCCACACAGTAGGCTACCACATCTGCAGGCATGTCAAAGGTCTTTTGCTGGCCAGCATGGTCAATGCAGAGCCTGGCCCGGTAGGCCAATGTGAAACGCATCCCCGCTAAGCTAAAGTCTTGCAAACTCCAGCATACTCCCGCCAGCGGGCTGAGACAGCAGTGGAGTAGTCCTGGAAAATAAGGGAACCACTGGCATTCTGATCGCTGCAGCGTCAAACCCACACTGCCAGAAGAACACACTCTTTTTGATGGAAGTTCAAGAAGCACACTATCACAGCAAGAGGTCATTCATCCATGGCAGGCCGAGGGCCAATCCAATGAGCTCGCTTGATTGTGATGGGGCCCGCGCTCTCCTCCATAGGAAGATTCAGTGGGATCCATGTCTCAAGGTATCCGCAGAGCTCTCTGTCCTGCACCGTCTTGACTATCCTAATGAAGCACAGGTTCTTCCACCTCCTGTGGTTCTTGAGCTTCTCATGCTGCCACTGGAGTTGATCCTCAAGGCTCCTTTAGCTGAATAGTTACCCTGCTCAACCGCTATCATGCACTGCTCGAACTGCCCAAAGTGGCCAGTGAAATCCACCACAGACTGCACGACTGCATCCATTTGAAATGCTAGTCCACTTAGGCGGTCATCCAGCACCTGCACTACCGCTCGGGAGACTTCATCGACCAGGCCAAATGTCCCATCTAACCGGGGGCTTGAAGGCTGACCTCCGTCATCTTAGCATTGGCTGCCCAGAATTTTCTTTCTGCGGTGCTTTGACCGCCATAACCGTGCTGCCACGACCAAAGTTTTCCCCATTGGCAAAACAGCTAAGCATCTTACAGTGAGCAGATGGGGGGGCAAAATTGTCAAAAGGAAATAGAAAATAAGCGTCCTCTCCAGCTTACCACATCACGTGGTCCTCGCAACAACAGCTGGTTTAATACTCTAGAGCAGGGCTCCACCCACAGTCACATTCTTTAGGACATAGGATTTGTTACAGAACCCTGCATCCACTCCCTTAGCACACACAACAAATGTCAGCATTGCCTGTATAAACTCTAGTGCCCTTCTTACTATGTATGTGGGGGTTGCTGTTAATGTTTCTTTACCATGCAACCATCAATCACTTTTGCTATCTGTTCTGTGCAACTGCATCTATTGTTTTCCCAGCGTGCAGATACGCCAATGCAGAACATTGTCACAGCCATGCCTCTCTGTGGGCTACACTGCAGAGCAGAACAGAATATTTTCTAAGTCCTGTCCTTATTCCTTGTTTCTACAGGTCTAACTTGGACACACACAGGTAACTGAAGACATACACGGGCCTTTCCGGGATACACTTTGTATGTCTCCGTGGCTGGCCATCCACCCCCTCCCACCCACATTCTGCAATCCATGGCCGTGTGGTATTGTACTACGGGTCTAGATATTTTTGCTAAATATACATCTATCCTTCACGTCTAACCAGCTTATTCATGTTCTGGAATGACTCCCATAGTGTATAATGGCAAATAAAGACTTGTATAGTCCATGTAGTCTGCCCTTTTTTAGGGTTGTATTTTTTTAAATAAATAAATAAAAATAAAATAAATATATAGCCGCCGTTCTATGCAGGTCACCCCCTCTATTTGTCAAAGTATAAAAGATATTGAAGTTTGTTTTGACTTCATCTTCTTGTTATAAAGGTATCCACTTTCAGTGAAAAAGTACTTCCTGACGTTGCTTTTAAGTTTTCCTCCTTGCAGCTTCATTTTATGCCTTCTAGTTTTGCAGTCTCCTCTTTTTTTGAAAAAGGTTTGTTTACATAGTAACCCATAGTATATGACAGCAGATAAAGACTAGTATGATCCATCCAGTCTGCCCAGCAAGGCGGCAAGAGTAGGTGCACCTGCCGCTCCGTGCAGGTCACCCCTCCCCATGCCTTTGTTTAGGAGTATACCCACCGCTCCGTGTAGGTCACCCCTATTTGTTGAGATAAGAAATAGTTATGTTTATTGTTATTTTATCGCATTACTATAAAGGGATCCACTGTGTCTGTCCCATGCCATTTTGAATTCTATGCGTTTCACTTTTAGTATTTAAATATGTGTATCGTATCATCCTTGTCCATCCTCTTCTCCTTAGGTATACATATTTATGTCTTGAGGTCTCTTCTCATAAGTCCTCAAATACAGGCTCCATATCATTTTGGTCACCTTCCTCTGAACCATTTCAAGTCTCCTTATAAGTATCCTTTGCAAGGCACAGTCTCTGAAGTGAACACAATACTTCAGATGAGACCTTACCAATGACCTTTACAGGGGGCACCAATACCTCCTTCCTGCTGATTATTCCTCTCTGTATGCAGTCTAGTATCCTTAAGAACATAAGAACATAAGAAATGCCATACTGGGTCAGACCGAGGTCCATCAAGCCCAGTATCCTGTTTCCAACAGTGGCCAATCTAGGTCATACGTACCTAGCAGTTTCCCCAAAAGACACAGGTTCTGCAGTGCTTGTACTAGGCCAAGCATTGATATCCTGGGTCCCTTTTTAATAGTGGTTTATGGACCTTTCCTCCAGGAACTTGTCCAAACCTCTTTTAAACCCAGCTATACTAACAGCCCTTACCACATCCTCCGGTAACAGATTCCAGAGTTTGATTACACGTTGAGAGAAGAAATATTTTCTCCTATTTGTCTTAAATAGTTTACCCTGTAGCTTCATTACATGCCCCCTAGTCCTTCTATATTCTGATAGCGTAAACAATTTATCCACGTTTATCCGTTCCACTCCATTCATTAATTTATACACCTCTATCATATCTCCCTTCAGCCGCCTCTTTTCTAGGTTAAAGAGCCCTAACCTTTTTAGCCTCTCTTCATAGGAGTAGCCTTCCATCCCCTTCACCAATTTGGTGGCTCTTCTCTGTACTTTTTCTAATAACTCTATGTCCTTTTTAAGATACGGTGACCAGAATTGCACACAATATTCAAGGTGCGGTCGTACCATGGAGCGATACAGAGGCATTATAATATCCTTTGTTTTATTCTCCATCCCTTTCCTTATGATACCTAGCATTCTATTTGCTTTCTTGGCCGCCGGTGCACACTGGGCGGAGGGTTTTAACATGTTATCCACGATGACTCCTAAATCTTTTTCCTGGGTGGTGGTTTCTAATGTGGAGCCTTGCATCTTGTAACTATAGTGTGGGTTGTTCTTTCCTAGGTGCATAACTTTGCACTTGTCCACATTAAATTTCATCTGCCATTTGGATGCCCAGTCTTCCAATTTATCCAGATCCTCCTGCAGTTTTCCACAATCCTCTTGGGTTTTAACAACTTTAAACAGTTTTGTGTCATCTGCAAATTTGATTACCTCACTAGTTATTCCCTTTTCCAGGTCATTTATGAATATGTCAAAAAGTAGCGGACCCAGTACAGATCCCTGGGGTACTCCACTATTCACCTTTTTCCATTGGGAATATTGGCCATTTAGCCCTACCCTCTGCTTTCTATCTTTTAACCAGTTCCCGATCCACAATAGTACACTGCCTTCTATCCCATGACTTTTTAGCTTCGCCAAAAGTCTCTGATGGGGGACCTTGTCAAAAGCTTTCTGAAAGTCCAGATACACTATATCAACCGACTCACCTTTGTCTACCTGTTTATGCACACCTTCAAAAAAACAGATCAGATTAGTAAGACAAGATCTTCCTTGTCTAAAGCCATGTTGGCTGTCTCCCATTAGGCCATGACTATCTACATGCTGTGTAATTTTGTTCTTTATGATGGCTTCTACCATTTTCCCTGGTACTGACGTCAGGCTCACCGGTCTGTAATTTCCCGGGTCACCCCTGGAACCCTTTTTAAAAATTGGTGTTACGTTGGCGACCCTCCAATCTTCAGGTATTACAGATGATTTTAATGAAAGTTCACAGATTACCAATAACAGGTCTGCAATCTCATATTTCAGTTCTTTCAACACTCTGGGATGTATACCATCCGGTCCAGGTGATTTGCTACTATTCAGTTTATCAAATAGTTGTAATATATCTTCCCGGTGTAGCGATATTTCTCTCAATTCCTCTGCAGTATCACCTTTAAATACCACTTCAGTCTTGGGTAACACCCCTACATCTTCCTCAGTAAAGACCGAAGCAAAGAATTCATTCAGTCTCTCTGCTATAGCCTTGTCTCCTCTTACTGCCCCTTTTACCCCTCTATCATCTAATGGTCCAATTGACTCTCTCACAGGCCTTTTGCTACGAATGTACTTGAAAAAGTCTTTATTTCGTGTTTTTGCTTCCGTAGCAAGTTTCTTCTCAAATTCCCGCTTTGCCTGCCTTATCAATGCTTTGCATTTAACTTGCCAGTGCTTGTGCTGTTTCCAGTTTTCATCATTTGGCTCTTTTTTCCATTTTCTGAAGGTTGCTCTTTTGGCAGCAACAGCCTCTCTGACCTCACCTTTAAACCATGCTGGCAGTTTTTTGGACTTTCTTCCACTTTTCTTAATGCGTGGAATACAGCTGGTCTGGGCTTCGAGGATAGTATTTTTAAATAACACCCAAGCTTGCTGTAAGTCTTTAACCTTTGGAACCGCTCCTTTTAGTTTTTTCCGAACTATATTCCTCATTCTATCATAGTCACCCTTTTGAAAGTTAAAAGGTAGTACTGTGGATTCCTTTACTATCTGTCCTCCACTGATTAAATCAAACATGATCATACTATGATCACTATTGCCAAGTGGTCCCAACACCCTTATTTCTTGCACCAGATCTGGCGTTCCACTAAGGACTAGGTCCAGTATGGCTTCCCCTCTGGTCGGTTCATGAACCAGCTGCTCCAAGAAGCAGTCATTTATTTCATCTAGAAACTTTATCTCTTTAGCTTGTCCTGCTGTGACACTGTCCCAGTCGATACCGGGGTAATTGAAATCACCCATTATTACTACTCTGTTGTGGCTTTTGTTAGCTTCCTTGATTTCTTTGAGCATTTCATCATCCATTTGTTCATTCTGGCCAGGTGGTCGATAGTATACTCCCACTGCCATCACCTTCCCCTTCATAAATGGAATTTCAATCCATAGAGATTCTACAGCATATTTTGTTCCCTGCAAAACTTTAATCCTTTCTGACTCAATGCCCTCTCTAACATAGAGCGCAACCCCTCCACCAATTTGTTCAGCTCTATCATTACGATAGAGTTTGTATCCAGGTATCACAGTGTCCCACTGGTTATCCTCCTTCCACCATGTCTCTGAGAGTGCAATCATATCTAACCTCTCATTTAATGCTATATATTCTAATTCTCCCATCTTATTGTTTAGACTTCTAGCATTGGCATACAAGCATTTTAGAGACTGTATTTTATTAATATTAATCTGGCTATTGGTAGGCATGGGTAATTGGGAATCTTTATGCTCTGTCTGCTCCTTACTCAAGGGCATTTGGGCTACTATACTCCCTTTTGGAACCTCACTGCTTTTGGTAGTATCCTTCAAGGATACCTTTGTCCGAACCGTGCGCTCCTGGGTGACTGTCGGCTTTCCCCTATTTTCTAGTTTAAAAGCTTCTCTATCTCTTTTTTAAAGGTTAATGCCAGCAGTCTGGTCCCATCCTGATTAAGGTGAAGCCCATCCCTTCGGAAGAGCCCCCCCTTTCCCCAGAATGTTCCCCAGTTCCTAACAAATCCAAAACCCTCATCCTTGCACCATTGTCTCATCCACGCATTGAGACTCCGGAGCTCTGCCTGTCTTTTGGGTCCTGCACGTGGAACAGGAAGCATTTCGGAGAACGCTATCCTGGAAGTTCTGGATTTCAACTTCCTACCTAAAAGCTTAAATTTAGCCTCCAGAACTTCCCTACCACATTTTCCTATGTCATTGGTACCAACATGTACCAAGACAGCAGACTCCCCCCCAGCACTATCTATGATCCTATCTAGGCGGTGCGTGAGATCTGCTACCTTCGCACCAGGCAGGCATGTTACCAGGCGATCCTCACGTCCACCAGCCACCCAGCTATCTACATTCCTAATGATTGAATCACCAACTATAACAGCTGTCCTGACCCTCCCCTCATGGGGACATGGCCCTGGAGAAACGTCCTCGGTGCGAGAGGGTTTTACATCACCTGGAGGACAGGTCCTAGTTACAGGATCACTTCCTGCCACACCAGGGTGATGCTCTCCTGTCACGTGACCTCTCTCCTCCATGGCAACAGGGATGCTGCCAGACTGGAGGTGGGACTTCAGGACTATATCCCTGTAGGTCTCGTCCATGTACTTCTCTGTCTTTCTTATGTCTTCCAGGTCTGCTACTCTAGCCTCTAGAGAACGGACTCGTTCCCTGAGAGCAAAGAGCTCCCTGCACTTAGTGCATATGTAGGACCTCTCACCAACTGGGAGATAATCATACATGTGACACTCGATGCAAAAGACTGGAGAACTCCCATCTCGTTGCTGGACCTCTGACTGCATCTTAGTTTAAAGCTTGTGTTTAGGTCTTTGGCCACCATTTTGCCTCATTGCTTCACCATCTTAAGATCCTCAGACACTATCACCCTAAGGTCCCTCTCCTGGTCTATTCACACCAGCCTTTCACCCCTTATCATATACAGCTCCTTTGGATTTCTGCATCCCAAATGCATCACTTTGCACTGAATCTTAACTGTCAAGCATTAGACCATTCTTCTAATATTTTGAGATCTTTTCTCATTTTGTCTATTCCCTCTTTTAACCCTTTGGCAATATCACTCACAAAGATATTGAACAGTACCAGTTCCAGGACTGATCCCTGAGGTACTCCACTTCTCACCCTCCTTTCTTCAGAGTAAATTCCATTCACCATTACCCTCTGTAATCCATCAGTCAACCTAGTTCTGATCCAGTTTACCACCTGTGGACTCATCCCCAGACAGCTCAGATTATTCACAAGTCTCCTGTGAGAACAGCATTGAAGGCTTTGCTGAAATCTAAATAGATTACATCCATCGCATACCCTTGATCTAATTCTATGGTCACCCAGTTAAAATCGATCAGATTCATTTGGCATGATCTGCCAATTCCATATACGACTTTCCTCTTCTCCCCAATGTACATAAAGAAAGTCTTGTCACCTCACTTCACATCTTTCACCATTTCTTCTTCTGCATGTGTGTTTACCATTCTGATTTCTCTCTGTGCCTCTTTCAGCATTATCCGGTATTCTTTTCTGTATTCCTATTTTTGTGATCCTCTGAATTTTGTGACCTCTGCCTTTTTTGCCTTTATTTTTCAGTCACTTTTATGGAGAACCACATCATTTTCCTTTTCCTCTTGTTATTTACTTTCCTTACATATAGATCTATAGCCCTTTTCATTGCCTTTTTCAGTTTAGTTCTCTGCCTTTCCACTTCCTTTATCTCCTCCTACCCTGCCAGCTGCTCCTTCAGGTACGTTCCAGTTTACTGGTCAGTATTCTCAAAATCCAGGACTTTGTTTGCTGTGATTGGACTCTGTCTTGACTTCTATTTGAAACCACACCATATGATGATCACTGCTGCTCAAATGGGCACCCATAAGGACATTAGATACACTATCCCCATTGGTGAGTACTAGATCCAGCATCGACACTTCCATGGTGGTTTCCATCACCAACTGTCTGAGAAAAGCCTCTTGTAAAACATCAACGATCTTTCTACTTCTTTTCAGATTTACAGACAGAATACTCCAATTCACATCTGGTAGATTAAAATGACCCAGTATTATCTATTCTCCTTTCATTATCACCTTTGCAATATCATTGATCAACCATTTCTCCTGTTTGAGTTGAAGGTATGTAGATTACACTAGTGTGGAAGGTAGTACCATTCCTTTTTCCAAAATGATCCAGAGTGCTTCTTCTTTTCCCCATGACCCCAGCATTTCAGCTGCTTTAATATTATTTTTGACATAGAGGCAGCTACTCCTCCTTTTCTGTCCTGTCTATCCCTCCTAAATAGATTATAGCAAGGTATAGTGATATTCCATTCATGAGATACATTGAACTATGTTTCCATAATGGCCAAGATGCCCAAGTCCATTTCCACTATCAGAGGTTCCAGGTGAGGAACTTTGTTGCCTAGACTGTGATCATTTGTGCTCATTGCCTTCCAGCAATTTTTGGTTGGCTTACTTGTATGTGTTGGTTTTTATTCCTGACCTTTTACCTCTTTGTTTTTGAAGAAGTTAGGATTACCTGGGACATTCCCATTCCAACTGATAAAATGTTCCATGCAAGAAGACTGGACATTGTGGTGAAAGAGACGACTACAAGAAAAGCATTGATAATAGAAGTTTCAATGCCAAGTGATTATTTTATGCATCAAGTGGATAAAGAAAAGATCTTCAAGTACGAAGCAATGCAGTCAGAGACTAAGAAAATGTGGCAGAAGGATACAGAAAATTCTCCCGTTGTATTGGGAGCTACAGGCTTGATTACAAGGAATTTTCAAGCACAGTTGGATAAATTCCCTACACATCTTACATCTTATCAACTCCAGAAAGCAGCTCTCTTTGGCAGGATGCAATTACTACAGCAAGCATTAGCAGTTGATTTGAGAGACTGAGATCATACTCCACATATTCTGGCTTAGGAATGAGGTTCATGACTGTCATAGTATGTGCAGAACTAAACCAATGAAAATACAGACTTCAGCAACCCACACAACATCCACTGAATTAAAACAGTCACTGATGGAAATGAGAGTGACGCCCACCCTGGCTGCCTTGTATGATGAGGGGGCGCATCTGGGGCAATTTCCCAGAGATATGTGGACCGCGACCATAGTGGTATTACCTAAGCCGGGGAAGGATCTGGAAGATCCGGCTTCCTACCCGCCGATATCTTTAATTAATTATGACATGAAGGTGTTGGCCTCAGTTCTTGCTAATCGCTTACAAAGCATTCTCCCGAGGTTAGTGGGGACACATCAGGCCGGCTTCGTGAAGGGGCGGGAATATAAGCAAAGTCTTGTTGGGCATGGAAACTTGTTTATTGAAGGGTAAGCTGCTAATGTTAGTAAGCCTGGATGCCGAAAAGGCATTTGATCGGGTGTCATGGGCCTACATGTTCGAAGTACTGCATAGATTTGGATTTCGGGATGTCTATTTACAATGGATTCGGGCATTATATATGGACCCATTGGCACAGATCTTGGTTGGAGGGCACTGCTCACAGTCGTTTTCATTGCGAAGAGGGGACTAGGCAGGGCTGCCCCCTATCCCCACTTCTGTCCGTACTTCAGCTCGAGCCGTTACTGTTGTCACTCATTAATATGGCAGAAGTGAAGGGTATTGAGTGGAAAAAAGGTGGCATAAAGTTAAGCACCTTCGCTGATGACATGCCCCTTTTTCTTCGGGATCCTACCCAGTCCCTGGCTGCGGCATTGCGGCAGATAGAGTTGTTCGGTATGTTCTCCGGTCTGAAAATCAACAAAGCTAAATCGATGGCGTTGGATGTTGGGGGTTGGGTTAGACCAGTGTGGCCAGGGGCTTTCCCGCTAGTATGGGCGGAGGCTCAGATTCGGTACCTGGGGATTCAGATACCGGGATCAATGAGGTAGCTCTATAATGTAAGCATTAAACCACAGATGGAGAAGACAATTGCTCGGTTGGCGAGGTGGCGGGAGCTCCCTATTTCGCTTAAGGGTCGGATAGCTCTTTTTAAGATGATAGAGTTCCCCCGTTGGGTTTATTTACTCCGGCATTTGCCTTTGTGGATTGCCAGGAAAGACCTGGCAGTCTTGCAGAGCCACATTGGCAAATTTCTGTGGAGAGGGAGGCGACCGCGCATTGCGTTTTCGATTCTCATGGGTCAGAGGGAAGAGGGTGGGGCGGGTCTCCCTTCCTTGCATACTTACAATTTGGCAAGTCTACTGAGACCACTGAGAGATTTGTTATTGGGCTCAACAGAGACCCTTCCGGTGGAGCTTGTGGAGGAAATGTCTGGGGAATGGCACAGGGCGTTTCTATTACATCAACCAAATAGTATATTGCCAGAGGCATGGTCAAAATCGGTCTACTTGAGGTCCCTAAGACAGGCGTGGAGGGTGATTTGTCAATATAGAAGGCTTAGCTGGAGAGGGACAGATTGCCTTCTGCTAGCAGGGAATAGGGACTTTCCTCCAGATATGGTGGAGAGTGTAGCGGGAAGGTGGTCCATGAGAGGGTTGGAATTTGTGGGGCACATGAAGATGGAAAAATCCCCAGAATTAGAGTCCTTTCAAGGGCTGCAGAGGAAATATCAGATAGGCTCAAAGGAGTTTTATTACTACTTACAGGCAAGGCACTATGTGCAGAACCTACAGAGAGAGTATCTGACACTTCTCCAAGCAGGAGGTATTGTGGAGCTTTGGGGCTCCCTGTCGGGGAAGATCACGAAACCTAGGCTGTGGGCGGAGCTCTCCCCCTCGCTGGAGTTGGGGCAATTGAGGAGGTTAGCGGAGAGGTGGAGACAGGATGGAATGCAGGGGATTACAGTGGAAATATTGCAGAGGGCGTTCTTAGTTCTGCCTAAGTTGCGAGACGTGCAGAGGGACCCTTTCACATGATTTTGGGGGTTCCCCCGTATTCAAATCTTTTGGTGGGGGATATGTGCGAAGCTGAGTGGGTGGATGCAACAGCAAGTGGCAATCTCCCCAGAGTGGTGCTTGTTTGGGGATCCAGGGGTGGGGGGATCCTTGCAGGGTCATCAGAGGAAATTATGTGAGAAGGGCTTTATTTTAGCCAAACAATGTATCCTTCAGCAGTGGCTAGGGGCGAGATCCCCAGAGGTTGGGGTGTGGGAGAGGGCAATGATAGCACTGATGTTGATGGAACGAAGATCGGCCCAGTTGTTGAGGGCAAAAACATTGGAACTGTTTAAGGCAACCTGGGATCCTGTCCAAAGCGGGGATCAGCATTGGGGAGAAGGAGCAGCAGAAAGCTTGATGTAAGGGGGGGGGGTTAGAGACCCTTTCAGGTCAAGCATCATAGGATAAAGTCTGGGGATGGTTGAGGGCAGTGGGGAGGCGGCTCAGTTTTGAATAAGCACTACAAGGGCAGCCCGTGTGTTGCAGTCCTTACTGGGGTAGCAGGTCAACCGTAGGGGGGGGGAGGGGGGGAGCTAGTGGGGGGGTATAGGGTAATAGGGTAACGGGATCAGGGAAGGGATTAAGGGAATGGATGAAGGGGAAGGGGGAGTGGGAGTGGGGGTTAGTTAGATAGGGGAGGATAGCACATAGCGTAAGGTTGGCGGTCTAGGGAAGAAAGGTTGTGCTGGAGCAACATGGGATTGAGGGGCACCCTTAGTCTTGGGAGAGTTGCAGTGGGCGGTGCTGGTACCCTTAGTGGGATGGGTAAGGTGAGGGGGGATGGAACTGTTGATTGGGTTTACAGTTTATGGCTATAAAGTAGAAAGTTTGGTTTGATTAGCAATACGATGGCAGTTTTGTGTTTAATGTTCTTACAGGAATGATGTATGTATATAGCGATCCGTTATCAGGTGGAAGCTATTAGTACCAATCTGGAGATAGTAATATTATTAGGTATGTTACAGTAATGACACTGCAAGCATGAGTCTCGGGGTTGAACAGGGGGGAGCTCTTGTTCTTGTAGTTGTTCTTGTATCAGGATATACAAAGTGATAGCTATGTACAATTTTCTCACTGTGTGCTGTAGATTTTCTTATGATGCTAATAACAATAATAAAAATGAGTTTTCAAAAAAAAACAGTCACTGAAAAAATGTTTTCCCAATTGCTATATCCACCTTAACATCAATGAAAAATATATATAAAGGAGGAAAAAGAGCTCAGATTATATCCTTTTAACAATTTATATTTAATGATTGTAAACCATGGAATACCCCATAACTTGGCATTCAAAGGGTTTCAAGGATTGATCCTTACAGGTCTAAATGAACCCTCCCATTTCACTATTACTCATATTCAATATTCACCATAATTTAGAAAATGAACTGATCTCCACATTTTTCAAAAACACCTGATGATGGCCAGCATTTACAACCCTTGCTTCAACAGGGGTGTAACCTTCCCTTCCTGTTGATCATTTTTCTAATTCTCAAAGTATCATTCTGTTCTGTTGGCTTTGAAGAAATTGCCCTGCAATGCTTGCTTAGTCAGACTTGGTGTGCACCAGTACTCAGTTCCAAAGGCAGCCATAGTTTGTAGCCCTGAATGAGGACTGCTATTGCAATGACTGAGCTGAACAGAATGAAAGAGACAGTTAAATTAGGATAAAAAAAATCAGATAGCTGAAAATGAAGGCTCTTAGGCCCCCTCTTACTAAACTGCTCTGAAATTTTGCTGTTATCACATATTAGTTGCAAACATTAAGGCAGGTAACTGCAAAGCCTCTGGCCAGCAGGAAGAAGGAGGTGATAGTGCCTCTGTATAAGTCTTTGGTGAGACCTCATTTGGAGTATTATGTGCAGTTCTGGAGACCACACCTTCAAAAGGATATAAACAGGATGAAGTCGGTGCAGATAATGACTACCAAAATGATCAGTGGGCTTCATCATAAAGTATATAGGGAAAGATTTAAAGATCTCAATATGTATACTTTGGAGGAATTGTGGAAAAGAGGAAATATGATAGAGACATTTAAATTCCTTTGTGGCATAAATGTTCAAGAGGAGAGCATCTTTCCATTGAAAGAAAACTCCGCAACGAGGGAGCATAGGATGAAGATGAAAGGAGATAGATTCGGGAGTAATATGCAGAAATATTTCTTTATGGAAAGCGTGGTGGATGCATGGAATAGTCTCCCAGTGGAGGTAGTAGAGACCAGGACAGTATTGGGATTATTCTGTGCCAACGGGACATCCATCCCCACTATTCATGCCCTTCCTGCCAGCGTCTAACTTCCCTGCCGGGGTGGATCGGGGTGGAGGTAGGGCGAGTGGTCATTGGCCCTGGACGTACAAGGCCAATTCCAATGTCGGCCCTGTATGTCCAGAGCCAGCAGCTTAGATGGGGAACTTATTCCACCTTTGAGGAGGAATAAGTTCCCCGATCTTGCAGGGAATGGCGGCCTGGGGCTCAAAAGATGCGGCAGGGCCAGAGGAAATTCTCTGCAGTCCGACCCTGGCTTTAAGAGGCCGGATCGGGGGTCGGGCTGTGGGGAAAGCATTGTTCTGTGCCGGTGCCGGGGATCGTGGCTTTACAATGGAGTCACGGTATCATAGCAACCGGATGCCATGGTGCCGCAGCTCCATTGTAGAGCTCTGATTTAGCCGAGGACAGGCCTGTACATGCAGGATGGGCTGAATTGCAGTCCCAGCCTGCACATACAGGCCTTTTCGCGATTCTTATCCCACGGAGCAAGACATGCCCCACAGGATCAGAATCGCGAACCCCTCTATACGTCCGGTTCAGACCGGACGTACAGAGGGGCTGTATGTCTCTGATGGAATGAGCCCCATCTGAATTCAAGAAAGTATGGGACCAACACAGAAGATCTCTGAAGGAAAAAAAGGGGCGATAATAGTTGGCATGGAAGGGCAGACTGGATAGGCCATATGGTCTTTTTCTGCCATCATGTTTCTTTAGTTATAGATGGAGGCATGTCCAGCATCTTCCCATCCAGTTAACACAGAGAAAATACATACTGGGTCATGTTTACTAAAGTGTGCTACCCAGTAGCATGGCGCTTAGCACACAATAAGAACACTGCACTAAAAAGTAACACAGAGCACCGCACTAACAATCCCACACTAAACGGGTAGTGCACGATGGGGCAAGAACTGGGCTGCTCAGGGCAGAACATACAGGTTGACGGCAATTCATGGTTAGCACTCTCAGTGGGTGGCGTTAAGTGTACCCATATGCTGGCTTCTGTGATGCTGCATCTTTGCAACATAAGAATTGCAGGGAGATGGATACCTCCTGAAATTTGCACAAGCCTGGTCACTGGTAACGCGTCCCACGCACTCGTTACCAGCATGGTCTTTAGTAAACATGTCCCACTATGTATTAACTGCATTGAAGATAACATAGATGCACTTAATGCAGTTAATGCCACTTTTTGAGGTGGCATTAACAGCTCCACATTATCTGTCGCTTCAACAGTCAATGAGCAGTAAGTTACCATGCGTTAACTGCAAGGCACAGTCCAAACCCATTTCCCACCCCATCCACAATACACAGTTAACGCAGGAATTAGCACACTGCATTAGCTATTAGCATGGGCATATGCTATTTCGTACATTAACTGCTAATCCATTGCCTCAAAAAAATCCAAGTTATCAATGTCCCTGTTTAATGTACATTACCAAGTTTACATTACAATGTAAACCGCTTGGATTTAAATGATAAAGTGGTTTAAAAGACCTGTTAAATAAATAATGCACTTTAGTTAGAAGGGCCCTTAGTGTCATAGGCCCAGTATAGGAGCGTTCCAAGGAAACTCAAAGAAGGAAGAAAAGAAAGTCAAAATACTAAACTCTAATTCTTTTGTTAAAATGTCCACACACTTCTAGTCATGAGTAAGCAGGGAAGAAACAACTAAGGAGAAGGGAATCTGGGCAATAGGAACGGAAGGGAGGAGAAGACTGGACGAGAAATGGGAGAATGCATGAAGACTTATCTGGATCAGGATCAGAGTTTCTAAACGTTGACATACGTCTAGTTGCATTTATCGCCAGTCCACACGGTTTCTTTAACCATACCTGTTGATAAGCCAGTTGAAAAGATGTTTCCAGTGTAGTCCTGTTGATATCCAGCACTCATGTGCTACAAGATGTTTTTGACTGGCCCAGTACCACAATCTAAGAAGATTCCATGTTTTTCCAGGGTAATAGTACTCTGTATACTTGATACAAATGTACCCAAATGTAAGAGAGAACAATAACCAAACAAAAGAATTGAAAAGAGCAAGAGTCAACATTTAGAAACTCTGATCAAAGATCTTATTAAATGAGTAAGGGAATACCTCCATTGTCCATTAAAATGTAGTAAACCAGAGGAATTCCTTTGAGTGATTACATTTTGTTATTAAAAAAGAAAATGGGGGACTGTTCCTCCTTAAGAAGGCAGCCGTAAACTCTGTAGGCACCAGCAGAGGAAGCAGAGAGAAAACTATGACATAAGCAAGAAAAAAAATGTGTATCTGTTTCCCTAATCCAGGATATACACAAGTACACCTTACCAAACTGGGTGACTCCAGGCGTTAGGGCCAAGCTACAGAAGTTGTCTGAATTGTTACTGCTGACATTGTTTGGCCTTTATAATCAAGTGGAGAAATCAAGACTTCAGGGAGGTAAGCAAAAAATAAAACCAAATAAGTTTCTTCTAATCTAGAGCTTCCTAAATGTGTTCTGATGATCATATAGCCAGTTGGAATTTTAGGATATCCATAGTGAGCCTGCATAAGATCAATCTGCATACATCAATGACTCTGTGCATACAAATCTCTCTTATGCATATTCATTAGGGATATCCTGAAAGTCTGACTGACTCTGAGGTCAAAAAGACAGATTGGAAAGCCTGGTCCTACACAATCACTCCCACCATGAAGAACCAGAGTATCTCACCGATAGATGCAAAACAGTGAACTTTTTGTAAAATATTTTCTTTCATTTTTTTATTATTTATTTATTTACCACCAAATTGTTTACATACTAGGTGGCATTGCAGTGAGCACAATAAATAAAATTGTTACTCACACTGTTTTAGTTGAAATATTCTGCTTAGTTATTACTCTCTGCTTTGTTTAATTTAAGATGTTCTATGTATAAGTTAAGATGTTCTATGTAAAACAAACTTCGCTTTGTTAACTGTTGTTAATTGTACACCGCAACTGATCGCTGGAAGATGCGGTATATAAATGAGTGTTAAATAAAATAAAAATAAATAAATAAATAAAACTCAAAAGAGACAGTACATCAGTGGACAGAATAAATGCGCCTTTACCATTTTCCTACATTTACAGATGCTATTGATTATTCTCAAGTCCTATGGAAGCTCATTCCAAAGTCCCAGAGCATTGGATTTTTCCTGAGGGTAAAACCAAAGTTTCCTGCTGGCTAGATCAAATAGTTGGAAAAGGGGTGTATCAATTCAAGATTTATGCCAAGACTACAGCTGACAACCCATACTTCAATTTAAATATAATTAATAATAACTTGAGCCAGATACGATAGTCAACAGTGTAGTTCTTTCAAGCAAGGCATAATGTGATCAAACCTAGATTTCCTAGATCTCACAGCATCAGACTCTGCTAGCCCACCAAAGGTAAATGTGCTCTCACCATGGTGCTGACATCTACCGTGTTAAGAGACACTCTGATGGGTGGGTAAAGAACTGTGAACAAGCTTTTGCTGTTCCTCCTGCTTACAGTGGGGACAATGCTGCAGGTTCTTGGGATCCATGCCCCATGCAATGCAATGTGTGCCTTTGAGTCAGTCCTGACTCCTGGTGACCCAGAAGCTCCTGGGTTTTCTTGGTAGTGTCACTGGAAGTAGATTGCCAGGCCTTTCTTCTGAGGCAATGGAGGGTTAAGTGACTTGCCCAAGGCCACAAGGAGTGTTAGTGGGAATTGAACCCTGGTTGCTTGGTTACCAAGCCAGTGCTCTAACCACTAGGCTACTCCTCCACTCCCCATGCTCTATAGGAATATGGTATCCAGAATTATGGAGAGGGAAGATGCAGGAGAAGGCATATGGGAAGCTGGGGGGGGGGGGGTGGATGGATGGAGAGAAAATAGATGCTGGGGAAAAGGCAACAGGAAGCATGCTGGGGAAGTTGGAAATGGGGCAGAAGAGACACTGAATATAGGGATAAGGGCAGAGCAGGGATTGGGTAGGACAGCAGAAAGAGGACAAATTAAAAATTGGGAATTGGGAGGAGTGAAGGATCTCAAGGCTAAGGTGGTAATTGATTGGGTAGAGTGGAAAAGGGGGGAACTCGAAGATTATGTTGAGGAAGAGTGGAGGTGGGGGATTAAGCAATTGGGTAGCGATATGAGTTAAGGGTATGTTGGAAGAGCTGTGAGGTGCATATTAGGGGAAAGAGATGGCATAAAGAACCTGGAGGCACTGAGAAGGGGTTGTGAGGCAATGGAAAGGGACAGGAGGCTGGGGTAGAAGTGAGAGGAAGATCTTTGAAGGGTTGAGAGAGGTGGAAATGGAGGCAATGAAAGGAGAAATGGGAGGCTGGGTAGGGGTAATAGGCAAGAAGTAGTTTGAAGGAAGGAGCAGGGTGGCGTGATAAAGCAGGAGTTAAGAACTGATGAGAGGTAAAGGAAGGTAGATGACAGCTGGAGAGAGAGTACAGTCAATAGAAATCAGACGATTAAGAGTGGGAGAAAGAGGTTGAATTGAATGTGAGGAAGAAGTGAAGGACCGGGGGGGTGCGTTGGGGGAACTGCGAGTGGGAGATAGGAAGCTACTGTATAGATGAGAAGAGGGAAACTGAAGGCTGGAATATAAAGAGAATGGGGAAAGGAAGATCAAAATCTAGCTATAGGGAGACAGAGGCAGACTGGAGAAATGAAGTAAAAAACTGAAAGATCACTGTCAGAAATGGAGGGAGGGAGGAAGTAAAGAAGACAGATGGAGAAGAAATAGAAAATGGAAAAGAGACCCTGGAAAAGGACTTAGGAAAAGATCACAAAGGAGAAATGGTAAAAGAGACCAGGACTATTAGAAAAATAAAAGGACCAAATACAAATGTGCAAAAACAGCATTTCCTTTCACACTGTTTTCGATGGGAACATTGGTAATGTGCATTTCTTATGCCTTTGTATTTTGCTCAGCACAGGTCTATATGCATTGCTTTCTCTCTTTCTTCAATGTTCCACTGCTGAAACAATCTGATTTCAGATTTTGTATGTGTGTTTCTTTTTCTAATTTACAACCCCTTATTCTTATTTGGTGAAGGTCTGTTTGTGTTCTATGTGTGATGTATTCTGCTAGAATGTTCAGTTAAGTGCCATTTAGTCAATGTTGACTCTTAGTGACCACTCTGGATAGTTGTCCTAAACTGTGTTCTGTCTTCAGTCAGGCAGCTAATTGTTGATAGATTGGCATTCATAGCTGCTAAGTCGATCCATTGCATGGCTGGCCTTCCTCTTTTGCGCTGACCTTCAACCTTGTCAAGAACATAAGAACATAAGATATGCTATACTGGGTCAGACCAAGATCCATTAAGCCCAATATCCTGTTTCCAACAGTGGCCAATCTAGGTCATAAGTACCTAGCAGTTTCCCCAAAAGTCACAGGTTCCTCAATGCTTGTATTGGGTCAACCAGTGATATCCTGTGTCCCTTTTAATAATGGTTTATGGACCTTTCCTCCAGGAACTTGTCCAAACCTTTTTTAAACCCAGCTACACGAACAGCTTTTACTACATCCTCTGGTAACAAATTCCAGAATTTGATTACACGTTGAGTGAAAAAATATCTTCTCTTATTAGTCTTAAATAGGTTACCCTGCAACTTCATTGCATGTCCCCTTAGTCTTTTTATATTCTGATGACGTAAACAATCGATCTATGTTTACCCATTCCACTCCATTCATTAATTTATAGACCTCTATCATATCTCCCCTTAGCCATCTCTTTTCCAGGTTGAACAGCCCTTACCTTTTTAGCCTCTCTTCATAGGAGTATCCTTCCATCCCCTTTACCATTTTGGTGGCTCTTCTCTGTACCTTTTCTAATGACGCTATATCTTTTTTTAAGATATGGCGACCAGAATTGCACACAATATTCAAGGTGCGGTCGCACCATGGAATGATACAGAGGCATTATAATATCTTTTGTTTTATTTTCCATTCCTTTCCTTATGATACCTAGCATTCTATTTGCTCTCTTGACCGCCACTGCACACTGGGCAGAGGGTTTTAACATGTTATCCACGATGACGCCTAAATCTTTTTCCTGGGTGGTGGTTCCCAAGCATGATGTCTTTCTCTAATGATCTTTATCTTTGCATGATGTGTCCAAAGTATGAAAGTCAAATTCTTGTCATTTGGGCTTCTAAGGAAAGTTTAGGTTTGATCTTCTCTAGTACCTACTGATTTATACTTTGAGCAGTCCATGGTATACAACAGTATTTTGTGCAGCACCATAATCTGAAGACATTGATTTTCTTCCTGTCGTTCTTCATCACTGTCCAACATTTGCATCCATATGATGCTATTGAAAATGCTGTGGCTTGGATAAGTCAAATCTTTGTATGTAGAGGAATCTCTCTACATTTCAGAATCTTGTCTAGGTCCTTCACAGCCATTCTTCCAAGAGCAATGTATCATCAGATTTCTTGACTGCTTGTCATTTCTTTATTGATAGTTGATCCAAGCAAGTTAAAGTTGTCTACTATTTTGATTTCTTCGCCATCAAGGATGAAAGGATTGATTTTGCCAGAGGTCAGGATCTTTGTCTTCTTCATGTTAAGGTACAGGCCCATTTTAAGACTATGTTCCTTAATCTTGATAAGCAGATGTTTCAAGTCATCTTCACTTTCAGCCGGTAACATAGCATTGTCAGCATAGCGAAGGCTGTTGAGTCGTCCACCAATCTTCACACTCAGTTATCTTCATACAGTCCTGCTTCTCTGATGATTTGTTCTGCATATAAATTAAGCAGGTATGGGGAAAGTATGCAATCTTGTCATACATCTTTGCAGATTTTAAGCCATTCTGTTTCTCCTTGATCTGTTCGAATTGTTGCTTCTTGATCAATGTAAAGGCTGTGCATGAGAACTATCAGGTGTTCTGGTATACCAATGCTTCTTAAAGTGTCCCACAGTTTCTCATGATTTACACAATCAAAGCCTTTGCTGTAGTTAGTAAAACACATATTTTTTTTTAGTTCAGTCTACTGGCGACTCATCTGCCTCTGGGTTTTCTTGGAAATATATCACTAGAAGTTCTTCTGAGGCAATGGAGGGTAAAGTGACTTGCCCAAAGTCACAAGGAATGCCAGTGAGAATTGAGCCCTTGATCTTAAGAACATAAGAACATAAGATATGCCATACTGGGTCAGACCAAGGTCCATCAAGCCCAGTATTCTGTTTCCAACAGTGGCCAATCTAGGTCATATGTACCTAGCAGTTTCCCCAAGGGACACAGGTTCCACAATGCTTGTATTGGTTCAAGCATTGATATCCTGGGTCCCTTCTTAATAATGGTTTAATGACCTTTCCTCCAGGAACTTGTCCAAACCTTTTTTAAACCCAGCTACACTAACAGCCTTTACTACATCCTCCGGTAACAAATTCCAGAGTTTGATTACACGTTGAGTGAAAAAATATTTTCTTTTATTAGTCTTAAATAGTTTACCCTGTAGCTTCATTGCATGTCCCCTAGTCTTTCTATATTCTGATAAGGTAAACAATCGATCTACGTTTACCCGTTCCACTCCGTTCATTAATTTATAGACTTCTATCATATCTCCCCTCAGCCGTCTCTTTTCCAGGTTAAAGAGCCCTAACCTTTTAAGCCTTTCTTCATAGGAGTATCCTTCCATCCCCTTTACCATTTTGGTGGCTCTTCTCTGAACCTTTTCTAAAATTGCTATATCCTTTTTGAGATACGGCGACCAGAATATTCAAGGTGCGGTCTCACCATGGAACGATATAGAGGCTTTATAATATCTTTTGTTTTATTTTCCATTCCTTTCCTTATCATACCTAGCATTCTATTTGCTCTCTTGGCCGCCGCTGCACACTGGGCCGAGGGTTTTAACATGGCATCCACAATGACGCCTAAATCTTTTTCCTGGGTGCTGGTTCCTAACGTAGAACCTTGCATCGTGTAACCATAGTTTGGGTTGTTCTTCCCTAGGTGCATAACCTTGCACTTGTCCACATTAAATTTCATCTGCCATTTTGATGCCCAGTCTTCCAATTTATCAAGATCCTCTTGCAGTTTTCCACAATCCTCTTGGGTTTTAACAACTTTAAATAGTTTTGTGTCATCTGCAAATTTGATAACCTCACTCGTTATTCCACTTTCCAGGTCATTTATGAATATGTCAAAAAGCAGCGGACCCAGCACAGATCCCTGGGGTACACCACTATTCACCTTTCTCCATTGGGAAAACTGGCCATTTAGCCCTACCCTCTGCTTTCTATCTTTTAGCCAGTTCCTGATCCACAATAGTACACTGCCTGCTATCCCATGACTCTTTAGTTTTGCCAAAAGTCTCTGATGAGGGACCTTGTCAAAGGCTTTCTGAAAGTCCAGATACACAATATCAACCGACTCACCTTTGTCCACCTGATTATTCACTCCTTCAAAAAAACATAACAGATTAGTAAGACAAGATCTTCCTTGTCTAAAGCCATGTTGGCTGTCTCCCATTAGGTCATGACTATCTACATGCTGAGTAATTTTATTATTTATGATGGTTTCTACCATTTTTCCCAGTACTGATGTCAGGCTCACCGGTCTGTAGTTTCCCGGATCACCCCTGGAACCCTTTTTAAAAATTGGTGTTACATTGGCGATCCTCCAATCTTCAAGTATTAGAGATGATTTTAATGATAGTTCACAGATTACTAATAGCAGGTTTGCAATCTCATATTTCAGTTCTTTCAACACCCTTGGATGTATACCATCCGGCCCAGGTGATTTGCTACTCTTCAGTTTATCTAATAGTTGTAATACATCTTCCCGATGTATCGATATTTCCTTCAATTCTTCCGCACCTTTAAATACCACTTCAGTCATGGGTAACATCCCTACATCTTCCTCAGTAAAGACTGAAGCAAAGAATTCATTCAGTCTCTCCGCTATCGCCTTGTCGCCTCTTAGTGCTCCTTTAACCGCTTTATCATCTAATGGACCAACTGACTCTCTCACAGGTTTTTTGCTACGAATGTACTTGAAAAGGTCTTTACTTCGCGTTTTTGCTTCCGCCGCAAGCTTCTTCTCAAATTCTCCCTTTGCCTGCCTTATCAATGCCTTGCATTTGACTTGCCAGTGCTTGTGTTGTTTCCAGGTTTCGTCGTTTGGCTCTTTTTTCCATTTCCTGAAATATGCTTTTTTGGCAACAACAGCCTCTCTGACCTCACCTTCAAACCATGCTGGCAGTTTTTTGGACTTCCTTCCACTTTTCTTAAAGCGTGGAATACAGCTGGCCTGGGCTTCCAAGATAGTATTTTTCAACAACAGCCAAGCCTGATGTACGTCTTTAACCTTTGCAACTGCTCCTTTTAGTTTTTTCTTAACTGTTTTCCTCATTTTATCATAGTCTCCCTTTCGAAATTTAAAAGGTAGTACTGTGGATTTCCTTACTATCCCTCCTCCACTAATTAAATCAAAGGCGATCATGCTATGATCACTATTGCCAAGTGGCCCCAACAACCTTATCTCTTGCACTAGATCTGGTGTTCCAGTAAGGACTAGGTCTAATATGGCTTCCCCTCTGGTCGGTTCATGAACCAGCTGCTCCAAGAAGCAGTCATTTATTTCATCTAGGAACTTTATCTCCCTAGCATTTCCTGACGTGACACTGACCCAGTCGATACCGGGGTAGTTGAAATCACCCGTTATTATTACTGTGCTGTGACTTTTATTAGCTTCCTTGATTTCTTTGAGCATTTCATCATCCATTTGGTCATTCTGGCCAGGCGCTCAATAGTACACCCCCACTGCCATTGCCTTCCACCTTTTACATGGAATTTCAATCCATATAGATTCTACAGCAGATTTTGCTTCCTGCAAAACTTTAAACCTTTCTGACTCAATGCCCTCTCTAACATAGAGAGCAACCCCTCCACCAATTTTATCAGCTCTATCATTTCAATATAGTTTGTACCCAGGTATCACAGTGTCCCACTGGTTGTCCTCCTTCCACCATGTCTCTGATATTCCAATCATATCTAACCTTTCATTTAGTGCTATATATTCTAACTCTCCCATCTTATTTTTTAGACTTCTAGCATTTGCATACAAGCATTTTAGAGAATGTATTTTATTCATATTAATTTGGCTATTGTTAGACATGGGTAATTTGGGATCTTTAAGCTCTGTCTGCTCCATACTTGAGGGCATTTGGGCTACTTTACTCTTTTGTGGAACCTCTCTGCTTTTGGTAGTATCCTTCAAAGATACATTCTTCCGAACCATCCGCTCTTGGGCTTCTGGGTACTAAGCAGTTGCTCCAACCACTAGGCTACTCCTCTACTCCACATAGAGATATCTTGTCTTTTCAAGGATCCATCTTACATCCGCAATGATATCTCTTGTTCCTCACACTTTCCTGAACTCTGCTTGCATTTCAGGCAGTTCTCAATCCAGATATGGTTGTAGTCTCCACTAAATAATCTTGAGTAGAATCTTGGTGGTGTATGGGATCAAAGCAATTGTGAGATAACTTAGTTGAATCACCTTTCTTCAGTATTGTATGAACACAGATCTTTTCCAGGCAGTGGTCATGATGTTGTCGTCCCAACTTTACTACTACTACTTGTCATTTGTATAGCACTACAAGGCATATCCAGAGCTGTACAGACACATGTAAAGACGGTCCCTGCTCATCAGAGCTTACAATCTAGTCAAGACAGACAACAACAGCTGAGGACAAGGACACATCTAGGGGAGTGGCAAGGAAACACATAGGAGACCAAGTGGATCAGGATCTAAAAGCAGACTCGAAGAGGTGAGTTTCCAGCCTGGATTTGAAAAGGGTCAGAGATGAAGCCTGACACACAGACTCAGGTAGTTTGTTCCAGGCATAAGGAGCAGCAAGTTGGAGGGATCGAAGTATGGAGTTGGCAGTAGAAGAAAAAGGCACAGATAGAATGGATCTGCCAGCAAAGCAGAGTTCCCAAGAAAGACTGTAGGGAGAGATAAGAGAGGAAAGGTAGTGAGGAGCAGCAGAATGAGTGCACTTATAGGTCAGTAGGAGAAGTTTGAACTGGATATGGAAATAAATAGGGAGCCAGTGAAGCGACTTGAGAAGGGTGATTATATCAGCATGTAGAGGCTGGCGGAAGATTAGCCACACAGCTGAGTTTTGAACAGATTTAAGGGGAGAGAGATGATTCAGAGAGAGACCAGCAAGAAGGAGATTGTAATAGTCTAGATGGGAAATGACTAAAAAGTGGATAAGTGTCCTAGTAGAGTATATAGACAGGAAGGGACAAATTTTGCCAATGTTATAGAGAAAGAAGCAACAGGTTTTAGCTATCTTTTGGATGTGTGCAGAGAAAGAGAGCATAGAGTGAAAGATGACCCCAAGGTTGTGAGCTGAGGAAACAGGGAGGAATGTAGTGTTATTCACAGAAATAGAGAAGGAAGGAAGTGGGAAGTGGGTTTAGGAGGAAAGATAAGGAGCTCAGTTTTGGCCATGTTAAGTTTGTGGTAAGACATCCAGGCAGCAGTGTCTGATAAGCAGGCAGAGATCCGGGCTTGGATTCTTGGAGAGATTTCAGGCACAGAAAGTTAAATCTGAGAATCATCAGCATAAAGATGGTACTGAAAACTATGAGAGGAAATAAGTGCACTAAGGGACCGAGTATAGAGAGAGAAAAGAAGAGGTCCCAAGACAGAGCCCTGAGGTAGACCAACTGAAAGCGAGATGGCGGTAGAGGAACCACCAGAACATACACTAAAATTGTGATGGGAGAGATAACAAGAAAACCAAGACAGAATGGAGCCCCTAATCCAAGCAAGGACAGAGTATAGAGGAGAAGATGGTCTTGAAGGACTGGAAAGGGGGGCTGTTACTTCTGGAGAGAAATCTGAAATTGTGAGTATATACTTCTGGGAATTTTTCTGAAAGGAATTTTTTTTCTTTTAAAGCTAATTAATCTGTGAACCCACTATTTTTTTTGTTAAATCAGTCAGGGCCTAGTAGCAACAGTTTAAGATTCAATTTAAAAACACAGAAGAGAACTTTCTGGTTACCTTTCATACCCACCCTCCCCTGGGAAAATCACAGCTTTATAGGTACTTGCACAACTTAAAAGACAGGAGGTGCTCTCAGGTGAAGCTCATTACCCAAATCAGTCATACACCAAGGACCTGAGATTAATTAAGCTTCAGGTGAACAAGGTATATTAAACTTCTTAGGTACAGTTTTAGTGGTATAAATATCCATTGCACCCTTTAGTACATATAGAACTTAAAGATCTAAACACAAACTTAAAACTAAGATGCAGACAGCAGTCCAGCAGCGGGATGTGGGCTTTCCAGTCTTTTGCATTGAGTGTCACATGTATGATTTTCTCCCAGCTGGTGAGAGGTCTTACGTGTGCACTAGGTGCAAGGAGCTCTCTGCTCTCAGGGAACGAGTCCGTTCTCTAGAGGCTAGAGTAGCAGACTTGGAAAACATAAGACAGACAGAGAGGTACATAGACGAGACCTACAGGGATATAGTCCTGAAGTCCCACCTCCAGTCTGGCAGCATCCCTGTTGCCATGGAGGAGAGAGGTCACGTGACAGGAGAGCATCACCCTGGTGTGGCAGGAAGTGATCCTGTAACTAGGATCTGTCCTCCAGGTGATGTAAACCCCTCTCGCACCGAGGAGGTTTCTCCAGGGCCAAGTGCCCATGCGGGAAGGGTTAGGACAGCAGTTATAGTTGGTGATTCGATCATTAGGCATGTAGATAGCTGGGTGGCTGGTGGACGTGAGGATCGCCTGGTAACATGCCTGCCTGGTGCGAAGGTAGCGGACCTCACACGCCACCTAGATAAGGTCTTAGATAGTGCTGGGGAGGAGTCTGCTGTCTTGGTACATGTTGGTACCAATGACATAGGAAAATGTGGTAGGGAGGTTCTGGAAGCTAAATTTAGGCTTTTAGGTAGGAAGTTGAAATCCAGAACTTCCAGGGTAGCGTTCTCCGAAATGCTTCCCGTTCCACGCGCAGGACCCAATAGGCAGGCAGAGCTCCGGAGTCTCAATGCGTGGATGAGACAATGGTGCAGAGATGAGGGGTTCGGATTTGTTAGGAACTGGGGAACATTCTGGGGAAAGGAGGGGCTCTTCCGAAGGGATGGGCTTCACCTTAACCGGGATGGAACCAGGCTGCTGGCATTAACCTTTAAAAAGGAGATAGAGCAGCTTTTAAACTAGATAATAGGGGAAAGCCGACAGTCGCCCAAGAGCGCATGGTTCAGAAGAATGTATCCTTGAAGGATACTACAAAAAGCAGAGAGGTTCCAAAAAAGAGTAAAGTAGCCCAAATGCCCTCGAGTATGGAGCAGACAGAACTTAAAGATCCCAAATTACCCATGTCTACCAATAGCCAAATTAATATGAATAAAATACAGTCTCTAAAATGCTTGTATGCAAATGCTAGAAGTCTACAAAACAAGATGGGAGAGTTAGAATATATAGCACTAAATGAGAGGTTAGATATGATTGGAATATTAGAGACATGGTGGAAGGAGGACAACCAGTGGGACACTGTGATACCTGGGTACAAACTATATCGAAATGATAGAGCTGATCAAATTGGTGGAGGGGTTGCGCTCTATGTTAGAGAGGGCATTGAGTCAGAAAGGATTAAAGTTTTGCAAGAAACAAAATTTGCTGTAGAATCTCTATGGATTGAAATTCCATGTAAAAAGGGGAAGGCGATGGCAGTGGGGGTGTACTATCGTCCGCCTGGCCAGAATGAACAAATGGATGATGAAATGCTCAAAGAAATCAAGGAAGCTAGCAAAAGTTACAGTGCAGTAATAATAATGGGTGATTTCAATTACCCCGGCATCGACTGGGTCAGTGTCACAACAGGACATGCTAGGGAGATAAAGTTCCTAGATGAAATAAATGACTGCTTCTTGGAGCAGCTGGTTCATGAACCGACCAGAGGGGAAGCAATATTAGACCTAGTCCTTAGTGGAACACCAGATGTAGTGCAAGAGATAAGGGTGTTGGGGCCACTTGGCAATATGATCATAGCATGATCGCCTTTGATTTAATTAGTGGAGGAGGGATAGTAAGGAAATCCACAGTACTACCCTTTAACTTTCGAAAGGGAGACTATGATAGAATGAGGAAAACAGTTAAGAAAAAACTAAAAGGAGCAGTTGCAAAGGTTAAAGATGTACATCAAGCTTGGGTGTTGTTGAAAAATACTATCTTGGAAGCCCAGACCAGCTGTATTCCACGCTTTAAGAAAAGTGGAAGGAAGTCCAAAAAATTGCCAGCATGGTTTAAAGCTGAGGTCAGAGAGGCTGTTGTTGCCAAAAAAGCATCTTTCAAGAAATGGAAAAAAGAGCCAAATGATGAAACCTGGAAACAGCACAAGCACTGGCAAGTCAAATGCAAGGCATTGATAAGGCAGGCAAAGAGAGAATTTGAGAAGAAGCTTGCTGCGGAAGCAAAAACGCGAAATAAAGACCTTTTCAAGTACATTCGTAGCAAAAAACCCGTGAGAGAGTCAGTTGGTCCATTAGATGATAAAGGGGTTAAAGGAGCACTAAGAGGCGACAAGGCGATAGCGGAGAGACTGAATGAATTCTTTGCTTCGGTCTTTACTGAGGAAGATGTAGGGATGTTACCCACGACTGAAGTGGTATTTAAAGGTGTGGAAGAATTGAAGGAAATATCGATACATCGGGAAGATGTCCTACAACTATTAGATAAACTGAAGAGTAGCAAATCACCTGGGCCGGATGGTATACATCCAAGGGTGTTGAAAGAACTGAAATTTGAGATTGCAGACCTGCTATCAGTAATCTGTGAACTATCATTAAAATCATCTCTAATACCTGAGGATTGGAGGATCGCCAATGTAACACCAATTTTTAAAAAGGGTTCGAGGGGTGATCCGGGAAACTACAGACCGGTGAGCCTGACATCAGTACCGGGAAAAATGGTAGAAACCATCATAAAGAATAAAATTACTCAGCATATAGATAGTCATGACCTAATGGGAGACAGCCAACATGGCTTTAGACAAGGAAGATCTTGTCTTACTAATCTGTTATGTTTTTTTTGAAGGAGTGAATAAACAGGTGGACAAAGGTGAGTCGGTTGATATTGTGTATCTGGACTTTCAGAAAGCCTTTGACAAGGTCCCTCATGAGAGACTTTTGGCAAAACTAAAGAGTCATGGGATAGGAGGCAGTGTACTACTGTGGATCAGGAACTGGTTAAAAGATAGAAAGCAGAGGGTAGGGCTAAATGGCCAATTTTCCCAATGGAGAAAGGTGAATAGTGGTGTACCCCAGGGATCTGTGCTGGGTCCGCTGCTTTTTGACATATTCATAAATGACCTGGAAAGTGGAATAACGAGTGAGGTTATCAAATTTGCTGATGACACAAAACTATTTAAAGTTGTTAAAACCCAGGAGGATTGTGGAAAATTGCAAGAGGATCTTGATAAATTGGAAGACTGGGCATCAAAATGGCAGATGAAATTTAATGTGGAGAAGTGCAAGGTTATGCACCTAGGGAAGAACAACCCAAACTATGGTTACACGATGCAAGGTTCCACATTAGGAACCACCACCCAAGAAAAAGATTTAGGCGTCCTTGTGGATACCATGTTAAAACCCTCGGCCCAGTGTGCAGCGGCGGCCAAGAGAGCAAATAGAATGCTAGGTATGATAAGGAAAGGAATGGAAAATAAAACAAAAGATATTATAATGCCTCTATATCGTTCCATGGTGAGACCGCACCTTGAATATTGTGTGCAATTCTGGTCGCCATATCTTAAAAAGGATATAGCAATTTTAGAAAAGGTTCAGAGAAGAGCCACCAAAATGGTAAAGGGGATGGAAGGCTACTCCTATGAAGAAAGGCTAAAAAGGTTGGGGCTCTTTAACCTGGAAAAGAGACGGCTGAGGGGAGATATGATAGAAGTCTATAAATTAATGAACGGAGTGGAACGGGTAAACGTAGATCGATTGTTTACCTTATCAGAATATAGAAAGACTAGGGGACATGCAATGAAGCTACAGGGTAAACTATTTAAGACTAATAAAAGAAAATATTTTTTCACTCAACGTGTAATCAAACTCTGGAATTTGTTACCGGAGGATGTAGTAAAGGCTGTTAGTGTAGCTGGGTTTAAAAAAGGTTTGGACAAGTTCCTGGAGGAAAGGTCCATAAACCATTATTAAGAAGGGACCCAGGATATCAATGCTTGAACCAATACAAGCATTGTGGAACCTGTGTCCCTTGGGGAAACTGCTAGGTACATATGACCTAGATTGGCCACTGTTGGAAACAGAATACTGGGCTTGATGGACCTTGGTCTGACCCAGTATGGCATATCTTATGTTCTTATGTTCTTATGGTGATCAACAGTGTCAAAAGCAGCAGAAGGGTTAAGAAGAATGAGAATTGAGTAGAGGCCTTTGGATTTGGCAGCCAACAAATCACTGGAAACTTTGGCAAGAGCCATTTCTGTGGAATGTAGAGAACGAAAGCCAGATTGCAGTGGGTCCAGAAGGTCTTGAGAGGAAAGAAAGTCAAGACAGTGGCAGTGAACCACTCGTTCAAGTAGTTTTGAAGCAAAGGGGAAGAGAGAGATAGGTCGATAATTGGAAGGACAGGTAGGATCTAGTGAAGGTTTTTTGAGGAGAGGTGTAATCACAGCATGTTGGAAGGCCCTAGGAACAATTGCAGTGGAAAGCGAAAGATTAATGATTTTACAGATAGAAGGGATGATGGCAGAAGAGATAGTAGATGAGAGGGGATGGGATCAAAGGAGTAGGTAATCAGTTTGGAAGATGAGATAAGATTTGCCATTTCCTCTTCAGTGATTTAAGAGAAGGAAGAAAGGGTGCCCGAAAGTAAGGGAAGGATTAGGGATTGAAGAGGGGGAAGATGAGGTGAAGGTGAACCTGCAGAGAATTCAAGGTTAATCTTCTGGACTTTGTCATGGGAATAGTCAGTCAAGGTCTGGGCAGACAGTGAAGGAGGGATTGGGGGAGGAGGGACCTTGAGGAGAGGGTTGAGCGTAGCAAAAAAAACGGCGAGGGTCAGAGGCAAAAAAATTAGTCAGATGGACATAACTGTGCTATGGCTGCCTGGAAGGAGGTTAGCATGATTTTGAAATACTGGCAGTCAGCGAGATTATGTGATTTAAGCCAAAGGCTCTCAGTTGAGCAGGCACAGGAACGTAGGTAGCAGGTTGTCGAGGACAGTCATGGTTGAGGTACAGTATGCCTTACAAAGCGTGTAGTGAGAGGAACAAGTGCATCCAGAAGAGAGTATAGTGTTATAGTAGGATAGTGCCCCATCAACGGACTCAGATGACATAGTGGAGGAAAGAGGTGATAAGACAGCAGTGGAGAGAGATGAAGGGTCGACATTGTGAAGATTCCTAAACATGTTGTGGAGATCGGGCGAGACTAAGATGGGGGATGATTGAGGGTGAAGGTTAGCAGGTGATGGTCAGATAAGTGCAGAACTGAGGTGAAGAAGTTGGAGGGTGAGTAGTTGGAGGAGAAGACAAGTTCAAGGCAGTGGCCATGCTTGTGAGCAGGAGCTGTAGAGCACAAATGGAAGTTGAATGAGGAAGTTAGGGAAAGGAGCTTTAAGGCATCAGGGTCAAAAGGGTCATCAACGTGAATGTTAAAATCCCCAATAATAAGGGAAGGGGAAGATGTATCCAGAAAGGAGGAGAGCCAGGATTCAAAGTCTGTGAGAAAGGTAGAGGTGGACTTGCTGGGGAGTCAATAAATGACAGCTATCCAGAGACGTAGTGGAGAAGTTAGGCGGATGGCATGGACTTCAAAGAAAGCAAAGGAATTAGATGGAGGTAGAAGGAGGAGCTGGAATTGACAGGAATGAGAGAGTGGGAACCCAACACCACCACCATGGCCAATGGGCCGAGGTGTATGGGAAAAATAGGTAGCCTCTGTGACAGAGGGCAGCAACTGAAGCTGAATCTCTGGGAGAAGCCAAGATTCAGTAAGAGCCAGGAGATGCAGAGTATTAGAGATAAAGAGTTCATGAGTGAAGGCAAGTTTATTGGAGACAGAATGGGCATTCCACAATGCTCATGAAAAAGGGAGAGAAGAGGGAGAGAGGAGAGTGATATGAATAAGATTAGAATGATGTAGCCTTGTAAGTATTGTAACAACTACATCTGATTTTTGTAATACTTCAGTGGGAATGCTATCAATGTCCAGTGCTTTGTTCTTTGATAATGCTTTCAATGCTGCTTCAGCTTTTTCTTTCATCACAATCGCTACCTGATCATAAGGTGCAGGTTGAAATAGCTATCTGTAATGATTCTGTGTATTCTTTTCATCTTTTCTTGATCTTCTCAGCATCATTCTACATGGATCTTTGAGCATCTATTAGCATTCCAACTCAAGGTTGAAATTTTCTTTTTAACTCTCGTAGCTGTAGCAAAACCGATCTTGTTCTTCCTCTGGTAGTTTTTGATTCCATTTCCTTGCATGCATCTTTGTAGTACTTCTCTTTGTTTCACCTTGCTGCTTCTGTTAAGTTCCATGATTACGTCTCTATCTCCAGGAACAAGCAGGAATGTAGTCTTCACATATGGGGTGAAGTCGGTACCAACGGAGCCCGCGTGGGAACACTCCTCAGCGTCCAATTGGAAAGCTTTTGGGAGCACTCCACTGTGCCTGTGTGATTGCCTTCCTGCCTTCCCAACTCCCTCTCCCAAGTTCTTTGTTTCCAGTAGGAAGCAAATCCTGTCACCACAGAAAAATCTCTTTTTGTAGATAGTGCCTCTGCCTTCCCGTCGAAACCGGCACCATCTAGGACATCGCTGGATCCCATATTCTTTTCTTTAACTTCTTTCTTTATTTTCTTTAATAGAAATAAAATAAAATAAAAACTACTTGAGCATCAAAACCCTTTTTAGGCCTTAAGTCTACCATACTTTACACTTGAGGGTATGGAGAAACCAACTAGCGGTTTCAAAAAAATGTTCTAATTGTGCCAGCACCATTTCGGCGACTGACACACATGACTGGTGTTCAAAATGCCTCAGCCCAGACTACCAGCCAAAAGACTGTTCCCTCTGTCAGAAAATGACATGGAGAGGCCTGCTAAATTGGGCTTCTAAATTTGGTGCATTCTTCGCTTCGGACGCGGTATTGATGGCTCCACTTCATCGAAGGCCTCATCATCCTTTTATGGATCTCAGGTATCTTTGAAGTCCAAGCATAAGGCCTCATTGAAGTCTGATGGCACCACCAGGGAAAGATCTCACTAAAAGCACCGAGACCTCTCGGGGGTTGCCTCGGAGGCAAATCGGCCTGCTAAACAGCCCCAGCGGGAGGCCCTATCTTCCAAAGCCATCAAGGGGTCCCAGGATGCTCCCAAGGCCTTGATCTCCAGAGAGCTACTGGTGCCATGCTCCAGGATGGTAACGCAAATACCAGTTACTGATACCCAGGCATTGGCGACCTCAATAGACCAGCGCATACTGGCCATTGAGCGTAGCTTGGCAACCCTCCTCGCAGCCTCGGTACCAATAAAACTCTTGGCTACGGGTACTACCCCGTTGATACCGTTTACGGTACTGACATTGACACCAGTTCCAGCCACAGCATCAGGACTGATGCAGATGGCATCGACATCACTACCACCCATTCCCTCGCTTAAAACTCTTACCGATATCGGTGCCAAGTACAAGCAGCTCACCAAAGCTGATACCTCGGAGCACTGGTACAAGTATCTAGCTTCAGAACACCATAAGAACATAAGAACATAAGATATGCCATACTGGGTCAGACCAGGGTCCATCAAGCCCAGTATTCTGTTTCCAACAGTGGCCAATCTAGGTCATATGTACCTAGCAGTATCCCCAAGAGACACAAGTTCCACAATGCTTGTACTGGGTCAAGCATTGATATCTTCGGTCACTTCACCACAGACCATCAGTACTTCGAGTCCTCCGATTCCAACTCCCCAATTTCGGATGCAGGGTCACTCGATTCCCAGGGACCCCTGGACCTACCTTTGGACCCTTCCCCACCTCAACAGCGACGCATGTTGCCTCTAGAACATAAGAACATAAGATATGCCATACTGGGTCAGACCAAGGTCCATCAAGCCCAGTATCCTGTTTCCAACAGTGGCCAATCTAGGTCATACGTACCTAGCAGTTTCCCCAAGAAACTGCCTCTAGAACACATGTCCTTCCAGGTATTCATTCGTGACCTAGCCAAGAGTCTGTCTATCACGGTGACATCGGAAAAGGAGCCAAGAACAGAGGAACTAGAGATCCTCCAATACCCAACAGCACCCAAGGAGGCAACCACCTTACTGGTGTACCGCATCCTTCATGACCTTATGCTCCGAATGTGGGAGATGCCTCTCACGGTCACACCTCAAAGTCGATGTCTTAATGCCATGTACCATGTCCCGGAGTGTCCCGGCTTCCAAAAGCCACAGCTTTCCCATCACTCCATGATGGTGGAATCGGCAATGCACCGAATTAAAAGCTCGAAGACTTGCTCCTCTAATCCTCCAGGTAGCGAATTGAGAACTCTTGATGCCTTTGGGCATTGATGCTTCCAAGCATCAGTGCTCTTGGCTATGATTAACTCCTATATCCTCTATATAGAAATGTTCCTGAAGGAGGTCTCCAGGGATCTTGAGTCGTTTGCCCCTCTCCTCCCAGATGACAAAATGTATCAAAGTTTGTCAATAGAGCTACCTTCGATGCTTTTGAATGCACAAACAGGGCCTCAGCAATATGCATCGGTGCATGTCAAATTGCATAGCTTCAGGCCTCAGATCTTGAATAGTGGATTCAAGATAAGCTGGGCAAGATACCTTGCACAAGGGAAATCTTCTTTGGCAAAGACTGGCAAGGTAAGGCCTCTCAATTAGAATCAGAAAATACTACTCTAAAGAGACCGTCCAGAGTAACAGCTGACCCTGCTAGGAAAAAGACTCCTGCAAAGAAGTCTTTCTACAATAATAAGAAGAAATTCTTCTCTTCCTATCCTGCTTATCAGTATCAGTGTCAAGCCCCACAGAAGAGGCAGCAGCCTCCTAAACAAATGAAGCCACAGGTGGCTAAATCTCAACCAGTGCAGCAGCCACAGTCCGCGCCTGGTTTTTGACTCTTTCCTAGAGAACATTGCCACCCTGCCTCTGGAGGACCCCAACCCTCTCCACACAGCAGGCAGACTGTGTCACTATGTCCACAGATGGCACCTCATCACTTCAGAGCAGTGCACACTCACCATAGTTCAGGAAGGGTACAGACTTCACCTGCAAACTCTGCCCCCCCCCCCTCCACATTCAAGGAGGAATATCAAACGCAAGCCCCCACTCACTGCTCACCTACAAGACGAAATGTCCTCTCTTCTGTCTCAGGGCACCATAGAAGACGTCCCAACAGAGAGTGGGCTTCTACTCTCCCAACTTTCTCATTCCATAGAAAACTGGAAGGTACAGGCCGATTCTGGACCTCAGAAACCTCAAGAAGTTTTTAGTCCACGAAAAGTTCAAGATGATCTCTCTCTCTCAGGATTCTTCTTCCCTTCCTGGCTCTGTTCTCTAGATCTAAAAGAAACGTACACACATATCCTCATCCATCCAGGACACAGGTATGCTTCACCTTTCAGGGAAAACATTATTAATACAGAGTCCTTCTCTTTGGATTCGCCTCTGCCCAAGAATCTTCACAAAGTGCATGGCGGTCATGGCTGCATATCTAAGAACGCTGGGGATATCCGTCTTCCCCTACTTAGATGTCTGGCTAAAAAGTCAGACACCTTGCATTGTACCATCACGGTGCTACAACACTTGGGATTTGTCATAAACTTCCCAAAATCCCAGCTCACTCCAACTCAAAGACTAGAGTTTATCGGAGCCCTACTAGACACCCAAACAGTCCAGGGCATTTCTGCCCCAGCTCCATTGTGCCCGTCTAGTCAAATTAGCATCCCAGATGCTCCTATGAGACCATCTGACAGCCTTAGAGATGCTACAGCTCCATGGGCACATGGCCTCTACAGTACATGTCGTTCCATTTGCCCAGCTACATATGCGGACAGCCCATTGGACTCTAGGCTCCCAATGGAAGCAGGCCTTGGGCCGTCTCTGGGATAGGATCCAAGTCACTGCCCGTCTAACCACATCCCTTCAGTGATGGTGTTCTCCAGAAAACCTGCTTGTAGGTCACCTTTTCAGATACCTCCACATCAATGCACCCTGATGATGGAAGCCTCCAAACTGGGTTGGGGAGCCCATCTGGGCAACGTGACTACACAAGCACTCTGGACAGCGCAAAAGTCACAACTCCAGATCAATCTCCTGGAACTTCAGGCTATCTCCAATGCCCTCCAACACAACCTCATAGCACAACAGGTCCTTGTCAGGATAGACAATCAGGTTACCATGTTCTTTGTGAACAAGCAGGGAGGAACAGGCTCTTGGGCCCTCTGCGAGGAGGCAATACACCTCTGGTCCTTTGCTATTGCTCATCAAATCCACCTCCACCTCCCGGGGCAATCTGTTGTCTTGGCAGACAGACTGAGTCGCATCCTCCTTCCCCACGATTGGCCTCTGCATCCGGACACAACATCCTACATCTTCCAGACCTTGGGAACTCCAGACATAGATCTGTTTGCGACTCTGCAAAATGCCAAGCTTCCTTTCTTCTGCACAAGAACTCCAACATCCACTGACCAACAAGTGAGGTCAGGGTCTGCTTTATGCATTCCCTCCCATACCCCTCATTCCCAGGATGCTTTTCAAGCTTCAGTCCAACAGGGGCTCCATGATTCTCATAGCCCCTCACTGGCCATGGCAACTGTGGTTTCCACACTGCTATGTCTGACTCAAACTCATCCTCTGCGATTGGGATATGCACCAGATCTCCTCTCCCAGAACAACGGCTCATTACTCCATCCCAATTCAGAGTCTCTCCGCATCACAGCTTGGCTGCTGAGAGCATAGTTTTACAAAACTTTGACCTTACTCAAGAGACTAAAGAGATCCTTTTGGCTTCTAGAAAGCCCTCCACCAGACATTGATACGCTTTTAAGTGGCATAGATTTTCTGTCTATGTCACAGAAGGATCTCAATACCGTTTCTGCTCTAGTGGAGTCACTCCTCCAGTATCTCCTCCACCTGTCCTCGACAGGTCTAAAGACAAACTCGGTGAGAGTCCACCTTAGTGCCATTGCGGCCTCTGATCATCCACTTGATGGACAGCTCATCTCCACATAGCCTCTAGTAGTGCATTTTATGAGACGTCTACTGCTGTCCAAACCTCCCATTAAGCCACCTCCGATAGCTTGGGACCTCAGTGTCATTCTAGCGCAGCTTCTCAAGCTGCCCTTTGAACCATTAGCCATGACCTCATTTAAATTCTTTTCTTGGAAGGTGATCTTCCTAATTGCCCTCACTTCAGCTAGACGCATTAGTGAGCTTCAGGCTTTGATGGTGGATCCACCCTATACCTGCTTCCATATGACAAAGTAGTCCTTCGGACTCACCCACACTTTATGGCAAAAGGTGGTATCTTTCTTTCATTTAAACCAGTCAATTTACCTTCCAGTTTTCTTTCCTAAACCGTATGCATCTAGAGCAGAAGCAGTTCTGCACACTCTTGACTGCAAGCAAGCATTGACTTTTTATCTCCAAAGGACTCAAGGTCATCGTAAAGCCTCGCAGTTGTTCATCTCATTTGACCCCAGTCACCTGGGATTACCTGTTTCTAAGTGTACCCTCTCCAGATGGATAGTGAACTGCATTTCATTTGCCTATGACAAAGCACGACTCTCCCTGGAAGAGCATGTCACTGCTCACAATGTTCGCATCATGGCCACCTTGATGGAAAACTTATGCTCAGTAGCCATGATGAAATTTGGAAAGCAGCAACTTGGTCTTCTGTCCACACTTTTGCTGCCCATTGTCTGGACAAGGACTCCCATTTGGATGCTATGTTTGGTCAGGCTGTACTCCAGCACCTCTTTCAGACTTAGATGCAACTCCTACCCTCCGTCCCGGACTTTGAAGATACCAGAAATCCATGTGGGATCTATGACCTCATTATGCCTACTCTGAGGTGAACCTCAACCAGTTCTGAGGTCATTTCATCTGGCATCTGGGAGCTAGGGAGTCCCATATGTGAAGATTACATTCCTGCTTGTTCCTGGAGATAGCGTAGTTACTCATCTGTAACAGGTGATCTCCGGGAACAGCAGGAATTTAGTCTTCTCAACCCAGGTATATTTGCATCCACTGCCTCCCAATGTATGCAAATATATCTCATGAATATTCATTAGGGACATCCTGAAAACCAGGCTGGATTGTGCTGCACCAGGACTGGAGTTGGCCACCCCTTCTTTAGAGTGTCTGGCAGTAGATGGAGCTTGTGTTGCAATTACTGAGGTGACACAAGTACTTGAACATAACTTTTTTGTACGATGGGTTATAAAATAAATCATCCTAATTCTGCTCTGCATCTACTGCACTTCCTATGTTCTTATGAATATCACGATTACTGCTATTTTATTGTAGATATTTTTTAACTCTGCCTTTAGGATTCTGGAAAAGGGGCGTAAACATTGACATTGCT
The DNA here is from genome assembly GCA_033557465.1 of Ichthyophis bannanicus. NCBI lineage: Eukaryota > Metazoa > Chordata > Amphibia > Gymnophiona > Ichthyophiidae > Ichthyophis > Ichthyophis bannanicus. The sequence goes on along the minus strand of CM066031.1, from coordinate 622,148,609 downwards.
TTATTACATGATAGGATCTGATATTTTTATAATGTGTTCCTTGCTTTCTACACAATATTCTCTTTTGTATTTCTAATCTTCAATAAATATTTAAAAGCAAAAAGATTTCTGAGGTATTTACATGTTTTAATAATACAGATAAGCATTTATTTGCTATCAACAGAGTTGACTGATATAATGATATGTGCTAAATTATGGTAACTAATTTTTTTGCCTTAATACCAGATCGAGTTTAGAATGCTGTAAGCTATAAGGCACATTTTAGAAAGGTCATTTAGGTGCCCCCTGGCATGTCCAAGTCAAAATGTCAAAACTTCCATGGGAGGAGTAGCAGAGAAGGTGGACACATGTAAATATGTTCTAAAATCAACCTGTCACCGCTCCAAATGATAAACGTTTTTGCAAACATATAAAGAAAACAGAGACATGCACAACAAGGAGGCAGACACATACAGGAAGTTAGCTGGTTTCACAAAAGTGCACATGCAAAATATGGATATTGCAACATAAACATGTCTGTGATGGCATGTCAGAATGCGCATATGAATATGTTACCTCATATATGTCCCAGCCTGCCATTTAGAAATGACTTGGGAAATGTCCTCCAGATTTCTCACGTCACTTCAAATTACTGAACATTCTTAGCAGACAGAACCTTTTTCATCTTTGACCGAGACTTATATAATGTGGCAGTTTTGCCATCCAATCTGGCCAAATTAGGAAGATTAAACCTTCTGCAAATAGATAAAAGAAAAGAAGCAAGCAGCTTTGATTTATCAGATAAATTTGATTTTGCCCTTCATGCAATGAAAATATAAATTTATTCCCCTTACGTTGCTGCTAAAAGTTTTATTAGCAAAATCACTATTTAAAGTGTTTATTCCAAATTCTGACCAGCTTTTCTATACTCAAAAGCTTGCGTGTAAAAAATAAAACAGGAAGCATGTGTTCAGTTAAAAAGCTGCCTTACCTTTGGCACTATTAGGGCAAAACTAAAAATGTATTATAGCCAAGTCCTTGACTTTTTTGGGATTGCTTGGATGAATTGTCATCTAACATGATAATAATTACCACTTAGGGTCCTATGGCAATAGCATAATGAACATTTGGGGGTTATTTTAGAAGCCTCATTCGCGATTTACACGTATCAGTATCCACGTGCAAACGGCTGCTTTAGAAAAGACTCATTTACATGTGGATGACCACACCACATCCAAAGCAAATAGAGGCATGTCAGGAACGTGTCGGGGGTGTGGCATAAGCAGGACAAAAATCTACAAGTGTATTCCTCATTTTATATAGAGAATGCACATGGAAGCCCAAAACTGCCCATGTCCAGATTTACACCTGCTCCCTGACACAAATAAGTATGTAAAAAATGTTCCATTTGTTTCTCCCTTTACAGGAGGGATCAAGAGGGATATCACCCTTAATCCCTCAATGTTTATTTCCCTCTCCGCATTAAAACGATTGAAAGATAGGATCCTCTGTAGGTGAGAAGCAGCATCTACACATTTCAGTTTGCAAAATGGCTTAGATACATATATAAATATTGATGTTTACAGGTGTCCATTGTGAAATGCCGGCACTTTACATGTGTAAGTTGCTAGATTTTCTCTGTTGACGTTTCCCACGTGTATTATTTATGAAATGGCTGCTCCCACTGCACATGGATGTATAGTTTAGAAATGGCCAAACAAAAATAAGTAAAGCGCACACCATACCAACTGAAAGTGTATCTTGCAGTCAACACAATAAAGTATGCCACTGAGAACTAGAATAGTAAAAGCAAAGGAGCTCAAATTTCTTCATGGGGTGTAATAAGTCACCGTGACTTAGCATTTATCATTGCTCCATGGAAAATGCTTTTATTTTTATAGGAATATATAAATATATATATATGTGTGTGTGTGTGTGTGTGTGTAAGCCTCGCCCACCCTCACCTGGGGAACATTTTTTTCTTCTGCAATTGCGGGCAAAAACCCTGGTTTTCTCCCAAAACAAAATTTACTAAGGATCCCAGCACTCTTTCCTTACCTCTCTAGACCCCCCAGCTGACCTCCAGAGAAGTAAATGCAATTTTTTATTATTATTATTATACACCTGATTACGTTCAGCTTCGGGAAGTTAAATACTTGACCCCGGCATGTACTTTAAAAAAGAAAAAAAATCTTTTCCATCATGAAAATTTTCATTTTCTCATTTCTTTCCATCACAGTTTTCCACCACACCTCTTTACTACTACCAACATTATCCCTTCTTTCCCTTCATCCCAAAAGCTACATCAATTTAACTTATATCACTTCAATCTATTTTTCCCATTAGTATATTTTCTAAAATCTATTACAGTTTCAATTTCATTCATTCTTCCTTTTTACAAATATTTTCTATTGCAATATTTCCTTTACAGTTAAGTGATTTCTTTTCATCCAGCTGAACACCCTGGGAGTTCTGAAACAGGAAACCCACAAAGCATGTTTCTTCTTTTTTTCTTCTCTCCAGCTACCAGCTCAGACCACTAATAACGCTTTTTCTTTTCCTTTTCCTTTTAGTCCTTGACACAAATCTTATTATCTGGTGTAGAATAAATTTTAATCTATATAGCCACTTACATACCAGATAAGTGGAAACCGACTTCCTTTCTGTATGATAATCCATCATATTTGTTTTCTTCAGAGCATCAAACCAAAACTTTTACATTCCAGAATTATAAATTTCACTCTCCAATCTTCCATAAAATTTACTACCAAATATAACAACCACAGAGAAAAAAATATTTGGAGATTGCAATCTGAATGAACCTCCAAATGGGATTTGTTTCCATTCCCATTACCGGAAATGATAATGACATTCTTCCTCTCCAACTTCGTTCCTTCAGTCAACCACTCTTTTTGATCTATTTTAGTTTTCAAAATTTCCTTACTGGTTTTCTCCTTTTTCCTGATCATTCTACTCAGAGCAGCTGTTTTCAGCTCTCTTTCTATAACCAAACTCTTCTCTCCTTTAGAAAAATCACCTTTCTCAAAAATATTTTCTTTTTCAGGATCACTTGTGCCAAGACTGCTTTCTTTTTCTTTCAGTAGGGGTCTTCCAAGCAGGCTCTTGCCTTTCTCTTCAGTAAATATTTGTGTTGACTCTTCTTCCTTTTTTTCCCCAGATAGCAGGCCATATTCCTGTTCACACACATCTTCAGCCTCCTTATAATTCTCTTCTCCAACAAAGGTTGAAATGCCTTTCTCAGAAACCTTTTTCAAAGATGCAGTGACCTTCTCCGTTCTGAATTCTACTTCCATCTCTTCCACCAATGTCTCCTTGCACTGGAATTCCTCTGTCATATCTTGTTGATGAAGAGATTTAACTAACCCATTCATCACACAATCTGCGGACATCACTGATTCAGGAGGATTGAAGTTTGAGTCTTTAATTTCCTGAGAAAGATTCTTTCTTACTTCCTCTGGACAGAAGTCAATAATTTCTGTCACCTCCACACCTTTCCCCAAAAGAGGGATTTCCATTACCATGCTGGCATTAACATCTTCTTGCAGGTTTTCTCCAACTGGGAATGCCCACTCCTGGATGATTTTGAAAGAGACTGTCTTTTCAACTTGATTCCTTTCCCGTTGATCCTTGGATGACAGAGAATCTTCATATCTTTTATTCTCAGATATTTCATTTTCTCTAAAGTATTCCTCTAAGGAATACAACAAATCTTCATCTTCCTCAGAGAGACTTCAACACTGCATTAGCTCTTGACACAGCCTCTCTACAAGGATTCTCTCTTTTTCCTCTTGCTTCTCTTTGAAGATTCTAAAAAGGTTATCTAGCTGTTGGCTAATGTCTTTCCAATGCTTCCAATATTGTGATTATATGTTCTCAAACTGACATGCCTTGTCCCTTTCTTGTAAGAGAACTTCCTCCAGCTCCCTCCTGGACATAGACTGCACTCGAGCCCAGATCTTTGTCAGCTGATCCACCCTTTCTTCCTTTTTCTTTTTGATATTTTCAGCAAGTATGGAAATCTTTTCAACAGCATGGAACATCCAATCTAAATGTGTAATCAGATCCATGTCCATGGGGTGCAAGTTGCAGAGCCTGAAAGTCTTCCAGCAGGAAGAAAATAAATCACAACACTTGTTTTTTTTCAGAGTTTAAAATTGTGGAATACTGTATCAATTCCACCACTTAGGGCTTTAACAAAGTGGAACCCCTGTCCCTTTTCCCACGCCAGAAGGAATCACACACACTCACAATACTTTTTTTTATTAACTAAGGTGTTCACTCCAGCAACTCCCAAAACAATTTCTCAAAACCTCCGGAAAATATTCCTAAAGGTTTTGCATGTAAATTAGACCATCAGGAGAGGAGAAGAAAGTAAAGGCCTTTATCCTGTCCGTGACACCATTTGTAAGCCCTGCCCACCCTCACCTGCAGCACATTTTCCCCTTCTCCTGCAATTGCGGGCAAAACCCCTGGTTTTCTCCCAAAATAAAACTTACTAAGGATCCCAGCACTGTTTCCTTACCTCTCTGTACCCTCCCCCTCCCCCCCCCCCCTGCTTTTCACCTTCTCCATGCTTGGATTTAGAGCTGGCATTATAACGCTATCCTGAAGAAGCCCCTGAAAGGGTGAAATCTACCAGCCAGGTCGGGGTCACGTTTGCTTTGGAAATGTTTTTGCACAGCATTTGCTTCATGCAGTGGAGAATCTATGACAAGTTTAGAATTACGTTTTGATATACCTACGGTATATACAAAAAAGATTCATACAAGAATAAAAGCATTTTCCATGGAGCAATGATGAATGCAAAGTCGCGGTGACTTAGTACATTCTGTGAAGAAATCTGAGCACCTTGGTTTTTACTGTTGTTTTCTCAGTGGCATACTTTATTGTGTTGACTGCAAGATATACTTTAAATTGGGATAGTTTGCTCTCTACTTGTTTTTGTTTGGACAGTTCATTTGCAGTAAGAGCCAAAGATTTCTTTATCACTTTAATTGTTTACCTGTGTATTTTAGAAATGGCTGCATGTTTAGCAGAACTGTTCCTAAAATACCATCAGAACTGAGTCCTGACCTTGACATCTCATTTCTGATCTACACGCCCTATCTAGAAATGTGCCTTCATGTAAATAGTCAAATATGATTCATTTTGTCTTAAGCTATGACTTTAATATAGCATGCCAACAAAGTGAAACAGAGTCAGACATGTTGGAAAGCTTCACACTGGGTCTGTGAGCAGCTCCATAAGGAAGACGCCAGCTGGAGCTAAGACAGAAGGATTTTAAAAAACGCCTCTGAATTATAATCTAACAAATCTAACACGATGTTTAATTCTTATTTGCCACTTGAAAGGATGTGGCCAAGTTACATTTTCAGATACCAGCCTGATTCTGTCAGCAGTCTTGAAATACTGTTTTACTGCCGTCTTTCTAACGTATTAGTGGCCTGTAGTATAAAACGGCAAACTTATTTAGCATTAACAATGTAAATCTAGGGGTTCTAAACAATCTGTGCTGCAATATATTTTACTAGTTCTAAAGCATCTAACTTCAGGTACCAAATGCTAATTTTCTCTCTGGAGCATTATCTTTATTTGTTCTCCAACCTTCTTGAAGGTGTCATTATGAAAACCGTTCTGAAAAACATCACAGAAGCTATAACACCTCAGAATCTGCGAAAAATGATTATTTACTCAGCAGTGAGTATCCTAGATTTGATATTTTTTCTAATTGTTGAATTGCTCTGCATATCAGAGGCAGTAAAAAGCTGTGGAGCTGGTTCATTAAACTGCACCATAAGACATTAGCTAATGCTTTGGCTGGCAGGCAGTAAACCACAGTATCGCACTGCATACTAGTGAGCATTAGGAGATAAAACTGAAAACATGACTAGTGCCTGCAAATCATTACCTATTCGCTAAGCTATTGGCATTCACTTCCAAGCCTAGAGGGCTGCCAACAGGTCAGGTTTTCAGGTTATCCTTAATGAACATGCATGAGAGAGATTTACACACAATGGATGTAGTAGACATGCAGATTTCTCTCATGCATATTCATTAGGGGTATTCTGAAAACCTGACCCATTGATGGCTCTCTATGACTGGAAGTAAATACCAAAACACTAAACTATGCATTAATTAGAGATCGCATGTTGTGACCAAAAATGTATCACCCAATCTGGACCACTCATTAGACACTGATTGCATATGCTATAAAAGCCACCTGCTCAGGTCAGGTGTAACCAATAAGCAAACTATGCAGTCTCCTAGGGAGGCAGCTTCTGGGGGGTGGCAAAAAGCAGCTGCCTTCAAAGCAGAATAGGCCCTGACTGTCACACAAATGCAAATATAAGCCAGCACATACTTTTTTACCCACAGGAACAGTGGATTATTTTCAAAAAGGGCAATATTTTTGTTTGACCCACATATTCCATGACCCTTGGAACATCTGGATAGTGCCAGGGCAGTTCATCAGTGAAATAAGGGTGGAGCTAATTGTTACATGTATAGCAATGGGAGGAGTGGCTCAGTGGTTGGGACAGAAGGCTGGGGGCTCAATTCCCACATGGGGACAAGCAACTTCAGGCCGGAGGGACTGGTGTCTCTAGTCCCATGGCCACTCCTTGTGGCCTTGGGCAAGCCATTTAACCCTCCATTGCCTCAGGTACACTTAGATTGTGAGCCCTTCAGGGACAAGGGAATAAAAAAGTACCTGTTAGTATACATGTAAACTGCACCGATTCTAAAGAGCATGGTATAAAAAAAAAATAAAGCAATGATATTTAGTCCACTATCCAGAAAACTATACACATGAAGTTAAGATGGCAAAAAGGTTCTCTTAACTTATCCAGACAGCTATCTGAATAGTGAACTAAATACCATCACTGTCAAGATAGCCCTGTCAGTTACCACTCTGTCCGAATATTCAGCACCAGCCACTATCTGGATAACAGCACTGAATATCTGGATTTTTACGGGCTGCCACAGTCGTCATTTAAAAAAAACCCACCAAACATAGTGGCTGAATATTGGCCCCTCAAACTTTGGAATGGCCCACCCTTGGCATCTCTGCTTTGAAAAATTGAGAGAATGGAAGACAGATCAAACCACAGGATATTTTCACAATTACTGTTATATTTCACAGAGAGAGAGAGGGTAGAAAGGCAGCAATACATTTTAATAATTTTATTATTGTTGCAGGAGTGGGGATTGCTGCCTGCTGTGGGGGGGTGGGGGGGGGAGAGGGGTTCAAAGAGAACTAAGCTAACTAGCATTGATTACCAGCACTAACCAGTTATGTTATCCAAGTTGTTTTCTCCTGTTCTATGTGAAGCCAAACAGTATGTTATGGTCATTTTGTTGTATGTAAACCGCGCTGACAATAGTGCGGTATATAAGAAATTGTAATAAATAAATAATAAATAAATGGTAATGAAGTATTGAGATAGCCTGCACAGAGCAGCAATTCATTACAGAATAGCACTAAAACGCTTATTTTCTGTTTCTGAAAAGGCAAAGGGGTAACCTGCACAGAGCACCTGTTACAACCTTAAATATCTTGCTGCAGGGCCAGCCCAAGGGTTTCTGCCAACATAGACAGAAACCCCAGCCTCACTGCCGTCCCCCTCCCCCCCCCCCTCCAGCTGATGCCACTCTCCCAGCTAATGCTGCCTCCCCCAGATTCTGCTGCAGATCCCCTCCCACCCACCCCCCCCCCCCCCCAGCTGACACTGATTCCGTCTCGGAAGGGGGAGGCGGGCATCGGCAGTATTTCCAAAAGCAGTGGCTTTTTGCTGCCGCTTTTGGAAAAACTGCTGCTGCCCGCCTCCCCCTAAACAGAATCGGCGGCAGCTTGGAGGGTGGCGTGGTCATCCATGTGGGGCCAGCCCTGCCTTTCTGCCATCATTTACTATGTATAAGTTTAGGCAATCCTATTTAAGTCACCTAAGTCTGGTTTCAGGCTAGTTTTAGGTCAATTTTCAGTTAAAAACTGAGGGGGTTGATCTTCAGAAGGGTTTATAAGACCAGCCTTATATTCAGAGGCACTAACTGATTAATGCTACTGAATATTTCTACAGACTGCCTTGCAAACTTCCAGTTAGTTTCAGGGCTGTCTGTGGTGGAGCTGTGACAATCCTGGCAACCATCCAGTTAGCAACAGTATTCAGCTACCAACCGGATAGGCAAACCACATAAATTTAGAACAGGTTAGTGGCTGTCCTGACTTTATGTAGTTGTGCTATCCAGTTAGCAGCCAAATATCGCTGTTATCTATATAGCCACTACGGTCACAGTGAAACTGGATATTCAGCCCCAGATGCTGAAGATAACTCCAGCTCTAAATATTCTGTTTTATTTCTGCCTGTGACAGTCAGGAGTTCGAGTGACGCTGATCACTATGGGCTGAATATTGACTCCCTAGAGATCAGTTTTCAAAAGGTTTAGGCTCCTATCTTTAAGGATTAGGCCCCTCTTGAAAATATACTAGTGCTGAGTTCCTTAATTCATGCTCAAAATGTCATTAGGTCATTTTAAAAGCCTTAGTCAGTCAGAAGCTGCAAAAATGTCTTACATATTGGGACATGGAACATACAAAGCATGAACCAAGGGAAGTTGGAGGTAGTCAAGAATGAAATGGAACGTGTACAACTTGATCTGTTGGGTGTCAGTGAACTGAAATGGACTGGCATCGGGCACTTTGCATCAGATGATCACATGGTCTACTATGCTGGAAATGAAAGACAAGGAAGAAATGGTGTTGCTTTTATAATTAAGAAGAAACTTGCAAAAGCTGTAATGAAATACAATGCAGTTAGTGAACGCTTAATTTCTATTCATCTACAAGGAAGCCTATCAACACAACTAAAATTCAAGTATATGCTCCAACAACAGCTGCAGAAGAGGATGAAATTGATGAGTTCTATGAACAGATACAAGCTGAAATTGACAGAGCATGCAAACAGGATATCCTGATAGTCATGGGGGACTGGAACCAAAGGTTGGCAACAAAGAAGGCGGCAAAATGGTTGGAAAATATGGACATGGTAACAGAAATGAACCTGGAGAAAGAATTCTGCAAGACCAACAATTTATTCATCTCAAACACCTTCTTCCAGCAACACACGTGATGACTGAACACATGGAATTCACCCAATGGATTGTACAAAAATCAAATTGACTACATCTGTGGAAGTCAACGATGGAAAAGATCTATAAACATCAATAAAGACAAAACCTGGAGCTGACTGTGGTACAGATCACCAATTACTAGTATTCAAACTCAAGCTAAAGTTGAAAAAGAGCAAGCCACTCAAGAATGTAGCAAAATATGACCGTGAGAATATATCACCAGAATTTAAAGACTGCCTGCAAAATTGATTTTCTGCTTTAGATACAAATGACAGAGCTCCAGAAGAGTTTTTGGATGACATCAAGAAGGTTGTGCTGGAAGAAAGCGAGAAATCTCTACAAAAGGTGAAAAAGCAAAATAGATGACCGATGAAACTCTGAAAATTGCCCAGAAATGCAGAGAAGTTAAAGCCAGAGGAGAAAAAGAGGCAATCACAGAACTCAAAAGAGATTTCCAATGTGCAGTAAGGCAAGACAAGGAGAAATAGTACAATTATGCATGCAAGGAAATAGAAGCAGAAACTATTAGAGGAAGAACAAGATCGGCTTTACTTCGAGAGTTAAAGAAAATTTCCAGCCTTGAATTGAAATTACAAGATGCTCAAGGATCTATGTTGAATGATGCTGAGAAGATCAAAAATAGGTGGAAAGAATATACAGAGTTTTTAATATGATAAAGATCAAGTGGACCAACAGCCATTTCAACCTGTACCTTATGATCCGGAACCATTGGTGATGAAAGAAGAAGTCAAAGCAGCATTGAAAGCCTTATCAAAGAACAAAACACCAGGCATTGATGGCATTCCAATAGAATTACTACAGCAATCTGATGCAGCTGTTACCATACTTGCAAGGTTCTACCAGGAAATTTGGAAAACAACATCATGGCCAACTGACTAGAAAAGATCTGTGTTTATACCAATACTAAAGAAAGGTGATCCAACTGACTGTGGAAATTATTTCACAATTGCTCTGATCACACATGCCAGCAAGATTCTACTGAAGATTATTCAACAGAGACTACAACCATATCTGGAACGAGAACTACCTGAAGTGCAAGCAGGGTTCAGGAAAGGGCAAGGAACGAGAGACATCATTGCAGATGTGAGATGGATCCTTGAAAAGACTAAAGAATACCAAAAGGATATCTATTTGTGCTTTATTGACTACAGCAAGGCTTTTGACTGTGTAAACCATGAGAAACTCTGGGCCACATTAAGAAGCATGGGTATACCAAAACACCTGATCATTCTCTTGCACAACCTTTACATTGATCAAGAAGCAACAGTTCAAACGGAACAAGGAAAAACAGAATGGTTTAAAATCAGCAAAGGTGTATAACAAGGCTGCATACTTTCCTCCTACCTGTTTAATTTATAAACAGAACAAATCATCAGAGAAGCATGATTATATGAAGACAACAGAGGTGTGAAGATTGGTGGAAGACTCATCAACAATATTATACTATGTAAACATTGTGTATATCATGGACTGCCTGAAGAACAAACCAGTCAGTACTAGAGGGGATCAAACCTAAGCTTTCTTTAGAAGCTCATATGACAAGACTTTGACTTCCATACTTTGGACACATCATGCGAAGAGAGAGATCATTAGAGAAAGACATTATGCTTGGCAAGGTAGAAGATCAACGCAAAAGAGGAAGGCCAGCAATGAGATGGATCAATACAATAACAGCAGCTATGGGTGCTAGTCTGTCAACAATGAGCTGCCTGACTGAAGACCAAACACAATTTAGGACTACTATCCAGAGGGTAACCATGAATCAACACCTACTCAACGGCACTTAACAACAACAACAACAGTCATGATTTGGACATTTGAAAACATGCATACGGACATCCAAAGCACAGAGATGTCCTAAAATATTTTTAATAGATGTCTCCAGTACGGAGATGTCCAGGTAAATAGGAGGCAAGATGGAAGCGTGTCTGGGACAGTGCAATAGATTTAGATGTACCTGCTTCATTTCAGAAATGTCAGGAATGTCTATGACCCCATCCAAGTTTAGACCTGCTTCAGGCATGCATAGAAATTGGGAAAGTGCTTGTTCTGGCTGTAAAATATTCAGAGAGTGCAGAGAAGATGGAGGATTCAGTGACTTGCCCAAGATCACAAGGAGCAACAGTGGCATTTGAACCCTGACTTCCCTGGTTCTAGCCCACTACTCTAAACATTAGGTTATTGGACATTACCAACCCGATATTCAAAGGCATTTACACAGTTTACAGACCTGTAAACCATGTAAGTGCTACTTAGAGGGATATTCAGCAGCATTAACACGGTTAATGCCATTGAATATCTCCGAGTAATGCCACTACATGCCCCGTGGTTAACCGTGTAGCATCAGGGCGTGTCATGGACATTATGAGACAGGGCGGAGATGGCACTCATTGCTAAGCGGGCAGCGCCGATATTGCTTCACTGCTCAGTTAGCAACCCGTAAAAGCTGGCCTGTTTACCCATGGGAGCAAACCAGGCAGTGGCTCCGTATCATTTAATGTTCAGCGCTGGCAGCTAGCTGCTGTAATCACGCTAACCGCTAGCGCTGAATATTGAGCCCGACTAGTCTACTGTTCACCTCCTAAGTTTAGGTGAATTTTTAGCTGAAAACCTAAGGTCCGATGTTTAGCTGGAAATAGTGGACAAATTTTTTTTAAAGTGTCGTCAAATCAGTGCTGACTCCTGGCAACCCAGCAGCCATTGGGTTTTTTTGGCAAGGTATGACCAGAAGTAGATTGCCAGGCTTTTTCTTCCAAAGCAATGGAGGGTAAAGTGACTTGCCCAAAGTCACAAAAACTGCCAGTGGGAATCAAACCCTGATCTCTTGGGTACTACACTGTTGTTCTAACCAAATTTAGGCAACACATTTAAGTGCACTAAGCAGTGAGCACTTTAGCATGCATAAATGCATGCTTGGGTCTGTGGTAACTGCTAGTGTGGGAGCATCTCGATTACTGCACGCTAGCTCCCATGCTAACTGCAAATCATGCATTGAGGCAGGAAATAGATGGATTAAGTGCTGAAAGTGGGCATGGAAAGCACATTGCAGTTAGCGTGGGGGGACATATCACACGTTGTGAATGTGCAATTAGAATGAGTTCACTTAATGCCACTTTATTGGGTGCCATTAGATGCACCCATGGTAATTGCACCACGCATTAGGGTGTGTGTCCACATATTAACTGCTGAGAACATCCTAGACACGCCCCTGACAGGAACTGCTCTTTCTGGAAAGGATTCTGCACTGGTAAGTATTTACTTGCTGGGAATTTCTCAGACTCTTGGGTTAAAGGGAATTCTTTGAGTTTAAACTGAAAATATCTCTTGTCTATTTTAAAGTTCTGTGTTTTATAAAGTCAGTCAGGACACCATGTAGCAAGCCAACTTTCATTAAGTGGTTTTTTCCCTCCCACCCATCCCAGGCATAATCTTAGATTCACAGGCTCTTAAACCTATTAGAGGAAAAGATGTGGTCAAATTCACTTTCAGGTTTAGCTGGTTATCCTCATCAGGAATAGATTAATTAATTGGGGTTCTGAGATTAATCTTGATGTGAGCAGAGTCCCTTAAACTTATTGGGTATAGTTGTACTGGTACAAGTATCCCTAGCAACTTTAAGTAAGTAAACAACTTAAATATCTGAACAAGTCCTTAAAACTAAGATGCAGACAGCAGTCCAGCAACAAGATGGGGGCTATCCAGTCTTTTGAAATGAGTGTCACATGTACAATTTTCTCCCAGTTGGTGAGAGATCTTATGTGTGCACTAGGTGCAAGGAGTTCTTTACTCTCAGGGAACACGTTCAATCTCTGAAGGCTAGAGTTGCGGAGGAGCTAAGGAAGACAGAGGTATATACACGAGACCTACAGTGATGTAGTACTGAAGTCCCATCTCCAGTCTAGCACCCTCTCTGATGCCATGGAGCAGAGAGGTCACATGAAAGGAGAGCATCACCTTGGTGTGGCAGGAAGTGAGCCTGTAGCTAGGACCTATCCTCCCGATGATGTAAAACCCTCTCGCATCATGTGCTCAAGAAGGAAGGGTTAGGATAGCCATTATGGTTGGCATGTAGATAGCTAGGTGGCTTTTAGGTAGGAAGCAGAAATTCAGAACTTCCAGGGTAGCATTCTCAAAACTTCATCCCGTTCCATGCACAGGACCCAAAAGGCAGGCAGAGCTCTGATGTCTTAATGAGTGGATGAGATGATGGTGCAAGGAAGAGGGCTTTGGATTCATTAGAAATTGGGCAACATCCTGGGAAAGGGGAGAGGTGTTTCCAAAAGAATGGGCTCCACCTTAACCATGTTGAACCAGGCTACTGGCATTAACCTTTAAAAAGAAGATCTCTCTTAAGTACCATCAAGTCAGTATTGACTCATGGTGACCCTATGGATAATTGTCCTAAACTGTGTTCGGTCTTCATTCAGATGGCTCATTGTTGACACAGCAGCACGCATAGCTGTTGTTATTCGTCGCCAGCACCATAATTCAAAGGCATCAATTTTCTTCCTGTCTATCTTTTTGACTTCCAACTTTCGCATCCATATGACATTGAAAATACCATGGCTTGAATAAGTAGAATCTTTGAAGGAAGAAAGAAATCTCTGCTCTTGAGAATCTTGTCTAGGTCCTTCATAGTCATTCGGCAAAGAGCAATGCGTCATCTGATTTCTTGACTGCTTGTTCTTCTTTATTGATAGTCGATCCAAGTAAGTTAAAAGTTGTCCACTATTTCAATTTCTTCTCCATCAACAATGAACTTATTGATTTTGCCATTTGTCAGGATCTTTGTCTTCTTTACATTAAAGTGCAGACCCATTTTAAGACTATGTCCTTTGATTTTGAGAAGCAAATGTTTCAGATTGTCTTCACTTTCAGCCAATAATGTGGTATCATCAGCATAGCGAAGGTTGTTGATGAGTCTCCCACCAGTCTTCACACCTCTGTTGTCTTCATATAGTCCTGCTTCTCTGATGATTTGTTCTGCATATAAATTAAACAAGGGGGAAAGTATGCAGCCTTTTCATACACCTTTGCTGATTTTAAACCATTCTGTTTCTCCTTGTTCCATTCAAACTGTTGCTTCTTGGTCAGTGTAAACGTTGTGCAAGAGATCAATCGGGTGTTCTGGTATACCCATACTTCTTAATATGGCCCAGAGTTTCTCATGGTTTACATGGTCAAAAGCCTTGCTGTAGTCAATTTATTTATTTATTTTATTTAGACAGATTTGTATACCACCTTATCCTACAATCAAAGTGGTTACATGACATCACAATTGGGGTTACATTTGACATGAGGGTGGTTTACAACATTTAACATGAGGGTGTTTAACAACATTTAGACAACACAGTTGGAGGGTTACATTTAGCATGAGGGTACCTTTGTGAGTCTAGATGGGCTGATTGGGCATTGAGTTGGCAGGGGTAGTTGTAATACTGCTCAGGTGGGTACTGTTGTCTATCTGCTCATAGGTTTCTGTGAAGAGCAGAGTTTTCAGGTTCTTGCCGAAGTCTGTGATGTCTTCTAATTCCCTTAGGCTCATTGGTAGGGAGTTCCATAGTGTGAATGCCAGTAATGATGGAGCTCTTCTTGAAGTATTTTGTTTAGTCTTGTTATCCTGCCGGTGTGCCGATCATGTTGTCATTATTGTTCCTTCTTGGTCTATTACTGATATCTCTCGTTATGATCTCTTGTAGTGCATCTGCCGATAGATAGTGGATGATTTTGAAGATAATCAGGGTGGTTTTAAATTTTGCTCTGGCCACCACTGGGAGCCAATGTAGTTGTTGTAAGACTGGGGTGATGTGCTCAGATCTTGGAGTGTCAGTAATGATGCGTGCTGTAGTGTTTTGCACCATTTGGAGTGGGTGTAGGGTATGCTGGGGGAGGCCTTGATATAACGAGTTTCCATAATCAAGCAGAGATGTAATGAGTGCTTGGCACACAGTGCGGAAGTAGTCTTGGCAGAGTAGTGGTTTGATCTTTCTTATGGTCCTCAAACGTTGATATGCCTTGTTTGCAGTTTTGGTGATATGGGATTTCAGGTTCAGGGCTCTGTCCATTGTAATGCCCAGGTACTTAACTTCATCTTTGACTGCTATGTGTTTGTTTAGAATGCTGATAGTCTGTGGTGGAATTAAGGAAGGATTTCGGGTGACGAACATTGCCTCGGTTTTATTGTAGTTGACCGTCAGGTTATTGGCTGTGAGCCAGGCATTCATGTCTTCAAGGCAATTGGTTAGTGTTGTGGTGTTAGGTGCTAGTAGGTTGATTGCAGCATACACCATGATGTCGTCAGCATAGATGTGATAGTAGAGTTTGTGTTGTTTGATGATGTTGCATATGGGTTGGATATAAATATTGAAGAGCATTGATGACAGGGCTGATCCCTGAGGTATTCCCTGTGTGATAGGGAACTGCAATGATTTCTTTTGGGTGCATTTGACTTGTTACGTTCAATCTTCTAGGTATGAGGTGAACCATTTCAGAGTATTCTTGCGTAGTCCTATATGTTGCAGGCGCTGCAATAATCTGACGTGGGACACTGTGTCAAAGGCTGCTGAGATGTCCATGAACACTAGCAGGAATCCATTTTTTATATTATCTATACCTCTTATGAGGTTGTCAAAGAGGGAAGTTAGTAGCGTTTCCACACCATGCTGGGGTTTAAAGCCATGCTGATGGATGTCCAGAGGAGCATTCAAGTCAATATGGTCTTGAAGTTGTCTTTGCACTGTTTTTTCAATGATTTTTGCAAGGCATGGTAAGCTGGAGATAGGACGGTATGATTTTGGTTCAGATGGACTTAGGTTGTTGCCTTTAAGTATTGGTCGTATCATGGCGTGCTTGAGGGATTGCGGCATATGTCCTTGTTGGAGTGAATCTTTGACGATTTTGTGAATGTGCTGGGAAAGATGGCTTCTTGTGACTTTGATCCAAGCCACTGGGCATGGATCTGATGGTGAGGTTGTTGTGTTGAGTCCATGTATTATGTCCTCTACTTGCTGTTTTGATGGTATGCTGAAGTCTTCCCAGGTTTGAAGATGCTCTATCATTTCATGGTCGTCTGTTTGTAGTGTGATGGAGCATGTCTGAGTGGTATTTTTCATTCTTATATAGTCCGCAAATTCCTGCGGGTCAAGGTAGTGGGTACAGTGCTGTGTGGTATCCCCAGTGAGCTTTTGGACAATGCTAAAGAGTTTTCTTGGTTTGTTGACTGATTTCATGATTAGAGTGGTGTGGTGATGCTGTTTGCGCTCATTTATCAGATTGTTATATTCCAGAAGCTTGGCTCTGTATAGATTCAGGGAGTTATGCGACTTGTTGCGCCTCCATTTTCTCTCCAGTCTTCGTAGAGTACGCTTTGCATTTCTGATATCATTTGAGTACCAGGGGGCGTTGGTTCTCCTTCGTGCTTGTGGTTTTGAACTCGTAGGGGCTGATGCTGCATTGGATATTATAGAGTTCCATCTCTCTATACTAACGTCAAGGGTGTTGCATTCTTGCTGTAATTGTGGGTTGATTTCTTCTATGAATGAGTCTTTGTTGAAGGCTCTAGTATATCTCTTGGTTATATTTCCTTCTTTCATCAATAAAACACATATAGGTTGATATCCTTTTGGTATTCTTTAGTCTTTTCAAGGATCCATCTCACATCCACTATGATGTCTCTCGTTCCTTGCACTTTCCTGAACCCTGCTTGCGCTTAAAGTAGTTCTCGTTCCAGGTATGGTTGTAGTCTCTGCTGAATAATCTTCAGTAGAATATTGCTGGCATCTGGGATCAGAGCAATTGTGCGATAATTTCCACAGTCAGTTGGATCACCTATCTTTAGTATTGGCATAAACACAGATCTTTTCTAGTCAGTAGGCCATGATGTTGTCTTCCAAATTTCCTGGTAGAGCCTTGTAAGTATGGTAACAGCTGCATCTGATTGCTGTAATACTTCAATGGGAATGCCATCAATGCCTCTGCTTTGTTCTTTGATAAGGATTTCAATGCTGCTTCGACTTCTTCTTTCATCACAAACGGTACAGATTGAAACGCTTATTGGCCCATTTGATGTTTATCACGTATAATAACTCTGTATATTCTTTCCACCTATTCTTGATCTTCTCAGGATCATTCAACATGGATCCTTGAGCATCTTGTAACATTCGAATCCAAGGCTGGAATTTTTGCGTTAACTCTCGTAGCTTTAGGAAAGCCAATCTTGTTCTTCCTCTAATAGATTCTGCTTCTATTTCCTTGCATGCATCATTTTGGTACTTCTCCATGTCTTGTCTTGCTGCACATTGGAAATCTCTGTTGAGTTCTGCAATTGCCTCTCTTTCTCCTCTGGCTTTAACTTCTCTGCATTTCTGGGCAATTTTCAGAGTTTCTTCGGTCATCCATTTTGGTCGTTTTTGCTTTTTCACCTTTTGTAGAGATGATTTCTCACTTTCTTCCAACACAACCTTCTTGATGTCATCCCATAACTCTTCTGGAGCTCTGTCATTTGTATCCAAATCAGCAAATCGATTTTGCAAGCAATCTTTAAATTCTGGTGGTATATTCTCAAGGTCATATTTTGCTACATTCATGAGTGGCTTTTCAACTTTAGCTTGAGTTTGCATACTGATCTATACCACAGTCAGCTCCAGGTTTTGTCTTTGTTGATGTTATAGAGCTTTCTCATTGTTGACTTCCACAGATGTAGTCAATTTGATTTTTGTACAATCTATTAGGTGAAGTCCATGTGTACAGTCATCACTTGTGTTGCTGGAAGAAGGTGTTTGAGATGAATCGGTTGTTGGTCTTGCAAAATTCTATCAGTTTTTCTCCAGCTTTATTTCTGTTGCCAAGTCCATATTTTCCAACCATTTTGCCTTCTTCTTTGTTGCCAACGTTTGTGTTCCAATCCCCCATGACTATCAGGATATCCATTTGCATGTTCTGTCAATTTCAGCTTGTACTTGTTCATAGAACTCATCAGCTTCATCCTCTTCTGCAGCTGTTGTTGGGGCATATACTTGAATTATAGTTGTGTTGATGAGCATGCCTCGTAGACGAATAGAAATTAAGCATTCACTGATTGCATTGAATTTCATTACAGTTCTTGCAAGTTTTTTCTTAATTATAAATGCAACACCATTTCTTTTTTGTCTTTCATTTCCAGCATAGTAGACCATGTGATCATCTGATGCAAAGTTCCTGATGCCAGTCCATTTCAATTTGCTGACACCCAACAAATCGAGTTATACACGTTCCATCTCATTGACCACCTCCAACTTCCCTTGGTTCATGCTTTGTACGTTCCATGTCCCAATATCTAAAACATCTTTGCAGCTTCTGACTCTCATTGCGTTCCAACCACCAAAACTGTCCGATTCTGCTGCTGCCCAGATGGTGGGTTTGTCTTGGTATGGCACCTCAGCTGAGACCTGTACATCTTGGGAGATCCTGCCAGTAGTTAAGCTACTGATAGCCATCAGCATCACTGATGCATACAAGCACTCACGGCACAACATGAGCGTCAGAAGGAGATAGAGCAGCTTTTAAAACTAGATTATAAGGAAAAGACAATGTTGCCCAAAAGCGCATGGTTCAGAAGAATGTGCCTTTGAAGGATACTAGCAAAAAAGGGAAGTTAGGGCATTCTGATAGGGAGGTTCCAATAAAGATAAAAGTAGCCCAGATGCCTTTAAGTAAAGAGCAGACAGAAAAGACTCCAAATTACCCTGTCAATTGATAAACAGATTGTTAATACGAGCAAAATACAATCTCTGAAATGCCTGCATGCAAACGCTAGACGTTTAAAAAATACGATGGAAGAGTTAGAATATAGCACTAAATAAAAGGTTATGATTGGATCTCAGAGACCTGGTGGAAGGAGGGCAACCAATGGGACACCGTGATACCTGGGTACAAACTATATCGCAACGATAGAGTAGATTAAATTGGTGGAAAGGTTGCAGGAAACTAAAATACACTGTGGAATCTCTATGGATATAAATTCCATGTAAAAAGGGGAAGGCAATGGCAGTGGGAGTGTACTGCCGTCTGCCTGGCCAGAATGAATAGATGGGTGATCTCAAGTACCCTGGTATTGATTGCTTCAGTGTCACTGCAGGACATGCTAGGGAGATAAAGTTTCTAGATGAAATAAATGACTGCTTCTTGGAGTAGCTAGTTCATGAACTGACAAGAGGGGAAGCTATTTTGGACCTAGTCCTTAGTGGATTTGGTACAAGAGATAACTGTTTGGGCCACTTGGCAATAGTGATCATAGCATGATTGCATTTGATTTAATAAAAAGAGGGACAGCAAGGAAATCCACAGTACTACCTTTTAACTTTCAAAAGGGAGACTATAATAAAATGAGGAAAATAGTTAAGAAAAAACTAAAAGGAGCAGCTGAAAAGCTTAAAGATTTATATCAAGCATGGGCATTGTTTAAAAATACTTTCTCTGGGAACAAGCAGAAAGTCAGTCCTCATATATTGGTGACATCGGCTCCAACGGAGCCCATGTTGAAGCATCTCCTCAGCTTTCAAGAAAGCCTTTGGGAGATGCACCATGCATGCATGGTCCCCTTCCTGCTCAAGGGTGCCATCTTGCTTCAGTCTCCTTTTTTCCGTGGAGCCCTCTGGATGTTGTCCAGTTTCCCCCAGAAAAAGTGTGTTTCTTTATACTGTTTTCTCCGGTATGCGTACTAGTTCCTTTCCTGTCCCCAAGTCAGCTCACCTCCGTGTCACTCCTCAGGTTCTTTTCCCTGTTTTCAATTTTTCAAGATTTCCTTCGTCCAGCATTCGTGCCCTCTTGACCACAGGCCTCGGACCCCTGCCAGGCATCAGGGCTCCCTTTCTCCCAGTGATCTCCAGCAGCTTCAAGAAATGCGAGTGGTACATGAGATGATGTCCCTCACCGATCCACATGAATGTTGCCTCTGGTGCCTTGGCCCAGAACACATCGATTCGGACTGTGAACTCTGCAGGACCATGACCACAAAGGCCATCAAGAGCCGTCAGCTGCAGCAGGAAAACTTTTTACACAAGTCCAATTCTACGCTGGAATCTCCGGCGACACCATGCTCCAGTGCCACTTCCGGTACCTCGGTGCCTCGTGAAGTTCGGGCTGCCTCAGAGTCCCGTGGCCGTGGCTACTCTAAGAGGAAATCCCCAGAGGTGGAACGCAAGAAATCGAAGTCCTCGAAGACCACCTCGGAGAACGGGTCCAGGAAGAAGGGAAAAATCCAACTCCAGGCCTCGCAGTCCCTGGCATAAGTCCAAAGGTTTGGAGCAGGAGCAGCCTCACAAGCTGCCCCGGAAGGAGTCATCAGCACTCGCTGACCGGCCTCGGACACCTGAGGCCATCCCTGTCAAGGACTCCCCCTTGACGGAACCAACACAGGGCCCAAAATCCTCGGTGCCCGTGTTTAAGGCTGTGGAGCCAACTGGTATAGAGACCAGGATGGCAGCCATAGAGCACAGTATCTCTGCCCTCATGGTCCAGCAGTAGGCGTTTATGTCTAGTTCATCCAGTTCATCCACCCCGACGACGGGACCCTCGACATTGAGGGCCTCCCCAGACATCAAGCCGATCTCGAGTGCCACCAGCCTCGAAATAGTCATTGGCACTGGTTGAGGTCCTGGTCCTGTTCCTCGGGTCACTAGCCCTTGCTGGTGAGTGCATGTGGCTCGGACCGCAAGCCCTCTGGAGGTCATGGGCCCCTAGGTTCAGGCCTCGACAGCGGTGACTGCGAAACCTTGGACTCAACTTCAGTCTTCGAGTCTGATTGAGATTCCAAAGATACTCAGCACCACCGAGATCTGTCTCCCCCGGCATGCCGATGCTGTTCCCTACCAGAAGATGTTGCCTTCCTCGACTTTATGCGGGACATGGCTAGGGTGCTCGCCATCAAGACAGAGGCCAAGGATGACCCTCGCATGGAAGAACTGGAGATCCTCCAGTATGAGACCCCTCCGAAGGAGGCCCTCACAGTGCATGTCCTGCCAGTCCTTGGACGCCTCCTTCTCCGCATGTGGGAGACACTGGCATCGGTGCCCATTGTCAGCAGGAGACTTGATTCTATCTATCAAGTCCACTGAGGCCCTGGGTTCCACAAAACCCAACTTCCCCACAACTCAATGGTTGTTGAGTCCACCATGCGCAAATTCATGTTGAGTCCAGCATGCGCAAACTCAAGAGCAAAAAGACATATTCCTCGGTGCTCACAGCAGGGAGGCCCGGACCCTCGACGACCTTGGCCAGAAGGCTTTTTAGGGCTCAATGCTGATGTGCTGGATCCAGTACCTCAAAGAGCTGTCGAAAGAACTTGGTGGGTTCTCGGCAGGCCTCAATGGGGAATCCTTTCAGAGGTTCACGTCTCTGGCCTCAGCAGTCAACGAATGCTCATAGTTCCTGTCTGGAGCTGCCTACGACGGCATCGAAACTTCAGCTAGGGTGACCACCGCAGGCATCGGGGCCTGACGCCAGGCATGGCTACAATCATCTGACTGACTTTGGACAATGGGTTTAGGACAAACTTATCGATGTCCCCTGCATCGGAGAGAACCTCTTTGGGAAAACCATGGTAGACAAAGCAGCAGAGATAGAGACTGAGTTCCTAATGAGGACCAGACTCTCTAAAAAGACCTTGGTGCAGTCCCATAAGAAGGCCCTGAGTAAAAATCCCTTCTTCCCAAGGGAAAAGGGTGGTTTTGACAATGCCTCATAGTTCCAGGCTTTCTTGGCCCCACAGGAAGGCCAACAGCACAAGGGGCAGTGGCATGGCCCCTGAAAGCAAAAGACCCCCAAGTCCCAGGCACCGGCCCCGACTCAGCCTGGGGGGAGTTTTTGACTCCCTGAGCGTGTCCTCCTCTCCCCCAGGAAGTCCCCTACAGGCCACAGGGGGGCATCTGGCCCTGTTTGTCCACAAGTGGTCCACCATCACTACTGATACCTAGGTCCTATAAGTGGTCAAGGAGGACTACCTCCTCCACCTATAGCAGGTGCCACCCTCATATTTTCCAGGACAACCCATAAGACCTCTTCTTCATCAGACCCTGCTCCTCACCGAGCTCACAGGTCTCCTCGAGGACAAGGTGGTGGAGCCAGTGCAAAACAATCTCTGGGGCACTGGCTTCTACTCCAGGTATTTCCTCATCCCCAAGAGAACAGGGGGCCTCAGGCCCATCCTGGATCTGCAGGATCTGAACAGGTTTCTGGTAGGGGAGAAGTTCAAAATGCTCTCCCTTGGAACATTGATGCCATTCCTCCAGCAGAGAGATTGACTATGCTCCATAGATCTAAAGGATGCCTACACACACATCCTGATCCATCCCAACCACAGAAAATACCTCTGGTTCATGGTGGGAGGAGAGCGCTACCAATACAGGGTGCTGCCTTTCGGGCTGGCCTCATTATCAAGGGTCATTGTCAAGGGTCTTCACCAAGTACCTAGCGGTGGTCACAGCCCACCTGCGTCTCCAAGGGCCCTTTGTCTTTTCCTACATGGACGACTGGCTCATAAGAGAAGGCACAGCTGCAGAGGCACAACATGCCAGAGGGCGCATTATCAATGCCCTGAAGTATCTGGGGTTCGTCATCAACTACCCCAAGTCCCACCTCTCTTCAACTCAATGCCTGGGGTTTATAGGGGCTCAGCTAGACACCCTTCAGGCCAAAGCCTTCCTCCCTCAGGAAAGGTTAGAATGCCTCAGGCTAGCCACAGAGGTACAGTGATGCTGGTCGCTACCTGCCTGGCTTCTCCTCTGCCTGCTGGGTAAAATGGCCTCCATGGTTCACGTGACCCCATATGCCTGACTGCACATGAGGGCAGTCCAGTGGTGCCTTCACTCTCAATGGACACAGGCCATCACGGGCAGACTCCGGGACAGAATGAGAGTGACCCACCAGCTGGTGAACTCTCTCAAATGGTGACAGATTCCCCGTCACCTCCAGGCCAGGATTCCCTTCCAGGCACCCACTCCCAGGGAGGGTCCTCACTACAGATGCCTCCTTGCTGTGTTGGGGAGCATATTGCGAGGGCCTCCAGACACAAGGCAGCTGGTCCCAGATGGAATCCCAGATGCAAATCAACCTTCTGGAGCTCTGGGCGATATTTCTGGTTCTCCGAGCCTTCTGGCACCGGCTGCAGCATCAGTCGGTGCTGGTCCAGAACGACAACCAAGTCGCAGTGTTCTTTGTGAACAAGCAAGGGGGCAAGCATAGCCCTCTGCTCCTATGCGACATGCAGCAGGATGCTCCTAAGAAGGAGTCTACCTCCTGGGCCAAGACAATGCCCTGGCGGACAAGCTAAGCAGAGTCCTCCAGTCATACCCCCTAGTGGCCCATAGATCCCGAAGTGGCCTCCTGGCTGTTTCAACTCTGGGGTGTCCCCCTGGTGGACATATTCTCCAGTCTGGGCAACATGCAGTTGCCCTGCCTCTGCTCCTGCCAGCCGCACCCATCCTGGCTGGCAGTGGATGCATTCCTCAGTCAATGGACATAAGGCCTCCTTTACGCATTCCCGCCGACACCACTGGTCGCCAAGACCCTCTTCAAGGGCATCATTAATACTGATATCCCTCCAGTGGCCCAGGTAAACCTGGTTCTTGCTGCTCCTCTTCCTGTCAGTGGCGTCGCTGATTCCCCTGGGCTGAACTTCAGGACTACTCTCACAGGATCAGAGCTGTCTCCTGCACCCCACCCTAGGGTCCCTGTCACTCACAGCTTGGCTGCTGAAAGGGTAGCTCTAGCTCCCTTCAACCTTCCACAGGATGTGGAAGATGTTCTTCTGGCCTCTCGCAAGACTTCCATAAGAAAGGCTTCAAGTGGTGTCGATTCTCGGTGTGGTGCGCTGAAAGACGGGCAAACCCATTCTCCTGCTCGGTACAGGTGGTACTCTAGTACCTACTCCATCTGTCGCAGGTGGGACTAAAGTCCAACTCAGTCAGAGTACACATGAGTGCTATTGCAGCACACCACCATTCCGTTGAGAGCAAACCCCTCATGGCTCAGCCCCTTGTATCTCGGTTCTTGCAGGGTCTCATGCTGTCAAAACCCCCTGTCTGCCCACCAGCAGCAGAGTGGGATCTCAATGTGGTGCTCTCACAGCTCACTGAGCGACCATTTGAGCCCTTGGTTACCTGCCACTTGAGGTACCTCTCATGGAAGGTCATCTTCCTGGTGACACTTACATCAGCTCGCAGAGACAGCGAGCTCCAGGATCTGATGGCAAAACCCCCTACACGAGATTCTACAAGAACATGGTGGTGCGCCGCACACATCCTAGTTTCTGCCAAAGGTGGTGTCCCCATTCCACCTCAATCAGGAGGTGGTGTTCCCCACCTTCTTTCCGAGGCCTCACGTCAGCAAAGCGGAGACTGTCCTCCATACATTGGTTTGTAAAAGTGCCTTGTCCTATCTGAAACGGACTGGAGGCCACCGCAAAGCACCACAGCTTTTGATATCCTATGATCCCAGTCGAATGGGGATCCCAGTGACTAAGCAAACTCTGTCCACTTGGGTGGCAGACTGCATTACCCTCACCTATGAGCAGGCGGGGATCTCACTGGATCAGAGGGTCATGGCGCACCGCATCAGGGCCAAGGCTGCCTCTGTGGCAAATCTGCATTCCATACCTGTGACAGAAACATGCCAGGCTGCCACCTGGTCTTCTGTCCATACCTTTGCCACTCACTACTGCCTGGAGAGAGAGTCCCGACAGAACAGCGCCTTTGGCCAAGCCGTACTCCGTAACCTATTTGGGGTGTAGGCAACTCCTGCCCTCTGATCCTTCTGTGTTCAGGCTGCTGGAGTGCTGGTTCCCTGCCGGACACTTGGGTCTTGCAAGAGTCTCTCAGTGAGGACACAACTGCTGCAACTTACGGCTCACCATTTGCAGGTCACCCTGGCATTTTTTCAGGTTCTCGGTAGCCTGTAGCTGGGAAGTCCCATATGTGAAGACTGACATCCTGCTTGTTCCCGAAGAAAATGTAGTTGTTCTCCAGGGACAGCAGGAATCAGTCCTCACAACCCTCCCTCCTCCCCTTGGAGTTCTTCTTTACCGCATTTTAATTTTTGCCGGCTTAGCTATGTCATTAGACTGAGACAAGAGGGTACCCTTGGGTGGGAAGGGGACCACACATACGTGGTGCATATCCCAAAGGCTTTCTTGAAAACTGGGGAGATGCTTTCGCATGAGCTCTGTCAGCGCCGATGTCACCCATATGTGTGTTGTGATTCCTGCTGTCCCCAGAGAACACCTGTTACAGGTAAGTAACTACTCTATCTTAGAAGCCCAGACCAGATGTATTCCATGCATTAAGAAAGGTGGAAGGAAAGCCAAAAACTGCCAGCATGGTTTAAAGGTGAGGTCAGAGAGGCTATTGTAGCCAAAAAAGCATCTTTGGATGGAAAAAGGAGCCAAATGATGAAAATGGGAAACAACATAAGCCTGGCAAGTTAGATGCAAGGTAGATAAGGCAGGCAAAGAGAGAATTTGAAAACAAACTTTCTATGGAAGCAAAAACATAAAAATTTTGTCAAGTCCATTTGTTGCAAAAAAACCTGTAAGAAAGTCAGTTGGATCATTAGATGATAGAGGGGTAAAAGGGCTGCTAAGGGAACACAAGGCCATAGTGGAGAGACTAAATGAATTCTTTGTTTCGTGTTTACTGAAGAAGATGTAGGGAAGTTGTCCATGCCTGAAATGGTGTTTAAGTATGATGTATCAGAAGAATTGAAACAAATATTGACAAACCGGGAAGATATATTACAACTATTTGAAAAACTAAAGAGCAGCAAATCACCTGGACCAGATGGTATACATCCGAAGTTGATAAAAGCACTGAAACATGAGATTACAGACCTACTATTAATCTGTGAACTACCATTAAAATCATCTGTAGTATTTGGAGAATGGCCAATGTAACCCCAATTTTTAAAAAGGGTTCCAGGAGTGATCTGGAAAACTACAAACCAGTGAGCCTGACGTTAGTACCAGGCAAAATGGTAGAATCCATTATAAAGAATACAATTAGTGAACATGTAGATAGTCATGGTTTAATGGGAAAAAGCCAACATGGATTTAGTCAAGGAAGGTCTTGTCTTACTAAGCTGTTATATTTTGTTGAAAGTGTGAATAAACAGGTAGATAAAGGACAGCTGGTTGAAATAGTTTATCTGAAATTTCAGAACTCCTTTGACAAGGACCTTCACGAGGGAAAAATTTAAAAAATCATGGGATAGGAGGGCACTGTACTACTGTGGATTAGGAACTGGTTAAAAGATAAGAGAGCAGAGAATAGGGCTGAATGGCCAACCTTTTCAATGGAGAAAGGTGAATATTGGAGTATCCCAGGGATCTATGCTGGGCCTGTTTTTAACATATTTATAAATGGCCTGGAAATGGGAATAACAAAAAGGGTGATCAAATCTGCTGATAACACAAAATTATTCAAAGTTGTTAAAATACAAGAGGATTGTGAAAATTTGCAAGAGGACCTCGAAAAATTGGAGAATGGGCGTCCAAAGAGCAGATGAAATTTAATGTGAACAAGTGCAAAGTTATGCACCTAGGGAAGAACAGCCCAAACTACGGTTCCACAATGCAAGGTTCCACATTAGGAACCTCCACCCAGGAAAAGGATTTAGGCGTCATCGTGGATAATACGTTGAAACTCTCTGCTCAGTGTGCAGCGGCAGCCAAGAAAGCAAATAGAACGCTAGGAATCATAAGAAAAGGAATGGAGAATAAAACCAAGAATATTATTATGGTTCTGTATCATGCCACACTGCAACCACACCTTGAATAGTGTGTGCAATTCTGGTTGCCATATCTTAAAAAGGAAATAGCGGAATTAGAAAAGGTACAGAGGAGAGCCATCAAAATGGTAAAGGGGATGGAAGGATACTCCTTTGAGGAAAGGCTTAAAGGTTTAGGGCTCTTCAACCTGGAAAAGAGACGGCTCAGGGAAGATATGATAGAGGTCTATAAATGAATGAATGGAGTAGAACGGGTAAAGATAGATCAATATTTTTACTCCATCAAAAAGTAGAAAGACTAGGGGGCACGCAATGAAGCTACATTGTAGCTCATTTTGGACTAATAAAAGAAAATATTTTTTCACTCAATGACTAATCAAACTCTGGAATTCGTTACCAGTGGATGTTGTAAAAGCTGTTAATGTAGTGGGTTTAAAAAAAGGTTTGGACAAGTTCATGGAGGAAAAGTTCATAAAACATTATTAAAGAGGACCAGGGAAATCCACTGCTTACCCTGGGATAAGCGTTATGAAATCTGTTTACTTTTTTGCAAACCTACAGATCCTGGGCTTGATGGATCTTGGTATGACCCAGTATGGCATTTCTTATGTTCTTATGTTCACTTAATGCACATTGTTTTCAGGGTTAAGTACAAACATCTAACTCTCTTCAGTAAAAGGGCCTCTTAGGTACCTAAACTTAGGAGCTTCGCCTTTTTTGAATACTGGACCCCTAGCCAAGTTTGGTTAATAATCTACTAAAGGTAACCAGCTAAACATAGCAAGGTATTGTCTCTGCTCAGTTGGTCTTTGAAAAATGATCCCAGTATATTTTCTCATATACTTAAAATAGGAAAAAGCCTTTATTTATGATGAGCAGAATCCAAACACATACATAAGTATGATGTATCAGTAGAATTGAAACAAATATCGACGGAATCCTTGATTCCAGCAACACTGGCTGAATTAATGGGAAGCACCTGGGATTCTATTTTAGAAATAGCTATCTCCAAGGAAGAGACCGTTTCATCCAGTTGCTGCAGTGAGACTGTAGTTTCCTGGATTCCAAACTGGAATCGCTGGAAAATTCTATGAGGGTGTGTAACTTACGGTTTTTAAATTTTCCTCAATCTCCTTTGTTATCTGCGAAGATTCTTTTGGATAAATATCTTAAAGAGGTTCTAGCCATATCCAACCCTGTTGAGATTTCTCAGATTTATTATATCTCTTCATCCAAATTAAAGGTCAATTCAGCGGAAGGAGAATTGGACGAGGTAATTCCCTCTATTTCCAATCTCACTGCCTTTATAGAAGATTCCTCAGACACTATTTCTTTGCGGTCTACGCTGCTGGTCACCTTTTCTTCTGTGGTGATCAAGCAGCGTATTCTGAAAGCTTATTTTAAGGTTAAGGTGATTAAGTTTTGTGGGCAGGTTGTCAATATTTTTCCTGATGTATCTCGTGCTACCCAATTGCGGCGGAGGCAGTTTCTGTCTTTAAAGCCTCAGGTACTTGCTTTGGGTGCCACGTTTTTTCTAAGATTTCCTTGTAAGTGTGTCATCACTTATGATGGCACTTCTTTTATATTTATGGATGTTGTACATCTGGAGAAATTTTTGACAGACAGGGTGTGGAGGGGAATGAGGTACTCTGATTGTAATTTATCTCCTTTAAAGTGTGGGCCATTTATTTGGCACTGGTTACTGATGGAGAATTGTTTCCTTATTTGTTATCTAATTTCACTCCCTTGATGTGGACTATATTATGTATTGATTTCCTGTATTCCTATATTGGAACTTAATTGGTTTGTTGAGTTACCTGATTTTTCCATTTGCTTGCATTTGGGCAAAATATGTTAAAAGAAAAATTAAAAAAAAAAAGAAACAAATATCGACAAACCAGAAAGATATATTACAACTATTTGAAAACCTAAAGAGCAGAAAATCACCTGGACCAGATGGTATACATCCGAAGGTGATAAAAGCACTGAAACATGAGATTACAGACCTACTATTAATCTGTGAACTACCATTAAAATAATCTGTAGTATGTGAAGATTAGAGAATGGCCAATGTAATCCCAATTTTTAAAAAGGGTTCCAGGAGTGATATGGAAAACTACAAACCGGTGAAAATGGTAGAAGCCATTATAAAGAATAAAATTAGTGAACATGTATATAGTGTGACGCCGCGCCCCGGCCGCACAGCACCCCCTGGTGGCGGCGTAGTAGTTCCACCGGAGGGCTGGAGCCGGGGGGGGTCACTAAGATGTTGTGATCAGGGTTGGCCAGGTGCGAGGGTCGTGGGTCAGAGCCTTGTGTCAGTCTCGTTACCAACTCCTGAAGAGATTCAGACTTGCACGAAAGTGGTGGGAAAAAAAACAGGCTTTATTTTCCCCTTTAAGCACTAAGGGTTCGAAAACAAAGGATATACACTCTGGTACGTGGCAAAATCAGTCTTTACAGCAGATTTTTAAAGGTGAGAAATAAAATAAACAAACACTGTTAACTTCACAGTATTCAAATATGTAACAGCAAAAAGGCTTCCTTCGCTCAATGACTCTGGAAGGCCTCTATTTCGCTTCCAGCACAGTATGTGCATTCCATGGGACTATCACTGTCTTCATACACAGATTCCACTTGCATGGCCTCCTCTGACTGCTCTGAGGTATCAGGGCAAGTGTCCTTCATGAGACTTAGTCTTACTGTTTCCCACGGCTTAGCAGTCTGTCTAGGCCCACGATTCAGCTTAGTGGCATACCAGAAAGGCATTGCTTGCTCAAGAGGTTTAAAAACATTATCTCTATGTTTTCCTCTAACAGTCCTTTTGTTGCACAAACTATCCTTTAACTTTTGCTTCTGCTCTTGTCTTCTATATGGAGAATCTCCTTCCCAGGATTCTTCTCTTAGCCTAAGTTCAGGTATACAATGACAAAGGTTAAAAGTTTTACCTTTTGCTTTGTGTTTGATTCTCTGGGGTGAGGCTGGAGGCGTACCGTGACTGCTGCCTTCAGTATCGGTGCTCTCTGGAATATACCTCCTGCTTTCCCAGTCTTTCCTTATCTGGCCCTTAAGGCCTGTTCTCTTGTGGGCTTCTGGGCCCGGTCTGGCTTGGCTTCGGCCTTCTCGGCCTGTCCTCTCTCTCTCAGGACTGGTTCTCCTCTCCCAGCCTGTCCTTTTCCTCTCAGCTGATGAGGCTTTGGCAGCTGAGCTCCTTGCAGGCAAGTCCCTTGACTCTTGCTTGCCTCTTGACTCTTGCTTGCCTCCAGACTCTTGCTTGTCTCCAAACTCTGGCTTGCCTGCTCTTAAATGTGAGCTTTTGGAATAAGAGTCCTGCCCACTAGGGCGTGGTTCTGTGGTCTCTGTCTTAGCTCTCCTGCTCCCTCTAGGTAAGTTCTCTGGAAATTGCAGGCAATTTCTTTTTCTTTCAGAGTTTAAAACTTTTTTTCTCTCCAGCAGAGGGCCCGCTGCATCACAATAGTCATGTATGTATTTGGATTCTGCTCATCCCTTTTCAATGGTAGCTCAAGATAAGTTAAATTCATGTAGAGTACAGTACATAGACCCTGTTTGAATATCTTAAGTGTCCTAAATAATCTTGTCCTGAGTTGCCATTTCATTCACCATGGATTGAAGCACACCTTAACTGAAGGTTTACCTACTTCATTCAATTTTATTTTCAGATTTGTACCACCCAAAAAGGTTCAAATCAGGCCCTATGTATTTTAGTTGGTGCATTGTTGATAGACATTATTTATTCTTTACGTTTATTGATCATGTTTCCAAAAAGGTACTTCACTGTGTACAACTAAAGTCACATAATTTACAAAACATGATACAAAAGCGATATTAATATAATAAAAATATGCAAAATGTACAACTGCATCATCATACATACTGCTGCTTCATAGGATTTTCTTTTTTCAGCATGACACAACCATCGGTGCCCTCCAGATGGCGCTCAATGTCTCTAATGGCAAATTACCTCCCTATGCTGCTTGCCACTTTTTTGAGCTCCATCAGGAAGATGATGGGTATGTGTTCTGGAAATCTTGTGTAAATGTTAAGTATCTATTTATTGAATCGGTACACAGATATATGTGATGTTTTGGTTGCAAATATGAGTTTTACTGTTCCCTTCCTTTTTGCTACTAAATTTCTCGTTCCCTCTCATAATGACATTTTCCAAGTTGAGGCCAGCTACATGAGTATCTTATGAACAGTGGGTGGGAGAAGTTAAAAGGGAAAAATCTTAAGGGGAGACTAAGCAGATAAAAGTTACTCTTAAAAAGTGAGGGCCTCTCTACCTATGAGATTCTACTCTGTCATTCAGTTCATATCTGATTGATCTGCTAGTACAGTCAATTCTTGCACACTAGCAGATAACTGCAAAATATTTAAAATTACTATGGTTACTGATATCTCCTCCCACTGAACTATATCAGACAATTGAGCTGTATTTGGCAGCCTGCACAGGTTGCTGAGCTGGGGCTGTCACCGATAAACCCCGGTTCTCTGGCTGCAGGGGCTGGAGGTGAATGCTTCATGCAAGTCTGCATGGTACTTGTGATTGTGCACCTCAGCAGTGACCGGAGAGCTAATCACACCGGTGCCTAAGTATATCTTATATATAGATAGATAAATTTAAATTATTGTAACTCTCGCGGGCAAGGTAGGCGGTCCGAGTTCCCCTGTCTTTCCTTCTCTGAGTCACCGGTGGCTGAGACTCTTCTTGGGAACCTGA
The DNA here is from genome assembly GCA_033557465.1 of Ichthyophis bannanicus. Lineage (NCBI taxonomy): Eukaryota > Metazoa > Chordata > Amphibia > Gymnophiona > Ichthyophiidae > Ichthyophis > Ichthyophis bannanicus. Next base: position 622,116,967 of record CM066031.1, on the reverse strand, counting down.
CCCCTTCCTGCTGAGCGAGATACAGCAATAACACCACCCCTCATGATAAGTTGCCCAGATGTAACGGCAAGGGGCTGGCGCTAGAAGGAAAAATTGTCGGATTAAGCTTAAAGAAGACAAAATGACATTGGAAGGACACCGTACCTGGATGGAAAATGTTCAGCCATGTTTATTTGAAAATAAAAATAGATAAGAAGAATAAGAAATAAGAGTTTCTTATTTAAAAACAAAACAAGCTGACTTAAGATGGACAAAAATTGGGGAAAATGCAACACTTTCGACCAAAACAGAGTTGATAGAACCTATAGAAAAATACTTTTGTGTCTGCTTGCAGTGAAATATCGACACTCACAGTTATAATTCCAATGTCCCTTGACACAGTGCTCCTCCTGAGGGAGTAAATGTACACCCTAGGCTGCCTCTGCTAGGCTTACCCAGCTGTAAATCAGCACTTGACTTTAGGTTTTTTTCCCACCCTCACTTTCTCTTGCTGTTTTTTAGACTAATTGAGCTCAATTAGGTAAGTGTTCTGGCTAAAGTGTGTGTTGGTGCACATTAAATCTCACCGCTGAGTGTCTTTGACATCCACGCTGAGAAGCAGCAAAAATCACAGTCTCACAGTTTTGTGGTGTTCCCGTGTTGTAAGCAGTAGCGCCCTCAGCTTCACACAGTGCCTAACTTAACTAGCTAGGAACGTAGGAGTAGGCTAGCGGTTAGAGCAGTAACCTGTGACTAAAGAGACCAGCATTCAAATCCCATAGGCACTCCTTGTGGCCTTGGGCAAGTCACCTAAGCCTCCAATACCCCAGATACAAACTTAGATTGCAAACCTTCCGAGGACAGGGAAACACCTATTATACCCGACTGTAACTTGCCTTGAATTACTATTGGAAAAGTATAAGCTAAATACTACTAACTATAAAGTTAACCAAAACCTCCTCTAGGCCCTGGGCAAAAGTAGGCCTGCCCTGCCTGTAAACTGTGTCATAGCTAAAATAAAATCTGTCTAACTAGTTATAACACTTTTAGTTCCTCAAAAGCATAGAGCCGCACAGGATCACAAACTGTTCCAGTGGCAGTCCAGTAACAGCTGGCACTTAGGCCACAGATCCTGTGTCAGTAGGCAAGCTCCAAAGGCAGGTAACCAGCTTGGCCAAACACTAGCAGTATTTTTGCAGGGCCCAGGGCTGTTGTCTGGCCTTTTCAACTCTCCAGTGTATCGGGGTCATACCTTCCAGGAACAGATCTTCACTTGGAGGTTGGCCTGCCTGACTCATAGTAAGTCTCCTAAATTCCTGCTGTCCTAGGTTTTCTGATGCAGCCTTTCAAAACTGTCTCTGTTATCTAGAGACCCCCAGCACTCAGGGCTTACCTCCTGACTGTAAGTTCTGTTCTCTCTTCCTTGGCTCTCTCTCTCTGCAAGTTATTTTCCCCCAGCTGCAATCCTGGCTGTTTTCTCTGGCCCAAGAGGCTGGGATGTTCCATCTTTTTCTTTAGCCTAACTTCTCACAGTTTCTTATCTTTTTCTTTCAGTTTTCCAGCCACACCTTAGCCTGAAGGGAAAGGGGGAAGTGCTGTTTTTCCTCCTCTGGCACAACCCTTTCTACTTTCACATGCTTTTTTGCTTAGAGCACATGGATTCCTTTACATCTTTTGCCCTGAAGATTGCCTCCCAGCACGAGCCTGCACAAGTCCTCTATGCTTCTCTATGGGAGTCTCTCTGAGCCAGAGCCATGCATGCCTGTCAGTCATTTCTCCATGGACCAGCAGGATTGCGTCAGCCACACCTGGTGACGTCCTTCGGGCGACGCCATGCGGAAGTACTCTCCAGAGCTCAGGTTTCTGAGCATGCCCAGGTAGCCCACCTTGCCAGCCCGCCCCTAGCCCAGCCAGTCTTCTTCCTTCCGCCTTGCCAGCAAGACAGACCTTACTCTCCTCTCACCAATTCAAACATCCTAATACAACCTGAATCATCCAGCAACATGCCGAAGCCGGGATTTAAAAAATGCACATGCTGCAGCAAGAAAATGAGCAACTCGGACACTCACAACCTCTGCGTCCGCTGCTTGGGCTCCAGCCACAGCGTGGAGAACTGCCCCCACTGCAGCCACATGTCTCCGAGGGCCCACAAGTATAGAGGGCATGCCCTGAAGGATTACCTTGCCTCCTCAGGTAAATCTGCCTCCTCCACGACCGTTCCAGCTCAGGATGTGCCCGACGGGGCCCCCATCCTCAGCCAGGCTGCTACCAGCGCCCCAGCTACTCCGATGTCAGCCCCGGCCATGGCCTTGCCTCTGCCAGCCCCCCAGAGGATCGCAGACCTCCGGGCAAACCCAGCCTCCGACCTGGCAGCCAGACCCAGCCATGCAGCTCACAAAGATGGCGTCGCCCGGATGTCCTCCAGCAGGTCCTCCAGCTCCGCCCATCGCCACCTGATTGGCCAAGAAGCAGGAAGCCCGGGAGACACTGTGGCTACGCATCACTTGACGTTCCTGGCACCTCCCACCAACCGGCTCTTCTCTTCTGCGCTGACTGGCGAAATTTAAACCCCCATGGCGCTGACAATAGCACAGCACACCAGCGCCAATCACACAAGGAGCACCATGGGGTCAGCTACGGCGCCGATCGCAGACATGGCGATCGGCGCAAACATCGCAGCGACAAGCGCAAGCCCTCTATGCTTCTCTATGGGAGAATCTCTGATCCAGAGCCACACATGCCTGTCAGTCATTTCTTTGTCTTTCCTTATATGGACTGTGATATCATTCTTCCTGTCTGTCGGGGAGGGAGGGAGAGTCTCCTGCTCTGCTGATGTCTCCTCCTATAGACTGAGGGGCACAAAGCTCTTCCTATTTTCCTGCTTGGCTATCTGGAGTCTTATTTCCACCCCTCACAGGTACTTTTAAAACTTTTTCTTCATATTGATTTACATTATTGTACATTAAAGACAGAACACAAACAACATGCTCTTTTGTAGCTGTAGTTAATAGACTATGAGCAGACATCATTACATGATGATTATCCTATTGTAAGATGGTGTCTACAAAAAGAATGCATATAAAACCTGACTTTCAGCTCAATTTTATCTAGGGTATCCAGGTCAGGATATTCAATATTTGGGAAATATTTGATAGAAGATCTTTCTAAATTTGTACATGTAAGGTTTTCTGTGCCCTGCTATTATTAATCATAAATGTGACCATTTTAGTTTTTACAGGTGCCAATACACTAAACACATGTAAACTATCTTGCAATAATTTTCATGCAAAATTTCTTCTATTGAAGTAATGAGATGCAAAAAAACATGCAAAATTGCTTGTTACCTATTAGCACAATGAAAATTTACACAGGCAACAATGTGCAAAATGTACCTTAGGGAGGTGTAGTAAAGTTTATGTGATGCGGTCCACAGGTATGCATGGACTTTACAGTCTACAACAATGGTTCTCAACCCAGTCCTCTGGGACCCCCAGACCAGTCAGGTTTTCAGGATATCCATAATGAATATACATGAGATAGATCTGCATACAATGGAAGCAGTGCAGGTAGATCTATCTCATGCATATTCATTGTGGATATCCTGAAAACCTGACTAGCCTGGGGTCCCAGAGAACTGGGTTGAGAACCACTGGTCTACAGCAATGTGTGCCCCCTTCGCATCCAAGGTTGGTGTAAGGATATGAGACGCCCCAACCTCATCCCTTGCACCCCTTTCTTCCACTCCCATCCCTTCCCCTGCCCCCATTGCCGCACCTCTCCTGGACCTGCAATTGCGGCAATGGCTTCAAACAGCCCCACCGTGCTTATCCCGCTTTGTGAGGCTGTTTGGCTTCCACGCCCTCTGATGCCTGATGCTGACTTCTTTTGGTAGGGGGCGGAAGCAGCTGATTGGCTTCTGCCCCCACGCCATGCAAACAGAAAGTCAGCATCAGATGCCAGAGGGGGCAGAAATAAAAACAGCCTTGCAGTGTTCGAGGTTTAAGGTAATCACTGCAGGGCTGTTTGAAGCCATTGCCACCGCTGCAGTTACCAGAGAGGAGTGATAGTGGCAGCAATAGGCCACCCCGGTCCATTGGTACTCTAGGCAACCGCCTTGCTTGTCTAATAGTCACAGCAACCCTATTTGCATCTCATGAATGCTGGATAGTGATGTACACATAAAACATCACTTTAATACAATTTATTAGATTGGCCCGCTAATAAGCAGTTATGCAAGCAGTAGCTCCTATGCTGTGCAGTCTGGATTGACGGTGCTATGAGGTAATGAAACCAATAATTTAGAGCAAACATCCTATGACCATACATGCCAGCATTTTAGTGCTGTTAAAAGAGAGATGGAGAAAAGAGAAGTTACTTAATCACTAGAGCTGTGCAAAAACATGTAGATTAAATAAAGCATCTAGAATGTCATGGCAATTTACAAGTGCACATTTATGATTGGCATGTTCACTGCAGAAGCTCTAGACCTGTGTGTGGCTCACTATTGTTCTTTGAGGGTGGGAGAATAGGGAGGGGTGAGTGTGGCTGCGGTCTATATGTATGAGTGTATGTGGCTGGGTGGGGTAAATGAAAGTGTATGGGCATCTGTGGCTGGAGGGGGTGAGTGTGCATGTGGCTAGGTTGAAGATATGTTGTATGCATGTTGCATGTAGATGGCAGAAGATGTGATATGATGTGGGAGGTAGGGTTGTGCAGTCATTTCAGTTTCATTTCTCTGCAAATGTGACGTTTTTACACATTTAAAGTCATATATGCATGCATATAGTAACACAATGAAATTGTACCAAATGAAAAAAGGTTACAAAACAACAAATGCAAAAGGAAACAAAAACACATTTTTCGCCTGCACATCCCTAATCAGGAGTTAGATGTGTCTCAGTGTGAGTGTGTGTGCTTTGGGATATGTATATAGTATAAAGGATGTTGGGAGTACATTCTCTGTCCCTTGCACACTTCCCCCTCCATCTACTATGCCCTCCTCCTCCTGCTCCCCCTCCCATATTCCTCCCTCTCCCCTTCCCACTCTTCTTCTGCTTCTCCAACCCCTTTCCCTTCCTTCTCTCCAAGCTCCCTCAGCCCTCCATAGTCCACAACATTACCACCAGCAACTCCTCCTCTTTTCAACTGGCAGGATGCAGGTTCTCCACCAGCTCCGCTCTTGTGGTCAGTAGCAGCTAGTGGGGTCCAGGCTCCCTTCCAGCCCCACTGTTTCTTTTGCTTGGCACTTGGCTTCTTCTCTTCAGCTACCAAAGTCTGGGCTTCCCACTTCAAATGCTGCTTAGCCTTCCCCTCCCTCACTATCGCTTACTGTATATTATCTCCAGGAAGAAGCAGGAAGGAGTCTTCACATATGGGTATCGTCGGTACCGACGGAGCCTGCGCGGGAACGCTCCCCAGCGTCCAATAGGAAAGCTTTTGGGAGCATCCCACAGCACCTGCATGCTGCCTTCCCGCCTTTCCCAACCGCCTCTCTCCAGTCCTGTACCATGATGTCTAAGAGAGGTCGGCAGAACCGAGCAGCCAAGCTCAGTACCCTGTTTCCCTCTGATGCAGCTTCGGTGGCATCGACGTCTTCCAGGGCCTCCTCTTCCTCCCATGGATCTCAGGTAACCAAGCATAAATCTGGCCGGTCCTCGAAGGGCAGATCTCCCCGAGATGCCTCCGGGCTTGCCCTCGAGGATTCCGCACCGGCAAAATTACCCCGGCGGGAAGCTCCGGCTTCCAAAGCATTATCTATGGGGTCACAGGTTGACATCGATGGCTCGGCCTCGACAGATCACCTGTTGCCGTGTTCTGGGGTACTGGTGGCTCCCACTGGTACCGACATCCAGACTCTGGTGGCGTCGATGGATCAGAAGATTCTGACCATGAAGTGCACCTTAACGGCTTTCATACAGGCTGCGACGCCTCCGATACCGCAACAATCCCCGTTGCTGGTACCGGCTCCGGTACCGGCATCGCTCCCGGTACCGGTACCGATTGCATCGACATCGGCTTCGGTGTCGACTGCAATGGTACCCTGTCCTATGATGCCCATCGGTACCGAACTGGTACCGATTACTCCCGATGTCGATCCCACTCGATACGGTTATCGGGCTTTACAGGAGCATCCAGACAGGCAATAATTTGATTCCTCTGAGGACTCTGATGAGTCTGAGGGTTCTGTAGAAGCATCAATACTTCTTCCTCAGGAGTCTTCTTCACCTAAACGAAGAATGTCTCCTCCAGAAGACTTGTCTTTTCAAGACTTTGTTAGGGAAGTGGCTAGGGGCCTCTCTATCACAGTGACCCCTGAGTCAGAACCCAGAGCCAAGGAGTTGGATATTTTACAATATCCTAAAGCTCCTAAGGAGGCAGCTACTTTACCTGTTCATGAGATTCTGTATGATCTCATGTTGAGGATGTGGGAGACACCTCTCACCACTTCTCCTCATTCTCACAGGTTAGACACCATGTATCGTGTCCATCCTTGTCCGGGCTTCCACAAGACTCAGCTTCCTCACCACTCTATTGTGGTAGAGTCTGCCATAAAGAAGATAAAGAGTGCAAAAAGACACTCATCTAATCCTCCAGGGCGTGAATGCAGGACCCTGGATGCTTTTGGCCGAAGGGTTTTCCAAGCTGCTATGCTAGCTGCTAGGATCAATTCCTATAGTCTCTATATAGGAATGTTTCTAAAAGAAGTCACAGATCATCTGCAGACTTTAACCCCTTTCATTTCAGAGGATAAAAGACAGGAGTTTCTCACTTGGCTCAAACATGCCCAAGATGTCTCCAAATTTTCCAACCGTGCAGCCTTTGACTCTTTTGAGTGTGTAAGCAGAGCTTCGGCTATTGCCATAGGGGCACGCAGAATTGCTTGGCTGCAAGCTTCTGATTTGGAGATCTGGGTCCAAGATCAATTGGGAAATCTCCCTTGTACAGGTGAAAACCTTTTTGGTAAGGATTGGCAAGCAAAGGCCACTCAGATGGATGCTGAAAACTCTGCTTTGGATCGACTTTCAAAGTCTACCTCTGCTCCTGTTAAGAAAAGATTGTTTAAAAAGACATTCTTTTCCAAAAAGGGAAGATACTATCCTGCTTATGGTCAGCAGGCATCTTCTGCAGGTCGTTTTGCTGCAAAGCATCAGCAACCACCCAAACAGGCCAAGTCAAAGGCAGCTAGACCTTCCACGGCCCAGCAGCCTCAGCCTCCTCAGGGACTTTGACTTGCAACTAGAGAACTTAGCCTTTCTAGCTCTGGAAGGACCAGAGCCCCTTACCATCCCAGGAAGGTTGACTTACTTTGCTCCCAGATGGGAGCAAATCACAGCAGAGCAATGGACACTCTCCATCATAAGGGAAGGGTACAAGCTTCATTTCTTAAGCCTTCCCCCTCACACCATGGTGAAACAGTTCAATTCTCCAACATCTCTCCTCAACCTTCTAGGTCAGGAGATTGCCATCCTTCTTGCCCAAGGGGCAATAGAAGAAGTACCTCTTTTTCAACAAGGCACAGGGTTCTACTCCCCTTATTTTCTTATTCCAAAAAAGACAGGGGGCTACAGACCCATCTTAGATCTCAGAGAATTGAACAAATTTCTATTCAAGGAGAAATTCAAGATGATTTCTCTCGGTGCTCTGCTTCCATACCTTCAGAGTCAGGACTGGCTTTGTTCTCTAGATCTCAAGGATGCGTACACCCATGTCCTTATCCATCCAACTCACAGAAGGTTCCTTCAGTTCCTTTTTCAAGGAAAGCACTACCAGTACAGGGTGCTTCCTTTTGGTCTGGCATCTGCACCAAGGGTGTTCACGAAATGCATGGCAGTAGTAGCTGCATTTCTACGCACTCTAGGAATATTTGTCTTCCCATATCTGGACGACTGGCTCATTCGAGCTCCATCTCAAGCAGAGGCCAAGACTTGTCTAATCTGCACAATGCGTGTCCTTCAGTATTTGGGACTAGTAATAAACATCCCAAAATCCAGTCTCACCCTACTCAGTCCCTCGAGTTTATAGGGGCTTTGTTGGATACCACAACTGCAAGGGCCTATCTTCCTCAGGCCCGTTGCCTACGCTTGGTGCAGTTAGCCTCCCAAATACAGTTAAAGCCCCTTTTAACTGCTCGAGAAATGTTGCAACTCTTAGGCCACATGGCATCCACTGTGCATGTGGTTCCATATGCTCGCCTTCACATGAGGGCAGCTCAATGGACTTTGTCCACCCAATGGACTCAGGCATCAGGTTGCCTGTCAGACAAAATAGCAAACTCCAGTCTCCTTTTTTGGTCTCTCCAGTGGTGGAAGTCCTCTCAAAACCTGTTGCTGGGGTCCCCTTTTCAACAGTCACTTCCCCAAGCAACCCTTACAACAGATGCCTCTCCAATGGGTTGGGGAGCTCATCTGCAAGATCTCTCTACCCAGGGCATCTGGTCTCCACAAGAGACTTCACTACACATAAATCTCTTGGAACTCAGAGCAATTTTCTTAGCTCTCAGAATGTTCCACTCTCTGCTCAGCTACAGGACAGTCCTCATCCACACGGACAATCAAGTAGCCATGTTCTATGTAAACAAGCAGGGGGGACTGGCTCTCTGTCGCTTTGCAACGAAGCTTTGCGACTGTGGGCCTTCGCCAGAGAGCATCAAATTCATCTTATGGCAGTATATCTTCCAGGCGTTCAAATCTCTTGAGCAGACAGACTCAGTCGAGTTATGCTTCCACACGAATGGTCCCTCCACAGGGACCAGATAGCCAGGATTTTTCGGATTTGGAGAACCCCAGACATAGACCTGTTTGCAAGTCCGTGGAATGCCAAACTTCCCCGGTTCTGTTCCAGGATTCCATGTCAGGGAGTTCAGGCCAAGGATGCCTTCCTCCTTCACTGGGGTCAAGAGTTCCTTTATGCCTTTCCACCCATTCCCCTAATTCCCAAAACACTGTTCAAGCTTCAGAGAGACCAAGGGTCTATGATCCTCATAGCACCACATTGGCCACGCCAAGTGTGGTACCCTCTACTTCTGCATCTCTCTCAAGCTCCATCCCTGGAGTTGGGCTCTGCTCCAGATCTTCTCTCCCAGGAAGATGGAACGTTGTGGCACCCAAACCCCCAGTCTCTCCATCTCAGGGCCTGGTTACTGAAGGCCTAGACCTTCAAGTTTTCCATCTCTCTCAGCAAGTCAGAGATATTATTCATGCTTCTGGAAAGCCTTCCACTAGACGTTCCTATGCTTTCAAATGGAAAAGATTTACCATTTGGTGTTCAGAGAAGGGTCTTAACCCTCTAGCAATACCTGTGAATTCTTTACTAGAGTATCTTCTGCATCTTTCAAATGCAGGCCTAAAAACGAATTCAGTAAGAGTCCATTTGAGTGCTATTGCAGCGTCCCTCAAGCCTCTCAATGGACAGCCTGTTTCCTCTCATCCTCTTATAGCAAGATTCATGAGAGGCCTTCTTTTAACTAAACCTCCCATTAGACCACCTCCAGTGGCATGGGACTTAAATCTGGTTCTTGGCCAGCTTATGAAGCCACCCTTTGAACCTTTAGCCACCACCTCCTTGAAATTTCTTTCTTGGAAGGTTATCTTTCTCATTGCAGTCACCTCAGCACGTCACATCAGTGAGTTGCAAGCCTTGGTTGCAAGCCTTGGTTCCATCATGATAAGGTAGTCCTCAGGACCAATCCACACTTTATGCCCAAAGTGGTCTCGCCTTTTCATCTGAACCAAGAGGTATACTTACCTGTCTTTTTTGTAGGAACTCATGCATCAAGTGCAGAGAGGAATCTTCATACTTTGGATTGTAAAAGAGCTCTCGCCTTTTACTTACAAAGGACACAGCAACATAGAAAGTCTTCTCAACTCTTTGTTGCTTTTGATCCTTTCCATTTAGGACTTCCAGTTTCTAAGAGAACACTGTCCAACTGGATTGCTCAGTGTATTTCTTTCGCCTACCAGAGTAGGAATCTTTCTCTGGAAGGCCATGTCACAGCTCACAATGTGAGGGCCATGGCAGCCTCAATGGCTCATCTGAACTCTGTGTCCATCGACCAAATCTGTCGAGCGGCCACCTGGGCCTCGGTTCATACCTTCACAGCCCATTACTGTTTGGACAAGGACTCCCGCCGGGATGCCTCGTTTGGTCAGGCTGTTCTCAAACACCTGTTCCATTCCTAATCAACTCCTACCCACCTACCTTGGTTGGATGCCAGAGATCCATGGGGGGAGGTGGAGCCCATATGTGAAGACTCATTCCTGCTTGTTCCTGGAGATAGCACAGTTACTTACCTGTAACAGGTGATCTCTGGGAACAGCAGGAATAAGTCTTCACAACCCACCCACCTCCCCTAGGAGTTGTATCTCTCTATCTATCTTTCCTTCCCTCTCTCTCTCTTTGTCTCAGCTTTAAAACTCGAACTGGAGAGAAGCGGTTGGGAAAGGCGGGAAGGCAGCACGCAGGCGCTGTGGGATGCTCCCAAAAGCTTTCCTATTGGACGCTGCGGAGCGTTCCCGCGCAGGCTCCGTCGGTACCGACGATACCCATATGTGAAGACTTATTCCTGCTGTTCCCAGAGATCACCTGTTACAGGTAAGTAACTGTGCTTTTTTGTTTCCACTTGCCAGCCGTTACTATGTGACATTAGTGCCACAGATGGATGCACGCACACACAAACAAACAGAAAACCTAAAACATAAGTGCTCTCAGGTTTCATAAAATACTCTAAAAAGGCAAAAGACTGATTGTTTTTGTAACCTTTGGGGAAAAGAATTTGCAAAATATATCTATTTCTGTGGAAACTTTCACCATTAAATGAAATTAGAAGTTTTTAAAACACAGACAAAACAGGAAAATTTGCCTTTGCCTCATTTGCAAACCCTCCTTCTCATCTACTTTCTAAAATAAAACTACCGAATGGTACATAAATATTGAATTTCATCATTTTCGTCATGCCTGTACTAAAGCCTATGGCATTGTACAAAACACACACTAATTTACAAAATATTTACAAAACTATTTGCAAAAACAAGGTCAATCTTCAGATCTGTTTATGCAGTTTGTAGCACCTGCAAACCACATAAACCATGGTGATCCTGATATTCAAAGGCACTGTCTGGATAGTAGCACTGAATATCCCACAGACTGCAGTAAAGACGCGCAGTTGGTTTCCGGGTGGGCTGAGGGCAGAACTGGGGCAGTCCCAGCAGCTATCCACATAGTATTGATATTCAGTGACTATCTGGACCAGACAGCTAAGCCACATAAAGTTAGATACAAGCCCATGGCTGCCCTAACTTTATGCGGTTTTGCTATCCGGTTAGTGGCCAAATATCGCCACTAACTTTATAGCTGCTGGGACCACCCCAGCTCTGCCCTCAGACCACAAAGCATCTGGTTGACGAAACTGGATATTCAGTGCCAGATGCCCAATTGGCTCCAGTGCCGAATATTCGGTTTCAGTTAAAGTGGTGTTGGCCAGGCACTTTAAAGAGGCTGAGCACCGCTGCTCAATATCAACCCCAGCATTATTTGCTTTCTGTCCATCATACTTTATAGATCTTTGCAATGTATGAGATTAAGGAGTGCAGAAGGAATACAATGGAAATGGAAAAATACATTTTGGTCATAACAGGGAGTTTACTGCTACTATTACTTAACCTAGCACTTTAAGGTGTATGCAGCACTGTATAGATATAAAACAGACAGTCCCTGATGGTGCTAAGGTGTACAAACAGGTAGAAAAGGCAATGGCAAAAGCTAGAAGGATGCTTGGATGCATCAGGAGAGGAATGGCCAGCAGAAAAAAGTAGGTGATAGTGCCTCTGTATAAGTCTCTGGTGAGACCTCATTTGGAGTATTGTGTGCGATTCTGGAGACCGCACCTTCAAAAAGATATAAGCAGCATAGAGTCGGTGCAGAGGGTGGCTTCCAAAATGGTCAGTGGGCTTCACCATAAGGCATATGGGAGAAGACTTAAATATGTATACTTTGGAAGACAGCCGGAAGATGGGAGATATGATAGAGACGTTTAATTACCTCCATGGCATTAATGCACAGGAGGAGAGCCTCTTTCAGTTCAAAGAAAGCTCTGGAACAAAGGGTAATAGAATAAAGGTGAAAGTAGTTAGCCTCAGGAGTAATCTAAGGAAATATTTCTTTATGGAAAGAGTGGTGGATGTGTGGAATAGCCTCCCAGCATGGGACCAACACAGAAGATGTTTGAAAATAAAAAAGGGACTATAGTAGTTGGTATGGAAGGCCATATGGCCTTTTTCTGCCATCATGTTTTTATGTTTATTGATGGAGGCATGTCCAGCATCTTCCCATACAGTTAGCATAGAGAAAATACATACCGGGTCATGTTTACTAAAGTGTGCTACCCAGTAGCATGGGGTTTAGCACACAGTAAGAGCACATAAGTCTTTCAAAAGCTTTTGCTCGCTAATATATAATGTCTAACTTGCAAATGTCAGCAGCTTCCACAAAAACCATCTAGAAGGCTATTCTGAGATCTGTGAGCAGCCTGGGGTTCACCAAGTGCTTAGAGATTCTGCTTATGCACCAGTACTATGATGTGAAAGGGCAACAGAAAATTAGAGCTGCAAGCAATGAGAGCGTGCAAGGACAATATCTCAAAATCGTCAAAACTACCATCCTATCTCCAGTGGGTCATGGATAATGGGTAGGTGGTAGAAACAGTACAACATTGATTTCCTGAATTTTCCTGTTGATCAATCATGACAGGGACCATGACAAAATGTTTCTACCATTGATACATAAGAATAGAAGAACATATGATTTACCAGACTGTGTCAGACCAATGGTCTATCAAGCTCAGTATCTTGTTTCTAACAGTGGCCAATCCAGGTCACAATTATCTGGCAGGATCCCAAAAGATAGATAGATTCTATGCTACTTAACTCAGGGATAAGCAGTGAATTTCACCCAGACCACTTTAATAATGATTTATGGATTTTTCCTCAACAAACTTGTCCACTTTTTTTAAACCCAGCTACAATAACATCTTTTACCACATCCTCTGACAACAAATTCCAGATCTTAATTACGCGTTGAGTGAAGAAATATGTTCTCTGATTAGTCTTAAATGTTCAACTCTGGAGGAAAGTTGTCAACTATAGAAAAAAGATGGCACTGGTGATGGAAATTCCTTGACTTGCTCTGAGTGAGCTCCAAGTTTGCCAGCCTGCTTCTCCCTTCTGTTTTCTTCAATAATTTTCTTATGCCGCATTCTGGGTGGAAACGCAAGGTTAAACAAATGGCGGAGGCCCAAGTAGCAGCGAAGTCAGTGGGAACTGGTCCCATGGATGTGTTTGTGCGGACCGTTGCAAGAGAAGAGAAAACTCTGGGCAGTCTGCTAGGTGTGGAGGAGGCAGGAGGAGTCCCTCTACCTACGTTTGGGCTAGATGTGTCACTCAGCCCAGATTACCACATTCCCCTGGAGCAGTCTGTGGAAAAAGTCCTGCATTCAGTTGTTGTGCTGACCCCATGTGATGAAGCTAGGGTCTCCACAGTGTTGAGAATGCAGTAACCTGGATTGCCACATTTGTCTGGAACAGGAAGACAGGTGGCAGGATCATCCCTGTTGAGCTTCAATGTGGTGGGGGCTTCTGAGGAGCAGTGTTTGCTCTGCCAGCAGTTGGTTGGTGTGTTATAGCCTCCTTTGGAGTGTTGTACCCTGGAATCAGTTTTGGATCCACTTGGGATGGTGTCCAGTGTGAAGGCAGTAAGACCACTGTATTTATTTATTTGGTTTTTTTATACTGCTTTATCATTTCAATCAAAGTGGTTTACATTGTAACTTAAACTTGGTAAATGTACATTAAACAGGGACATTGATAACTTGGATTTTTCTGAGCAATGGAGAGTTAAGTGATTTGCCCAAGGCCACAAGGAGTGCTAGTGGGAATTGAGCCCTGGTCTCTTGGTGCCTAAGCCAGTGCTCTAACCACTAGGCTACTCCTCCACTCCACTGAAATTACTCTAGAAAGTTTGTGGGATGCTCCTTCTACAATGGACAGTTCTATTTCTTTACAACGTCAGACTATTTCACAGCAGTTTAGTTAGTAGGGACAGAAGTTACTTTTACACGATTTCTCTATCGCTAATGTCAGCTCCAAGTTGGTCTCTATAGGGACTTGCCTAGATCAGGTTGAACAAACTGCCCTAACATCTATTAAGGACTCTGAGCTCATCCATAAGAAATATGAACTTTTGAAGAATTCCTTCTGTTGCAGGACTCTACGAGTACTTAATTTCCCAGTGAATCCAACCATTTCAGTTTTGGAACTTTTTAAGAGGTTTCTGACTACCACCTTGAAAATCCCAGCAGAATCTTTGCCACCTATTTCAAGAGCTTTCTATTTACTTACTGCTAAAGTCAAGACTGTGGACAGATTATAGTAGTCCTCGGCTTTGTCCTGTGATAGTCTGGACTTGACTACCTATTTGGAGAGCTCTATCTCTGATTCCAGGATGATCACCACGTTATTAGTAACCCTGGCATTAGAGAAAGACAGGGATTGGATTCTTAAAATGTTTTTTCGTTCTTCTAGTAAGGTGTTCATGGACTCACAGATCAGGCTGTTTCCAGATTTCTCTAAGGTTACGCAAAAGCGAAGGAAGCAATTCTTGTTGCTTAGGCCTGGGGTTCTCCAGTTGGGTGTGTTATTTTTTCTACGCTTCCCATGCCTCTTTTATGACCCACTCCAACTGTTGTCCTTTATTTATTCCAGATTGCAGGCAGCTCAAACCTGTTTCGAAAGCCTGGTTGATAGTGGCCCCACATTAGGTTAGGGCTACTGTGGCGTTAGTGATGCTAAATTTATCTCCCTTGGGCGTATGTCTTGCCTTATCGTATTCTTGGAATACTTTCTTTTCATTTGTGACCCTTCTTTCTTCTATTATTTTTTGAAGGCTTGTGAGCTAGGTCCTTTATTATTTCCTTGTTTTATTTATTTATCCGGTACAGGGTGGTATATTTCCTGGACCTTATGCTCTTTTCTGTGCAAGTGCTTCTTGTATGGTTTAATTGAAACTTTATAACTAAAAAATAAAAAAATTAAATGTTTGACTCTGTAGATTCATTGCATGTCCTCTAGTCTTTATGGGCCAGATATTCGAAAGGCATTTACACGGATTATAGCCCAGTAAACTGTTTAAATGCCTTAAACAGGGATATTCAATGGCACCTACCCAGTTAGTGCCATTGAATATCCCCGTCTATGTCCCCTACGTGCCCCAATGCTATCCGGCTAGCATCGGGACATGTTGGAGACGGGGCGGGGCGGAACGGAGGCAGAGAGTGCCACTAAACGGGTAGTAGTGATATTGCACCGCTACCTGGTTAGCGATCCACAGCTAAAGCAGCTTTTTGCTGGCCTAATTTTACCCATGGATGCTAACCAGATAGCGTTGCAATATCGTCACTACCCGGTTGGGCTCTGCAGCAGTGTTTGCTTTGTGCCAAACCCAGAAATTCAATGCCATCACCGCAGCATTGAATACCCAGGGTTAGGGGTCAGAGGGCAGTGGTTTGCGCCATAGCGATGCATAGCTGCCCAGTTGAATTTCAGGCCCTATAATTTTTGAAGGAGTAAACAATCAATTCTTGTTTATTTATTCTGCTCTGTTTATTATTTTATAGACCTCTATCTTATCTTCCCTCAGCCGTCCCTTCTACGAGCTGAAGTGCCCTAACTTTTAAAGCATTCCATATAGGGGTATCCTTCCATCCCCTTTATCATTTTGGTTGCCATTCTCTGTATCTTTTCCAATTCTGCTATATCTTCTATAGATGCGGTGACCAGGACCGTATGCAATACTCAAGGTATGGTCGCACCATGGAGCGATAACAGAGGCATTATGATATTGTTTGTTTTATTCTCAACTTCTTTCCTTATAATTCCTAGCATTCTATTAGATTTCTTGGCTGCTACTGCACAATGAGAAGAGGATTTCAATATGTTAAAGACAATAACACCTATAATAGATCCTTTTCCTGGGTGGTGGTTGTTAAGGTAGAAACCTTACATAGAAACATGACAGCAGAAAAAGACCATATGGCCTATCTAGTCTGCTCTTCCATATCAACTACTATAGTCCCCTTTTTTCCTTGAGAGATCTTCTGTGTTTGCCCCATGCTTTCTTGAATTCAGATACTGTCCTTGTCTCTATTACCTCCACTGAGAGCCTTTTTCATGCATCTACTACTCTTTCCGTAAATAAATATTTCTACATATTAATCCTGAGTCTATCCCCTTTTACCTTCATCCTACTATATGTCCCCTTGTTACAATGGGGGTGTACTATCGACTGCCTGGCCAGAATGAACAAATGGATGAAGAAATGCTCAAAGAAATCAGAGAAGCTAACAAAAGTTACAACACAGTAATAATAATGGGTGATTTCAATTACCCCGGTATTGACTGGGTCAGTGTCACGGCAGGACATGCTAGGGAGATAAAGTTTCTAAATGAAATAAATGACTGCTTCTTGGAGCAGCTGGTTCATGAACCGAACAGAGGGGAAGCCATTTTGGACCTAGTCCTTAGTGGAACACAAGATCTAATTCAAAAGATAAGGGTGTTGGGGCCACTTAGCAATAGTGATCATAGCATGATAACGTTTGATTTAATTAATGGAGGGGGAAGGGTAAGGAAATCCACAGTACTACCTTTTAACTTTCAAAAGGGAGACTATGATAAAATGAAGAAAATAGTTAAGAAAATATTAAAAGGAGCAGTTGCAAGGGTTAAAGATTTACATCAAGCTTGGGTGTTGTTTAAAAATACTATCTTGGAGGCTCAGACCAGCTGTATTCCACGCTCTAAGAAAAGTGGAAGGAAGTCCAAAAAACTGGCAGCATGGTTTAAAGGTGAGGTCAGAGAGGCTGTTGCCAAAAAAGCATCTTTCAGGAAATGAAAAAAGGAGTCAAATGAATCAGTTCCTACAGTTTTACCAGATGCTGAATGCAAAACAGCCCGAGATAATCCAAGAAGGAGGGCAACAATATTTAGAGGAGGTGGACCTGATGAAATTAAGCACGGAGGCCCGGGAATGTTTGGAGTGGGAGATTCGTGGGGAGGAGCTCAGTCGGGTGATACAGGAGTTGCCAAGTGGGAAGGCTCTGGGTTGCTTCTTCAAGGTTTTCTTAGAGGAGATGCTGGGGATTATAGGATGGGTGTTTAATGGCATGGTTCAGGAAGGGGGGGGGGCAGCTATCCACAGAGATGCTGACGGTGGGTTTAACAGTCCTGCCTAAGGAGAGCTGTGATCCTTTTCTATGTAGCTCCTTTCGCCCCATCTCGCTTGTGAATGTGGATATTAAGATCCTTTCGAAGGTGTTGACGAACCATTTGGCTCAATGGATGCCAGGGTTGATGGAGATGGATTAGATAGGATTTTTAGTGGGGCAGCAGGCTTCTGACAATATTCAGCGAGTGCTCAATGTGGTATGGGCTGCTAGGCAGGCTCCTGGGAAGGCTATGCTGTTATCTATCAGTGCCAAAAAGGCATTTGATAGAGTGCATTGGGATTTCTTGTTTTTGGTGTTACAAAAGATGGGCTTTGGTTCCCAGTTCATGAGCTGAGTAGGTGCACTCTATCGGGATCCTAGGGTGTGAGTTAAGATCAATGGGAGGTATTCGGAGGCGTTTGGGTTGGAAAGAGGAACACGTCAGGGGTGACCCATGTGTCCTTTACTCTTTGTGTTAGTGGTGGAACTGCTGGCGCAGGCCGTCCGGGTGAATGGGGCAGTTAAAGGGGTGTAAGACAGCAGGCATGCAACACAAAATATCGCTGTTCGCTGTCGATATTTTGCTATCTGTGATGGATCCAAGAGCCACTCTTCCAGTGGTTTTAGGAGTGCTGCAGTGGTATGGGGACATTTCAGGTTTTAAGATAAACTTGGACAAGACTGAGGCCTTGAATCTCACAGTGAGTTGGGGGAGGGGGGCATTGAGAATGCAACGATTTCCCTTCAGCAACAATTTCCCTTCTGGTGGGCGAGGGAGGCTATTAAGTACTTAGGGGTCAGGATCATAGCGGCCCCAAGATATTATACCAAGTCAACTATCTGGCCTTGTGGTGGATGATGGGGAAGGATTTAGAGGGATGGATGGTGATGGAGATCTCGTGGCTGGGGTGGATGGCTTCAGTTAAGATGAATATTATCTTGATGGTGCTTTATTTCTTTCATGCCCTGCCACTAGCATTCCCTATGGGGGCTATACAGCGGAAGGTGTTCCAGTTTATCTGGAAGCAGAAACCTCCGAGGGTAGCAATGGAGGTCATGTATTGGTCGTGGGAGGCAGGAGGACTAGGGAGTGCCAGATTTTCATGCGTACTATTGGTTAGCACGACTTTGGCATTTAATGGATTGGAGGGAGGGGGGATGTGAAGAATTTTATGTTGATTGAGAGGGTGGGAGGGGCCTTTGGGTTGCTTGCCCTAGATGAGGAGGGTGGGGGGGCAGGGGGAACCTGTTTGTACGACAGGTGCTTATGATTTGGGGTAGGGTAATAATGAGTGATGGGGGAGGGGTAATATGTTTTCCCTAATGCAGTCCTTGTGGTACATGGCAGACGTCTGGCCAGGGAGGGAAGGGGGGTATATGGACAGTGGGAGCAAGCGAGTCTGAAATGGTTTTATCATTTTGTAGATGGGGGGAACCAATTGACCAATTAACCTTTTGAGAAGTTAAGAGAGGAGTTTGGGCTGAGTCCTACTAAACACTTTCAGTATGGCATATCTTATTATAATGCCTCTATATCGTTCCATGGTGAGACCGCACCTTGAATATTGTGTGCAATTCTGGTCACCGTATCTTAAAAAGGATATAGCGATATTAGAAAAGGTTCAGAGAAGAGCCACCAAAATGGTAAAGGGGATGGAAGGATACTCCTATGAAGAAAGGCTAAAAAGGTTAGGGCTCTTCAATCTGGAAGAGAGATGGCTGAGGGGAGATATGATAGAGGTCTATAAATTAATGAACGGAGTGGAACGGGTAAACGTAGATCGATTGTTTACGTCATCAGAATATAGAAAGACTAGGGAACATGCAATGAAGCTACAGGGTAAACTATTTATGTTTATGTTTATTACATTTGATATACCGCTCAGGCCAAGAAGCATTTAAGACTAATAAGAGAAAATATTTTTTCACTCAATGTGTAATCAAACTCTGGAATTTGTTACCAGAGGATGTAGTAAAGGCTGTTAGTGTAGCTGGGTTTAAAAAAGGTTTGGACAAGTTCCTGGAGGAAAGGGCCATAAACCATTATTAAAAGGGACCCAGGATATCACTGCTTGACCCAGTACAAGCATTGAGGAACCTGTGTCTTTTGGGGAGACTGCTAGGTACTTATGACCTAGATAGTCCACTGTTGGAAACAGGATACTGGGCTTGATGGACCTTGGTCTGACCCAGTATGGCATATCTTACAGTATGTTTTTATGTAGTATGGGCAGGTTACCTAATATCTGCTTAAGAAACTGAGGAGGGAAGGACTTGATAGGGACTTCTCAGAGTTAGAGGTCATTTGGTTATTTGGTATGGAAAGAAAAGTCTCGTGGGCTGACGTC
The DNA here is from genome assembly GCA_033557465.1 of Ichthyophis bannanicus. NCBI lineage: Eukaryota > Metazoa > Chordata > Amphibia > Gymnophiona > Ichthyophiidae > Ichthyophis > Ichthyophis bannanicus. Next base: position 622,097,386 of record CM066031.1, on the reverse strand, counting down.
AGCATTTTATAAGGCGGTGAGAGACTCCCACTGGGTCAAGCACCGTTATATGGTGGATTGGGAGAGTGATTTGGGGGAGGAACCTGAGGAGAAGCAGTGGAAAACAATTGTGGATCAGGTTAGGAGGGCCCCTCTATCCACTGCCATATGGGAGAACTGGTACAAGATTGTGATGTGCTGGTATTATACACCCCTTTATTTACATAAGATGTTTCCATCCATCTCCACAGAGTGCTGGCAGAGTTGTGGGGGAGAGGGATCCTTTTTCCACATTTGGTGGACCTGCCCGAAAGTAGTGATTTTTTGGAAGGCTGTCCAAAGATGGATACAGCAGGTAGTTCGGATACAGGTAGAACTTGACCACTGCATTTTCCTGCTGGGTTGGTGGTGGCAAGGGGGCCCAATGAAGTTAAGGCGGCAAATTTTAGTGTGCCTCAGTGCAGCTAAATGTGAGCTGGACTACTGATGGAAGCAACTTGAAGTGCCCCGTTGTAACATTATATAGGGAGATTGAGACAAGTGTTTCTTATGGAAAAGCTGACCGTGTTGCATAGATAGCACCTGAATAAATTTGAGGCTGAATTGTCTGAGATGGTGGAGTATTTGGGAAAAGAAGGGGAGGGGTAGAGAAGAGGAGGGCGTGAGGGTTTTTGTTGTGTCATAACAATGTTGGTGTGATGTGGTTTACTGTTTGCTGTTTGGATCATTAATAACAATTGTAAAATAAAAAAAATGGAACAGGGAGTGAATGTGGCCATTTTAAACATTAGAGCCATCATTCATTGGTTGATTCAAGTCATGTGATATTGACAATTGATCACAGGTGCATCTAATTTTACTGCAATGGGAATGTGGTTCTTCTGTTTAAACTGATTTGAATTGTTTATAAGGGCACCAGTAGTCATGTCCTAGCAATGTCACGGTTTTTATACTATTTCCTACTATTTCCTTTTTCAATTGGTCTTGTTTTGATTATTTGATTCTTTTATGTGTCAAATTTGTGCGTATGTATAGTCCAAAGCCATTTCACTGGTCACTTTTTTTTAGGAGATATTGGACATTAAGGGAATGAGCTGCAAGGGTGCCAGTAATGTTGACCACAACTGTAGATCCCTCCTCATGTTATCTACCTTGCATTATGTAGCTATAGTTTGGGCTGTTCTTCCCTAAGGGGCATGTTTACTAAAACCCACGCCAGTAACATGTTTGTGGACAGCATTTATTTTTTATTTATTTATTTTCATTTTTTTTTCTATAGCACCCCTTCTGAAGATCAAGGGCAGGTTACAATAAACGAACTAGGGAGGTACATGGAACAATGTTTAGAGTGGAACATTACACACAACTATTTACATAAGTAACTATATACAGGTTTTGTATAGGTCAAGTTTACAGATTTTACATTTGTTTTGTTTTGATCGGCGGTCATTTAGAGGGCTGTAGGTCAAATAACCTGATATCAGCAGAGTATGAGCCGTTTAATATGTGTGGTTTTAGGTTGGATATATACGGCTATTATTATCATTGTTACCATACAAGCTCATTCAATCCCAGACGTACACCCCCTCTGTATGTCCAGTTTGAACCGAACGTACAGAGGGGGTTGCGATTCTGATCCCAAGGGGTACATCTAGCTCTGCGAGACCAGAATCGCAAACAGCCCTGTACATGCAGGCTGGGACTGTGATTCAGCCTGGCCTGCACATACAGGGAAAGCCCAACTAACTCAGTCAGGGCTTTACAATGGAGCTGCGGTGCCATAGCGTCCGGTAGCCATGACACCACGGCTCCATTGTAAAGCCGCGATCCCTGCCACCGGCTCAACAAAGGCTTTCCCCGCAGCCCAACCCCCAATCCGGCCTCCTAAGGCCAGGGTTGGGCTGTGGGGAATGTCCTCGGGCCCCCCCCTACCCCATCCGTGCCCAGGCCTGCCAAAAAAAAAACGTCTAGGGAAGTTATTCCACCTCGGAGGTGGAATAACTTCCCTGCACAAGTCGCTGGCCCTGGACGTAGAGGGCGGACATTAGAATCGGCCCTGTACGTCCAGGACCGGAGACCACCCACCAACCGCCCTAACTCCACCCCCGATCCACCCATCTAACCTCCCCGTACAACCGGCGGGGAGGTTAGATGCCAGCAGGGAGGGCACGAATAGCGGGGATAGATGTCCATCCCCACTATTCGTGGGATAGAATCGGGCCCATAGTGTTCAATGAAAAGTAGCATTTTGATTTCTTTTTTAAATGTTTGGAGGTCTTTGATTGCACGTAATGTATCTGGGAGAGCATTCCATAGGATGGGGGCTACATATGAGAATGCTCTGCTGCTTGTGGTCTGTTTTGTTTTGCAGAAGGTTAGTGGGACTATAAGAGTGTTCTGTGTGCTTTCTCTTCTGGATCTTGTGTCTGTTGGAAATTAGGGTTGCTAGGAATGATGTTGCTATGTTGTTCATTAGCTTAAAAGTGGTCATTAAGGTTTTGTATTTTATTTTACTTAATACTGGTAACCAGTGGAGGTTATGTAGAATGGGTGTAATGTGATCTGTTAGGCATGCTTTGCAGATGATTCTAGCTGTCACGTTCCTTGCCATTTGAAGTAGGTTCAGACTCTTTTTGGATCTTTCCTGTAATAGGCTATTACAGTAGTCAAAGTGTGGGGTGATTAGGACTTGTACCACAGATCTAAAATTATGTGTGTCAATTAAGGGTCTAAGATGCTGTATGATCCTTAATTTGAAAAATATAGTTCTGGTTGTTTGCTTTATGTGAGATGTCATGCTGAGGGATTGGTCAAGTGTAACTCCTAAATATTTTACTTGTTTCACTGGAAGCACAGTGTCGTTAATGTTGAGTGTTTAAGGGCGGAGTACAATTTTTATTTCTTGTGGTATATAATACTTCAGTTTTCTTGAAGTTATGCCCAGGTTGTTAGTGTTTAGCCAGTTCTCTGCTTCTTTGATGCAAGCTGACAATTTGTGATGGGTGGGGTTCGTTATGTCTATGGGGAGGTATAACATGATGTCATCTGCGTAGATATGATATCCTACTTTGAATTTTCTGAAAATATTGCAGTTTGGCTGGTGGTATAAATTGAATAGGAGAGTTGAGAGGGTGAATCCTTGGGGAATTCCCTGTTCTTGAGTGAAGGAGGTAGATGTCTCTTGTCCTACTTGTACTTGTTGGGTCCAGTCAAAGATATATGATTTAAACCATTGAAAGATTGTTCCCTTTATTCCAATTTGGGCTAGTCATGTGAGTAGAATGTTGTGATTAACATTGTCAAACGCTGAGGCGATGTCTAAGAAAATTAGAATCAATGCCTGTTTTGCGTCATCCATTCCATGTATGGGATGTGTCAAATAGGCCTAGTAAGAGTGTTTCAATACCATGGAATGGGCGGAAACTATATTGTTGTTCATCTAGAGGAGTGTTTAGGTCTATGAAGTCCTGAAGTTGTGTTTGGACAACCTTCTCAATTACTTTGGATACGAAAGGTATACTAGCTATGGATCTATATGAGCTAGGGTCATCCTTGTTGAGGGTTTTGTTTTTTAGAATCAGTCGAATCGTTGAGAGTTTGAGATCTTTTGGCATGATTCCTTGGTGGAGGGATTGGTTAACTGAGTGAAGGAGGTATGGAGCTAGTTCTGTTTTAGATGCCTTGATCCAGGCCACAGGACAGGGTCCAGAGATGAGGTTGTGGTGTTAATTTTTGTGATTATGTTTAGGAGTTGTTTTTGGTCTAGTAGATGGAACGTGTGCCATGTGCTATGGTTTGTGTGAGGCTCAGGGGAGTGAGTGGAGGGCCCATGCTAACTTCAGTGGGTGTGTACGTCTATCCTCTTGCAGTAAGGTCAGACTAAAGATGCTACATCACTGTGATACTCATGGGTATATCGCGTTGGCATCCACCATCTTTTTTAAGGAGATATTGGACATTAAGGGGTTGAACTGCAAGGGTGCCAATAATGTTGACCACAACTGTAACTATAATCTGTGATGCTAACTCAGAGGAATGCAATTTTCCAAGCCATTTGCATGGGTAAAGAGAAATTTATCCATATAAACTGGCTGCCTGAAAATAGTCTTAAACATAATGAGTTATAATTGAAATTGTACACAATAAAGTACCAAAAACCACTGCAAACTGATAAGGGTAATTCTAATGTGCCCAGACTTTTTTTAGCCCTGCAGTAATACACACTACTGAATTTGGGGCCAGTTACATTGATTTCATCATACAATCTAGAAGACCTACATTTAATGAGTTAAAGTAATCCATTTTCAGAGAAGCCATTGTACAGTATATACTTCCTACTGAAAATCCTCAAATTCAAGAAATGCTTCTGATCATCTAGCTGCCACAACTTAAAAAAGGGGGGGGGCCTAGTGGTTGGGACAAGTTGCCTTGGGCCAGGGGTTCAAATCCCACTAGAGGGCAGCAACCTTGGGCCAGAGGGACTGGGGTTTCCAGTAGCCTTGTCTAGTCCTAGCTCTTTGAGGCCTTGGGCAAGCCACTTAACGCTTCATTACCTCAGGTACAAAAAACATAGATTGTGAGCCCTTCGGGGACAAGGGAAATATATACCATACCTGAATGTACACCACTTTGACCTAGCGAAAAGCAGTATATAAGCATTGCTAAATAAAAAGATCAATCAAATGATGTTAGCAAAGCATACTGTGACAAGGCAGAGGCTTTAGAGGGTAAGAAAAAGGGTTTTAAATACTCTTTGTCCTCTGAACCTGCCAGAAATACAGGGCAGGAAGGGGTTAAAACCTTAGCACACAAAGCTTCACTAGAGAGTAGAAAGGGAGCCCCACCCTAGCCCCAGGCTAACCAGGAGAGCTATCCTATCAGGGAAAGGGGTGGACTTACGCCCGATTGGACAACTCAGTCCTCATAACCAGGAAGTAGTAGATTCAAGAGGAGGAGAGGGGAGAAAGCAGAAAGACGAGGAGGAAGCAGAAAGAGGAGGAGAACGGGAAAGGAGAAGGAAGGAGGAAGGAGCCCCACAGTGGACACAGTGGGGAGAAACTGACTCAAGGGAATTGGATGCAGCCTTGGAGTCAGAGCCTTTTTCCAGAGGGCTAGGAAAGTCAGGTCCAGGCAGAGACTTGAAGTCCCAAAGAGGCAGAGCTGGAAGCAAAGAGAGCCAGGTGGGAACCAAGTACTTGGAAGATTGCCAGCCACTTTGCCCAGGAACAGCCACGTCTCGGGGGAGGCAGTTGAAAGTGCTTCCTGGAAGGAACAGCCCTCAGCCAAAGGAGAATCAGGTCAGAAACTCCTATAAACCTTTGAAGCAAAGATTAGAGTTCTTACCTAAGAGAGATAGAAGTAACTCCTCAGAGACCTTTCTTAGAACCAGATTGATAAGAGAAAAGCTGGGTAGAAGGGAAACCCCAGCTCATAAAGTACAAGTGTTTCCTTGTAATAGAGAACGTGTCAGAAGCTGCAGTTCAGAGTATAGCCCAGCTGCACGTCAGCAAGCTACTAATTGCCAGCAACGGGACACGGAGCTAGAGTCAGATTTTGAGGACCAGGCTGTATTAAAGGAACTTGTAAAGCAGTGTCAGAAGAGATATGTTCCACCCAACCAGAGAGTGATATCCGGGCGAGACAGGGAAGAGAGAAATCCTTTCTATGAACTGTTTAAGAGGGCCAATAAGCCTGAAACCCTGCAAGTGCCTAGGAGACGTAAGGATAGTAGATGGAAGCAGATACAGACTCTCCTTAAACACTTGAAGTCTGTGGATTCTTTTTATCCTTGTGTTCAAGAAACCCCAGATCTTGAGAGTGAGCCGATGCAGACAAACAATCCCTTATCCTCTAGCAGTGACTCGGAGATGGATTGTGGCATCTGTAAGAAGGAGTTCTAAGGTGCAGTTTAATTGTATCCTATGTATATAAGGGTGCTGTGGAAGTCTAATCGTTGTTAAGCACACGTGGAATAAAAACCACAACACGGAGAAGTTTCTTTTTAGAAGTTTTATTAGGAAAGCCTTACTGGTGTTTGGAAGCAATGCTGTTATCCTGGAAAGTTGGAGGAAATATAAGAAGCTGATTTTTGAGTTGCATCTGTACCCTGAGAAGTATCAGGAGGACTGTTTCATTTTGGACTTTATTTGTTACAAACACGTATCTTCTCTTTTGCTCTGTTTGGGGGAAGAAACCCTGTGCGACAATAAATATATTGTTCACCCTTAACCTAACTTTGTCTGTCATTCACTGGGCTACAACTACATAAGAATACCAGGCAAACAGCACAAACAAAGTAACTTTAACTGTGTCCCACTTTCTAACAGCCTTAATACTGGGGCTGAGTGATGAGCGGTGTCACAATACACACACTGTTAAATGAGCATCTAGTGGAGTGGAGGAGTAGCCTAGTGATTGTGGCAAGGTACTTCAGGCCGGAAGGTCGGTGGTTCAAATCTCACTAGAGAACAGCAACCTTGGGCCAGAAGGACTGGGGTTTCTAGTCCCACAGGTTCTCCTTGTGGTCTTGGGCAAGCCACTTAACCCTCCATAGCCCATGTTCCCTGTAAAATAGTTATCTCCAAGTTATAATGCCCTGTTCAATGTAATTTCAGTTTGTTCAATGTAAACCACACTGATGCAGAATAGAGCAGTATATAAGAGAATGTAAATAAAATAAATAAAAATCTAAGTTAATCCCTTAATAGCAAACTTCCTCTCAAAAAGGCATCATCATCCCATTAGGGTCTATTTGTTTAAAGGAAGTATAATTACTAGACTGCTCCTGTTTTTGGACCAGAGATTTTGGGAAAACTGATGGGGAGTAATTGTGTTTACCTCTCTGCTATTCAAAGCCATCTCTAATTGCAAAACGTTTGACTTATGGAGGGCAGTTTCTTAATCAGTTTCCCATGGAAATGCAGATTTCCAAAATTTGCACTTCCACATATAAGTACAAAGTCAACACTTATATATAGTACTCCTTACGCACATAAACCCTCTAGTAATACTGCCCTTTTTTTTGTTACAATTTTTGTAAAATGGATGTTGTGGTTGTGCATGGCTCCACATTTGCCAATTCTTTTCTAAAACACCAGGATTTTGTTTTTTGCATGTACAGACGTAAACATCCATTTTTTTACTTAGACCAAGTTATCCTTAATTTTATTAGCTGCCAGTAGTCAGAGCAAAATGAAGTCATAGTCCTGTTCTTCTGTATCTTTCCCCTCAAATGAATTGAAAATACATTTTTCAGATCACAGAATTTGTCTCAACTGAACTGGAGAGAAAGAAGAAACAAGAGAGACGTGCTACCATGTTTTCACGAAAATAAGGGGCATGTTTACTAAACATTCCTAACATGCGGGGCCGTGCTAGTGTGCCTGTGCCATATAAGGAGTGGGCGGTTCAGGCAGAAAATAGAAAAAAAACGGTAGTAAGCAACCGGACGTGTGTGCGTCGCGCTAATGTGCGGGGGTCGACATTAGCGCGTGGAAAGGCAAAGTGGCACGCTGCTGAGTATACAAAACAACAGAGCCGTGGTACAACGGTGAAGACACTGACCAATGGTGCAGGGGTCATGGGTTCAATCCCCCAGTGTGCGCAACGACAAAGGTCAGCTGAGGCAGTAATTGTAATGATTAACATTGTTTTAGGAGGCAAATTAATTTGGAACGGCATAAGGCGGCGCACAGTTATTTTTGGGCAGCAGAAGGCGGCGCACTGGTCCCCTTGGGCGGCAGAAGGCGGCGCGCTGATAGGCACAAGGCGGCGCGCTGATGCACAAGCACTGGAACAGAGCCACAGCACAATGGTTAAAACACTGACCAATGGTGCAGGGATCAGGGGTTCAACTCCTCACAATGCCCAGTGAAAAATGCCTGCTGAGGCAGTATGTATTATGTTGTGGAGTGCTGTAGGAGGCTGTATAATTTTATTTTGTTATCACTACTAGCAAACGCACTCTCCCAGCATGTTAACATACGGCGGCCCATAAGGCACATGTTACAGTGCACTGTTCGCCAAGGCACCCTTGAATGACCCCTATAGGGCAGCATGTATGTTGCAACACAGGATAATGTATAGTGCACCCTATAGGGATGGCAACCATAAGGTGGCCTACAGGGCGCCCTATGAAGCACCCTCAGAGGCACCTAATGGGTATAGTAAGCTGAGGGTGGTCTTGCCGGCATAGACATATGTACAGTAAATAAAAATAAAGCTGTGGACAGCCCTACCAAAGGGCCCCACTGTGGGTTTGAACCCATGATCTCTGGCTGCACAGGCAGTGATGTAACCATTGCGCTACAGCTCCATAGCTGTAAGCAGGCCCCTGGCTGGCTGCAGATAGCCTACACGTCACCTCACAGACAGTCTGCTGGTGTCAACAGGATAGGGTTAGGCCACCCGTACCCATGATGCACTGCACATGCAAATTAGCTGTCCGCAGATGGACACAAGATGGGGAATGCACCCCCACAGCACCTCGGCCCTGTTGGGGGAAGTGACCGGGTGCACCCACACAGCACCTTGGCCTAGTAGGGGGCACTGACTGGGTGTTTTACTGGCACAGAGTAGCCACACACCGTTACATCGTGCGGGTACTGTGCTCACCCTGAGTGTGCAATGAGGTGGCCAGGACCAGGTCAACAACACCTGCCATGGCTGCTGGAGGCCAAGCGGGCGTTCCAAAGCAGTGTTAATGTGTAAGATAGCTAGTTTCTGCACAAACACCATGGATATCCCTGTCTGCCGCCATCAGGCACCACCACCCCCCCCAGTGGCAAACATGGTCCCCATCAAGGGATCCACACTCTACCTCCCTGCAAAGGTGGCAGTAGAGGGCAACATCAACCCCAGTCCTGCTGAGGACCACCACCACCCCCCCCCAAGGCAGGCAGCTCCATACACAGCCATAACACAATAGCAGACAGACATAAGCCCAGGGTATGGTAAGCTGCACTCCACCACCAGATATTCCCCTGCAGCAAGCCAACAGCCGCTGCACCCTGCAAGCCATTATAGCAAGACATTTACCAGCTACAAACAGTCTGCTGGTTAGTCCATAGTGCATGTTCCCAATGGAGATGCATGCACCCAGAACTGGGCTGTCTGCATGCACAGCAAGCAGATAGATCAGTGACTGGGCCCCAAAGAGAAACCCATATCTATCACATGAGAGAACTACTATACAGCACTATGGGGGGGCCTAGCCATGCTGTCATCACTGCACAGTCAGGGTGAGCGTGATCCCCCAGAAGGACATGCTTTGGCCACCCTGTCTGTGTAGGTGGTGGCCGGACACTACAATATCCCAGCCAATGTCCCTGCCAGGGCCCTATGCCCAGTGCAGATGCATCCTGGCCACGCCACCCTGCCCTGGCTATACCCATGGTACCTTGCACCTCATTATGCACATTGACTGGCCAATACTGGCAACAGTGCTGGCAGTGCGGGCTGTTGAAGGGGCTTGCAGCCAACACCCACTGTATAGACAGACACACACTTCCACACCTCTGCCATCATGGTGCTACGATTGAGGGGGTAAGTAGCCTTGCCCACCAAACCGGTCCTGAGCACGGCAAGGCATGGATATGGTACGCATTACAGCTGGTGGTCACTCCCCAGGGTGGTAAGCACCGTCAGAGGCCAGGCCTGGAGCATGCCCCGCAAACACCTAACAGATTGTTTGGATGGGGTCAACTAGCAGTATGTACGTAACGTATGGATAACTGCCTGCCTGTGCTCCTAGCAAACGTCTCCGAGCTGTGTACCGTATACCTCAGGTGTAGGGTGACATTGGTAAGTTATGCAAGTGCTCGTTTTGGGTGCTGCATGCACGGTCCAATGTTCTGCCTTTCCAGGAGACATTGGCCAATGGGGCCTGTGGGTGTGGGTGTGTCTGCCCTTGATGGCTGCTGCTTTACGGCACAGATTCCCAACTCCAGTCCAGGTTTGCATCACACTGTTCGGGTTTTCCTGCTATCCCTCATGAATATGCATGGGCTACATCTACATGCCATGGGGGTGGTGCATAGATATACAGCACAGGCATTTGTATGAGTGTCAGCATGGAACTTGACTGGTGTGTGGCCCACCAGGACTGCATTTGGGTGATTCTGCTCTAGGTACTGCCCCTGTTCATGGTGTCTGTGCTCAGTGGGGTAAAAGATAGATGTCTTGCCATTGCATATGTCCCCGCCATGAAAGGTGTGTCCTTACTATCACTGTTTAGTTGTGGGAAAAATATGTGGGCAGGATTGGCAGTAGCCCCAGCTGGGCTTTGAACCTGTGACCTTCTGTTCTTGTATGCACTGTCTGTGTGCACTGCACCACTGTGTAGCCACAGATTGGTTGGATTCCCTGGACTGTCCATGACTGTGGATCCGGCAGGACCTGTCTGTTGCAGTGGACTGTGCCAGCCTGCACATGGCTAGGCCTCTGTCTTCTGTGGTTAGCAGCCACTGCCCCCTGCACCACATGTACTTGTCCGCCAACATGCTGGCATGAACTTCTCTCAGAAAAAGCAGTTGACCTGATTGCAATGTGGCAGTATGGGACTGCATTTGGGGGACTTGGCTGTAGGTAATGCCCATTGTTGTGGTGTGTGTGCGGTGTTGGGTAAAATATGGGTGTTTTCCCCATGCATACAGGGGTGTCTGCGCTATCTTTATTTAGTGGTGGGTAAAATATAGGGACTGGGCTGGCAGGTGCCCCAGCTGGGTTTTGAACCTCTGCCCTCTGGTCCTAGAGGTAATGACTCTGTCCGCTGTACCACACTTTGGCCACAGAGACAGTGCAGCCCCTGGAGGCAGTAAGCCTGGCAGGATGGAGTCACAAACCCTGCTCTACGCAATTCTACTGTGGGCATATGCACCCTGTCTGGTGACAAACGTGCACATAAACCCCGGAAATTACCACAGGAAATGTGGGACAAAATATCACCACGCTGGGCAACAGTGATATTAATGGGCAACCATAGCAAACACTCCCAGGAAAGCTCCAAAACGTGGAAATGTTTTTTGGAAGAGTCTCCTCTCAGTAGACCCTTCCAAAATTCATTTCTTTTTTCTGGAGCTTTGCTGGGTGTGATTTCTGTATTTGCCCATCACTATAACTGTTCCCCAGCTGAATTACTATTTTTAATAGTTCTGTTGTGGTCATTTTCTATTTTTATTTTCACTTTTGTGCTGTGCACATGTATCACACTGCTCACGTTTTGCTGGTTTCCCCGGTTTTCCTGTACATTGCTGACGGAAATGGTTTCTCTTCCCTTTAAATGCTTTCTACCGCGAGTGTTTCACTCGCGGTAGTTTTTACATGCATATTCGGGCCCGATACTGTGCGGGGAGCCTCTCCCCTCCCACTCTCCACCCATTGACCCCGTCCCTCCGCCCCTCCGGAGCCTTCCTCCGCCCTCCTTTCGCCGTTCCACGCCTCTATCGGACATTTGCGGGCCCGCACTTGTACGGGGCCCGTTAGTGAGCCGCGTACCTGTGCGGGGGTGACACGCACGTGTGCGGGGCGTTTAAACGCGTTTCTGTGCGTTTCAGTGCCGCGTTGCCGTGCGCTATTTTGCGGCGCGCTATTTTGCGGATTTTAGTAAACATGCCCCTAAGACCTATCCTGAAAATAAGACCTAGCACGTTTTTCTGTGATTACCATAATATAAGCCCTACCCTGAAACTAAGACCTAGTGCAGATCATGTCTGACAGATTCGATACCTGGGGGGGGTCACCGGGGAGGAGCTTTCCTCCTGCTCCACTCCCCGACACCGATCGGGTGCCGGTGCTGTGCTGCGGGCCACTTCCTTCGCGCCAAGGGCGCTCTCTTTTAAGTAGTTGGTGCTGTTGTGGCCTGATTGGCTTCGGTGGGGGGACCGGGAAGGAGCTTTCCACCTACTCCACTCCCTGATGCTGATCAGTTGCCTGTGCTGTGCTGCGGGCCACTTCCATCATCTGTGCAGGCAGGAGCTGCAGCGCCACTCATTCTGTGCTGTCACGCTGCCCGCATCCACCGCTTCCCTGTGCGCACCACCCGCAGCAACAGCATACTACGGTAACACTTCACTGATTGGCTGCCTGTCATGAGGTGGCAGCCAATCAGCTTCAAGTGCTACTGGTATCAGTACTGTCACTTCAATACTTACCCTACGGTCCTTTAATGGTAGATTGCTGTACTTAAAAAAAGTTGGATTGTTGTACATGAATAAATGAGGATTGTTGTTCACGAATAAATGTGGATTGTTGCATATGAAAAAAAAAGGCATCCCCTGAAAATAAGCCCTAGTGCATCTTTTGGAGCAAAAATAAATATAAGACCCGGTCTTATTTTCGGGGAAACACGGTAGGTGAAAAAAATACATTCTAATGTGTTCCAACTCCTTTGAGAAATTGACATGAAAACTGTAGTAAAGATACAGCCGGAAGTGCATTTCCTGTTTCTCCTTCCTTCAACAGCAATGTCAGCTATTAATCCATCAAAACTTGGTTCAGTCTAACCTTTTCCCTGCTTGTTGTGATATCTGTCAGGCAATACAGCATAGAAATGTTCTACCGGAATGATTCCCAGAAGGACCCCTATCCACTCACTCTACCAGGTTGTGCCTCTCCCTGTCTTCTGCAGAAGTTTACAGAACTAATTTCCCCAATTATAGTCCAAGACTGGGCAAAAGAATGTGGAATTACAAATAAAAAAGAAGGTAATGTAATATGCAGTTTTTATAAATGTTATGCATAACTTATGGGGGTCATTCTGAGGCACAAATAGCGGGGATGTACACTCTGCCTGCGCGTACATCCCCGCTATTCATCTCCCTTGCCCTCCCCATGCAAGGCTCCCTGTACAAACAGCGGGGTTATACGGGGAGCCTTAGACGAGGGTAGGAGGTGGGAGGCAGAGCTAGGGCGGTGCATGAAAGGGCCATCATCACAGACATATAGGGCCTATTCTAAGGTCAGCCTATACGTCCTGGGTTGGCCTTCTAGACAGGGGACTTATTCCACCTCAGAGATGGAATAGGTCCCCCTGGACGTTGCGGAACAGCGGAGGCTGGCAGCAGCAGGAAGGTGAGAGGTGCAGTGGGTTCCCCACAGCCCGATCCTGGCCATGGTATGCTGGATCAAGGGTCAGGCTGTGGAGAAAGGAGAGCTCTGTCCTGCAGCCAGCAGGAGCCGCGATACCATGGCGACGGGACACCATGGTATCGCTGCTCCATTCAAGAGCCTAAGTTAGCTAGGGATCTATAGGGCATACGGCCCTTCAGAAGCGATAGACCTGGTTCTGATCCGGGATCAGAATCGGGTCTACCACTGTATGCCCCGATTTTGAGGGGCTGTACAGGGGCTGGACATCCAGAAGGGAATTGGCCTCCACATGTTCCAGGCATATAATTGGAATAGCTATGCAGTTTGCAAGTGACATAAATGAATGGCAACATATCTTTCAGTACCAATATATGTATACCTAGGGCTTCTATTCTTAAGTGTCTACAAATTGTAAATTTAGCTGGTTATTTTCCAGTTAATTGGGGGGGGGGGGATCTGTGAGGAAAGAAAAAAATAGGTGTTTATCACAATTCTGACACCACAAATACTATTGCTTGGTATCATTTCCAGAGAATTCAAATATGTAGTTTTCTGTCACTTAGGATTCATTTGTGCAGAAAGAACACAAAAACTGAGTGAAGGATGCAAGACAAGCCAGGGGAGGTGAGAGGAATGGAGAAGTGGTGTTCTTCAGTGTTTATCCAGTAAACACCTATTTGAATGTTTTTGCATCAGAAGTGGTTTTTCCGTGTTTAATTGGTTAAAACCTAAAATCAGAAGCCCTAAGCATATATTAAGGATGAATTTTAGAAGCCTTAGGCATTGTTTATATTTCTAAAAAGTGGATTTATACATGCATTTGGGAAAATAAATATAAGCAGCAAGTTTAAAAAAGGCAATATTGATACGTATAAGTGGCAGCACAGAAATTTCAAGGGGTTATACTCAAGGCGGTACTTCAAAGCATATGTCTACTCTATATTTTAGAATGGCAGAACGCATATACAGCAGCACCTTTACCCACTGGCATTAACACCTGCTTTGAGTCATGCATAACTTCAGCTAATTTCTCGTTTGCACCTGAGGTGTGGAGGAGTGGGTGAGGAGAGAATAGTGCTTACCTCTCTGACATTCACAACCATATCCCTGAAGAGAGCACTAACGTTTTGGAGGACAGCTCCTTCATTAGCTGCTCTTGTACATGTAGACTTACAAAATCCATCACACATACCATATGCACATATAACTTGTGGAATCAAGTCTTCTCCAGGAACAAGCAGGGAGTCAGTCCTCACATATGGGTGATGTCGGCACCGACGGAGACCGTGCAAAGCATTTCCCCAGCTTTCAAAGAAAGCCTTTGGGAATGCCACCATGGATGCATGGTCCCCTTCCCGCTCAAAGGTGCCATCTTGATCAGTCTCCCTTTTTCCACAGAGCCCTTCGGACACATGTCGCTGTGCCTTGGAAAAAGTTTCATAATTGTCTCTCTAATTCCGGTTTCCCGGGACTTTGCTGTTTTTTCATTTTTTCTTTTTCTTCATCTCTAGTGCGTTTCGCGCCCTTTTCAACCACTGGCCGAGCCAAAGGTCTTCGATCTTGCGGGGATTCTTTTTGCCTCCATGGCCTCCGGTTTCAAAAAGTGTGACAGATGCTCCAAAAATATGTTGCTCGGGGACACCCATGACTGTTGTCTCAGGTGCCTAGGAGCTGACCATAACCTGGAGCTCTGCTCCCTTTGCAAAAAGATGTCCTCCAAGGCCATCCAGAGCCATAAGCAGAAACTGGACAATATTTTCTGCAAGATGGCCCCAGTGTCTCTGGTAGCTTCCCGCTCCACTGACCTTCAGCCTCTGGGGTCCCCCTCGGCCGCTCTGTGGCCCTGGCGTTACTCTGAGCAAGGGTCCCCCGAAAGGGAGCAGAAGAAGAAGGCCTCAAGGACCCTGTCAGAGGCTCTGGCAAGTGTGAGCGTTCTCGTGCTCGGTCCCTCAGCCCCCCTCGGCAATCTCAAGAGTCGGAGAAGGAGAGACCACAAAAGATACCCTGTACAGATACGGAGGCCTCCGGCGATGGTGCCCGGTCTCCCGAGGGTCATCCCAGCGAGGACCCCCTCTCCTCCTTGACTCCCAACCCTGTCATCCCGGCATCGGTGTCACAAGGCCCCACTCCCGAATGGGAGGCCCGAATGCTGGCACTGGAGCACAGCGTTTCTGCCTTCCTTGCTGCCCAGAAGGTGCTGATGCCAGACCCCACTGGCACGCGCCCTGAGACCTCCAGCGCGATGCCTGTGATGGCTCCCTAGACTGCTGTGACAACCCCCGAGAGCCAGGGGCCTCATGAGGAATCCCGGCAGAGGTCTCGATCTCCATCCCATTCCTTGGGTGCGAGATCTTCTCAAGCCAGCGCCTCCGGCTCCAGGCGGGCTTCCACCTCAAGAGCCCAGCGCGCAGCACATACTCTGCTCGACCAACCCAGCTCTGAGTCCTCCTCAGAGATTTCGGGCTGGGAATCCGACAGGAACACTTCCCCCGAATCCCGGGTTCATCGGGACCTTCCCTCAGATCCTTCTCCGCTGGTTCAGAAGCGGCGGTCTCCCCCCGAAGACACCTCCTTTCTGGAATTTGTGCAGGACATGGCCCAAGCCCTAGCGCTCTCCACGCAATCTGAGGAGGAGCCTCATGCGGAGGAAATCGATATTTTACAATACAAGGCCCCACTGAGGGAATCCCTCACAGTCCCAGTTCTGCCCATCCTGGCCCGGCTGCTCCTTCGCATGTGGGAGACACTTGCATCTATCCCCATTGTCAGCAAGCACCTGGACACCATGTACAGGGTCCAGGGAGGACCCGGCTTCAGGAAGGCCCAGCTTTCTCATATCAAGATGGTGGTGGAGTCTGCCATGCGGAAGCAGAAGAACCCAAAAACTCACTCCTCAGTCCCGCCAGGTAGGGAATCTCACGCCCTTGATGCCCTCAGGCGTAAGGCCTACCAAGGATCCATGCTGGGATGCCGCATCCAGGCTTACCAGCTATATATAGGCATGTTCCTTCGTGATCTGGCAAAGGAACTCAGAGATTTCCAGGTGAGTCTTGACGGCAGTTACCTCCGCCATTTCCAGTCCCTCCTGAAGTCAGTGGGGTACTGTTAGAAATACTTTCCCCATGCTACATACGACAGCTTCAAGTCCTCCACTTGGGTAGTGGCTGTTGGCGGCAGGCCTGGCTCCAGTCCTCGTACCTCAAACAGTGGGTCCAGGAAAAACTGCTCGATGTACCATGCCTGGGCAAGAAGTTGTTTGGCAAACCAATGGAGGGCAAGGCAGCGGAGATTGAGACGGAGTACATCACTCGCACCTGTCTCTCCCGAAAGACTTCCTCTCTTCCGCGGAAGAAACAACAGGGCAAAAATCCTTTCTTCCAGAGGAAGGGTCATCCCTACTGGGGCTACCCACCTTACTCTCCTGTGCCAGCTCCATCCCATGGTGGACAGAGCAAGAGCAGCCCAGCATATGCCTAAGGGACCCAAGAGCCAGACCCCGGCACCGGCCCAGTCGGCCCCAGGGTTTTTACACCTGATGCATAGCCGCTCACCCTCTGTCGCTGTATCTTAAAAAGGATATAGCAGAATTAGAAATGATATAGAGAAGAGCCACCAAAATGATAAAGGGTATGGAAGGATATCCTGTGAGGAAATGCTTAAAAGGTTAGGGCTCTTCAACTTGGAAAAAAGACGGCTGAGGGGAGATATGATAGAGGTCTATACATTAATGAATGGAGTGGAACGGGTTAACATAGATGGGTTGTTTATGCCATCAAAAAGTAGAAAGACTAGGGGATATGCAATGAAACTGCAGTGTAACTCATTTAAAACCAATAAAAGAAAATATTTTTTTACTCAGTGCGTAATCAAACTCTGGAATTTGTTACCAGAGGATGTAGTAAAAGCTGTTAGTGTCGCTGGGTTTAAAAAAGGTTTGACAAGTTCCTGGAGGAAAGGTCCATAAACCATTATTAAAGGGGACCCAGGAAATACACTGCTTACCCCAGGGTGAGCATTGGGGAACCTGTGTGCCTTTATGGGAACCTGCCAGGTACTTGTGACCTGAATTGGCCACTGTTAGAAACAGGACACTAGGCTTGATGGACCTTGGTCTGACCCAGTATAGCATTTCTTATGTTCTTATCTTCTCTCTTAAGTCCCCCAGGCTTCACCCAGTTTCTCTCTCACTTTTTCTTTCTCTCATAACCTCCTCACCCCAGACTTTATCCAGTATCTATCTCACTCATTGATTCTTGTGCCTAGCTACAGCTGCTGAGAATACAGTATTTCAGACTTCCCCACTGCTGTCAGCTCTCTGCCTGCTTGAGCCGTGCAGTGGAGAAACTTTGGACTGATCTTGTGGTTTCAGATGGAAGCCATGAGATCAGCCCAAACCTCCTCCACTATACAGCTCAAACAGGCAGAGGGCCAATTGCATTAGGGAAGTCTGACATGCAGCCAAAAAATATTTGGGGGCAAGAAATCCTGGATACCAGGGTGCAATTTCTTGGCACCATGGCGATCTGGCGCAAGGGATATGTCAAGCCCTGACTTAGGACAGATGAAAGGCTGTCCTATCCAGATAGTAGCTGGATAATGGCGGCACTTATCTGGATAATGGCCACATAATCCAGATATTCAGCGGCATCCACTATCAGTGTCGCTGAATATTCAGATTATTTTTAAGCAGCAGCTGACATTTAAAAAAAAACACTGATTGCCAGGGGCTAATTATTGCCCAATAGTGGCTACTTTGATGTGATTTGCATCTAGATGTTCTGAGGTGCAAAGAATGGATGGAAGGAGGGTGGGATCGGCATTTATGCATTTATGTCTTTTTTAAAATAACACATATATGTCGATTCCTACTAGAACATACACAAACAAAATTACACCTGCTTCAGAGGGAGGTATCCTGAAAGCCTGACTGGCTGGGTGTACCCCACTGTTCTAACTAAAGCACAAACTTTCCTTTTTCAAGTGTATACAAACTGAATTTTAATTTGCATGTTTATTCTCCTAGGAGTATACACAGGACTGGCTGTCACAGTAGGCTTTCTGAGCCTCGTTGTCATCATCATGCTGTTTTTCTTGTACTACTTTGTGATCCGAAAACGGAGAAGTTACGAAAATATTTAAGGACAAACATGCAAAAAGCAAGCTGCACATATTTTGGAGCAACTATGTATTCACTGTCGCACTTAGGTTATCTTTGAAGAAATGTTTATGCAACCACATGGAAAAGACAGGGGTAGAACCATTATCCACAGAAACAGACCCTATCAAGGTAGGCATTGAATACCAGCACAACAGAGAATTAAAACACTGGCAGGCACGACCAGAGAATCCAGGAGTCCACAAAAATTACATCTTGATTAAAAATCAGAATATAGGAAGAGCTGGTGGTCCACCTGCAGTGCTGTGCATTCCCATATGAAAGACATCCTGCTGTGTTCAACATTATTGGCACTCTTGCATTTTAGGTATGTTGTGTACAATATTTTGAGAATTAATTGGAAATATTCTAACTGTATGTCATCATAATATTTTAATAGTATGTTTAAAGGTATACAACAAAAAAAGATGTCTGTGCAATGCAGACATAGTAATTTCTGAGAAAAAAAAACAAAATATGACCTTGACAGGATTAATTTTCACCTTCACTAATATTTGGTTGCACAATCCTTGGCAGTGATGACAGCCTCCAAATACTTCTTGTAGCCATCTATAAGTTTCATACATCTGTCTGCTGGAAGTTTCTCCCACTCTTCATCTGCGATTTGTTCCAGCTCATAAATGTTTCCAGGATTCCTTTTACCACTGGCAAATTTCAGCTCCTTCCAAAGGTTCACGATTGGATTGAGATCAGGACTCATTGTTGGCCACTTTAAAACAGTCCATTTCTTTCTTTTTAACCATTCTTTTGTACTTTTGGATGTATGTTTTGGGTCATTGTCATGCTGGAGGACCCATGACCTTCAATGCATACCTAGCTTCTGACACTAGGTAGCACATTTCACTCCAAAAGACCTTGGTAGTCCTCTGACTTCTTGATTCCTTTAATACGTTCCAAGTCTCCAGTTCCTGAGGCAGCAAAACAGCCCCACAACATCATGGAAACTCCACCATATTTAACTGTAGGAAGGGTGTTTCTTTCCTTATAAACTTAATTTCTTTGCCTGTAAATGTATCACTGGCTTACTTTGCTAAAGAGCTCAAGTTTGGTTTCATCTATCCACAGAACATTTTCCCAGGATTGTGGTTTTTCAAGGTGGGTTTGGGCAAAGATCAGGCTTGATCACAGTTATGTCTAATTTTACTGCACTGGGAATGTGGTTCTGTTCAAACTGATTTGAATTGTTTATAAGGGTGCCAATAATTATGTCCTGGCAGTGTCCCAGTTTTTATACTATTTCTTACTATTTCCTTTCTTAATTGGTCTTGTCTGATTCTTTTATGTGTCAAATATGTGTGCATATTGTGGTAAGGAGAGGGTAGCCCAGCCGGGGGAAACAAAGGAAAAAGGGACTTTTTCCCCTTTGCGGGGGATGGGCGCACCTGAACACACATACCAAAGTAAAGGCAGTGAAAGAAACCACGGTTGTAGAGCTAGGCTAAAGCCCCACCCAGACTCCATGGCAACCATAGGTAAGGATAGGAGATACATGGGGGTGGAGTCAGAAGGGGAGGTACCCTGCCCAACATTTAAGTTTGAGCAAAGGGAGAAGAGTGGCAGTAAGGGCAGCAAGGGCAAGAACAAGGGCAGCCAGAGCTGCAGCCAAAAGAGCAGCAGACAACGCTCCAAGGAGAAGACCAAACACAGTGGCAAGAGGGAGAGAGACAGAAGGCTGGCGGTGGAGAAGCTAAGGCAGGAGGGCTCAGACTCCTCTGAAGAAAGGCGTGTCTTCAGGCAGAGGAAACCCAGGGAAGCTGAGAGGAAATCCTGCAGTGATTCCCTGAGTAGCTCTGAGGCAGAGATAGCTACAGCCAACAGAAGCCCCAGCTGTGAAACTCCCACAGTAAAGCTCCAAGGTAGGAGAAAGAAAACAGAGAAAGCTAATGCTTATGACTCTTGCTCAGATTCTGAGGAGAGGATTATACCTGGAAAAACCCAGAACAGAAAGAAGGGTTTTATAAAGAAAGCTGAACAAGAAATGCCTGCTAGTGTTCTTCCAAAGGAAGGGAGGGCAGTGCAATGGGATAGGCTGTTTAAGCTTTTAAAGGACATAAACCTAAAAGTACCTGAACGTTTCCAAGTTTCCCCAGCAGGCAGCTCAGAAGAAAGCATGGAGGTGGATTGTAGGGAGGATGACCAGGAGTCCACCTGTTCTGAGATGGAGTGTGCTGTATGCGTTGCTGCTAATTGAAGGAAGCAAAGTAGTAGGAAGAATTCAGGAAGCTGTTACCAGTTTGTCATAGTTGGAAGCTTGAAAGAAAGGAGAGAAGGAATCTTATGTTGAAGTACTAAGGTTCTCTGCTAAAGGAAGTGGATAGTGCAATCAAGTCTGTGCTACTCAGCTGAGGACTGTTTTAATTGCAAGCAGCTAAAAGGGAGCTGGCAGCATTACTGATCACGGTTGTATGCTTTAGCTACAAGTACCATTGTTAATTCTGAAGTAAGAAATCTCTTAAAGGAAAAGGGAAAGAAGCTGTTGTAAATAACTCCACTGAAACACCATGTTTGCAATTACTTTATTTTGGAGAAAATTATCCTTGTTTCTTTTGCTGAGTGTGAAAGCTTCTTTAAAGACTGTTACCAAGCTTACCTAGAGGAACCCAATAAAATTCCTGTGTGCTTTAACATCCACTTGGTCTACTTTAAATACACAACTACACCTTTGAGATAAAGGGATACAAGATGGATGCCCATCCCTACTAGGCGACTACCTAGTGGGGGTGCGCGCGCCACAATATATAGTCCAAAGCCATTTCACTGGCCACATTTTTTTTAGGAGATATTGAACATTAAGGGGTTGAACGGCAAAGGTGCCAATAATGACCACAATTGTAGGTTTGATTCTTGGGCCTTTCATTTTTTGGGCTGCCTGGAGCCTGTAATGCTGTGACTTTAAGGTTCACAGAACCCCAGCCATCACACAATGGTGGCACCTGCTGCCTAGATAGTGGTGTAGGTGTGACTCCCAGCCAATAGCCGGATAAGGGAAATTTATGCAAGAAAGGCTGGTTCTGATTAAACTGAAAGTCCAAAGAAGCAGAAGCAAAAATCCTTGGCCAAAAAATACAATTTAAAAAAAAGGAATACCAGAATATAAAAACCATCTCATTGAGGGAGAGGTAAAGCATGAACCCTAGTTTGCCTGTCTTGATCATGCTCATAAAAAATGATGTCCTCAGGGCCTGATATCCAAAGAGCTTTTCCTACAGGAACAAAAAGGTTAATAGCGAATGGGGTGGTCTCTGTATAAAGATAAGCAGATGACTCACAGCTGTTGGCATGCGATAGGCCACGTGGGCCACAGCTTGACCAATTTAGAGCAGCGTCTCAAGCAAGAGTAGCACTAGCAGCAGTAACATTGTCAGTGGCCAGCACAACTCTTCCCCTCTCCACTGGCTGCTAATCCAGGCATATTAATCTGACAGCAGCTGTGGGGACTCCTAGAGCCACTTCCTCTTCCCCGCCATGTGGTACTGATGAAGTTATAAGCGTGATACGCGGCAGCCCATGTGCAAGGGAAGTCACCATTGCAGCTGCTGTTACATTAGTATGAGTGAACTGGCAGCCAGTGGGGAAGGAGACAGATGTGCTGGTTGACAGATGGAAAAAGATGGGAACAGGGCATTGGCATGAGGCAGTATTTAAGGTGCATGTTATCAGAGGGGCTGTGGACTGCATATGTGATTAAGTGAGGAGATTTTGGGGAGGGGCAGAAAGAGGAATAGATCAAATGTGAGAAGACTGAATGAGGGCATCAAAGCGGCTGCGGAGTGTGTGTTTGTGTGTGTGAATAAGCAGAGGAAAGGGTACAGCAGGAGTGAGAGTATCAGGGAAGTGAGGGGACTGAATGTGGGAATCCCAAGGTATGACTGAGTGAGAAGATGGAAAGCACAGGAAGCGTGAGTGAGTGAGGGGACTGGGAATGGAGGAAGAAGGCAAGTAAGAAACTGAGGGGCTATGAGAACTCAAGTGGGAAGGACAGGGCCAGCGCTATTATTAGGTGAGGTATGTGGTCACCTAGACCGCTGGCTCTCTGGGGGCACCTATTGCCACCAGGACCTGCAGCCAATGTTCCCTCTAAGCTGCGCTGGGTCCTCTGCTGGCATTCCTGCCGGGGGGGTGGGATGCAGCGCGATCGACGCTCCACCCCTCCCCCCACCGGCAGGAATGCTGGCGGAGGACCCGGCGCAGCTTAAAGAGAACAGTGGCTGCGGTGTGTGTTAGACCCAACAAAATGCTGCAGCCAATGTTCTCTTTAAGCCGCGCCAGGTCCTCCGCCGGCATTCCCACCAGTGGGGGGAGGGGCGGAGCATTGATCACGCTGCATCCCCCCCCCCCCCGGAAGGAATGCCGGCGGAGGACCCAGCGCAGCTTAGAGGGAACATTGCCTGCAGCATGGCAATGGCTTGGAAACCGTGATGCAGCGCTTACTTAAACTCTACTGCGCTGCAACGCAGTTTCTGCCTTCAGTTATCTGTTGCTTTTTTCCCCTCCAACACAGACTTCCGGTTTGCATAAGCCAAAAATCTGCAGGAAAGAGGTGAGGAAAAGGAAGATAAAAGACAGAAACTGTGGTGCAGCACTGGAGAATGTAGGTAACCACTGCGTCGCCATTTCCAATCCATTGCCACCGCTGCAGGCCCCAGAGAGTAGCGGCCATGGCAGCAATGGGGCGGGGGGGGGGGGGCAGCAGGATGGAGGGTGAGTATAAGTGGAGGGCTTGGCATTAGGATGAATGGTGTGAAGGGATCCTGCCTCTCTCTCCTGAATCTCCCTTCTTTCTCCACTCTCACATCTCCTCTATCCCTCTTCTCTCTTTATCTCTCTGCCCTGTCACACCTCTGCTGATCCTCCCATCTCCTATCCTTCTGCCTGTCCTTCTTAAGATCCTCTTTTCATCTCTGTCCTCTGAGATCCATTTTGCTTTTGCTCCCCTCCCCTATTCTTTATGCAACTCTCCCTTCCCAGCACTCTTTTCTAAAATCTCTCCCCCCCAAAGTAAAGAAGAAACAGAGTAGGGGTATGGCGACCAAGCTTAATATACCGCTCATTGCAACAGCGTCTGAGCGGTTTACAAATACATAAGGGGCTGCTTAGAAAGGAAAAGGAACGCCATTTGTACTATAGGACAGAAGAGAAAAGGATAGAGACTGTAGGGGGAGAGCAAGAGTTAGATTAAAGAGTATCACGGGGGGGGGGTGGAGAAAGGTGGGGGAAGGTCAAAGGCTAGACAAAAGAGGTGTGTTTTCAGGTTAGCTTTAAAGGTTTTAAAAGAGGGCTCTAGGCGGAGGTCCAAGGAGAGCGAGTGGGGACAGGAAGGGAGAGAAAGAGACAGATGGGGGCAGGGGGACAGAAAGAAGGAGGGGAGGAGTGGAGCTGTGAGCAGAGGAGAGAGAGTAGGGTAGATATGCAGAGTGGTTGGATTGCCTCTCCCCCAACCTATAAATCATTTCACTGCCCTAGGATGACTTTTCCGCTTATCTTTGTGTGGCTTTTCAGCCACGTTGTCTAAAAGGGAACGCTGAACATGTCCGAAACTAAAATGGGCAAGTTATCCATTTATGTTAGACAGGGCTGGCCCCAGAGATGGTTCAAGGTATTGGCACCCTAAGCAAACCTACACACACACACCCCTGGCTTTCAAAATCTATTGTTAGCTTTGAATGCTCTGCTCTTTGCCACTCCAAGAAATTACCACCCAAGGCAACCACCTAGTTTGCCTAATGGTTGGCCCATCCCTAATGTTAGGCAGCTATTTATGCAGTCCTACTTACATGGATAAAGGTAAGTGGATAGTAGCTGAATATTGCCACTATCTAGTGAAGTGATCTGTTGGTAGTTCTTGAAGGCTGGGAATGAATACTATAGACTTTAATGAAATTACCTTGTTAAAAATCTCTTAAGCAAATTATCCATTTGGAAAAATACATGGAGTTTTGAATAATCAAAACTCCATGTGTTGTTCCAGTCCCCAGCCTCTCTCTGCCTCTGAAGTCTATTTCATTAGAAATATGTTTACTGTTGAATAGCATGAGCACACTTATCTGTAAACTGTTTCTGCGATATTCAAAGCCCTGATATTTCTGCAAGTAAAATACTTTTTCATCTGTGGAAAGGGCTTTGAATATCATCCGCAATGTTCACTTTCCTGGACTGCAATAGTATTAATCTCTACTGTATGAAGAAATGTCCTACTATGCGTACTGGAAAGTTCAAAACTCATTTATTACTGACTAGACAGATTGAAAGATACAGGATTGTCACCAGTGATACTTGAAAAGTCAGCCAAAGAGTTAGCAGTGAACTACATATCAGGAGAAATTCTGGCTGGAGGTGTGGAAATCCCTGTCCATCACTGTGACTTTGAAAAAAGAATGGGGGTTATTTTAGAAGCCCTGTTCATGTTTTGGATGTTTAAAAATGGGCATGCAGACTTCCAAATCACAGAGACATCCCAGACGCTATTTTAGAAGCTGGTTCTATAGACGTCCCCAGAGGACATCCAAATCGCAAAGTGGTGTGACTGGGGGCATACTAAGCAAGTTGGACATGCATGTCCAATTTCAGAAAAGGCATGCACATCCCCACCCACCAGGGGACCATCCATGTTCATTCCTGCTTTAAGGCATGAATAGGCATCAGAAAAGCATTCGTTCTGCCTCCAGACACCTGGAGGGCATAGAGAGGAAGGTACTCTGCTATCCCCTATACTTTCCATGATGATAGCGAAAACCTCAGGGAAATGAGAACACTTGTTTTCCATTCGGTATGCTGATACATGTCCCCACATGCAAAATAGCTTAGGATAGACGTCCCTGCCCCAAGTGTTTGTAGCGGGGACATCTATGTGGCCGTTCATTTTGGGGATGTCCAAGTTGCTAAAATCAAGCCAAAATGTAAACTTCCCTGGTGTGTTTTTTTTTTGTTGTTTTGACCTGGTTGCCCCAGATTTCACCTGAACGTCCTTTCTAAAATGCCACTTCACAATTTTAATTTGTGTACTTTAGTTTACCCATCTATGAATGAATAGTAATAGCTACAACCATGTTCCTTCTATTTTCTCTCCTTTTGGAAGCTTTCATGAAATGCAGATGCCAGAAATGTGATGCCATGAAAGTACAAAGGGCCCAGTATTCGAAGGGCAGTTGCATGGGTTACAACCCTGTAAAACATGTAACTGCCGCTGAGAGAGATATTCAACTGTACTAACACGGTTAGTGCCTCTGAATATCCCCTCTCTTCTCCCTTACATGCCCCGAGGCTAACCGCTTAGCATCGAGGCGTGTTGGGGGCGTTCCAGGGAGGAGCAGATGCAGCGACTGTCCCTAATGGGCAGCGGCGATATTGCATGCTGCTCCGGTTAGCGACCTAAAAGATAGAAAAGGAAAACCCGCACCTATCTTTCAGGCGCAGGAGCTAACCGGATAGCATATCGCTGCTGCCCGGTTAGCTACTGCGGCTTCCATCATGTGCAGCGATCCCTGGATATTCATTGCTGAGGCTGCATATGACCCCAGCATTGAATATCCGGGGTTAAGGGTTGGCAGGCACGGTTATGCGCTGTAGCGGCACATAGACCGCTGAAGTGAATATCGGGCCCAAAATGCTTTGGGAGCCCGACATACAGCATCGGCAGCTAGCCATCAAGCAGCTAGCTGCCGCCGCTTAACTGAAGACCTGGATATTCAATGCTGGGGCCACCGGGTCGACCAGATAGCGGCAGCAGCGATATTTAGCCACTGCCCGGTTAGCTTTAGCAGCAAACGATAAACCACCCTTTAAGGTACCTAACTCTCGCCATTTAGCAATAGCTGCCATTTTGCCTGGTTATCCCCAGATGCCACCTCCCCTCTGCCCCTGGAATGCCCCATTGCTAGCCAGCTAGCTCTTTCAAATTAAGGCCCTGGGATCCTGTTTGGATGAAAGATGTTATGTGAGATGCAATTATATGTTTAAGCTTATGTGACTGTTCAATATATACCCTAGGCTTACACATACCAAGGTGTTGTTCCATCTGCATAAGATTTCCAGCTTTATTCAGCAACCACTGAAAAATTAATTTAGCAGGAATAGCCTCAGACTGTTCTGTAATGTGCTCAGAGTCTGTGTAGAGTAAATATGAAGGGAAGAAAGACGAGAAGTCTCAACTAATGCACATGTAATTTAACATTGTAAAAATAAAAATAAATAAGTTTCCAATATTGCTTTGTCTTCCAGTTTTTATGCTTTAGGGATTTTCTTATGTTCTTTCTGTAATTACAGTGCACACACAGTATAAGCATGATATACCCAATGTTCTTGCCACCCTCACATCAGAAATCTCTAGGATAGAAATTAATTATTCTAGGGATAAACGTTTCTGTTTTATCCAATATAAAATAAATAGCCCATAAGTATAAAACGTTTTATTTTATTCTAAAGATAACTTAAGTTTGCTTAAATGAATTACCTCCAACCATCTAGCCAGTCGGGTTTTCAGGATAACCACAGTGAGATAGATTTGCATTCAGTGGAGGCAATGAATGTAAGTCTCTCTCATACATGTTCATTGTGGTTATCCTGAAAACATGACTGGCTATGTGTGTCCTGAGGATCCCTGC
The DNA here is from genome assembly GCA_033557465.1 of Ichthyophis bannanicus. Taxonomy (NCBI): domain Eukaryota; kingdom Metazoa; phylum Chordata; class Amphibia; order Gymnophiona; family Ichthyophiidae; genus Ichthyophis; species Ichthyophis bannanicus. The sequence continues at coordinate 622,070,545 of CM066031.1, read as the reverse complement.
CTTAGAGGAAAAATGCAACTTAAATGGCCTATCCTCTTTTAACAGTATGCATACCTGAATGAAAAACATTTTTGCGTTCAGAGATTTCTCAAGGGCACAGAATACATTTTCACATTATCTACATAGGAAAGTGACTGGCTTAGAAAAAGATTTAAGAGCCTAGATACTAACCCACTTCAAGGTTTTGCAGTTAATATCTGTTAACTGCAAAGGTTAAAACACAGTAGCTGCCAAACCTCCATGGTAATTGTAGGAGGGGTTCCTGGTACCTGCAGAAAATCAGTTGTGCCACTAATATGGGGCAATAGCCAGAATGAACATTAATGGCATGACCATAAAATAGAATGCAGTCAACTACATCAGTAAAGGTGCAGTAAATGATTTCACATTTCTGTCATGTTAGCAGTTACAGTAACCCATGCTAGTAACGCCCACATTAACTGCAAGGTGCACTTCCTGTCCCTTCCCTATCTCCTAACATTAAAGTCCACGTTAGGTTTTTAATGTGACAGTTAATGCATGTTTTTGTTTGTTTTGTTTTTTATTTTAGTGGCTAGGGCAGCAGCCTAGAGCCAGAGAGCCCAGACTTCTAATCCCACTGGCACTCCTTGTGGCCTTCGGCAAACCACTTAATCCTCCATTGCCTCAGGTACAAACTTGAGCCCTTTGTGGACAGGGAAATGTGCCTGAATGTAACACGCCTTGATCTTCTCCTGGAAAGGTGTGAGATAAATACTAATAATAATACTAATAAATAAACAGGGGCCTATTTACTAAAATAAATAAACAGGGGCCTATTTACTAAAGTGTGGTAAGAGTTTGGAATTACCACACATTAATTGGACAAATTAGCACACGGTAACTGCAAACCTCTACATTGACTTTGGGGGTGTCCCCGGCAGTTTCACATTCAGTAAGTGGAGAGGAAATGTCATTACTGCACATTAATTGTACCACGTTATCAGCCATGTTAACAGTTTACATGCACCTGCCACACCCCCTTCCATAGTCACCGTTAGTACGGTGGGCGCTTCACAAAAGTAGGTATCACAGCTTAAGAAATAGGAACCAAAGTATGCTTTAGGAAATAGGCCTTAATACTGTATTACAACTACCATGTCCAGCCTATTTCTAGTTACAAATTTTCACTTTACTGTGCTACATTTTGGTCAAATGTGAAAAATATTGTATGATTGTCTAATTAATGTTGTATGACTGTGTTCCCATGAGGAAACAGATTGTGAGATAAATGATGACTTCCTGGGCTGGGTGACACTTTGTACTGGTTTTCAGATACTGAAACAAGCCAATGCTGATATCCATTGACATCTCACACAGCTCTTCAATTGATGGTAAGATTCAACATATGGCTTTGAAATGTTTTGAGAAGATTATTTGTCTAAAGTATATTTTTGAGAAAAAAAATTTGAAAATTTTCCTGATCCACGTACCAGTCAGAGAGACTGGATGAAAAAGATTGTCAGCCCAATATTCAAATGAAGTTATACATTCATTGTGGCTGGAGAACATATAACTTCACTATTCATGTATTTTGAGAGCCTGCATGGATAGTATCAGGCTTAAAATATGATTGAATGGGACTTCCGGTGACGTCACGGAGCTTATGGCCGTGGACTAGCCAAGCTCCGTCCGAGTCCCATCAGAGTGTGGAAAATTAAGCAAAATCTCGAGTACCAAGGTGGATGGAAGGCGGGCCCCGGTGAGTGCCATGTCAGCCCAGAAAAAACTGGCGGGGTTTCAGTTGGCATATGCACTCCGGGAGGAGACAGTACTGAAAAGTGTGGGGGACGTGGAGGAGAGCGGCGATATGGAGAGCCCTGATGAGGAAAATGCTGAGAGCGTGCAGTCGCTGGATGGAGTGGACTTGAAAGACTGGTTTCTAGAATTTAAGCGAGATATACAAAGATATTTAAAAGTGATGCGAAAAGACTTAAAGGAAACCCTATATAGATTACAGCAGGAGATGAATAATTTGGGGCAGCGTGTTGAGGAGGTGGAAGAGCACGTGGGCACTCAAGATGGAGTGTTGCAGGAAATGGTGGTGGAGCAGAGCAGAATAAAGGAGGTACAAGAGGAAATGCAGGACAAGATGGAGGCGGCAGAGGACAGAGCGAAGAGGAATAATCTTTGAACTAAAGGTATTCCTGAAGCTAAGAAATATAAAGACTGTGTATCGGTGGTGAAGCATTTGTGCATGCACATTTTGGGGTTGGAAGGGAGAGACGCAGAACAAGTGGACATAATCGGGGTGGAGAGAGCACATCGCAGCCTGGGACCACGACGAGAGAAGCAAGTAAGAGATATCATTCTGTGCATGAGCAGCTTTCCATTAAAAGAGCGAGTGCTGAATGTGGCAAGGAAAATGGCTGCATCGCCTGGGAGTCATGTGAAGTAGAAATATTCGATTCATCCAAGAGAACATTGGAGAGGAGGAGAGGTCTGAAGGAGGTAACGGTGTATCTATGGAGAAAAGGACTGAAATACCATTGGTTGTTCCCCTTTGGTCTCCTGATGACAGTGAATGGGACTTCCAAGAAGGTGAAAGTGGCAGAGGAAGCGTGGGCTGTGCTGCAGGAACTGGGATGTGATCAACTACCAAGAACACAGGAGAGAGAGCGGAAAATGATTAATAAAGAATCCGGAAATAAGGTGCAAGGTCTTTCACAGTGGCAGAGAGTGACGGAGAAGGGGAAGCGACTAAAAAGATTCTCGCAAGAACAGAAAAGAGTGGAGAAGGAAGTGGATACTTGAACAGTCAAAGCTAAGGGTGGTGAGGAGAAAGGTGTTCAAGAAGAAAGGACCGTAAGGTCCCAGTGACATTGGACATATAGAACTGACATGGGGAAGAGGGTAATGGGAGGGATGGGGTCTAAGATAAAACTGTTGATGTGAGGTGATGGTGGGATAGGGGAGGACTAGAGGGGCGTTCTAAGTGGGGGGATATAGGTGAGCGGGAGGTTTAGAGAGGGGAAAGGAGAGGGTGGAATGGTAACAGGAGTGGGGGGTATTGCGGGAGAGGGAAGGGGGGACAGATGTGAAAATTGGGAGACAGGAAAGGGGATATGGGGTCTGAGCTTTCAGAGATCCAGAGATATGGAGGTAATGGTAAATGGGGATGTGAGGGGAGCATGGAGATGGGATAGGACTTGACACACATGGAAGGAGAAGAAGGGAGTAAGTGGGGGGAGTGGAGGGGGTCAGGAGGGGGAGGGGGATAGGGAGGGGAAGAAGGAAGGGGGAGCGGGAGGGGGAATGGAGTGGGAAGGGGAAGGGGAGGGATGAGAGGAGGGGGTCAGAACGGATGGACACAACTAAGGGAGGAGTGGTGAGAGGGGATGGGAAGTATACAGGAAGATGTTGAAGATTGGGTCAATAAACGTGAAAGGGTTGAATTTGCCAAATAAAAGAAGCCAATTATTCCGTGAGATTAAGAAGAATAATTGGGAGGTGGTATTACTACAAGAAACTCATATGCGGAAGGGGGAGATTGGGAGATTAAAACACCGTGGGTTTCCAGATAAATTTTTTTCCTGTAATAAGGAAGGGGCAAAGAGGGGGGGGGGTAGCCATTTTGGTGAAGGAAGGAAGTGGGATACAAATAAGAGAATGTTTTCGGGATGCGGAAGGGAGGGTGGTAGGTATAAAGGGGAGTTGGGGGAATGAGGATATTAATATTGTGTCACTTTATGGGCCAAATGGAGCACAGGGGCATTTTGGAAGGACACTAGCCAATTTTTGGAGAGGGAGGTACAGGGGAAACTGCTTATAGGGGGGATTTTAACGTTATGCCACAGGAGGGGCTGGATAGACATCCAAGAGGGTGGGATGGGAGAGGACAGAATAGGAAGGGGCTAAAACAATTGACGGAGCAGCATAATCTGGTGGATGTATGGAGGGCAAGGCATCCCACAAGGAGAGAGTATACTTTTTTCTCAGCGCCGCATTGTAGTTGGAGTAGGATTGATATGATTCTGGTGGATTCGGAATGGATGGTGGAAGTGCAGGATGGGGATATTGTACTGATAGGATGGTCGGACCATAGTACAGTGATGGTGGAAATAAGGGGAAAGCGGCAGTTGGGAACTAAATTCTGGCAGTTAAATGAGAGCCTGTTGAAGCGAAAGGAGGTAGTGGTGGATGTTAAGGAGGCGATAAGGGAATATCTGGCAATTAATGATAATGGGGAGATTCGAGATGTAATTTTATGGGAGGGTTTAAAGGCATACATTAGGGGGAGGTTTATTATGTGGGGGACGAGATTGAAAAAAGAGTGAGGTGCGAAGGAGGCAAAGTTAAATAGAGAGCTAGTGGAGGCAGAAAGGGAGCATAGGAAGTCGGGAGCAGAGAGGGATAGGAAAGGGGTTGAACGAATGAGGGGGGGGGAATTACAAGCTTTGCAGGTGGATCAGATTGCCTTTGAAATGAATCAGGTGAAACAGGTGTATTATGAATTTGGGAACAAGGCTGTAAGGCTACTGGCACGAAAGCTGCAGCAGCAGAAGGGGGCCTCAATGATATTTATTTATTTAGCTGCATTTATATCCCGCTTTTCACCGGGTCAAAGCAGTTGGGGGATATATTTAACACGAGGGGATATGAGACACATACACTAATACTTACAGAGAACATGGGCAATGGAGGGTTAAGTGGCTTGCCCAAGACCACAAGGAGCACCTGTGGGACTAGAAACCCCAGTCCTTCCGGCCCAAGGTTGCTGTCCTCTAGTGGGATTTGAACCTCTGACCCTCTGGCCTGAAGTACCTTGCCCCACCATTAGGCCACCACTATGGGACAAATAAAAGGAAATACTGGGGAGGTGGTTAGAGATGAGAAGGAGGTTAGAGAATGTTTTGAACAGTATTATCAGGAATTATATAAGCGGGATGAGGGGATAAGGTTGGATCAAATTCAAGGGTATCTGGAGGGTATGGAGTTACCTAAATTGAAGGAGGAAGCAAGTGAGATGCTGGAAGCCGAAATATCAGGAGAGGAGGTGGGACGAGTGGTGGTATGTAGCTTCCAATCAATCTGCAAGGCTTTGGCTACCTGTTGTACTATCTGGGCCACAAATGCAGGTCCGTTATCTGATCCCATTACTACTGGGAGCCCAAAACAGGGGATGATTTCATGCAGTAGCACCTTTGTCACTTCTCTGGCTTTTTCTGTACGGACTGGGAAGGCCTCCACCCACCCCGTGAATGTATAAACCAGAACTAACAGATATTGGTATCCATTTGCTCGGGGCATTTCTGTAAAATCAACTTGGATATTTCCCATGGGGGTGACCCCATAGGACTGCACTCCTGGGGGTTGGCAAGGACCCTGACGAGCATTGTTCTTAGCACACATGGTACATTGCCTAACAGTTGCGACTGCCAGGGAAGATAAGCAGGAAATAAAGAAATATGGGCGGAGAGTAGTTTCCATGGCTGTCTTGCCAAAGTGAGTAGTCTGATGGAAGGATGACAGGAAAGCTGGGGCAAGGCTGTCTGGGATGACTATCACTGGGGCTGTTCCCTTTCCAGGTAATCTTGTCCAACCATCGGAGTGTAATACCCCACCCTCCTCCTGACAGAAGAAATCCATTTCCCGTGTAGTGTATCTTTTGGCCCATTGGCTTAATGGGACTGGGAACAGGGGGGCTTGCAAATCTTCGGAGCTCTCAGAGTAGGGCTGGGACAAAGAGGCAATCGCAACCCGCCGGGCTTCTGCATCAGCCCGTCTATTGCCCTTGGCTATCCCGTCGTTCCCCTTTTGATGGCCCTTACAGTGCATGACTGCTACAGCTTTGGGATACCAGACTGCTTCTAACAGGGCCACTACTTGGGGACCATTCTTAATTTCGGACCCAGCTGTTGTATAGAGCACCATGGGCATGGAGAATGGCGAAGGCATATCGGGAATCTGTGTATATGTTTACATGAAGGTTTGTCCCAAGGTTTAGGGCACGGGTGAGGGCAATGAGTTCCGCCTTCTGTGCGGAAGTGCCCGAGGGCAATGACTGAGCTTCGACCATTACTTCCATCGTCACCACCGCGTACCCCGCACACCTGCGGCCTTCCACTACCAGACTGCTTCCATCCACAAAGTAGATCTCATCCGGGTTGTTCAGTGGTACGTCTGTCAGATCAGGGCGACTGGAAAAGATCGTGTCCATTACTTCCAGGCAGTCGTGATCAGGTGGTCCTGGGCCGACAGGCAGGAATGTAGCAGAATTTAAGGCTTGACTGGTGGTTATCCGCACTCTGGGGTTTCCCCATAACATACTCTGGTATTTTAACATTCAGGAGCTGGTAAACCAGTGGCTTCCTTTATGTTCCAGTAAAGTTTGAACAGAATGTGGGACGGTGACTAAGAGGTCTTGGCCCATGGAAAGTTTATCCGACTCTTCCACCAATAGGGCTGTTGCTGCTATCGCTCTTAAACAGGGTGGCCATCCCTTGGCCACTGGATCCAGCTGTTTAGACAGGTAGGCGACCGGGCGTGGCCAGGATCCCAGCTGTTGAGTCAAGACCACTAGAGCTGTGCCCGCTGCTTCATGCACATAAAGAGTGAAGGGCTTAGTAACATCCGGAAGGCCCAAGGCTGGTGACGATAGCAACGCCCTCTTTAGCTGTTCGAAGGCCCCCCGTTGGTCTGGTCCCCATTCAAGGGGACTCGTCTCTGGGCCTTTTGTAGATTCATAGAGGGGCTTTGCAATCCTGGCAAAGTTGGGAATCCAGATGCGACAGTATCCTGCAGCCCCGAGGAAAGCGCGTACCTGCTTGCGAGATGTTGGCTCAGGGATCCGGAATACCGCCTCCTTCCATTCTTTCCCCAACTGCCGACTTCCTTTAGACAGGTGGAATCCCAGGTACTTCACTTCCAACTGGCATAATTGAGCCTTCTTCTTTGAAGTGCGGTAGCCTGCATTATACAACAACTGTAGCAGCTCTGTGGTTGCCAGAATACATTCAGTCTCAGAGTCAGCAGCAACCAACAGATCGTCAATGTACTGCAGGAGGGCTCGTCTCCCAGGCACTCCCGGGGGGTAACCATCAAGATCCTGGGCCAGAGTGGTACTGAAGATAGTGGGGGAGTTCTTGAACCCCTGTGGTAAGCGAGTCCAAGTTACTTGGGTCTTACTGCCAGTGGCAGGGTCAAAGGCGAAGAGGTGTTGGCTTTCTGCAGACAGACGTATGCAAAAGAAGGCATCCTTCAGATCTAGCACAGAGAAATGAGAGGCCGCAGCTTGGATGAGACCCAACAGGGTATAGGGGTTGGGTACCACTGGATACAGAGTCACAGCGGCATCATTAACGCGGCAGAGATTCTGGACAGGTCGGTAGTCGGCAGTACCTGGCTTTTGGACTGGTAGTAAAGGAGTGTTCCATGCTGACTGACAGGGCCACAGGATACCGTACTGCAGGAGCCGCTCCAGATGATGATGAATTCCTTCCACAGCCGCTCGTGGCAGCGGATACTGCCGCACATGTACTGGGGAGACTCCTGGCTTCAACTCGATACAGACAGGAGGGATGTTGATGGCCATTCCGGGGGGGGTTGCCTTCTGCCCATACTCCTGGGGGTACCGCATCCCACTTATCCAGGGCAATCACATCAGGCTTGAGTTTGTCCTCGAACAACCGCCATTCTTCTTCTCGTGGGACGGACAATACCAAAACTGCTGGGCCCAGGCTGGGTATGTCGAGCTCAGCCTGGCCCCCGGGCCCGAATGATATCTGGGCCTGTAGTTTCGCCAGGACATCCCTCCCCAACAGGGGTATAGGACATTCAGGCATATACAGGAACTGGTGGGTGATAGTCCGTCCCCCCAACTGACACATGCGGTTTTGCAGAAAGGATCGTTGCACTCTTTCTCCCGTGGCTCCCACTACAATTACCGTCCGGGAGGAAATCGGGGCCACTTGCTGAATAACCACTGAGTGTGTTGCTCCGGTATCAACCATGAACTGCATTTCTTGGTCCCCTAAGTTCATCTTGACCATAGGCTCCTGGGGACCCAACAGAAGCTTGGAGCCCGGTCTGGCCTAGTCTTCATCCGAGTCATAATGTTCCACTGCTGCGAGGCCTTCAAGATCTGGTGGAGGCGGCGGGAAGGTATCGTGTGGATATACCATGGGCTGGCCCCGCCCTCGTGTGGTATGTACGGGTACCCTTGCGCCCCTCATGGACGGATATTGCCCCCTCCGATTTGGACACTCATTCTTCCAGTGCCCCTCCTCTTTACAGTATGCACACTGATTGGGGCCCAGGAGAAATCTCAGCCCCCTTTGTCCTCGTCCTCGTCCGCGTCCCCTGCTCCCATCCTTGGTCCAGGCCGATACTGGTGGCCGTTCGGTTAGGGCAGCCGCTAGGAAATCTGCCTTCTTCTTCATCCGACGCTCAGATTCTCGCCTCTGCTTCCTGATCACGATTTACAAAGATCTTCTGTGCCACTTCCATCAATTGTGCAGTGTTCATGCCCGCAAATCCTTCCAATTTCTGCAGCTTCCGCCGTATATCACCCTGGGCCTGTGCTACGAAAGCGGTATTCACCATACGAAGATTCTCAGGAGCTGCTGGATCGTAAGGGGTGTACAGTCGATACGCTTCTGACAGACGCTCATAAAACACTGCTGGGCTCTCATCAGGAAGCTGGAGGATTTCTGCAATCTTGCTGATATTCATAGCCCGCTGCCCTCCCTTCTTGAGACCTTCAAGGAGCGCGGTCCAGAAGCGAGTGAGAGCCCGTGCTCCTACGAGATCATTCGGGTTCCACTCAGGGTCTTCATTCGGGAAATCCACAGTTGCTTGCTGCCGGGGATTTATAACCCCAGCGTCTGCAGGATGTGCCTCCAGCCACATGAGGGTGGCCTGCAAAATACGTGCTCGTTCTTCCGTGCTGAATAGGGTGGAAAGCAATTGTCTACAGTCGGACCAAGTAGGCTGGTGCGTTTGCATAATACTAGTCATAAGGTCTGTCAACTCCTGAGGCTTTTCAGTATAGGAGGCATAATGGGTTTTCCAATTCAGCAGGTCAGTGGTAGAGAAAGGAACATATATCAGACTGGAAGGTCCTACTGTCACCCGTCCGGCAGCATCAAGGTACGGGAGTCCCTGTACTTGTCGTAAAGGCAGTTGGAAATCCTGTTTTGTCTGCTTCTCTGCAGCAGCTGACCGCAGGCGCTGGGCCAGCGGGGTAGACGACTGAAGCTCAGCCGGAGTGCTCTCAGGGGGTGAGGCTATAACACTGGAGGCAGTACCGGAAGTGGGAGGAGAGGAGAATGATGGAGGGGTCTGTAGGGGTGTATCACTATGAGAAAGGGAATCTGATGAGGAGCTGGAATCTGCAGAATCCTCCCCAAGTACTGCTTTGCCCGCCCCGGGGGAAGGTTCTTCTGCTCTTTATCTCTTAGGGGTGGATCCTGTAAGGGCGCGGACGGGACAGTAGGGTAAAGCAGATTGAGGGGGCGTGCAGGGACCTCCCGGGAATCCCGCCCCTGGTAGACAGGGGCAGGTATTCGCTCCTTCCTGCGACTGGCAGCTGCCACCATTATTCTACACTGATCCTTGTGGCAGCGCTGGAGCCATTTTGGCCGTTTCTGGCATATGGCCAGCCATGAATCAATATAGGGAAACTGATCCGGGTGTTCCTTCACTACAATCTGATGAACTAAAAACACAGTAGGCAAATCAGTAGACCCCTGGGGAGGCCACAGCTTTACTAAGGCTGGCCACTCCCGTTCACATAAAACAGACAATCGAGAGGCAGAGAGTGAAACCCCGTAATCCTTTCCAAACCCAGACTTGAAATTACGGAGCATACACTGCAGGGGTGTCTGCCCTTTAGATTCTCTCGCCCCCATGCTCTAATCACAATAGGCTCTAATCACAATCACAATGCACAATTCTCAATGCAGTAACACCGGCAGTATTTCCAGCTCACACAGGGTTAAACCGACAAACAGACAGACACTGAACAGGAAGGACATTTGAGAGGAGACAAAAGAATGCTTGCCCGAACCTGGACTCCGCCTCCCCAAGGGGAGGAGGGAGCACTTGGAGAGCCCAGATGCTCAGACCTCACACACAGGACAACGAAGGAAACGAAGGGAGAAAGGACAGACAGGAGCACATTTACAACAGGTACACATATACACAGCTACCCTTCCTTCCCCCCCCCCCCTCAGCACAGACAGGACGAGCGGTGGTTTCAGAGAACCCCCCCTGGGGTCCTTACTCGGACCGCTTGTGCGGGTGATCAAACCGCTACAGGATTACAGAATACCGGGATTTCCAGATTACCAGACGCACAGAACTACCCAAAACAGAAAGGCAGTAGTACTCACCAGACCTCCGGCCGGAGAATGTTTGGATGCCAGTCTATCTTGCCGGATTTCAAACAGAGTAATCAGCCCGCCGGGACTGACTAGCCAGACGTGTCAAGGAGTCCTGCCGGACACAAGGGACCCGGTGGCGCCAAGGATCGTCGACAGCCTGGGGGGCCGGCCGAGGTTCCCTCCGCGGGTGCGAGGAGAGAGGATTTCCCGGCAACGCACCAAAATGAAGCAGGAACCCTGTCACCCACACCCTCGGAAGGAACACACAGACAGACTAGAATGCAAACAGAATCTTTTATTGTGTACACAGACTCAGAAACACAGAGCCGGCACCCTGGACAAAAGATCTGAGCGCCCAAATGACGTTCCACACTGTCTTATATACTGTACATTCTCAAACCCCCTTGCTACCTTCCCATTCGCCCCAGGTATCTCTTCTTCACCAATCGGTAGCCCCTGGCAGAGGGGGACAATGGGCTCTCATAAAGCATTCCCGAGTGACCTGTTTAGACTGGTATGCTCTGGTCTACTGGTTTTCTGGGAGAAAGGGTATGTGTAAGTGCTGTTTCACTGCAGCCCAAGCGGGGGGAAGGGGGCTTTCTCTCACAGCTGCCTTTCCGGCTGCCTCAGTAACACACAGCTTTTTGCACAACTGTTGTTTTCCCAGTTCAAACAAACTTCTGGTAACACACAGCTTCTTTGCTTTAGAAGAAAATTCTCACTTGGTAAAACACATCCTTGGCTTTAGAAGACTATTAGCAGTTACAGAGTGTGGTGGCGAGACAGGATTAAAACCCAAGGAAAGTGGGAAAAAACAGCCTTTTTCCCCTGAGCAGAAGAGTGATTCAGGAAGAGTAAGGGTTAAAACTCCAACTAAAGAAAAAAACTCTATGCACCAAGAGGTAGAGAGTGAGCCACACCCTAGCTCCATAGTAACCAGGGGAGGTGACGAGGGAAGCCTAGGGGTGGAGCCGGAGGCTATAGGACAGCCTCAATCATATAAGCAAAGAGAAACTGCTAGTGAAGAAGACACGGGAGACACCAGAGGCACGAGAGACACGGGGAACAAGAGGAACACAGGACACACGAGGAACAAGAGGAAGGAAAGTGTGGGGAGTCTTGCCAGAAGGAGGAGGAGTTCTTCCAGAGAGTCTTCCAGAGAAGCTGCCCTGAAAGGAGGGAGAGCAGGAAGAGGCAAGTGCTCCAGCAGAAGCCTCAAAGGGGATTCTTATTGCAGGCAGCGTTCAGACAGCTCGAGCCCTGAAGGCAGCCCAGCTGGTAGAAAGAATACAGCTGGCTTGGAATGCAGAAGAGCTGATTCTGAGGTAAACGCAGTTGAAAAGCATGGAACAGGAATCCGGCTGAGGAAGTCTGTGGAGAAAGTTTTTCATTCAGCACAGTCTGAGAGAAGTCAGAGTGCTAGAAACAAGGTGAGCCCTTTACAAGCTCTTAAAAGTTTATTGAGAAAGAAAAATCTCCTGGGTCCTTCCCCCGCAGTTCAGCATAGTGAGGAATCTCAATGGGGACAGGTTCTGAAGATATTGGAACAGTTGAAGCCTCCAATTATAGATGCTGAAACCAGCCAGGTGTTATCTGAACCAGGCGAGGAGAGCATGGAAATAGGAGAAGGCCTTTCTGAGAGTGTGTCTTCAGAGTTTGAAATGGACTGTTCTTATTGTAGGAGTCAGAAGCAGTAAAGCTGTTTGGTTTTAAAAATAGTGGAAAAAGCCAGAAGCTTTGGAACTGTCTGACGTGGTGAAGTCTGATTAAAGGAAGCTCCAGTCTTGAGCTAGCCAGTCAAACTCAATGAGTGCTGTAAATGCTAGAAGTTAAAAAGCCAGTACTTGCTAACTGGAATGTGAAGAGTGCAATGCCTTAAGGGTTTGATACAAACGTTTAGCAGCTTATTGAAGAAGCCAAGGTGCTGTGCAGAGCCCTGAGTGATTTAAGCTGGTGCCACATCAAGCCTGGGATTGGAGAGGGTAATCCCTGCTAAAAGGATTTTGCTACTCTGTTTGAATAACCTGATGGAGAAGAATAATGCATGGACTGTGCTGTAACATTTAAGCTTTGTTTCTTTTGGAGAAGTATCCAGTATTTTTATGTTCTTGTAATTACCTAAACTGATGCCAAAGAAGTTCAGGGGGCAGTAGAAAATAGTATCTGTGCAAAATAAATTTTCCTGTTACCTTTAAAACCCTGTGCTGTATATTCTTAACACAACTACACTATTGAGAGATCAACACTGCTACAAAGGGACATAAAGAGGTTACGCCCTCTACTATTAGGCAACCGCCTGACCAGTAGGAGGCCTTACAAGAGTTATGCACAATACAGCTTCTCACTCTTTCTCAGCTCTGCTTAGTAAGGCTCAGTCTTCTTTTAAACAGAATGAGCAATCCATTGGAGAGATTCCTAGGTCAGACTATGGCACATAAGAATTGACCTGCATTTCCTCCTGGGCTAAAGAATGCTCATTGCCTTCTACAGTCTTAAAAGCTTCCTCAGCTTCTCTTTCTTGTAGGAACTTTTGAAACTGGCTCCACAGCAAATCTTTCTGATTGGGCACAGTTACTTTGGGAGAATAAGCTTTTCTCTCAGGGAACACTTGTGCTAATGTTTCTAGTGTTTTTAGCTCAGCTGCTCTGCTCACTGCTGGGGTTTGGCTTTTTCCACTCTCAAGCGTCTCCACCCACCTTCTGGCAGTTGTAGGGCTCAGGTCTGGCTCTTGTACACTAGCTGTTGCAAACTGTTCCTGTTCATCTGTAAGCTGTTCAACTATACATCTGTTGGCTTCACATCTAGGAGCATTTCTCAGACACCCACTGCTTCCTTTTCTACTGACCTCTTTTAGCTTCTGGAAGTCAGACTTCTTGTGCCTTTCTCCACTCCTTCTCTCATGAGATCTCTCTTGAAAGCCTTCCTGGAATCCTTCTTCCTCTCCAGGATCTCCCAGGGCTCTGGGATATCTCTTCCCACTGGAATCCCCTTGCTCCAGGATCTCTTCTTCTCCTGTGGAAGTGACTCTCCCTTCTTTCCCCCTTCTCTGGTCAGAGTGAGGTCTTAAAAACCGTTTCTTCCCTGCCATACCCTTGCCTTCGCACAGGCCTTTCCAATCAGTATCTAAGCCTGCCCCCACTTCAGAGTCTGGGCGTGGCTTAGCCTCAGCAGAGACTGGATTTTTTTTCTTTCCTGCTCTGCAAGCTCTGTGCACGGCTTGTCTGTCACTTGTTTTAAAGGCAGAAACATGGTTTTCTTCTATCTCCATCTGTTCTTGGCTGCTTTCATCATCACAGTATATACAGGTGTGAAGCACTTTCTTATGGGTTTACGGGGGAAAGGGAGGTTAGAGGGGGCGTTGTCTGCGGTAGAAGCAATTTAGTTTGAGAAGGAGGGCATGAAGGGGCTGATATCGGAACTTTATAAAGGGGTGAGGAGAGGGGGGAGTGAAATTTAGATATATGAGGGAGTGGGAGAAAGAATTAGGGGTAATGCTGAATTCCAAAGATTGGAAGCAGGTTTGTGATCAGGTGAAGAGAGCTCCATGGTCCAGTAGTGTAAATGAAAATTGTTATAAAATCATTTTTAGATGGTATTATACCCCAGAGAGACTGCATAAAATGTACCCTGGGGTAGCGCCAGTATGTTGGAGGGATTGTGGGGTGGTGAGTACTTTTTGGCATATCTGGTGGGGATGTGTAAAGATACAAGAATATTGGGGTAGGATACAAACATGGATAAGGGACAAGGTAGAGGAGGAATTGGAGATGGCACCAGGTATATTTTTATTATCCTGGTGGGGAGTAGGTCAACGGAAGGGGGGCGAATTATATTGGCTTGTCTTAGTGCAGCTAGGTGTGCGTTGGCAGCTGCATGGAAGCAGAAAGAAGCTCCCTCGATGGGGAACTTTGAGGATAGACTAAGGCACATAGTACTGATGGAAAAATTAACAGCTGGTAGAAGGCAGAAGGTAATTAAGGTTGAAGTGAATTGGGGGGGAGTTGTGGCGGGTGCTCAAGGAAGGGGGAAGGGGGGAAGGGTGGAGGGCGGGGGGAGGGTGGGGGACATGGGGAGAGGAGTAATGGTAGGGGGGGTAGTAAGGAGGGAAGATATGGTGATGGGTTTAGAGTATAAAGTGGGGGGATATATGATAGGATGAAAAGTGTGGTGTGGGGTTATGGTTACTGTCTTTGGTTGATTGGTTAAATAAATGTTTAAAAATTATAAAATTTAGTGGAATACTAGGCAGGAACAGTAGAATATAGATATCATGTTTATTCTGGATAAGGCAAGTTAACACAACATAAGGTTAATTAAGAAAATATTATTTAATAAGCATGTTGAATTGGCTGCATGTATGATATAACATGATACCAGTAGTACAAAGTTAATTGTAAGAATGACATATGCACATGTTTGTACTTTGGAAATTTTGATAAATAAAAGGGTTCTCCTAAAAAAATATATATGATTGAATAGCCCAATACTATTTATAAAAGGGGCCAAAACTGGGGCAGTAAAAGGCTGGGCCAAAAATGCATCTGGATAGCAGCAATATTCAGCCACTATCCAAATAATTTATGGGCTGTGGCACTTAGATATCGGAGGGATATTCAGCGGCAATATCCAGATAGGAGCTGCAGCTGAATATCAGGGCTGAGCGGCACTCACTGGGAAAGTGCTGGAACTCCTGTTAGTGCAGTTTTCAGCCAGCACTTGCAGCTTAGACCTGATTTTCAGGTGGCCTAAGTTGTCCAGACAAGGGCCATTGGAAATCATGCTAACCGTTTAAGTGTTGGCACTTATCTGGTTAGCACCAGTACCCTCTCCCCTACTCACTAACCGCATAGTGCTGGGGTGGTCTATGGAGATATTCAGTGGCACTGAATATCACAGTCTGCCCCCTTAGCCGACTGGCCTCTGCTTTTGCACTTAGTGCACATTAGATGAAACAATTAATGTGCAGTCTGTGCGGTAAGTGCTGGGGGCATGGCCAGAATATGCCCGTTACCACACAAGACAGTCATTTACTGCATGGCAAGTGCATCAGCAGATAGCTTGCATGCACTGACTGCACTAAATGCTGATGCACTTACTGAGGCCTACTGCTAAACAAAAGAAAACTGATCCTCCCAAGCAACATTCTGACCCCAGATGAGTTTCTAGACCCCCTTTCCATCCCTGCAATCAGCCTTCCAAACCCCCTGATGATCCCTGATCAGCCTTCCATCCCACCCCTATCCACGCAATTAGCATAGCAACCCCCCCATCTCACCTGTAGCTTACCCTTAATTGGCAGCTTGACACCACGGGGTAGTCCCATGAGATTATCGCTAGGAATCAGAGTCATCATTTTGAACCCAAGCCAGCAAGGGGCAGGAGCATCTGGGTATGAACCTGACACTTGTAAGTGCTGGGGAGGATCAGGGGAGGGTAGCATGATGGTTAGAAGGGTGATTAATGGGGGCTATTAGGGGTAGGGAGGTAGGAAGCTGATCAAAGTGGGGGGTGTTTTTTCAGAATCAGTGGGAATGTTACTGATGCTGTAGCAGCAGAGCGCAGACAAACCAATAATACCAGGAGTCTGTTCAGAAGGTCCAAATCATTTATTTGTGCACAAGTCTCAAGCAATCATCAATTCAAAATGGCTGAGCAAAGATTTCTGGCAATACAACAACTTTTATAGACTTTTACTCCATTCTAGGTATAGAAACACATTTCATTGGTCCCGGTACTCTCCCGTACCTCCCGTACCCTTCTATTGGTCCCGGTACTGATAAGATTATCCAATTATGTTCCTTTAGTGGGCTCAGCACCTGCTTACCCCCCTTCCAGTCCCAATTACAATGGCCAGTTCATCAACTTGTTACTTTCATACTTTCAAGGCCATTGAGCCAATTTGTGCATGTAGGGGAGCAGGGCTCTGCAACTCATCTGTCAGCAGTCCCAATTAAATCCCTTGCAGATGTACTTTTCTTATCAGTAACTTTTAAACATATTTTTCTGTATTTTTCCATCTTTCAGTTCTGCTTGTCTAAGCTAATTCAATACTTTTACTGAGTTCTATCCTACAATAGCAGCATGTTGGGGGATGTGTAATTCCTATGAGCCTCTTCACAGGCTTCATTTACAGGTCAAGCTAGTTAGGCCTGCCTGCTCATGTCAGACACTGTGGATCACAGGCCTACACCTGCCACATTCCCCCCTTTGATTAATCTCACCCTATTACTTAATAAGGTGTGAGAATTAAATCACCTTAAAATAGTCACATCATGATTGAAGGATTTCGACTAGGACTGGCTTTATATAGGGCCATTATTTTAGTTGCGGTCTTCCGCTCTACTGTACTATCAATAGCATTACGAATAGAACGCATACAACATGGGATTAAACATGGTAATAAGAAAATAACAACAACAAGGATTAGTACCAATATAATGAAAGTTTTAAATCCTCCCAGCCATGAGAAAAGGTTAGCAAACCAGTTAGGGAATTTCAATGAGTGCCAAGTTTGTACTGGCACATAAGCATGTCTTTGCATATCTTTAGCAATTTCTTCAACTACTTGACCCTTATCATCGATTTTTAAACAACAATTAGTTAAATTCAGTTTACCACATACTCCTCCTTCAGCTGCTAACAAATAATCAAGTGCTAAGCGATTCTGATATATAGCAGTGCGCATCTGAGTACTTTGTCTAGCTAAAAGTGTAAGAGCTTGACTAGTTTCATTGGTTATTATCTCAACTACGGCTTGTAAGCGAATAATACGATTAATCATATAGACTGGGGTTCGATATCCATACATTCCATCATCATTCCAAGTGGCAGGCCCATAATATTCAATGATTCTTTCTGGTGGCCAATCATCACCCTGCCACTTCTCCCACTTGCCTACCTGGAGGGGTGATCTCTTCTGTCTCAATGCTCTTTTGTGTCGGTGGGTAGTGTATACTGGGTATCCTAATTGTTCTCCATGTTCAGTGTTTAAAAGAAAGAAAGAAGGTCTGATGGTTCCTAAGACACATGCTCCTCCCCATTGTGGCGGGAGTTGTGCATACGCTCGGTTTCCACAGATCCAATATAGGCCAGGTGGGGCTTGCCAGGCATGGTTTTTGGCAAGATTAGTCCATAAATCAGCAAGTTCAGGAAATCTGGCTAATGGGTTTGGAGGTTCAGGGTTTTGACTTCCTGACCACCATGACGTCTTTTTGGTAGTGGCATTATAGAATTTCTGGCTAAGACAGACCAGCTGTCCTACCTGTTGGGTGAACTGAGGTCCAGTTCTGGTATAGCAAAGACGTCCAACAAATGAGTGCGCTAACACCCATTCGCTAGTAGTCTTGTGTAATTCAGTCTGATTGTAAGTTAGAGAATAATTTAATTCTTGGGCTTCCCATGGCCACTGGTCTCCCATTTGGGTTCCGCCACAGAAATAGCAATTTGAGATTTTAAGACTAGATACTACTGCTCCCGCTAATTCTAAAAATAAATTCTGAGAAGGATGAGGGATTTCAAACTTATTTACATGCATGGCCTCATAGAAGGTATTGTGGATATGATATTTAGATGACTTGTGGGCTTGGGTATTCAATCTTATATACACAATGGTTCCTGGATCTATTGCTCCACCAGCAATACGTAAACCAAACTTGTATCCTTGCTTCCATGCATTGGGATTGTGTATGCGTAAGTGTAAGGGGTTACAAGCATCTTTCTGACATTTATCATTTGTTGTTGACTTGGTTAGAGTGGCCATCCGTTTATCTATCTTTTCATCAACTATACCATTATTCCATGTAGCATAAAAAACACATTCCCAGTTAGGGCAATAGTAATCTGCTGCTGGGGCAGTACTATAGCCTGGTTCCTTTTTACCTGTACACTTTCTCCATCCTGTGGCACCTTCTGGGCACATATACTTATGGTCATTTCGATACGCTTTTTCCCAAGTACCACAGGTGGAATGACTATCTCTGTTTATGACATTACATGCATCGAAATTCAAAACAACAGGTCTAGTAATGTCTTTAAGTGGTGGTGTAGCAGCTATTATAGGTCCATCTGCATCCTTCCATCGTATTTCCAACGTGTAATAAGATGGATTCTGATGCGGATTATAGCATACTCTAGATTTACCATTTGTGCAAACATTTAGTTCAGTGGTGTTATAAATACACCGAGTCACTTTTCCAGTGCAGGTATAATAAGAATGGTAAATCAAAGTCTGAGTTACTTTTAGTCCAGTTCGAGTAGAAGTAATGCAAGCAGTGCATGGAGGTAAGGCATAAGTCAGTTCAAAACCTCCAAAGCAGGCAACCAGGGCAAAGCAAAGGTAAAGATACATGTTGATTGGAGTTCTTCTGAATCCTCAGCTTGCAGATCTTGACCACGACGTTCTTTTCTTCGTCCCGTTCGCTAATGAAGCAATTCAACGGGTGTTGAGTGTTGATTGAAGATTCTCAAGTTGTCCATCACGCATCAACCAACTTAGCAATTTCAGTTGGTTTTTGAAGTATGGTTCAATATAGTATCAAAGTAGTGTGCAAAATCGCACGCAAATTGGGTTCGTTGAAACAAAACTGTTGCTGTATGGAAAAACAGCAATCCTCTTCGAAAGACTTGGCTACTGCAAGGCACTGTGACAGAGTGTCTAAGTTGCTGGTTGCCGTCTCAGAGTAACTCGCAAAGGTGCATCAAGATGCTGCTCTGCTGTCCACTGCTCAGGTTCAGGATCAGCGGCGGGCTTGACTCTGCTGTGGTGGATCCAGGCGTCAATTTCTGCTACCTTTACTGCAGTCGGGGTAGACAGGATGACAGTATACGGTCCCTTCCAATGGGGTTCCAACGGTGTCTTCTTCCAATCTTTGATCCACACTGAGGTACCAGGCTGATAGGGATGCAGAGGTTCCGTCAAGTTGATAGGCAACTGGTCTTGGATCCATGCATGGAGAGTCTGCAGAACAAAACTAAGAGCTAGGAGTTCTTGCCTGGTTATTTCTGAACCAATTTGGGCTAGACTTCCTTTAATTCCCTGCACTATTGGTGGGGGTTTACCATACAGAACTTCAAAAGGGGAAAATCCTGTTGATTTTACAGGAGCTGAGCGTATTCTGAGTAAAGCTATTGGGAGCACTTGGGGCCACTTCAAGTGTGTCTCCTGACAAAGCTTAGACATTTGGGCTTTTAGGGTACGATTCATTCGCTCAACTTTCCCTGAACTCTGGGGTCTATATGCAGTGTGGAGTTTCCATTGTATCTGCAAAGCTTTTGCTAACTGTTGAGTAACCTGGGAGACAAATGAGGGTCCATTGTCTGACCCTATTACTGCTGGAATTCCAAACCTAGGGACAATCGCTCTCATCAAAACTTTGGTAACTTCTCGGGCTTTCTCAGTTCTGGTTGGGAAGGCTTCTACCCACCCAGAGAAAGTACAGACTAATACTAATAGGTAATGGTATCCATTGGCTTTTGGCATTTCGGTAAAATCAATTTGGAGATTGTGCATGGGGGTTACACCTCCTGACTGAACTCGGGGTGCCGTTATAAGGCCTTGCTTGGCATTATTTTTGGCACAAGTTAGACATTGACGTGCTACTGAAGCTGATATAGTTGTCAATAAAGTAATGTAAAAATGTGGTCTGAGTGCTTTTTCCATAGCACTTTTCCCATAGTGGGTGGCTTCGTGAAAGGCTTTGACAAAAGATGGTCCTAACAGTTCAGGAATTACTATTCGTCCAGGGGGTTGACTGCCCTCTGCTGGTGGCAGCTCAATCCATCCATCTTTCAGTACTCCATCTTCTTTGTTACAATAGTAATCTAATTCTTGGGTGGTATATCGTGGTGTCCATAAATTCAGAGGTACTGGAAACAATGCTGCTTGCATTGGCATAGCTTGTGGTGTAATCTGTCCCGTCATAGCTGCTTGTCGTGCTGAGGCATCTGCAAACCTATTTCCTCGGGCAACTTCTCCTTTTCCTGCTTGATGTCCTCTGCAGTGCATGACAGCTACACGTGTTGGAGCCCAAACTGCATCAAGTAACATCAGTATCTCGGGACCATACTTGACTGACTTTCCTCCGGATGTGATGAGCCCTCGTTCTTTATAGAGAGCTCCATGGGCATGTAGAGTAGTGAAGGCATATTTGGAATCTGTATATACATTTAGCACAAGTTTTGCTCCTAATAATAATGCTCTGGTGAGTGCTATCAATTCGGCTTTCTGAGCTGATGTGACTGAGGCTAAAGCTGATGACTCAACTACTTCGCGTTGAGTGACGACTGCATACCCAGCACAGCGTCGTCCATCAAGGATGAGACTGCTCCCATCAACATAATAGATTTGGTCAGGATTGTCTATGGGCACATCTGTCAAGTCAGGTCGACTGGAGAACACAGTTTCCATGACTTCGATACAGTCATGTTCTGGGAGTTCTTCGCTAATGGGTATCAAGGTGGCTGGATTCAAGGCATGACTTACTTCTAGTTGTATCTGTGGGTTTTCACATAACATGCTCTGGTATTTCAACATTCGGGAATTGGTGAGCCAATAATTTGCTTTTTGTTCCATAAGGGCAAGGACTGCATGTGGCACAGTGACTCGTATGTTCTGTCCTAATGTGAGCTTGTCCGCTTCGCTTACTAGTACTGCTGTAGCTGCGACTGCTCTCAGGCAGGGTGGCCACCCTTTGGCCACGGTGTCCAACTGTTTCGATAGATATGCTACAGGTTGCTCCCGATTTCCCAATTTCTGAGTCAACATGCCTAAGGCATTTCCCTGTGCTTCATGTACAAACAAGTGGAAAGGCTTGTGAACATCTGGTAGTCCAAGTGCTGGTGATGACATCAATTCTTCCTTTAACTTCTTGAAGGCTGTATCCTGCTCAAGTCCCCACTCCAGTGGCGACTTTTCTTCTCCTTTTGTGGCTTCATATAATGGTTTGGCAATTTGGGCGAAGTTGGGTATCCAGATTCGGCAATATCCTGCCGCTCCCAGAAAGGCTCTGACTTGCTTTCTGGTTGTTGGGGTTGGTATTCTACATACTGCTTCTTTTCTTTCTCTGCCTAATCTTCGGCTTCCTTGGGTTATACGAAAGCCCAAGTATTTCACTTCTTTTTGGCATAGTTGTGCTTTTGCTCTGGAAACTTTGTATCCAGCTTCATCTAGTAACTGCAAGAGATCTTTGGTGGCTTGTATACATTCATGTTCTGATACTGCAGCTATCAGCAGATCGTCCACGTATTGGAGAAGCACTCTCTTCCCCGGGGCCACTGGATAGCTTGAAAGGTCTTGATTCAGTGCAACACTAAAAATGGTAGGCAAATTCTTGAATCCTTGGGGTAATCGTGTCCAGGTGAGTTGGCCCCTCTTCCAGAGATGGGGTCCTGCCATTCGAATGCAAACAATATTTGACTTACAGGGGCTAATCTTATGCAAAAGAATGCATCTTTTAGATCTAGTACAGTGAAATGGGTAGCTTCAGCAGGTATCAGTCCTAGAAGAGTGTAAGGATTGGGTACAACTGGATGTATAGTTTCAACTGCATCATTCACTCTCCTTAGGTCTTGCACTGGGCGGTAATCATCTGTCCCAGGTTTCTTTACTGGCAAAAGTGGAGTGTTCCATGGGGATTGACATACTTTTAGTAGGCCATATTCGAGTAATCTTTGCAAGTGGCGATGAATGCCTTCAATTGCAGCTCTTGGGAGAGGGTACTGTTTGACGTGTACTGGTGTAGCACTAGACTTAAGGGTTACAATTACTGGGGCTATATGTTTGGCTAGGCCTGGAGGACTGCCTTCTGCCCATACTCCAGGTGGTGCATGAATGTTCTTTAAAGTTTGTTCGAAATAAGTGTCTTGGACAGAGTCATCAATGTAATACCTCCATTCTTCTTCTCGGGGAACTGTCAGCAGCATTATTCCTGCTGGTTTGGCTTGGGGATTTACTGTCATTTGCATTTCTCCTTTTTCAGAGAAAGATATTTGTGCTTGAAGCTTGGCTAACATATCTCGTCCCAGTAGTGGCACTGGGCATTCGGGCATATAAAGGAATTGATGAGTTATTTGCTGTCCTCCTAGACTGCATATACGGTTCTGAAGAAAAGATTTTGTAGCTCTGGCACCAGTTGCTCCTATGATGGTGACTGCTTTTGTAGAAAATGGGGCTATCTTTTTGTCTATTACTGAATGTTCTGCTCCAGTATCAACCATAAAGTTCATAACTTGGTCTCCTATTTGTATTCCGACCATAGGCTCCTGGAGACCTAAAGCAAACTCGGAGCCCGGTCTGTCCTAGTCCACATCATTTTCGTCATGGATTGCCGTGGTCAATGCTTGGATGGCTCCTCCTCTTTCTCGCTGGAATTCTTCTCGATTGGCTCCTCCGCGGTTTCGGGGACGGCCTCGTCTTTCTTCTCGCCACTGATGATCGTTTTCGTCATCTTGCTGGGCGTCTTCGAGTTGCGGGCACGCATCTCTCCAATGTCCTTCTTCTCTGCAATAGGCGCATTGGTTCACGCCTAGCTGCTGGGACCGGTCTCCACCTCGGCCCCGCCCCCTTCCTCTGCTCCGTCAACTATGGATACCTCCCCTTTTCTGTTCAACTATGGCCGCAGCCAAAAAATCAGCTTTCTTCTTCATCTTTCTATCACATTCTCTCTGCCTTTCATTATCACGATTCACATACACTTTATGAGCAACTTCCAGTAACTGCGTTGTATTCATGCCCGCAAACCCTTCTAATTTTTGTAATTTACGTCTGATGTCTGGTTGAGACTGGTTTACAAAAGCAGAATTCACCATACATAAACTTCCTGATGCCTCGGGATCATAGGGAGTATACATTCTGTATGCTTCAGTTAATCTTTCATGAAATTCTGCGGGGCTCTCATCTACACCTTGGATAATTCCTGCAACTTTGGAAAGGTTCATAGTTTTCTGGCCCCCCCTTTTCAGACCTTGTAAAAAGCCTTGGCGAAAACGGGCTAGGGCTGTGGATCCTTGCTCTGTATTTGGATCCCATCGGGGGTCTTCATTCGGGAATTCTCTCTGGGCCACTTCCCGATGGTCTATTCTGTTCGTCCCCTGTCCCGGAGCTACAGGGTTATCTGCCATCCACTCAATAGCTGCTTTTCTAATTCGTGCTCGCTCCTCTGTTGTGAATAGAGTGGTCAGGAGCTGGCGGCAATCTGCCCAAGTGGGTTGGTGGGTTTCCATAATAGTAGTTACTAATTCTGTAAGTTCCTGGGGCTTATTAGTATAGGAGGCATAATGCGACCTCCAATTTAACAAATCAGTTGTAGAGAAAGGGATATACACATAACTTAGGGGTCCCGCTACCACCTCATCATTATCATTCTTTACGGGCACTCCCGGGACTTGTCGTAAGGGCATCATCTTGGCAGTAGATATCTTTTGGGATCTAAGGGATATTTTCGTAACTGTCTTATCAGGGGTCACTTTCTTCTTCTCTACATGTTTCACTTTGGATGTACTTGTTGCTGGCTTACTAGTGCTGGCAACCAGTTTTATACTGTCAGCATCGCTTAGGGAATTCTCAGTTTCTAATTGCTCTGCTTCTGTATCTGACTCTCCTTTTTCTGTTTCAGACAATTCACCTCCCTGTAAAGAGGATTCATCTTCCTGCTCTTCGGTTGATAGCTCTGGGGTTGGGTCCCGCCTCGGCTGTCTCGGGGTTTCTGGGGCGGGACGCCGGGCAGCCCTTACTGGACCTGGGGTTCGAGGCTGTCGGGGAATTATTTCTGGGGAATCAGGATCTACCAGGATGGGCTTCTTCCTGGACTTCTTATCCTGCCCTTTTGTTCTAGGCTGTTCTGTTTTCTGACTATAATCTGTCTTAGCTAACATTATTCTGCACTGTTCTTCATAACAGCGCTACGCCCAAAGGGGCGGATCTTCACAAATACTTAACCAGGAATCTATATAGGGGTACTGATCGGGGTGCGCTATCCGCACTCTACGGTGTACTAACTGGATAATTTCTACATTAAAAGTTCCCTCTCGGGGCCAGGTGGGGTCTAAGTCAGGCCACTCCCTAGTACACAAAATCTGTAAACGGGCTGCTGTCATTTTAATACCATAATCTCCAGAATATCCCTCTTTAAAATGTGCGATCATACATTCTAATGGAGTGTTCCTAGTAGACCCCGCCCCTCCCATTTCGATGTGTGCGCGCAACAACAGACAAAAGGGAAAAGGAGGGCGGACCGTGGGTAAGGGGTCCTCACGGCCCTGGAAACGTATAAGGAGAACAAATAACAAGACAAGACGACAATCGCTTCCCCCTTTTCGCGACCTGAACGCGGTCGCCCGGTCAGGAAATGCGCTACTCAGGGGTCCGCCTTCACTTGGTCCGTGCTGCCAGACCTCTCATCCACACTTCATTCACACAATCTTGCTAGCAACGTATCCCAGAATGCATTCGTTTCTATCTATTCTGACTAGTCTTATTCAATTTCCAAAATACAAAAAGATGGGGGTTTCGCCCTGCGAATACTCATGCGGGGTTACTCGGCCCGTCTTTGAGAGGTGATCAGGCTCTCTTACCAATTACCAATTTTCTCGAGATTACAAATTCCAAGTTCCAATGGCAGCACTGCTCTTTCTATATCTGTCTAGACAACAAATCAAAACTCTACTCACCGGATCCGGTCCTCAAACTTCCCAAGCAGGCGCATGAGTTGGACCTCGGACTCCCCTCACTCGGGGTCGAGGTGTTGGCTCCAGCCGGGCTCGGCACCCGCCGAGGTCCGACCAGCTCCCTCCGATGCAAAGGACCGGCGGCGCCAGGGAGTAGCCCCCATCGGAAGGGTGCGATCCCGGCAGGACCAAGCCTATAGAGGCGGAAAGTCGTGGTATATTGCCCTATATACACTCTGATTCCACAACTTCCCGGCCAACGCACCAAGAATATGTAGCAGCAGAGCGCAGACAAACCAATAATACCAGGAGTCTGTTCAGAAGGTCCAAATCATTTATTTGTGCACAAGTCTCAAGCAATCATCAATTCAAAATGGCTGAGCAAAGATTTCTGGCAATACAACAACTTTTATAGACTTTTACTCCATTCTAGGTATAGAAACACATTTCATTGGTCCCGGTACTCTCCCGTACCTCCCGTACCCCTTCTATTGGTCCCGGTACTGATAAGATTATCCAATTATGTTCCTTTAGTGGGCTCAGCACCTGCTTACCCCCCTTCCAGTCCCAATTACAATGGCCAGTTCATCAACTTGTTACTTTCATACTTTCAAGGCCATTGAGCCAATTTGTGCATGTAGGGGAGCAGGGCTCTGCAACTCATCTGTCAGCAGTCCCAATTAAATCCCTTGCAGATGTACTTTTCTTATCAGTAACTTTTAAACATATTTTTCTGTATTTTTCCATCTTCCAGTTCTGCTTGTCTAAGCTAATTCAATACTTTTACTGAGTTCTATCCTACAATAGCAGCATGTTGGGGGATGTGTAATTCCTATGAGCCTCTTCACAGGCTTCATTTACAGGTCAAGCTAGTTAGGCCTGCCTGCTCATGTCAGACACTGTGGATCACAGGCCTACACCTGCCACAATGCCAATAATGTAGTCGCACTTAACACCTCTTCTTCAGGAGGCGTTATGTGCACCCATGTAGCGGTAACTGCTAGTAGTGGTAAAGTACCATACACTAGCTCACTGTGCAATCCATGGCCATTCTCTACCCATAACCCACCTAGTTCCTGCCTTATACCGTGGCTTGCAGTTAGCGTGCTAATTAGCACATGCAAATGGTCATTCCTGTGTGATAAGTTAGCATGCTTGTGCACTAAGAGCTAGTATGTGCTAATTCATGTGCTAACTGCTTAGTGCATTTTAGTAGAAGGGCTACAAAGATTTTAGCACAGGAGTTAAAAGGTCACCTGAGGTGAAATGCAGCACTTTACCTCAGATGACACAAAGCTGCTGGTGGCCCCTGTGGACCCCAAAGCCTAACCTCTTCCTCTTAAAATTAAATGAAGATAGTTCGGAGGAAGAATGCTAAAATGGCAACATAAACCCTAGAAAGAAAGGCATAAAGAATTCAAAATGCTTCCTGGAGGAAAATAAGGAAAAGGAGATATAATTAAAAAGAAAACTTTCCATAGAAAAATAAACTTGATGACAAAAGATCAAGATATGAATCTGGAGGGATAAAGGCAGAGATGAAATAATAATTATAATGGTTGCAGTGATGTATAATGGCGTTAAGTATTATCACAGGCCAGTCCCTCTAAGGGCCTGATTCAGCAAGACGAATAGCGGGACGTCCAGCCCCGCTAGCCGCCTGAACCATATGCCGTCTCCGGGCCCCCCTGCATGACCATGCAGTCCCATTATCCGCCTTATAGAATCAGCGCCAAATGTCCTAAAGAAATGTTGTATCATTTATTTCCTAAATTTGGTAAAGCAAACAGTACAAGTGCATCTTTAAGGTTATGATCCCTTTGATAAGCAAACTCTAATTTATTTTATAGTAAAATATTCTAGTCCTTCTACAATGTGTGACTGTTTCTTCAATATCTTATTGATATCCTTTGCCAAATATGCAACTTAAAAAGGAACACACTAATGTTTCCTCATTCTGTTTCCTACACTCGTGTAGTGCAGTGGTTCTAATTGATATTCTTGCTTTACTCTGCCCTTTTTGAATACATTCTTTAGGGTATCCATATTCTATAAATCTTTTATTCATAATCAGAGATTGCTTCTCAAATTCATCTTCATCTGAACTATTACTACTACTACTACTGATCATTTATATAGCAATACAAGGCATATGCAGTGCTGTACAAATACTCTGAACACAACCTTCTTAGTCCGAGAAACTGGCCCACTAAAAGGTTCTCTTTCAATGCATATGTGGTGTAACTTTGAAAATGTAGGAGGGATATTCCAGCTGATTAATACAGTTAGAAGACCTGCTAGCCGGGTTAATCGCACTGACCAGGATATTCAGCAGCACTAACATGGTTAGTACTACTGAATATCCAAGGGTGCTGCCGCTGCACGCCCTGATGCTAGCCAGCTAGCATCGGGGCGGTCCGGGGGTGAAGTGGGAGTGGCACCCAGAGAGAGAACCAGGCAGCGGTGTGGTAGGCTATGGCCTATGATAGCCTGCAAATATGAAAGGCCTGTAAGTTAGGCCCTGATTCCAACCCCCATCTTAGTAAGAACCAAAAATCTGTGAAAGTCTGAGAAAGCTGCTTTAAAACTGCTTAACAAGAAGTTTTTCATGAACTCATAAATCCTTCATTATTCTCTTGTGTTCTGAGGATAGATATGTTTCAATACTTGCATTCCTAGAGCTAGAAACGACCCCGCAGTAGAATTGTATCAATACTTAGAAACTGTGCCATTGTTAGAACAATCCTAGAGGAGGGAGCAGGGTGCTAGGTCCAGGAAGGGTCTCCGATTGGACAAATGCAGGGGGCGTTGGGACCAATAGAAAGTCTGCATGTATCAAACTGAAAAGAAATGTATAAAATGAATATGTTTCTGTAAGAACTTTGCTCAGTCCTTTTTGAAGCTTGACTGTCTGGGCCTTGTGCACAATAAATTGGCTTGGATCTTTGAACTGACTCCTGGTATTATTTATTGCATGCTTATCAGCTGCTACATATTCTTGGTGCGTTGGCCGGGAATGTGCGAGTAGTGGATGGTATTCAAGTGAATATACCACGTACTTTCGTCCTCCAGGTTGGTCCGGTTGGAACCGTGTCTGTCCGACCGCAGGGGAAACCTCAGGCGCCACCAGTCCTCTTGTATCGGGGAGGGTTCCGCCTTGCCTCGGCGGACCACTGGGTCCAGCTGGCCAACACCTCCGAACCTGAGGGGAGTCCAGGATCCAACCCATGAACTGGTTTGGTATCGTGAACCGGATCCGGTGAGTAGAAAACCTTGGGCATTTGAGTCTGTGAAGCCTGGGGAAAGCCTTGCATGAGTATGCGAGCCTGGGGAAAGTCTTGCATGAGTATGTGAGACTAATTTGGTATAGACATTTTCTTGTTCGATAGTCAGTGAAGCCTGGGGAAAGTCTTGCATGAGTATTGTCAGACGGCTGCCTGGGTGAGAATGTTCACACTCTTGGCAAGTGCATATCTCAATATGATTTGCAAGGGATTGTGGGAAATGCAGTCCATTCACACCAGACACAGCCACTCACAATAATTAGTTGTGCTTGAGTGTAAAGCCAATAAGATATTTATTTATGGGGTTATTTCTCCCAACACAGATATGCTTGGTAGCACATAAAACAGGATACTTGCTTTCAGTGTTAAACTTAGAAAAACAAAATCAGGAAAACAACAGTTGAACTTGTCAGGCAATCAAATCAAAAGAATAAAGACCTGGTTGGTAACAAACTGATCTTTTCTGTAGGCTTTAGCTAATATTTTCTTAGCAGTGTTTCAAACAACAAGCAAAACGCACAAAGAAGGGAAAAACTGTTCTTTTCAGGTTAACTTCTTATATCTTCACACATAGATTCAGAAGTGATTCCCTCAGAGCTCACAAGCAATTAGGTAAGGCTCAATTGCTAGCAGTTACCCAGCTGAAACCCCTTAGGTGGCTTGCTTTCTACTGCGTGGCTCAAATCCTACTTCAGGAGCTTTTCTGAGTAGATTAAAGAACAAGTTTGTATTTCTTTGTGATGGTTGTACTTTGTAACAGAAAATTACCAAAGGAGTTTAGACAGAGAGCAATCCATATATTCACAGCCTGTATCTAAGACCGCTCCCCCTTCTTCAACAATCATGGGTTCAATATCATGGATTGGCACAGAGGAATTTCTCAATGTAGCACTCTCAGGAGAATACTTGTTTCCCTGCTGTCTTTCAAGGTTATAGCTAGGGCATAGATCAGTGTTCATACCTGAGCTTCCATTGCTGTTAGAGTTCCTCTCTAAATAGCCTGGCCAGTATGTAGTCCAGTTCTTATGTCCAGCCTTCCAATCCAGATCCCTGGACACTGGATCTCTCTTCACATACCTTCTGGCACGGGTCCTAGGGTCCCTTCCAAGTGCAGCCGTCTCCCTCACAGGTACCCTCTGGAGATTCCTAGCTCTGCAGCACCATTCCTCTGGCTTTCCCCAGTCCAATGGTGTATGCTGGCCCTTGGAATACCTTCCAGTATACGTACTGCTCTGGACTCCTTTAGACCTCCCAAATGCTTTTCTCTTCTTTCTTCCAAAGGGTTTCTTGCCCTCTCTGTCCGTCCGGTCTGGCTTCTGTTCCTGATGATCCTCCAGATGATGAAGCTGTCCAAGATGAGGATCTCCAAGATGAAACTGAGGATGAGGATCTCCCAGCTGAAACTGAGGATGAGGATCTCCCAGCTGAAACTGAGGATGAGGATAATTCTCTGTAGAATAAACTCTACCTTTATTCTGCTTAGATGAGTGCTCCACCCTAGCACAGCGCAGTTGTGCTGAATCAGGCCCTGCCCTTTGAGATGAGTGCTTAGGGATTACCTCATAGCCCTCCTGATTGAACACACGTTTCCCCACTTCAGCTCCTCTAATGGCTGTTGGAAACCTGGTGCATTCTGGGACTGGTAGTCTTTTATGGAAAAATTCTGTTTTCTTATTTCTACCAGAACTGACAGGTTGCTTGTTCAGAGTCACTTCACCTTTACTATAGCTCCTTCCTGAGCTATATTAAGCTTCCTTATCACAGTATGTGAGACAAATTTGGTATAGACTAACTGGGAACGTCTTGCATAAGTGCGCAAAGATGAGAGAGCCTGATCACCTCTCATAAGGGCGGTCCTAGTACGCTCCGCATAAGGGTTAGCGGAAGCCGAAGCCACCGACCCTTCGGGATGAGTTAGTCAGTAAAGCCTTGGGCATTTGAAAAATAATTTCTTGTTGCTGGCATGACTGTCTGTGTGACTGAAAGGTCTGGAATGGCAGACCAAGCGAGAGCGGACTCCTGAGTAGCGCAGTTCCTGGCCGGGCGACCGCGCCCAGGTTACGAAAAGGAGGAAGTGTTTGGTGTTTGTGTCCCTTATTGTCTGTTGTTTGTATTTGGTTTTGTTATCTGTTGAAACCACTGGTTTCCCTTCTGGTATAATGTAAGATTATTCTGTTGGGTAATTTGTGAAACAGTTTACCGATTAAGGAATAGTACTGAGAGAGGAAGAGAAATAAAACAGAAACAACTCAGGAGTCACTTTTAAGTACAAAAACAGCTGTCTCACTGATTTCATTTTTTTTCTAGCACAGCGTGAGTCTCTAGCAAACAGAGAGAGAAGGGGTGTGTCTTTCACACAGCCCGCAGAAAGAAATGTTTTAGTATCCTTTAACCCTTTGAAGGCTTACTTTCAATTTTTAATCCACATTCTGCAGCTGGGTTGATTTGTACTTATTTCAGGAAAATTGTACCTGTCTTATTCAATATGTTCTAATAGTGATGTTCCTTCTGCTATGGTCATGTATTATATATCATTTGGTAGGAATATTTAGTCAGAATTTTGGATCCCGACAGTTTTGGGCTCAGCCTGGAAAGGGTTAAGTTCTTATTAACCCCTTTCGAGCTCCTCAACTGTTCTTGTTATATCTCAGCCCTACTTGTCTTTTATGGTCCAAACAGAAATGATAGAGAAATTAAGGAAACTGCTTTTGTTTTTCCTTTGACCTTCAAAGTAGAGGTTAAGAACCCCGACAGGACTGTGAAGCATCCCGAGCCAGTAGTTACCAGATCACGATTTGAAAGTGATTTAAATCCTGAGTGAATGAGGAGTTAACCCAGCCCCCTTCTTAATATCTGTTTTAGGGTCTGGTTGAAGCGTTCCACAAGTCCATTGGTCTGTGGATGATAAGTGGCAGTTTTTATATGGTGGATGCCGAAAGCATCCCATACCTGGGCTAGGTATTTCGATACAAAATTACTCCCCCTGTCAGTCAGCATTTCCTTTGGGAATCCCACCTCGCAGAATAGCTTGATCAGTTCTAACGCTATGGACCTAGCTGAGATGTTTCTTAGGGGTATAGCCCAGGGGAACCTGGTGGCGTGATCCATTATCACCAGGATATACTGGAATCCCCTAGGAGTCTTTACGAGGGGTTCAACAATGTCCATTGCCATCCGGCGCACGGGTTCAGCTATTGTGGGGGTTGGTATCATCGGGACTCCTATGGGCTTGGCGGCGCTCACCCGCTGACAGGAGGGATAGGCCTCGCAGAACCGTTTTGTTTCCCTGAACACCCCTGGCCAATAAAAAAGGGCAAGAATCTGGTCGAGCGTACCCTGAACTCCCTTATGTCCCCCAACGGGGTGGCCGTGGGCCAGTCTCATAACGACTGCTTTAAAAGTCGTAGGAACCACTAATTGTTTCCTAACAGCACCTGTTTGGGGATCGTTGCTCTCCCTGTATAATATGTCTCCTTCCATAAGGAACCTGGGGAGCACGTCCCTACCTGTCTGAGCAAATTCAAAGGCTTGCTTTAACGCTTGATCCGCCTTTTGTTCCTTCGGAAAAGATGGGAACTTTTCCACAAGGTCGGCAGGTACCCAGGGCAACCCCTGTCCATCTTCTACTCCTGCCCTTAGTTGAGCTCTGTGGTGTCTCTCTTGGCGTTTTTCGCTTTTACTCTTCTTTGTACTTTTAGATGGGGCACTGAATAAGTCCTCATGCTGGGGAAGCTCTCCTAGGTTTTCATCTGTAGTCCTACCCTCCTCCTCCAGGTGTTCTTTTTCCTCTTCTAGAGGGTCAGAATCCTCCTCTGGGAGCTCAGCTCGTGCCTCCGAGCTTTGGGCCTGTGACCTGGTGGAAACCATGCCTCCCTTTATGTGTGTGCCTTCCTCTATTCCCCTATAGAATGGTGGCCAGTCCTGGCCTAATACAATGTCGTAGGGTAGTCTGGGAATTACGGCCACTGAGATTTCCCTCCGGGTTCCTAAACCCTTGACTTTCACTCTATAGAGAGGGTAATATGTTGATGACCCATGTACACACCTTATCTTGGACCTCCCTTCTGTTTGACTCGGGGTGGAGCCAGTGCGGGCCTGTATGGTTTGCCATAATTTTCCCGAAACCATACTTTGGTCCGCGCCTGAGTCAAGTAACGCTTTAGCGGGGACCCCTTGTACTTCAACATCTATACGGAAGCTTGCCTGTATGCTTTTTCTGTCACCTATTATCAGAGCTGTACGCCATATACAATCTTTTTTCATGTGACCAATTTTCCCACATTTAAAACATTTGTTTAATGCATTTCTAGCATCGCTCTTAGGCAAACATTCATTCACATTTTGAGTATACATCCTAGGCTCTTTGACTGCCTTTCCAGAATTGACCATACCCAACTTACTCACAGCGCCTCCTTGTGGGTTATTAGCCAATTCGGCTTCCATGAATCGTTCTATGAGCTGCGCCGCTTCGGCTGAGGTCTGGCAATTCTGCAAGGTTAAAAATGCTTTAACTTCTGCCGGGACTGCTTCCGAGAACTGTTCTAATACAATTGTATCCAATATACTTTCCAGAGTCTTCCCCTCTGGAATCAACCACTTCCAAACCAGGCTGCGCACCCTCTGGTACAGCGCCTTAGGTATTTCACCTGGTTGGAGACGGGTAGATCTTAGCATACGCCGATAGACCATAGGCGTTAGGCCTAGCCTATCCTTTATTGCTTTCTTTACTTCTCCATAGTCAGTTGCCAGGGTAGCTGGCATGGCTTGGTATGCTGATAAGGCCTCTCCTGTTAAGGAGGTGGCCAACCTGACTGCCCATTGCTCTTTGGCCCAATGTGCATTGAGGGCTACCCTCTCGAATGCCTCAATAAAATCATCAAAATTATCAGCCGTAGTCATTTGTCCAAGCACCAATGCCCCACAATTCTGTGGGCCTACCCCACAGAAATGCTGTTGTGGTGGTTTCTCCTCCCTTCGTTCATCCAGCAGAGTGTGTACCAGTTCGGTCAGGGGCTTCTGTTGGAGTTGCAATGCCACCATGGCCTGCTCTTGGCTCAGCTGAGCCATCTCCGCTTGCTTCTCAAACTGTGCGCTCATCCATCTTAGGACTTCTTGAACATCCATCTTGATGCTCACCCACTCTGGAACAAACAAAAGAAAACACCAAGTGTGGCACTACTAATGTTATTGTGCCTAGTCCCACTTTCCTTTTAGCTACACCTTCTCACTCGAATCCCCCTCAGCCTGTGCCCATATACCGTTACTTGAGCCAGGTGGAGATTCACACTTTGAGAAGGGGCTTATCCTTTCCCTCAGGATCTGGAACCTTCTGGGCGTGTCCAGCCTTGGCACTCGTAGGATTCCTCTGCGTTGTTCCTCTGTTGTATCACAGTTGTATGCTCCTCTTAGGAATAAATCCGCAGCAACTACGCCATTTGTGAGAGATAGTGAGTGATAGCTACCTCATATAACCCTATTAGGCGGCTGCCTAGGGTGTTAAGATTTAAGTTGCCTTTGATACAAAAAGAGTCTTGTAGTCAAGTGGTAAGGCAAAAATAATATTAGGGCTTTATTCCCTGCCCTGATGGGATATTCCTGGGATACAACAAACAATATGAAACAAAAGAACTGTTGCACAGAAAAATATCTTCTTTCCTTTAGGCACCATCAGCTGGCTGCTTTGCCCATGTTCAACATAAAGATACAATATCGTCAGATAAACAAATTGTACAATCCATGGGCACAGGGTCAGAATTATAGCTGCTGTTCTCCCACTGCATTAACTCAGAGTCACTTACGATTGCATATGGGTCACACTCTTCACAGCTGCTGTCTTCCTTAAAACTCTCCTGTGAGTCATGGGCTAGCTTTTCTAGAAAGGGCTCTTTAAATCCAGGGCTCTGAACGCCTGGTATATTAAAAGCTTCCTTCTGGTTTTCCCTTCTTCTCCACGCTGGTGGAATTACTGTATGACTTTCAGTATCAAAGTTTCTTCTGGTGCCACGCCCTTGCCTTTCAAACCAAACAGAACTTCTTGCCTTTTCTTTAGCAAAGCTAGGTTCCCACCTCTTAGCAGTGGTTCTGTCTCTTATATTTGGGCTTCTGGCAGCTCTCTCCTGGGCTCTCCAACTACCAGGAATCCTAGCAGGGTCCTGGGCACGATGCTGGCTGTTTCCTGCTCTGCTGCCTCACCTACTGCTTCCTTCCCTCAGTGGATTTCCTCCAGCATGACATGTGTTCACTGGATGCTGGCTTAGTCCTCCCAGGTCGCTGCCCCTACTGGCCTTCCCTGGTTCTACCCTGCAGCTTTTATCCTTGTTCTCTTTGCATGCTGCGTGGGTTTCTGAGAACAGGTGTTCCTGATTAGCCTTCCTGCTTCTAGCTACGTCAGGACTAGTGCAAGGACATTTTACTCTAATGCCTTTTTGCTTTTCTTGTGCTGAGTTTGTTTGCTGCTCAGCTAATTCTACATGTGCTGAGTTTGTCTGCTGCTCAGCTAATTCTACATGAGCTGGGTTTGTATGCTGCTCAGCTAATTTTACCTGAGCTGAGTTTGTCTGCTGCCCAGCTGATTCTGAAGTAAGTTCCTTACTTTCCCCTAACTCCATGGGCTCTGTGCCAGCTGCTGTGTCACAAATCCCCCCCCCCCCCCACTTAAGATATTACGGGACGGGGAACAACCGTTCCCACAGCACGTAATCTTTGCTGGACTCTTGACATTCACACTGGACCGGCTAGCTGCTGCCGTTTTCTCCTGCCAAGATTTTATAGAGCACATACTCACTGATCCACTCTTGACATTCACACTGGACCGGCTAACTGCTGCCGTTCTCTCCTGCCAAGGTTTTAGTACATTTATATGGTACACCTGACAACGTCCCCTGTCATTCTCTACCATATAAGATACTGGTCCTTTACGTTCCACTATCGTATAGGGACCTTTCCACTGGGCCTCAAACTTCAGCTTGTAGACATTCACTTTCTGAATTTGTGGCTATGAGCAGGTCATCCACATACTGAAGAACAACCCTTTGTCCTGGGTTCACAGAGTAACTTGAGAGATCTTGATTTAAAGCAGCACTGAAAAAAGCAGGTGAATTCTTAAATCCTTGGGGTAATCGAGTCCAGGTAAGTTGACCCCGCCTTCCTGTTGTGGGGTCTTGCCTTTCAAAAGCAAACAAAAGTTGACTGGTGGGGGCTAGGTGTATACAGAAGAAGGCCTCTTTCAGGTCCAGGACAGTGAAATGAGTAGCCTCAGCGGGGATCAGTCCCAAGAGAGTATAAGGATTTGGTACCACTGGGTGTATAGTTTCAGCTGCATCATTTACCCGCCTCAGATCTTATACTGGGCGGTAATCCCCTGTCCCAGGTTTCTTGACTGGGAGAAGGGGGGTGTTCCAAGGTGACTGGCACTCCTTGAGAAGTCCATACTTCAGGAGTTTCATTAGATGGCAGTGGATATCTTCAATGGCTGGTCGGGGAAGAGGATACTGCTTCACATGCACTGGTTCCGCTCCTGGCTTGAGGGTGACAATAACAGGGGCTATGTTCTTCGCTAGGCCAGGTGGATTATCTTCTGCCCATATTTCAGGCGGGGCTATAAGGTTGGTGGGTATACAGGAACTAGCTGACTTGGTTGGAGATTCACTATAGAACCGCTACTCTTCTTCTCGGGGGAACAGTCAGCACCATCAATCCAGTTGGCTTTGGGTTCACAGTCATTTGCATTTCTCCCCCTTCAGCAAAGGATATCTGTGCCTGGAGCTTTGCAAGCATATCTCGGCCGAAAAGTGGAATAGGGCATTCAGGCATATACAGGAACTGGTGCGTTATTTTCTGTCCGCCTAGTTCACACATGCGGTTCTGCAGGAAAGGTTTAGTGGCCTTAGCCCCAGTAGCTCTGACAATGGTGATGCATCAAGAAGACAAAGGGGCTACTGGCTTTAGTATTCTGCTCCTGTATCCACCATAAAGTCCATATATTGGTCCCCTATCCTCAAACTTACCATAGGCTCCTGGGGACCCAGGGTGAACTTGGAGTCCGGTCTGGCCTAGTCTTCATCCATCTCATAGCCCGTTGTAACTGCCACTCCCTCAATAGCTTCTTCCCTTTCTCGCTGAAACTGTGCTCGGTTTATTTTTCCACAACTCTGAAATCAACCTCCTGTTCTCCAAGTACTCCCTCCTCCCCTCCTGGGGGTGGAGTCAAAATACGGGCATTCACTTTTCCAAAATCCTTCTTCTCTACAATGGGCGCACTGATTTGAACCCAGTGGGGGCTGATCATTTTCACGACCCCTTCCACGTCCTCTGGTCCTTCGATTAGGAAAACCTCCTCCACGTCGTTCAACTAAAGCAGCAGCACGAAGATCTGCTTTCTTCTTCATCTTACATTCACTTTCTCTGTCACATTCATTTTCACAATTCACAAACACTTTCTGAGCAATTTCCATTAACTGTGCTGTATTCATGCCCGCAAATCCATCCAATTTCTGTAATTTTTGTTTTATATCTCTCTGGGACTGACTGACAAACGCTGCGTTTACCATACGCAAATTCTCCTGGGCTGCTGGATCGCATGGGGTATATAGTGAGGGCTGCCTGCACTATTTGGATCCCACTCAGGGCTATCAAGGCTGATGGGTCTGCATAATACTGTTCATTAGTTCAATCAAATCCTAAGGCTTCTCAGTGTAGGAGGCATAATGCGTCTTTTAGTTCAGTAAATCAGTGGTGGAAAAAGGCACATAAACAAGGCTGGTCGGCTGGCCTTCGGTATTAAGGGTGGGTAGGCCCTGGACCTGGTGCAATGGTATAACGTGACCATCCCTTTTACTGGTAGTTGTACTTCTGAAGGCATACGGCAATCGGGACTGTCTGGGTTCCACTTCATGTTCTTGGGCGCTGGCTGTGAGTGACCCTGAACTGGCAAATGAATCCCTGCTTGTAGTGTCATCGGTGGACTGTGGCCCACTCGGAGTACTTTGAACTGAGCCGGGGCTTCCTTCAAGAGGGGGTGCGCGTCCTCCTGCTGCGGAGGTGGCTGGTGAACTGCTTGGGGTACATCTGCAGGGAGGTGTCCTCCCCTGCCCCAGGCTCTGCCCGGGGTGGTGGCAGAGCTGAGGGGACTGGCCTATAAAGATACTGGGACGGACAGAGTGGAATGTCTAGAGATTCTGGGGCAGAATAAATGGGCAGCTTTTTTTTTTTTTTCAGACTTCCGGGCCCCCCCCCCCCCTTGTGGCTGCTACTAATCTCCTACAGTGTTCCTCATAGCAACGCTTTATCCAGGAGGGCTTTTTTTCCCCACAAACATTTATCCAGGAATCTATATAGGGGAATTGATCAGTGAACATTTTCTGTACAACCTGATAAACACGGGAAACTACACTAATATCAAAGGTGCCCTCATGGGCCATGAAGTAGCTAACACTGGCCACTCCCTTTCACAGAGCATTTCTAATCGGGACGGAGACATTCTAATTCCATAGTCTCCAGCAAATCCCTTGCTAAAATTCTTGGTCATACATTTCAACAAAATCTGCGTGGACTCCGACCCCCCCCCCCCCCATGATGATGTACTTGACAACAGACAGAGGGGGCGGGCAGTCAGGCTGCATTTTCCTGTGGACTAAACATAATGGATGTGTGTGCTCATTCTAAATAGGAACAATTTAGATAAAGTCCTTAAAATATAAAACTATTATTTTGCAACATGTTATAACAACAATCCCAATAGAAAGAACTATGGCTCCTAACATGACGGCCACATATCTGTTACGTATGACTGGAATAAAAATACTTAGCATGGAACTAACTGCCAGCCGTAATCAGCACTTAAGCTGAACAATGTCTCTGCAAAAGAAGTTACTTTAAATCTTACAGTTCAGAAAGCAGACATTCAAAGGACATGTACATTCTCTCAGGATTTAAATAATTTTCAAGTCGCGATCTGGTACTACTGGCTCGGGATGCTTCATAGTCCTGTCAGGGTTCTTAACCTCTACTTCATAGGTCAAAGGAAAAACAAAAGCAGTTTCCTTAATTTCTCTATCATTTCTGTTTGGACCATTACAGTGTTTGCTGAAGATTGAAACATAAAAATCCTCCTCACTTGGTCCGTACTTGATATTTACAAGAACAGTTGAGGAGCTAAAAAGGGGTTAATAAGAACTTAACCCTTTCCAGGCTGAGCCCAAAACTGTCGGGATCCAAAATTCTGACTAAACATTCCTATTAAGTGATATATAATACATGACCATAGCAGAAGGAACATCACTATGGGAACATATTGAATAAAACAGGTACAATTTTCCTGAAATAAGCACAAATTAACCCAGCTGCAGAATGTTGAAAATAAGCCTTCACAGGGTTAAAAGATACTAAACATTCCTTTCTACAGACACACCCCTTCTCTCTCTGCTTGTCAGTCTCATGCTGTGCTGAAGAAAATCCTGAAACAGCTTAAAAGCTGCACTTAGAAGAGACTCCCAAATTACCCAACAGAATAATTTTACATTATACCAGAAGGGAAACCCACGGTTTCAACAGATAACAAAAATCAGATACAAACAACAAACAGTAAGGACAATGGGGGAGACAAACACCAAACGCTTCCTCCTTTTCGCGACCTGGGTGCAGTCGCCTGGCCAGGAACTGCGCTACTCAGAAGTCTGCTCTCACTTAGTCTTATGTCTCAAAACGTCTCAGTCACACAAACAGTCATACCAGCAACGAGAAATCATTTTTCAAATGCCCAAGGTTTTACTGACTAACTGACTATCCCAAACAAAGGGTCGATGGCTTCTGCTCCGCTAACCCTTATGCGGAGCGTACTAGGACCACCCTTGAGAGGTGATCAAGCTCTCTTGTCTCGCGCACTCATGCAAGACTTTTCCCAGTTAGTCTATACCAAATTAGTCTCGCATACTCATGCAAGGCTTTTCCCCAGGCTTCACTGACTATCCCAGTCTCACATACTCATGCAAGACGTTCCTCAGGCTGCACTGACTCAAATGCCCAAGGTTTTCTACTCACCGGATCCGGTTCTCGATACCAAACCAGTTCTTGGTTTGGATCCTGGACTCCCCTCGGGTTCAGAGGTGTTGGCCAGCTGGACCCAGTGGCCTGCTGAGGCAAGGCGGA
Organism: Ichthyophis bannanicus; assembly: GCA_033557465.1. Taxonomy (NCBI): domain Eukaryota; kingdom Metazoa; phylum Chordata; class Amphibia; order Gymnophiona; family Ichthyophiidae; genus Ichthyophis; species Ichthyophis bannanicus. The sequence goes on along the minus strand of CM066031.1, from coordinate 622,031,112 downwards.
ACCCTCTCCGATACAAGAGGACCGGCGGCGCCTGGGGTTTCCCCTGCGGTCAGACAGACACGGTTCCAACCGGACCAAACCTTTGAGGCGAGAAGTCGTGGTATATTCACTTGCATACCATCCACTACTCGCACATTCCCGGTCAACGCTCCAGAATATGTAGCAGCTGATAAGCATGCAATAAATAATACCAGGAGTCAGTTCAAAGATCCAAGCCAATTTATTGTGCACAAGGCTCAGATAATCAAAGCTTCAAAAAGGACTGAGCAAAGCTCTTACAGAAACATATTCATTTTATACATTCCTTTTCAGTTTGATACATGCAAACTTTCTATTGGTCTCAACGCCCCCTGCACTTGTCCAATCAGGGACCCTCTCTGGGCCTAGCACCCTGCTCCCCATTCCCAGGTTTTTCTAACAATGGTACAGTTTCTAGGTATTGATACAAATCTACTGCAGGGTCGTTTCTGGCTCTAGGAATGCAAGTATTGAAACATTTCTATCATCAGAACATAAGAGAATAATGAAAGATTTATGTATTCATGAAGACTCCTTATTAAGCAGTTTAAAACAGCTTTCTCAGACTTTTACAGATTTTTAGTTCTTACTAAGATGGGGGTGGGAATCAAGGCCTAACTTACAGACCTTTCATATTTGCAGACTATTATAGGCCATAGCCTGCCACAGCATCAGTTGACAACGTCTGTGTCGTGTGACCTGAGATCATGCTGGCAAGGCTGCATCCTACAGAATTCTGCACTTGCTGTTAGAAAACATAAGGACAGCACATATGACTTACCTGCATACTGCAATGCTCTGCCCCTGCTTATAGTGATGCCCTGAGCAATCCTTGGCAGAACAGAATCTATTGCTTTCTGCACTGCTGCTGTAGAACCCATCAGCCAAAGAGAACAATACAGGGGGCTGCACTACAGATTCAAGGTGGCCACCACTGGCTTGCAGGCCTCCATTGACGATCACTGTACAGCATCCCATTCATCAGACTCTTTCCTCACTTCTGGCATTCCTGAAAGTTAAACCCATTTGCATCCACCTTTGCTCTTCCAGTCTGTCCTTCTGCTTCTACTTATGTTCTGGCTCATGTTTCATTCCACAGTAGCTCCAAATTGGTTCCAAGTGGTCAACTGTCTTCATCTGTGTTCTGAACCCTAGTTGTCTGCTCAGTACATCTTCCAAACCGCTCATCTCCAATAAGAACTTAAGAACATAACATAAGAACATAAGATATGCCATCCTGGGTCAGACCAAGGTCCATCAAGCCCAGTATCCTGTTTCCAACAGTGGCCAATCTAGGTCATACGTACCTAGCAGTTTCCCCAAAAGACACAGGTTCCGCAATGCTTGTACTGGGTCAAGCATTGATATCCTGGGTCTCTTCTTAATAATGGTGTATGGACCTTTCCTCCAGGAACTTGTCCAAACCTTTTTTAAACCCAGCTACACTAACAGCCTTTACTACATCCTCCGGTAACAAATTCCAGAATTTGATTACACATTGAGTGAAAAAATATCTTCTTTTATTAGTCTTAAATAGTTTACCCTGTAGCTTCATTGCATGTCCCCTAGTCTTTCTATATTCTGATAACGTAAACAATCGATCTACGTTTATCCATTCCACTCCATTCATTAATTTATAGACTTCTATCATATCTCCCCCTCAGCCGTCTCTTTTCCAGGTTAAAGAGCCCTAACCTTTTTAGCCTTTCTTCATAGGAGTATCCTTCCATCCCCTTTACCATTTTGGTGGCTCTTCTCTAACCTTTTCTAATAACGCTATATCCTTTTTAAGATACGGCGACCAGAATTGCACACAATATTCAAGGTGCGGTCTCACCTTGGAACGATATAGAGGCATTATAATATCTTTTGTTTTATTTTCCATTCCTTTCCTTATGATACCTAGCATTCTATTTGCTCTCTTGGCCGCCGGTGCACACTGGGCCGAGGGTTTTAACATGTTATCCACAATGACGCCCAAATCTTTCTCCTGGGTGGTGATTCCTAATGTGGAACCTTGTATTGTGTAACCATAGTTTGGGTTGTTCTTCCCTAGGTGCATAACTTTGCACTTGTCCACATTAAATTTCATCTGCCATTTTGATGCCCAGTCTTCCAATTTATCAAGATCCTCTTGCAATTTTCCACAATCCTCTTGGGTTTTAACAACTTTAAATAGTTTTGTGTCATTTGCAAATTTGATAACCTCACTCGTTATTCCACCTTCCAGGTCATTTATGAATATGTCAAAAAGCAGCGGACCCAGCACAGATCCCTGGGGTACTCCACTATTCACCTTTCTCCATTTGGGAAAATTGGCCATTTAGCCCAACCCTCTGCTTCCTATCTTTTAACCAGTTCCTGATCCACAGTAGTACACTGCCTCCTATCCCATGACTCTTTAGTTTTGCCAAAAGTCTCTGATGAGGGACCTTGTCAAAGGCTTTCTGAAAGTCCAGATACACTATATCAACCGACTCAACTTTGTCCACCAGTTTATTCACACTTTCAAAAGAACATAACAGATTAGTAAGACAAGATCTTCCTTGTCTAAAGCCATGTTGGCTGTCTCCCATTTGGCCATGACTACATGCTGAGTAATTTTATTCTTTATAATGGTTTCTACCATTTTTCCCGGTACTGACGTGAGGCTCACTGGTCTGTAGTTTCCCGGATCACCCCTGGAACCCTTTTTAAAAATTGGTGTTACATTGGCGATCCTCCAATCTTCAGGTATTAGAGATGATTTTAATGATAGTTCACAGATTACTAATAGCAGGTCTGCAATCTCATATTTCAGTTCTTTCAACACCCTTGGATGTATACCATCCTGCCCAGGTGATTTGCTTACTCTTCAGTTTATCTAATAGTTGTAATACATCTTCCCGATGTATCGATATTTCCTTCAATTCTTCCGCACCTTTAAATACCACTTCAGTCAAGGGTAAGGGAGGAGTGGTCTAGTGGTTAGGACAAGATACTTCAGGCTGGAGGGCCGGGGGTTCAAGTCCCACCTGGGGACAGTAATCTCAGGCCGGAGGGACTGGGATTTCTAGTCCTATAGGCACTCCTTGTGGTCTTGGGCAAACCACTTAACCCTCCATTGCCCATGTTCCCTGTAAGTATTAGCGTATGTGTCTCATATCCCCTCGTGTTAAATGTATCCCACAATTGACCACTTTGACCTGGTGAAAAGCGGGATATAAATACAGCTAAATAAAATAAATAAATAAATAAATATCCCTACATCTTCCTCAGTAAAGACCGAAGCAAAGAATTCATTCAGTCTCTCCGCTATTGCCTTGTCAGCTCTTAGTGCCCCTTTAACTCCTCTATCATCTAATGGACCAACTGACTCTCTCACAGGTTTTTTGCTACGAATGTACTTGAAAAAATCTTTATTTCGCGTTTTTGCTTCCGCAGCAAGCTTCTTCTCAAATTCTCCCTTTGCCTGCTTTATCAGTGCCTTGCATTTGACTTGCCAGTGCTTGTGCTATTTCCAGGTTTCATCGTTTGGCTCTTTTTTTCCATTTCATGAAAGTTGCTTTTTTGGCAACAACAGCCTCTCTGACCTCACCTTTAAACCATGATGGCAGTTTTTTGGACTTCCTTCCACTTTTCTTAAAGCGTGGAATACAGCTGGTCTGGGCTTCCAAGATAGTATTTTTCAACAACACCCAAGCTTGATGTAAGTCTTTAACCTTTGCAACTGCTCCTTTTAGTTTTTTCTTAACTATTTTCCTCATTTTATCATAGTCTCCCTTTCGAAAGTTAGAAGGTAGTACTGTGGATTTCCTTACTATCCCTCCTCCACTAATTAAATCAAATGCGATCATGCTATGATCACTATTGCCAAATGGCCCCAACACCCTTATCTCTTGCACTAGATCTGGTATTCCACTAAGGACTAGGTCTAATATGGCTTCCCCTATGGTCGGTTCATGAACCAGCTGCTCCAAGAAGCAGTCATTTATGTCATCTAGGAACTTTATCTCCCTAGCATGTCCTGCCGTGACACTGACCCAGTCGATACCGGGGTAATTGAAATCACCCATTATTATTACAGCGCTGTAACATTTGTTAGCTTCCTTGATTTCTTTCAGCATTTCATCATCCATTTATTCATTCTGGCCAGGCGGTCAATAGTACACCCCCACTGCCTTCGCCTTCCCCTTTTTACATGGAATTTCAATCCATAGAGATTCTACAGCAAATTTTGTTTCCTGCAAAACTTTAATCCTTTCTGACTCAATGCCCTCTCTAACATAGAGCGCAACCTCTTCACCAATTTGATCAGCTCTATCATTACGATATAGTTTGTACCCAGGTATCACAGTGTCCCACTGGTTGTCCTCCTTCCACCATGTCTTTGATATTCCAGTCATATCTAAACTCTCATTTAGTGCTATATATTCTAACTCTCCCATCTTATTTTTTAGACTTCTAGCATTTGCATACAAGCATTTTAGAGACTGTATTTTATTTGTATTAATTTGACTATTGATAGACATGGGTAATTTGGGATCTTTAATCTCTGTCTACTCCATACTCAAGGGCATTTCGGCTACTTTACTCTTTTTTGGAACCTCTCTGTTTCAAGGATACATTCTTCCGAACCATCCGCTCTTGGGCGACTGTCGGCTTTCCCCTATTATCTAGTTTAAAAGCTGCTCTATCTCCTTTTTAAAGGTTAATGCCAGCAGCCTGGTTCCATCCCGGTTAAGGTGAAGCCCATCCCTTCGGAAGAGCCCCTCCTTTCCCCAGAATGTTCCCCAGTTCCTAACAAATCCAAACCCCTCATCTCTGCACCATTGTCTCATCCACGCATTGAGATTCCGGAGCTCTGCCTGCCTTTTGGGTCCTGCACGTGGAACGGGAAGCATTTCGGAGAACACTACCCTGGAAGTTCTGGATTTCAACTTCCTACCTAAAAGCCTAAATTTAGCCTCCAGAACCTCCCTACCACATTTTCCTATGTCATTGGTACTGACATGTACCAAGACAGCAGACTCCTCCCCAGCACTATCTAAGACCTTATCTAGGTGGCGCGTGAGGTCTGCTACCTTCGCACCAGGCAGGCATGTTACCAGGCGATCCTCCTTATTCCCTGCCAGTTCAGAGCCTTCAAACACAACATCTCTCAGAATTGCCATGAGTTCACGTCCTTTCAGAGCTCTCAGATTGCCTTCTTGGCTTCTATAAAACCAGTGACAAGCTACCCAGCAAGTCACAGGATTTAGGTACAGTAAGACCCTGCCACAAAAATACAAGAATCAGTCTGATAACAGAGGAAAAGCCAATAAAAAAATATTAGCCAGGTAGACTTGAGAGAGCCATTGTTCATCCCTTGAAATTAGTTCAGCGCCAGGGTTAGGAGGGTAATAACCAGGACAATTGCCCTGGGCCTCCATATCACAACGAGTCCCAAGATTACTCAGAGTTAAAGGAGGCACAGTCTGCTAATAGGCTTTGGGGCATTTTTCCCCAATTTCTGACTGGGGCCCCAGCGTGCCTAACACTAAAGTTACCAGATTTTTTGCAGGCAAATCTGGGACACTTATACAAAGTGTGAAGTGGGGGAGAAGGTGGGTCTTTAACATCTTTCTCAGGTCTTGTGTTGCCTGGGCTGATCTTATGGGTTCTGGGAGGGAATTCCAAATCGTAGGACCAAAGAGGGTGAAGGCTCTCTTGTTGGTTTGTTTCATGCATTTTGTCTTGAGTGGTGGGAGAGAAAGAAGGTTTTGGTTTATGCTTCTTCTGGATCTTGTTACAAGGGCTTTATTGATTATTACTTATTTATTTAGCTATTTTTCTATACTGCTGTATCTGAGAGTCACAGCGGTTTACATGGAACAACATAGCTCAACAGGCCTCAAGGCAGAGGGCTGATTGGTTATGGAGGATCTTGTATATTATAGTGATGACTTTGTGTTTTATTCTTAGGGCTATTTGTAACCAATGTAGGTTCTCGAGATTGTGTGTGATGTGTTGATCCCTAGAGATACCTGTTATTATTCTGGCAGCAGTATTTTGCACCTTTTGCAGCTGGTACAGTGCATGCTTTGGTAGGCCTTGACAGAGGATGTTGCCATAGGTGCAGTGTGATGATAGATTGGAACACTGTTCTGAAATCATTATGCTCAAGCAGCAGACATAGGTTTTGTAGAGATCTCATCTTGAAGTAAGAAATGTTAGCTATATTCTTGATGCGGGAAAGCAAGTTAAGTTTTTTGTCTAGTTTTATGCCTAGGTTTTTGACGTCCTCTTCACTGAGATCTCTGTGTGGTGTAATTGTATTTTTGGTGGACGGATATAGGAGGGGTGCCCTGTTACTAGTAGCACTTCATTTGCTGCTGTTTACTACTAGGTTTAGCCTTGTGAGGCCATCTGTGATGGCTTAGAAACAGTCTGAGATGGTTGAGTGGTTGGGAGCTCGTGTGTGGAAAGACAAGTAGAACATGATATCGTCATCATATATGTGGAAGTGTACTTTGAATTTTCTGAGTAAGCCACATATGGGTTGAATATATACGTTAAAGAGCAGTGCTGATAGGGCTGAACCCTGTGGGATACCATGTCTTAGGCTGAATAGGTTTGACAGGTGTGTTCCAATTTTGATCTGTTGTTGTCTGTCAGATAGATCAGATATAAACTATTCCAGTATAGTGTTGTAGAGACCTATTTCCTTGAGTCTCAATAGCAGTGTAAGGTGGCCTATGGAGTCGAAGGCAACACTGATATCAAAGAATACCATTATGAAACCTTGTGTGATTTTTCAATTCCTTTGATGAGAGTATCGAAGAGAGATGTAAAGAGGGGGTCTACGCTGTGTTGTGGTCAGAAGCCGTGCTTTTGGGGGTCCAGGGGTGTGTGGGTGAACTTATTCTTCTTATGAGGTTCTCTGTGGCTGGAGTTGGTCCATAGACCCCTGAAAGCACGTGGATCCTTTCAACAAGCCTTTCTTCATTATCATTCCCATTGTTGTTTAGTACTTATCACCTGTTCAAACCTGAATCGAGAAGATAAAGGGATGACTTTAGACCATAATTCGATTCTCTTCGGGACTGTTAAATGTTTGGTCCCTGTATGGCAAATCACATTTAGTACATGATCTTAACTCTGTTTTTTGACTGAATGTGTGCAGTCTTACTAAAAACTGTCTTCGTTCTGGGGAATCATCATATCTGATGGAAGCTTCCCTGTCGAACTCTTTCTCAATTCACAGGGAAAGCAGGGGAGGTGGCCCTTATTTCTTCTGACCTATTCAGTATTACATAGCTCCCTCTTCACCGTCTTATATTTGCTGAGCCATTGTTAGTGCAATTTAACGTTAAACCTGCCTTGATTCTATTGCTATTCTGTTGCCTTCCCCTGCCTATAGGGTCTTTGTCTCTTGAAGAATTCTAGTCTCTGGCTCTAGTTTCGGAGTTAGTTCCTTCCTACCCCAAACTATTAATTTTCAGGGACTTAATTGATGACCCCAATGATTGCCTGGCTGAGGAGTTATTTTGGTTTATGACAGATTTGAATTTTACACAAGTGGCTACATCCTCAACTGACAAAGCGAGCCACTCACTAGATTTCTTTTTCTGAGAAGCATTGTCTTTATTGGATTGTTCATACAGAGGATAATTTTAGAAGATTCATCCAAGTGCAATCAGGGACATCTAAGCCAGAATGTCTGAAAAAAAGTGCAGGCATGTCCAGGTACGGATGTGATTTCACAAACCTGGACATGCCCAATATGGATGTCTGTAGGGGCGTCTACATAGACATCCCCAGAACAGTAATACAGAATCTGGACATCTAGGATAGCCTAATGGTTAGAGTAGTTGGTTAGGAACAGAACTGCCAGTGTTCATATCCTGCTACTGCTGTTGTTGACATTGTGCTAAGTACTGGCAATGAGCAAGAAGTACATTCTACTCTACATCCTCTGGATGTTTTCCAGCTAAAACAAGCACTTTTAAGATGCTTGTTTGTGCCGCGGAGCAGGTCTAATGTTAGACGTGATGCCGGATACCTATAACATTTCCGTGATCAGGCAGAAAAGTCCAGGTTCTTGGGAATGACCCAGCCATGCCTCCTCCATGCCCCCCTTCCCCCGTTCAGATTCGGACATCTTCACATGGGGGATATTCCCAGAACTGGCTTTTAAAATGGCTCTGGAGACATCTCTGTGCTTTGGATGCCTCTATGCCCATTTTCAGACATCTAAAACACAAATAATGCTTCTAAAATGAACCTCATATTGTTCAGGCCCTTTCTTAGTCAGACCATAGGATAACCTGCACTAAACTATCTGCTCCCACTGTCTCTGCTTCCCAGAATAGACTTAAAGGGGGTTATTCTGTGCCACGAATAGCAGGGATGGACGTCCCAACGGCATCTATCCCAGCTATTCGTGCCTTCCCCCTCTGCGTCTAACCTCTCCATCGGGGAAGATAGATGGGGGCAGGGGAGGGGCGGCTTGGGGGTGGAGTCTGGGCAGGTGATGGGCGATCGCCGGCCCTGGATGTACAGGGCTGATTCTAATGTCGGCCCTATATGCCCAGGGATGGCGACTTGTACAGGGAAGTTATTCCACCTCTAAGGTGGAATAACTTCCCTGTATGTCCATGATCGGCAGCCCAGGGCATGGATGGGGCACAGATGGGGCAGGGGGGCCCCGAAGACATTCCCCGCAGCCCAACCCTGGCCTTAGGAGGCCAGATTGGGGGTTGGGCTGAGGGGAATGCAGCATTGGAGTCCAGCGGCCAGCATCACGGCTCTTCAATGGAGCTGCGGTGCCATGGCAACATGACGCCATGGTGCCGCGGCTCCATTTAAGAGGTTTGACTGAGTTAGACGGGAAGGTCCTGTACGTGCAGGCTGGGCTGAATCACTGGTCCCAGCTGGCATGTACAGGACTGTTCCCGATTCTGTTCCCGTGGGGCTAGACGTGCCCCATGGGATCAGAATTGTGATCCTCTCTGTACGTCTGGCTCAGACCAGACATACAGAGGGGATCTACGTCTGGGACAGAATGAGCCTGTAAACCTCTAGAAACTTTAAACTGGACCTAGAAGCCCTTGATGAATAAGTCAGCTCTTTTCCATCAAACTTTATGGATATATTGGAATCACAATTCCTTAAATGACAAGAGACCATATCAGGAGCTTTAATGTTTAAAGTTTATTAGATATGATAAACCACCTTTCATTGAAGACTACACAGCAGTGTACAGAAGCAAATGGACTATCAGGGAGGGATGACATCACAACAAAATAACCAAAGACGAACAGAGGGGCAACACAGGAAGAAAGGTTTACAATCAACAGAATTAACACTTCCAGTTAATAACATTAAATTAATCATAAACAAGAGGAGCAAAACAAAAAGGAGAGAGAGGAGCAAGACCGAGCTATTGCCCCAGTGCAGTTTATAGCTGCAGATATTAGATCAAAGATGACTCTGTAGCTCCTCTCCATGCATATTTAGTTAAAGCATCATGAGACTACATATAGTTTCACATTGGGCTACATCTTCTTAAATATCAGCAAAGACTCTCTGAATGGTGCTGATGAAAAACCCAACTTCCAGCAGACATTGCAAAATGTAAAGCTCGTGCTATGATGTACAAACATCTGATTTGTTTGGCAAAGAAAAATTATTCTGCCCACATTAACGTGGCAGGCGATTTATACATCCAATCTATTTCAGACCCTAACTTTGTTTTTTCCATGTGTACAGAGAAACTATCCTTCTTTATCATTACTGTCAGCAAATTAAGCCCAGTATCCTGTTTTCAACAGTGTCAATCCAGGTCACAAGTAATTGGCAGGATCCCAAAAAGTAGCTAAACTCCAGGCTACTTACTCCCAGGGAGTCACAGCAACTTTCCCCAGATCTACACTAATAACAAAATATTGACTTTTTCTCCAGCACTTGTTCAACCCTTTTTTAAACCCAGCTACGCTTACTGCTTTTACCACACTCTCTGGCAATGAGTTCCAAAGCCTAACTATGCAATGAAAAAAGGATTTTCTTCTATTGGTTTTAAATGTATTAGTTTGTAACTTCAGCATGTGTCCCCTAGTCTTTGTCCTTTTTGAAAGAGTATAGAGTCAATTTGCATTTACCTGTTCAATTCCGCCCAGGAGTTTTACAAACATTTATCATATCTCCCCTCAGTCGTCTCTTCTTCAAGCTGAAGAGCTCTATCCTTCTTTTGGTTTTTCCTCGTAGGAAAGTTATTCCATCCCCTTTATCAATTTGGTCACCCTTCTCTGTGCCTTTTTTAATGCCGCAATATCTTTTTTGCGATGTGGTAACCAGAACCACAACCCTGCCACATGCGGCCCACCAACAGCCTGCACACCCAACTGAGAACTGAGAACCAACTGCCGATAGTCTATGTGTATGTCCTGTCATGCCCTCCTCCTGTTGATGTAGATCCCCATGTTATGTTGCTAACCACTTTGATTAAAGGATAAGGTGGTATACAAAACTGGTTAAATATATAAACAAATAAATAAATAAACTTCACTCAGTACTCAAGGTGTGGTTGCACCATGAAGGGATAAAGATGCATTATAATAATCTTTATTTTTTTATTCCTTTCCTAATAAGTCCCAACATACTGTTAGCTTTTTTGGCTATCGCCACACACACGGAGCAGAAGATTTCAATGTATTATCCGTTGTGATGCTTAGATCCGTTTCCTGGGTAGGGACTCCTAGTGTGCATCATGGCATCAGGTAGCTATAATTTGGGTTATTCTTCCCAACAGGCATCACTTTCCACTTGTCCACATTTAATTTCATCTCCTATTTGAATGTCCAGTCTCTCAATCTCTGCAGATCATCCTGTAAGTTCTCAAAATCAAATTAGATTTATAACCTTGAATAATCTGGTGTCATCTGTAAATCTGGTGCCCTCACTTATGGATTCCATTTCCAGATTTATAAATACATTAAAAAGCAATGGTCCCAGCACAGATTCTTAGAGTAGTCCACTATTCATCCTCCTCCATTGATAAATTTGCTATTTAACGCTATTCTCTCTTTTCTCTCCTTTAACCAGTTCCCAGTCCACAAAAGGACATTTGACTCCTATCCCATGGCTTTCTAATTTCCTCAGAAATCTTTCATGAGATACTTTGTAAAATCCAGACCCTTTATCCACATGTTTATTCACGCCTTTCAAAAAGTGCAGCAGACTGGTGAGGCAACACTTCCTTTGGCTAAATCCATGTTGAATTGGTCCCATTAAGCCATGTCTGTGTGTTCAGTAATTTTGAGGGGGGGAGGGGCATATTCAAAGGCATTTGCACAGTTTGCAGAGCTGCAGAACATGTAAAGGCCGGTTAGCGGGATATTCTGCGACATTAATATGGTTAATGACGTTGGATATCCACAGGTGCCGCTGCTACATGCCAGGATTAGCATCAGCCCCACAATCAAAAGAAAATCACTTCATTCAAAACTTATTAGCAAATTGGCATGTAGCCATGCACTTATGGCTAATACCTATACCATGTGCTACATAGGTCTCAGACTCAGTGGCACTTTGTCTGATATCTAGTATCCAGAAGTGCTAATAGCATCAATGACCCGTATGCACTTATTTTGTATATACCCCTACCGTAAGTGAATGTCCATATACGAAAAAATATTGTTAATCATCCAAAACGTTTCAAACTACTTAGCTTTCCATGCTTGACTGTACAATATGTCCCGATGCTAACTTTTGGCGCCCGGTTTCTGCGTTTCACTCCAAAAATTGAGTTTCTTCAGGGGACCATTGTAAAGCTGTGAACAGAAATCCAAACAGAAAGGTTTTCAACCCCATAGTGAATTAAAAACCACCTTAAAAACATTTACCCTCTATGCCCTTGCTTCTAACTATAGTAACTACTTATTTATTAATACTTGAATTATATCTTTGAACCAATGTTGAAAAAAATGATGATGCTGTCGACGCGCTTACACGCTCAAAATGTAAACTTCAACAAATCTTCAAAAAGACGCCACGCATGCAGGTTAAAGGAAAAGAACCCCTTTAATACTTCTGAACGGGAATTGACGTCATCTCCCTCTTTCAGAAATCCCTCAGGACAATTGGAGAACTCATACACACGCCCCCCACTCAATCGAACCATTCAAACCCCCCCCCCCCCTGGAATTAAAGTCTTCAGTATAAAAATCCAACGTTGTTCCTTTATCACCAGCGTTTGTTCACGCGTTTTTCTTCTTAAACTGAAATCAATTTGATCAATGCAAAAGCATTGTAAATCCTCAAACGCATGATGATGATCCATACAGTGTTGAACCAGGGGTGCAGAAATGATTTCATTCCTCAAACGGCTCTTATGTTCAATCATGCGTGATTTAAACAATCGAGTGGTTTTTGCCTATGTAAAACAGATCACAAGGGCAGCGTATCACATATATCACGTAGGAAGACTCACATGTAGTGCTATTAGTTAGATAATATTGTTTCCCACAATGAGTAAAACTCTGAAGCTCGATAGTAATAGCACAGATACCACAATGATCACATCTTCTATGCCCTGTTGCCTGTTGCCTATCTTGTCTTACCAAAGGACGAAGAGCTGCCGGACTGAGTTTTTCTTTCAAATTTTTGTCTCGAGACCAGACGTACCGGATGGTTTTATCACGTAAACCGGGAACATCACTCAATACGTTACTATGCTTATGGAGAATCTTTTGAATCCTAAAACTAAGATGAGAATATTTGGTTATTAAATTAACATAATCATCATCCTTAGCATGTTTAGTGCACGGTCTTTTATTTGGCCCCATCAACCAGGTACGATCATTAAACAGTGCACGGCAGAAAGCACATCGGATTGTTTTTTCAGGATATCCTCTTTTCAAAAAACTCTCCAACAAAATATGAGAATGTTCCTTAAAATCATACTCTGATGAACAATTTCTTCGATACCGCAAGAATTGTAAGAATGGTAAACCATCCTTTAACTTAACCGGGTGTGCACTCCCATAGTGCAATAAGGTGTTCCTATCTATGGGCTTCCTATAAACAGATGTAATCCAGCCATCCTCATGTTTCATCACTTGTACATCCAAAAAAGTAATCTCGTGGATATCAAACATTGAAGTAAAACGGATATGCTGATCCATGCTGTTTATCCATTCAAAAAATAATGATAACAAATCCGTGGAACCCTTCCACAGAACGAACACATCATCAATATATCGATACCACATCTTTATGTGGGATGTATAAGGTGAAATGGGTAACCAATGTTCTTCAAAATAACTCATAAAAAGGATTGCAATTGAAGGGGCACAAGTGGCCCCCATTGCTACACCGGATATTTGGTGATATATTATATCTGCAAAAACAAAATAGTTGTGAAAAATAGTAAGCTTCGCTAATTGTAACAGAACTGTTAAACGTTCTTCTGAAAGATCACCACGACTCCTTAATGCTCGTTCTACTGTTGTAAAAGCCTGTTCTTGAGGAATACTGGTATAGAGTGAAACTATTCCCATTCAAAAGTATTAAAGGGGTTCTTTTCCTTTAACCCGCATGCGCGGCGTCTTTTTGAAGATTTGTTGAAGTTTACATTTTGAGCGTGTAAGCGCGTCGACAGCATCATCATTTTTTAACATTGCTTCAAAGGGAGAGCCGCTGCCGGGACACTCCACCCCCGGTGCTCCTGCCCAATCCGGGCAGTGGGAGCCAGCCCGAGGATAATTTAAAAGCGGTCTCCCTGCAGGGCGCGCCCGCGCCTGAGGGCCCGCGCCTGAGGGCCTCGCCAGAGGGCCCTTTGGCGTGGCCCTTAGGCAGTGGGCATTAGGTAGCGAGACAGAAGTCCTCTATGGAGCACCATCGAATGGAGCACACACGCAGGAGCTAACCACCTAGGAACACTGAAGGAATCGCATTGATCCGTACACAACCAAGGAGGTAAGCCTTCTAAACGTAATCCCACACATAGACGAAGCTGACATAAAGAACGAAGATCTGAGCCCGAACAATACTAGGGCACTGCACAGTGTTTGCGAACTACCTGGTGATACCAAACCAATGACTGAGAAAAGTTTACTTGTTTACTGTACTATAACAGACCTCACACATTAGCTGCAGATGTGAAATAGTAACAACTGTCTGATTAACACTAATTGTAACTGTGAATATAACGTATTACTGATGATAATAAGAAAACCTTCTGCAAAGTATTGTTTGTCACTGTACCGTACATGCTGATACTAGGCTACTGAATGAGAAATATCACTCGTGACTGTAAAGTGTCTGATACGACTAGCCCTCTGACTGCAAAGTATTATTTGTTACTGTAACGTGCATGCTGATACTGAGCCTCTGACGGAAAAATATTACCTATTACTCTGAGGTTACTGCTGTTACTAGGCCACTAAAAAACAACTTGAGGCTATAAAGAGTCTGTAGCTTACAGGTCACGGCCCAAGCGCAACTGTCTATCAAACTGTGGAATGGCACCCCTTAGCGTTTTACTAAGTATATATCTGCTCCTACTGGTTCCTTCATATGCCTTCATCTCCAACTTCTACTACTCACTACCACACATATGCACTCCAATATATATGCTTTATCCCATACAAACACCTGTCCTCCCTCCACTCACCCCCTACCACACTACCTGCAATGGCCCAACAATCACACCATCTCCAAGGCCCTCTACTACCAGGCAGAATAGGACACAGCGGCACCGCAAACCAAGAAGGTTGAATGTGGATAAACCTCTGCTCACACAAAGCACCCACATACTTTCACCTCAAACAACTCTTGATACATGCAACATCATACTCATTAATGCCAGATCTATCAGGAACAAGACCCACTTAATCCATGACATCATCACAGATGAGCAACCGGACATCCTCTGCATAACTGAAACTTGGATCACGGACACCGACTCAGCAATATTAAACCAGATAAATAAACCCGGTTACAAATTATTCAACTGCCCCCGCACCAGCAAAAGAGGAGGAGGAGTTCTCATCATCGCCAAAGCCAACCTACAATTAACAACCACTTTCCAACTTTCAGATATGGACATCGATTTGCTGAAAGTTGAAAACTCAGCTCTATCCATCTGCCTAATATACAGACCCCCATCAACACAGCATGAATCTCTTGCCATAGCACTAGAGAGCATCTCCACCACGCAACTCAGGAAATTCCAAATCATCCTGGGAGACCTAAATTTAACCTCCATGCCACCTACTCACGCAAAGACCTTCCTTGAAGCCATGGACCAACTAGGATATCAACAACGAATAAATGAGCCCACCCACGACAAGGGTCATACCCTAGACATGGTCTTCACACCCACGACCCAGCAGGGAAACGAAGAAAAACCTCTAATAAGGATAACTCCAGTACCATGGTCCGACCACCATCAAATTGATCTTCGCTTAAACCTTCCTTCCTTACCCAAAGACGCCAAGGCCCGGAGAACGGCACGCCCGCAAAGGGGCTTCAGCAAATTAAACTTGGAAGATCTCATAAGCAAAATTTCCACCCACATTGATTTGGAATGCATTGACCTCGATATACTGACAAACAGCTGGAACGAGGGAATACAGGCTGCTTCACACCCAACATGGAAGACCCCCCCATCTCAACTAAACACAGATCAGAACCCTGGTACACAGAAACGCTGACCAGAATGAAGAGGGAACGCCGAAGACTGGAGAGAAAATGGAGACAAAACAAATCCATGGAACACAAGACTGAGTACCTCAGGCACCTCTCAAAATACAAAGACGAGGTCAACTCTGCGAAAAGGACACACCACACCAACTTATTAAACAAAGCTATCAATAAGCCTCGGGAGCTATTTGAACTAGTAAAATCACTGACAAAAATACCTCTGGAGGACCACCGGCTGACATTAATCAAACCCCAAAGCCTGGCTGACCACTACGCAAGTAAACTCACTGCACCCCCGCACTGCTTGAACGTAAACTACCCAGAACATCGCCTAAACAAGATGACCAAAGTAGACCAGGAACTAACATGGAACAACTTTCTCAACATTGATGCTCAACAAATTACCAACATAATAACAAACATCCGTACCACCACATCGCCGCTAGACCCCTGCCCAACTGCATGGGTTAAGGCAGCAAAACAAGATATTGCGAACCAAGTATCACATATTGTGAACCAATCGCTCCAACAAGGAATTATGCCCACACAGCTCAAGAAATCAATAATAAGACCAGTCCTAAAGAACAACTCACTCAACAAGGACGACCCAGCGTCCTACCGCCCCATCTCCAGCATATCTTTCCTGGCAAAGATCATTGAGAAGTCAGTCCTATTACAACTACAAGACCATCTGGATGAACATGAAACCCTAGATGAACAGCAGTACGGTTTCCGTCAACGTCATGGGGTGGAAACACTGTTGATAGCGCTGCTTAACAACCTCCTCAAGGGCCTTGAAGACAAAAGAAAAATGTTTATACTCATTTTCATTGATATCTCTGCCGCCTTTGATACAGTCCATCATGGAACCCTCCTACAAAGGATTGAATCAATAGGAATATTGGGAACTCCCCTGAAATGGTTCTCATCTTATATAACCAACAGATTGCCACAAGTTCATTTCAATGGCAATGAAGCCGAAGCCTTCCAACAAACGCAAGGCATACCTCAGGGCTCCGCCCTCTCGGCACTACTTTTCAATGTCTATATGCGACCCCTCTGTAATATTCTACGACAGCACAATATCAACTACCACCTTTATGCGGATGATATTATGCTCTACACACAGTTGGATTCCGAGAACCCGAATTATACTCAGCTTGAGGCATGCCTAGCCGAGATGTTAAATTGGATACAGCAAAAATAACATGGCGATCAATCATAAGAAAAACTGAGGTCATGTACATCTCAAGAAAACCAAACTTTAACCCGCCTGCCTCAGTCACCCTATGTAACAATACATATCACACGAAGAATGAAATAAAATATCTGGGTGTAATACTGGACAGTAATCTAAAGATGGAAAAGCACCTCCGCAAAACCAACAAGGCCGTTTTCCACAAACTTAAAGTCCTACAACCCCTACGGAGCATCATTGATCCTCAAGATTTCAGGACTGTTGCGCAAGCTCTAATCATGCCACACCTCGACTACTGCAATGCCATCCTACATGGTCTTCCAAAAAAAACCCTCAACATTCTCCAAATGGCCCAAAATGTTACGGCTAGGGTCATCATGAAAAAGAACCTCACTGAGCACATTACCCCTGTACTAATCGAGCTTCACTGGCTCCCCATTGCAGCCCGGGTAAAATATAAAATACTAGTAACCACCTTCAAACTGATTCATAACATAGCACCATCCTTTCTTTCCACCCTTATCAGCACGCAACCACCCAACAGAAGCAGGCGAACAGTCCACTCAAATACACTCCATGTTCCCCGGATATCAGATCTGTAAATACCACTACTAGCCAACGAGCATTCTCCTACTCGGCCCCGTCCATCTGGAACCAACTACCACCGGAGCTACGAGCTGTCAAAGACCTTATGGAATTCAGAAAGAAGCTCAAGACGCATCTTTTCCAGTGCCAATACAGTCTGTTATAATCCCAGGGATTGAAATGATACCACCCAATGAAACATGGTGGCAGTTTATGTAAATAAGTAAATATGTAAATATGTAATGTCTGAATCATCCCCATATGTCCTCCCCACGTGTGCTGTGCTTTCTCCTCCAAATCAATGTGTGTATATTTCTAAATTTTGACATGATTGTACAAATCCGTTTTTCGTTAATCAAACCGCTACTGATCGCTGGAAGTAGCGGTATACAAATGTATGCTAAATAAAATAAATAAATATAAGGTCAAGTATTAATAAATAAGTAGTTACTATAGTTAGAAGCAAGGGCATGGAGGGTAAATGTTTTTAAGGTGGTTTTTAATTCACTATGGGGTTGAAAACGTTTCTGTTTAGATTTCTGTTCACAGCTTTACAATGGTCCCCTGAAGAAACTCGATTTTTGGAGTGAAACGCAGAAACCGGGCGCCAAACGTTAGCGTCGGGTCATATTGTACAGTCAAGCATGGAAAGCTAAGTAGTTTGAAACGTTTTGGATGATTAACAATATTTTTTCGTATATGGACATTCACTTATGGTAGGGGTATATACAAAATAAGTGCATACAGGTCATTGATGCTATTAGCACTTCTGGATACTAGATATCAGACAAAGTGCCACTGAGTCTGAGACCTATGTAGCACATGGTATAGGTATTAGCCATAAGTGCATGGCTACATGCCAATTTGCTAATAAGTTTTGAATGAAGTGATTTTCTTTTGATTGTGTATTTTTATCACTTCGAAAATCTGACCGTGGATTTGTGTGTCGTTACGATTAGCATCAGGGCATTCCGGGTGTAGCTGAGGTGGCACCCGTTGCTAATTAGGCAGGGTAAAGTTAAGCACGGCAAAGGTGGCTTAATTTTACTTGTGGGAGTTAACCGGGCAGTGGCTCAATATCACTGCTACCCAGTTAGTTTCTGGGCTCTGCGGCAACCCGGATTTTAAATGCCAGTGAGCATAAGAACATAAGATATGCCATACCGGGTCAGACCAAGGTCCATCAAGCCCAGTATCCTGTTTCCAACAGTGGCCAATTTAGGTCACAAGAACCTAGCACTTTCCCCAAAAGACACAGGTTCCGCAATGCTTGTATTGGGGCAAAGCAGTGGATTTCCTGTATCCCCTTTAATAATGGCTTATGGACCTTTCCTCTAGGAACTTGTCCAAACCTTTTTTAGACCCAGCTACACTAACAGCTTTTACTACATCCTCCTGTAACGAACTCCAGATTTTGATTACGCGTTGCGTGAAATAATATTCCTCTTAGTCTTAAATAGCTTCATTGCATGTCCCCTAGTATTTCTATATTTTGATGGCATAAACATTCCTTCTACATTTACCCATTCCACTTTATTCATTAATTTATAGACCTCTATCGTATCTCTCCTAAGCCATCTATTTTCCAGGTTGAAGAGCCCTAACCTTTTTAGCCTCTCCTCATAGGAGTATCCTCCAATCCCCTTTACCATTTTATTTATTTATTTTATTTATTTTGGTGGCTCTTCTCTATACCTTTTCTAATAATGCTATATCTTTTTCAAGATACAGCGACCAGAACTGCACGCAATATTCAAGGTGCACCATGGAACGATACACAGGCATTATAATATCCTTTTGTTTATTCTCCATTCCTTTCCTTATGATTCCTAGCATTCTATTTGCTTTCTTGGCCGCTGCTGCACATTGGGAGGAGGATTTCAACATGTTATTCACGATGTTACCTAAATCTTTTTCCTGGATGGTGATTCCTAATATGGAACCTTGCATCATGTAATCATAGTTTCGGTTGTTCTTTCCTAGGTGCATAACTTTGCACTTATCCACATTAAATTTCATCTGCCATTTGAACATTCAGCCTTCCAATTTATCAAGGTCCTCTTGCAATTTTTCACAATCCTCTTGGATTTTAACAACTTTGAATAATTTTGTGTCATCTGCAAATTTGATTATCTCACTCGATATTCCCAATTCCAGATCATTTATGAATATGTTAAAAAGCAGCAGATCCAGCACAGATCCCTAAGGTATTCCACTATTCACTGTTCTCCATTAGGAAAATTAGCCATTTAGCCATACCCTCTGCTTTCTCTCTTTTAACCAGTTCCTGATCCACAACAGTACACTGCCTTTTATCCCATGACTTTTTAATATCGCCAAGAGTCTCTCATGAGGGACCTGGTCAAAAGCTTTCTGAAAGTCCAGATACACTATATCAACCAACTCTCCTTTGTCTACCTGTTTGTTCACACCTTCGAAAACACATAACAGATTAGTAAGACAAGACCTTCCTTGGCTAAAGCCATGTTGGCTGTCTCCCATTAAGCCATGACTATCTACATGTTCTGTAATTTTATTCTTTATAATGGTTTCTACCATTTTTCCCAGTACTGACGTCAGGCTCACTGGTCTGTATTTTCCTTTATTGCCCCTGGAACCCTTTCTAAAATTTGGCGTTATATTGGCCATCCTCCAATCTTCAGGTATTACAGATGATTTTAATGATAGTTCACAGATTACTAATAGTAGGTCTGCAAACTCATATTTCATTTCTTTCAACACCCTTGGATGTATGACATCCAGTCCAGGTGATTTGCTACTCTTCAGTTTATCAAATAGCTGTAATACATATTCCCGGTGTATCAATATTTCTTTCAATTCTTCTGTGAGATCACCTTTAAATATCATTTCAGTCATGGGTAACATCCCTGCATCTTCCTCAGTAAAGACTGAAGCAAAGAATTAATTCAGTGTCTCTGCTATGGCCTTGTCCCTTCTTAGTGCCCCTTTTACCCCTCTATCATCCAATGGTCCAACTGATTCTCTCACAGGTTTTTTGCTATGAATGTACTTGAAAAAGTCTTTATTATATGTTTTTACAGTAAGCTTATTCTCAAATTCTCTCTTTGCCTGCCATATCAATGCCTTGCATTTAACTTGCCAGTGCTTATGCTGTTTCCAGTTTTCATCATTTGGCTCCTTCTTCCATTTTCTGAAAGATGCTTTTTTTGGGAACAACAGCCTCTCTGACCTCACCTTTAAACCATGCTGGCAGTTTTTTGGACTTCCTTCCACTTTTCTTAAAGCATGGAATACAGCAGGTCTGGGCTTCCAAGATTGTATTTTTAAACAATACCCATGTTTGATGTAAATCTTTGACCTTTGCAACTGCTCCTTTTAGTTTCTTCTTAACTATTTTCCCCATTTTATCATAGTCTCCCTTTTGAAAGTTAAAAGGTAGTACTGTGGATTTCCTTGCCATCTTTCCTCCATTTATTAAATCAAACACGATCATGCTATGATCACTATTGCCAACTGGCCCCAAAACCCTTATTTCTTGCACCAGATCTTGTGTTCCACTAAGGACTAGGTCCAAAATAGCTTCCCCTCTTGTTGGTTCATGAACCAGCTGCTCCAAGAAGCAGTAATTTATTTCATCTAGAAACTTTATCTCCCTAGCATGTCATGCCGTGTCACTGACCCACTCGATACCGGGATAATTGAGATGACCCATTATTATTACTGTACTGTAACTTTTGTTAGTTTCCCTGATTTCTTTGAACATTTCATCATCCATTTGTTCATTCTGGCCAGGCGGTCGGTAGTACGCCCTCACTGCCATTGCTATCCCCTTCCCCTTTTTACCTAGAATTTCAATCCATAGAGATTCTACAGCAAATTTGTTTCCTGCCCTCTCTAACATAGAGTGCAATCCCTCCACCAATTTGATCTGCATTATCATTTTTATATAGTTTGTACCCAGGTATCACAGTGTCCCACTGTCCTTCCACCATGTCGTTGAGATACCAATCATACCTAACCTCTCATTTAGTGCTATACAGTCGTCCCTCGTCACTTCGCACTTCGACTTTCGCGGTTTTACTCTATCGCGTTTTTTTCAAATACATGTATATTCATTAAAAAGTTGATTGAGACAGTGAAAATGATACAGTGCACTCTCGGTTGTCTGAGTCAATTATACACCCCTGTATCACAATTAAAATTAAAATTACTGTACGTATGGACTGTAGGCCTTTATCTAAGCCACACGATGTCTCCTAAACGTGCTGCTTCCTCTAAGCCTTCTGATGATGAAACTAAGCACCGCAGTAAGATGCTTACCATCCAGGAGAAGGTAAAACTCTTGGATATAAATAAAGAATCCTAGTTCGCGGAAATTCACTTATCGCGGTAGAGTCTGGAACTGATCAACCGCGATAAACGAGGGACGACTGTATATTCTAACTCTCCCATCTTATTTTTTAGACTTCTAGCATTTTCATACAAGAATTTTAGGGGCTGCATTTTATTCATATTAATCTGGTTATCGGTAGGCAGGGGTAATTTGGATTCTTTACGCTCTGTCTGTTCAGTGCTTAAGGGATTTGGGTTACTTTTGTCTTTATTGTAACCTATCTGTCAATATGCCATAACTTCAATCTTTTGCTAGTATCCTTCAAGGATACTTTGTTCCAAACCACGTGCACTTGGGCGACTGTCAGTTTCCCCCTATTATCTAGTTTGAAAGCTGCTCTATCTCCTTTTTAAAGGTTAATGCCAGCAGCCTGGTTCCATCCCGGTTAAGGTGGAACTCATCCTTTCGGAAAAGCTGTGCCTTTCCCCAGAATGTTGCCCAGTTCCTAACAAATCCAAAACCCTCTTCCTTGCACCATCGTCTCATCCATGCATTGAGACTCCGGAGCTCTGCCTACCTTTTGGCCTACCTGCCTACCTGCGCATGGAACGGGAAGCATTTCAGAGAATGCTACCCTGGAAGTTCTGGATTTCAACTTCCTACCTAAAAGCCTAAATTTGGCCTCCAGAACCTCCCTGCCACACTTTCCTAAGTCATTGATACTGACATTTTCAAAGGCAGCAGACTCCTCCCCAGCACTAAGACCTTGTCTAGGTGGTGCGTGAGGTCCGCTACCTTCGCACCAGGCAGGCATGTTACCAGGTGATCCTCACATCCACCAGCCACCCAGCTATCTACATGCCTAATGATCGAATCACCAGCTATAATGGCTGTCCTAACCCTTCCCTCATGAGCACATGGCCCTGGAGAAACCTCCTCAGTGCGAGAGGGTTTTACATCACTTGGAGGATAGGTCCTAGCTACAGGATCACTTCCTGCCACACCAGGGTGATGCTCTCCTGTTACATGACCTCTCTCCTCCATGGCAACAGAGATGCTGCCAGACTGGATGTGGGACTTCAGTACTGTATCCCTGTAGGTCTCGTCTGTGTACTTCTCTGTTTTCCTTATGTCTTCCAAGTCTGCTACTCTAGCCTCCAGAGATCGGACTCGTTCCCTGAGAGCAAAGAGTTCCTTGCACCTAGTGCATGTAAGACCCCTTACCAACTGGGAGAAAATCATACCCGGGATACTCAATGCAAAAGATTGGAAAGCCCCCATCTCGCTGCTGGAGTGCTGTCTGCATCTTAGTTTTAAGGTTGTGTTTAGGTATTTAAGTTGTTTACTTATTAGGTTTGCTGGGAATCCTTATACTAATAAAACTATGCCTAATACCTTTAATGGACTTTGTTCACGTCAAGATTAATTAATCTCAGGTCCTTAATGTATGCCTGATGAGGGTAAACTGCTGCACATGAGAGTGAATATGGCACCTCTTTCCCTTTAAGAGGATTAGACTCAAGATTTCTTCTTGAAAGGGGTAGAAGTATGTATGCTTGGAATGGTGATTGGTCTGTAAAGGGGATGATGTGAACAGATGTTTTGTGAATGGGGGGAGTAGTATAAGCGTGTGGTAGACAAATGCAACATAGGGGGAGGGTTTATGTGTATTGAGGCCTGTGCAATAAGGTTGCACCTCAGCATAGAGGGTCGGATAGAAACTGGGACTCTTCTGGTGAGTCTTTTGGGGGATTGGGATGGGGGAGGGGGAAGAGGAGGGAATTTTATGGAGTTTTGGATCACTTTTGCCCTATGCTATTTGTGTGAGAATATTTTTATGAATGGGTAATTTAAGGGTGGTTTCTTACAATGTGTGTGGGTTGAATTCATATAGGAAACGTCAACTGCTTTTTAAGAAGCTTTTATGGTTGAAGCACTCTATTGGGTTTGTATAATAGATACACTTGCTCCTTAAGAATGTGTATAGGGTCTCTAGTTCTAAATATGGGTACAGATATTGTGTGTCAAATAAGAATGCCAAGAAAAAAAGTGGGATGGGAGTTCTGATACTCTTGGACCTGCTGCATCAGTTGGTGGAGGTCTGTAAGGATGGAGAGAGCAGATATTGTTTGCAAAAATTGATATGAGAGGTCAATAGTTCTCATCGATCAATATTTATCACCTCAATATGGTCCAGGCTGAAATATTTTTTTTTTTTGTATAACATGTTTATTGGCAGAGTTAGAATGGTACAACATATCTCATCCCCTCCCTTTAAAGAAATCCACATTCTGGCAGCCCACTCGCCCATTCTCCTGACATCCACAAGATCCATCCCACTTTACATCAGTCCATAGCAGGCCTCCACCAGTCCTGTCCATCACCTTGGTCATCTGCTTTTATTAATCTCCGGGTACCATACAATACAACAGATATGCAAATCTCCATTACACAATTAACAGAAACAGAAATTTCAAAACAACAGTAAATTAACATTCCTCAACTCTCTCCCCATTGCCCCACCCCTACATTGTGCTGCGCTGTGCCCCTTCTCACTAGTCCACCTTTCCCCCTCAGTGGGACCAGTCACCCTGCTCAAACACCACCAACATTCACTTCCCCACCCATGCCCTCTCCCACCTCTTCAGCCACTCCTCTCCCCAGCCCACATTGAAGGTATGGAGCCCAAATCTTCTTCCACTTCCACTCTTTCCCTTGCAAGCTATAGGTGATCTTATCAAACCGCTAAGCCTCTCCCACCTTCAGTCACCAATCCTCCTGCAATGGGCCCACTGGATGCTTCCACCACCAGGCTGGAGCAACTTGCACTGCCAGCAGCAATTTGGCTCACAACCAATTAAAATATTCCCTTTTTTCTTCCTGCCCCCAGAGCCCAGCAACACCTATAGAGGATCCTGGGGCATTACTTCCCCTATAATCTCCCCTGCCTCCTGAAGCACTTCCTCCCAGTAACATTAGTAGGTGACACAGTCCCACCACATGTGAAAAAAGTACCCACTCCCCTGCAGCTCTGCCAACACATCTCTCCTTCTCCCAGCTTTCCTGAGCTGCTGAGGTATGATGTACACTCTATGCACTATCTACAATTGTGTCTGCTTCCAAGATGTCACCATTGACCACCGACTAACTCCCTCATGAATCTGGTACCACTCCCTCTCCTTCAACATCTGCCCACTCCATTCCTGCTAGCCTTTCATGTGGAAAGGGGCTGTCTCCTCCACTTCCTCCTCAAGGCCCTTATACAATCTGGATACAAGGCCCCGCACTCCTAGCCCCTTGAACAATGCAACTTCCAACCCTGTCAGGCTCCTCTGTAGCACCATCCAACAGTCTGGCAGTAACATAAAGTAACAGATCTGAAAGTATGGAAAGGGACCTGTACTCCTAACTTCCTCTCCAAGTTCCCCATGGCGATGTACCCCCCTGACCCCTTCCACACATCAAACTGGCCCATACCCCGCTTTTCAAGCAGGAATAAAAAACTCTTAAACGCTGGGGTAGGAATGGTCAAAAGTCCCTCAGCCATGACCACCCTGCCAGAGCCGAGGAAGTAGGCACTCATGAATGCACACCTTCCCTTGTCGCACTAAGGGTCCCAAAACGGGTATCCAGAGATCTTCCATCTCTTGAACTCCCCCTCATAACCACCCCCAAAGCTTCAATCCCCTCAAAAATCGAGTGGGGCACTAGCATGCTTCTCTCAAGACCCAACCACTGGACCCCATGCAAACGGTTATACTAGGCCCTCAGCGCCTTCAAAACTGCCGCTCTAGAATATCTCCTCAGATCAGGGAAATTTATCCCTTCTTGCTCCCTCCTCCGTATCAACCACTTCTCCCTTCTTCCCCCTGACACACAAAGCATATCAACTGCTTTTCACAACATCTCAACAGCGTATCTGGTATATTTATGGGAAGCTCCCCAAACAAAAAGAGAAATTTTGGAATGATATTCATTTTGAGTGCCATTATTCGACCCATCCAGTTCAGATGAAGGGACCCTTATCAACACTTTGCATCAAAGATGCATAATTCAAGGAAAACAAATCTTCCGGATCTCCTAAAGGGTACACCCCCAAATACTTAATCTTCCCCCACCCACCGAAATGGAAAGTCTGGGATTGCTGTCCTAGAGAACCACCCCCCCCCCCACCAATATTCAGATCCTCCATTTTACCAAGATTGACCCAAAAAACGGATAAGCCCGAAAAGGTTCTATCTCCTACAGCAATCACGGAAGGGAGCTCTCTGAGTTAGCCATAAACACCAGAGTATCATCTGCATACAATAAAATTTTATGCTCCTCCTGTCCCTCCCTAATGGGACTAATAGCCAGATTCTGTCAGATGTGTGCTGCGAAGGCCTCTATAGTGATGACAAAGAGCAGAGGGGATACCAAGCACCCCGGAACAACTAAAAGTCTTCTGAACTGGCCCCATTAGCACTCTTGTTCTCAGAGCCGCATACAAGGCTCAGACCCCCTGTATGAACCCCTGGAACCTCAGTGAACACCCTGGCTAGCAGCGGGACTACCTCATCTTTAAGGAGGTGGTAGAACTCTGACAGAAATCCATCTTCCCCGACCACTTTCCCTTTGGGGAGAGACTTAATCGCCACCCATAATTCCTTCCCACTAATGGGGCAACCCAGCCTATCCATCTCTTCCTCCCCCAACCTGAGTAGTTGCAATTTCTCTAGGAGATTCTCCATTGATAACCTCCCCATGCACTCCCTCGAAGGCAAACAAAGTCTCATAAAAGGCCTGGAACTCCTGGCAGATACCCTGTATGGTCCAGACCATCTGCCCCCTTTTTCCTTGTATTTCCCTCACCAAGCACGCCACGCTTTTCTTCTTTAACTGCCAAGCCAGCTATTTGCCAGCCCTGTTCCTCTGTTCCTGTTTTGCATCCAGTGATCACCAGATGGTGTGGTTCAGTATTAGGACTAGGGCTGTTAGAAGCCATTCAAAGGTGAGGATCTTAGACTTTAGGAAGACTAACTTTGTGAAGATGGGTCAATACCTCAAGGAGTCATTAGTGGGATGGGAACAGCTGGGGGATGTAGAAAAACAGTGGGCAAAACTGAAAGGGGATATTTTAAGGGCAACCAACCTTTTTATTAAAATGGTAAATAAAGGTAAAAGGAAAAGGAGACCGCTATGGTTTTCGAAAGAAGTAGCTGAAAAAGTGAAGAAAAAGAGGGAGGCCTTCATGAAATACAAGAGATCATAGAGAGAGGAAGACAGGCATCTGTATTTGGAAAAACTTAGAGAAGCTAGTAAAGTAGTCAAGAAGGCAAAGATTCAAAAGGAGGAGGAAATAGCCAATGCAATAAAATGGGGGGATAAGACATTTTTCACATATATTAGTGAGAAGAGGAAGGGCAAAAGTGGTATTGTCAGACTCAAGGGTGCAGGGGAGGAATATGTAGAAGCTGATAAGGATAAAGCGGAATTGCTTAACAAATATTTTTGTTCTGTGTTCACAGATGAAGAACCAGGAGCAGGACCTCAGAAAACACCCACAAATAGGAACAGAAGCGAGGGACATCTTGAACAATTTTCAGAAGACTGTGTTCGTGAGAAACTAGCTCAACTTAAAGTAGACAAAGCGATGGGACTAGATGGGATACACCCTAGAATACTGAGAGAACTTGGGGACGTTCTAGCAGCTCCACTGACTGACCTTTTCAATGCCTCGTTGGAGTCGGGAGTGGTGCCAAAGGACTGTAGAGAGGCTCATGTGGTGCCTTTACACAAAAGCAGAAGGAAGGATGTGGTTGAAAACTACAGGCCGGTTAGTTTAACTTTGGTGGTGAGTAAATTATTGGAAATGCTGCTGAAAGAGAAAACAGTGAGGTTTCTGGAGTCCAGCGGATTACAGGATCCGAGGCAGCATGGATTCACCAGAGGCAGGTCTTGTCAGACAAATCTGATTGATTTCTTTGACTGGGTGACCAGGGAGTTGGACCGAGGGAGAGCCCTAGATGTGGTGAGCACCCTAGGGATGGACCCTAAAGTTACTGCTTGGGTTAGAAATTGGTTGGGTGGGAGGCGACAAAGAGTACAAGTAAATGGAGCTCACTCTGAGGAGAAGGATGTTACCAGTGGTGTGCCCCAGGGATCTGTCCTTGGTCCGATTCTTTTTAACATCTTTGTTAGTGATATATCGGAAGGGCTATCGGGTAAGGTTTGCCTCTTTGCGGATGATACCAAAATCTGCAATAGAGTAGACACCCAGGAAGGTGTAGATAACATGAGGAGGGATCTAGCTGAGCTTGAAGAATGGTCTAGAATTTTAGCAGCTGGGATTTAAAGTTAAAAAATGTAAGGTCATGCATTTGGGCTGCAGCAATCCAAGGGAGCAATATAGTATAGGGGGTGAAGTACTTTTGTCCATTAAAGAAGAGCGGGACCTAGGTGTGGTTGTGTCTGATGATCTTAAAGTAGCTAAACAGGTAGAAAAGGCGACAGCAAAAGCTAAAAGGATGCTTGGGTGCATACGGAGAGGAATGGCTAGCAGAAAAAAGGAGGTGATAGTGCCTCTGTATAAGTCTTTGGTGCGACCTCATTTGGAGTATAGTGTGCAATTCTGGAGACCGCACCTTCAAAAGGATGTGAACAGGATGGAGTCGGTGCAGAGGGTGGCTACTAAAATGATTAATGGGCTTCATTATAAAGCATATGAGGACAGACTGAAGGATCTTAATATGTACACCTTAGAGGAAAGGCGGGATAGAGGTGATATGATTGAGATGTTTAAATACCTCCGTGACATAAATGTTCAGGGAGAGAGCCTCTTTCAATTGAAAGCAAGTTCTGCTACAAGGGGACATGGGATGAGGGTGAAGGGAGATAGATTCAGGAGTGATATGCGGAAATATTTCTTTACGGAAAGAGTAGTGGATCTGTGGAATAGTCTCCCAGTGGAGGTGGTAGAGATGAGGACAGTAACTGAATTCAAAAAAGCATGGGACAAACACAGAGGATCTCTAAAGGTAAAAAGGGGACTGTTGTAGTTGTTGATATGGAAGGACAGACTAGATAGGCCATGTGGTCTTTTTCTGTCATCATATTTCTATATTTCTATGTTCTTGGTAGTTGTGTTTAGTTAGTCTAAGCAACTGCGTAATACTGTCCATCCCAAATGCCTGCCACTCCAAACTGTTTCGCCACACCCCACACCCTGGCCGCTACATATATCACCTGCAGCCACTTGATCTCTGCTGTCAATCTGTTACTTTCCCTCTCTCTCTTTCTCACTTTTTCTGTTATGGAATTTGTATTAAAGTGTCCCGCAGGAAGGCCTTACCCGCATCCCACAATGTTCCTCCCGCCACCTCTCCTGTGTCACTGAGAGATAAATACGGGTGCCAGTCCCTTTTGACTCTACGCTGTTGAGTCCTTCCAGAATCTTTGGGAAGCCACCTTATTTCCACCAACCCTGGAGTATAACATGTGTAGTCTAAGCTCATCCCATTCTTGAGTTGCCACAAGTCCGCCAGATCCCATCTCTGCAGCACCTCCCTCAGCTCCTTCCCCTCCCTCGCTAAGTAGTTTGTCCTGTTAAGTTCCCCAACCACACAATTCATACCCCCCCCCCCACTATCCAGTCATCCTTCACCTCCTTAGTGAACTCCTCCACTTAGTCAACCAGTCCACAAAAAAAGACCGCTTAGTGCCGTTGGTGGCATAAAGATTGAGAATTGAAAGTTCTGAGGTCTCCACCCGCCCAGTTATCCATACCACCCCTCCCCTAAGCGTCCATCCCCCCAGAGGCATAAACCACCAAGGGAACCCTTTTGAGGATCAATATGGCAACTCCTCTTTTTTAGAATTATTTGCAGAGCAAAAAACTTGCTCATAGCCCCGAGTTTTTAATTTAGCATGCTCTGCCATGGTTAGATGTGTTTCCTAGAGTACTAACACATAAATATGGGCTTTGGTGACAGCCTCTAAAAACACTTTCGTTTCACAGGTCCGTGAATCCCTCTCACATTAAGTGAAGCCACTCTATACCCCTCCTTCCCAAAGTCACCCCCTACCATGTGCCCAACCTCTAATCCAGTCCTTACTGCTCCCT
The DNA here is from genome assembly GCA_033557465.1 of Ichthyophis bannanicus. Lineage (NCBI taxonomy): Eukaryota > Metazoa > Chordata > Amphibia > Gymnophiona > Ichthyophiidae > Ichthyophis > Ichthyophis bannanicus. Next base: position 622,001,229 of record CM066031.1, on the reverse strand, counting down.
GTCCATCTCTTCTTAGCACCCCCTATTTCAAGTCCAGTGCAGCCCCACACAACCCCCCCCCTCTTTTCTCCCTCTCCCTTCACCACAATCTACAACAACACTCCCAACTTGTACATTCAACTACCATTCTACCATTCTCTCCTTTTATACATTTTTGGCTCCTCCAGATTAGCATTCCCATCCTGTTTTGCCCCCCCCCCCACACCTCCCTGCACCACAAAACCATCTTTCCTCCATGCAAAACATCCTGCCCCTGCAAAATTTCCTGCTCAATACCATCCAAACTCCCCCTTTCCTCACAGCCCACCACATCAGCCCCTCAATCACTCTTTCACCAGCACACCCACTTTAGCACTCTCCACTCTCCAGAATTCAAAGACTCCCTCTGCAATCACACCTTTTGTGCGTGGTTCAAACACTGAAGCAACAATAAGCTGTCCAAGTCATAATCAGTTCAGAAAGTCTTCTTTGTGATGGTGATCACAAAATAAGTCCATAACCAGTTCAGACCGATGATGAATCTGCTCCCTCCTTGTGCTCTGCCACCACCGTCGAGTGCACCTCCACAGGTTTCTGTACCTCTCCTGCCGCTGATTTCACCACCTCCTCCATGAAAGGCATTGTTGGCCGTCGGCTGTCGTCATTACCCGGCAACTGGGGCCCCATCCAATGTTGAGGGCTTCCGTAGTTCTTATTGTTGGTACGCCCCTCTTCTGGCTTCAGCCATGCTGCCACTGCTTCCAGGGCCGTGAAGAACTTATGGACCCTATTGATGGTAAAGGTTAGCCTCGCAGGATACCAAAGAGCTACCTTTATGCCCCACTGCACCAGCTGCCTCCTGTACTTAAGTAAGTCCTTGCGGCAAAGCACTGTTTCAGCAGCCAGGTCTGGAAAGACCATTACTCTCCATTTTTTGTAATCCATATGCCTTGTCTTTCTTGCAGCTCTTATAATAAATTCACACTCTTGAAAGCAGAACATTTTGACAATGAACGCTCTTGGGTGTGCTTCTCTGTCCAGTTTGGGTCTCAGTTCTCTATGGGCCCTTTTCAACTCATAGTCCCCTGGAACTAAGCAACCGGAAAAGCAGTCCTTCAACAGTTGTCTCACAAACTCTATAGGATCTTGTCCTTCCTCTCCCTTGGGTATGCCAAAGATCCACAGATTGGAATGTTGATCCCAGTTTTCATGGTCTTCTAGCTTTTCCCCATGCACACAACTTGCCTCTGCAGGTAGGCCACATTCTTCTACCGCGTGCTTTTGTGCATCCTCCACTCCACCAAGTCGGGTCTCGGCCTCGTCCAGCCATGCTCCCATCGCTTCAAATTTCTCATCTATTTTGCTCAGCAGTCTCCATAATCTCCTGTTTAAAAGCCCAGATTTCTCTCAACACCATGGAGATCTCCATTTTTTGCTCAGCTCAGATCTGCTCTCCTCCGGTTCACTCACCACCAATGAACATGGTGAAGATACCCGGGGTTGCAATCCTGCCACTGGTGCCACTGCTTTCGGCTTGACCCTGTATAAATCTCAGAGCGTTTTGGTCACTTTCAATCTAACTGTTTTGAGCATATTTGGGTCGCTGTTGAGCTTTCTCTGAGCAGGAGCAGGTTGAAAATCTTTGATTTATGCAGGGAGATAGGAGAGCAGTGTTTAGATGCATCTGTTCTCCTTGCCAGCCAAACCGGAAGCCTCCAGGCTGAATTTTTTGACAAAGTATCTGAATTGCTACTTCAATTTGTGGAGGGTTATATCATTAAAGTGGCGATTTTATTGTGGTCATTAACCCCTCCTTAGATACTTCTAGAGGAGAGGCTTTGGAAACAAAATTAAATATGCAAAAATTGATCGATGCGTTAGATGTATAGCTATATGGCGAGATAGGTACAGCATGAGAGAAGAGGGATTTTCTTATTACTCTGCTGTCCATGGCTCCTTTTTGAGAACTGATTTACGTGAATTGCTAATGGATAAAAAGCTATTGACCAGAGTTAAAGATTGTGGTACTGGTGAGCACACGTAGTTGGACTTTCTGCTTAATGATGCAGATATTTGTATGGAGATTCAAAAAGATATTAAGGAATGCTTGGAATTCAATGATGAGGGGCAGCAATCTCCGGGGATCATATGGGACTGCCTCAAGGCTGTGATTAGGGGTAAATTTATAGCTCTGGAGACATATAAAAAGAGGGTAAAAGAAAGCAAAAAAGGAAGAGCTTGCAAAAGCAATTGCCACTTTGTAATGTGCACATAAAAGAGGAAAATTAGAGAACGGGAACAAGAAAAGGTTGGCTGATGCTTGCCAGCAGTTGCATGAGCTCCAACTAGAGGAAAAAAACTTTTGCTTAGAAATACTGAAATAAAATGTGAGTTTGGCAACAAATCCAGCAAGTTGCTTGCTCATAAACTTAAAAAATTACAGATAAGAAACTGTAACAGTAAAATAAGAGATAGCAAAGGGGTGGAATTGCAAAAAAGAAGAGGATATAAGGAATACATTTGTTGAGTTCTACCAAGAGCTATATACCCCTGAAAACAGACATCAGAGATAGAAATCACTGAATATTTGAAGGGGGTGAGTGAGTGCGAAATTCTTTCCAGACCCATTAGTGTTTGCGAGGTATTAAGTGTTATAAAATCACTGCCACCTAATAAAGCTCCAGGGTTAGATGGATTTGCCAGTAGGTTCTATAAAATACTGTATTTGCTAACCAGATAGCAAAGATCCTTACCTGGACCTTCAGTGAGTTTGTCGAGGAGTCACTCATGCCCTGCTCGATGATGCTGCCAGGGGTTACGATACTCCATAAAGAGGGGAGGGACCCGGGTTTTTGTGGCTCATATCGACCTTTTTCTTTGTTGGGCACAGATTTAAAGATTTTTACCAGGGTCATAGCCAATAGTCTCCTACCATATCTACCCAAATTAATCAGGATTAGTTCCCAGCCATCGGGCCTCAGATAACAGTCTTAAATTGCCCTTTCCAAATAATCTTTAAACTTTATGTATGACCCACTCCTTTTATTGGCAGTGGATGCTGAGAAAGCATTCGATAGAGTATTTTGGCCCTTTCTGTTTCACGTTATGGAGGGTGTGGGACCTTGAGGGGGGACTTTTTGAAGTTGATTCAAATTCTATAGAAATCCCCTATGACATGTTTGAAAATAAATAAAGGATATATGCAGGCCTCTGAGTTACACAGGGAAACCTGTCAGGGGTGTTCTCTCTCACCCCTGCTCTTTGTGTTAGTTATGGAGTTTTTGGCACAGAGAGTAAGGGATACTCAAAGGATTGAGGGAATGGTAGAAGGGGGACATCATGTAAGATCTTTTTATTTGCCAATGACACTTTATTTTTGGTAACTAATTCCAAGGAGACCTTGGTGGCATTGAGAGAGGAAATGGAGGCCTATGGATGCCTCAAAATTTTAAATGTGTCCATTCCTGAGGGGAATTAAAAATAATTTCCCTTACAGGTGGCTAAGGGGGACATTATATATTTAGGGATAAATTTGGCTCTAAAGATAAATAAGCTTTCTGAGATTAATTATTTGCTTCTTTGGAGGAAGATGGAGCAGGATTTTGACCACTGGCAATCTACTGGGTTGTCGTGATTCAGCAGAACTGCAAGTGCTAAAATGCTAATTTTTCTTTGTCTGCTGCATGTGTTTTGCACACTCCTAGTACGGGGGCCAAGGAAATTTATGGAAAAGATCCAGAAAAAAGCATTGGTCTTTATTTGGAACCATAAACGACCTAGTGTGGCATAGAGGGCCCTTTTTAGTGGTAGGGATCAGGCGGACTGGCTGTTCCACAATTTATCCATTATTACAAAGCGGCACGGTTAAGGGCAGCATTGGAAAGGACAATTAATGGAGAGGAAGAATGAATGGAGTTAGAAAAGGAAAGGTTGGGAGGTCTGCCCCCCTGCTACATGATATGGGAACTGGGAAGTGGCAGTATCATCAAACATATGATGAACCTTTTTATTGATCTGACCCATAAGGTCTGGGATAAATGGAAAAAAGTCTGATTAGGGCCAATGAGTACTCGAGATTCACTCTTCTGAGAGGTAATGGTGTCTTATCTCCAGGTAGGTTTGATAAGGCCTTCTTGAGATGGGAAAAGGAAGGGCTTTGGTAGGTAGGACAATTTATAGAGGATGAGGGTTTATTGGGTTTTGAAGAGCTGCAAGAGGCATACTAGATGAAGGAAGTGGGATCTGTTTCATTTCTTGCAGGTTACCCATTATATTGGCACTGAAATAAAACGTGAGTTTAAGGCTATGCCTATGATGATGGAGGAGTTCTTTGGTAAGAGGCAAGTAAAAGGAGTAATTCTAATGCCATATAAAATGATGGAAAAGGATAATGAGGTGAAATTTTCCTTTCAAAGTAGGTGGGAGTAGGACCTGGGGATAGCATGGGATCTAGGTAGGTGGGCTAACATTGTACAAGGGTATTATAGCAAGCAACTTACTGGAACAGAATTACAACATGCTCTATCAGTGGTGTTATACCCCTGTCAAGGTGGTAAAGATCTTCAGGGAGGGAGCTGATCAGTATTGAAGACAATGTGGAGGGAGAGGTACCTTTTTCCATATCTGGTGGGAATGTGGAAAAGTTCAAGATTTTTGGAAGACTGCTTTCCAACTTTTTGGGGAAATTTTAGGGTTAACTATTGTAGCCCACCCTTGATGGCACTTTTGAATTGTGAACCTCCAGGCATATCTTTGGATGTTGCACAGTTTCTTAGAATGGGGTGTATGGCCACTAGACTGGAAGAAGATGGAGGTTGGCTCACCTATATATTATGGGTAAATTAACAGCCTTATGATATAAAATGGTGGATGTGTTCTCAAATGTTTGGAGTACTTATTCCAAATAGTCAGATTCTCAGGTGAAACTTGGGAGAGATAGTGATTCTACGTTTAAGGGATTTGATTGGGGGAGGAGGGGGTGTCTTGGGGTGTTTGGTTGAGCCATGATAGATGCTGTTATGATGATTTTAGATTGCTAGTTTTTGGAAACATGTAATAAAGTTTAAAGGAAAAATAAGGAAAAGGGCTTGATTTGCCTGCCAACCAACCAGAGGATGTGGAGAAGGAGGTACACTCATATCCCTTATGTTTTCCATGTTGACAACGAACACTGATGGGGAATGGGAGATCTTGTTTTCATTTTGCCACATCCCTGTATGTAAAGTAGTATGTGATAGATGTCCCCATCCCACATTTGTGTAGCAGGGACATCTATGTGGATGCTGGTGCAGGTATCTATGTCAGGGACATCTATGTTTCTATAATCAGGCTGAAACATAGACGTCTCTGGTGTTTTTCTGCACGTTTTGCCCTGGACATCCCAGATTACATTTGGAAGCCCTTCTAAAATGCAAATGCATGTTTCAAAATCAGAATCTAAAGAAACATCTTGCACATAGTTTTGCAAAAATAATCTAAGCTGCTCAGGCTCAAAGAAAACATAAGGGGCCTTTTACTAAAGTGCATTAGCTTTTTATACCTAATGCATGTTTAGTGCAAAACCTCTATGGTGGGATGTCAGGGGTGTGACCAGCATGTTTCTGTCAGTTAATGTGCAGATAAGTATCCTAAAGTGCAGCACTGTTACTGCGAGTTAATTTAACTCCATCTATTGAGGTTGCGTTAGGTGAATCTGTGCCTGCGGTAAAATTTGCCGCAGACCTTTGTGCATAGTTACTGCGTGTGAAAACACACATTAGCTGCTTAGCACACTTTAGCAAAAGACCCCCATATTGTTTAGACAAATATTTGATCCTAACTTTGCAAGGGTAATTTAACAAAAAAATAGCACCTAACGTTAACATTTGAGATTTCATAGACAAAAAATGACGACGCAGAGCCTCAGTATCAAATGAAAAATCTGGATAGATCCTAATAATTTGCCCCGGACATTGGTTACCTAGGAAAAAACAAGTTAAAAATCCAATCCCTGTAATGACAGGGTCAGTCACACACAGAATCCCTTAGGTATGTGGCAGGGTCAATCAGACAAATCCATTAGGATGGGAGGGCCCACCACAGAAAGGATCAGGTGATCCAATTAAGAGAACACACAGGTGGCAAAGGGAGCCAGTAATAAGCAACCAAGGCCTTGGGTTGTGGCCGGTGTATATGGTTTGAAAAGCAGTGCAGGGGTGGCCCAGGAAGGAAGGAAGCACAGTCTTCAGGAACCTGCTCCTGCTTCTCGAAAAGCTCTCGATGTTTCCAGGGGAAGAAGGCAGAAACCTCGAGGTGGAAGAAGCTATGGAAACTCAAGCATATGAAGACAATAAGGACCGGGAATCCATGAAAATACTGTGAATGAGACTGTGAAAGCTCTACCCCTGGGTAGGTTCAGCCAGTTTATAGTGAACCTGAAGGGTGGAAGGGGGGGGGGGGGCAACTACACAGCTATTTACTGTGTAGCCGAGCAATATTGTTTTGTTCTGAGAAAGACTCTGGGTTTGAACCTGGATGATTTGATTTGGCTACTTGTGACTTTGTGTGCATTTCTGTTCTGAACTATTTTACTTTGAGAAGGATAGGCCATGCTGTTTTGCTAATTGATCGGAGTGCGAAAATAAAGGCCAACACACTTTGGAATAAAGATAAACAGTTTATTTATAATACTTGAAAGCAAGTAATTCACTTATTCACCTATAATTAGTTAGAAAAGATAGCTAGAAAGCAGATGATTACAGGAAAATGATACATCACCGACAGAACCATGAGCTTCATCTCATGCCATACTTTGACTAAATGGATCCCGGATTCAGCCAAGCGAGAGAGACTTCAGGCGGGAGACTTCCAGGCAGTGCACGTGTTCATTCCATGGATGAGACCCCTTTCCCCCCCTGGCTGAAAAAGGCACCCATTTTATCCTGTTGCAAGAACAACCAGTAATTTTCCATCAGGTGACATACACACAGAATAGGATCAGCTGTCCATTAAACATAATCAAGGCAATGGCCAGATGCCTGAGAATGCTCAAGGGAGGGGCATCTCCTATCCTGTGGTTCAGAAGCTCAGAATTCTGATAGATGACCTTCACTTTATTTTGTATATATTTGCCAGGTGCAAAGTTCTTCTTATCATGTATACCAGTACCCTCAATGCCCGCAGCCACCAATCACCTGCGGCAGGAACAATTAAAAAAAAAGCCTCATCGAAGGCGTGCCTGCGCCTTGCAGGCCCGCGCCTGAGGGCATCGCCAGAGGGCCCTTTGGCGTGGCCCTCAGGTGAGGACCTGTTACTGAGACCTGGAGCACTGAAATTACTTTCTCCTACTACAGAGAACAGCCACCAGAACATCCAAACCACCCAATAAATGTAAGTCACATATGTTGCAACATATCTAAATACCACTACTCGATTCTATCTACATATATCCTGTTTCTGCAACAAACCTACATGTACAATTATCTTAACTGCTACATAGCGACCATTGCCAATCTTCCCTACCCAACTCAATAAAATCTGTATACTCCATCTACTGCCGCTCGGCCCCAGACATCAGGGAGGATACCTAGAACGCCACCTGTTCTCCATGCCGGAAGCAAATTAGGCACAAACAGAAACTGACAAGCGGCTTTAAAGACCATCCACAGCATATACACTCATGCCTGGGATTAATGTCTTGACACCTGACTTCCCCTGCTAGAAAACGATATAGAGTGGTTAATCAAACAGTAAGACTTCAAATCGAACTACCTTCTAAACCTCCAACGAACAAGCTAACAGAGCCAGTTTCAACAGCTCACCGAAAACTCTGAAGACAACAAGCATCATCCAAATCTTCATATCACAACTATGGCTCACTACAAAGCCCTCATTTATGCTCTATTAATAGCAATACTATTACACTGGCAAACCTACAGTCAAAGCTTTACAAATTCCATAATTCTCCTACCAACAAACTATGTCTGATACCTCCACCTATGGCAACCCCCTAACATCAGAACCAACAGAAGAGCTAACCACCTCATAAACATAAAACCAACACCTTTCAAAAAATCACCACATGCTAACCCCATTCTGGAAGCTCCTATTACATGCTCTCTTGTCAATGCAAGATCCATAAGAAATAAAACCTACACTATCAGTGACTACCTAGAGACTCATAACACAGATATTCTGTACATCACTGAATCCTGGCTAACTGACACAGATCAGGTCATTCTCAACCAAATCACCCCTGCAACCTACTCATCCTTAAACTGCCATAGAAATCTTAAAAGAGGAGGCGGTGCTCTTATTCTAGCAAAAACGCAAGTTAAATTTTAAAACACTCATGTCAGGAGAGGTCACGTGATGCGGCTAGAGTAGTGGTCGCGTCTTGGGTGTGCTCCGATACCCCCAGCCCGGACCGGCAAATTTACACCGTGCAATACCGTACTAGTTGAACGGGAGTGTGCCCATTGTGTACAGGATTGTGTGCAGTATCCCACAGTGCGGTTCTTTTAGCGAAGGGTATGGCGGCAGCGGTCAAGACGACAAGACGAGACCGGGAGCGGGAGCGGGTGGCCGGCACGAGCAAAATGGCGGAGTCGGCCCCATCGCCCAGCTCGCCTAGATCCTCTGCCTCCCTGGATGAATTGTCTGCCGCGGTGGTAGCGGCTCTGTCCCCCCAATTTGAAGTCCTGCAGGAAAAAATGGATGGGCTGCGCTCGTTGGTGGACATTCTGGGGGGCAGACTGCGTGATGCCGAAGATCGCTTGGGACAGGCGGAAGATAAAGTTGAGGGGCTGGTCTCAGAGGTGGCAGGCCTAAAGGCTCAACTGGGTCTACAGGAGGCAAAGCTGGATGACCTGGAGAACAGGTCACGGCGCAACAACCTTCGCTTCATGGGGGTCCCAGAAACTGTTTCGGACAAAGAGCTACGGCGTTATCTGGAAGAGCTAATTATGCATATGTTAGGGGATGCTGTGTCTGGAGACAAACTGCACATAGAAAGAGTGCACCGTGTCGGGGCCCGACAAACTCGAGATACCCGCCCCAGAATTGTGATCGCGAAGTTTTTGCATTACCCGCAGAAAGACCTGATTGTACGAGCCGCTCGACAAAAGGGGGAAGTTGTCTACAACAACTGCAGAATTCGCGTGGCACAAGACTACTCGGTAGCGCTGAGTCGCAAGCGGCGGGAGTATGCCCCCCTCTGTGAGAAGCTCATCGGCACAGGAATTCGGTTCTCCGTCCAGTACCCCTCCAAATTGCATGTGATGCACGAGGGGACCCATCGGGCCTTTGCAACAGCTGCGGAGGCTGAAAGCTATGTCAACCAGCTCATTGCTCGAGAGGCGACAGCGGCAACATCGTAGCCCTGAAACAGAAAGGGACTGCTGGTTTGTGACCCTATGGCTCCCATTTTGGGAATGTGACTGGGGCAAGGACTCCACTGAACTCGTTGGTTGAACTAGGGACATTGTAGCTAAGCTACTTTGTGTCCCTTGAACTGCTTTGATAGTTACAAACTTGCCATGCTGAAAGTGCAAACAGTGTTACAAGTGAGACATAACTTGCTAATGCTACTGGTTACTGTTGCTGCCTGTTGGCCTCGAGCCAGATATTTTCCTTTTTCCCTTTTTTTCTTTTTCTGCTTCTTTTTGTGTTTTGACGCATTTTGGCAGCCCTCAACACCCTGGCCAAGCCTGGAAGAGGGGAGATAGCGGCAGTACTGAGCCTCTTGGGCACTGCTCCTTCCCCATTCTCTCAGTCTTTCCAAGTGGGTGCGGAGAGGGGTGGTGTGAGTATTTTAACAGTTACCCCGGCCCCATAAGTGTAGTCTCTTTTTGTTTTTTCTTGATATGTTATTTTTGTAGTCTCTCCGCCACTGGAACTGCAGCCACACCCAAGATACTGGCCAGTTTTTTTTTTTTCTCCCTTTTCTAAGTGCTGTGGCCGGGGGAATAGGGGCAGGCAATGCGACCGAAGGGAGGGCCTGGGATTGTGTGGTCTGCGGGAGGTGGTGGAGCAGGGCCTGACGGCCGGGGGACCCCGCCGGATGGTCCCGGTGTTGGGGGGGAGGGGATTATTCGGTGAGGGAATCGCTATCTTGGTTGTCGCGTTGCCTGCCTGGGCTTCTCTCCTCGGCCCACAGTGATGGGGGCCGGGGGGAAGCCTCGGGTGTATTAGTGAATGGGGGTGTGGCGTTCGAAGCCTCCTGGACGCGACTGGCTCTGGGCTGCTTCCCCTCCTCCCGCTCCTGTTAAGTTATGGGAGATGGTGGTGGAGACTGATGGGGGGAGAGTGGAGAGGGGGGTGGGAGCAGCGTACGTAACCTCCTAGGCCGCAGCTTGCTCCTATATAGCCCCACGCAGTGGCTTGAGGTCACTTCGGGATTACTAAGGGCAGGGGCGACGTTGGGCCCACGTGATTTTGGTCGTGGGCCCTAAAAATTTCAGACACTGCTTAGTAGCGTGCACATCATAGCTGAGGTGGGCTTGGTTATAGCTTGGCAATTTGGGGCCCTTGGCTGCCAGGGTGCCTTACAGTGGGGGGGGGGGGGCTGGATTACCCGCAGCAGCCTGGCTCCGCACAGTACGGGCCCAGAGAGACCTTGGGCTGTATGAGACTGGGGGTAGTTAGGTGTTTAGGGTTGGGCACAATGGGCAGTGGGTGGGTGGGACCGTTAGCGGTTTTGCCTTAATATAGATGGGTAAGGGGGGGTCGGTCGCACTTAGAGTGGCCTTTGCGGGGCTTTCTCAGAGGTGGGTGGGTGGAGAGAGCCATGAGGGTTCAAAGATGGGAGTGGGGAAGAGATAGGGGGGATATAGGGTATGGGGTGGAAGGGGGTTAGGTTTGGGTGGGGAGGGGGCTTTAGGGGGGGTTAGAGAGAAGGGGCAGTCTTGGGGCGGGAAGACTTCGGGACCACAGGTCTGGGGGAGCTTGCGACTTTTATAATGAGTAGGGGTGGACCCCAGGCTGGGGGGGTTCACCTAGGAACGCACTGGAATGTCGGATTACCTGCTGTTATCTCTTATGTTTTAAGCTGAAGCTTGTCTCTTGGAATGTGTGTGGGATAGGAGGCCCAATTAAACGTTATAAGGTACTGCAGGCTTTGGCCCGACTGCAGTGCAATGTCGCCTTTCTACAGGAAACCCACCAGACTGCTGAGGAACATGCGAAATTGCAGAGAGCGTGGGTGGGGCAGAGCTGGGGTGCCCCGGCAATCGGGAAAAAGGGTGGAGTGGTCCTACTGATCCATAAAAGGCTGCGTTTTGAACTCGTACAGCAATATGTAGACCCGACGGGTAGATACCTATTGGTACATGGCAACTTGGAAGGGAGGGCCGTGGTGCTGGGTAACGTATATGCTCCGAATGTCTTGGACAAATCCCTATATGCCCGCCTAGCCTCTAGGGTTGAACAGCTACCGGATGTCCCTCTGATATTGGCGGGAGACTTTAATGGGGTATTGGATATTGATTTGGATACTTCCGGGGGTGGGCGGGACGGCTGGCGGGTCCCGGCTACTAGGGCTCTTCAGGGACTACGGAGCCGGTTGGGACTCGTGGACCTGTGGCGCCTGCTCCACCCTTTAGAGCGGGATTTCACTCACCAGTCGCGAGCTCACAATTCAAGTGCGCGAATAGACTATGTATTACTCTCCAAGCGGTTGTTTGTACAAGTTGGGGAAGTGGAGATTGGCCCGGCGGCGGTATCGGACCATGCCCCGGTTTGGGTGGACTTACAGTGGGGGGACCTTCCTGTCTCACGGAGAATTTGGCGGTTTCCCCTAGGGCTGTACACTGACCCCGAATTTCACACATATTTGTCACAGCGATGGGGGGAGTTTATGGATGTCCAGGAACGGCATAGAGATGAGCCTGAGCTATTGTGGGAAACAGCAAAGGTGGTCTTACGCGGTGACATTATTGCCTATGGAGCACGGAAGCGCAAGTCAATAGCGTCCCGCATAGTCCAGCTGGAAAAACAGGTGGTAAAAGCCCGACGCCGGTGTGCGGGGGCTCCCACTGTGGCTAATAAACGGTTCTATTGGGAGCTCCAGACGTCTCTTAACGAGCTGCTCCATCAAAGAGCCAAGAAGTCTTTGACGTATTATAAATATCAGCTCCACCGTTTTGGGAATAAGCCAGGCAAGCTCTTAGCACGGTGTCTTCGGGGCAGTAGAGGGTCTCGCTCCATAGTGGCTTTGCATGATGAGCAGGGCCGTTTGCACAAACACAGCCTGGCTATCGCTCAAGTATTTCGCTCCTTTTTTCAGCAGCTTTATGGGGGATCTGCCAGCTCCATGACATTAATGGAGGGTTATCTCCGGGGGCTGCGATTGCCTCGGCTGACGGCGGAGCAGCAGTCGGCTTTGGATGCCCCAGTAACAGAGGAGGAAGTCCACAAGGTGATCCTGGGGGCTAGTTGCTATAAGTCGCCGGGTCCGGACGGGTATGGAGCGGAGTTCTACAAGCTTTTAGTCGAACGAGTTACCCCTGTGCTGACCGCGGTATATCGTCGGAGGGTGGAGCAGGGGAGCTTTAGTTGGGGGGCTAACCATGCCTTTATTACCCTGATACCCAAAACCGGTAAAGACCCCATGCAGGCGACTTCTTATCGTCCCATCTCGCTGCTAAACTTTGACTTGAAGGTCTTGGCGAAGGTGTTAGCTGAGCGGCTAGCCTCCGTGTTAGGGGGCCTACTGCATGAGTCGCAGGTGGGTTTTGTCCAGGGGCGCTATGCCGTGCGGAATCTGCGGAAAATTTTAGCTTCTATAGAATGGGTGCGTGCACGTGATGAACCATCTTTGCTGATCAGTTTCGATGCGGAGAAGGCATTCGACCGGGTCAACTGGGACTACATGAAATTCCTTTTGCCCCAGTACGGCCTGGGCGACTCCTTCATCCGGATGGTGGAGCTGTTGTACACCAACCCAACGGCTAGTATTCTATGCAATGGGGTACTATCGGATACTTTTAACCTTGAGAGGGGGACGCGCCAGGGTTGCCCGCTTTCGCCGCTGCTGTTTGTGTTGACGCTGGACCCGTTGCTGCGGAGTATAGCAGAGTCTGATGACATTCGTGGAGTGTCTATCGGGTCCTGCGGTTTTAAAATTGCAGCCTTTGCGGATGACATCCTTGTCCACTTGCGGGACCCCCAACAGTCATTGCCGTGTTTGCTAGCTGAATTTTCCCGTTATGGGGATTTTGCGGGACTGCGAATCAACCGAGATAAATCGGAAGCTTTGGACATTGGGGGCCACTTCAGGGGAATTGGGGTGGGAGCTTCCCACTGCGCTGGACCAGTGATTCCTTTGTTTATTTGGGGATCGAGCTCACTAGAGACATGTCGGTATTGTATAAGCGGAACGTTGAGTGCATCCTGGCCCGGATTCGTTTGCAGCTCCAAGCTTGGTCCCCTCTCCCATTATCTTTGCCAGGCAGGGCGGCAGCCTTGGGGATGGTGGTCCTGCCGCGGGTCTTATACTGGCTACAGACCTTGCCGGTTTGGTTATTACGTCGTGACCTTTTGCGTATAGAGCGTGAGTTTCGCAGGTTTCTGTGGCGGGGGGCCAGAGCACGCATACCGATGAACCGCCTGAGAGGGGGATGGAGATCTGGGGGCATGGGTGTACCGGATCTCTGGACTTATGCCCTGGCTTGCCAGGCTCGGCATTTGGGGGACTGGCTGGGTAGTACCGAGGTGTATACTCCTAAGGCACTGGAAGAGGCTTTGGTGGCGCTGCATTCCTTGCTGGCGGTCTTACATTTACAGCATGCGGTCTTGCCGGCTCGAGTGACACACAGCGTGCTGGTTAATGCCGCGCGGCGCACCTGGCAATGGTTGAATAAAGCGTGGGGCTGCTCGCCGGCGGTTTCGAGTTGGCTGCCGCTACAGGGTAACGCCCAATTTCTTCCAGGATCAGAGTTGGTTCCCTTCCGTCGGTGGGCGCAGGCGGGGATACGGTTGCTGGGGCACGTAATTGACTTGGAAGGGCGGTGTAAACCTTTGGACGTGTTGTGTCGGGAGTACGGCTTGTCCCCCGGAGTTTCTCTGTTCCCATACTTGCAGCTCTCCCATTATGTGAGTTCAGTAACGGGGCGAGAATTGTTGGGGGACCACTCCACGCGGATATTAGAATTTTTTGCTCTTGGGACAGAGACCCCGCCTACTATAGCAATACTTAAAAAAGCCCTGGTGCCCTTGGTGCCACCGCCGGACTACTCAGCAGAAGAGGTTTCTTGGGCGCGGGAGTTAGGGTGCGAGGTGGCTCCGGGCTCGGTTCGTGCCGCGCTGGGCCGTATCGCCCGACTAGTGGAAGGAGCCTATTGGCGGGAGATTCAATTTAAATGCATCTTGCGCGCCCACTTTTCCCCGAGGCGTGCACTACGTAGTCGTCTCACGGTATACGGTGGATGTCCAAAATGCCCCTGTTTGTTAGCGGATTTGGGCCACATGTGGTTGGGCTGTCCCTATATACGTCGCTACTGGTTTCGGATTGCACATTATTTGGGGGTTATTCTGCAGCAGCAGGTTTGCTGGACGGGGCAATTGGTGGCATTGGATCAGATGGGACCACTCCGCCCGAAGGGTCGATGGCAGCAACTATTGATACGGAAGGCATGTCTGGTGGGGAAGACTCCGGTGCTGCGGCGATGGTTAGAGCCGGCGGCCCCTTCTTTCTGGGAGTGGCGCAATGGGCTCCATCAGTTTATGCTCTTGGAGCGGAGGAGTGCGCAGCGTCACCCCCGGAGTTGGGCTTCCTTTCTTTTGGTGTGGATGCCCTATATTCAAACACTGCGGCCTAAATCTCGCAGTGCTGTTTTGAGCTTGGAGTAGGGTGCTGAGGAGCTCCTAGAGGGCCTCTGCTGCAAAGTGAGATGTGTGCCCCCTGTGGTCGTGGGAGGGGGGGTGGAGGGGAGGGGGATGGGAGGGCTGTAATTAGAAAGTTGCAAAAATTTGTTTGTACCTTTGTCAATCCTCGGGCAGTGGACAAGACACAGCCCTGCCCGTGGTATGTCTGCTTGCTATGCTGGCCAATGGAAAATCGAGACTGTTTGTAGAGTTTTGTATTTTACTGTGTGCTTTAATAAAGAAATCTTTGAAAAAAAAAACACTCATGTCAAACAGTTCAGATGATTCAAACATAATCACAATAGCCAACAACTATATCACACTCACTCTCACCTACAGAGCTCCCACAGCCAAGAATGATGAACTATCAAAGGTTCTTGAAACTGTATGTGCTCACAGTACCCCTCAAAAACCTCACATAGCTCTGGGAGACTTCAGCCTTGGATCTTCCCCTAACAAAGAAGCTAAGTCCTTCATCAATACCATGGAAGCCTTACAGTATCAGCAAATACTGAAAACCCACACACACACCAATCTGGAACAACTCCTGACCTTATATTCATCCCCCAATGATAGACCACAATTATATCACACACCTCAAAGTGACCCCTATATCATGGTCTGATCACCATCTAATAAATGTCACCCAGTGCATCACAAGACCACCGGTACAGGAGCCACTACAACAATATTGCAGAAAATTCAAAAGCTTTAACAAAGACAAATTCTTAAAATAAATTATCCCTAAGATACATCAAGACACTGACACCTGGAAGACTCCATTAACACCTTGATTAGCGCCCTGTCCACAACAGCAAAGGCACCTATCAAAAAAAACCATCATCCATACACAGAGCAAAAAAGCCTCAGGGTACTCCAATGAAATCAGGTCAGCTAAACAACTTTTAAGAAGACTGGAAAGAAAATGGAGACCAACAAAAGACCTAATCCTCCGACATGTGGTGAAGAATGCCCTCCAGAAGAGATGGAGATTGAGGAAAATCCTGAGAAGGGAAAGGATTCACACAGGATTTTCAATTCTGACTTGAAAAAAACACACTGCTCTGCTGAGCTGAGCACAGACACCAGCCCAGGGGAGGAGTTAGGCTTCAATGCTGATTGGGCACACCCAGGGGTTGGACAAGGTGTGCCGGGAAAAGAAGCCCTTTTTAAAGCCTTGAACAGGGCTGCTAGGAAGAGTCGGTCGGAGTCCAAGGGGAGGTCGGAGTCTGACGCTAAGTTTGAGTCAGAGTCCAAGAGTCGGTCGGAGTCTGAGGCTAAGTGTGAGTCTGGGAGTAAGAGTGAGTCGGAGTCTGTGAGGAGGAGCAAGAGAGGTTCTGCAAAGAGTTCTATAGGCATTACTAGGAGGAGTCCTATGAGGAATGGATGGAGCAATGCTTTAGAATCTTGGGAGAAGACAGAACCCTGGAATAGAAAGCCTCAAAGGCAGGCACACTCTGAAGGAAACTCTTTCTACCGAATAGAGCCTGGACCTGGGAAGCCCAGAAAAACCAACACGTGGAAAGAAGGTACTTCCTATACTGGCAGGCAGTGCTATAGAAAGTTACAGCAGGGAGAAAACCTTCCTAAGGGAAATTCTCCTAACAGAAGAGTTAACCACAAAACTCCTGAGCTTCCAAACAGGAGAGGAGTCTTGCAGAAAGAAGTCAGTTCTTTTTTTTTTGAAACTTTATTTATTAATCAGCATGAACATAACATCCAGTACAATGCAGACAATAAGCCTCCGCAGAGTGTACTCTTATCTCCGCGGGAGGCAAACACCAGATATAGTTATGTAACAACGGCATAAAGAAAACAATGCACACAAATACATAATTTTATAGAGAGGTCGAACCACCCCTCACCCACCCCTCCCGTCGTCGCAACCACCAAGCACCAGTCAAGAGATTTAATCGTAATCCATTCCCGAGTTCCCCGCACCCAGGCTCTGCATTGGTACCCTAATATCCCACATTAACTATTTCATTCCGGCAGTGGGGGCCCAGACTCTGAATATATGGCTCCCAAAGCAGCATGAAGGTAGACCACCTCTTTACCTTACCCTGGGCTCTCCAGCGCTCCGCCAGCATTAACTGATGAAACCTATTGCGCCACTCCAAGAACGTTGGCGGGTCCCGATTGCGCCAATGATGTAAGATAGGGCCTTTCCCCACCAGACATGCCTTACGCACCAATAACCGCTCCCACCTTCCCACCGGGAGAGTCCGATGCAGCAGATCGAGTATGACCAGGGCTCCGGTCCAAGGAAACCGCTGCTGTAATAACCCCATAAGGTATTCACTAATAGAGGACCAATAAGGGAGAATGCGCCTGCACTGCCACCACATATGAGTTAAAGTAGCCAATGGTTCGGAGCATCTGGGGCATGACCCATCCTGCGTAATGCGACTCCGCAGAGTTCGTCGCGGGGAGAAATGCACCCGAGTCAAAGCTTTATATTGTACTTCCCGCCATCTGGCACTCTCCACCATCCCGCCTATCCGCCCCAATGCCTGCCGGATAGTGTCCGGTGGTACTGCTCGCCCCAGTTCTTCCGCCCAAGCCATCTCTATCCTCCCATAATCCGGCTTTGCCCTAAAACATTCCAACCGGGCTTTCAACCCCGCTATCGTCGGGGGGGTCTCCCCCCCAATCTCGAAAAATTCAAGAATCTGCGCCGATCTGTCCACGCCTAACTCCTCCTTGGGCAGTGTAGCCACATAATGAGCAAGTTGCATATACGCAAAAAACTGAGAGGAAGGTAGCGCGAACTCGGCACACAGCAGCTCCGAAAACGATTTGCAGTGACCAGTAAGCCCCACCACATGACCCACATATTCGAGACCTTGGGCTTGCCATAACTGAAAGGCTCGGGAGTCCGACCCTGGGAGGAAATGCACATTACCGTGGATGGGCAACCAACTCGACACCTGCCAGTTCCGGTGCCAAAAGCTATTCAGCTGTCTCCATGTACGTCGCATAGAATTAAACATGCCGCTACGCGTTATTCGACGTGGGAGGTGTACACCCTCCACGTGGAGAACCCCCATCAAAGAAACCGGGGCCACCACTGCTGCCTCTAAGTCCCTGGGAGTGTAGGTGTCTGTCCCCCCCAACCAATCCCCAAGATGCCGCGCTTGACATGCCAAGGCATAAGTCCCTAAGTCCGGGAGGCCCAGGCCGCCGTTCTTCCATTTGCCGACCATACGGGACAAAGGAATACGCGCCCTGGCCCCTTTCCACAGGAACCCTTGAATCTCCCGTTCCAAGCTATGCAGATCTCGGCGCAACAGCCACACTGGCAAGGTCTGCATCCAGTATAAAATGCGAGGCAGGACCACCATCTGAACCGCTGCCACTCTCCCCAAGAGCGACAATGGTAAAGGGTTCCAGGCTCTCAGCTGGTTCCGCAACCCCGACAAAACTTTCTCAAAATTAGTCCGATATAGATCTTGGGGTAACCGGGTTAAAACAATACCCAGGTATTTAAACTTTTGGTCCGTCCATTTCAGAGGAAAATCCCCCCCCCCCCCAGCGTCCCTTCAGGTGCCCTGACACGTCTAGGGCCTCCGATTTGTCCTCGTTAATCCGAAGTCCTGCAAAACTACCAAACCGCCGGAATTCCGCCATCAATCGTGGGAGAGATTCCCTGGGAGCCAGCAGATGCACCAGCATGTCATCCGCGAAGGCTGACACTTTAAACCTCTGTTTACCCACCTCCACCCCACAAATCTGGCTATCTGCTTCTATGCTCCGTATCAACGGATCTAAGGATAATACAAACAATAGGGGGGACAGTGGACACCCCTGTCTCGTACCTCTATGCAAGGAAAAGGAATCCGACAAAACCCCATTACACAGCACCCTGGCGGTCGGAGAAACATACAGACTATGTATCATATCACAAAAGGATTGCCCCAGGCCGTATAAGGGAAGCAGATATTGCAAATACGCCCAATTTACCCTGTCGAACGCTTTTTCAGCGTCAAAACTCACCAAGAGGGATTGCAACTGTTGGGTATGCACCCATTCCAGAGACGCCAGGATTTTACGTAAATTACGCACCGCGTGGCGCCCCCTCACAAAGCCCACCTGAGATTCGTGCACTACCTCCCCTAAAACTCCCGCCAGGCGCTCAGCCAGGATTTTCGCCAACAGCTTCATATCGAAGTTTAATAAGGAAATCGGCCGATAGGAAGCCGCCTGTAGGGGGTCCTTACCCGGCTTGGGTATCAGCGTTACATAGGTCTGGTTATCCCCCCATCGCCAACCCCCTCTTTCGATTCTATAGCGATAGGTCTCTACAAGAAGAGGACTCACCCAGTTAGATAAAAGCTTATAAAACTCAGCCCCATACCCGTCCGGTCCTGGGGTCTTATAACAGCTGGCTGCGGAGATGACACTCTGCACCTCTTGCAAAGTTACTGGTTGTCCCAGGCTGCCGCGCTGTTCCGCGGTCACCTTCGGTATAGTCAAACCTTGGAAATACTGTTCCATAGTAGAGGGGGACATCTCCCCCGTCGCATACAGTTTCTGAAAGAAGTCTTTGAATATCGCACTAATCGCCCCCCGATTTTGCTGGAGATTCCCATGTTCATCCCGGAGGGCCGCCACCAATCTAGCTCCTCTCTGACCCTTCAAACATCTCCCCAGTAATTGTCCCGGTTTGTCCCCGAAACAATAGAGCCGGTATTTATAATACATTAAGGATTTCTTGGCTCGCTGGTGAAGCAGTTCATTTAAAGCAACCTGCAGCTCCCACAACCGCTTCCTATTAGTCGCCGTTGGAGCTCGGCCACTGAGCACTCGTGCCTGTGTCACCTGCTGTTCCAGTCTAATAATCTGCGCCGCCAGTAGTCTCCGCTTTCGAGCCACATACCCTATTATATCCCCGCGTAACACCACTTTGGCGGTTTCCCAAACCAGTTCCGGGTCATCCTTATGTATCTGATGATTCAGTTCAAAGTCCCGCCAGCGTTGACCGAGGAATTGCTGAAAGTGGCTATCTTTATACAGCTCAATGGGGAATCGCCAGATACGGGACTGGCCATCTCCTCCCCCCCACTGTAGCTCTACCCAAACCATTGCATGATCGGAGATCTCGGGGGGGCCTATCTGTGCCTCTCCCGTGTGTGCAAATAAGGGGGAGGAAAGAAAGAGATAATCAATTCTAGCACTTGTACCGTGAGCGCGTGAGACATGAGTGTAATCCCTCTCGGAGGGGTGTAGCAGTCGCCAGGGGTCTACCAAATCTAAACGCGCCTTAAATCTTTGCAGCATCTGAGATATAAGCGTCCTCTCTCGGGTTCCCCTACCACTCGAGGTATCAAGGCCTATCTCAAGGACCCCATTAAAATCCCCACCTAAGAGCAACGGCACATCTGGTAATTGCTCCACTTTGGCTGCAAAACGATTGAAAAAATCCTGATCTAGTAAGTTGGGCCCATACAAATCACCTAAGATGATCTCTCGGTCTTCCAGCGACCCATGTAACAGCAAAAAATCGCCCAGTAGGATCCACCACCTGGCGGTGCAGCGTAAAGCGCACCCTCTTATGAATGAGAATGGCCACTCCCCCTTTTTTCCCCAGTGCAGGCGCTCCCCATACCTGACCCACCCAGTCACGGCAGAGTTTGGCGTGTTCCTCGGCCGTCTGATGGGTTTCTTGTAATAGCGCAATATCACATCGCTGTCTAGCCAGCGCTTTCAATACTTTATATCTCTTTATCGGGCTACCTAGTCCACATACATTCCAAGAGATTACCCGCAGGGAAGTATCTGCCTCCTGGGCCCACACTGCCAGTACTGCGTGTCAGAGGAAACCCCCCCAGCCTGGGGCCCCCCCCTGTATTTCCTTGAATGGATTACTTGCTGCCTTTGCATGAATTTTGGGTTGCGGCGACCTGTCCCCCGCAGTCCCTGCCTTCCCCTTACCCCACTACCCCCCACTCTCCCCCTTCCCATCCACCCCGTATCCCACCCCCTCTGCCCCGCCCCTCTCCCCCTCCCTTCCATTCCTCCCCCACACATATTCCACTTCCACCTCCCAACCCTGCTGGATGTGTCCGGGCTTCCTGTCCCGTGGCAATTAGTACCCCTCTCCCGTCTATGCCCGCCTATGGGTTAAGCACTCCATCTTAGGTAGGGACAGGCTCATGTTCCCAGGGTAACTCTGATATTCAACACAAGCAGGCCCGAGAACCACGGGTGCATCGAGCTACCCTCCCCCTTATTACAGTAATATCTGCTCCTTACCTTGCAGTAAGTCAACATAACAGTAATCAACATAATACAGCAAAGGTAAATTACCCCAGCATGTCAAAATCTCACAGTAGGTGAAAAAGGAAAACTTTGACAGAAAAAAGGTCTGTAAACCATTGTTAAGAGGATACCCAGGGCAGCAAGTCTAAGACAAGCCCAGCACTGTGACATCTTTGTGCCCCGGGTGGGCCCCAAGGCCCCCCGGACTCCGGTGGGTCCTCTTTAAAAATAGAGCACCGGGCCTGAAAAACTGCGATCCAAGCCTACAAGGCCTAACTGTTATTCTCAGGCTCTCGAGGAAGGGACCCCTGCAGATCCAGTTACACAGCAAGGAGACCTTGTACCTGACACCCGGTCCATTGCTCACCGAGAATAAAAGCTCTCAGAGGTCCCTGCCGATTCAGGCCAGTCCCACAGGCTCCGTAGTCAGTTCTCGTTCGGATTGCTCTAACTGCTGGACATACGCCGTCACAGCCTCCGGGGAATCAAAAACTTTGTGCTTGCCCTGATGTACCACGTGCAGGCGTGCTGGGTATTGCATGGTAAACTTGATGTGGGCAGAAATCAGCTTTTGGCAGGCAGACGCGAAGGCCTTACGGCGCTGGCTGAGGGCTGCCGAGTAATCCTGCGCAATCCTGATTTTTACATTATCGGCCTCCACGGTGCCAACTTTCCTAGCCTCCTTCAGGACGGCTTCTTTCTGCTGAAATTGTAAAAATTTCGCCAATACAATCCGGGGTCGCATGTCCCGCGTGTTCTTGGGGCCTACTCTGTGCGCCCTCTCCAGGACAACCCGGGTCGTCTCTCCGGCTTCCCCCAGCAGCTTAGTACACAAGGCTTCCACATAAGACAGTAACGCTGTGTCTCCTACCGATTCCGGAATCCCCAGCAACCGTAGATTGCTCCGTCTGGATCGATTCTCCAGATCATCGATCTTCTCACCCTGGGCCTGGAGCATGGTCTTTGCCTGAGCCAGCTCCTGCTTCAATCCCGCCACTTCCTCTTCTGTCTGCACGATCCTCTCTTCCGCGTGCTGCATGCGGGCGCCGATAGTATCGACGGAAAGTTGCACTGCATCCAGCTTTCCCCGTAGCACCTCGAATTGTGCTGCCAGCGCCGTGGAAACTGCCGCCGAAATCTCTTCCGACAGTAACCCTGTGGTCGCCGAGGAGGGCAAACTGCTCTTTGGGGGCGAGTCAGCCATTTTATGCTGCCCCAGGCCTCGCTCCTTGTCTCGCCGATTTGCTTTAGCCGTTGCTGCCATACCGGCTCCTCCGAGGCTGGATTGCTGGGGATAACCGGTAAGGTAAGTTATTGTTAGGAGGGGACTATTCTGCCGGTTCAAGAAAACGGCTCAGTAGACCGGTATGGGATCGGAAGCCCGGAGCTCAAGCAGAGAGCGTCCACCCAAGCTCACCACATCACGTGGCCCAAGAAGTCAGTTCTTATACAAACGACGCTGGAGAAGGTAAAGCACAATTTCCTATCTTTAGTGCTTTGTTGAAGAAACCTTTTCATTGCCCTGAACTGTATAAGCAAAGCTCTGCAATAGAAACAGTTAGTGACTGTGAGAAGGGCATAACCCTTACTGATAACTGCCAACCTGATAACAAGCAGGCTGAATTGCTCCTAAAAGAATTTCAGCAGTTTTTAGAGCTGAAAGCAGGGAAACATCAGAAGCTTGAAGAAGACCGTAGTTCCATTAACTCAGAGTAGTACATGCAGGTAGAAAATGATTTGCCTACCTTAACCACTGATCCTTGTAACATGGACTGCTCTTTTTGTTGTAGAGAATAGCAATATAAAGAAGCTTTGAAAGTTTGTATGAAAGGAATACAGAACGCTTGCTATTTCTGCTACCTTTGCCCTGAGAGTTCATAATTGTTTGCACCTGTGCTAAAGCCACGCTGTGAGCTGAACAGCTGTTAATGTGAGGCTGCAATATTCTTGAGTTACCACTCGAGGCAATGCTGAGTTTAAGCTCCTCTAAATATGAAAAACTGAGTTAAAGCTAATTCAATTTCAGTTGTTCCTGAGTTCCTGTTTACTTCTGCTTATGTTAAAAGTTGCACCTTTACGTTTGTATCTATGAATTTTGATGCGCTGGAGAACATCCCCAATACAAATAAATATTCTTGCAAAGCCTTACCATCTTTGGTCGCAACTACAATTTATTCCCTAAAGAAAATAGAAGTGGACTTCAGTTCCCAGCATTCATAGGGAACAGTTCTACCTATACTCACAAGGGACAATAAGGCCACTCCTGCCTGTAAGCTCCAGGGCGCAGGCAGGAGCATCGCAGACACCAGTACAGAACCCAACAAATCCAATACACCAACATAATCAATCAATGCAGACGAGAACACCATACAAACCTCATTATGAGATCAGTTAACAAGCCTAACTCTTCAATATTATGAGAACACTCATGGGAGACACACAAAAAAACAACACTCCTGAAATACACCCCCAAAAATGGACAACTAACTAAGCAACTAATTCAATAATCAAAATCAAATAAGCTCAACGACATCTATCCAATCCCACAACCTGTTGCACAGAGAATTATGGGGTACATTCAATATCCCATCCACCCAACAAATCAAAGATATCATCTCCTCACTTAACACCACTACTTCACCAGAAGCAAAAAAGGAACAGCTTAAATACTCAATTCACAAGATAGCCACAATGTCACTCACCCAAGAATTCATGCCTACTTCTCTCAAACAAGGGATTATTTGACCCCTACTCAAAGATACATCCCTCGATAAAAATGACCCAGCTGCGTACAGACCAATCTCCAGCTTATCATTCATAGCCAAAGTCATAGCAAAAATAGCTCAAAGGCAACTTCAAGATCACATAGACCAACATGTTCAACTGGACCAACATCAACACGGGTTTAGACCCAACCATGGCACAGAGACATTGCTATTATCCCTATTCGACAGCATCATAAGAGGAATAGACAACGCAAGAACAGGACTTATTCTCATTTTTGTGGACATATTCTCTGCCTTTGACACCGTCTCCCACATCATCCTACTCAGACGCCTACAAGAAACAACACTCTAACATGGTTCAAATCCTATTTTCAAAACCGACAGCAACGAATCAACTGTGGAACGGCTAAATCAAAACCCTTCCCCTCAAACCACGGAGTCCCACAAGGTTCTTCACTCTCTGCAATGTTATTTAGTCAATATGTGAAATTATTAAAAAACACAAAATCCAGTATAGATATGCAGATGATATCATTGTATACAACCCAGTCGATATACACAACCCTGACCTATCGACTATAACCACATGTGTGGATGACATGATCATCTGGCTCAATAACAACAACCTCTCCATAAATTACAAAAAGACAGAAGCACTCTTTTTTACCAGGAACACCTCAATTACCCCACCACAAAAAATCTGCATACAACAAAGGAAAATAACAATAAAGAAAGAAATTAAATACCTTGGAATTATCATGGACCAACACCTCTCCATGCAATCCCACATAGCAAAAACTACTGCATAAAATGAAGATAATAAGGAGACTTAAACCAATTTTAGACCATGATCACTTCCGCACTATCTGCCAAGCAATAATCACCCGAACACTGGACTACTGTAACGCACTTTATCAGGGGCTCCCAAAGTAAACCATCCTACCACTTCAAATTACACAAAATACCGCAGCCCGACTCATCTCAGGAACAAATAAGCATGAACACATCACCCCCATACTCAATCACCTCCACTGGCTCCCAATCCAATCCCGAATTGATACAAATCAATCTTAGTCATCTTCAAAATCATACACCAACTATCGGCTTATATCCTACAAGACACCATAATAAGACACAAGTACCCGGCCCGGGAGGAACAACAGGCATATGATCATCACACCCCATGGATACCATAAGACCATACAAGCTACATCTGGAAGGACACTATCACGTTTTGCTCCATCACTATGGAACTCACTCCCGGATGATATGCGCACAACTACAGATATTAAGGACTTCAGAAAGAAACTGAAACACTTCTTTACACAGATCATCTGGGACATATCACCTAACCTCTTGAATGAAGTCATGACACAATCCTCCAACGTTGGACCCATAGCCATGTACAACCAACCTGATAAACACGACACACCAAACTGTATATAGTTTTGTCATGCACTAATGACCCTGTACACAGTTAATCCTGTTACTTCTCTTCTTCCCTCCCCTGTTGGAGTATTCTTGTATATTGTTTATTCGTTCTATGTACAATGTTGAGTTTCAATGTAAACCACTGAGTGAAGGACAGAACGGTATAAAAAATTGGTTAAATAAATAAATAAAATAAATAAGTGTATTGGTTTGTGTGTTGTGAAATCTTATATGGTTGAATCACCCATTTAAATGCAGAAAGGTTAGGAGCCATCTTCAGACATTGCATGTGGATATTAACTTTCTCCTAGAAATACATTGGTCCAAATAAATTGGTGAATACTGAAGTGCATTTTATGATTAATTTTAGTAGTATTGTTAGAGACATGTTTTATTTATTTCTATGGTTTTATTGTTGCTGTAAACTTCTGTAAAGCCTTTTGGGATGAGCAGTTTATAAAATAAAAATGAAACACAAGTGGATGTGCCAAGGGAACTGTGGGACAATAGAAGTAAAAAAAAGGGGGCCCATCTTCAAAGGTTTGCCTAGGACCCCATAAGTGCTTCAACTGTAGTTACCTTTTGGGTAAAAACAAAGCCTTTTTTATGCTCATTTTTGCAAAACCCCTCATTAATGATGTGTTTTTATGAATTTGCATTGTAGCATCTCATGAATGACAAATTTACATCAACTTTTCAGCAAAGCAGACTTCATGTGAACATTTACCACTGCGAAGTGACTGCAAAAGTGCACTTTAGTGATAAAATAGTGAATAATGATTGAACTTTAAGGGTTTTGTGCTTACAGGCATTTTGCACTATTTTTGACTTAAGGCACACTTTTGCAGTCACTTCAAACTTTAATAGGAGGGCCACTGGCAAAATAACAGCTGCCAGTACCACACACCCCTACCATTCTCGGGTAAACTGGCAGCACACTAACTAGCTGTATTGTATTGGCCCTGAACAAAGCTGGGATTGTTTACAGGATACATCTTTTACCAAACCACTATGAGAGTAATGCAAAGATGTTGTGTATGAAGGCCATATCTAAGCAAGGAACAGGGCCGGATTTACCTTGAGTGAGGCCCTACGCCAACAAAAATTGTGGGCCCCCAGCAGGGGCGGCCCAAGGGGGGTGCGGACCTCATTTGCATAAGGGGCCTCATTTGCATAATGTTACCATATACTAACTTTTAGTAAACGTGCCTCTTAATGAGTGTATGGATAAAGAAAGACTAAAAGATTTCTACATTACTATAATCCAGTGCCAACTGCCAGACACATTAGGAACTACTACAAACACTGCCCATAGTAAACCCGCCGTATCCTAACAGCACTACCAGGACTCACAAAGCACCATACTCTACCAATCAAAAGGCAACACTGCAAATATTAAACCAATACATTTCAGAGAACAACAATACATGACCTACTGGGGAAAGAGAACAAGTGGCAATGTCAAATAGGAATTATATAAACAGAACACCTCAGCTCAGTTACACATGCAGAACATAGACCATCACCAAACAAGTAATCACAATTTAGAAATAGGAAGACAATAATTAAACTGGGAATCCCAAAAGCCAAACTTGGAATGTACAACACTGTAGAAATAAAACTATACATTAATTTGCTCTTGTACTAAACAAAGCGCAGATGTTAATGATGCACATTTACCAGAGCTGACATATTCCAATTAATAAATTCAAAATAAAGAGATATTTTTCTACCTTTTGTGCATTTTTTTCAGCTGCAATTGCTCCAGCCACTTTCTTCTGGTTTCTTTGTGTCTTCTGCTAACTCTCCATCGTCTGCTGTCCATTTGTCCTTTCTTCTCTCTTCTAGATTTTTTTCCATTCTCTCTCTACATCTGCTTTAACATACTAATCTTTCTCCTTTTGCTCTTTCCTCATTCCTATTTCATCCACTCAAATTTTACCCCTCCATCCTCAATCCCCACTTACTCTCCCAATACACGGCCAATTGTAGATTTTTTATCCCTCCCACACAAAATATTTTTCCCTTCTCCATTTTACTCTTCCAGCCCCATCCCATTCTAATCCTCCCCCAACATCAGCTCCCTTCTAGTTCCAGCCTCACCCAGCATCCATTCCCTTCTAGTCCCTGCATCAGCCCATTTCCAGTCCTAGCAACCCCCCAACCCAATACCAGTCCTAGCCCCCCATCACCCCACTTACAGTCCTTAACCCCCCATCACCCCATTTTCAGTTTAAGCCCCCCCTATAACCCATTACCAGTCCTAACCCCCCATCAGCCCACTTCCAGTCCTAACCCCATCAACCCATTTCCAGTCAGCCCCCCATAGCCCATTGCCAGTCCTACCCCCCCCCATCAGCCCACAGCCCATTACCAGTCCTAACCCCATCATCCCACCTCCAGTTTTAACCCCCCAGCCCATTTCCAGTCCTAGCCCCCCATAGCCCATTACCAGACAACCCCCATCAGCCCACAGCCCATTACCAGTCTTAACCCCCCAAAGCCCATTACCAGTTCTAACCCCCCCCAACAGCCCATTACCAGTCCTAACCCCATCAGCCCACCTCCAGTCTTAACCCCCCAGACCATTTCTAGTCATATCCCCCCCCATAGCCCATTACCAGACAGCCCCCATCAGCCCACAGCCCATTACCAGTCTTAACCCCCCCAAAGCCCATTGCCAGTTCTAAGCCCCCCCAACAGCCCACAGTCCATTACCAGTCCTTACACCATCAGCCAACCTCTATCCTTATAACCCCCCCAGCACATCCCAGCCCAGCCCATCCCATTTCCAGCCCCTGACCCCCAATAGCCCATTACCAGTCATACCCCCCCATAGCCCATTACCAGCCCTACCCCCCCCCAATAGCCCATTACCAGTCCTACCCCCCCCCCATAGCCCATTACCAGTCCTACCCCCCCCCGGCCTAAAGTAAAATTTAATTAAAAAAAAAAACCTGGTGGCTGCCGCCGCGGGGCCCCCTCTGCTGCCGCGGGGCCCCCGTCTACAAGCTGAAACCGTCGGGTCGGGTCTCTCTCCCTCCCTCGCTGCAGGCTGCAGGCTGCGAGAGACGCGACGGGAGAGCGTCTCCTCGCGTCTGTGTTAAGCCCGCAGGGGCTGATGGGAAATCCCATCAGCCCCTGCGGGCTTAACACAGACGCGAGGAGACGCTCTATCTTCGCGTCTCTCGCAGCCTGCAGCGAGGGAGGGAGAGACCCGACGGCTTCAGCTTGTAGACGGGGCCCCCGCGGCAGCAGAGGGGGCCCCGCGGCGGCAGCCACCAGGTTTTTTTTTTTAATTGTGTTTAAAAAATATTACCTGGTTCTTTTTTTGTGGGCCCCTGCCGGCTGTGGGTCCTACGCCATGGCGTACATGGCGTATAGGTAAATCCGGCCCTGGCAAGGAATAAACATTTGTGGACTAAAACAGCCTGGGTGCACTTAATGTAGCAGTGCATATTCACTAATGGTTATAGTTAATACTACCCTTTTTTACTTATGCATGAGTGGTTTACATGTTATCCCTGAAGGGCTCACAATCTAAGTGTACCTGAGGCAATGGAAGGTTAGGTGGCTTGCCCAAGGCCACAAGGAGTGGCCATGGGACTAGAATTACTTGTCCCCATGTGGGAATTGAACTCCTGGAACTCTGGCCTGAGGTAACCTGTCCCAACCACTGAGCCACTCCTCCCTCCTGATTAAAACCAGGGCAACTAGCAAAGATTAATCAGAGCTGTGTTTAATCCAATGAAAACAAATAACCTACTACATGTTTTCTTAATATTTATTTAACCATTTTTAATAAATTTGCTAGGCCAACTAAATGCGCAAAAAAAAAAAAAACCCTCGCTACACGTAGGTGATACACGTTCATTACTCATTTGTATAGTACTACAATACCCACGCAGCACTGTTACAAGAGACAGTTCTGCTCATCAAAGTTTACAATAGTCAAGACAGCACCTGGGACTAAGATATGTAGGGAATGATAAGGAAACACATTGTTGGAGAGCAGGAGTCTAAGAGGAACAGGATCCAAAAGCAGCCTTACACAGTAAACCTTAACGCGATCGAATACAACAGCTTTTGACTTTAGGTTAGAGTTCTCTCCTTCCACCCGCCTTATGTCATAGGCAGCGCGTGCTCACTGCAGCTCCTCCCAGTTATACACATAGGCTTGAATTGGGGATCCTTGCTGTACGTCACAAGCAGAGAACGCCTGAGTCTGGAAGAAGCGCACCCCGCCTTCTGCTCTTTCCAGTCCTCTTAGGTAGGCGGGGTCACTTCGAGTCCCACCCCTTTGCCCGGGTCAGTCACTACTGGCTCGCGGATGCGGAGAGGGTATCGAGCGCAGGCGCGTTGCTGTCTCTCTGGCTAAGGAAAGATGGCGGCCTCCAGCGCGAGCCTTTGAGGAACTGAAGAAGGGAGAAGTGTGCGAGAGACAGTGCGAACGCTTGCTCCGGGAGGGACGGAGGATTGTGCCCGCTACGTGTTTCCTCACTCCCGGCCACCACCTCCAGCGGTAAATGTGCTATCTTCATTATAATCCTCCCAACCCCACCTCTTTAGCAGCCCTCATGCCTCCGCCGTGAGGGGCTGTGCGCCAGGGACGGGGGAAGCAAAGGAGAACGGGAGGAGTAGGGGCTGGAAGACCGCCGTAGGTAAACAGACACACGCGTGCTTCTGCTGGGCTCGGAGGGACCCCGGGCGGGATCCGGTCACTGCTGTCCGGAGTAATGCCGTTTCTACGGCAATGCTACTTAGGTGGTTCTCATCCCAGTATTGACGGTCAGTAAAGGGGGGAGGGGGCTTTTACAGTTTCTTATCCCCCGCCCTGCCTTACGAAGTGCAGCTATTATCAGGTCGACACTTGAGTCGGTTTGTACCCGGACTTTGCTCCTTTTTGCCACCACCTGCGATTGCCTGTTGCTCTTTTTTCTGTTTCAGCCGTTGTGGAGGTTGGGGGCTGCCCCCCCTGCTCTCCAGCTTCTTGTCATTTGTTAGCGTGTGCAGAAAGCTGCTTGCGCCTTGGCACTCCTCTTCTGCTCGTTCTTCGCTGTTTCCGGATCTGTCTTCAGGGGGTCCCGGAGTACTTAAGTAATTCGTATGAACGTTTGAATTTGGGGTAAGGGGGATGCAAATCCTTTTAGAAGTGCTTGAACCCAGGAATCTCGGGAAAGATTAAACTGTATTAAACAAAGCACTCCGAAAACCGAGATGTGGAAAGCGGAAAAGCTAGTTAACGGTTTGCCAGACGTTTCCGCAAACTGAAGTCTAGGGCTGTGGGGTGCCATAGTTTAGCATCAGGTTTTGCTTTCTTTTTGAACGGAGTTTCGTTTATTTTTTTTTTCATCATGATCTCATAACTGTGTTGCGAATGGCTAAAAGATGGAAAAAGTATTGTAGTTAGCCTATCTGAATCTTAAAAACTTTCTAAAGATGAGATGCGATAGGAACTACAAGCCCAATTTTGAACTCCAAGTTTGAAGTAATTAAGAACGTTGTTGCTGAGTATTAGTCACCAAATTTATGTTGTGCAACTTTTCAGCATTTTATTGGATTTAAAAAAAAATAGCTTTGACGTTGACATTAAAATCTCTGTTCTAGAGTGAGTTTAAAATAGGCCTTGACAGATTTTCTTAGGATCTAGGAAAAGCTTACAAACGGATGGTTATTTATATATTTATGTACCCTGGCAGCTTCAGCCTTTGCCAAACAACTCTCTCTCCTGTTTGAAATGCTGCTGGCACTGTGTGGCTTTTGCCATACATATTGGAGCATATGCCTAGCCCCTTTTCCCACTCATCCTCTGATGTGCCATCATGCATGTATACGTGCTACAATGCATGCAAGCTGCAACTTTAATAAATAGGCAGTCTGATTTCTCCCCCCCCCCCAATGTAATAGGAGAAAATAAGGTTGGCTGTGTTATCTGTTGGGAGCTGGTCTGCTTTGTGGGCTTTTTAAAATTAGGCAGGTCCAAGGCAGACAGGGTGGAGAAAGGGACGGCTGGTGGGGTGTGTGGCTGCTGGGACCACAGGATTGCTGCAATGGCGGAGGTCTCTGGTGGGTCCAAGACAGCTCTGAGGGCCTTGGGTAGTATTGTAGTTTATAGTGCTGGGGTCCTGCGTAGGTCTCCGTATGTGCTGTGTTTAGGTGAGGAGGGATTTTTTTTTTTTTTTGAGGTCATGCACAATGATAAGGGATGGGAATGGGGGGATCATAAAATAATGAAATGGGCCGGGGGGGGGGGGGGTCTATAAGTAGTGGAGATTACCACAAGACTAACAGTGGCCAAACTAGGGTAAGGGCAGAGTCAGTGATGGGTTAAATATCCAGGACTGGAGGGGCTTAGCTGGCATAAAATAAAATTGGGTAGTG
This sequence comes from Ichthyophis bannanicus, assembly GCA_033557465.1. NCBI lineage: Eukaryota > Metazoa > Chordata > Amphibia > Gymnophiona > Ichthyophiidae > Ichthyophis > Ichthyophis bannanicus. The sequence goes on along the minus strand of CM066031.1, from coordinate 621,969,610 downwards.
GGAACAGCATTAAATATAATATGGAGGCTGGGGCATTTACAAGGATGGCAAAGTAAAATAAATAAAACGATTAGTAAAGTAAAAAGGTTGTGTGTGTGGCTGTATTCCTTATGTTCCACATGGCACGATTTGTCCCACCATTAGTTTGACCAGTGAGATGGAGGAATATCTAGCTGGTCTTATAATCTGTTTCACGTGACTTGAGATCGAGATCAAAATCAAAAAAGTTTGAGCTGTGCAGGACAGGAACTAATGGCGAGCTGAATCTCTTCAGTGGTGGCCATGGCCACAGTGACCAATAGAAAGGAACAGTGCACAAAATCCCAGGGGCCAGGGTTTACTTTCTAGGTGCCATACTTACCTGGTGCCTTGAATTTGTTGGGCCATGTGATTCAGTGTTTTACGTCAGGGCTCAAGAGTTATTTTCATTATATTTCTGACTTTAAGAAGAGAGGATTTGAGCTAGTCTGTTCTGTTTGGATTTTAATCTTGATGGTGCAAAAAGGACACATGGGAGGTTTTGGAAATGAAGGGGCACGTTGATTAAAGGTTAATGCGTACATAGGCAGTATATCAAATGTTGCAATAAAGATTAATTTCATTAACATGCATTAAGTGACACTGCACCTATAGAACTAAAAAGGTTGTGGACACTTAATGCATTAATTTTATTAACACTTTAAAACCTTTAGTAAACATACCCTTAAGTATTTTTTTCATAAGCACAAAATAGGAGAAAACCTTTAGTAAATAGGGACTTTAGGGGCATGTTTAATAAAGTGCACTACTCAGATAGTGTGGGGTTTACACGTGTTTTTGTTATCACTCTACAAAATAGTGCAGGGCCCTGTGTTAAAAAAAACCTTGGAAGTCCGCATTGCTGGTGCTTGGCGGGGAACAACTACTGCCAGTTCAGTGGGTGGTGGTAGTTGCTCCCCATGGTGGTAGTAAGGCAGCAAGCTGTGCTAAATTCAGGGGGAGCGCTGTCCCTGCCCCCCTCCCCCTCCGGCATCTAGCACAGTGCGCTGGGCTAGTAATGTGGCTCAAACCTGTTACTAGCGTGGGGCTTAGTAAACATGCCCCTTAGTGTCAGATTATGTCGTTGCTCTGAAAAATGTGTTTAAATGGGGAAGTTACTAAGTCAAGGCTTAAATCCCAGTTGCCAGAAATCTGTGCCTGGGATTTACTTGGGCTCTCCTCTCCCTCCCTGTTAAGAGACCCACACAATCTCAGTGGTTAAATACAGCTGCCCTTCTGTCTTCCGTGAGAGATCGGTTCCCTGCAGGCAGAACAAGACAGCTGATTGGGCCTGCAAAAAAAGAAAAAAAGTTAATGGGAGGGGGGTGTGAAGCAGCCAAAATGTAAAGGGCCACTAGCTTAAAAAAAAGAAAAAAAAAGAGGATGGGTGGAATGGAGGGGAGTGGGAGTGCTGGGAGAGGGAGAAGGAGAGTTTGAAAGGGGAACAGAGTCGGGGGGGGGGGGAGTTGGAGGCAGAAGGAAGAGTGCAAGTTGTTGGAGTTTAAAGGGATGAATGCATGGAGACAAAAGGGCACAATGCGTATTTGCTGAAAAGTGCATCTCTTCCACACTCCCCACCCACCTCTGCACACCACACACACATGCACCACAGCCTTGCACCCCCTGCCACATCCCATGTAGAGATAGGCACAGCACTATTGCATTGAAGGTATAACTGTTTTTATCTAAAAATGACATGCGGTATAGGAATTCTGGTGCTAGTCTTACAAGACTTGAGAACATGAGACCAGTGTGAGAGACAACTGGGCCGGGGGGGGGGGGGGAGCCAGGGGACCACAAGTTCACACAATCTGTCAGGGGCTGTATTAAGCTGCTAATATTGAGGTACTTTGCATGTTTTGCATTTCTTTTATCTGCTAACTCAAGTTGCATAGAGCTAACGTGCATTTCAGTCAAATAAGACATGATTTTGGCATTTAATGTGTGGTGTGGTTGTTAAATGCCGTCGAGTTGATGACAGTCTTGTAGTAATTGTCTTTATTCCTGGGATTTTTGGCAAGGTGCAACCAGAAGTAGATTTCCAGGCCTTTCTTCCTTGCAGTAAGGCTACAGCACCTGGTATTCTGAGGTGGTCTTCATTGAGGTACTAGTCAGGTATGACCCTGGTTAGCTTGTAAGATTAGTTGAGATGACTCACTCTGTGGCGTGGCCATAGTTTAATGTGCCTTAGGAGGAAAAACTTGTATGTTATTTCCTAACACACATTAGTAACAACCCCTCTTAGTTATTGTGGAGGAGGCTTTGTTGAAATATACTGTTAGATATAAATATTTTTTCATTCTGCATTAAATATGTTGAAAGTGTACAGTGCGTCCTTTGATCTTGGCAAAATTGTTTTTCACCTTCCTTCTAGTCCCTCAGTATAATTGCTATTTTTTTTATTTTATTTTTTTATTTATATTTATCATTTTACAAAAATTCCAAGCAACAATACTTGAAATGGAAATTAGGGTACAGAAAGAAAAAACAGTTGATACACAACTTAATTTACAAGAAACAAGTTAGCATGAATTATTGCATTTACTGACCCTACTATAGCCCACAATTAAAGGGAGGCTTCCAAACACACACAATATTCAAAACCTGGAGGAAAACAACTGAGAGAAAACAGTCGGGCCAAAAACCTACTGCAGTGGAACCTGAGCAGCCTCGGAGGAGCGGTGAGCACTAATAAAGGCCAGCAACTGAGATGGATCAAAAAAATATAAGAAACAGAATTTAGCTTAATCATACATTTTACAAGGAAATTTCAGAAAAAACTGACCCCCCAACAAAAGAACACATGGACGAAGGAGCAAAAATTCTTTCCTGCTCTCTGAGTCTCCATAGATAGATCTGGGAAGACACAAACAGTTAACCCTTGAAATGCTACATTGCGCTTCCGAAAAAACATTCGGAGGAACCAATCTCTATCCGAAGAAAGAGCAAAGGTTACCAATAAGATAGGAGAAACAGATTCAGTTAAAGAACCTTCTAAAATAGCGGAAATATCTAAAGAATCAACTTGTTCCACACCAGGAATAATGCCGCCACCTTTTTCCTTATTGGGAGATAAGTGTCTCATCATAGGGGGATGGGATTCACTTGGAACTCCTAACACTTCAGCCAAATATTTCTTAAACATTTCTTTTGCGCTAATACACCGAGACTTAGGAAAATTTACAAGACAGAGATTTAAATATCTTGCTGAATTCTCCAACGTTTCAATCCTTGACTGCATAGCCAGAACATCCTTCTGATATGAAGAACTACATTCTCGACCCGAGAAACTTTCTGCTGGAGATCAGACACAGTCGTTTGGATAAAGGAAATTTCCAAAGTGTGTTGCTGTAGAAGGACAGTATGAGACTGAAGCTGGGTGGTTAAAACAGTAACCTGAGGAGCAAAAAGTTCCCCAAGTTTCACAATCGCAGACCATATGGACTCCAAAGTAAACTCAGCAGGTCTTTCAAAGGAAAAATTTTTTAGCCGATTCTGAACTTCTGCCATGCTGGCCTCCATGAGTCGCCGCCCCACTACCGAAGTGCCAGAAGCAAGCAAAGCGTTAGCCAGCCTGCCAGAAGACCTCCTAGCTGTTGTGGGAACCTGAGACACACTGGGGGAAAACAAAGCAGCGTGACCACCACTTCCCAGTGCAGCCGACCCTCGGCTCTCCGCACCAAGGGGGGGATGCTTCCGCCAGTTGCACCGAGCTTGACACCAGTAAAGGTTCCTTAGGAGGGCACCGCTGCTCTGGTGGGGAGATGTCTGGCCCAGAGCCTCCCGCCGAGCTACCAAACTCTGCTGAATGGTCCCAAGAGCTCTGAACCGCCGGCTCTCGAGGCTGCAGGGGCAAGCGAGGGTTTCTTAGCCCCTTTGGCCTTCCTTTTACCCATGAGGAAAAAGACGCTGCTGCACAACGATCCCCTCAGTCCGACATCTTGGAAGTCTCTCCTCTCCAGCTATTTTCTTTAAATATGAGCTGATAAGTTTACTTTGCAAAATTTTCAAAGCAATAGTAAACTTTTCTTTTTAAAAGAAGAAAAATGGTGAAATTGGCACACTTTTGGCTGTATATTGTGAAGGAAGAGAATTTGAGGATATTGAGTTGACCTAATAGCCATACGTCCTGGATTGCAAAAGGACATCTACCATATAAGCAGTAATGATATTCTGATTAGTCAGGGGCAGATCATGTTGCCTGTCAGTAGCTGACTATAACTATTATTTTCTGTGTCCACAGAAATTGCTTTGAAATGTTAGTTGGCAGTCATTCATTTTTTAGAATATATGTAGGAATCTTCTTTTTTTTTTTTTTTTTCCTTTTCCTTAAACTGAAATTTCAGTGTTCATTGCAAGAACAAATAGGGGCCTGTCTACAAAGCATTTTCCCCATAGTGGGGGAAAAAAAACTTTAGTAGACGGGCCCCATAGAGGGTAAAATCAGTGAGGGAAAATGACTCATTTTGTCTGTTAAATATTAGTGTTTATCTTGGTGGGCCAAAGCCAGGATTTTCTTTTGTTAAAGCTGATCTTACTTACCCCCCTTTCCCCAAACATCATTGCTTACTCTCCAGACCCCATTGTTCTCAGTCCCTTTGAGCCAAGCAGCATGAGTACTTTCATGCTTCTTGCCAATCATAAGAACCGTGTGACTTACGGGTAATGTTATGTGAAACTAAGAGTCAGCAGATAGTAGTGGTACTGCATGACATGCTGTGTGTTTGTCTTCCCTTGTATCATCTTCTTCTTGCCTAAAACAGCCAGATCGGTATGAGTTGGGACTGATGTCTTGATTAGGAGTTTGAAAAACACTGCTATAGATGGTTTAAAATTAGGGCACAAGTTAAACTAATAATGAAGAACTCTAAATATGTGCAAAAGACAGAAGATGCTTATAACACATCTTCTGGCAGACATGGGCAAATTTTACCCCAGTGTGTTTAGCAAATGCTGGAGAGGGTGTGGTGAGGTTGAATGTGCCCAGAAATATAGGCATGTTGATTGTGTTGGAGTAAGCATGGGAAAGCACCTGCTCCTGCTCTGACCTGGAATTGAGGATGTTAAAATGACTCCCTGATTATCTGTTTTAATTGTTTCACTCGGGGGGGGGGGGGGGGGGGGTTAGTGTACCAAAACTTCAGTTCATGCTAACTTTATTTTCTTAAAATTCTTTTTCACAAAGACTCAGCAGTTATGTGCAGAACAAGAGAAAATATATCAAAATATGGCTACTTTTCTTTACGTTTGTAGAAAAGAGTGCTACTTGGGGTTTACCAGGCAACTTTAGCAGCCTACTCAGTAAGGCTGAGGGATGGGGAAACTGAATGCTATGTTGGGTTCAGCTAATTCATTTCAACCTTCTGGATCTCATTACTACAGAAATTGAAAAATGAAGCAAATAAAGGTTTGATAAGATTTTGGTATGGAGTATTAGGGAGGCATGGGTGGGGAAATATAGTCCTTAAATTCTAAGGGTTGAGTGATTGGGGGGGGGGGGGCTATAGGTTGTATGTCAGCTTTATTCTGCAGTTTGTATAAAGGATAATTTTTGTGTGTGTATTGCCTCCTTGGGAAGAGTTTATTCAGCATGTAACTATGCTATATAGTGCATGATTTTCCTTAGGTGTATCTGTGAATGAGTCTCCATTTCTTCTTTGCTGTTTGTACTTTTTATCTTTTGAGATATTCTAGAACTTTGTCAGTGGTGTTATCAATATATAATTTTAAAAAGCATCTTGAATCTATTGAAGTGGGGATTTTGTACATGTTCACTTTGGTACTTGGTGCCAGAAATATTTTAGTTAAAATACTTTGGTTTAGCAAATTGGATTATCTAACCAGTACAACAGCCTCCAAGTGTGGTGTTTGATAATTCTGTCAAGTACAATACAACTCATTCAGTCAGTGACTAGAAATAATGTGCAGCTATAGTGGTAGGAAATAGCCCAAGAAGAGCATGGGTGTAATGGGTAGAAAACTTAAGGACAACTTCATGCCAACTCTTTAGCAAAGATAAAGACATGAATACCTGCATTATTGAATACTCCTGCAAATATTATTTGTTGTATTTTTAATGCTTAAAGACTTAATGGGTGGTTCTTTCTCATGCCTGGAACATATTTGTGTTTGGAAATGGAAACAACATTGTATAGATGCTATTTCTTTGCATGACTCAGTGTAGATCATTAAATTCTGTTTCTATATATACTCGCCCAGATAGCTAATCCTTACACAAAATGTAGTATTTAAATGATTAAATTCTGAATACCTTTTTTGACCCGATGAAGGGAGTGTTAGCTTCTGAGAACCAGTCAAGAATATAAAAAATATATATACACACACAATCCTTATTTCTGAAGAATGACTGACTGATATTTGAAGGTTCGCTTTTAGCACTATGCACTTGTAATCCTGTATTCTCTGCTTTTTGTAATCCAACTAAGTTTGCATCTATCGTCATTATAAGGGGCACTATAATGTTGTTTGCACCTATCATGTGCTGTGTGTCAAAATGCTATGCAGTAGATGCAAATTCTGTGTAGTAATTGCAGTGGAAATGCCCAGCATATGCCCCGTTATCGCACAGAGGTTAGTTACTGCACAGACCCACGTTCTCTAGAATGGCAGGCAGTGTTGGAGCACCCACAGTCATGGTCAGTGCAGGGAACATGGGCCTGGAGTGAGGGAGCAAGGAAAGAACTAGCAGTTGCTATGTCCTTTTCCTCAGTGGTGGCCCCCTTGACCCCCCCCCCATGTATCCAAAAGTCAAGTGCCGTGGATCATTTGATCTGTGGCACCCATAAAGGCCTCCCTTCTCCCCCAAAAGATCATCCCCTACCCAGACAGCACCCAACATCATGGAGCTGGATATCCCCCCACCTGCCCATATAGGCTGACACCCCCTACTCTTCCACAGTCCTTAATGGGGTCTCCCTGGTGGTCCAGCACTTTTCAGGGCAAGAGTGTGGTGCTGTTCAAAATGGGGGTGGGTGGGTATCTGTATGGATTTCCTGATCTGAGACAGCTGAACTTGTGCTTACATGGAAGAGGGCTGCCGGCTCTGCAGCCTCCGCTGCATTCAGCACTGGCCATGATGCAGCCACGTCGATAGGTCAGCTGCACTCTGCAACTGTGCTTTAAGAAGTTACTCTTGCGCTGACTGTCACCTGCTGCCATGCCTCCTATCTGCCTTGATATACCTCTCCTAGATTTACTGCAAGAAATACAAATAGCGTAGAAAATTGCTGCACTATCTGCATTTCCCCTACAATATATGTCATTGACCCAATCGCATATGCTATCTGCTGTGTTGACAGATACCGCAGCTTAGTAAACATACTTTACAACTAAAATTTGTGCTTGAAGCTACGTGTAACAACTGTTGGGTGCTGCTTTTCTACACCAAAAATTCTCTCATAACATGCCAGATTTCTAAAGAGCCCAGTTTATTTTTTGTGTGGATAGGCAAAAGAAATTTCCATATCTCTCCAGCCCAGTCTGGACACATGGATTGTGCTCCCCAACCAGCAGTTGGAGATTGAGCATGGCAAGCTTTGTGATGTCATCACATACGGGCTCTGTGCATCACCTAGCTGGCCAGTAATCTCTGTCTCCAGCAGATGATGAGGAGCTCTGTGCGTTTGGCCTGAACTGGAAGGACAGTCAAAAAGAAATTAAAAAGAGCTGAATTGTTTTTTCTGGCAGTGGCAGAGCAGATTCTAAAATTAAAAAAAAAAAAGAAAGAAAAGACAGAGGAGGCATCTGCTAAGCCTTAGGGGAAGGCAGTCAGTGGAATGGTGAGCTGCCTGCGGGGCTATACCTCTGGGACCTGATATTTCAGTGTCTGTTCTCATTGACAGTGGGGTGCAGACTCCGGGTCCCTTCCTCTGTGTCTGCTGGTACTGCTGCTTTAGTTGAAGCAGTGAATGAGCACGTTTTACACTGCTTCTAACTGTTTTGGGAAACCTGTAAGTATAGTTTTGGTGTTGAGTGTTAGCTTGTACAGCAGATTGGACAGGTTCTTGGAGGGTTTGCCGGTATGGGGGACTGACAGATTGCCCTCAGCATTGCCTGGTTTGCGTGTCAGGAGTTCCGGCGAGAGAGCTTTCTTCCTCTCAATGATGCCGTTTTAACAAGCCTTTATGCACGGCCTGCGGGACTCGGAGGGGGACTGTTTCCTTGGCAGGGCTATACAGGGTTTGTGTTGATGAGGGATGCATGGCTGAGAAGGAGCTGCGGGAATTGAGGCTGACATGGTGAGACAGGAGGTAATTGAGAAGGAGAGCCTTCTCTGTTGGAGCTGCTATCTCGGCCATGGGGGCCGATTTTGGCAGGAAAGGCAGCCTTTTTAGGTGAGCCCACGAATGCAAGAAACTCACAGGAGGAACAATTACTGGTCTTGGGCTTGATTTTAAAAGCAAAAAAGCGTCAAACAGCCTGATAGGGAGGCTGGGAGCAGAAGCCTGCCTTTCTCGCCAGAATTTGTTGCATGAAGCAGGGCCTGGTGGAAGCCTTAGGGTCTGCCACAGTTGCTCCGGAACTTTAGGTTTATGGGGGCAGAGGGGGAATCTCCTGCCAAAAGGGCTGAGCTGATGGTGAGGTCTAGTTTTGTGGTCTGCATCCTCGGAGGATCCCCTGGAAGGCCCTTTGGGGGCATGGGGAGACTTTTGAGGCAGAGTTGGAGGAAGATGAGGGTTTTTTTTTCCTGGAGAGGAGCCAAATATCTTATGTGTATTCAGGAAGGAGGAGCTGGTTATTCTAATTGTGAAGTCTCTAGGGGTGCTTAACATTCCTTTTGGGGCTCCAACAGAGGAATTAGTCTTGGAGAATCTGCTGTTGAAAGGAATCCACAAACCTCAGAACTCCTTCCCAGTACATAAGGCAATTAAGCAGATGCTGGAGGCGGGTCTGCACAGAAGCAGAATGATGTCCTGGTTGTACCCCATTCTTCCGGAGGAGAAGGAGCTAATCAAATTGTCAAAGGTGGATGCTCTGGTCTGTTATTGCGAAGAAGACCGCTATTCCCGTTGAGGGAGGAGCAGCCTTGAAAGATGCTCAGGACAGGAAGTTAGAGATATTGCTAAAGCAGACCTTTGAAATCAATGTCCTTTCCTTGCAGGCATCAATCTGTGGGGCTTACATAGCACTGTCTGAGGCAAGTAAGCTGGAGTCCTGCACAACATACTTAGCAAATGCCTTTTACAATTTGGTGTGAGAGTCATCCAAGCTTATGGCTTCAGTCATAGCATCATGCCGTTTTCTATGGCTATGGAACTGGTCTGCCGAAGTGTTGTCAAAAAGTTCACCTTAGCAAGCTCCCTTTCAAGGGGAAGAAGTTGTTTTGTGATGTGTTAGAAAAGTTGATTAAGGATTTAGGTGAAACCAAAGAGGCCTGAGCTCCCCGAAGATAAGCCTAGAAGTGGGTACATTGAACCCACCAACATGAGATCAGTTTAGGGATTTTCGTAGGCTCCATGCTGTGTGGTTCTTTGCTTCCCTCTTTACTGAGGAAGATGTAGGGATGTTACCCATGACTGAAGTGGTATTTAAAGGTGCGGAAGAATTGAAGGAAATATCGATACATTGGGAAGATGTATTACAACTATTAGATAAACTGAAGAGTAGCAAATCACCTGGGCCGGATGATATACATCCAAGGGTGTTGAAAGAACTGAAATATGAGATTGCAGATCTGCTATTAGTAATCTGTGAACTATCATTAAAATCATCTGTAATACCTGAAGATTGGAAGATGGCGAATGTAACACCAATTTTTAAAAAGGGTTCCAGGGGTGATCTGGGAAACTACAGATCGGTGAGCCTGACGTCAGTACCAGGAAAAATGGTAGAAACCATAAAGAACAAAATAGTCATGGCTTAATGGGAGACAGCCAACATGGCTTTAGACAAGGAAGATCTTGTCTTACTAATCTGTTATGGTTTTTATGAAGGATCTCGATAAATTGGAAGACTGGGCATCAAAATGGCAGATGAAATTTAATGTGGACAAGTGCAAAGTTATGCACCTTGGGAAGAACAACCCAAACTATGGTTATACAATGCAAGGTTCCACATTAGGAACCACCACCCAGGAAAAAGATTTAGGCGTCATTGTGGATAACATGTTAACCCTCAGCCCAGTGTGCAGCGGCGGCCAAGAGAGCAAATAGAATGCTAGGAATCATAAGGAAAGGAATGGAAAATATAACAAAGGATATTATAATGCCTCTATATCATTCCATGGTGAGACTGCACCTTGAATATTGTGTGCAATTCTGGTCGCTTTATTTTTAAAAGGATATAGCGTTATTAGAAAGGGTTCAGAGAAGAGCCACCAAAATGGTAAAGGGGATGAAAGAATACCCCTATGAAGAAAGGCTAAAAAGGTTAGGGCTCTTTAATCTGGAAAAGAGAGGGCTGAGGGGAGATATGATAGAAGTCTATAAATTTAATGAACGGAGTGGAACGGGTAAACGTAGATCGATTATTTACGTTATCAGAATATAGAAAGACTAGGGGACATGCAATGAAGTTACAGGGTAAACTATTTAAAACTAATAAAAGAGAAAATATTTTTTCACTCAACGTGTAATGAAACTCTGGAATTTGTTACCGGAGGATGTAGTAAAGGCTGTTAGTGTAGCTGGGTTTAAAAAAGGTTTGGACAAGTTCCTGGAGAAAAGGTCCATAAACCATTATTTAAGAAGGGACCCAGGATATCAATGCTTGACTCAATACAAGCATTGTGGAACCTGTGTCTTTTGGAGAAACTGCTAGGTATGTATGACCTAGATTGGCCACTGTTGGAAACAGGATACTGGGCTTGATGGACCTTGGTCTGACCCAGTATGGCATATCTTATGTTCTTAAGGTTTGTGCCCTTTCAGAGGGAATGGTACCTGGCCAGGGGACACTCCTTTGGTGGCAGGTGCGCAGGAAGGGGATATTTCTCCCCAACTACAGGGTTGGCCAAGAAATCACAATGAAACGAGGCACCCAAGAGGAGGTGCAAGTTGGAAGTCGTGTGCAGCTCTTCTATTTGTCTCTTGGGTCCAAATTACGCAAGACCAATGGGTGCTGGAAATCATTCGGGAAAGATATGTCCTCAAGTTATCAAGATCCATTCCTGACTCCTTTCTGTTGTCCCCTTGCACAACTCCACGAAAGATTTTGGCGGTTGGGTTGACTAGAGAAACTGATTCGCATGCTGGTGGTGGGGTCTGTTCCCATAGATCAAAGCAGCTCAGGATGTTATTCTATTTACTTTGTGGTGCTAAAAAATGAGGGGTCTTTCTGACCATTGCTGATCTCAAGGGCATCATTCGGTCTCTTAGGATGCCCTGTTTTCACATGGAGATGCTCAGTGATAGGCCTCATCATATCCAAAGACGTGAGAAACTCACACTTCCTGACAACCACTATCTACATATTCCAATCTACCTGGATCATTGGCATTTTTAGTTTCGGGCCTTGCCATTCGGTCTAGCCAACGAAGGTCATGGTAGTATAGCAGTTGCATTGTGGTATGAGTGAGTGCTGGTCCATCTGTACCTGGATGATTGGTTGATTAGGGTGAAAATGTGTCAAACTGTAATTGCCCTTCTACAGAATCTCAGCTGGTAGTGAACTATGCCAAGAGCAGCCTCCATTTCCTCTCAGCAACTGACCTATTTGGCGCGCTGTTCGATACTCTGTTTGGTGTCGCTGCCTCTGGAGAGGGCATGAAAGGAGCAGGTGCGCAGTTTTCTCTGGGTGGTGCAGCCATCAGCATGGCATTACCTTCAACTGTTGGGATCCATGACTGCAACCCTAGACCTGGTTCCTTGGGTACGGGCCCACATCAGGCCGCTCCAGCATGCTCTGTTTTGGTGGTCTCCTTAGCTGCATCCTATCACAAGAAGATTAGCATGCCTGGGGGAGGTCAGATGCAGTTTGAAGTGGTGGCTGGACTATGCAACGTTAACAGCCAGGATGCCCTTAGAGACTCTGGAGTGGGTGACGGTTACCACAGATGCCAGTCTCTCTGGATGGGGAGTACATTGTATGGTGCAGATCATGCAGGGCTGTTTCACCACATTACTTCCTTTGGTGTCCATCAATGGCTTGGAACTGAGAGCTGGTTTTCTAATGTTGCAATACTTTCAGCCTTTGCTGCAGACCATGCAGTAAGTATTTTTGGATGTTGCGACCACGGTGGCCTACATCAATCGTCAGGGGAGCACAAGCAGCAAGAGCTTGGCAGAGGAAGTGGCTTCACTGCAGCAGTGGACGGAGATCTCCTGCCCTTGTTGGCAGTTCATGTGGTTGTCAAAGAGAACATTAAAGTGGACTTTCTGTGCAGGCATCAGCTGCACCCACTGGAGTGGTCCCTGGAGGTCTTGGTTTTTCAGGGCATAGTACCTCACTGATGCTTCCTCTTATGGACCTCCATGGCATTGTCGACCAATTCCAGGGTGAGCCAGTTCTTCCGCCTAAAGCATGAGCATATGTTGGAAGGGCTCGACATGCTAGGTCAACTGTCGCCGGAGGCAGGTCTCTTATACATGTTCCCTCCCTGGCTGCTGATTGGGCATGTGATACGCTAGATTGAGAAGGGCCAAGTAGTTCTGATGGCACTGGACTGTCCTCGGAGGCCATGGTATGTGGATCTGGTTTGTTTGTCAGTGGCTGTGGCCGTGCCCTAGAAATCGTCAGTGAGGGCCAACCTATTGAGTCAGAGGCCAATTTGCAAGCCACAAGTGGATCAATTCTCACTTACAGCTTGTCTCTTGAAAGGGCTCGCTTAAGGAAAAAGGACTATTCTGCACTGGTAATACCTACGTTGTTAAGGGTGTGGAAACGCTCCACATGGTTGTCTTATGTGCAGGTCTGGAAAGTGTTTGAGGAGTGGTGTCTTAATAATGGCTAGTGGGCTCTATCAGCCTCTATTCCGGAAGTATTGCCTTTTCTACAGGTGGGACTGCAGTAAGGTTTGGCCTTTAATTTGGGTGCGTGTCACAGCCTTAACGTGTTATCAGCAACACGTGCATTGCACCTGGATGTTGTGCATTTTCTCTGGACGGTTAAGCAGTCTGGCCTCCTCCAGTGCCTGGTGGTACAGCCTTGGGATTTGAATTTGGTACTGTTGGCCTTAACAGAACTGCCATTCAAACTACTGGGTAGTGCATCTCTGAAGGATCTGACTTTGAAGGCAGTGTTTCTAGTTGCAGTCTGTCGGCACGGTGGGTCTTGGAGCTGCAGGCTTTGTCCTTCTTGGAACCGTTTTTGTTTTTTTCACATGAGAAAAGGTGGTATTACGGATGGTGCCTTTATTCCTGCCAACAGTAGTGACTTGATGTAACCTTTAATCAGCCTGTGTTGCTGCTGGTCCTTGGAGGGAGAGAGGATGGGAAATTGCACCTGCTCGACGCCTGGAGGATGTTGTGAGCTTATCTGAAGCTCACTGAAGTGTTCCATAAGTCGGATCAGCTTTTTGTGCTGTTTGGAGGTCTGCATCGGGGGAGGGGGATGTGGCCTCAGTCATCCATTGTGTGTTGGCTTAAGGAGGCTATTGCTCCAGATGGAGGTCAGTGCCTTCTGCTCTCCGAGCCCATTCCATTAGGGCACAGGCAATGTCTTGGGCAGAAGCAAGCCTGGTATCAGCCTGTAGACACTTGAAGGCGGCCATGTGGTTGTCGTCGCATACCTTTTGCAAGACACTATTGCCTTGATCTTTGCGCTAAGGAGGAGGTGTGTTTTGGGACCAGGGTGTTGCAAGCTGGTCTCGTGGATCCTGCTCATTAATAAATACTGCTGTGGTACATCCCATGTGTCTGGACTGGATTGGAGGGACAATATGGAAGATGAAATTTAGGCCTTGCCTGTTAATTGCCTTTCCTTGAGTCAGTCCAGTCCAGGAACCTCCCGTGTGTGTGTGTGTGTTTTTTTTCTTGTAGAATCGGTATCTGTTATCCAGAAGCGTGCCCAGTATGGATGTTGGTTTTTGGAAGGATTGTTTCGAATTTCTGGTCTATATATAGTGTTTCAGTTTGGAAGCGGATCTTTGTGTTTTTTTTTTTCTTTTCTTAGGGTTGCTGGTCTTTCCACTTGGTTTGCCTTCACAAGAAAAAAAGAAAAAAGTTAATTGTTGTCATCTTGCTGTGCTGTTAAGGTCTGCTTTGTCATGCTCAGTCTCCATCTGCTGGTTAGGGAGCACAACTCATGCGACTGGACTGGAGGGATTCGAGGAAAGGCAATTAGCAGGTAAGGCCTAACATCACCATATTTTTAGTGCTTTTTTATGGTGCAGATAGCAGTCATGACACTACTAATGTCATCTCGTGGCAAAATTTCAAGCTTGTGGGATGCAGGAGATTTTAAGGGGTCAAAATAGAAAGGAAAAACTGATCCAGAAAATGTGGTGGTTTTTTTTCCCCCATTTGAAGTCCAAACCCAGGAGATTTTAAAGTTTCTACATGCTGTGTAAAAATGACTTTTATAGAAATATTGGATAGGCCTCAATATTTCTGCAGCTCCCGCAATCTCCTTTGGGTATGTTTCTCAAACATTTGAGTGTAATGCTTTCTAGGATCCCAGGAAATTTATTTCCATTTTAACTCTTGAAAGATCTGTTCATAAAATTTGTTTTGCTTAGATATTTAAGTCAAACTCATGAGTTGTGCTTTAAGTGGTGTATAACCAAGGAAAGGTGAAACTTGTGCCAGGCTTCTGCAACATCCTCTGCCACCTGGCCACTTGGGGAGGGGTCATGTCCAACGAAAAGCAGGAAGCCACGTCAGATTAAGCACACAGTCAGAGAACGTGGTATAAAATCAAGGACAAGGATATAAATCAATGAATTTTAAATCCATAAATTTTATTAACAATGCCAACAAATATTGCCAACCCAACACAGGCCGTGTTTCGTTAGTACTTCTTCAGGGGTAAAGGCAACTAAACAGAAAAATCCAAATAAATAAAATAACATAAACACTTTACATCCATATTAAACAATCAACCAACAGTCAATACATTAATAAAACAACATTAAAAACATGCAAAAATCTAAAACCAAATAAATATTGTATAATGAAGCCAAAATGTTGGAACGCTACATAAGAACATTACTTCAAAAAGGCCACAAAAGCTCAAATATACATAAAAATGATACGATAAACTAAGGCCCTTATAAATAACTAAAAAAGCAAAGATTAAATATGCAAATACAATAGGGACAAAACCATATTAATAAAAACCAAGTGAATCATAAAAATATAATTAGAAAACATGAGGCCCTCATAAATAATTAAAAAAGCAAATAATAAATATGCAAATACAATAGGGACAAGACCATATTAATAAAGACAAAGTGAATCATAAAAAATGACAACTCCATAAATAATTAAAAACAGAAGAATAAATATAAAAATGCAAACCTCATGGGGACAGGACTATACAAAAAAAGGGAATCGTAAATACACACGTGTCTTACCAGTCAACAAAGGTCACCTCTCACTAAAATCTATAAGTGAGAAGGAGTGAGTCTGGAACGGACCAATATAAAAAATATTAACCAACCATGTATGTGCTTCACCAAACGGGTTTATTCATTGTCAACTGTATGGGGAAGGAGAGAAACATTCTTTCACGGATACTGAGCTGATCAATACAAAATAAAAAAAACAAAAAAACTTTTAGCATTATAAAGGTATTTTGACTTTCAGTATGATACCAACAATATCACCTCCAGTCACCACCGTGTCAAACACTATGCAAGGCAAGAGAACCGGATCTTAACCAAAAAATCTTTACTCACTAATAGCAGGCATAACTGTCGGCATACGATGCGCTGGAAAGAACAGAAAACGCAGAAGAGAGAGAGAGAGCCTCCATTTAAAACAAATCAAGGAAACCAATCCAAAATATCATCTAAATAAAACATTTAACTCACTTTTGTGTAGACTCTGAAAATCGCCACTAAAAACAAATTCAATCAGAGGCAACGCTGCCGAATACAGCAAGTGTCAGCCTTCCGCAAAGAATCTGCTGTTTTCAAAAAAACGCCAGCGCATGTGCAGTGAATAAATGGCAATCGGAATGTGGACGTCACAGACAAAACTACTGACCAATGCTTATTAGTCAAAAGAGTAAAAAGTCGACATCTAAAATGACAAAAAAGAGAATAATAATATTAAACATAATACCAATCCTAAAAAATGCATAAACAAAACCTAGTCTAAAAAAATGTAACATTTAAACCTATTAACAAGAATAAAAACGAGAGAACAATTAAATATTAGAATGCAGTGCATGCCAAAAAAGCTGACCCACTTATAGTAGCCTTTGAGAAAATAGTACTACGGGAGGTGAGTCAGATTTGTATTGATTCCGCTCCATCATATATTAGTCTCTCTAGAGGAGAGAGGGATGCCATAACCTCCCTACAGAAGAATAATACAGTGGTTATAAAACCTGCTGATGAGGGTGGGGCCGTAGTAGTTATGGATGAAATAGAGAGACAACTCCAAGATCGTACTTTCTATCAACGTCTTTCAGGCGACCCCCACCGAACGTTTGAAAAGTAAAATTGACAATTTAGTACAAACAGCATTTGACATTGGATATATTACTAAAAAGGAAAAATTTTCTCATTCTCATCACCAGTTATCCCAACAATTTATATTCTTCCGAAAATTCATAAATCATTGACATCCCCTCCAGGTAGGCCGATCGTTTTGTAATTCTTGGATGTATTGTTGCGTCCTTTTGTGCTCTCTATGTGGTCCTATGTGAGAGACTCATGATGTTGAAATTTCGACGCAATTTCATGATATAGATTTGAATATTATCCTAGTAACTTTGGATGTTGAATCACTGTACACCAATGTTCCCCAAGCAGAGTCCTTGATCATTTTAGAACAGTATCTTTTGAAAAGATTAGCGCATAGACGTATTCCTACATATTTTCTACTTGCATTGGCTAAGATAGCTCTATGTGAGAATTTTTTCTGTTTTAGGGATCTGTTTTATCAACAAGTAAAGGGGGTGGCCATGGGTTCGTTGATGGCCCCTGATATTGCCAATTTATATGTCTTCGATTTCGAAGAAACATTTTTGAAGAATCATCCATATAAGGAGAATGTGATACTTTGGATAAGATATATTGATGTCTTTATTTTGTGGAAAGGTACGGAGGAGGTTCTTTCCCTCTTCAACACATGGATTAATGAACTAGACAGTAATCTAAAGTTTCAACTCACATATGATCATTATTGTATTCCATACTTGGATTTACTTATTAAAAAGGAGGATAACCGGTTGATAACATCTTTATATAGGAAGCCCACAGATCGCAATAACCTATTACACTTTAGTAGTTTCCATAATCCGGCTTTGAAAAGGAATCTCCCCGTAGGCCAGTTTCTTAGGGCCAGGAGAGCCTGTACGAAGGATCAGGATTTTGATCTCCAGGCGGAAAGAATGAAGACTAGGTTGCGTGCGAGAGATTATCCCTCTAAACATATTTCCAAAGCATACATTAGGGCTCATGCATCCAGACCGTGAGGCCCTTCTTATACCCAGACAGGAGGATACTAATGTAGGTTTGGTTTGCCCCCCTTTTGTATACCACTGTTTCTTGTGATATTGTCAAGATATTGAAGAAGGAATGGCATCTTATCCAATCTCTTGATGGATTTCAGGACACTCCCCTGACTATAGCGCATAAGCGGAATGTTAATTTAAAGAACTTATTGGTTCCCTCTGCCTTGACAGACTGTCCATTCTTACCAAAATATAAAGGACCATTTCAGTGTGGCCGGTGCTCAGTAATGTGTACACGTTTTACCAGTTCGTGATTTTTTTCTCCATCTGGTCACCAATAAGAAGTTTGTCCTCAATGATTTTTCCAATTGTGAGACGTCTCACGTCATATACGTCATTCAGTGTCCGTGTAAGAAACTTTACATGGGGAAGATTATACGGAGTGTTCGGGTTAGAATTATAGAACACAGAAGTGCGATCAAGAGAGGCATCACTGAAAAACCCCTCGTAGAACATTGGATTGAACAGGCACACAAGGTTTCAGATCTTAAGTTTTTTGTCTTAAAGGTTAAACTGAATTGGAGAGGCGGTGATATTAATAGAACTATAATGCAGCTGGAGCAGAAGTACATTTTCATGTTGGATTCTATGACCCCTAGAGGGCTGAATTTGGACCAAGACCTTTCAGTTTTTCTTTAGTGTAGACATAACTTTTTGTGACATGGTTTTGTTGCACATGTTTTTTGGACCCCCCTTTTTTGGCATGCACAGCATTCTAATATTTAATTTTTTATCTCGTTTTTATTCTTGTTAATAGGTTTAAATGTTACATTTTTTTAGACTAGGTTCTGTTTATGCATTTTTTAGGATTGGTATTATTATGTTTAATATCATTATTCTTTTTTGTCATTTTAGATGTCGACATTTTACTCTTTTTGACTAATAAGCATTGGTCAGTAGTTTTGTCTGTGACGTCCACATTCCGATTGCCATTTATTCACTGCACATGCGCTGGCGTTTTTTTGAAAACAGCTGATTCTTTGCGGAAGGCTGACACACTTGCTGTATTCGGCAGCGTTGCCTCTTTGCTTGAATTTGTTTTTAGTGGCGATTTTCGGAGTCTACACAAGTGAGTTAAATGTTTTATTTAGATGATATTTTGGATTGGTTTCCTTGATTCGTTGTTTTAAATGGAGGCTTTATCTCTCTTCTACGTTTTCTGTTCTTTCCAGCTCATCGTATGCCGACAGTTATGCCTGCTATTAGTGAGTAAAGATTTTTTTGGTTACGGCCCGGTTCTCTTTTGCCTTTCATAGTGTTTGACACGGTGGTGATTGGAGGTGATATTGTTGGTATCATACTGATATGGTCAAAATACCTTTATAATGCTAAAAGAGTTTGTTTTTTATTTTGTATTGATCGGCTCAGTATCCGTGAAAGAATGTCTCTCTCCTTCCCCATACAGTTGACAATGAATATATCCGTTTGGTGAAGCACATACATGGTTGGTTGATATTTTTTATATTGGTCCGTTCCAGACTCACTCCTCCTTTCTCTTTCCTTCAAACTTATAGATTTTAGTGAGAGGTGACCTTTGTTGATTGGTAAGAGACATGTGTATTTATGATTCCCTTTTTTTGTATAGTCCTGTCCCCATGAGGTTTGCATTTGTATATTTATTCTTCTAATTGTTTTTAATTATTTATGGAGTTGTCGTCATTTTTTGAGATTCACTTTGTCTTTATTAATATGGTCTTGTCCCTGTTGTATTTGCATATTTAATCTTTGCTTTTTTTAGTTATTTATAAGGGCCTTAGTTTTTCTTATCATTTTTATGTATATTTGAGCTTTTGTGGCCTTTTTGAAGTAATGTTCTTATGTAGCGTTCCAACATTTTGGTTTCATTATACAATATTTATTTGGTTTTAGATTTTTGCATGTTTTTAATGTTTTATTAATGTATTGACTGTTGGTTGATTTGTTTAATATGATCATTTTATTTGGATTTTTCTGTTTTTAGTTGCCTTTACCCCTGAAGAAGTACTAACGAAACACGGCCTGTATTGGGTTGGCAATATTTGTTGGCATTGTTAATAGAATTTATTGATTTAAAATTCATTGATTTATATCCTTGTCCTTGATTTTATACCACGTTCTCTGACTGTGCACTTGGGGAGGGGGGAAGAGAAACCTTAATGCAACTTAGACTGTAGCAGATGGGGAGCTGTTGGCCAGTGCAGCCATGCCATTGAGGGCAGTCACTACTTTGTGGCTTAGATGAGAGACCAAGTTAAATGGAGAGTGTCCTGGAAAGGGAGAAGCAGAAGTGACGGGAGTAAGGAAGTATTTGCAAAAAGGAAAAGCTCCAAAAATCGAGTGAAAAAAGTTAATTATATGTAAAGTAGCATTTTTATGTCTTCTAAAGTTTTAGCTGGTACCTATGTTTTGAAATGATCTTTTGCCTCTCTGATTGACATGGGATAAAGATGTGCAAGCTGCAGTGATTTTAGTCAAACTTGTCCTGCTCTGAGGACAGGGTTAATGCATCTCCTCACATTCATGCCATCTTTGAGCACTGTCTGCATATGCTTTCGGTGGTCCTGCAGGAAGAGTGGAGGCAAGATTGGTTTATTTATCCACTAGATATAACTCCTTTTAGTCAATGGGGAGGAGTGAGCTGCTGGTACTTTATGCAGCTGAAATCTGAGCAGCTGCTAGTAAGTGTGTGTTTTGTTTTTTTTATGGAATACGCAATTATAGCATTTCAAGTCAGTTGTATGACAGTCATTGCAGCTGATTTGCATCTTCAACAGCTTTGACAGTCATTAAGGAGAAAATACTTTAATTTTGAAGAGGCAGTAGAAATATATTTCCCTTATTTACTCTCTTGCTCTCATGTTTGAAGGAATTGCTTTTTAAATGCATGTGTTCCAATTTTGTTTACTTACCCTCACTCCAGATAATTTCCTCCTCCTGCTCTTCACCCCAAATCTGCCTTTTTTTTCCTTCACATAGCCTACTATTCCACCTGTCCAGGTGCATTGGTGGCTTCCTCTGTGGCCTAGTCTGCAGTAGTGGCTTCCTCTCTCATTGACAACTGTTTGTTTTCCTGCTTGGAAAGCTGTAAAGGCTGCTCACCTTCAGTAAGCTTGTGACTGAGATTAAGGGTTGCTCCTTAGTACATAAATCTTTTGTTAATGATTTGTTTGTGAGGCGATTAAAATATATTTTGATCAGTTAAGCTTGTGAGTTCAAATTATGCACTCCTGCTGACTCTTCATTTAAAAAAAAATGGGCATATCACTTTGTCACAGATGTGCCTTTTTTTGTTTTGTTTTCCTAATCGTCTCTCCGGGCCAGGCCAGGACATTTGGGTGATCAATCCGCTCCAGCAGCTGGGGACTGAATACTGACAGCTTTTCCTGACAACCTACCCAGCTCCCCCTGGTGCCAGCAAGTCAGTCTTTCAGTCCTCAGCAGCTGGATAGGACGTCGGATTGACCAGCTCCCCTGGGAATTTAATAGTGTTCTTAATTAGTTGAGAGACAAACGCAAAATTAAAACATAATAACAAGCAGGAGTCTATCCTACAGGTGCGATCAAGGTTGTGTGATTATACCTTAGGGCCATTTGCTGTCCTAGCAGGGCAGTGGGTAATAAAAAGAAAAGAAGAAAAAAAGGGATTAGAGCATCAGGACGGCAGAAGTACACATAATTGAAGGGAGCTCGTAGAGCTGTGCAGCTCCACTTCACCTGCCGTCGCCGTCAAGCGGAATTTCGAGGCAGAGCCTGCCTCTCTGAAATGTATATATTCGCCGGGTAGGAATTAGGCCTGGGAGCCCCAGAGTCCCCTTCCTTACCTTTTGCCTGCTCGGTTCCGTCAGCTTCCGCTAGCTGCGGCAACGCGCTTGACGGTGAGTGCTCCGAGAGGCTAAGCCTTCATAAAGGCTTTTGTTTTGGTATCGGAGAGCCCGCTTGGATACTACACTATTAGCTTCGCTGCCCCGGGGTAGGTTCAATTCGGTGCGGCGGGGAGCAGCAGTGGGGCTCACTTCCGGGTCTCCACGTTCCGATTCCCTCGGGGTTCGGGGAGAGCACATTGGTAGAGTTTTTTTAGGCTCCTGGCTTGGCGTTCAGGGAGAGTTGCTGCGAGGTGCTACATAGCTATGGAGGACAAAGTTTCTGGAGACTCCTTGGCCCACTCACAAAGCTCATTGGAAAGGGCGGGAACGGCGGCCATTTTGGGTGAGCTGTCTGTTTTCCCTGCGCTGCAGGGCACAGCGCAAAAGAAGAGGTCTAAGAAAGTCAAGAAAGCCTTCTCAGGAGCTGGGAAAGCCTAAGGAGTCACAGCAACAGTCCTTGCCTGCCTTACCTCCAGCTGTAAGCCCCTTCTTCTCACCAGATTTCATTTTGGCCATGCATAAGGCTTATCTGTTGAAAAGCTCTGATTGCCCACAATTCTATGGCAGGCAGTACTTTGGAGGCCCAGGGGATGGTTCCCACAGTGTCTGATCCTGGCGAAGGCCCTCCCTCGGGGGAAGAGGGGATTGGAAGCCGGTGTAGAGGCTTTGGTAGCGCATAGTGTTCTCTCCCAGGTCGTGGAGGAAGGGGAGATTCTCTCGGACACCGGCTTTGAGGCCTGGCCGGGAGACTTAGAAGAAGGGACCAGGGGAGGATCCCAATGTCTTCTGAGTGTTTAGAAAAGAAGAGCTAGGAGCCTTGATTGCTCAGTCCTTAGGGGCTCTAAATTTGGTGCCTCCGGCGGTGCAGCAGGAGCCCTTGGAGGACCCTTTGTTACAGGGGTTTCGCTCTGAGCAACAATGTTTTCCGGTTCATAGGATTATCAAGCAGATGATAGTCTGAATAGGAATGCCCGGAGGCATCCTTGAGGGGGGGTCGCGCTATGGCTAAGCTTTACCCCGTGCCCCAGGACAAGCGAGAGTTGTTGCGTATGCCCAAAGTGGATGCGTTGGTTTCAGCAGTCACTAAGAAGACCACTATTCCCGTAGAAGGGGGTGCAGCACTTAGACTTACAGGACCGTAAGTTGGAGGTGCTTTTGAGTCTAGTGCCTTAGTGCTGCAGGCCTCTGTTTGCGGTTCCTATGTGTCCAGAGCATCTATTCGCTGGCTCCAGGGAGAGCAATCCCTGGACAGAGAGCAGACCGAGTCAGCAGAAGGGGCTAAGCTGGAGTCCGCGGCAGCTTACCTAGCAGATCTCTGCTATGACTTAGTGTGCATTTCGGCAAAATCTATGGCGTCGTTGGTAGCGGCTCATCGTTTCCTCTGGCTACGGAATTGGGCTGCAGATGCGTCTTCTAAGGCGCGTCTCAGTAAGCTTCCTTACAAGGGCAAGTTGCTGTTTGGGGAAGCTTTAGAGAAAATAGTAAAGGATTTAGGGGACTCCAAAGGGGGTCGTCTTCCCAAAGACCGTCCAAGAGCGGCGAAGATGGCTTCTTTGCAGAGAGGTCACAGCAGGGATTTTCGTAGATTCCGAGGTTCTCGTTTCTCTCCTTATCAGAGGGGCTGTTTTGTTGCCAGAGGGCAGTCCTTTCGTGGCACCAGAGCATTCAATAGAGGTTTTTTTCACACCCAACAAAGCGCAGGCAAAAAGCCGCAATGAAGGGACGCTGGTCCAGGTGGAGATTCCGGTAGGGGGTCGCTTACAACAGTTTCTCTCCGCCTGGACCAGCATAACTACGGACCATTGGGTGCTGGAAATTATCCGGGAAGGGTATGCGCTGGAGTTCGCGCAACCCTTGCCGGAACCTTTATTCTGTCTCCGACACGCTGTTGCGATTTGTTGCGTCTTCAGGCAGTAGTGCCGGTGCTGCCAGACCAGTACGGCTTAGGTCGGTACTCGATTTATTTTGTGGTTCCCAAGAAGGAAGGTTCCTTTCGACCTATTCTGGATCTCAAGCACGTGAATCAGGCTTTGCGCGTCCCGCATTTCTGGATGGAGACCTTTAAGGTCCGTTATCCGTTCTGTAAGGCAGGGCGAGGTGCTTACGTCTATAGATCTAACGGAAGCGTATTTGCACATCCCGATTCGGCAAGAGCATCAAACGTTCCTGCGGTTTGCAGTTCCCATAGGACATTTTCAATTCCAAGCGTTGCCTTTTGGTCTAGCTACAGCTCCGCGGACGTTTACCAAAGTCATGATTGCTGCGGCGGCGGCGCTGCGGAAAGAGGGAATTCAGGTCCATCCCTACCTGGATGACGGGCTAATTTGGGCGGCGTCTCGAGAGGAGTCTGTCGCAGTCACCGCTCGTGTAGTGGAGTTCCTCGAGCAGTTGGGCTGGGTTATCAACCGAATGAAGAGTCATTAGGTCAACTGCATGGCCGGTTCCAATCTCGGGGCCTTATTCAACACGGAGGTAGGTTCCGTTTTTCTTCCACGGGAAAGAGTGAACAAGCTTTTGGCTCAGGTGTCGGCGTTCCTGCGCGTGAAGGCTCCACCGGCCTGGAGATACCTACAGGTGCTGGGGTCGATGGCGGCGGCTTTGGATCTGGTTCCGTGGGCCAGGGCTCACATGCGTCCTCTGCAGCAGGCGTTGTTGTCCCGTTGGTCACCGCAGCGTCATCCGCTTTCGCGGAGGTTGGCGTGCCCGGAGGAGGTACAGGGCAGCCTGAGGTGGTGGTTGGTTCTAGCCCACCTGTACGCCAGAGTTCCGCTGAAGAAGCCGGATTGGGTCTTGCTCACAACAGATGCGAGTCTCTCCGGATGGGGGGCGCATTGTCGGGAGCGAATTGCGCAAGGAACATGGACGGCGGAGCAGAGCATTTGGTCAATCAATCGCCTGCAGCTCAGAGCGGTGCGCTTAGCGCTGTTGGAGTTTGTCGAAGTGCTCGAGGGGAAAGCGGTGCGCGTGTTCTCCGACAATCAGGTGACGGTGTCTTACATCAACAGGCAAGGGGGCACCGGCAGCGCGGTGTTACTGGAGGAGAGTCAACTATTTCATTGGGCAGAACTCCATCTCCTAGCGCTGTCAGCGGCGCATGTGGCAGGAAAGGACAACGTTCAAGCCGATTATCTCAGTTGCCATTTCCTAGACACCGGAGAATGGGAGTTGAACGCGGACGTCTTTCAGGAGATGTTGCGGTGGTGGGGTCAACCAGTCATAGACCTCATGGCGACCCAGTCCAATGCCAAGGCGGTGCGGTTTTTCAGCAGGCGCAGGGAGCACATGTCAGAGGGTCTTGACGGCCTGGTGCAGCCTTGGCCCGAGGGTAAGCTTCTTTACGTGTTTCCTCCCTGACCGCTCTTGGGGCGGATCATTCAAAGGATTGCGATGCACAAAGGTACGGTATTTCTGGTGGCACCGGATTGGGCCAGGCGTCCGTGGTATGCTGATCTGGTGTGACTTCTGGTAGCTCCTCCCTGGCGGCTGCCCATTTGGTTCGACCTGTTGCGGCAGGGGCCGGTAGTCATGCCGCAGGTGGATCGGTTCTTGCTTATGGCTTGGCTCTTGAAAGGGAGCAGTTGTGCCGTAGGGGCTACTCGAAGTCCGTCATAGACACGATGTTACAGTCCAGGCGACGATCCTCTTCGTTAGTATACATTAAGGTATGGAGACGTTTTGAAGCATGGTGTGGCGATCGCCGGGTTACGCCCTGGTGAGGTCAGCTGCCCGAAGTCTTAGACCTTTATCCAGGCCCCCTTGAAGAAAACCTAACGATCAGCACGTTACGGGTTCAGCTTGCGGCGCTGGCTTGTTATAGAGGGAAAGTGCAGGGTAGTTCGCTTTCCTTGCATCCTGATGTGTTGCGTTTTCTACAGGCGGCCAAGAATATTAGGCCTCCTGTGAGACATGTGGTGCCTCCTTGGGATTTGAATTTGGTTTTGCAGGCGTTGACGGAACCTCCGTTTGTAACACGGGGGTCAGTGCGTCTTCGAGAGTTGTCCTGGAAAACAGCCTTTTTGGTGGCGTTGTGCTCGGTGCGACGGATTTCTGACCTGCAAGCTCTCTCGTGCAAGGAGCTGTACCTTCCTTTTTCGAAGGAAAAAGTTGTGCTACGTCCGGTCCCGTCGTTCCTGCCGAAGGTGGTTTCTAGTTTTCACATGAACCAGGTCATGTCGCTTCCCACTTTTTCAGAGCTGGCTGGCGGTGACATGGATCATTCGCTTTGGAGGCTCGATTTTAGGTCGCGTATTGCGTAGCTATTTGAAGGAGACAGACTCTTTTCGGCGATCGGACAGATTGTTCGTACTCTTCGGAGGTTCAGCTAAAGGTAAGGCGGCTACGAAGGCTTCTATCGCTCGCTGGGTAAAGCATGCAATAAGAGCAGCCTATGAGTCCAGGGGCCAGCCGGTTCCGGTGGGGCTCGGAGCTCATTCGACTAGGGGGCAAGCTGCCTCTTGGGCGGAATATGCGTTGGTTCCTCCGGTGGATATTTGTCGGGCAGCGACGTGGTCGGCGCTGCATACGTTCGCAAAGCATTATCGACTGGATGTTCAGGCGAGGGAGGATGCTAGAGTGGGAGCCTTGGTGATTGATGTGGCCCTCCCGGATTTAGGTACTGCTTTGGTACTGCCCAAATGTCCTGGCCTGGCCCGGAGAGACGATTAGGAAGAAGAAATTAGGCCTTACCTGCTAATTGTCTTTCCTTGAGTCTTCTCCAGGCCAGGCCAGGACCCGCCCTAGTTTTCTGCAAGGATTAGGCATGGAGGCACTTTCGTTCGGATATTGGCGCACTTGGCGTGTTCTTTTTGTCGAGCTACTTGTTCGAATTGCTCTGCGGTGGAGCATATTGGAAGGAGATTCTGGGACTTCCTCTGGGAGACCGCAGGGGTTCCTCAGACTGAGGCCAGTAAAATAAAAAAAAAACAAAAAACTTGGCACCTTTTTAAGATTATGAACAATTTATGATTGGCACGGTGCTACTTAGGATATGCTTTCAGTGTTTGTTATTGTTAGTCGCCGACGTAGTCTAGGAGTTTAGATTTGTTGTTTTTAGTTTCAGTACTAGTTGAGTGTCGCTGCTTTGGTACGGTAAGACTGACTTGCTGGCACCAGGGGGAGCTGGGTAGGTTGTCTGGAAAAGCTGTCAGTATTCAGTCCCCAGCTGCTGGAGCGGATTGATCACCGAAATGTCCTGGCCTGGCCCGGAGAAGACTCGAGGAAAGACAATTAGCAGGTAAGGCCTAATTTCTTCTTATTGCAACATGTACAACTCATAACCATCTAACTTTACATCATATATAACAGTCTTTTTGATAACACATTTGCCATCACATAATTTCCCCACCACAATGCTGCACAGAGCATTTTCCTTTTATCCCCTCCATCTCTCTTCCCTTTGGTTGTGTACATAGCGTAAAGTACATGCAAGGTATAGCCAGATCCCAAAGGCTCCCATAAAGATACCCAAATTAGCAGGCAGATATTCTGCTTTTCACTGGCTGCTCACTTTCACCTGCCCCACCTTCTGACGCCACTCTTGATATGGCCCCTATACCTGTAACTGCTTGGACTGCTTGTGTTGCTTATATGCTGTCAAAGCACTAATTCTTTCAATATAATCTAGCTTCCACGCTCTTCACCTCTAGGCAGCCTCTCATCCTTCCAAACTTCTATCAACTTCATTCGTCCTGCCAACCATATTTGCTGCCACCCCCCGCACCCCCTCCCTCATGTTTCCAAAAATTCCTCCATATCCCCCGGCGGTAAGTTCAGTAGCATATATTGCAGGTTCTATGACACCACCACCCCACTGATAGCCTGGAATAGTTATGCTGCCCATCTCCACATCCTCCACTTTCACACATCCCCACCACGTGCATAAAGTCACCATCTTCCCAAAAGCCTTTCTAGCAACTCTGGTTACCCACCCCCAACATCCTGTACTGACTCCAGCTTGTTTATATCCTTTTGGAAGGTGCAGTCTCCAGACTTGCACACAGTACTCCAAATGAGGTTGCACCAAAGAATATCACCTCCTTTCTTCTACTGGCCATTCATCTCCCTGTGCACCCAAGCATCCATATTTTGGTATCACCTGCAAAGAGGCAAACCTTACCAGACAGCCCTTCCGCTATATCACTAACAAAGATGTTAAAAAGTAATCTTATCTACCTCCCAGAACCCCCCTCCCTCTTTCGTACTCCTCAAAAGGCAACCGTCTTCCATCTACTCCCTGCACTTGACCTAACCTCCACACTCTGAAGCGCTCCCACTTAACCGCTTTGGATTCCCCACCACCAGAGTGAAAGCATCATTCTCCCACAGTGGGGTTAACCTTCCCCCTCCCATCCCACATACTGTGTTTTCTTGTATGCTGACCACACTTGAAGGGTCAGCCATAAAGGGGCTTATTCTCCCCCCCTTCCCTCGCTTCCCCTCTGGTCCCAAAGCCAGGGGGAATCCCTGATGGATCCCTATCCCCAAAAGCACTAAGGTCACCCAGTTCTCCCCCCCCCCCCCCCGACCATCCCCTCCAGTCAAAAATATTATATACTTGGGCTGCCTCATAGTACGCCCGTAAGCGTGATACCCCCAGCCCTCCTTGTGCCTTCTCCCTCCACAGTACCTGCTGGGCTACCCTGGGTGGTCTTTCCTCCATATAAAAGCAAATAACTTCATTTGCAGCATCTCCAGCGCCCCTTCCGGCATCATCACAGGGAGCGCAGTAGAGAAAGAGAGCAGGCGCGGTAACATGTTCACTTTTACCACCGCTACTCTTCCCAACCAAGAGAGCCATCCCTTCCTTCATCTTTCCAGATCACCTGGCAAGGATCTCATCAGAGACCCATAATTAAACTGGTACAAATTCTGCCAATCCTTCCCCACCTGCACTCCCAAGTAGTTCAATGAAGTTTGGCCCCACTTAAATGGGAAAGCCTCTTTGAGCCTCTGCTCTAACTTCATTCCTATCTGTACCCCCAAAATCTTGGTCTTAGAGAGATTTACCTTATATCCTGGGACCTTTCTACATGGTTCTACTCATTGTAGCAGGACTGGCAGGGAGATGTGAGGATTCCTGAGTGTATAGATGACATCTACCTTAAAAAAAAACCTTAAATAAATAAATAAATAAATCTACGAACAATGAGATTTTGTGATCCCTGCTGCCCATCACCACTCCCCTGTACATCTGCATTTTGCTTAATACGATCAGCCAGTTCTTAATCAGGACAAATAGGGGTGCCCCGTATCCCCACTTCTGTTGCATTCTCCTTCCCAGAGTAAATGCTTTAGAGTACCCTCCATTTATTCGGATCCTTGCCTTCATTTCTTGGTATAGAGCCCCATCCATTGCCAAAATCTGGGACCTAATCTCACTCTCTACAACATTTGGAACATGGATCCCATTCAACCCAGTAAAATGCTTTTTCAGCATCCACCGCCATAAGGAGCGTATCCAGCTTCTCTTGTTGCACCCACCATATAAGGTTCAGAAGCCTCCGTATATTGTCAGTAGCCTTCCTACCTAGCACAAATCCCATCTGATCTTGATGGATCAGATATAGATTACAGGGTCATCTTCTATTAGTGAAGACCTTCGCAAAGATCTTAGCATCCACATTGATCAGGGAGATGGATCTGTGTGACCCACTCTGTGTTGCATCTTTCCATGGTTTGGGTAGCACTGTGATGCCCACTACTGCCATAGATGGGGGTAATAATCCCCCTCCTCCAGCTTCATTAAATAGTTTCACCAGTACTTCTATCTCCTCTTGATAGATCTTGTAAAACTTAGCAGACGAACCATCTAACCCTGGAGCCTTGCCCTCTTTCAGTCCCTTAATAGCAGTCTTAACTTCTTCCAGTGTGATGTCTCTAACGTTTCACTGTCCTCAGCCCCCAATTGTGGCATCCCACACCCCTCTAAATAACTTTGTCCTGCCGTAGCTCTGCCCTCAGCTTCCGAGGTACACAATTTTACATAGAAATTCCTGAATATCTCCTTAATCTCTGCAGAGTGTGACTGCAACTTCCCCTGCCTATCTAATTTTATGTACCTGCTGCTGGTTCTGGCGCACCTGCAACTTGTGCACCAACGTCTTTCCATACCATACAGAATACTGCTATTGCATTCTTACCAACCTGTGGGCTACCTTCCCCAGTTGCCATTGGCAAAACGCTCTTCTTATCTGCTCCATTTTTGCCAAGCCCCTCTGGGTTTGTGTCCAAAAGTGTTCCTGCTGGATGACCTGCAGCTGCCCTTGGAGGCTTCTTTCCCTCTTTTCCCTTCATCTTTTCTGGAAGGCTGCCAACCTAATAAAGTGCCCCCCTCATTACTGCTTTGAGGCCATTCCACACAGAATGTTTAGATACTTCCCCCACCCTATTAAGGTCCAAATAATCCTGCAGGGCTTTTTGGATCTGTTTGCGAGCCTCGCCTTTCTCCAGCAACCCTCATTGAGGTGCCAGATGCCCAACCCCCCCCTTTTCCTCCTTTCCCACCCCCAACGTCATAAGCACAGGGGCATGATCAGACCAAACCAGTGGTTAAATACCCACCTCTTGTACCTGTGACAAGAATGTGGCATCCATCCACAGCATATAAATGTGGCTATAGGTCCCATGGGGTTTGGAATAAAATGTGTACTGTTGCTTAGCCTCATGATGTCTCCATGCATCCACCAAGCCCAGTGCTCGTAGCGTTCCTACAATCTTCTTCCTGTCCCTCATTAACCCCCTCCCCCTAGAATTATCCACCCATGGATTAACTGTGAGGTTATAATCATGTATCTACCCTCCCCAAACTCTGCAATGGTCTTCCCCAGGTGTTCAAAATAACTCTCCCTGTCCTGTGTTCTAGACGTAGATATTAATAATTATGGTCAACAAATTTTTACAAAAGTCATGTTACTGAAATAGTCATTTCTTATCAATTTTTATATGCTGAACACGAATATGACAGTGAAATTGCAAAGTTGGCTCTAGTTTTTTTTTTTTGTAATCTACAAGAATTAATGTTTACATCACAAAATGCATGTCAGTAGTAAATATAATAGGCCTTTGGTTAATACCTGTAAAAAAAACAAGTCATAGACTACTTCTTAGATTTTTTTTGCCTCTCTCTTGTACAGCTGTTCGGGAGCTTCTCTGGGGAGTGTCCAGCAGTAGTCAACCAGCATTGTAGTGGACCATTTTCCCTGGTATCTTTGCTCCATCGTTGCGATATCCTGGTGAAAACGTTCGCCCTGTTCATCACTAACCATACCACAGTTGTCAGGAAAGAAAACAAGATGGGAATCAAGGAAATGGATCTTTAGAGACATATTGCAGCCAAGTTTCTGATACTGCATCAGCATGTCTTCTACTAGTTCCTTGTAGTTTTCTGCCCTAACATTCCTGAGAAAGTTTTGACACTAGGCGAAAAACATTCCATGCTTGTTTCGCATCACCCTGCAGCAAGTTGTTGAACCGGTCATCTTTGAAGAGCTCTCAAATCTGAGGACCCACAAAAACTCCCTCTTTAATCTTTGCTTTGCTGAGTCGAAGGAATTTTTCATGCAGGTATCAGAAAGCTGGCGAAGTGCGGTCCATGGCTTTCACAACGTTTTTCATCAAACCTAATTTGGTGTGAAGGGGTGGTAGCAGGATTTTGTGAGCCTCAACCAGAGCTGGGTGCTGGATATTCTTCTCTCCAACTGTTACATTTTGTCTGAGATTTTCATTCCTTCTGCAAGTAGTGCCAATCCCTTGCTCGGCTATCCCACTCACATAAGAAACACATGAATTTATATATCCCTGCTGCAGTCCCATTAAAAGGGCAACTACCTTCAAGTCACCACAGAGGTGCCAGCTGTACTAGTTAATGGAAGTCAGTAGATGCTTTAAGTTATCGTATGTCTCTTTCATGCGGACGGCCTGTGCTACTGGAATAGAAGGAAGACTGTTTCCATTGTTCAAAAGCACAGCCTTCAGATTCGGTTTCGAAGAGTCTATAAATAGTCTCCAGTCTTGTGGGTCATGAGTGATTTTTAAGGCATTCATGAGGCTTTCAATATTGGAACAGAATACCAGATTACTTTCCTTTCTGAAAGGCGCTTTCGATATGAAGTAATGTTGACATCTTCTTCTAGAAGATTCCATTGTTGGAGTCTTGATCCTAGCAATTCTGCCTTGTTCTTGGATAAGTCCAAATCACGAACCAGGTCATTTAGTTCTTCCTGTGGTGGTCTGTGTGGAGTTGATATGCATCCCAGTGAAAATCTGGGTCACTGCATGCCTACGGACCAGGAGAAGAACAGGTCGGCTCACCCTTGTCCTCATCAGATGAATCAAGAGAATATTCTGATGGAGGTTCTGGAATAGGAAGTCCCTCACCATGTGGAACTGGTCTCAATGCAGACAGAATGTTTGGGTAGACTGCTCGACTTCTTTTGCTTCGTTCCTTATCGTTCCTTCAGTTCAGTCCTCTACCTCTGGGTTGTCAATCTCCTCCTGCAGCTTGGAGACTGGTATGTCAGAATGATGACATCACTGGATATAGCCTGCTGCACTCCTACTTCCATCCCAGTGTGACCAGTCTCCATGCAGCAGGAGGACTTGACTTGAGCCTTGTAGAAGGGCTCTCTGGAGGAATTGATAAGGAGCCTATTGTATAGTGAGGTTAGCTGAGTGGGTTAGAACTTGGCTGTTTAATTGGCAGTGGTTCTTTAAAAAAAAAAAAAAATTACAAAAGTGCCTCCTGGCTTTCTTGATCCCTGCCTGTGCCTGTTCTTGCATTTTGGGGGTTCTGGCTCATGAATTTGAGTTTCCCCCCCTGCGGTGGCCCAGAGGTCTCTCCCCCTGGACTCTTCGGGGAAGAGCCCTTCTTAAAGAAGTAAGCATCTTCCGTAGAGCAGTGCCTGCCTTACCGCGGCTTAGCTGACTGCACTTGGATCCACAGCGGCAGAGCTTCGGGCCCGGGTCTGGAGGCACAAAACAGGTTGATTTTAGCAGGGCAGCTGCAGGCCTGGCCGGTAAGTGATCCACCGGCATCAGGCTGCCTTTCTTCGGGGGACGCCTTCTCTGGCAGTACGGGGGCACTCGCGGTGCTTTTGGCGCCTTTTTTCCCGCTCGGCGATTTTCTCGGCGGCCATTTTCTGTGCCGCGGAGCAGCCGCGTGGTAGCGGGGAGACTACCGATTCAGTGACAGGGCGAATCAAGGGTGTTATTTCTTCTGGCTTTCGTTTGTTTTAATTGTTTTGTTTTTTTTGGGGGGGGGCTTCTTTTATTTGGTAGTTTTTTGTCTTTTCATCCGTCCCAAAGGGAAGGGGGGGGGGGAGGCTGAAGGGGAACTCTTTTTTTTTTTTTTTTTTTTTTTTTTTTTTTTATAAACGCACTGCTCCCTTGGGGAAAAAAAAAAGACGGACTCTCTTCGGGTTTGCCAGGCTGCTGTTGATTTGTTTAAAAAACAAACAAAAAAAGCCCAAAAAACAAAAAACTGCACGAATAGGTGAGAGAGCTTAAGGTAAGCCCCTAGGGTTCTGGCTAGGCTGATATATGGCTGCCAGACCTCAGTGTATTGTGTGTGGCACTAGGAGGGGCACGGTAGCCGATACCGGGGTGTGCCGGGGCTGTGCGACCCTCTCATCCGCGGTGGAGCAGCAGATGGAATTTCAAGAGTCCCTGGAGGCGCAGGGAGCGCCCGCGGGGGTGAGGGCTGCGTCCCCGCGGCCTCCGGCGCAGGGACCGGCGTTGGAGGAGCTGGCGGGGCCCTCCGGCGTCTCTCTGCCAGCTCCGGCGCCGGGTCTCAGTGAGTTTAGTCCTGAGTTTGTTCTGCTTATGCATCAGGCTTTCTGCCTGCGGCGACAGGGCAAAGGAGCAGGCTCTGGGTCGCTGGCATCTCAACCTCAGCAGCTGGTGGTGGCCGAGGAGCTAGACCAGGGGCCACCGGCGCCTAAGCGAGCGAGGGCTAGGGACCCTGCATTGGCAGAGGGCGACTGGCCTGAAGCCCCAGCTCCGGAATGGGATCCGGAAGAGGGTACACAGGACCTGGAAGAAGGTGAGATCCCTGAACCTGAAGATCAAGCTAAGATAATTAGGGTCTTCCGCAGAGAGGAGTTGGCGGCCTTGATTTCGGAGACCTTGCAGATATTGAATCTTGCTGCGCAGGCAGCGGTAGAAGAGGTTGAAGATCCCGTCGTCCAGGCAGTTCGACAGACACAGGTGGTGTTTCCGGTGCACAGGGTAGTCGACAAAATGATTCAAGATGAGTGGGATAAGCCGGAGGCAGGTCTTCGGGGCATACGGACAATGAATAGATTGTATCCTTTGGCCGATAAGGATAAAGAAAGGTTCCGGCCACCGCGGGTGGATGCGGTGGTATCGGCGGTTACAAAAAAGACCACCATTCCGGTCGAAGGAAGTGCAGCCTTGAAGGATACCCAGGACCGTAAAGTTGACAGTCTGCTCAAGCAGGCTTTTGAAGCGGATTCTATTTCGCTGCAGGCCTCCATCTGTGGAGCTTGGGTGGCCAGAGCATGTCTGCGATGGGCCCAGCGACTGCGTCAGTCTCCGCATCTGGATCTCGAGGAGCTAAAGGAGCTGGATCGGCTGGAGTCCGGGGCAGCCTACTTGGCAGATGTGCATTACGACTTGATCAGGGCGCTGGCTAATAGCACTGCGTCTGTGGTGGCCGCCCGTAGATCATTGTGGTTACAGAATTGGGCGGCAGACGGACCTTCTAAATCCCATCTTAGCAAGCTTCCATTTAAGGGTGGTTTGCTGTTTGGAGAGGATTTGGATAAGTTGGTGAAGGACCTGGGTGAGTCCAAGGCGGACCGACTTCCAGAGGATAAGCCGAAGCAGGGCAAGTCAGGCCAAGGCTTTCGGGGTCAGTTTCGAGATTTCCAGAGATTTCGTTCGACGCGGTTCGGTAGTTTCCAGAGGGGCCGGTATCACTCGAGCCCAGGGATTTCGGGGGGTGAATAGAGGGTTCTCCTCCAACCCTGCCTCCACATTGCGTAAGTCACAATGAAGCGAGGCGGGTCATGGCGGAAGGGCCTCCCATAGGCGGGCCGCTTCGGGAGTTTCTTTCCGCTTGGACCCACATCTCCTCTGACCAGTGGGTGTTGGAGATAATTGAGCACGGCTATGCTCTGGAGTTTTCAAGGCCTGTGCGGGATTCCTTTGTCATGTCCCCTTGCAGGGGCCCCAAGAAAACGGCAGCGGTTCGCGGAACTTTGGAACAACTCCTTCAGTTGGGAGCCGCGGTAGAAGTCCCCAAAACCGATTATGGCATGGGTCTGTACTCTATTTCGTGGTGCCGAAGAAGGGCGGCACGTTACGGCCCATCCTAGACCTGAAGGCCGTGAACCGTTGTTTAAGGGTGCCGCATTTCCGGAAGGAGACCCTGCTGTCGGTCATAGTGGTGGTGCGTCGCGGAGAATTCTTGATGTCTCTGGATCTTACAGAAGCATATTTGCACATACCCATCCGGATAGCTCATCAGAAATTTCTGCGGTTCGTTCTTCCTTGGGGGCATTATCAGTTCCAAGCCTTGCCTTTCGGTTTGGCCACGGCGCCGTGGACCTTCATCAAAATCATGGTGGTGGTGGCAGCGGCATTGCGCAAAGAAGGCATTCTAGTCCACCCTTATCTCGACGATTGGTTGATCCGAGCCAAGTCGGAGGAGGAGAGTATCCGGGTGACAGACAGGGTGGTGAAGTTTTTGCAGGGTCTTGGTTGGGTAGTCAACTCGACCAAGAGTCATTTGAAGCCCACCCAGAACCTCAAATACCTCGGAGTCCGGTTCGACACCAGAAGGGGGCAAGTGTTTCTGCCGCACAAGCGGGCCGAGGACTTGAGGTCCCTGGTCCGGCAGTTTGTCGGTGCCAGCACCGTCGGCGTGGGATTATCTCTGGGTGCTGGGCACCATGGCGGCAACGCTGGAAGCGGTGCCATGGGCCAAGGTCCATATGTGGCCTCTCCAAAGAGCGCTACTCCGCCGCTGGTCGCATCAGGCCGATTCCTTGAACAAGCGGCTTCCTTGTCAGATCAAAGTCAGGTGGTCTCTTCGTTGGTGGTTACTCAGGTCGTCGCTGACAGCCGGCATGCCGCTGGAGCAGTCGGAGTGGCTTCCGTTGTTGACGGATGCCAGCCTAGTAGGCTGGGGAGCCCACTGCGGGAGCCAGTTTGCGCAGGGGCTTTGGTCTCCTCTTGAGGCCTCATGGTCGATAAACCGTCTGGAACTTCGAGCTGTTTTTCGGGCTCTTCAGGCGTTCGAGGATGTGCTGGGCGGTCGACCCGTACGGGTGCTCTCCGACAACTCAGCGACGGTGGCGTACATCAACCGCCAGGGGGGCATGGGAAGTGCCACAATGGAGGAAGAAGCGGACGAGTTTGCCTGGGTAGAGATTCGGTTGTCCGCGATCTCAGCAGCGCACATTGCAGGGAAGGACAATGTCACAGCAGACTTCCTCAGCAGAGTTCAGGTGGATGCGGGGGAGTGGGAGCTGCATCCCGACGTTTTCACACAGATAATAGATCGTTGGGGAACTCCGGTGACGGACCTCATGGCGACTTTCCGGTCGGCAAAGGTCACCCGGTTCTTCAGTAGAAGCCGAGAAAGGATGTCAGAGGGCATAGACGTGCTGTTACGACAGTGGCCGTCCAACGGTCTTCTATATGTCTTTCCACCATGGGCATTGATAGGCAGAGTAGTTCAAAAGATCAGAGCGCACACGGGGAAAGTCCTGTTGGTGGCGCCCGACTGGCCGAGGAGCCCTTGGTACGTGGACCTAGTGCGCCTCTTGGACGGCGTGCCCTGGCGGCTTCCGGTGAGGGCGGATCTGTTGCAGCAGGGTCCGCTGTTCAAACCTCAGGTGGATCGGTTCTCGCTTACGGTATGGCCATTGAGAGGGCTAAGCTGAGAAAGAAAGGCTATTCGTCGGCAGTCGTGGCAACTTTGCTTAGAGCACGAAAGCACTCAACATCTTTGGCATATGTGCGGGTCTGGCGTATTTTTGAGGATTGGTGTTCTCGACGTCAGGTTCGGGCGACCACTGTTTCTGTTCCGTTGGTCTTGGAGTTTCTGCAGGGCGGGTTTGATAAAGGTCTTGCAGCCAGTTCCTTGCGCGTCCAGTTGGCAGCCCTTTCCTGTTATCATGGCAGGGTCAATGGAGTGCCCTTAGGGGCTCACCCTGATGTGGGTCGCTTCCTGAAGGCGGTCGCTAGATTACGGCCGGCGTGTAGGGTGTGCATTCCGCCGTGGGATCTCAATCTCATCCTCGCGGTGTTAGCCAAGTCTCCCTTTGAGCCTTTGCGTCATGCATCAGTGAAGGATTTGACGTTAAAGACGGTGTTTCTGGTGGCGATTTGTTCAGCTAGAAGTTTTGGAGTTGCAAGCGTTGTCGTGCCAGGAACCATTCTTATCTTTTTTTCCAGGGAAAAAGTGGTTCTACGTCCGGTTCCGTCCTTTTTGCCTAAAGTGGTATCTCCCTTTCATTTGAATCAGTCGGTATGCTTGCCCGTTTTTGGGTCTCTGGAGGGCGGCGAGTCGGATCACAGCCTTCGTCATCTCAACGTGAAGAGAGCATTGCGTCAGTATTTGAGGGTAACGGAGTCCTTCCGTAAGTCGGATCGGTTGTTTGTATTCGGTGGAGTGCGCAAAGGTGAGGCAGCGGCTAAGGCTTCC
Source organism: Ichthyophis bannanicus (assembly GCA_033557465.1). Classification (NCBI taxonomy): domain Eukaryota; kingdom Metazoa; phylum Chordata; class Amphibia; order Gymnophiona; family Ichthyophiidae; genus Ichthyophis; species Ichthyophis bannanicus. Next base: position 621,932,497 of record CM066031.1, on the reverse strand, counting down.
ATCGCTCGGTGGGTTAGAAAGGCGATTGCTTCCGCTTATTTGCTTCAAGGTCGGGTTGTGCCCGTGGGATTGCGGGCGCATTCCACCAGAGCGCAGGCGTGTTCCTGGGCGGAGCACAGTTTGGTTCCGCCAGGGGACATTTGCAGGGCGGCGACTTGGTCGTCGCTACACACTTTCAGTAAGCATTACAGGCTGGACGTAGCAGCGGCTTCGGATGTTCGTTTTGGGTCGGCGGTTTTGTCCGCTTGCTGGAAGGGTCCCTCCCAATGATTACTGCTCTGGTGCATCCCAGAGGTAGAGGACTGAACTGGAGGAACGATAAGGAAATGATTTTTACACTTACCTGGTAATTGTAGTTCCTTGAGTGACGACAGTTCAGTCCTCCTTCCCGCCCAGATGTTTCAAGGAGGATCCAGGTTTGGTGGCGAGCAGAAGAGTGTTACAGGTGAGTCCAGATTACTTAAATTTGTTGTGTTCACTTTCTCTCTGGCAGCGCAGGGTGTAAGAAAGCCTTGCCGGAGGGGGTGGAAGGTTAGGCGGTCAGTATAAGTTGTGTTAGTGTTTGGCTACTTATTTGTTGCTCCTGTGAGTCTGCTTTGTTAATAGTTCACACTGGGATGGAAGTAGGAGTGCAGCAGGCTATATCCAGTGATGTCGTCATTCTGACATACCAGTCTCCAAGCTGCAGGAGGAGATTGACAACCCAGAGGTAGAGGACTGAACTGTTGTCACTCAAGGAACTACAATTACCAGGTAAGTGTAATTATCATTTATTCCGCTGGAAAGAGGAGGAACCAAGCAGAAGTAACAGTCATTTATGTGGTTGCTTGGCTCTCTCCACACCATGGGGACTGCAAACAGCATTGATGGTCTTTTGCAATTCAACCACTGAAAGCTGTGTTGTACATGTAGCGCAGCATATATGCAGGGCCCAAGGCTTGTCTTGGTCACCAGTATTGCATCCAAAGTAAAGATGATATGCCGCCTTCAGTTGAGAAGTGATACTTTTCTTCTGGTTGGCAAATGTCACCTCCCCACAAATGTAGCAGAAATTGTCAACGGTATTAATGCACTTTCGAAGCATTACTGTTCTGTATTGTATCTAAATGACTAAAATTATATGTTTAATAAAAGTTACATGTAACAGTAGCTTAAACTGTCTCGCACACAGTCTGAAATATTTTAAATGCTTAGCCTTTCCGACTGCGTATAGTACACTGCTGACGTCAGATGGCTTCAGCAGCCGTCTGGCAGTAGTATTGTATTGCATCAGAAAATGATGCAGTCAACTCTGGATGATGTGTGCATGCTGGTATTATGCAATGTGATGCAATATTACATCATTCAAGGCTTATTTGGGATGATGTTGATGTCCTACTGGATAAATTTACATGGTGAAATGTCAAAAATGAACTACATGCAATATTTTCAAAACGAGAGCCAATAAAATTTTTTAAATGTAATGTTCGTGTTCATCTCACCAGGATACTACAGATTAGGGCCTTTTAAAGTCAGTAACTATTTCAGTGTTGACCAGTGAATGTTGTCTGCCCCAGCAATCGTTGCCTGCACCATGATGTATATATATATCCCCTCTCACCACTCCTTGTCTTCCTGAGGGCAGAATCCCCCCCCCCCCCAATCCCCTTCTTAGGTTGTTTGAGATTAGCAGCCAAACATGAAGAAAGACCTTCCCCCTTCAAACATGCCTTAAATGATATTTTTTAAATGGGTCTCCTCTATCATAAGTACATCAGCCTGAAGTTGCCGGCCGTCCTTTATCAGCATGGACCGCTTTTGCCAGGAGTTCCTCCCATTGACATTCAAAGTCACCACTTCTATCTCCCCTCCATGTCCCTTCGGCATGGCCAATCTGCACTTACCTTTTGGTTGTGTGAGGGCAAATGAGGCAACTCCTCCCTCCCCTATCCCCAGCTCTCCAACCTGACAATCCTACTCTTGCCAGCATTTAACTGGGAGTAGTGATGTCTGTCCCCAAATTCCTGGACCCTGCCCCATCAAGGTCCCTTCTTCATCCACCCACATGACCTTTTGTCTCCTCCCAACATTATCTCCTTTTCACACTCATCCGCTCCCTCCACTCTACACTCCACGCCAACCAGTCTGGAATTTTCCCACCCCCAAACAGCAGAGCGACCATCAAAATTGTATCCCCCTCCCTTATTCTGTATTCCCTAATAAACATGCAGTGAGAATTGTCTTCAATTTGTACCGTCCCACCCTTACATTCCTACCCCTCTCAAAAAGATTATACCAGTCCACTTTCCCAAGACTGTTCAAGTAGGCGTCACTCTCTTCACTGCCGGCTGCTTCTTCCGCTGCTCCCCTATCTCCAGGAACAAGCAGGAATAAGTCCTCACAAATGGGTACGTCGGTACCGACGGAGCCCGCACGGGAAAGCTCCCCAGCTTCCCAGAAGGAAAGCTTTTGGGGCCTCCTACTGCGCATGCGCGCTGCCTTCCTGCCTTCCTGACCAACTCTCCTCAGTTCTTCTTTTTCCGCGGAGCCAGCAGGTCGTGTTCCTGTCACCGCTGAAGAAGTTATTTTAATTTATTTCTTTGGCCGCGTGTCTGCCTTCCCCGATTCCAGACCGGTACCGCCGGTCTTTTTTCCTTTATTTCTTTTAAAAAAAAAAAAAAAAAATCTTATTTTTCCCCACTTGGTGTGTTTGTTCTGTGAGGCCTTCACAAATTCTCCCTCATGGAGAAACCAGCCTCTGGTTTTAAAAAATGCACCAAGTGTAGCGGTACTATTTCAGTCGCAGACACTCATGAATGGTGTCTTAAATGTTTGGGGCCTGACCATTCCATTCCGGATTGCCCATCCTGTTCTTTGATGTCTAAACGTGGCTTACAGAACCGGGCAGCCAAGTTTCACATGCTGTTTTCTACAGATACTCCAGCATCGACATCTTCCAGGTCTTCCCCTCCTGATGGATCTCAGGTAACCAAACATTCCTCTGGCAGGACCTCAAAGGGCAAATCTCCCTCTAAGTATCGAGATACCTCTGGGCTTGACCCTGAGGACCCTGCCCCAGCCAAACAACCCCGGCGGGAAGCTCCGGCTTCCAAAGCTCCTCCTATGGGGTTACAGGTTGACATCGATGGCACGGCCTCGACCGATCACCTGTTAGACTGCTCTGTGGTACCGGCTCAATCGTGGCGTCTATGGATCATGCAGTTCAATCCATGCAGCAGGCCATCTTGGCTTTTATTAAGGCTGCGACGCCCTCGGTACCGCACCCTGCGGTACCGACTCCGGTACCGGTACCACAACCGATACCGGTACCCAGGGCATCCACATCGACCAGGATACCGATCCCGGTTCCGAGGTTTTTCCTGATACCGATCCGGTTCCGGGTACCCCCGATGTCGATACTGGTCGATACCCTTATCGATCCCTAGAAGCAAGCAGACGATACTTCGAGTCTTCTGATGATTCTGACTCTGACTCTGCTGAAGTATCCCTTACTGTACCTGAGGAGCCCTCTTCTCCAAAAAGGAGAATGTCTCCTCCAGAGGATTTATCCTTTCAAGACTTCATCATTGAAGTAGCTAAAGGTCTTTCTATTTCAGTATCCTCTGAAAAAGAACCTAGAGCAAAAATGTTAGACATACTCTAAGGTTCCCAAAGAGGCAGTCACCTTGCCCATCCATGAAATTCTTCAAGAACACATGATGGACTTAGGGTGAGAGGAGTCTCCCATATCTCCACATTCTCGTCTGGACACCATGTATCGTGTCCCCCCTTCTCCTGGGTTTCAAAAAACTCAGCTCCCTCACCACTCCATCGTGGTGCAGTCAGCTATGAAAAGGATCAAGAGTACAAAAAGACACACTTCTACTCCTCCAGGAAGAGAATGTAGGACTCTGGATACTTTTGGAAGAAAAATCTTCCAAGCAAGTATGCTTATTGGCAGAATCAATTCATACAGCCTCTATATGGGCATGTTTCTGAAGGAAATTGCATTAAAAATACGCCATTTTCTCCCCTTTATCCCAGAGGATAGAAAGGAAGAGTTCCTTCTTTTGCTGAAGCATACCCAAGATATTTCAAAGTTCTCCAACAGAACAGCCTTTGACTCCTTTGAGGGTGCTAGCAGAGCCTCAGGTATTGCCATAGCGGCTCGCAGAATTGCTTGGCTCCAGGCCTCTGACCTAGAACCCTGGGTCCAGGATGGGTTGGGAAATTTGCCCTGTACAGGTGAGAATCTGTTTGGTAAGGAGTGGCAAATCAAAGCCACTCAAATGGATGCAAAAAATGCTGCTTTAGATAGACTTTCTAAGTCTACCTCTACCCCTGTCAAGAAAAAATCTTTCAAGAAGCCTTTCTACAAGAAGGCCAGATTTGCCACAAATATTGGCCAACAATCTTCTGCAGCTTGCTTTGCTCCTAAGCGTCAGCAGCCTAAACAGGCCAGGGCAAAACCTGCAGGGGCTGCTACAGCCCAGCAGTCCCAACCCCCTCAGGGTTTTTGACTTAAAACTAGAGAACTTAACCTTTCTGGCTCTAAAACATCCAGAACCTCTAACCATTCCAGGAAGGTTAACTCATTTTGTTCCCAGATGGGAGCAAATCACATCAGAACAATGGACCCTCTCTATCATCAGAGAGGGCTACAAACTACATTTCTCCAACCTTCCTCCCCATACCATGGTGAGATGTTTCAATTCTCCCCCATCTCTCCTAGACCTGTTGGGTCAGGAGGTGACCACTCTTCTCGCCCAAAAGGCAATAGAAGAGGTTCCTCTTCCTCAACAGTGGTCAGGTTTTTACTCCCCTTATTTTCTCATTCCCAAGAAAACAGGGGGGTACAGACCCATTCTGGATCTCAGAGAATTGAACAAATTTCTATGCAGGGAGAAATTCAAGATGCTTTCTCTAGGTACTCTCCTTCCATACCTACAGAGTCAGGATTGGCTTTGTTCTCTAGACCTCAAGGATGCGTACACACATATACTCATCCATCCATCCCACAGAAAATTCCTACGGTTTCTGTTCCAGGGAAAACATTTCCAATACAGAGTACTTCCCTTCGGTCTAGCCTCTGCTCCAAGGGTATTTACCAAATGCATGGCAATAGTAGCTGCATTTCTACGCGCCCTGGGAATTTTTGTCTTCCCATACCTGGACGATTGGCTCATCCGAGCTCCATCTCAGTCCGAGGCTCAGACTTCCCTGGATCGCACCAGGCGCATTCTACAGTATCTGGGACTTGTGATCAATCTGCCAAAGTCCCAACTCACCCCTACTCAATCCCTAGAATTCATAGGGGCCTGGTTGGATACCACCACTGCAAGGGCCTATCTGCCTCAGGCCCGTTGCCAAAGTCTAGTGCACTTAGCCTCTCAGACTCAGTCCAGAAGCCACTTGATTGCCAGAGAGATGCTACAACTATTAGGCCACATGGCCTCCACAGTGCATGTGGTGCCTTATGCTCGCCTACATATGAGAGCAGCTCAATGGACTTTATCCACCCAGTGGACTCAAGCATCAGGAGCTCTCTCAGACCAAATAGCAAACTCCAGACGTCTCTTTTGGTCTCTCCAATGGTGGATATCCACTCAAAATCTGTTGTTGGGGGGCCCCCTTTCAACCATTGTTGCCCCAAGCAACCCTCACAACAGATGCCTCCCAAACAGGTTGGGGAGCTCATCTTCAAGATCTCTCCACTCAGGGCACTTGGTCTCCACAGGAGACCACCCTTCATATCAACCACTTGGAACTTCGAGCAATCTTTCTGGCTCTCAAAGTTTTTCATACCCTCCTCAGCAACATGACAGTCCTTATTCACCCGGACAATCAAGTAGCCATGTTTTACATAAACAAACAAGGAGGGACTGGCTCTCTGTCGCTTTGCAACGAAGCTCTAAGATTATGGGCCTTCGCCAGAGAGCATCAAATCCATCTCCTGGCAGTATATCTTCCAGGAATCCAAAACTCTTGGGCAGACAGACTCAGTCGAGTTCTGCTTCCACACGAATGGTCCCTGCACATGGATCAGGTACTCAGAATCTTCCAGAAATGGGGAACCCTGGACATAGACCTCTTTGCAAGTCCGTGGAATGCCAAACGTCCCCGGTTCTGTTCCAGAATTCTGTGTCAGGGAGTTGAGGCCAAGGATGCCTTCCTCCTTCATTGGGGTCAGGCCTTCCTGTATGCCTTTCCACCCATTCCTTTGATTCCCAAGACTCTGTTCAAACTTCAAAGGGATCAAGGGTCCATGATCCTCATAGCTCCACGCTGGCCACGCCAAGTGTGGTACCCTCTACTTCTGCATCTCTCCCAAGCCCCCTCCCTGGACTTGGGAGCGGCTCCAGACCTTCTGTCTCAGGAGGAGGGGACTTTGTGGCACCCAAACCCCAAGTCCCTTCACCTCAGAGCTTGGTTACTGAAGGCCTAGACCTTCAAGACTTCAATTTTTCGCAGCAAGTGAAGGATATCCTACACGCCTCTAGGAAACCTTCCACTAGGCGTTTCTACGCTTTTAAATGGAAAAGATTTTCCATTTGGTGTGCTCACAAGGGTCTTAACCCTCTAGCACTCCCGTTGAATTCTCTTTTGGAATATCTCCTGTATCTCTCCAATGCAGGACTCAAAACAAATTCAGTAAGAGTCCATTTGAGTGCTATTGCGGCATCACTTAAGCCCCTCAATGGACAACCTGTTTCCTCTCATCCTCTTATTGCAAGATTAATGAGAGGCCTAACCTTAACTAAACCTCCCATTCGACCTCCTCCAGTGGCATGGAACTTAAACTTGGTTCTTGGTCAGCTTATGAAGCCACCCTTTGAACCCTTAGCCACTACCTCCTTGAAATTTCTTTTCTGGAAGGTTATTTTTCTTATTGCAGTCACCTCAGCTCGCCGTATCAGTGAACTGCAAGCTCTAGTGGCTAATCCACCTTATACAAGGTTCCATCATGATAAGGTGGTCCTTAGGACCAATCCCCACTTTATGCCTAAAGTGGTCTCCCCTTTTCATCTTAATCAAGAGGTATATTTACCTGTCTTTTTTCCAGCTCCTCATGCATCCAGTGCAGAGAGGAACCTTCATACTCTAGACTGTAAAAGAGCTCTTGCCTTTTACCTCCACAGGACACCGCAACATCGAAAGTCTTCTCAGCTTTTTGTTGCTTTTGATCCTTCTCATTTAGGACTTCCAGTCTCCAAAAGAACACTCTCTCCAATTGGATTGCTCAGTGTATCTCTTTTGCTTACCAGAGTAAGAACCTTTTCTTTGGAGGGCCATGTCACCGCTCACAATGTGAGTGCCATGGCCACCTCTATGGCTCATCTAAACTCTGTGTCCATTGATCAGATCTGTCGAGCAGCCACCTGGGCCTCGGTTCATACCTTTACAGCCCATTACTGTTTGGACAAGGACTCCCGCCGGGATGCCTTGTTTGGTCAGGCTGTCCTCAGACACCTGTTCCATTCTTGAACAACTCCAGCCTACCTTCCCTGAATGGATGCCTGAGATCCATAGGAAGATGAGAAACCTTTCAGGGTCTCATACCCTTCAGGGGATCTCTCGGGCATCTTAGCTAGGGAGTCCCCATATGTGAGGACATATTCCTGCTTGTTCCTGGAGATAGCACAGTTACTTACCTGTAACAGGTGATCTCTGGGAACAGCAGGAATTAGTCCTCACAACCCACCCACCTCCCCTAGGAGTTGTATCTATCTCTCTCTTTCCTTTCCTCTCTCTATTGTCTCAGCTTTAAACTCGAACTGAGGAGAGTTGGTCATGAAGGCGGGAAGGCAGCGCGCATGCGCAGTGGGAGGCCCCAAAAGCTTTCCTTCTGGGAAGCTGGGGAGCTTTCCCACGCGGGCTCCGTCGGTACTGACGTACCCATATGTGAGGACTAATTCCTGCTGTTCCCAGAGATCACCTGTTACAGGTAAGTAACTGTGTTTTCTCCACTATTGTCCAGCTCCTCCTCTGGGGCTCTTCCTGTTGACACTCTGAAAGAAGTCCCCGCACCTCTGTCAGCCTTGCTGCCTCCATTGCTGACACTGCTTCTTCCAATGTGGTCACCTGCTGGGTCACTCCATTAGCAGTGAAGACTAGGCTGAAAGGGTATCCCCATCAATACCAGATCTCTTCCTTGGGCAGATGTTCTGTTGTTGGCCCAAAAGCCTTCCTCTTTTGCAGTGTTCCAGTTGCAAGATCAGCAAATACTGCCACAGTGTGACCTTAATAACCCCAAAACTCAGTGAAAATTGTAAGAACCAGAAAATATCTTAATCTTTTTGTCGGAATGGCCAGCTAAGTAGAAAGGGGAAAACACCTTCTACCGCCGTGGCCCGTCCTTTTTAATCATATTATAACTTTAAAAACAGCTCTTCAAAAACTGGCTGGTACTTAGCTTTAACAGCATAGGCTATATACAGCAGGTCCGATTTTTCTCCGACGTGTCACGTTTCGGGGGTGTTTCCATAAACCCCCTGCTTCAGGTCAAACTGCTGTTAGCAGAAGCATAAGCACGGGTTATGCGTGAGCGAGAGCAGCACGATTTGTTGCATCCTTGTGCATGCGGCCGGCTTTTAAGAGCTGCACAGTGTGTGGGGAGAAATGCAGGTGATGGTTGAAGCCAGGCTTTGTCATATATTTGTACAATTGGGCAGAGCGGTGTAGTTGCGTTTTGGATGCTGGGGGCTTCAGATGTAGTTTGGGGCTTTGGATGGAGCTGGTCCTTCAGAGCCAGTGGTTTTGGTGGGAACTTAAGAACATAAGATATGCCATACTGGGTCAGACCAAGGTCCATCAAGCCCGATATCCTGTTTCCAACAGTGGCCAGTCTAGGTCATAAGTACCTAGCAGTTTCCCCAAGACATAGGTTCCTCAATGCTTGCATTGGGTCAAGCAGTGATATCCTGTGTTCCTTTTAATAGTGGTTTATGGACCTTTCCTCCAGGAACTTGTCCAAACCTTTTTTTTTAAACCCAGCTACACTAACCGCTTTTACAACATCCTCCAGTAACAAATTCCAGAGTTTGATTACACGTTGAGTGAAAAAATATTTTCTCTTATTAGTCTTAAATAGGTTACCCTGTAGCTTCGTTGCATGTCCTAGTCCAGCGATGGCGAACCTATGGCACGCGTGCCAGCTGTGGCACGCGAAGGCCTTGCAGCTGGCACGCGTGAAGGTCCGCAAAAAAAGAAAAAGCGGGCTCTGGCTGCTGCCGCGGACGCGGCAGCATGCAGTGTCCCGCGGGGCCCCCTCCGCCCGCTAAGCCCCTCTGCAAGGGCTTTCAGATTCGCGAGGGAGACAGCGTCTCCCTCGCGTCTCTGTTAAGCCCGCAGGGGTTAATGGGAAATTTCCCATCAGCCCCTTTAGACGCGAGGGACTGATGGGAAATTTCCCATTAGCCCCTGCGGGCTTAACAGAGACGCGAGGGAGACGCTGTCTCCCTCGCGAATCTGAAAGCCCTTGCAGAGGGGCTTAGCGGGCGGAGGGGGCCCCGCGGGACACTGCATGCTGCCGCGTCCGCGGCAGCAGCCAGAGCCCGCTTTTTCTGTTTTTAAATTTGCCGGGGGGGGGGGGGTTAGGACTGCTAATGGGCTAGGGGGGGGGGGGGTGGGACTGCTAATGGGCGAGGGGGGGGGTTAGGACTGCTAATGGGCTAGGGGGGGGGGGGGTTTGGACTGCTAATGGGCTGGGGGGGGTTTAGGACTGCTAATGGGCAAGGGGGGTTAGGACTGCTAATGGGCTGTGGGATGGGGGGTTTGGACTGAATGGGGTGGGGGGGTTAGGACTGGTAATGGGCTAGAGAGGGGGGGGTTAGGACTGCTAATGGGCTAGGAGGGGGGGGGGGTTAGGACTGCTAATGGGCTAGGGGGGGTTAGGACTGCTAATGGGCTGTGGGGCTGTCTGGAAATGGGGTGATGGGGGTTAGGACTGCTAATGGGCTAGAGAGGGGGGGGTTAGGACTGCTAATGGGCTAGGAGGGGGGGGGGGTTAGGACTGCTAATGGGCTAGGGGGGGGGGGGTTAGGACTGCTAATGGGCTATGGGGGGGGGTTAGGACTGCTAATGGGCTAGGGGGGGGTTAGGACTGGAAGTGGGCTGATGGGGGGTTAACACTGGAGGTGGTCTGATGGGGTTAGGACTGGTAATGGGCTATTGGGGGGTTTAGGACTGATAATGGGCTATGGGGGGGGCTGGGACTTGAGGTGGGCTGATGGGGTTAGGACTGGTAATGGACTGTGGGCTGATGGGGGGGGTTAGGACTGGCAATGGGCTATGGGGGGCTGACTGGAAGTGGGGGGTTAGGACTGGTAATGGGTTATAGGGGGGGGGCTTAAACTGAAAATGGGGTGATGGGGGGTTAGGACTGGAAGTGGGTTGATGAGGGGGGGATAGGACTGCTATTGGGTTGGGGGGCTGCTAGGACTGGAAATGGGCTGATGCAGGGACTAGAAGGGAATGGATGCTGGGTGAGGCTGGAACTAGAAGGGAGCTGGTGTTGGGGGAGGATTAGAATGGGATGGGGCTGGGAGAGTAAAATGGAGAGGGGAAAAATATTTTGTGTGGGAGGGATAAAAAATCTACAATTGGCCGGGTATTGGGAGAGTAAGTGGGGATTGAGGATGGAGGGGTAAATTTTGAGTAGATGAAATAGGAATGAGGAAAGAGCCAAAGGAGAAAGATTAGTATGTTAAAGCAGATGTAGAGAGAGAATGGAAAAAAAACCAAGAAGACAGAAGAAAGGACAAATGGACAGCAGATGGAGAGTTAGCAGAAGACACGAAGAAACCAGAAGAAAGTGGCTGGAACAATTGCAACTGAAAAAAAATGCACAAAAGGTAGAAAAATATCTCTTTATTTTGAATTTATTAACTGGAATATGTCAGCTCTGGGAAATGTGCATCATTAATTTTTGCGCTTTGTTTAGTACAAGAGGAAATTAATATATAGTTTTATTTCTACAGTGTTGTATATTCCAAGTTTGGCTTTTGGGGTTCCCAGTTTAATTATTGTCTTCCTGTTTCTAAATTGTGATTCCTTGTTTGGTGATGGTCTGTTCTGCATGTGTAACTGAGCTGAGGTATTCTGTTTATATAATTCCTATTTGACATTGCCACTTGTTCTTTCCCCAGTAGGTCATGTATTGTTGTTCTCTGAGATGTATTGGTTTAATATTTGCAGTGTTGCCTTTTGATAGGTAGAGTATGGTGCTTTGTGAGTCCTGGTAGTGCTGTTAGGATACGGCGGGTTTGCTATGGGTTCTAAATGGGCAGCGTTTGTAGTAGTTCCTAATGTGCCTGGCGGTTGGTACTGGATTATAGTAATGTAGAAACCTTTTAGTCTTTCTTTATCCATATACTCATTAAGAGGCATGTTTACTAAAAGTTAGTGTATGGTAACATTATGCAAATATTTATGCAAATGAAGCACCTTATGCAAATGGGGCTTTAATTGACGTGCTGGCACTTTGAGGAAATTCTTTGGTTTTGTGCGGCAGTTTGGGCACTCGGGCTCAAAAAGGTTAGCCATCACTGTCCTAGTCTCTTTATATTCTGATGACGTAAATAATCGATCTACGTTTACCCGTTCCACTCCATTCATTAATTTATAGACATCTATCATATCTCCCCTCGGCCGTCTCCTTTCCAGGTTGAAGAGCCCTAACCTTTTTATCCTCTCTTCCATCCCCTTTACCATTTTGGTGGCTCTTCCCTGTACCTTTTCTAATAACGCTATATCCTTTTTAAGACACAGCGACCAGAATTGCACACAATATTTAAGGTGCGGTCGCACCATGGGAACGATACAGAGGCATTATAATATCCTTTGTTTTATTTTACATTCCTTTCCTTATGATACCTAGCATTCTATTTGCTCTCTTGGCCACCACTGCACACTGGGCAGAGGGTTTCAATGTTATCCACAATGACGCCTAAATCTCTTTCCTGGGTAGTGGTTCCCAATGTGGAACGTTGCATCGTGTAACCATAGTTTGGGTGGTTCTTCCCTAGGTGCATAACTTTGCACTTGTCCAAATTACATTTCATCTGCCATTTGGATGCCCAGTCTTCCAATTTATCAAGATTCTCTTGCAATTTTCCACAATCCTCTTGGGTTTTAACAATTTTAAATAGTTTGTGTCATCTGCAAATTTGATAACATCACTCATTATTCCCTTTTCCAGGTCATTTATTTATATGTCAAAAGTAACATTAAACATTAAAAAGCAGCGGACCCAGCACAGATCGCTGCGGTACTCCACTGTTCACCTTTTTCCACTGGGAAAATTGGCCATTTAGCCCTACCCTCTTTTCTATCTTTTAACCAGTTTCTGATCCACAGTAGTACAGTGCCTCCTATCCCATCACTTTTTAGTTTTGCCAAAAGTCTGAGGGACCTTGTCAAAGGCTTTCTGAAAGTCCAGATACACAATATCAACCGACTCACCTTTGTCTACCTGTTTGTTCACACCTTCAAAAAAACATAACAGATTAGTAAGACAAGATCTTCCTTGTCTAAAGCCATGTTGGCTGTCTCTCATGAAGTCATGACTATCTACATGAGTAATTTTGTTCTTTATAATGGTTTCTTCCGTTTTTCCTGGTACTGACATCGGGCTCACCAGTCTGTAGTTTCCCGGATCACCCCTGGAACCCTTTTTAAAAATTGGTGAGCAATCTTGGAAGAGGCAGCAATTTCCCCGATCAGACAATGCAGAGGTAAAAAGGCAAAGAAATCAAGGTGAAAACAGCCTGGTTTGGCTCTGGGGGGGGAGTAGAACAAGCTGTAGAAGGACCTGAATCAGTCTTTTCACCCAAATTTGTGCTGCTGTTACACAGTCTTTTGGCTGAGCATGAGACTGCACCAGTTGCCTTGAACAGTTTGAGATGCTGCAAGGGTCTTTGTTGAAGGCTGTGAAGCTCTGACAAGTGTAGCCAAAAGGGATGGGGGGGGGGGGGATGAAGGGGAGAGGAGCCAAGAGTCCCCTCATTCCTTGGAATCCGATTATCCAATGGAGGGGCTATCGGGAGAATCAGAGTAACAGGGCTTGGAGGAGGGAGAGATCCCTCAGGGTGAAGACCCCAATGCAGTTTAGGGACAGCGGCTCATTTCGGTGAAAGACTCAGTTACTCATTTGCTGGTAGCACTGAACATTGCACCAACACCGGCAGTGGCAGAAGAGGCCCTGGAGGGCCTATTGTTGCAAAGGTTTAAGGCATTGCAGACAGCATTCCTGGTGCACAGAGTTATCTGGAAAATGACTGAGGAGGAATGGGAGGTTCTGGAGGCTGCCTTGCATGGCGGGATATCCTTGGGCCAGCTATATCCCATTCTACAAGAAGATAAGGACCTGCTAAAGATGATGGTTTCGACATTCAGAGAAGACCACCATTCTGGTGGAAGAAGCAGCAGCAGCACTGAAGGAATTGCAAGACTGCAAGTTGGAGGCATTCCTAAGCGTCCCTCAAGTCCAGTCCCTTTTCTCTGGATTGTGCTCCCCTCCCAGCAGCTTGGAGACTGAGCACGTCATCCTTTTTGATGACACCTAGGATGCAAATAGCACTGGCACCACCCAGCAGCTCCAGAATACTCGGTCTCCAAGCAGCTGGAGGTAGCAGTAAGCCCAGGGTTAGGCTCACTGGAGAGACCTAGGTGTCTGTGGGGTTTTTATCTTTGTTTTTCTCTTTAATTCTTTTGTGTAGATTCAGAGGGATTAGGTTTTAATTTGCTGGCTGGCTAGGGCAGTGCATCTGTCGTGAAAGGCTGAAAAGATCTCCCCCTCTCCCCTGGAGAAGAGATCTTAAAGGCTGAAGAGATCTCTTACCCCCCCCCCCCTCCAAATCCGGTGAAGGCTTCAGTGAGAGAGCAGAGAGAATCGCGGTTCCTAAACCCGGCAAGGGACTGGCAGTCAGCTTGATTCATCAAGGCCTGCCACTTGTTGCTTGTCCCGCCTCACAGCCGAAACCCTCAAGTGGCTGAGCGCGATGGTGATGAGAGACGTCAGAAGTGACAGAAGTGGGGGAAAGACTTAGAGCGGCGTCGGATGCCGACGAGCTCCGTGGCGAGCCGCATGGTGCAGTGAGTTAACCATACAGCGGCTAGCTGAACGTGGGTGAGAGGCCTGCTACCGTAGAAAGGGATCATTTCGGCAGAGAAAGGTAGGAGGATTCCTTTGGCACGCTTTTTGCGCGCCCTTTGGGCTGCAGGCCAGGTGGAACTGTTGGACAGGGAGAGGTTTCCCAGTGATCTGCATTTTGTGTCTTAAGCTTTATTTAATTTTTCTGTAAGCTTCAGTTATTCTGTGTTTAGATTTCACACATTTTATTTTAACCTTTGTGAAGTTAAAAAAAAAAAAAAAAAGAAAAAAAAAGAGGATCTACTACAGAAGGGCCCTATCACCATGCCAGCAAGACCGCAATGTTTGGTCTGCGGGTCCCGGTGGGGTGTGGTCTCTGAGGCTGGGGTCTGCAGGGGCTGTGCAGTAGTGGCTGCATCCTTGGATCAGGGTATCCAGGTGAGCATGACCCAGGATTCTGTATCCTTCCCCTTTTACAGAAGGCAGGAGAGCCTCTTGATGCAATACTCTCTTCTGTCCCTGTAGTTCCAGAGCAACAGACCCTTCCTCAGGCCCTCCACGTCTTTGGGAGTGCAGGAAGGGGGAGGCTGGGGTGGCTTCTCCCCAGCATTTGTCTTGTTGCATAGAGCCTTTTGTTTGCGTCAGCTGGAGACGCAGGAGCTGGTGGCTGCGCAGGGTCACGTGGCTACGCGGACGGCAGAGGCCAAGAGGCCGGAAGATTTAGTGCTACTGACCAAACGGCCTAGACTGATTGCCTTTCTGTCCTTTAAGAATAGCAGTGCTCTCCAAGAGCTTTCCTAAAAGGTGATGTTTGCTGAATTTGCTGCTTTGCTGTGAGTTCCATCTGTCTGTCTCCACATATTTATTTATTTGTCATTATTTGTGTGTTCCCTTACCTTACCGCTCCCCTTAAATTTGCACTTTTGTTCAGCTCTTCTCAGCTGAATAACTTATACCCCCCCCCCCGTGACTGGCTGACTTTTATAGCTGTCATCTGCTCATTGTCTAATTTATGCACAGGTGCACCTAATTCCTTGATTCTCCTACCTTCCATATTCTCTGGCCTTTGTTCTCCTCTTTTCCTCTTCTATGGCTCCTCATCACATTGTCCTCCTCCTTCATACTCCGTTTCCTCTCTTACCAGCACCTTCACTCCTCCCCTCCTTGTCTCCCCTTTACTGTCCTCACTTCCCCCTCCATTATGTCTTCTACCTTATCAGCTCTTGAGCTTCATCACTTTCTCCCTCTCATTCAACCATCTCCTCTCTCTCTCTCTCTCTCTCTCTCTCTAAGGCAACCTCACCCTCGTTTCCGCCGTACTGTCTCCTCTCTACCCCGTACTCTGCTACTCCTTCTCTCATCCAGAGATATCAACCCCAATCCTGGCCCCCCTAGACTTCTGTCTCACTCTGAGAAGAGATCTTCATGCAACATCTCTAATCTTATCCATATCCCTTTCCTTTCCCATTCCACTCTCCCTTTCTCATGTGCCTTGTGGAACGCACACTCTTGTCTCTAATAAACTTGCTTTTACTCATGATCTCTTTATCTCTAATGCTCTACATCTTCTTGCTCTGAGACCTGGATCCTCCCAGATGATGCTGCATCTACTGCTGCTCTCTGTCATGGGGGTTATCAGTTCTCCCACACGCCTCATCCCACTGGCCGTGGTGGTGGTGTTGGGCTTCTACTTTCTCCCTCTTGCCAATTCCAACCCCTTCTGCTGCCTCAGTCTCTCTCCTTTCTCTCTCTGAAGTTCACTCCATCCGCCTTTTCACTCCAGTTCCTCTCTGGGTAGCTGTTATTTATCGACCTCCTAACAAGTCTGCTTCTACCTTTCTCACTGACTTTGACTCGTGGCTTTCCTTCTTTCTGGATTCCTCTTCCCCCACTCTTATTCTTGGGGATTTTAAGATTCATGTTGATAACCCCTCTGATCCTTATGCTTTAAAGCTCCTCTCCCTTACCTCCTAATTTGACCTCCAACTTTGTTCCACTGCCCCCACCCACCAGCATAGCCTCTGCCTTGACCTGATATTTTCTCTAGTTGCTTACCCTCGAACCTCTGTAGCTCAGTTCTTCCCTTATCTGACCATCACCTTTTAAGCTTTAATCTTCATCACCCGCTGCCTCAGCCTCGTCCTGTCTCCTCCAACCTATTTAGAAATCTTCATGCTATTGATCCCTTGGCTTGCTCTTCCACTATGTCTTCATCTTTCTTCCACTATGTCATCTAAGTCTGTTGACGAGGCAGTAACTTCTTATAATGCTGCACTCTCCTCGGCTCTGGATGCTCTCGCTCTGCCCATGCCAAGTCCTGTGAGACGTTCTGCACCCCAGCCCTGGCTTTCATCCACTACCCGCTTTCTACGTTCCTGTGCCCGTTCTGCTGAACGTGCTTGGCTCAAATCCCGCTCCCCTACAGACTTTTTACACTTCAAGTTCATGTGTATCTCTTTCCAGTCAGCCATAGCTCTTGCCAAACAAGACTACTATGTCCATCTGACTAACTCTCTTGCCTCTGATCCTCGCTGTCTCTCTACTACTCTCAGCTCTCTTCTCAAAGTGGCTCAGTCTCTGATCCTTCCCTCCCTTTCTGCCCAAACCCTGACTGACTATTTCCATGACAAAATCCACAAAATCACCTCCAATTCCCCACAAAGTCAGCTACTTCCCCTTCTCCTCCTCTTCACTCCCAACTCTCCCCCCTACCTCTGCTACCCTCCTTTTCCTGTGATCTCTGAAGAGGAAACTGCACACCACCTTTCTTCCTCCAAACTCACCACCTGCTTCTCTGATCCTATCCCCACCTGTCTCCTAAGCCCCATCTCCTCCACTGTTGTCCCTTCAATCTCTCATATTCTCAACCTATCGCTCTCCACTGCAATAGTCCCTGCAGACTTCAAGCATGCTGTGTTCACACCTCTATTCAAGAAACCTTCACTTGATCCCACCTGTCCTAATTATCGACCCAACTCTCTCCTTCCCTTCATTTCTAAACTACTTGAACGTGTGGTTCACCACCGTTGTCTCGACTTCCTCTCCTCTTATGCCCTCCTGGATCCCTTACAGTCTGGCTTTTGTCCTTTACTCTCTACTGAAACGGCTCTTGCCAAAGTCTCCAGTGACTTGTTCCTGGCAAAATCCAAGGGCCTTGACTCTGTCCTCATCCTTCTTGACCTCTGCTGCTTTTGACACTTGGCCGCAATCTTCTCCTCGATACCCTGTCCTCGCTTGGTTTTAGGGACTCTGTACTATCCTGGTTCTCCTCCTATCTCTCCCTTCGCTCTTTCAGTGTGTGTTTTGGTGGATCCTCCTCCTCTGCTACCCTGTTCCCAGTTGGTGTACCCCAAGGATCTGTCTTGGGTCTACTCCTTTTCTCTCTCTACACCCAGTCCCTTGGTGCGCTTATCTCTTCCCATGGCTTTCAGTACCTCTGTATACTGATGACTCCCAGATTTACACCTCTACGCCTGAAATCTCTCTGGCAATCCAGACCCGGATCTCTGCCTGCCTTTCTGACATTGCTGCCTGGATGTCTCACCGCCGCTTGAAACTGAACATGGCCAAGATTGAACTTCTTATCTTTCCCCTTAAAACTTCCCCTCCCCTCCTCTTCCTCCTTTCTCAGTCTCTGTGGATAATTCTGTACTCCTTCCTGTTTTCTCAGCCGGCAATCTGGGGGTTGTCTTTGACTCCTCTCTCTTTTTCTCCTCACATATCCATCTGATATTTAAGACCTGCCGTTTCTTTCTCTATAACATCAGCAAAATGTGCCCTTTCCTTTCTGAACACACTACTAAAATGCTTATCCACTCCTTAGTCACCTCCTGTCTTGACTACTGTAACCTCCTCCTTACTAGTCTCCCTTTGAATCATCTCTCTCCCTTTCAATCTGTTCAACACTCTGCTGCGCGGCTAATCTTCTGCCAGCCTCGTCATGCCCATATTACTCCTCTCCTCAAGTCACTTATTGGCTTCCCATCCTTTTCCGCATACAGTTCAAACTTCTCCTGCTGACCTATAAATGCATTTACTCTGTGGCTCCTCACTACCTTACTTCTCTTATCTCTCCTTACAACCCCCCTCGGGAACTCCGCTCTTCTAGCAAACTGCTTCTATCTGTGACCTTCTCTTCTTCTGCTAACTCCAGACTTTGCTCCTTTCACCTTGCTGCGCCTGGAACAAACTAATTGTGTCTGTACGCCAGGCACCTTCTCTAACCCTCTTCAAATCCAGGCTGAAAACTCACCTCTTCGCTGCTGCTTTTGGATCTTGACTCACCTGATCTCCTTTCCTTTCCCCTTGCTTTATCCCTGCCTACACCTTCTGTGTTTCTCTTGACTAGATTGTAAGCTCTGATGAGCAGGGACTGTCTCGTACATGTCTGTGCAGCGCTGTATACGACTTGTAACGCTATGTAAATGCTCAGTAGTAGTAGTAGTAAATCAAGAAGACCTCCACTCTCCTCTGTCAGAGGTCCTGGAAGGGAGAGTCCTCGGACTGGGAGATGGGGGAAGACGAAGAACTCGAAGAGGGTGAGATTCCTGAGGAGCAGCAGGCCTGGATTGTTCGGATATTCCGCAGGGAAAAGCTGCTGCCTTTGATCGGCGAGTCATTCAAAGTCCTCAATATGGCCACAGACGCTCCTGCGGAGCAGGAGGTCTTAGAGGACCCACTCATTCAGGCAGTCAGAAAGTCACAGAGGGTTTTCCCAGTTCACCGGGTAGTTCGGCAGATGATCCAGGAAGAGTGGGATCAGCCAGTCTGCTTTAAGAGGTGTCTGCTCTATGGCACGGTTGTACCCTTTACCAGAATTAGAGGAGGAGTTACTTCGGTCACCCAGAGTGGATGCAGCCCTCTAGGCTGTTACCAAGAAGACAACCACACCGGTGGAGGGCAGTGTGACTCTGAAGGATGCCCAGGATAAGAAGCTGAATGCACTGTTAAAACAAGCTTTTGACATCGGTGCCCTGGCCTCTCAGTTTTCTGTGTGTGGAGCTTGGGTGGCTTGGTCTTGCCTTTGTTGGCCTCAACAGTTTCAATTGCCAGGTGACCTGCTTTATGGTCTGGCAGTTGATGCTGCCAGAATTGAGTCTGTAGCAGCTTACCTTGCGGATAGCTAGTATGATCTTATTTATTTAGACAGTTTTGTATACCGCCTTATCCTTCAATCAAAGCGGTCACAACACAATTGGGGGATACATTTAACATGCAGGGATATGAGACACATACACTAATACTTACAGGGAACATGGGCAATGGAGGGTTAAGTGGCTTGCCCAAGACCACAAGGAGCATCTGTGGGACTAGAAACCCCAGTCCTTCCGGCCCAAGGTTGCTGTCCTCTAGTGGGATTTGAACCCCCGACCTTCCGGCCTGAAGTACCTTGCCCCAACCACTAGGCTACTCCTCCCTCTTATTAGGAGCTTGGCCAAGAACATGGGTTCGATAGTGGTGGCTCGTCGCTACCTTTGGCTTCAACTGGGCGGCAGATGGTTCTTCGAAGGCCCGTCTCTCACCAGACTCCCATTTAAGGGAAAGCTTCTGTTTGGGGAGGTGCTGGACGAGTGGGTAAAAGAACTGGGGGAGTCTAAGGGAGGCAGGCTCCTGGAGGACAGGCCAAAACAGAGTCGCAATCCCACTCCTGCGCGGTCTCACCCGCGGGAGTCCCGTAAGTTTCGGATGGCTCGGTCAGCTCCCTTTTAGAGGGGATGCTTCCCTTCAAGGGGGCACGGTTTCAGGGGATTTCAAGAGGCAGGAAGGGGATTTGGAGCCTCTTCCTCCGTCTCGGGGTCTAGGAAGCCGCAATGAAAAAAGGGGGGGGGGGGCCAGGCGGGAATTCTGCCTGTGGGAAGTCTCCTGCGGCAGTTCTTTTCTGCCTGGGTCCAGGTCACATCCGATCAATGCTTTCTGGAGATGATTTGAAAGGATTATGCTCTCGACCAGTTCTCCCATTGTTCGTACGGTCCCCTTGCGGTTCTCCGTCCAAAGCCGCAGTGGTGACGGAGACTCTGACATGGCTGCTACAGTTGGGGGCGGTCATACCGGTCCCCACAGACCAGTGCGGATGGGGCCGGTACTCCATCTATTTTGTGGTGCCAAAAAAGGAGGGCTCCTTTCAGCCCTTTCTCAATCTGAAGTGGGTCAATCGGTATCTAAAGAGTGTCTCATTTTCGCATGGGAACTCTGAAGTCGGTGATAGTGGTGGTTCGGCAAGGGGAGTTCCTGACCTCTCTCTACCTCAGAGGTGTACTTATACATTACCATCCGCCAGTCACATCAATTTCTGCGGTTTGCAGTTCCAAGCGGACACTTTCAGTTTCAGGCATTGCCGTTTGATCTAGCTACAGCACCTCGCACCTTTACCAAGGTAATGGTAGTGGTGGCAGCGACGTTATGCAAAGAAGGGATACTGGTACACCCGTATCTCCGATGACTGGTTGATCAGGGCCATGTCCAGGGAGGAGAGTCTAAAGGCAACGGCTAGAGTAGTCGACCTCCTCAGGAGTCTGGTGTGGGTGATCAATCTGGCAAAGAGCAGATTGGTGCCCTCTCAGGAGATATTGTATCTGGGTGCAAGATTCAACACCAGCATGGGCAGGGTGTTCTTGCTGGCTCAGAGAGCATCCGAACTACAGCATCTGGTGTGACAGTTTCTAGCCATGAAGGCGCCCTCCACTTGGCATTATCTTCAATTGCTGTGGACCATGGTGGTGACGATCGAATTGGTGCCCTGAGCCAGAGCACAAATGAGACCGCTACAGCGAGCTCTCCTCCGGTGTTGGTCCCATCAGGGTCAGCCCTTGTTCACCGCTCTACCTTGTCCCCCAGCAACCAGGGGGACTTTACAGTGGTGGCTACATCCGGGAAATCTGGAGTGAGGCATGCCCCTCGCTCCCACAGTGGCTGCAGTTGACGCCAGTCTTAGATAGTGCTGGGGAGGAGTCTGCTGTCTTGGTACATGTCGGTACCAATGACATAGGAAAATGTGGTAGGGAGGTTCTGGAGGCTAAATTTAGGCTTTTAGGTAGGAAGTTGAAATCCAGAACTTCCAGGGTAGCATTCTCCGAAATGCTTCCCGTTCCCGTGCAGGGCCCAAAAGGCAGGCAGAGCTCCGGAGTCTCAATGCGTGGATGAGACAATGGTGCAGAGATGAGGGGTTTGGATTTGTTAAGAACTGGGGAACATTCTGGGGAAAGGAGGGGCTCTTCCGAAGGGATGGGCTTCACCTTAACCAGGATGGAACCAGGCTGCTGGCATTAACCTTTAAAAAGGAGATAGAGCAGCTTTTAAACTAGATAATAGGGGAAAGCCGACAGTCGCCCAAGAGCGGATGGTTCGGAAGAATGTATCCTTGAAGGATACTACCAAAAGCAGAGAGGTTCCAAAAAAGAGTAAAGTAGCCCAAATGCCCTCGAGTATGGAGCAGACAGAGCTTAAAGATCCCAAATTACCCATGTCTACCAATAGCCATATTAATATGAATAAAATAGTCTCTAAAATGCTTGTACGCAAATGCTAGAAGTCTAAAAAATAAGATGGGAGAGTTAGAATATATAGCACTAAATGAGAGGTTAGATATGATTGGAATATCAGAGACATGGTGGAAGGAGGACAACCAGTGGGACACTGTGATACCTGGGTACAAACTATATCGTAATGATAGAGCTGATCAAATTGGTGGAGGGGTTGCGCTCTGTTAGAGAGGGCATTGAGTCAGAGAGGATTAAAGTTTTGCAGGAAACAATTTGCTGTAGAATCTCTATGGATTGACATTCCATGTAAAAAGGGGAAGGCAATGGCAGTGGGGGTGTACTATCGACTGCCTGGCCAGAATGAACAAATGGATGATGAAATGCTCAAAGAAATCAAGGAAGCTAACAAAAGTTACAGCATGGTAATAATAATGGGTGATTTCAATTACCCCGGTATCGACTGGATCAGTGTCACGTCAGGACATGCTAGGGAGATAAAGTTCCTAGATGAAATAAATGACTGCTTTTTGGAGCAGCTGGTTCATGAACCAACCAGAGGGGAAGCCATATTAGACCTAGTCCTTAGTGGAACACCAGATCTAGTGCAAGAGATAAGGGTGTTGGGACCACTTGGCAATAGTGATCATAGCATGATCGCCTTTGATTTAATTAGTGGAGGAGGGATAGTAAGGAAATCCACAGTACTACCTTTTAACTTTCGAAAGGGAGACTATGATAAAATGAGGAAAATAGTTAAGAAAAAACTAAAAAGAGCAGTTGCAAAGGTTAAAGACTTACATCAAGCTTGGGTGGTGTTGAAAAAGACTATTTTGGAAGCCCAGACCAGCTGTATTCCACGCTTTAAGAAAAGTGGAAGGAAGTCCAAAAAACTGCCAGCATGGTTTAAAGGTGAGGTCAGAGAGGCTGTTGCCAAAAAAGCATCTTTCAGGAAATGGAAAAAAGAGCCAAACGACGAAACCTGGAAACAGCACAAGCACTGGCAGTTCAAATGCAAGGCATTGATAAAGCAGGCAAAGGGAGAATTTGAGAGATCTTGCTGCGGAAGCAACAACATGAAATAAAGATTTTTTCAAGTACATTCGTAGCAAAAAACCTGTGAGTCAGTTGGTCCATTAGATGATAGAGGAGTTAAAGGGGCACTAAGAGGTGACAAGGCGATAGCAGAGAGACTGAATGAATTCTTTGCTTCGGTCTTTACTGAGGAAGATGTAGGGATGTTACCCATGACTGAAGTGGTATTTAAAGGTGCGGAAGAATTGAAGGAAATATCGATACATCGGGAAGATGTATTACAACTATTAGATAAACTGAAGTGTAGCAAATCACCTGGGCCGGATGGTATACATCCAAGGGTGTTGAAAGAGCTGAAATATGAGATTGCAGACCTGCTATTAGTAATCTGTGAACTATCATTAAAATCATCTCTAATACCTGAAGAATGGAGGATCGCCAATGTAACACCAATTTTTAAAAAGGGTTCCAGGGGTGATCCGGGAAACTACAGACCAGTGAACCTCACATCAGTACCGGGAAAAATGGTAGAAACCATCATAAAGAATAAAATTACTCAGCATGTAGATAGTCATGGCCTAATGGGAGACAGCCAACATGGCTTTAGACAAGGTAGATCTTGTCTTACTAATCTGTTATGTTTTTTTGAAAGTGTGAATAAACAGGTGGACAAAGGTGAGTCAGTTGATATAGTGTATCTAGACTTTCTGAAAGCCTTTGACAAGGTCCCTCATCAGAGACGTTTGGCAAAACTAAAGAGTCATGGGATAGCAGGCAGTGTACTACTGTGGATCAGGAACTGGTTAAAAGATAGAAAGCAGAGGATTGGGCTAAATGGCCAATTTTCCCAATGGAAAAAGGTGAATAGTGGTGTACCCCAGGGATCTGTGCTGGGTCCACTGCTTTTTGACATATTCATAAATGACCTGGAAAGAGGATTAACGAGTGAGGTTATCAAATTTGCAGATGAGAGAAAACTATTTAAAGTTGTTAAAACTCAAGAGGATTGTGGAAAATTGCAAGAGGATCTTGATAAACTGGAAGACTGGGCATCAAAATGGCAGATGAAATTTAATGTGGACAACTGCAAAGTTATGCAGCTAGGGAAGAACAACCCAAAGTATGGTTACACAATGCAAGGTTCCACATTAGGAATCACCACCCAGGAAAAAGATTTAGGTGTCATTGTGGATAACATGTTAAAGCCCTCAGCCCAGTGTGCAGCGGCAGCCAGGATAGCAAATAGAATGCTAGGTATCATAAGGAAAGGAATGGAAAATAAAACAAAAGATATTATAATGCCTCTATACCGTTCCATGGTGAGACCGCACCTTGAATATTGTGTGCAATTCTGGTCGCCGTATCTTAAAAAGGATATAGCGTTATTAGAAAAGGTTCAGAGAAGAGCCACCAAAATGGTAAAGGGGATGGAAGGATACTCCTATGAAGAAAGGCTAAAAAGGTTAGGGCTCTTTAACCTGGAAAAGAGACGGCTGAGGGGAGATATGATAGAAGTCTATAAATTAATTAACGGAGTGGAACGGGTAAACGTAGATCGATTGTTTACGTTATCAGAATATAGAAAGACTAGGGGACATACAATGAAGCTATAGGGTAAACTATTTAAGACTAATAAAAGAAAATATTTTTTCACTCAACGTGTAATCAAACTCTGAAATTTGTTACTGGAGGATGTAGTAAAGGCTGTTAGTGTTGCTGGGTTTAAAAAAGGTTTGGACAAGTTCCTGGAGGAAAGGTCCATAAACCATTATTAAGAACGGACCCAGGATATCAATGCTTGACCCAGTACAAGCATTGCGGAACCTGTGTCTTTTGGGGAAACTGCTAGGTACGTATGACCTAGATTGGCCACTGTTGGAAACAGGATACTGGGCTTGATGGACCTTGGTTTGACCCAGTATGGCATATCTTACGTTCTTATGACTTACTGCGAGGAGTGGTTTGCCCAGGGTTGCTGGAGTGCCACGGAAGCCCAGTAACAGACTGTAGATGCGAGCGGTGGCTCAAGCTTTCAGAGCATTCGAGCGCTGGGTCTGGCAGCAGGCAGTCCAGGTACTATCGGACAATGTGACCACGGTGGCCTATATCAACTATCAGGGCGGAACGAGCAGTCCTGCTTTGGAGGAAGCAGAGAACCTGATGGAATGGGCCGAAGCCCGGCTGCAGGCCTCGTCAGTGGGGTATAAAACATCACAGCGGACTATCTGACCAGGTACAAGATGGATCACGGTGAATGGGACCTCTGTCAGGAGGTGTACAAGCAGGTGGTACACCGATGGGGATCTCCTATTATGGATCTCATGGCACGATGGGAGTCGGCCAAGGTGAGCCGCCTCTTCAGCAGAAGAAAGGAAAGGATATCGGAGGGCCTGGATGCTCTGGTTCAGAGGTGGCCCACAGGTGGACTTCTGTATGTTTATCCTCCGTGGGTTCTCATAGGTAGGGTCCTTCAGAGAGTAGAGGCCCACCAGGGGTGGGTAATTCTAATAGCCACAGACTGGCCTCAGCGTCCATGGTATGCCAATCTCGTTCGGCTGTTGGCCGATCATCCCTGGCAGTTACCGGTGAGAGACGATCTTCTGGCTCAGGGCCCTGTATGGATGCCACAAGTGGATCGGTTCTCCCTTACGGCCTGGCTATTGAAAGGGCAAGACTACATAGACGAGGATATTCCGGGCCAGTGATCATGACGTTGAATGCCCGGAAGCGTTCGACTTGCCTTTCCTATGTGAGGATCTGGTGCATCTTTGAGGGCTGGTATGCAGCCCAGGAGAAGAGACCTTTGGCGGATTCAGTTCCAGAGGTGCTGGGTTTGGAGGAGTGGTACCTCGGTCCGGTCTTGCAGGCCCCTCCCAGGCTTGAACTGCTCTGTTACATCCCACAGGAAAGGGACTGGACAGGAGGGCGCTTAGGAAAGAGTAATTAGTCCTTACTTGCTAATTAGCGTTCCTGAAGGATCTCCAGTTCAGTCCCTGATCCCGCCCAGAGTTATACAGCAAGAAGGTTTAAGCATTGCTGGCCTTCACACCCTTTTTCCAGCTGGCAACATAAGGAGAAGAAAACCTCAAAGGCAGCATCCCTGGATGGTTCCGACAGGTCGGGTAAGCCCCAAGCTAGGTCCCGCAGTCCTAGACCCGCATCTGAGGGATCGGAATAAGAGCAGCCTACCAAGGTCCCCTGAAAGGAATTGACCACAGATCGGCTTCTGACACCAGAACCTATTTCAGGGGAACCGGCGAAGGGCCCGTGTTCCTCTGTGCCTACGCTGATGTCTGCAGAGCCTTCTGAACTCAAAACTAGACTGGCAGACCTGGAGCGCAGTTTGTCTGCCTTCATGGACCAGCAGCAGGCGTTGTTGTTCCTCTGCCCAGACTACCGGGCCATCAACATTGAGGATGTCCCTGGAGGCCAAATTGATCCTCGGCCGAGGTCTTGATCCGGCTACCATTCGACAGGACAGAGGTCCTCCCCGGCTAGTGCTCATGGCACTAGCTGCGGGGTCTCGGGACACAGGCAGGGCTCAGGCCTGGAACCCGCGGGCCGCCTTTCCCTCGAGTCTTCAACTGACTCTCGGAATGGTAGGACGAGGAGTCGCTGGACACCCTTCGCCACCACGACATCCCCTCAGACTCTTCTCTCTCTGAGCCCCGGTGTTGGTCCCCGCTCGAGGACATGGCAGCTCGGCTTCTACTGGGCACATGGCCTCTATAGTCCTTCACCCCAGATGCCGATCTGCACATGAGGGCCACTCAGTTGTGCCTTTGGGACCAGTGGACACAGGCTGTCTCCAAGACAGAATCTCACTGACCCACTATTTGGCAGAATCTGACTTGGTGGCAAAATTCCAAATGTTTTCTAAGGGTCCTCACTACGGACACTTCCGTGCTGTGATGGGGAGCCCACTGCGAAGAACTCCACACCCAGGGCAGTTGGTTGCAAGCTGAGGGCAACCAGCAGATCAATCTCCTGGTGCTTCAGGAACTATATCTTGCCCTCCGAGCGTTCTGTCACTACCTGAGGCACCAGTCAGTGCTGATCCAAACAATCAAGTGGCAATGTTATGTGTGAACAAGCAGGGAGTCACGGGGTCTCACATCCTCTGCTGCAAAGCGATGACACTGCTCCTACGCAATTCAACGGAATATTCCTATGGGCGGTATACCTACCAGGCCAGGACAACGCTCTGGCAGACAAACTGAGCAGGATTCTCCAGCCACATGAGTGGCAGCTGGACCCCAGAGTAGCCTTCCAGCTCTGGGGGGGAACCCCTGGGTGGACCTCTTTGCCAGCCCAGGCAACTACCAGTTGCGCTGCTTCTGTTCCCGGCAGCCCCATCTGTCCTGGGTGGCGGCAGATGCATTTCTCATTCCATGGTCCTAAGGTCACATGTATGTCTTCCCACTGAAGCTGCTGTTTTGCCAAAACACTTTTCAAGGCTCTTCACAACAAAGCCTCACTGATTTAGTGGCTCCACGGTGACCCAGGAGTTCGTGGTTCCTACTGCTTCTCCGACTGTCAGTGGAGACTCCGATCCCACTGGGGAGCTCCCCAGGCCTCTTGTCTCAGGAGGAGGGCTCTCTCCTGCACTCCAACCTGGGGTCCCTGTCACTGACTGCATTGCTGCTAAAAGGGTGGCCCTAGCCCCTTTCAACCTTTCAGGAGATGTGGAAGAGTTTTTGCTGGCCTCCTGTAAGGCCTCCACCAGGAGAGCTTAAGCCTTCAAATGGCACAGGTTCTTGGTCTGGTATGCGGAGCAACAGGTGAACCTGTTCTGCTCAGTGTAGCTGGTGCTGCAGTACCACCTTCATCTCTCACAATCCGGGCTCAAATTAAACTTATTTATTTATTTTATACACATTTATATACCGCATCTTCCAAAGTTCAGTTGCGGTTCACAGTGAACAATAATTAACAAAGCAAGTTTGTTTTACAGGGAACGTCATATTATAACAGAACATATTTACAAGGAACATCATTTTATATATAGAATATACAGTCTAAACAATGTGAGATAATACAGAACAGAATAAACTATATACAATTTTATATATGTATATATATATACATGGAAGTGAGGTCATGAGTGTGTGTTATCTGTGTGGGTTAAAGGGATTTTGCTTGAAGCAGACAGATACCTGTTTAACCTTTGTCTAAAGCAGGTGATGAGTTATCTATGTTATAGTGTTTGGTGAACAGATAAGTTTTCAATTTTTTGCAGAGTTCTATGATCTCCGTTAGTGTTCGTAGCTCCTCTGGGAGGGAATTCCAGATAGTTGGGGCTATGTGAGAAAAGGCTCTGTTTGTTGATTTATGGGCTCTTGTATAATCTTTCGGGATCTTTAATCTGTTCAATTGTCCTTTTCTGTGTGTAGGCTTAGATGGTTCTTTGTGTATTAAGTTACATAGCATAGTTGGGGCCATATCATATAAGGCCTTGAATGAAGTTATTGTTTTGTAGATTATTCTGCTTTGAATTGGTAGCCAATGGAGGGAGGCTAGTATTGGTGATGTGTTGGAGTGAGTTAATTTTCAATATGATTCTGGCCGCTGCATTTTGCGCTAATTGCAATCGTTTGATGTTTTGTTTTGATATGCCTATTAGAATTAGATTGGCGAAATCAAAATGTGGAGTTATGGTGGCCTGGATTATGTTGATAGTCTTGTGTAAATACTGGCGGGCGAAGTTGTTTGAGGGTTTTGAGTTAGAAATAAATTTTCTTTATGGTATTGCTAATGTGTGTTTCCATCGTAAGGTGTGTGTCTAGAACGCCTAGATATCTTATTTCGTTTTGTATTTTAATTTCTTGGTTTTGAAGTCTTATGTGTGTTGGGGGGGGGGGGATATAGGATTTGTTCTTGGTCACGATTAGAACTTCAGTTTTAGTGTGATTTATGTGGAGGTTTTGTGCTTTTAGCCAAGTTGTGATTTCATTATAGCAGTCCGATAGGAGTTGAAGCAGTAGGTTGGATATCGTGAATGGAATATACATCATAATATCGTCTGCGTATAGATGATATTTTACTCCAACTTTTTTGAAAATGTTGCAGACTGGTTTTATGTAAATATTGAAAAGCAGGGCTGACAGCGCTGAACCTTGTGGTATTCCAATTTCTTGTTTATATGTGGTTGAGTTTTGATTCCCAATTCTTACATTTTGCGTTCTATTATTTAGGTAGGATGAGAACCATTTATGTACAGTGGAGTTTAAGCCTATTTGTCTCAAGTTATTGAGCATTATTGTGTGGTGTACGCTATCAAACGCAGCTGATATATCAATGAAAAGTAGAATGAAGGCCTGTTTATGATTGTCAATCCCTCTTAGGAGCGCATCTATTAAAACTGAGGAGTGTTTCAACTCCATGTCGGGGCCAAAAGCCATACTGTTGCTCATCAAGAGGGTAAGATGAGTCTAGAAAATCCTGTGTCTGTAATTGATCCACTTTTTCAATTATTTTAGCCAAGAATGGTATGCTTGAGATGGGTCTATATGATGCAGGCAAAGTTTTATCAAGTTTGCTGTTCTTGAGGATTGGCCGTATTTGTGCGTGTTTGAGTGATGGTGGGAGGTAGCCTTGGGTTAGTGAGAGGTTCACTATTGAGAGAATGTAGGGTAATAAAATTGGTAGTGTGTTTGTTTTTTATCCATGTTACTGGACATGGATCTAGATAAGTTGTGGTGTTGAGACTGGTGATGATATTTTTTAGTGTCTCTTTAGTTATGGGATGAAACTCTGACCATTCATCTGAAGGCTGGTGTGATAAGTTGATAATGTCTATAGACATTGATGGCATTTTTGCTTTGTTTTGATAATGGTGGGCTAAGGTTTGAACTGAGATGTCAGTAATTTCGCTGTCAGAAGTTTGAGGGTTGGTTAGATTTCTGACAATGGTGAATAACTCTTTTGGCCTGTTATATGATTTTGATAGTATTTTAGCATAATATTCTTTTTTTGTGCTGTCCAAGGTTCCTGTGCGGATATCCAGTTTAGTCCTCCACAATCGGGTAGTGCACCTTCTACTGCAGCCTGGAGACTGGACCAATCAAATCTTCTGTAGTACATATCCAGCAGGAGCTCCCAGAAGCCCCCCAGTGTGTCCAGTCTCTTGCAGCTTGAAGACGTCTGTGCCCTTGCTGGGCACACTGAGTGACTCTTGAAGGAGCAACACTTGTTAGTTAGTCTTTTAGGGTTTGTTTTTGGGACATTTATTTGCTATTTATTTAATAGCTAGTTGTATCTTTAAAAGGAAAAGTGAAAGAAACATGCCTCTCTAGTGCTTTGGCACAGGAGACTCGGGAGGAAGTCAGACCTGTAGGCTCCTGTCTTCTTGCCTGGCTAATTTTATCAGCCTTGGGTGAGCTTCCCCTTGACTGTACGGGGAAAAGCCATACCTGATACAGCAGTGGCTGACACTGTGTGAAGTTGGCTGTGTCCTTGCTGTTCCTGAGCTGGTAGGAGTTTTCATTTTATGTCTGTATTTGTGAGCAGTGCTCTCTTGTCAGAGCTGCCAGCGTTCTGTAGGCTCTCCTGAGCCCATTTGGCAATTTTTCCTAAATTTGATCGTTTGCCCTGTATCTGAGGGTCGTTTTCTTTCTTTTACATATTATTTATTTGTCTTTGTATTTTCGCGCCGTTTTTTACCGCGGGTGAAAAAGTGCGGCGGCCATTTTGGATTTATAAAGTGTGCTTTTAGAGGCACTTTTGATCACTTGTGCACAGGTTCCCCTGGGGTTTTTGGGGTTCCTTTTGCTGGCGATTTTGCTCAGGGCACCCCTGGGAGTCTGGGGAGTGTGTTTGTTTCTTGCAAAAAAAAACAAAAAACGTTTTATTATTCAACCGGGACTGATTTGCATGAGATTGCCCCTGTGGTGTGGGCTTTTCTGTGCCGGTTCCCTTCTATCCCGCTGGGCAGAGGTGGTCTTGGGATGGCTTCCAAACCCCAATGTGTGATTTGTGGGTCCCGCAGAGCGGCAGGGACTGACTCTGGCATCTGCAGGGGCTGCGCTGCAGTGCCCGCAGAGCTGGAACACTCTGTGCATGTCC
Source organism: Ichthyophis bannanicus (assembly GCA_033557465.1). NCBI lineage: Eukaryota > Metazoa > Chordata > Amphibia > Gymnophiona > Ichthyophiidae > Ichthyophis > Ichthyophis bannanicus. The sequence goes on along the minus strand of CM066031.1, from coordinate 621,901,852 downwards.
AGGAGCAGGCTACCCCTGGGGATGCTTCTACTTCAGGGGACAGTGTCCTTTCTCCGAGCATCCCTCAGTCTGGGTCGGTTCCACCGGCCAGTGGGTCGGTGGCTGCGCTCCAGCAGGGGGCTATAGTTGTCCCACCTATGGAATTCTCCCCTGATTTTGTTCTCCTCATGCATCAGGCTTTCCACTTGAGCAGGTCCGGTCAGTGGCCGGAGGTTGGGCCCCCCTCTCTCCCCTCGGGGGTCACTGGGGTGGCGCAGCGCTCCTCTCCACCCGGGGTCAAGCGGCTCCGGTTGGGGGAACAGGAGCAGGACGCCCTGGGGCTTCTGGAGTCCGAGGCGGAGGGCGATCCTGAGACTGAAGCGGAGGAATTGGAGGATGGGGAGATCCCCGAGCCGGAGGATCAGGCTCGGATCATTCGGGTGTTTCGGAAGGACGAGCTGGTTCCTCTGGTTACGGAGTCCCTTCAGGCACTTAACCTTTCGGCAGTGCGGTCCCTGGAGGAAGAGGGTCTGGAGGATCCTCTCATTCAGGCCGTCAGGGATACCCAGTTGGTTTTTCCCGTCCACCGCGTGGTGGAACAGATGATACAGGCGGAGTGGGAGCACCCGGAATCCGGTTTGAAGGGGATTCGGACCATGAATCGGCTTTATCCCCTCGCCGACAGGGACTTGTTTAAGTCTCCGCGAGTGGATGCTGCGGTTTCCGCAGTGACCAAGAAAACCACCATCCCGGTTGAGGGGGCGTCGGCCCTCAAGGACGGGCAGGATAAGAAGATTGATAATTTGCTGAAGCAAACCTTCGATACGGATGCCGTGTCATTGCAAGCCTCTATTTGCGGGGCTTGGGTGGCTCGGTCGTGTCTGCGGTGGTCGCAGCGCTTGCGCTCGAGCCCCGGCTTAGACCAGCAAGGCCTGTTGGAGGTCACCCGGCTGGAGTCCGGCTCGGCCTACTTGGCGGATCTGTTTTATGATTTAATCCGCGCCTTGGCTAATAGTATGGCGTCCGCGGTGGCAGCGTGCCGGTCCCTATGGTTGCGCAACTGGGCGGCTGACGGTTCTTCCAAGTCCCGCCTCGGTAAACTGCCCTTTAAGGGCAGATTGTTATTTGGGGAGGCTCTCGAGAAACTGGTAAAGGAGCTCGGTGAGTCCAAGGGGGGCCGGCTTCCGGAGGATAGGCCAAGGGCCAACAGGTCCTCCACCTCGGCGCGGGGGTCCTTTCGGGATCAGCGCAGGTTTCGGTCCTCCCGCCTGTGGGCCTCGCAGCGGGGCCGGTTTGGAGCCCGTAATCAGGGATTTCGTGGTTTCAGAGGGGCCGGCAGAGGCTTCTCCGGAGCCGCCTCTCCCTCGGCGTCTTCCTTTGGGCGCAAGCCACAATGACGCGAGGCGGGCTCTGGAGGGAGGCCCGATTATCGGGGGTCGTTTGCACGACTTTCTTCCGTCTTGGGCCCAAATTACGTCAGATCGCTGGGTGCTACAGTTTATAGAAGAGGGTTATGCTCTAGAATTTGCATCCCCGCTTCCGGATGCCTTTGTTCTGTCGCCCAGCAGGGGCGAACAAAAGACGCGGGACATCCGCGTGACCCTGGCTCGGTTGTTAGCACTGGGAGCGGTGGTCCCGGTTCCTCTCTTGGAAAGAGGCGCCGGTCGTTACTCCATCTATTTTGTGGTCCCCAAAAAGGGCGATTCTCTGCGTCCGATCTTGGATCTCAAAGGCGTCAATCGCGCGCTCAGGGTGCCGCACTTCCGTATGGAAACTCTGCGGTCAGTCATTGTAGCAGTACGACAGGGGGAGTTTTTGACGTCCCTCGATCTTACAGAGGCCTATTTGCACATCCCGATACATCCATCTCATCAGCGGTTTCTCCGCTTTGCGTTTCCGTGGGGCCACTTCCAGTTCCGGGCCATGCCGTTCGGCTTAGCCACGGCTCCGCGCACCTTCACAAAGGTGATGGTGGTCGTTGCGGCGGCCTTGCGCAAGGAGGGCATCTTGGTCCATCCATATCTCGACGACTGGTTGATTCGGGCAAAGTCCAGTCGGGAGTGCTTGCGAGTCACGAGCAGGGTAGTGGCTCTGCTGCGGTCTCTCGGCTGGGTGGTGAACGAATGAAAAAGTTGTCTGCGTCCCACGCAGGACCTCGAGTATCTGGGGGTGCGCTTCGACACCGCCCGGGGGCTGGTGTGCCTCCCCGAGCGCCGCATCCGGGCGTTGCGGGCTCTTGTCCGACTCTTTCGGGGCTTGCCCGCTCCGTCGGCGTGGTGGTACCTGAGGCTTCTCGGAACGATGGCGGCGACCTTGGAGGTGGTACCGTGGGCGCGGTTCCACATGCGCCCGCTGCAGAGGGCGCTCCTTCGCCGGTGGTCCAACCAGTGCGACTCCTTGAACAAGAGACTGCCCTGCCCGAAGGCGGTGCGTCTTTCGCTCCGTTGGTGGCTCTCTCCCGAGAATCTGACGCGGGGGGTTCCCTTGGAGCCGCCTCTGTGGGTTCCCCTCACAACGGATGCGAGCTTAGCCGGTTGGGGAGCGCACTGCGAGACCCGCGTCACTCAGGGGGTGTGGTCCTCCCGGGAAGCGTCTTGGTCGATCAACCGTCTCGAGCTTCGGGCGGTGCGGCTGGCACTATTGGCCCTGGAGCCACTGGTCCGGGGTCGACCTGTCCGGGTCTGGTCGGACAATGCGACCACGGTGGCTTACATCAATCGCCAAGGGGGCACAGGGAGTGTGGCCCTGGAAACAGAGGCGACAGCCTTGTTCAGTTGGGTGGAGACTCGTCTGCCGGCAATATCAGCGGCGCACATAGCGGGCGCGGAAAATGTCCAGGCCGACTTTCTCAGCAGAGTGCGAGTGGACCCCGGAGAGTGGGAGTTAAATCCACAGGTGTATGCGCAAATAGTACGGCGGTGGGGTCCGCCCATCATGGATCTCATGGCGACCTTCCAGACGGCCAAGACGAGTCGCTTCTTCAGCAGACGGCGGGAGCGAATGTCCGAAGGGCTCGACGCTCTCATTCAGCCGTGGCCGACGTCCGGGCTTCTGTATGTCTTTCCTCCGTGGGCGCTGATCGGCCGGGTCGTCCAGCGCATCGAGTGTCATCAGGGCAGAGTGCTGCTGGTGGCTCCGGATTGGCCCCGGAGGCCCTGGTATGCCGAGCTAGTCAGACTTCGAGACGGCGTGCCTTGGCGCCTGCCCGCGCTGCCGGACCTTCTTCTTCAGGGCCCCCTGCGGATGCCCCAGGTGGCTCGATTCTCGCTTACGGTTTGGCCATTGAGAGGGCTCGGCTGAAAAAGAAGGGTTATTCGCCCGCGGTGATTTCCACCCTACTGCGGGCAAGAAAGTCATCCACTTCTCTTACTTATGTTCGAATCTGGAGGATTTTTGAGGACTGGTGCTCCCGGCGGGGAGTCCGGGCGGCGACGGTCTCTGTGCCCGTCGTGTTAAGCTTCCTTCAGGATGGGTTCGAGAAAGGCCTCGCGGCCAGTTCCCTGAAGGTTCAGTTGGCAGCGATCTCCTGCTATAGAGGCAAGGTTTTGGGCCGCATTCTCAGCGCTCATGCGGATGTGCGGCGTTTCTTGACCGCTGTTTTTCATTTGCGGCCTTCCCGCAGAGCACCGATTCCCCCGTGGGATTTAAATTTAGTCCTGCGGGCTCTGGTGCGGGAACCTTTTGAGCCCTTGCGGAGGGCGTCCCTGAAGGATCTCACTTTGAAGACGGTCTTTCTTGTAGCCATTTGCTCGGCTCGGCGCATTTCGGATCTTCAGGCCTTGTCCTGCCGAGAGCCTTTCTTGTCGTTTTCCGCGGACCGGATTGTGATCCGGCCGGTGCCTTCTTTTCTTCCAAAGGTGGTGTCTCCCTTTCACTTGAATCAGGCAGTGTTTCTGCCGGTCCTTTCGGCGCTCGGTCGAGTCGGTGGACAGGGGTCTTCACCGGCTCGATGTGGGTCGCACGCTGCGTCGGTATTTGCAGTCTACGGAGTCCTTTCGTAAGACCGATCGGCTTTTTGTGCTCTTTGGGGGCGCAAGAAATGGGGAGGCGGCGGCTAAGGCCTCCATTGCTAGATGGCTCAAGGAAGCGATCGCGTCTGCGTATCTGTTGCAGCAGCGGCCAGTTCCGGAGGGGCTTCGAGCTCATTCTACTCGAGCTCAGGCGACCTCTTGGGCGGAGCATTGCCTGGTTCCGCCAGCGGATATCTGTAGGGCGGCCACTTGGTCGTCTCTGCACGCTTTCAGCAGGCACTATCGCCTGGATGTATTAGCGGCTCGGGATTCCTGTTTTGGATCGGCGGTTCTGCGCGCCGGCTGGCAAGGTCCCGCCCGGTCTTAACTGCTCTGTTACATCCCGATTGTGGAGGACTAAACTAGATATCCGCACAGGAAATGGAAATTACACTAACCTGGTAATTGTAGTTCCTGTAGGATCCAGTTTAGTCCTCCTTCCCTCCCAACTATCTGTATAGTCTTGCGGTGCGCTGTTCCGAGCGGTTGACTGTAGGACGGTTCTTCGTCCCGTTCGGGTTCTGTTGACAGTCGTGCTTATCGCTATGGCTCTTCCCTTTCTTGGAGTTCAGTCAGCTCCCTCGATTTCTGTGGAGGGGAGCTCTGTGTAATTTGGAAGGCGTCGGTTTCGGCGCCAGGCGGTGTTCTGACTTCCTCGTTTGGGGAGGGAGTTGGTTATTACAGGGGGGAAGAAAAGGGTTTACTGATAATGTAATGATAATTTAATGATTATTTAATGTGTTGCTTCGTTAAGTATGCTTTGTTACTAGTACACTGGGGGGCTTCTGGGAGCTCCTGCTGGATATGTACTACAGAAGATTTGATTGGTCCAGTCTCCAGGCTGCAGTAGAAGGTGCACTACCCGATTGTGGAGGACTAAACTGGATCCTACAGGAACTACAATTACCAGGTTAGTGTAATTTCCATTTTCTTTCTATTTAGTGAGGTGGTTATTGTATATTTCTTTGTGTATCGTCAATTTAGATTTGCGCCAGTTGTGTTCTAGTTTTCTAAGGTTCCTTTTCATTTGCTTTAGTATAGTGTTGAACCATGGTTTGGTATTAGTCTCAGAGTAGGTGATCTTTTTGTATGTGTGATTAATTTTGGCTGCATTGTTGATGGTTTCATGCCAGTTTTTGACAGTGTCATCTAAATTCGTTGCAGGTGATAAGAGGTGGGGGATTGTTAAGTCAATAAATTCTTCATTGTTAAACTTTTTAAATCTTGTAGTTGGGACAGTTCTGGTGTGATTGTTAGTGCTAGTGAAGGGATATGTAAAATTTAATTTGATAATGTAGTGATCAGACCAGGGTATCTGCGTACATTCAACTGAATTTGGATTAATTAGTTTGAAGAGTGTATTAGGGAGAAGGACAAGATCGAGAGTTCCACCTTTGATGTGTGTAGATGTGTTTATTATCTGATGATATTCCATGTCTGATATAGTATCAAAGAATAGTTTAGAGTCCAATGTTGGCAGTGAGTGAAGGTTAAAGTCTCCTAGCATAATTATAGGGTGGTGTTCAGTGGAAGAGCTGAGGAGTTCAATAAAAGCATCAAGGCAATCTGGTTTTTGGTCTGGGGGTCTATATACTAAGCAGAGTTTCATGAGACCAATTTTTATTAATAATGTATCTATGTTGTTAGAGATGTTTGATTGGATTGTTTTGGCACTTAGTACCTTTTTCGTCATCATTAATACACCTCCGCCTTTTCTATTGGTTCTATGTTTATAGAAAGTGTCATAGTCTTCATTATTAGGTTGATTTATGTAGACTGTATCGGTATCGGAGAGCCAGGTTTCTGTGACACATAATATGTCTGGTTTTAAGTCAGATATTAAGTCATTAAATATGGGCAGCTTGTTTTTCATCGAGCGTGCGTTGATAAGGATGCATGAGAGGGATGTTGAGTTATTGGTGCATGTTCCCTTGGTTGTTTGATGTGGGGTTGTTTGTTTTATGTGAATTAGTCTATGGAAATTTAATCTAAGATGGTTGTTTGGATAAATGTGTCCAATATGGTGGTAGTTTTGAGTGTGTGTGTGAATTATGGGAATTGTTTTATGATTTTTGCTGTTTAGGCTTAGTGTTAGGTCAATGCTTAGTATTGCTAAGACTAAACCGATATAAAATAGTTCCATTAGCATAATGTTTGTACGTGGCATTTTAGATGGGTTGCTGTTAGTGGAGCTAAGCAGTTATATACCAGGGTAGGAAGATGAGAGAAAAAGTAAATCACTGGGAAGTTATGCAGAAAGTTGAAAGGTGAGCTGCTAGATACAGTATTAATCCTAATTGATGAAAGCTACTGACAGTATATAATTGTGTGATAGCTACTGGCAACAGTACTGATTGATAATGATAATATACTACTGACAACAGTAATAAAATGTATGATAATTGCTAGCTAGCTACTGACAACGGTTCTGAATGATGAAATACTACTGGCAACAGTAATGAGTACTGCTGACAACAATAATGCAGAGAGAGCTAGTGAGGTATTCAAATTTGGGAGCAGTATCAATTGTTGCAACAATTAAATCAACATTGAGTAGTTATGTATTCAATTTTGGTAACAATGTAAATCACTAGGCAGTTTATATCAGGTAAAATAATTATCAGGTAAAGCAGTTTTGGTAACAGTGTAAATCACTAGGCAGCTTATATCAGGTGAAGCAATTATCATGTGAAGCAAAGGGTTGTAAGGAATCTACTGGCAACAGTAATGTGGTGTGTAAAACTACTGACAACGGTAATTATTGGGAGTATGATACTGACACCAGTAATTTATCGATGTTTACTAACACTATTAGGATATGAAAAGGCTACTAACAATAGTAAATAATGTATTCTTAAAGGATATAATAGCTAGCGTTGAAGCATATCTGACTAAATAAGGTTGAGTAGCGTGATAAAATAGGTATGGTGAAATTCAGGTAAATAGGTTGAAATAAATGTCATTTAAATAGCATTTGTAGAGTATAATTGCTGCGGTTGAGGTCCTGCAGAGTGGAAGAGGCACGCAAGCTCAACCTTGGGAACTCAGCTGTGCTTGGATGTAGCTGCTGGAGTTGGTGTTGGAAGAGTTTCTTCGTTATTCCTGTTCCTTATCGTCACTCCAGTCCAGTCCCTTTACTTCAGGGTTACGCAACCCTTCCAGCAGCTTGGAGGCTGAGCCCAACCTTTTTGGGGTGGAGCGGTATATATACCACTGGTGCCACCCACCAACTCCAGTATTCTCAGCCTCCAAGCAGCTGGAGGGTTCCGTAAGCCTAGAGCTTACTGGAGTCCTAACTTCTATTTTTTCTAATTTTAATTAATTTTGCTAAGTTGCATGGTTAGACTTCCTTATTTTCATTAGGAAACTTGCCTTAGTTTTTATTTTCCTTTCCCTCTTGTCTGAGTACTCCTTCTCCCCCCCCCCCCCTGCGGCACGGTCCGGGGACCGGAGGAGATTGCCTCTATTTCCTACAGCAGCGAGGAGGAACGGTCAGAGTTCCTCTCGCTGTCGGTGCTGCCTACTCCTCTGCTGCCCTTCCTGGAGACCTGCCCCTCCGGCGGCTGAGCGCTAGAGGAATCGCCGTGCAGGAGGGAGTGCTCTTTCCTTCAGCCCCCCTCATTCTTACCACGGCGCGGTAGAGGGCAGCGACGAACTCCGGAGCCGCGAGTGAAGCACCGGGAGTAGATCGAGGCCCCTGGTCGTTCGGGTCTCAGTTCCCAGCCTCTCCTTCACCGTCGGAGCGTGCGGGACAACTCAAAGGGCAGTTTTTCAAGCTCCTCCGCTAAGGGCTCCACGTGGTCGCGGCCTACCACGTGTTGAGCCAACTACTGAGAATCGCGGCCACGGTCCTGGAAGGAAGCCTCTAAACCGCAAGTATTCAGCTTATGGGCTGAAATTTAAAAAAATTTAATCTACAGTCTCTGGATATTTCTTTAATTAATTAATTGGAAAATTAATGTGAAAGGTTTTACTGTGTCCCCGTTTGCCTCGGGGGGGTTCTTTCTTTTGATGCCTGTTACCGGAGAGCATTTGTAGAGCCTGGAATCTTAGGTTTATTTGGGGGGTTTATTTGGTTGATTTATTTGTTGATTTATTTTGTTTGTTTAAAGGTTTTTTGGAAAAGTAAATCTGTTAGGCTCAGGACGGTTGTGCAATCTATTTAGCTACACCTGAGGAGCATGATGGGCAAACCGAGGTGTCCATCTTGTGGCACCCGGAGGGGTACTGCATCTGAGGCAGCGGTCTGCAGGGGCTGCGCTGCAGTGGCTTTCTCAGTAGAACAAGAAATCAGCCTGGCTCTGTCCCAGGCCTCGCAGGGGTCCTCTGACCCCTCGGAGGGGGAAGTAGCGCCTTAGCCTAAGAGCCGTGCCAAAGGGCCCTCTTGCGTGGCCCTCTTGTGCGAGCACGCTTAGAGGTTCGCTCTTTTTCAACTTAGAGCGCAGTGCACCTCTGTGCCCTGGCAGCACATCACCACCCTGTTGAAGGCAAGCCCCTCTCAGTCCAGCCTCTGGTGACCCATTTCTTGAGAGGGCTTCTACTGTCCAAACCCCCTGTCCACCCTCCGGCGATGGAATGGGACCTCGATGTAATACTGGTGCAGCTCACTCGCCCATCATTTAAACCTCTGGCTGCCTGCCACCTGATATACCTTTCATGGAAGGTCATGTTCCTAGTGGCACTCTCCTCCGCTTGCAGGGTTAGCGAGCTTCAAGCCCTAGTGGCAGAAGCACCGTATACCAGATTCTATAAGAACACCCCAAATTCCTCCTATCTCAACCAGGAAGTGGTACTGCCCACCACCTTCCCAAGGCCTCACTCCAGCAGGGCGGAGACAGTACTTCACACCTTGGACTGTAAGAGGGCCCTGTCTTTCTAAATTCAGCATATCCATGGCCACCGGCAAGCTGCTCAGCTTTTTGTTTCTTATGACTCAGTTGGCTGGGGGAAGCAGTAACCAAACGGACACTATCCACCTGGGTGGCAGACTGAATCGTCCTAGCCTATGAGCAGTCTGGGCTCACAATGGATGACTGGGTCATGGCGCACAGTGTCGGGGCCATGGTGGCCTCTGTGGCAAATCTGTGCTCTGTCCCAGTTCTGGACATCTGCCAGACTGCCATCTGGTCCTCATTTCATACCTTTGCAGCTCATTACTGCCTGGAGAGGGAGTCCCAATTGGACCGTGCCTTCGACCATGCCGTGCTCTGTAATCTTTTCAGGGTCTAGGCAGCTCTTACCCTCTGATCCTTCTGTGTTCAGACTACTGGAGGGTTGGTTTCCATCTAAGACATGGGTCCTACTGCAGTCTTTATCTGTGGACCCAATTGCTGCTGCTTCCCTTGAGGGCGACCGTGGTATTTTCCTATGGGCTTGCGGTAGCCTGTAGCTGGGGAGTCACATATGTGAGGACTCACTTTCTGCTTTTTCCCAGAGAAAACGTAGTTACTCAATTGTAACAGGTGTTCTCCGGGGACAGCAGGAATCAGTCCTCAGTCCTCCCTCCTCTCCTTGGAGTTGCTTCTTTACCATCTATTTTTTTTTGCCGTTAACTGTCGTCTGACTGAGCAAGATGGCACCCTTGGGCGGGAAAGTCACCATGCATGTGTGGTGGCATCTCCCAAAGCCTTTCTTTGAAAGCTGGGGAGATGCTTCTGTGAGGGCTCCGTCGGTGCCAACATCACCCATATGTGAGGATTGATGCCTGCTGTCCCCGGAGAACACCTATTACAGGTGAGTAACTACACTTTTCTTCCCTTTGTTTGCTGTCAGGCTCCCATTCTAGGGTACAGAATCAGGTGGTCTGGGTCCCTTCCCTAATCTACCCTCCCAACCGTACTTTGGGACTCCTCCATTCCCTCTCCCTAACGTTTGAGAGAGGTCCTTCTCTAATGACGTGGTTTGTGCCTGCTCTCTCGCGCTCTTACAGACTCACACACACAGACAAGAGTGAAAGCAGTGAGGAAGTTCTCCGACCTGTGTGGGAATGCGCTTGCATTGTGAAACCTGGGAGGGAGTGAGCAGCAACACAGCAGAGCATGGCCAAGACAGATGCCATAGGCCAGTGTGCTTCCTATGACAGCTGGCGGGCGCACCTCTCAGCCGAGGGGCTGTGCTGTGGCTGCCTCAAGGATGGCAATACCACTGCAGAATTGCTGGAGGGGAGCTGCCATGTGCAGGGAGAAGATTCCAGTGACCACAGCCAGGTGGCTTTGCTGATTCAGGCCTGGGCCTTTGGTGGAAACTGTATCCATCTTAGACCCGACTTTGGACCCGATCGCGTGCAAAGCACCTCTGGTTTTGCTGTGGGAGTGCCCCCCCTTTCTTGTCCAAGTTTGTGCTCCTGCATCAGGCCTATTGCCTGCAGTGAGACTATGGTGGAAGGAGATGTCCCCCAGTGACTAGGGAGGGGCTCTTTCTGGTGCTCACTTAGAGGATTAGAAGGGAGCCCTTAGAAGAAGAGGATGACTTGGCCTCAGTGAGGTCAGTGGACTCTCTGGGGGCCCTGAAAACGCCCTCAGCCTCTTGGAGGAAATCTCTACAGAGGACTTGGAGGAAGAGGAGAGATCCCTGTTGAGGACCCTACAGTGGTCAGACTCTTCCACAGGGATGAGTTGCCATAAGAACATGATATGCCATACTGGGTCAGGCCAAGGTCCATCAAGCCCAGTATCCTGTGGCCAATCTAGGTCATACGTACCTAGCAGTTTCCCCAAAAGACACAGGTTCCACAATGTTTGTACTGGATCAAGCATTGATATCCTGGGTCCCTTCGTAATCATCGTTTATGGACCTTTCCTCCAGGAACTTGTCCAAACCTTTTTTAAACCCAGCTACACTAACGGCCTTTACTACATCCTCCGGTAACAAATTCCAGAGTTTGATTACACGTAGAGTGAAAAAATATTTTCTTTTATTAGTCTTAAATAGTTTACTCTGTAGCTTAATTGCATGTCCCCTAGTCTTTCTATATTCTGATAACGTAAACAATCGATCTACGTTTACCCGTTCCACTCCGTTCATTAATTTATAGGCTTCTATCATATCTCCCCTCAGCTGTCTCTCTTCCAGGTTAAAGAGCCCTAACCTTTTCAGCCTTTCTTTATAGGGGTATCCTTCCATCTCCAGGAACAAGCAGGAATGAGTCTTCACATATGGGTACGTCGGTACCGACGGAGCCTGCGCGGGAACGCTCCCCAGCGTCCAATCAGAAAGCTTTTGCGAGCATCCCTCAGCGCCTGCTTGCTGCCTTCCCGCCTTTCCAACTGTCTCTCCTCAGTTTTCGTTTTTCTGCAGAGCCAGCAGGACATCCTCCTGTCACCGCAGAAAATTTTTTCTTTAATTCTTGTTTTCTTGTGGTCGTGGCTGTTTCCCCGCCTCCACCGGTACCGCCGGTGGGTTTTTTCTTTTTTTTTTCTCAAACTCGGAGTATTTTTCCCTCAGTTTCTGTCTTAGATTTTTGGGCCTGTAGGCCCCTCCATCATGGAGCCGCCTTCTAAGAAGTGCCTTAACTGTGGAAATACAGTTTTCTTTTTAGACTCCAATGACTGGTGTCTAACCTGTTTGGGTCCTGACCCTTTTCCTCTGGAGCCATTAGGCTACAATTTTATGAGAAGAGATTTTCCATTTCGAGTTTCCCTCGATACTGAATTCCCTTCCAGTGTCAGGGCACCGACCATTTCTTCTCTACAGGATCAGGTAACCCACAAACAGTCTGTTAAGACTAGCCAATCTTTGAGTGGTAGGTCTCATGCCAAGCATGATGACGGCTCCGGCCTTGCCCTCAAGACCCTATTGGCTTCAAAACCCCGGCGGGAGTCTTCGGTCTCCAAAGCCTTTCAGGGGTTTCAGGTTGTTCCTGGGGCTCACCCCTCACAGAACATACCTGAGCCATGCTCGGTGGTGGCATCCGCTTCGAGCGGTACCGATACCCCGGCATCGGCACTGTTGTTGAGTGATCCACTCTTCACCAGGGATCGTCATCTGGCGTTCTCGGTACCTTCGGGACCGATCGATAAGTCCCAGATTGTCTTTCCAGTATCGGCAGCATCGCCAATACGACCACCAACGTCGGTACCCTCTAGACATGCATCGATAGACTCGCTTCCTTTGATGCCGAGTCTGGAATCGATATCTAGTCTGGAAGACTGGGTACCGACACGTCTCGGAACCGACACTTACCGATTCCGGATGCGCGGTATCGAGGATACTCACCAATGGTTTTTGGTTGCCTCGGAACCGCTTGAGCAGCCTCCGATGACTGCTTCGATGTCGGTATCGCCTCCGATTCTGGCACAGATACCGGTATTGGTATCGATGCCGATTCCTGCAGTAACATTGGGACCAAATACTTCCATGCCTTTTTCACCAGGATCGCTCCTTTCTATACCTAGTTTGGAGTAGATACCTGGCATGGACGATGCAGTACTGACTGTCTCAAGTCATAACCGCCAGTACCAGTATCTATCCATTAGATCTCCTTTTTCTGCACCGGACCAGTACATCCTCCGGTGCCCAGGCTAGTTCTTCAACTTTAGCCTGTCCAGGGATGGTTCCCATTGAAGATCCTTCTTTTCAGAAATTTCTCCTTGACATGGCAACATTCCTTGCTATTCCTATCCCTGGCTATGATCCTACACAAGGCTCTTCTGGGGAAAAGGAAAATATAATGCTTCCTTTACATCATTCTTTGCAGGATCTTCTTCTGAGAATATGGGAAACACCCTTAAGGGTTTCCTCACCTTCTACAGCAACTGATCTTCTGTATCAGGTGCCCCCCTCTCCAGGGTTTCAAAAGACTCAACTTCCCCATCATTCCATTGTAGTGGAATCAGCAATGAGGAAGGTAAAAAGCAAGAAGAAGCATTCTTCTTATCCGCCAGGTCGTGAATCTAGAACACTGGATGCCTTTGGACGTCAAACCTTCCAAACATCTATGCTGGCAACAAGGATTCTCTTTTATATTTTTTATGAGTCTATCCCTTCAGGAGGTCACAAAGAAATTATCTCTTTTGACTCCTTTTCTATCAGAGCCCAAGGCTGCAGACTATTCCTTACTACTTAGTCATAGCCAAAATATCTCTTGGTTTCTTTCTCGTGCTTCCCTTGACTCTTTTGAGTCTGTTAGCAGAACCTCTGCTATAGCCATAGGAGCACGACGTAGAGCCTGGCTCCAAGCTTCAGACTTAAACAGATGGGCACAACAAAGACTGGGTAATACTCCTTGTACTGGAGAAAATCTCTTCAATAGGGAGTCTTTACGTCAGGTTGCTCATTGCTCCACTGATTTCCCTGTTTCTGAGGGCTATCCTAAGCCTTCTCCTTCCCCAGTAGGTAGGAAATGCCCTACCAAACCTTCTTTCCCTAAAAGAAGAAGGTTTTATTCTTCTCCTGCCCATCATACAGATGTTCCCAAACAAGGGAAACCTCGCTCTGATCTGAAGAATCCAAACTCAAGCCAGAAAAATTAACCCTCAATAGGGTTCTACTTAATCTTTTTATAACCTACAGTTCACTTCTTCTCAGCAGAAGTTTTTTCACTGTTTTTTTCATTTAAAACTCTACACATGGATTCCTGTTTTCCAGGACGTCCACTTGCTTTTAGGTAGGCTGAGCTGTCAGGAGATTCATGTCTATGGGTCACAGGGTTTTCCTCCTCCTTTTTACCATGAAGAGAGGTTTGCCAACTATCTCATGATAGTTCTCTCCTGTACCACCATGAATTTTTTCCTTCTGCAGACTTACCATATGGCAAGTCTCCCTTCCGCTCCTATTTTTCTTTGCCCTCTTTTTCAGGACCTCCCCTATAAGGGTGCTACCATACCACTGGAAGGCTTTCTTAGCCTTTCTAGTCTTCCTGTCCTTTCTAGTGTAGAGTTTTTCTCTGGAGTAACCTCCCTGCTTTCATTGGGCAGCTCATCAGACATGATCAGGATTTTTTTCCTCTTGTTCTGTCCTCTCTGTTACAAACAGAAGAATTCTTTCTGCTGTTCTATTCAGCAGCTGCCCATGCAGGACTTCCAGTGTTTGGACTACTGGTACTTTTCTACGAATTCCAGTCTTGTCTTCCACTACTTTCTCTCTGACCTTAGTAGTGCTCCAAGATAGTGCTCATCTATCTTGGATAATCCTTATTGCTTCTTTCTGTCATCTCCAAACCTCTGGAGTTGGCAGCATAACTGAAGTGGCAGCTGGTTTTCTCCAACAGCCACTTTTATTTCCCAATTCTCCTGCATAGTGCTCTCTGCAATCCTACTGAGAAGCTTTCCATTATGGGCCCTTGCTAGAGAGCATGGGGATTTTTTCTCTAATTACTATCCTATATGGTTGGAAAAGGCTTCCTCAGTCATTCCTCATGACTGTAGGGGTTCTTTACACCCTTCTATTTCCTTTTAATAAAGGACATAAGCCTTCTCTATGTGACAGTCTAAAGAGTTACCCAGTTTCTACAGGAAATATACTCTTTTTCCTTGCAGCTTGTCCTCATGGTATCCTAATCCTTCATGGACAGCATATATTTACTTAAACAACGCATGATACCCCCCCCCCCCCCCTTGTCCCTCAAGTGGGTCAACCTGGTATCTCATCTGCGTTTTCTGTCCATTCATCATGTTAGAGTTCTACTGGACTCAGGACTTGCTGTTTACAGACTGATATTATCCTCTGTTTTTTCCACGCAACCATCCTGGTTATTTCACTTGATAGTATTCCTGCTCCATCTTAACCAGGAGGAACAGATTCTCTATCTTCTCAAGTAGGTTCCACCTTCTTGTTAGATGAATCTTTCCTCTTCACATCTCCCATGTGAATGTTCTTATGGGCATATCTCTATCTGCTTAGTTGCAGACATTTATCTTTGGACATATATATTCATGTATGTATATATCTCTATATACTTCTCTATAGATACATATGTCTGTAAGCTGCGTGTGCATATGTAATGCCTCTCCAGATCTCACTATAGACGTATATATATACCCATCTCTCTATCTCTTCCTATAGGTTCCAGACAGTGGACTTGCATATGTTCATACTGTCCCACAGTATGTCTGGGGTATTATGCACACAACCACTGCTGTGGTACTGACAGCTCCTTCCTTAACCCTAGGTTTAGGTATCCCTGAAGCTCCATGCTCCAATATCTTTCCTTTCTCTCACCAGTTAGGAAAGACACGATGGATCTTCAGTAGATCTGAGGTTCAACCCTTCAGACATCTATCCTTGGGAATATGGGCTTTTTTCCCATAACCCTTCTTCCCTCCAGGACTGGGCTAGTTGTCCAAATCGGGTCAGTCTTCCTCTTTTGCTCCTAACTGTGAGTAACTCTGTAGCCAAAGGAGTTCCCAGCTTTTTCCATAAAGCTTTCCTAAAGACCTACCGTTTTTGTACTACCCCAGTTGACACCTGGGTCACCTGTCACTTCCAGATTTGGACCTTCACCTTCACTTCAGTGAGGTCACCTTGAAGATTCCTCTACTGGATCCCCAATAGACTCCATCAGCCTCTCTACTTCCTGCAATCCCGTAGGTGAGGTACATATTGTGATTGTTCATTTCAATATTTTCATGATACTTATCATACATACAAGAACTCCTTACCTGTAGTCCTATTTTAGGTTAGCTGTTTTTTCTACAGCTCCTCTCTTTCAACTCCTACCCTCCATCCTCAGGATGCCTGGCCATGTGAGGTGTAGCATGTTCCAATCCCCTCCATGCTAGGGCTCCATGCATCTTAGCTTGGGAGTCCCCATATGTGAAGACTCATTCCTGCTTGTTCCTGGAGATAGCACAGTTACTTATCTGTAACAGGTGATCTCTGGGAACAGCAGGAATAAGTCTTCACAACCCACCCACCTCCCCTAGGAGTTGTATCTCTTTATCTATCTTCCTTTCCTCTCTCTCTCTCTCTCTTTGTCTCAGCTATAAAACTTAACTGAGGAGAGACAGTTGGAAAGGTGGGAAGGCAGCACGCAGGCGCTGAGGGATGCTCCCAAAAGCTTTGATTGGACGCTGGGGAGCGTTCCCGCGCAGGCTCTGTCAGTACTGACAAACCCATATGTGAAGACTTACTCCTGCTGTTCCCAGAGATCACCTGTTACAGGTAAGTAACTGTGCTATCCCCTTTACCATTTTGGTGGCTCTTCTCTGAACCTTTTCTAATAACGCTATATCCTTTTTAAGATAAGGCAACCAGAATTGCACACACTATTCAAGGTGCGGTCTCACCATGGAACGATAGAGAGTCATTATAATATCTTTTGTTTTATTTTCCATTCCTTTCCTTTCCTTATGATACCTAGCATTTTATTTGCTCTCTTGGCTGCCACTGCACACTGGGCCAAGGGTTTTAACATGTTATCCACAATGACGCCTAAATCTTTTTCCTGGGGTGGTGGTGGTTCCTAAAGTGGAACCTTGCATCTTGTAACCATAGTTTGGGTTGTTCTTCCCTAGGTGCATAACTTTGCACTTGTCCACATTAAATTTCATCTGCCATTTTGATGCCCAGTCTTCCAATTTATTGAGATCCTCTTGCAATTTTCCACAATCTTCTTGGGTTTTAACAACTTTAAATAGTTTTGTGTCATCTGCAAATTTGATAACCTCACTCGTTATTCCCTTTTCCAGGTCATTTATGAATATGTCAAAAACCAGCGGACCCAGCACAGATCCCTGGGGTACACCACTATTCACCTTTCTCCATTGGGAAAATTTGGCCATATAGCCCTACCCTCTGCTTTCTATCTTTTAACCAGTTCCTGATCCACAATAGTACACTGCCTCCTATCCCATGACTCTTTAGTTTTGCCAAAAGTCTCTGATGAGGGACCTTGTCAAAGGCTTTCTGAAAGTCCAGATACACTATATCAACAGACTCTCTCACCTTTGTCCACCTGTTTATTCAGTCCTTCAAAAAAACATAACAGATTAGTGAGACAAGATCTTCCTTGTCTAAAGCCATGTTGGCTGTCTCCCATTAGGCCATGACTATCTACATGCTGAGTAATTTTGTTCTTTATGATGGTTTCTACCATTTTTCCCGGTACTGACGTCGGGCTCACTGGTCTGTAGTTTCCCGGATCACCCCTGGAACCCTTTTTTAAAAATTGGTGTTACATTGGCGATCCTCCAATCTTCAGGTATTACAGATGATTTTAATGAAAATTCACAGATTACTAATAGCAGGTCTGCAATCTCATATTTCAGTTCTTTCAACACCCTTGGATGTATACCATCCGGCCCAGGTGATTTGCTACTCTTCAGTTTATCTAATAGTTTTAATACATCTTCCCGCTATATCAATATTTCCTTCAATTCTTCTGCACCTTTAAATACCACTTCAGTCATGGGTAACATCCCTACATCTTCCTCAGTAAAGACCGAAGCAAAGAATTCATTCAGTCTCTCCACTATCACCTTGTCGCCTCTTAGTGCCCCTTTAACCCCTCTATCATCTAATGGACCAACTGACTCTCACAGGTTTTTTGCTACGAATGTACTTGAAAGTCTTTATTTGACGTTTTTGCTTCCGCAGCAAGCTTCTTCTCAAATTCTCCCTTTGCCTGCCTTATCAATGCCTTGCACTTGACTTGCCAGTGCTTGTGCTGTTTCCAGGTTTCGTTGTTTGGCTCTTTTTTCCATTTCCTGAAAGTTGCTTTTTTGGCAACAGCAGCCTCTGACCTCACCTTTAAACCATGCTGGCAGTTTTTTGGACTTCCTTCCACTTTTCTTAAAGCATGGAATACAGCTGGTCTGGGCTTCCAAGATAATAGTTTTCAACAGCACCCAAGCTTGATGTAAGTCTTTAACCTTTGCAACTGCTCCTTTTAGTTTTTTCTTAACTATTTTCCTCATTTTATCCTAGTCTCCCTTTCGAAAGTTAAGAGGTTGCACTGTGGATTTCCTTACTATCCCCCCTCCAATAATTAAATCAAACACGATCATGCTATGATCACTATTGCCAAGTGGCCTCAACACCCTTATCTCTTGCACATGATCTGGTATTCCACTAAGGACTAGGTCTAATATGGCTTCCCCTCTGGTTGGTTCATGAACCAGCTGTTCCAAGAAGCAGTCATTTATTTCATCTAGGAACTTTATCTCCCTAGCATGTCCTGCCGTGACATTGACCCAGTTGATACCGGGGTAATTGAAAATCTCCAGGAACAAGCAGGAATAAGTCCTCACATATGGGTACGTCGGTACCGACGGAGCCTGCGCGGGAATGCTCCCCAGCTTTCCAGGATGAAAGCTTTTGGGACATCCCACAGCGCATGCGCGCTGCCTTCCCGCCTTTCCTACCAACTCTTCTCAGTTCTTCTTTTCCGCGGAGCCAGCAGGTCGTGTTCCTGTCACCGCTGAAGAAGTTCTTTATTTTAATTTATTTCTTTGGTCGCGTGTCTGCCTTCCCCGACGCCGGACCGTTACCGCCGGTCTTTTTCTTTTCTTTTCTTCTAAAAAAAAAAAAAATAATAATATTTCTCCTCACTTGGTGTATTTTTCTTCTTAGGCCTCCAGGCCCACAAGAAACTTTCCTTCATGGAAAAACCAGCCTCTGGTTTTAAAAAATGCACTAAGTGTAGCGGTACAATTTCTGTTACAGACACCCATGAATGGTGTCTTAAATGTTTGGGGCCTGAGCACTCTGTCCCGGATTGCCAGTCCTGTACCCTTATGTCTAAACGGTTACAGAACCGAGCAGCCAAGCTCCATGTGCTGTTTCCCACGGATGCACCGGCGGTGGCATCGACATCTTCCAGGTCTTCCTCTCCTGATGGGTCTCAGGTAACCAAACATACCTTTAGCACGTCCTCAAAGGGTAGAGATGCCTCCGGGCTTGCCCTTGAGGATCCTGCCCCAGCCAAACAACCCCGGCGGGAAGCTCCGGCTTCCAAAGCTCCTCCTATGGGGTTACAGGTTGACATCGATGGCACGGCCTCGACCGATCACCTGTTAGACTGCTCTGGGGTACCGGCACAATCTCCCGGTACCGACATCCAGGCAGTCATGGCGTCCATGGATCACACTGTGCAATCCATGCAGCAGGCCATACTGGCTTTCATCAAGGCTGCAACGCCGTCGGTACCGCAACAAGCCCTGTTGTCGGTTCCGGCGCCGGTACCGGTACCAACCTCGATACCGGTACCGGCTGCATCGACATCGGCCAGGATGCCGCTTCCGGCTCCCTGTCCTGGACTTTTTCTCGGTACCGACCCAGTACCGGGAACACCCGATGTCTGTACCGATCGATACGCCTATCGATCTTTGGAATCGAGCAGACGATACTTCGATTCTTCTGATGATTGAGTCATCGGATGAGTCCCCTGAAGTATCTGTCACCCTTCCTGAGGAGCCTTTTTCTCCAAAAAGGAGAATGTCTCCTCCAGAGGATTTGTCCTTTCAAGACTTCATAATAGAAGTAGCTAAAGGACTCTCTATTTCAGTAACCTCTGAAAAAGAACCTAGAGCAAAAAAATTAGATATTTTGGGATACTCTAAGGTTCCCAGAGAGGCAGTCACCTTGCCAATTCATGAAATTCTTCAAGAACATTTGATTGAATTGTGGGAGACTCCTCTCACCCTTTCTCCTCATTCTCGTAGATTGGACACTATGTACCGTGTCCCTCCCTCCTCCTGGATTTCAAAAAAACTCAGCTTCCTCACCACTCCATTGTGGTGGTCAGCTATGAAGAGGATAAAGAGTACCAAAAGACGCTCTTCTACTCCTCCAGGAAGAGAATGCAGGACCTTGGATACTTTTGGTAGGAAAATCTTCCAAGCTAGCATGCTTATTGCCAGAATCAATTCCTACAGCCTTTATATGGGTATGTTTCTGAAGGAGGTTGCAGAAAAGCTGCACAACTTTCTCCCTTTTATTCCAGAAGATAAAAGGGATGAATTCCTTCTTTGGCTTAAGCATACTCAAGACATTTCAAAGTTTTCCAACAGGGCAACCTTTGATTCTTTTGAGGGTGCCAGCAGAGCCTCAGGCATTGCTATAGCTGCTCGTAGAATTGCTTGGCTCCAGACTTCTGATCTAGAACCCTGGGTTCAAGATGGTCTAGGAAATCTGCCCTGTACAGGTGAAAAACCTATTTGGCAAGGAGTGGCAAATTAAAGCCACTCAGATGGATGCAGAAAATGCTGCTCTGGATAGACTTTCTAAGTCTACCTCCACTCCGGCCAAGAAAAAATCTTTTAAAAAGTCTTTTTACAAGAAGGGCAGATTTCCTTCCACTTCTGGTCAACAGTCTTCTACAGGTCATTTTGCTACTAAGCGTCAGCAACCTAAACAGGCCAGGCCTAAACCTGCAGGGGCTGCTGCAACCCAGCAGTCCCAAGCCCCTCAGGGTTTTTGACTTGACACTAGAGAACTTAACCTTTCTGGCTCTACAACAGCCAGAACCTCTCACCATTCCAGGAGGGTTAGCTCATTTTGCTCCCAGATGGGAGCAAATCACATCAGAGCAGTGGACCCTCTCCATCATCAGAGAGGGCTACAAACTTCATTTCTTAGACCTTCCTCCCTACACCATGGTGAGACATTTCAATTCTCCCACATATCTCCTCGACCTTCTGGATCAGGAGGTGACTACCCTTCTGGCCCAGGGGGCCATAGAAGAAGTTCCTCTTCTTCAACAGGGGTCAGGGTTTTACTCCCCCTATTTTCTCATTCCAAAGAAAACAGGGGGATACAGACCCATTCTAGATCTCAGAGAATTGAACAAATTCCTATGCAAGGAGAAGTTCAAGATGCTTTCTCTAGGCACTCTCCTTCCATACCTGCAGAGTCAGGATTGGCTTTGTTCTCTAGATCTCAAGGATGCGTACACTCATGTCCTCATCCATCCATCTCACAGAAAATTCCTACGTTTTTCTGTTCCAGGGAAAACATTACCAATACAGAGTGCTTCCTTTCGGTCTAGCCTCTGCTCCAAGAGTGTTCACCAAATGCATGGCAATAGTTGCTGCATTTCTACGCACTCTGGGAATATTTGTCTTCCCATACCTGGACGACTGGCTCATCCGAGCTCCAACCCAGTCAGAGGCTCAGATCTCCCTGAACCACACCAGGCGCATTCTGCAATACCTGGGAATTGTGGTAAACCTCCCAAAGTCCCAGCTCACCCCTACTCAGTCCCTGGAATTCATAGGGGCCTGGTTGGACACCACTTCTGGAAGGGCCTACCTTCCTCAGGCCCGTTGTCAACGTCTACTGCAGTTAGCCTCCCAGATTCAGTCAAAGAGCCATTTAACTGCCAGGGAGATGCTACAGCTGCTATGCCATATGGCTTCCACAGTACATGTGGTACCCTATGCTCGCCTACACATGAGAGCAGCTCAATGGACTTTCTCCACCCAGTGGACTCAAGCTTCAGGAGCTCTCTCAGACCAAATAGCAAACTCCAAACGTCTCTTTTGGTCTCTCCAATGGTGGATGTCCATTCAAAATCTGTTGCTGGGTTCCCCCTTCCAACCTTTGTTGCCCCAAGCAATCCTCACAAAAGATGCCTCCCAAACAGGTTGGGGAGCTCATCTACAGGACCTCTCTACCCAAGGCACTTGGTCCCCACAGGAGACCTCTCTTCATATCAACCTCTTGGAACTTCGAGCAGTGTTACTAGCTCTCAAGGTCTTTCATACCCTCCTCAGCTACCAGACAGTCCTCATTCAGACGGACAATCAGGTAGCCATGTTTTACATAAACAAGCAAGGAGGAACTGGCTCTCTGTCGCTTTGCAACGAAGCTCTAAGATTATGGGCCTTCGCCAGAGAGCATCAAATCCATCTCCTGGCAGTATACCTCCCAGGAATTCAAAACTCTTGGGCAGACAGACTCAGTCGAGTTCTGCTTCCACACGAATGGTCCCTGCACATGGATCAGGTACTCAGAATCTTTCAGGAATGGGGAACCCCGGACATAGACCTATTTGCAAGTCCGTGGAATGCCAAACTTCCCTGGTTCTGTGCCAGAATTCCGTGTCAGGGAGTTCAGGCCAAGGATGCCTTCCTCCTTCATTGGGGTCAGGACTTCCTGTATGCCTTTCCATCCATTCCGTTGATTCCCAAGACTCTGTTCAAACTTCAGAGGGATCAAGGATCTATGATCCTCATAGCTCCACGCTGGCCACTCCAAGTGTGGTACCCTCTACTTCTGCATTTTTCCCAAGCCCCCTCCCTGGACTTGGGAGCTGCTCCAGACCTTCTGTCTCAGGTGGAGGGGACTTTGTGGCATCCAAACCCCAAGTCCCTTCACCTCAGAGCTTGGTTACTGAAGGCCTAGACCTTCAAGACTTCAATCTTTCGCAGCAAGTGAAGGATATCCTCTATGCTTCCAGGAAACCTTCGACTAGGCGTTCCTATGCTTTTAAATGGAAAAGATTTTCCATTTGGTGTGCTCAACAGGGTCTTGACCCTCTGGCACTTCCTGTGAATTCTCTATTAGAATATCTCCTGCATCTTTCCAATGCAGGCCTTAAAACAAATTCAGTAAGGGTCCATTTAAGTGCTATTGCAGCATCCCTTAAGCCTATCAATGGACAACCTGTTTCGTCTCATCCTCTTATTGCAAGATTTATGAGAGGCCTAACTTTAACTAAACCTCCCATTCGACCTCCTCCGGTGGCATGGGACTTGAATTTTGTTCTTGGTCAGCTTATGAAGCCACCTTTTGAACCCTTAGCCACTACCTCCTTGAAATTTCTTTCCTGGAAGGTTATTTTCCTTGTTGCAATCACTTCTGCTCGCCGCATCAGTGAACTGCAGGCCTTAGTGGCTAATCCACCTTATACAAGGTTCCATCATGATAAGGTAGTCCTTAGGACAAATCCTCACTTTATGCCTAAAGTGGTCTCACCTTTTCATCTTAATCAAGAGGTATATTTACCTGTCTTTTTTCCAGCTCCTCATGCATCCACTGCAGAGAGGAACCTTCATACTCTAGATTGTAAAAGGGCTCTTGCTTTTTTCTTACACAGGACACAGCAACATAGAAAGTCTTCCCAGCTGTTTGTTGCTTTTGATCCTTCTCATTTAGGACTTCCAGTCTCTAAAAGAACACTGTCCAATTGGATTGCTCAGTGTATTTCTTTTGCTTACCAGAGTAAGAACCTTTCTCTGGAGGGCCATGTCACAGCTCACAATGTGAGGGCCATGGCCACCTCTATGGCTCATCTTCATTCTGTGTCCATCGACCAGATCTGTCGAGCAGCCACCTGGGCCTCGGTTCATACCTTTACAGCCCATTACTGTTTGGACAAGGACTCCCGCCGGGATGCCTTGTTTGGTCAGGCTGTCCTCAGACACCTGTTCCATTCTTGAACAACTCCTGCCCTCCTTCCCTGAATGGATGCCTGAGATCCATAGGAAAACAAGGAACTCTTCAGGGTCTCATACCCTTGGGGATCTCCCAGGCATCTTAGCTAGGGAGTCCCCATATGTGAGGACTTATTCCTGCTTGTTCCTGGAGATAGCACAGTTACTTACCTGTAACAGGTGATCTCTGGGAACAGCAGGAATTAGTCCTCACAACCCTCCCACCTCCCCTAGGAGTTGTATCTCCTTGTCTTTCCTTTCCTCTCTCTCTCTATTGTCTCAGCTTTAAACTTGAACTGAGGAGAGTTGGTAGGAAAGGCGGGAAGGCAGCGCACATGCGCTGTGGGATGTCCCAAAAGCTTTCATCCTGGAAATCTGGGGAGCATTCCCGCGCAGGCTCCGTCATTACCGACGTACTCATATGTGAGGACTAATTCCTGCTGTTCCCAGAGATCACCTGTTACAGGTAAGTAACTGTGCTTCACCCGTTATTACTGCGCTGTAACTTTTGTTGGCTTCCTTGATTTCTTTGAGCATTTCATCATCCATTTGTTCATTCTGGCCAGGCGGTCGATAGTACACCCCCACTGCCATAGTCTTCCCCTTTTTACATGGAATTTCAATCCATAGAGATTCTACAGCAAATTTTGTTTCCTGCAAAACTTTACTCCTTTCTGACTCAATGCCCTCTCTAACATAGAGCGTAACCCCTCCACCATTTAGATCAGTTCTATCATTACGATATAGTTTGTACCCAGGTATCAGTGTCCCACTGGTTGTCCTCCACCATGTCTGATATTCCAATCATATCTAACCTCTCATTTAGTGCTATATATTCTAACTCTCCCATCTTATTTTTTTTAGATTTCTAGCATTTGCATACAAGCATTTTAGAGACTGTATTTTATTCATATTAATCTGGCTATTGGTAGACATGGGTAATTTGGGATCTTTAAGCTCTGCTCCATACTCAAGGGCATTTGGGCTACTTTATTCTTTTTTGGAACCTCTCTGCGTTTGGTAGTATCCTTCAAGGATACATTCTTCCGAACCATGTGCTCTTGGGCGACTGTCTGCTTTCCCCTATTATCTAGTTTAAAAGCTGCTCTATCTCCTTTTTAAAGGTTAATGCCAGCAGCCTGGTTCCATCCCGGTTAAGGTGAAGCCCATCCCTTCGGAAGAGCCCCTCCTTTCCCCAGAATGTTCCCCAGTTCCTAACAAATCCAAAACTCTCATCTCTGCACCATGGTCTCATCCACGCATTGAGACTCCAGAGCTCTGTCTGCCTTTTGGGTCCTGCGTGTGGAACGGGAAGCATTTCGGAGAAAGCTACCCTGGAAGTTCTGGATTTCAATTTCCTACCTAAAAGCCTAAATTTAGCCTCCAGAACCTCCCTACCACATTTTCCTATGTCATTGGTACCAACATGTACCAAGACAGCAGACTCCTCCCCAGCACTATCTAAGACCTTATCTAGGTGGCACGTGAGGTCCGCTACCTTTGCACCTGGCAGGCATGTTACCAGGCGATCCTCACGTCCACCAGCCACCCAGCTGTCTACATGCCTAATAATTGAATCACCAACTATAAAGGCTGTCCTAACCCTTCCCTCATGGGCACATGGCCCTGGAGAAGCTTCCTCGGTGCGAGAGGGTTTTACATCACCTGGAGGACAGGTCCTAGTTACAGGATCACTTCCTGCCACACCAGGGGGGTGATCTCCTGTCACGTGACCTCTCTCCTGCATGGCAACAGGGATGCTGCCAGACTGGATGTGGGACTTCAGGACTATATCCCTGTAGGTCTCGTCTATGTACCCCTCTGTCTTATGTTTTCCAAGTCTGCTACTCTAGCCTCTAGAGAACGGACTCGTTTCCTGAGAGGAAAGAGCTCCTTGCACCTAGTGCACACGTAAGACCTCTCACCAACTGGGAGAAAATCATACATGTTACACTCAATGCAAAAGACTGGAAAGCCCCCATCTCGTTGCTGGACTGCTGTCTGCATCTTAGTTTTAAGCTTGTGTTTAGATCCAAGTTCTTTACTTACTAAGGGTTGCTATGGATATGTATACTAATAAAACTGTACCTAATACGTTTAATATACCTTGTTCACCTGAAGCTTAATTAATCTCAGGCCCTCAGTGTATGACTGATTTGGATAACGAGCTTCACCTGAGAGCACCTCCTTTCCTTTAAGATGTGTAAGTACCTATAAAGTTACGATTATCCCATGGGTGGGTGGGTGTTAGGGAGGGAAATAACACTTATTAAAAGAGGGCTGCTACACAGTACCGTGTCCTGTGCTGCTGAGGTAAGCTGTGACCAACTTCCTAGGTGATTAACAGTCCTTCCTTGGATAGAAGGAGTCTTTCAAAATGGCCTTTTGATCTGTCACTTGGTGTTAACACCTACTGAAAAAGCTTCACAGGTTTCTTGCCCCCTAGATAGAAGGCCTCTTTGTAAAGGTCTCTAGAAGACTTTATTTGTTGCTCATAGAGTACTGACCCTGTTTTGCCTTTTATGCTAAGTTATATTCTGATTTGATTTAAATTACAGCTCTTTGCTGCTGCTAGGCTCTGACTTATTATGAAATTTAAACTACAAGCTCCCTGCTGGGTTCTAAATTTAACCAGAAAGCTCTCTTCTATGTTTTAAATGTAAACTTAAACTGCTGCTACAAGGCCCTGATTGATTTAACAAAAAACACTGGGTTCACAGATTAATTAGCTTTAATACAAAGAAGTCCTTTCAGAAAATTCCCAGAAGTATATACTCACAATTGCAGATCTCTCTCCAGAAATAGCAGTCCCTTTTTCTAGTCCTTCAAGACTCACTTGCCCTCCCTTTATTTTGTGATCTCTGGCAGAGCTCCGTATTTCTGAGGAACTGACCTCTGAGCCAGCTGATATGTCCAGTGATCCCTTTCTGCAAGGGGTTAAGATGTCCCCTACGGCCTTTCTCCTCCTCAGTGCTGTGAAGCAGCTTATTGAGGTGGGGTCATGTGTTGGTAAAGCTATTTTGCATCTGAATCCCCTGGTCTCTGAGGAGAAGGAGAAGCTGCACCAACTGAGGGTGGACGCACTGGTGGTGGCAGTCACCCGAAAAACCACCATCTCAGTGGATGGAGGGGCTACCTTGAAAGACCCATAGGATTGGCGGATAGAGATGATGCTCAAGTAGTCTCTTGAGTTTTCTGCATTGGACTTGGCAGGTTTTGGTTTGGGGGCCCCATGGCTAGGGCCTGCTTGTGCTGGACATAGTGGACACCACAGGGCTCCTTGGCAGAGTCTATGATCCTAGCTAAAGCAGCTCAGTTGGAATTGGGCACCACATTCTTGGCGGGTCTGCTCTGACCTTGTCAGGACTTCGGCTAACAATATGGCCACCATGGTGACTGAAACGTTTTCTGTGGCTCCGCAACTGGTCAGCAAACGTCACCTCCAAGACGTGGCTCAGTAAGCTCCCCTTTGTGGGGCAGCTGCTTGGCATGGATCTCAAAGTTTCATCAGGGGTCTGGGTGAGTCCAAGGCCCCTCTTCTCCAGGAGGATAGACCCAAAGGGCTCTGGGAGGGGAGCTCCCTCACAGGGTAGAGGCCGGACGTTCCGGAGGCTTCAGACGGTGTGGGGTGGCAACCCGCAGCAATCCCGGTTTCTCTCTCAAGGACAGTCCTTTCGAGGAGGCCACTGTGATGGGCCCAGGGGGAGCTCAGAGATACCCAAGCTGGCCCATTGAAGGTTTGGGGACCCCGACGGGGTTGCTGCCTTTGGGCGGCTGCCTGCAGTGCTTCTATCCTTTTGGGCCCAGATCATGACTGATGCTTGGGTGCTTGAATTCACGTACCCCCTTTCTGATGCCTTTATGGTTTGCCCCTGCCCGTACCCCTGGCAAGACCCAGGCGGTTCAGGATACCCTGGAGCAGCTTCTGCAGCTTGCAGCAGTGGCGCCAGTGCTAGAGGCCAAATGGAGGTTCGGTTGTTACTCCATTTACTTCATGGTTCCCAAGAAGGAGGGCACCTGGTGCTCTATTTTGGACTTGAAAGGAGGGAACCTTGGGGCCTGGATTGCTGGAGAGATTTCAGGTGTAGAGGTAGATCTGGGAGTCATCAACCTAAAGATGGTACTGAAAAGCCCAGAAATTGAGGGCTTCAGGGGCAGTAGGTGGGCCAAAGCTTTGAGTGAGCTGCATGCACAAATCCAGCAGGAATTAGAAAAGGTAAGAGGCTCAGAAGCATTTGGGCAAGCAATGTGTTGCTGGTGAGTATCCATGTGAGGTTAGGGAGCTGTAAGACAGGATAGGGCTATTGCTCAGGATCTGTGAGAGGGTGGCTTTGTTCAGAAAGGGTTGTAGATCCTTCGTTTTTAGAATGGCCCTGGCTATAAAGTTACTGCATGAGCATGTTTTTACCGGACATCATGACACTTGGGAAAATGAAAGACAGATGTTTAAATTGTGACATTTGCAGAAACGTCTGGAAGGAGACAGATCACAGTACCTCTTTTTATTGTCTTTAGCTATGGGTGGTGGTTTGCTCAGGAGAAGAAAACAAAGATTATAATGCCTTTATTCTAAATCAGAGGAGCAGGATCTTTCTTATACCATCATATTTACTCTCTAAGAATTGTAACAATAAACCATAAAGGTAATCTGCATTAATTCTGATAAGGGACTCTTTGGAAGCCATATGGGATATAACAATATATCCTGACAAGTGGACTAGAAAGATCATGGCAGAAGAGGTTTTGTGATAAGGAGTTTGACTAGGACTGCAGGTCTGTTTGAGGGTGGAGCCTGTCCACTATGAGAGAAATTTTATCTTTCTAAAGATTTGTTGATTGTGAGGTCTATCACAATTTGCATTGCTCCATTTTTATAATGATAGCTGCTTTTGTATGCGTTTACATGGCAACTCATTTTGCATGCATTGCTTCAGATGTTTTTCTTTATCTGTAAAGTGCAGTTGTGCATTACCACTAACTTTTTTTTTTTTTTTTTTTTTTTTACTTTGCAGTGAGTGCTGAATTTAGTTCTTAACATGTTAACATATACTGGGCCTCCAAGTTTGATATCTCATTTACAATTCTTTTGCAGGTCATTTTAAATATAATTCTCCGTGGACAAGCGGGAGGAAAGGCCTCACTATGGGTGTCATCTGACAGAACCCTGCTTGGGAATTCCTTGTAGAAGCTTACCGCACATGTGCATGCCTTTCTGTGGAGCCCCATGGACATGTTTTAGTAATGTGAGTAAATCATTCTGTGGAGATTTAACTGCCAAACTCTTTCCTGCCTGCTTTAGCTTTGTCAGTAAATTTCTACCCTTCAGACAGTCTGCAATTGAGCCTTTTCCACCATGGCTGCAAGGGCGGGGATATTCCTGCTCTCAAAAAAGACAAGGGGATACCCGTCCCATCCTAGACCTAAGAGGTCTGAACAAATATTTGGTCAAAGAAAAATTCAGAATGATTTTTCTAGGCACCCTACTTCCCTTTCTACTAATGGAAGATGGATTGTGTCCTCTGGATCTCAAGGATAGATATGCCCACATCCAGATACATCCCAGTCACAGGAAGAATCTCAGATTTGTTGTGGGGAAACACTTACTGACCCAGTATAGCATCAAGCCCAGTATCCTGTTTCCAGCAGTGGCCAATCCAGGTCGCAAACAAGTTTCCCAAAAAGTAGATTCCATGCTGCTTGTCCCCAGGGATAAATGGGGGATGTCTCAAGTCTGCTTTAATGGTTTATAGACTTTTCCTCCAGAAACTTGACCAAACCTCTTTTAAGCCCAGCTACAAGAAATACCTGACAGAGGTTTTGGGGTTGCCGTCTGAATCACTACCTCCATTGGTTGGAGCTCAGTATCTCTTGGTGGGGATGAGATTGATTTCTTCCAGTGAACAAGGAGATTCTGTAGCCATGAACCTTAGATTTTTGGGAGTCTTCACTGGAGGTAGTGATGCAGAAGGCTACCTTGATAGTTGCTTTTGCCTTGAAATTTGATTGCAATGCTGTTTTTAAATTATATTTCTGCAGTATGCATAAGCTGTTTATGGGTTCAAAACTACAGATGTTTCCAGATTTGTCTCTTTCTCAAAAACTGCACCAGGAATTTTTGGCCTTGAGACCTAGGGTGGTTGCCCTGAGGATCTGTTTTATTTTGTTGCGATTTCCTTGTGGTTGTATCTGGAGGAAGGAATTATGTTTTTTTGAACCTAAACACCACTTGGATTTTATTATGGCTAGAGAGGAGACTAGGGTTTAGGTTATTGCTTGAATTCTTGTCAGCACTGACGTCAAAAGCCATTTCTTTAAACAACGTTGGAAGGTTTCTCTTTGTTTAATTGAAGTTGTCAGCATACTCATAGTTTTGAACATCTACGTTGGCGCATATTAGATTATGCACCACTGGACCCAAGAGGAGGTAATCGGACATGGCTGCAAAAGTTAGAACAACGCTGGATATACAAATTGGATACAGTCTCCCCGTCTGGTCTTAATATGATGTTGGAATGCCATAGCATTCTTTGACCATGATCATCCTATTACATTTCTTTGGGACTTGACTGACTGTAACCAGTTCCAATCAGATCGGGGGGGGGGGTCCCTATTTTGTAGGGTTTTCCCCTCTCCGATTGGTGGGTGAGTGACTGTTAGCATTTGATAGGCTGACAAGAATTCTTGTCAGCACTGACGTCAAAAGCCATTTCTTTAAACAACGTTGGAAGGTTTCTCTTTGTTTAATTGAAGTTGGATGATAATGGGGAGTTCCTTAACCTGAAGCAGGGTTGTCAAGGAGAGGACCCGAAACATGACACGTTGTTTCACGCGAATTCCTCTTACTTTACCAGATCAAGAATTAAAAAGCTAAGTGTTAAGTTTTGCTCACCTTAAAGTATTAAAAAGGAGCAGCAGCAGCAGCGGGAAGATGGTTTTCCTTTCTGTCTACATTTGTCACGGCTGCTCCGACAAAAAAATGTTTTTCCTCTATTTTGTTCATGTAACACTTTTGGCATGTGTCTATATAAGACAAGCTTATATATGGCTGCTCCTTGTGGCCTTGGGCAAGCCACTTAACCCTCCATTGCCTCAGGTACACTTAGATTGTGAGCCCTGCGGGGACAAGGGAATAAAAAGTACCTGTTAGTATACATGTAAACCGCTCTGATGCGTAAGTAAAGGGCGGTATATCAAATGCCTAAACCATAAACCATAAACCATAATAGGCCTTGAGCACGCAATGGGCTCCGGCCACTGGGAAGCTCAGCTGTGCTTTATCGGTCTCTCGTCCGCTCACAGAATGTCTCATCTGGTGGACTCTACAACAGTTTTGTCAGAGATCTGCCTTTCCAAATTCCTCCCTATCAAAATCGTCTCAAGACAGATGCATTCAAAATGGAATGGGGAGTTTACCTCGAAGAATTGGCTCCTCCATGAGTCTCCATCAGATCAACTTCTTGGAACTAAGAGCAATAGCAACCGCTTTAAGGACTTTCAGAGAAAGGGTTAGCAAACCAAACTGCCTCATCCAGGCCGATAATCAAGTGGTCATGTTTTACATCAGCAAGAACTGAGGAATAGGGTTGTATCTCCTGTGCTGGAAAACCGGTCAGATTTTGGAACTTTGTCGTTTTCTCTTGGGATGGAATTGAGAACCACTTATCTACCTGGTCAATGAAATATTTATTTACAGGCATTTTAACAATTTTTTTTCTGAAAAAAGATTCAATCAAAAGGGTTTACAAGGAAAACCAAACAAACAAATGTTCTAGCCCAACCCCCATTCAAAAACAACCCTGAGCAACCCCTTAGCCACACTCAACACTCCGACCCACACCTGCAGCCACAAATAACAGTCTTCAAATGTTTGCAAAATGACACTAAGGACACCTGCGAATGTATCTTCTCCTGGGAGACCATTCCAACACTCACAGGCCACCACCCAGAATGTCCGACCCCCTATATGAGAGATTAGACGAATCATGTCCAACCCTGGTTTAGCCAATAGGACTGCCTGAGAGGACCGCAAATCCCAAGTCGGAGTGTACCAGGACAACAATTCCCGTAAAAATATGGGACGGGAATCTCTCAAAACCTTGAATACAATAACCAACAACTTGAAGGTCACCTGCTCCCGTACAGATAGCTAATGCAGACATGCCAAAGATGGCTGAGCACTATCGTGGCACTGGAACCCTGTCAAAAGCCAGGTGGTTGCATTTTGCACAACCTGCAAGCAGCACAATAACCGCTATGGTAGCCTGATATAAAGTGCATTACAAAAATCCAGCACACACAGTACTGTAGTCTGGACCACAATCTGCAAAGCTAATGGTGCCAAATATGACTTTAGCTGATAAGCAAGCCTGAGCTTGAGCCATGCTGCACGCACCACATGACAAATCTGCTTCTCCCTGACTCCAGTAGAGTCCAAGTACACACCCAAGGGATTACCACTCCGGAAATGGTTGGCAGAGAGACCAAGTCTAAGGCCTGCACAGGCAAACTGTCTTGGCTAGGTTCACCACCAACCCACTTCCCGTCAACCATGCACAAACACCTAGCCAGTTATTCAAACGCTGAACGACCCCCTCCTCCCAGGTCATGACTAACGGGGCTAGAATTTGTAAGTTGTCAGCATATGCAAAAAAAGGATAAGCCCAAAGAGTACATCAATGCCCCCAAAGGCTGGAGATAAATATTAAATAGGAGAGGGGACCCACTCGTATTCAAAAGTGCCACAATAACTGGAAAGAATCCAACTAGGACAACGCCACACCCTCCACTTCGTCGCCTGCAGCGCTCTAGGAGGAGGGGGTGCTCGACCAAATCAAAGGCCACAGACAGGTCTAATGATATCAAAAACACAGCTCCCCTGGCATTTATTTATTTATTATCTATTACAATTTCTTATATACCGCGCTATTTAGCATCAGCGCGGTTTACATTATAACTGAACGACCAAAACACAAGCTGTCAGGTTTTACATGGAACAGGAATACAAACTTGGATAACGGGGTTAACTCTATACATAAGCTATTTACACTGGAGGGATAGGTAAAAGTCACTAGTCCAAACATACATGAACCTGGTCTAACAATGCTACCAAGAGGGTCTCCATACCGCACCCTGGATGAAAATCTCCCTGCCCCTGATCCAGAAGGGCATGATCCTCCAGATATCCCCCAAGCTGAGCAGCAACTTCCCTCTCCACCAACTTTGCCAGCAATAGCAAATTGGAGATAGCACGAAAGCTGCTAAAATCCTGAGGGTCCACATCCACCACCTTCAGCACTGGGGTAACCACAGCATCCTTAAGATGCTGTGGTACCCTGCCCTGACTTAAGGATGCATTAACCAGTCCTCACAGCCATGCAAGCATAGGCTGTAGTGAGGCCTCAATACCAATGGGAACAGGATCCAGCATTAACCAGTTGTTGCGCATTCCAGCTAACAAGGCCTTCATCCACTCCTCTTCTGGCAGACAGGCTGAGCAGAGTCTTTCAACCTTACGAATGCACTCTGGACAAGAAGGTGGTGCACCACATCTTTCGAGAGTAAGGCACCCATTTGATAGATCTCTTCGCCACTCCCCAGAATGTCCAGGTGCCTCAGTTCTGCTCCTGGGTGGGGTCACACAGAAATCTAGCCTCTGTTGCTTTCCTCCTTGACTGGGGGGAGGGTCTTCTGTATGCTTATCCTCCAATATTGCTCATTGCCAAGATCTTTCTGAAACTCAAAACTGACTGAGGTATGATGATTCTCATTGCTCCTTACTGGCCTTGGCAGCCCTGGTCCCCTCTGCTTCTGTAACTTTCCATCCATGTGCTGATTTGTCTGGGCTGTGCATCAACTCTAATTACTCAGGAGAACAGGGCAATGTTGTATCCTAACATAAAGTTCCTAGCTCTCACAGCTTGGATGTTGAGAAGTTAACTTTGTCCATTCTCAACCATTTCCGTGGTGTTACCAATGGCCTTTAGTGTCCAGGAGGGCCTTGACAAGGTCTTATGATTTCAGATTGAGAAGGTTTGCTGTATAGTATGGGAAATAGTCCATAGATCCTATTGCCTGCCCCACACAAATGCTGCTTGAGTACATTCTATACCTTTCAAAGTCTGGACTGAAGTCCAGTTCAGTAAGGGTTCACCTCAGTGCAAATGGAGCTTACCATCATATTGTCGAAGATAAACCCATCTCTGTACAACCCTTTAGTTCACTTCATGTGGGGCTTGCTTTTCAAATGCCCCATAAGCCACCTACAGTGTCTTAAGACCTTAATGTGGTTCTTATGCAGCTGATGAAAGTTCCTTTCTAGCCTCTCATTTCCTGTTCTCTGAATTTTTTTCTTATTCCTGGTAGCGGTCACTTCAGTGAGCTTCAGGCCCTAGTAGTTCATCTACCTTGTACAAAAATCTTTCCAACAGAATGGTACTTTGTACTCCTCCCAGGTTTCTTCCAAAGGTGATTACAGATACTCCATTTAACCTGTCAATTGTCCTTCCAACATTTTTCCCTAAACAGCATCCTCACAAAGGGCAAGCTGCACTGCACATATTGGACCTTAAAAGAGCCTTAGCTTTCTACTTGGAGTGGACAAAAGCCCATAGAAAGTTCATCCAGCTTTGTGTTTACCCAAGCAAGCTAGGGGCTACCATCTCCAAACGCATTTTGTCAGTTTGGCTCGCAGACTGCATCTATTTCACTTATGTCCAAGCAGGCCTAAGCCTTTGAGGGTCATGTCATGGCTCCTAATGTCAAAGCCATGGCTGTGTGGATGATCAACTTGCACTCGGTCTGCATGGAGGAGATTAGCAAAGCTGCAGCGTAGACTTTGGTTCATGTTTTCACTTCTCACTACTGTTTGGATGGGGCTTTCTGATGTGACGACAGATTTGGTGAGTTAGTACTGCAGAAACATTTTGGGGAGTAGAATATAACTCCATCCCCTAGGCTCATTTCTTTCTGTTCAGGCTGCCATTTAAAAACAAACAATTCTGAAAGATATATATTTTTGTTGGCAACAGGCCTCATCAGCCTAAGTTAAGCTTTATGTATTCTCACCTTTTGTTCTTCAAGGCTGCCTGCAGTTATGGATTCTCATATGGAAGGACACTCTTCCTGCTTGTCCACAGAGAAAGCATACTCTCCTTTAACAGATGTTCTCTGTGGACAGCAGGAAGTTTCTTCGCATCCCTCCCTCTTTTTCCCTTTGAGTTGTATTCTCCTCCGCTTTTCATAGGACTGAGGTTAGGAAGGTGCTGTGGCAGCAGGTGGCTAGGTCTACATGCATGGTTGAGCTGCTAAAAGCTTTTAGGAGCTGGGAAAGCTGCTGCTGCTGCATGGGGCTCAGTCAAATGGGTGATACCTGCTGTCCACTGTGAACACCTGCTGTAGGTGAGTAACTACACTTTACATCAATTGTTGAACAGCCTTCTCCATGGACAGCAGGAAGAAGTCCTCACAGCCCTCCTACTTCCCCAAGGAGTTGTATTCTGCTACAGCTATGCTATCAGACTGGTTTAAGATGGTGTCATGGCAGCAGGTGGGAAGGAGGCACACAGGTGCAATGGAGCCCCTCAAAAGTTTCCAGTAGGAGCTGGGGAGCATTCGCACATGGGCTTCAACAGAGGATGTCACCCATATGTGAGGACTTATTCCTTCTGTCCAAGGAGAACACCTGTTACAGATGAGTAACTAACTACCTTTTTATCTGGTAAGCAAAATATCACTTTGCCTGCCTTATCAGTGCTTTACAACTAACTACTAGTGTTTGTGCTGTTTCCTGTTTTTGTCATTTGGATTCATTTTGGCTATAACAGCCCCTCACCTCACCTTTAGGCCAAACAACTGCTGGCATGGTTTTTCTTCCACTTTTTTTAAAGCATGGAATACATCCATTCTGGGCTTTCAAGATGGTATTTTTAAACAATGTCCAGGAGTGATGTAAACACTTAACCCTTGCAGCTCCTCCTTTTAACTTTTTCTTAACAATTTTTCTCATTTTTTCATAGTTTAGCTTTTGAAGTGAAATGCTAGCACAGTTGTTCCTTCTCTTCTTCCATTTATTGAATCTAATAAATAAATAGAATGCTAGGTATCATGAGGAAAGGAATGGAAAATAAAACCAAGGATATTATAATGCCTCTCTATCGTTCCATGGTGAGACCGCACCTTGAATATTGTCTGCAATTCTGGTCGCCATATCTTAAAAAGGATATAGCGTTATTAGAAAAGGTTCAGAGAAGAGCCACCAAAATGGTAAAGGGGATGGAAGGATACCCCTATGAAGAAAGGCTAAAAAGGTTAGAGCTCTTTAACCTGGAAAATAGACGGCTGAGGGGAGATATGATAGAAGTCTATAAATTAATGAACGGAGTGGAATGGGTAAACGTAGATCGATTTGTTTGTTATCAGAATATAGAAAGACTAGGGGACTTGCAATGAAGCTACAGGGTAAACTATTTAAGACTAATAATAGAAAATATTTTTTCACTCAACGTGTAATCAAACTCTGGAATTTGTTACCGGAGGATGTAGTAAAGGCTGTTAGTGTAGCTGGGTTTAAAAAAGGTTTGGACAAGTTCCTGGAGGAAAGGTCCATAAACCATTATTAAAAGGGACCCAGGATATCAATGCTTGACCCAGTACAAGCATTGTGGAACCTGTCTTTTGGGGAAACTGCTAGGTACGTATGACCTAGATTGGCCACTGTTGGAAACAGGATACTGGTCTTGATGGACCTTGGTCGGACCCAGTATGGCATATCTTATGTTCTTATGTTATAATTATTGCTAAGTCCTCAACACACTTGCCTATGATACCATATCCCATGTTCCACTAAAGATTAAGTTCAAAATAGCTCCCCCTTGTTCCTGAACCAACTGCTCCAAAAGCTTTTTGATAAGTGTAAAATATCTCCAGGAACAAGCAAGAATGTAGTCTTCACATATGCGTATCGTTGGTACCGACGGAGCCCGCACGGGAATGCTCCACAGCGTCCAATAGGAAAGCTTTTGGGAGCATCCCACAGCGCATGCGTGCTGCTGCCTTCCCGCCTCTGTACCTCTCTCACTTCAGTTCTTCGTTTTCCATGGAGCCGACAGGACACGGTACCCTGTCACCGCAGGAAATCTAACTTTATTTTTTATTTTTTGTGGTCGCGTCTGCCTTCATTCGACGCCTACTGGTACCGCCGGTTCTCTTCATTTTTCTTAAAAAAAAAACAAAACAAAAAAGAAACAAACCCCCCCCCCTTATTTTTATTCAGGGGTTTTCCCTATTTCGGGTGCTAGGTGCCATTTTGGGCACCAGGCCCATTTTGTTCTTCAAGCATGGAGAAACCAGCCAGTGATTTCAAAAAATGCTTAAAATGTGGGGGTACCATCTCTGTCACCGACACCCATGATTGGTGTCTAAAATGTTTGGGTCCTGAACATTGTCCAAAGGAGTGTCTCTCCTGCATGAGGATGACCAGGAGGGGCCAGCAGAATAGAGCTGCAAAACACGGTACCCTTTTTGCCTCCGACACGATGTCAGTTGCATCAACGTCTTCCAGGGCTTCATCTTCCTCCCATGGGTCTCAGGTAACCAAAAGTAATTCGAAGTATTGAGATGCCTTGGGCGTTTCCCTCGAGGACACTTCACCGGCAAAACAGCCCCGGCAGGAGTCTTCAAGCTCCAAAGCATTAACGGGGCTCCAGGATGTTCGAGGCCTTGACCTCCGCGGAACTACTGGTGCCATGCTCTGGGGTCATGGCCGCATCCACCGGTACCGGCACCCAGGCATCGGCAGGATCGATGGATCACAGAATCCTCGCTATCGAACGCAGTCTAGCAGCCCTCTTAGCAGCCTCGGTACCGCTAAGACCGCAACAGACAGTGCCACAGGTATCGGTACCGACAGTACCTGCTTCGACAGGACTGCTTCTCCCCATGCCGATGTCTGGTATCGGGGATCAGGAACCGAGACACTTCGGTACCGACTTTGAGCGGTACTGATACCATGCGTCACAGGAGCACCCGGTGCTTGAGTCTTCCGATTCCGATGACTCTGATTCTACCTGTACCAGAGTGAATCTATTAGAAGATTCAACTTCCTCTCCTCAACGCAGGATGTCTCCTCCAGAAGATATGTCCTTCCAGTACTTCATATGTGATTTAGCAAAAGGCCTTGCAATCACTCTGATTCCAGAAAAAGAACCTAGGGCAGAGGAATTAAGAATTCTACAATAGCCTATGGCTCCCAAGGAAGCAGCTATGCTTCCCATTCACAAGATCTTACATTATCTGATGTTGAGAATGTGGGAGACTCCTTTAACAATATCTTCACATTCCCGACGCCTGGACACTATGTACAGAGTGCCAAGTTGTCCTGGTTTTCAAAAAGCTTGGTTACCACACCATTCAATGGTAGTGGAATTGGCCATGCGAAGAATGGGTGCAAGAAAAACTGGGAAACATTCTTTGCACAGGAGACAATCTCTTTGGTAAGGACTGGCAGGACAAGGCTAATCAGCTTGAATCTGACAATACTACTTTGAACAGATTGTCAAAGGCTACAGCCAACCCAGCAAAAAAGAAAACATTCAAGAAACCTTTTTCCAGTAAGAAAAAAGTCTTACCAATCTTACACCCATCAAACTCACTGTCCACTTCATGTTTCCCAAAAGGGACAACAGAACAGACAACAGAGAGAGCCACCGGCTCAACAGACCCAGCCCCCTCAGGGTCTTTGACTTCCACCTAGAGAACTTAGTCATTCTCCCCTAAAAGGTCCAGAACCCTTGACCATTCCAGGCAGACTATGCCATTTTGCCAAAAGATGGCAACAAATAACATCAGAAAATTGGACTCTATCCATTGTAAGATTGGGATACAAGCTTCATTTCCTCAACTTGCCCCCACCTACAATTCTGAGAGTTCAATTCTCAGGGCCCTACCACCGACCTCTTGTGACAGGAGGTCATGTCACTTGTGGCTCAAGGAGCAATCGAAGAAGTGCCCATATCCCAACAGGGGGCAGGGTTCTACTCCCCCTATTTTCTTATTCCAAAGAAGACAGGGGGACACAGGCCTATACTAGACCTCAGAGAATTAAACAAATATTTGTTCCGAGAAAAGTTCAAGATCTCCCTCGGAACACTTTTACCATACCTTCAAAGTCAAGATTGGCTATGTTCTCTAGATCTAAGAAATGCGTACACGCATATTCTTATCCACTAGATCACAGGAAGTTCCTTCGATTCTTGTTCCAAGGAAGACGCTTCCAGTACAGAGTTCTTCCTTTCGAACTAGCCTCTGCTCAGTGTCTTCACAAAATGCATGGCAGTGGTAGCAGCATTTATGAGGACTCTGGGAATATTCGTCTTCCCTTACTTAGACAATTGGCTCATTCGAGCATCGACAGCTATAGAGGCCAGCTTCGCTCTCTCTCGAGCAATGACAATTCTTCAATACTTGGGGTTGGTCATAAACCTCCCAAAATCTCATCTCGCCCCTCTTAATCTCTAGAATTCATAGTGGCTCGTCTAGACACACGGCAGTCAAAGGCTTTCCTGCCCCAGCCATGCTGTCTACGTATAATACAACTGGCATCTCAAGCATCTATGAAGGTATTCCTTACTGCTCGGGAGATGCTTCAACTGTTGGGACACATGGCATCCACTGTCCATGTGGTTCCCTATGCTCGCCTGCACATGCGAGCAGCCCAGTGGACCCTTTCCTCTCAGTGTTCACAAGCCTCAGGTCGACTAACAGACAAAATCAGAACTACCACACATCTGATTTCGTCCCTGCAATGGTGGCAATCCTTGGAAAACCACCTTGTAGGCTCTCCTTTCCAGCAGCCTCTATGCCAAACCGCTCTGACGACAGATGTGTCCAAGATGGGTTGGGGGGCCCACTTGCACGATCTCTCCACTCAGGGTCTTTGGATGTCACAGGAGGTTTCCCTTCACATAAACCTCTTAGAGCTGAGAGCCATTTTCAATGCTATTCAAGTCTTTCAGGGCCATCTCAGCAACAAAACATTTCTGGTCCAAACCGACAATCAGGTAGCTATGTTCTATGTGAACAAGCAAGACGGAACAGGCTCTCTGTCGCTATGCAACGAAGCTTTGCGACTATGGGCCCTCGCCAGAGAGTTACAAATTCACCTGTTTGTGGTATACCTTCTGGGCATTCAAAACTTGTGGGCAGACAAACTCAGT
This sequence comes from Ichthyophis bannanicus, assembly GCA_033557465.1. Taxonomy (NCBI): domain Eukaryota; kingdom Metazoa; phylum Chordata; class Amphibia; order Gymnophiona; family Ichthyophiidae; genus Ichthyophis; species Ichthyophis bannanicus. The sequence goes on along the minus strand of CM066031.1, from coordinate 621,862,339 downwards.
CGCATACTGCTGCCACACGAGTGGTCCCTCTACTCATACCAGCTTGCTCGAGTGTTTTGAATATGGGGAACACCAGATATAGACCTCTTTGCAAGTCCAAGAATGCCAAACTTCCCCGATTCTGTTCCAGAATTCCAGCTCAAAACTGTCAGGCAAGAGATGCTTTCCTACTCCACTGGGGACAGGACTTCCTCTTTGCCTTCCCACCCATTCCCCTCATTCCCAAGAATTTATTCAAACTTCAGTGGGACAGAGGTCATATGATACTCATAGCTCCATGTTGGCCACGGCAAACATGGTATCCTCTTCTTCTGCGTCTCTCTCAAACCACTCCTCTGGAGTTGGGGAATGCTCCAGATCTCTTGTTGCAGGAGGACAGATCTTTACTTCATCCCAATCCCCCCAATCCCTACATCTCAGGGCCTGGTTACTGAAAGCCTAGAATTCGAAGATGTTAACCTTTCTCAACAAGTAAAGCATATCCTCCTGGCTTCCAGAAAACCTTCCACAAGACGTTCCTACGCTTTCAAGGGGAAAAGGTTCTCTGGTGTTCACAAAAGGGACTTAACCCCCTTTTACTACTTGTAGAGTTGCTACTAGAGCATCTTCTACAATTATCAACTTCTGGTCTGAAGACCAATTCAGTTAGGGTCCATCTTAGTGCTATTGCTGCTTTTCTTAAACCTTTCCATGGACAACCTATTTCCTCTCATCCACTTATATCAAATTTTATGAGAGGCCTACTTTTAACAAAACCTCCCATCAAACCACCACCGGTGGCATGGGATCTAAATCTTGTTCTTGGTCAGCTTATGAAACCGCCCTTTGAACCTTTAGCCACTTCAGACCTAAAGTTTCTTTCATGGAAAGTTATTTTCCTAATTGCCATCACTTCTGCAAGATGCATTAGTGAACTACAGGCGTTAGTAGCTGACCCTCCTTATACAAGGTTTCACCATGATAAAGTAGTCCTCGGGACTCATCCTCACTTTCTGCCCAAGGTGGTATTGCCTTTTCATTTAAACCACTTTGTTTATCTTCCTATATTCTTCCCTAGGCCTCATGCCTCCAGTGCGGAAAGGAATCTTCACACATTGGATTGTAAAAGAGCCTTGGCTTTTTATCTCCAAAGAACTAAGCCACATAGAAAATCATCTCAGCTTTTTGTGGCTTTTGACTCTAGTCATTTGGGACTTCCAGTTTCTAAAAGAACTCTGTCAAATTGGATTGCAGATTGCATATCCTGTACATATCAGAGTAAGGGACTTTCTCTCGAAGGCCATGTCACGGCTCACAATGTGAGAGCAATGGCAGCCTTAACGGCTAACCTTCGTTCTGTCTCTATTGATGACATCTGCAAAGCAGCCACTTAGACTTCAGTACATACCTTCACAGCCCACTGTTGCTTAGACAAGGACTCCCGTCGGGATGTCTCATTTGGCCAAGCTGTTCTACAACATCTCTTCCATACTTAATACAACTCCTACCCACCACCCACAGTTTGGATGCCTAAGGTCCATGGGAGGAAGCATGACCCATCTCACCTGGGTTAGCAGCTAGCTAGGGTCACCCCTTGGCATCTTTCAGCTGGGGAGTCCTTATATGTGAAGACTACATTCCTGCTTGTTCCTAGAGATAGCGTAGTTACTCACCTGTAACAGGTGATTTCCGGGAACAGCAGAATTTTAGTCTTCACAACCCACCCACCTCCCCTAGGAGTTGTCTCTCTCTATTTCTCTTTCTCTACTTTTCTCCTTTGGTCTCTGCTATAAACTCAACTGAAGTGAGAGAGGTACAGAGGCGGGAAGGCAGCACGCATACGCTGTGGGATGCTCCCAAATGCTTTCCTATTGGATGCTGGGGAGCGTTCCCATGCGGGCTCTGTCAGTACCGGCGGTACCCATTTGTGAAGACTAAATTTCTGCTGTTCCCGGAGATCACCTGTTACAGGTGAGTAACTACGCTTTCTTTGCCAGTTTTCCAATCTTTACCTTTTTCTTTCACAAACACTGAATATGCTTACCCAGAGGTGCTTAGATTTTCTAAGAACCCAGACAGTAGCCTATTTTTTTTTTTAGGAGCCATGGGAGTGAACTCCCTGCTACTCTGTACAACTCCATATTTTGTCTTTGTACATGTTCACATTTTTTTTCTGTTTTACTTATTTTTTGTTTTCAGTTTTACCTATTTTACTTTTTACCTTTATTCTCTTTCCATCTTCCACCCCCTCCAAACTTTACACCTTTCTGCATCACTACCTCACCACTGCTGCTTTTTTAAGCCAATGGCAACAGCTTCTCCTTGCCCAGGGCCTGACAACAGTGAGGCCTCCATCTGTGGCCTAATGGCGGCAGCCGCACCTTCTAGGTTGGTACCTGCTGTAACAGATGTAGCTTTTCAGATTGCTACACTGCAGTAGAAGTTCCTCCCACTTCAGGGTCTGCCAAAGTATTTTTCACTGGGGCCTGCTGCAATGGGAGTGGCTTTTTCTGGCCTGAGTCTGACCACAGCAGGCGAGTGTAGTGCCTAGGTATTATCAGATTATTACTAGGTTAACACTTTGGAGTTCATCTGTAACATTATCACTCGATCATAGTTTTAGACATTTCACCTTTGAAGACTGCAAGAAATTTCCAAGGACAAAAATAATGGTGCAGAGAGGGGAGAGATCCATAGGCAGTACTCCGATGACCATGTTTAATTTAGGAGCCTGCCTGAAACGCTTGCTGTTTTTTTTTGTGAATCACCATTCTTTGACAATTTGTCTTGTCTTCCTTTCTTTATTGTGAAAGAAACACTTTCTAGTCCCGGTGGACATTGTCCTCGGGACTTGGCCTAGCATGGAGAAGAGTCAGCATTTTTTCACTCTTGATTTATCATGCATAACTTTGCCTTTTCTGCTGTTCTCTTCAAGAATAACTTTAGAAGCACTACAAATTTGTGCTGTTGGTAATAGTTATTTAGTTGCTTTAAGCTTAAATAGATTTTTGAACTTTTATTGTAGTAAGTCTTGGTACTGCATTAGAGAATGCATCAAAGTATTTTGATTTTCGTTTACACCTCCCCTCCTTGCGGGAAATAAAGTATGAGTCTACAAGAAAATTAACTTTTTCTGCTGCAACTCTGTCACGTTGGAATGGCTTGCTGGGCCCCCTCCGCACAGAATTAAATTTGAGGTGCTTCAAAAAAACCTCTGAAAGCCTTCCTTTTTAGGACTGCTTTTAACTTACCTGAGTAACTATTCTGGTACGACGGCAGCCTTTGGGCATGGTAAGGACAGCCCTATAGTCTAAGGGAATTGTGTGTATTTATCTTTCTTATTCTATTTGCCTATCTTTTCTATGCTGTTTCTATCTCTCTCCTTTATGGACCTGTTTACACTATGGAGTTCCTTTCCCTTTTGTTTTTTAATTATTGTACACCGCATAGACTGCTATGCAATATTGCGATATATCAAATAAAATATAACCATAATCATGTTAAAGCAGTATCAGGCTTGAAAGGCAGTGTGTTTACATAATTCACCTTTTCTAAATTGGAACGCAAGGTGAGTTAAGGCAAGTATGCAAATTATTTCCCTGTCCAAGCTATACCTAAAGCAGTAGAGGGTGAAGTGACTTGCCCAAGGTCCCAAAGAGCATCAGTGGGAAAACTCAAATTTGAACCCTGGCATCTGTGGTTCTCAGCCTGCCTCTGTAACCACTAAAGCTACTCAATTTTAATATCCGACTTTAATGATAATTCCTTATCCTGCTAGACCAGTCCAGACAAGTAGGTTATGCTCCCCAGCCAGCAGGTAGAAGCAGACTTGAGCATGTTACACAAAGCATTGACATCGCTGAATCTTTTAATGCAGCACTAAGAAGACTGCATTGTCTGCCTCCAACAGGTGGTAAGGTGTGTGGACTGGTGCAGATAGGCCAGACTAAGGTCCTATGGCCTGTGTACTTGAGACCAGTAAGCCCAAAATTTGTTAGCTCAGGTATGTTCCTGTCTCCTTGAGCAGAGAGCTTGCCCTTGTATCCAGTGCTGCTACCCATGGGTTCCTAGCGCTTGGTGGGCTATAGAGCAGACAAGAGGGCTCCTTCCTCCCAATGGGGACCCTTGAGAGGAGTGGTAAGTTTGGGCCCAGGCTTCCCTACTACTTTGCGGTCCTTTAACTGCTTGTTGGATTTCTTATTTTGTTCAGACTTTTTTTCTTCATTGAATTCAGTGGGTTGTATTTGGATCTTTTGCTGCATGCAATAAAGCAGCTTCCAATTAATTAAATTTTTTTTGATCTCCAGGAACAAGCAGGAATGTAGTCTTCACATATGGATGTCGTCAGTGCAGGAACGCTCCCCAGCATCCAATAGGAAAGCCTTTGGGAGCATCCCATTGCACCTCCGTTGCTGCTTTTCCAGCTCTCCCTCAGAGGAGCCGACTGAAAACAAATCCTGACACCATAGAAAATGCCTGTTCATATTTTTGTGGTTCGTGTCTGTCTTCCCCTCAATGCTGGTACTGACCTCTGTAGATTTTGTAAGCATCGAGATGCCTCAGGCATTGCTCTGGAGGGGGGAGGGGGGGGGGACACCAACCAAACAGCCCCAACCAAACAGCCCCAACCAAACAGCCCCAGCTGGAGGACCTTTCCTCCAAAGCCTTAGTGGGGTTCCAGGATACTCTTGAGGTCTCCACCTCTGGAGAGCTCCTGGTGCCATGCTTGGGGATCATGGCCTGCAATTCTGGTACGATACCCAAGCATCGGCAATATCAATGGATCAGTTCTGGTAGGTCTATCAAGGTCAGACCATATAACACCAGTCCTGAAGAACCTACACTGGCTACCCCTGCAGGCCAGAATCCACTACAAGACTCTTGTCCTGACGTTCAAAGCCCTCAAGAACCAGCCACCCACGCCCATCAGTAAACTTCTCCACAGCACTCCAGCCAACAGATTAAGGAGATCTACATTGATGAATACCCTTGAAGTCCCTAAGTCAGTGACAAAATGTACGAAGACAACAGCCAGTAGAGCCTTCTCCATTTTCACACCTATGGCCTGGAACGCCCTCCCAGCAGAAATCCGAGCTATCTCCAATCTACCGTTATTCAGAAAAGCTCTCAAACACCACTTGTTCCTGCTACATTACCCTGATAATTCTGGAAAGCACACAGCCATCAACCTTACCCTCCTACCTAGCCCGCCCCATTGATCAGCCTCCCTTAGAGAATGGTTAATCACCTGTCCCCTACCTTCTCTCCCTGACCCAGGAGCTTAGGCATCTGTTTACTATCCTTATATGTCCTGTAAGAATGTCCATAATTTGTATATAGTTACCCCGGTTCTTCCAAGTTTACTACCCCTGTTCAATGTAAACTCAATGTGACCTGCTGCATTGTAGTATGTTTTGTTCAACTGTAAACCGCACTGATTATAATAGCGCGGTATATAAGAGAAATAAATAAATAAATAAATGCATCCTTGCCATAGAGTGGAGCTTAGTGGCCTTACTGGTGGCCTCTGTTCCAGTGAAATCCTTACTGTCTGTTCAGCAGACGTCTGCACCGGTGTCCGTACTGATACAAGCTGCATAGACTTTCTTTCCGCTTTCCATGCTACTGCCCATGCTGGCCCTCAAATCCATTTCCAGTATCGAGGTTGACTACACAAATCCAAGGTACCGGCTTTGACTGGTATAGAGTTCGTACGGAGCAGGAACACCCTGCCCGATGATACTTTGAGTCTTCGGATTCCGACTCAGATGATGAATCGGCCGATACTCGAGACATACAAACTATCCTGGAAGGCCCATCTCTATCTCCACAAGCCGCATGTCCCCCTACCAGAGGACATGTCTTTCCAAGACTTTATTCGTGATGTTGCTAGGGGCCTGTCCATAACAGTAACGTCAGAGAAAGAGCCTAGGGTCGAAGAATTGGAAATTCTTAAGTACCCGATGGCTCCAAAAGAAGCGACTATGCTTCCTATCTATCGGATACTTCACGACCTCATGCTTTGTATGTGGGAGACATCTCTTACTATTTCTCCCCATACCCGCTGGCTCAATACCATGTACTGGGTACCGACCGGAGTGTGATGGTTTTCAAAAGATAAAATTGCTGCACCATTCCATGGTAGTGGAATCAGCAATTTGTCGAATCAAGCACGAAAACACATTCCTCTAACCCTCTGGGTAGGGAATTGAGAACCCTCAACGCTTTTGATCGATGTTGCTTTCATGCCTCCAAGCTATCAGCCAGAATTAGTTCCTACATACTCTGTATGGGTATGTTCCTCAAAGAGATGGCTAAGGATTTGGAGTTAATACTCCTCTTTTCCCCGATGACAAGAGGGCAGATTATCTCACCCTTGTAAAGTATGCTCAGAATGTCTCAATTTGTCAATAGAGCAACTTTTGATAGCTTTGAGTGCATCAGCAGAATTACATCTGTCTGCATCGGTGCACACAGGATTGCTTGGCTCCAAGCATCTTATCTTGAACAGTGGGTTCAAGATAAGCTGGGTAATATCCTTTGCACCAGCGAAAACCTTTTTGGCAAGGATTGGCAGGACAAGGCCTCTCAGTCGGAGTCTGAGAACACTACCCTGAATAGGCGCTCTAGATCTGCTGCCAACTCAGCTAAGAAGACAGCAGCAAAGAAAAAGCTGCCTTCAATAAAAAGTAGTAGTAGTATCCTCCTTATACCCCTGCTGTTCAATGTCAGCATCATGCTCCTCAGAAGGGACAACTTCCAAAATATCAAAAGAAGGCTCAGACTCCCAAGTCTCAGCCACCTCAGCAGGCTCAGGCTGTTCCGGGTTTTTGACTCCTTTCTAGAGAACATAGCTGTCCTGCCTCTGAAGAATCCCGACCCTATCCACATTCCCGACAGACTCTGCCATTATGTCCACAGATGGCATCTCATCACCTCGGAGCAATGGACTTTAAAAGTACAGGAGGGATACAGACTTCATCTACAAAGCCTACCTCCCCTGGCTTCACCAAGAGAGTTCCATTCTCAGCCCCCTCTCACTGCTCTTACTACAAGAGATCATTTCCCTTCTACTGCAGGGAGCAATAGAAGAAGTTCCAACATTCCAGCACGGAATGGGCTTCTATTCTCCCTACTTTCTTATTCCAAAGAAATCAGGGGGATACATTCCCATTCTGGGCCTCAGAGACCTAAACAAGCATCTCCTATGGGAGAAGTTCAAGATGGTCTCCCTGGGGACCCTTCTTCCCCATCTCCAGAATCAGGACTGGCTCTGTTCTCTAGATCTAAAGGAAGCGTACATTCATATTCTTATCCATCCAGAACACAGAAAATTCCTGCGCTTCATGTTTCAGGGAAGACACTATCAATACAGTCCTACCTTTCGGCCTCGCCTCTGCCCCAATAGTCTTTGCAAAATGCATGGCGGTAGTAACTGCATTTCTAAGGACTCTAGGGATATTTGTCTTCCCTTACTTAGACGACTGGCTGATAAGAGCAAGCACCTCTCAAGAAGCCCATCTGTCCTTCTCATGCACCATGCAGGTGTTACAACACCTTGGAAGATTTATGACAAATCCCAAGTCCCAATTTGTCCCATCTTAAACTAGAGTACATAGGGGCCCTCTTAAATACTCAGTAGTCAAGGGCATTTCTGCCCCAACTCCGCTGCGCTCGTCTCAATCAGTTGGCGTCTCAAGCATATTTCAAGAACTATCTTACTGTTCGAGAAATGTAGAACTTCTGGGCCATATGGCATCAACGGTGCATGTAGTTCCATATGTCCGTCTACACATGCACACAGCCCAATGGACACTAGCATCCCAGTGATCTCAAGCCTCAGGTTGCCTAAGGGACAAGATAAGTTTCTACCCTTCTGGACTCGTCTCTCCAGTGGATGGTGTTCCCCAGGAAATATCCTTGTAGGGTCACCTTTTCAGATGCCTGCACATCAATGCACTCTGACGGATGCATCCAAACTGGGCTGGGGAGCCCATCTGGGATCTCTCTCCACTCAAGGCCTCTGCTCTCAGCAGGAATCACAACTGCACATAAATCTGCTTGAGCTCAGAGCCGCTCTCAAAGTGTCCCAGGACCATCTTCGTTGCCGCAGAGTCCTAGTCCAAACCGACAATCAAGTGGCCATGTTCTACATGAACAAGCAGGACGGGACAGGATCTTGGACCCTTTGCAGCGAGGCTCTACATCTCTGATCCATTGCCATATGTCATCACATTCACCTCCGAACGGTGTATCTCCCGGGTAAGCACAATGTGTTAACGGACAGATTAAGTCTAATCCTCCCCCCCCCCCCCACGAGTGCTCTCTTCATGTAGACAGTCTCCTACATTTTTAGGTTTGGGGGACTCCAGAGATGGACCTTTTTTGCAAGTCCTCAGAATGCCAAGCTCCCTCACTTCTCTACCAGGACTCCTGCTTTGGACAGCCAACAGGTGGATGCTTTTCACCTTCACTGGGGACACGGCTTCCTGTATGCCTTCCCTCCCATTCCCCTAATTCCCAAGATTCTTTTCAAACTCCAGGCAAACAGGGGCTTCATGATACTCGTAGCCCCACGGTGGCCATGTCAACCATGGTAGCCTCTCCTTTTACGTCTGTCTCAGGCTCAACTCATAGATCTGGGGTCTGCTCCAGATCTCCCCTCTCAGGAGGAGGGGATGCTGCTCCATCCCAATCCGCAGTCTCTCCATCTTACAGCATGACTGCTAAAGCATAGCCTTCCAGGGTATTGACCTTTCCCAGGAGGTTAAGGACATCCTCTTAGCTTCTAGTAAGCCATTCACCAGTTGGTCCTACGCTTTCAAGTGGCGTAGGTTTTCTATCTGGTGTTCTCAGAAGAATCATCCCATCTCAGTTCTGATGGAGGCGCTGCTTGAATACCTCCTCCACCTATCTTCTTCTGAACTCAAGATCAATTGGGTAAGAGTACATCTAAGTGCAATTGTGGCTGTCACGTACCCTTAGATGGCCAACCCATCTCCTTGCAACTGCTCATAGCACGCTTTGAGGGGTCTTCTATTAACCGAGCCTCCCATTAAGCCACCACCAGTGGCATGGGACCTCAATGTTGTTCTAGGGCAGCTTCTTAAGCCACCTTTTGCACCTCTAGCTACTACGTCACTTAAATTTCTCACGTGGAAGGTCATCTTCCTCATTGCCCTCACTTCAGCAAGGCACATTAGTGAGCTCCAGGCCTTGGTGGCTGACCCACCTTACACATAGTTCCACCATAAGGTAGTCCTCAAGACTCTACCTGTCTTTATGCCGAAGGTGGTCTCGCCCTTCCATTTGTACGAGTTGGTCTACCTCCCTGTGTTTTTCCCTAAACCACACTCATTTAGGGCAGCAGCAACCCTCCACACTCTATGTTGTAAACGTGCCTTAGCTTTTTATCTTCGGAGGACTAGAGAGCATCAGAAAGCTTCTCAGCTGTTCATCTCCTTTGACTCTAGTTACCTCAGGTTGCCAGTCTCCAAAGATACTATCTCCAAGTGGATAGCAGACTGCATCACTTTTGCTTATGAGAAGGCAGGACTCTCCCTCAAGGGTCATGTCACTGCCCATAATGTTCAAGCCATGCCTACCTCAATGGCAAATCTGCGATCTGTAGCTATTGACAAGATCTACAAAGCAACTAGATCTTCGGTCCATACTTTTGCTGCTCACTACTGTCTGGACAAGGACTTCCACCGGGATGCCATGTTTGGCCAGGCAGTTCTCCAGCAACTCTTTCAGACTTAGAACTCCTCCTACCCTCCGTCCCTGGACTTCGATACCAGACATTCATGGAGGATACATGACCTCTTTAGGCATACCTGGGGCAAACCATAACTGATTCTGAGGTCATCTCTCTGACATCTTCTTGCTAGGGAATCCCATATGTGAAGACTACATTCCTGTGTGTTCCTGGAGATAGCGTAGTTACTCACCTGTAGCAGGTGATCTCTGGGAACAGCAGGAATTTAGTCTTCTCAACCCACCCTCCTCCCCTAGGAGTTGTAGGTCTTCTCTTTCTCTCCTTTTATCTCAGCTACAAACTCAACTGAGGAGGGAGAGCTAGAAAAGGCGGGAAGGCAGCTACGCAGGCACAGTGAAATGCTCCCAAAGGCTTTCCTATTGGACTGTGGGGAGCATTCCCATGTGGGCTCCGTCAGTACTGACGTTACCCATATGAGAAGACTAAATTCCTGCTGTTCTCGGAGATCACCTGTTACAGGTGATTAACTATGCTTTCTCAGCAGCTGGGCCTCCCAGGTGTCTGGGGCTTTCCTGCTTGGGTTTCCCCAGTCAGCCCAATAATTGCTGGAATTCCCTATTCAGGATTTCCTTCTCCCTGCAGCCTTGCTGCTCTCTTTTTTTTTTTTTTTTGTCCAGCAACATTTTTCATATCATTTTTTTTCCTTTTTTTGCAGTGCTCAGCTGTGCAGCCTGTGATCTCAGGTAGGGTTTTTTTTTGCCTGCAGCTGCTATTTTTTGCCTTGTTTGTGGTGGGAATGCTTGGGTTTTTTTTTTTTAATGCTTTGGGATCACTGCCCCCCCCCCCATGGGGCCTCATGCCATTTCTGTGGCCTCTGGTGTTCCCTCTTCCCCACCCTCATCATTGGGCAACCACGCCTCATTGGGTGACCTGTGTGTCTCCCCCCCAAAAAAATAATATAGAAAACACCTCATATTTTCTAAGGTTTTCCTGTTACACGGCTTCCTCCTTGCCCAGTTTAGTGCAGTACTGTTCTGAAAAATTCTCAAGGGGACATTACTGTCACCTCATCCCTTTCTTCAGGGTATATATTTCTGCTGCTACTGCAGTTCTGCACCTTCTAAACTTTTTATATTGGAACTGTTCAGTTTTACTGTTAACTTTTGCTGTATCCAAAACTCATAGCAGCAAAGCCAAAATCTGGTATACCAAGTGATATGGCGTGAAAATACTACAAACCATTTGGAACCTAAATCAAGAAATATGTTGCTTTGCAAAAAAAAGCAAAACATTTACGTAGACTAAGAAAGGTAATAGCATATAGGAACTAGAGACTTTATATCTCAAAATCTTTAATCAAATAATACAAGCATTTTTAATCTAAGGTTGAATTGTTAAGGGGGTAGGGATGCTGTTATAACTATTCTACCAAAACATCTTTCTATTAGGTGCTTTGATATAGAATCAGATGTCTAAATGGAATGCTATGTTGAAAAATATATCCAGGTGCTGGACTCCCATTTACGTGGCTCTATAGAGTTAAGTTTCTCAGATGCTTGGAGATCAGCTAGGGACGCTAGAAAATGTGGTAATGTCAAACACATGTCAGTAGCTCTGGACATGTTCCATGAGATCTTGGACCAAGGCCACTTAGGATTTCATCAAAACATGGCACATTGTCATAATTCCTAGACTGGATCAGGACAGATCTTCTGCTAGTATCACTATACTCACGTAACCCCTCTTCTGAAGTCACTTAATTGGCTCCCTATACGTTTTTTGCATCCATTTCAAATTTCTGTTGACCTATAGGTGCCCTCATTCTGTTGTTCCTCACTATCTTTCCTCTCATTTCTCCCTATACTCCTCTTCAGGAACCCCGCTCTTCTGGCAGATCTACTTTTATCTGTACCCTTCTCTTCCACTGCCATATCCAGACTTTGATTTTTCTACCTTGCTGATCCTTATGCCTAGAACAAACTATCCAAGTCAGTATGTCAGGCTCCATCACTGGCCTTATTCAAATCCAGGCTAAAAACTCACCTCTCCAAGGCTGCTTTTGTATCCTGATCCCCATAAGCCTCCCTTTTATCTTGTTTGTATTTACTTATATTCCCTTAGATGTATCCTAGTCCCCCATTATGTTTTCTGTCTTGACTACTGTAAACTCTGAGCAAGGACACTCTTACATGTCTCTGTACAGTGCTGCATATTTAATTTAGTTGTGTGTTCTTTTATACCACTTTACCCAAATCAAAGTGGGTTAGAAGTAACAGTGTTAGTATATACAAATAAGCAAGGCTGCATAGGTATAACAGGAGAATGTAAAGGTTGCAACATGGATAAGGGATATAAAGGGATGATTACATAGAAACATGATGACAGAAAAAGACCACAAGGCCCATCTAGTCTGTCCTTCCATAACAACAACTACAACAGTCCACTTTTTACCTTTAGAGATCCTCTGTGTTGGTCCCATGCTTTTTTGAATTCAGTTACTGTCCTCATCTCTACCACCTCCACTGGGAGACTATTCCACGGATCCACTATTCTTTCCGTAAAGAAATATTTCCGCATATCACTCCTGAATCTATCTCCCTTCACCCTCATCCCATGTCCCCTCGTCGCAGAACTTGCTTTCAATTGAAAGAGGCTCTCTCCCTGAACATTTATGCCACGGAGGTATTTAAACATCTCAATCATATCACCTCTATCCCGCCTTTCCTCTAAGGTGTACATATTAAGATCCTTAAGTCTGTCCTCATATGCTTTATAATGAAGACTACTAATCATCTTCGTAGCAACCCTCTGCACCGACTCCATCCTGTTCACATCCTTTTGAAGGTGCGGTCTCCAGAATTGCACACCATACTCCAAATGAGGTCGCACCAAAGACTTATACAGAGGCATTATCACCTCCTTTTTTCTGCTAGCCATTCCTCTCCGTATGCACCCAAGCATCCTTCTAGTTTTTGCCGTCGCCTTTTCTGGTTGAATGGTGTCTTGTAGCACTATATAAATTAGTAATAGTAATAGTTCATACAGGCCCATTTTATCATTAAGACTCTAGCTTCTGTTTTGGCTGGTAGACTGAAGTCAGCGCTAAGCTAGTTCATGATGATTACACTGGTTTTGTTAATGGCTGCTGCGCATCCCTTAAGTTGATAGAGCTGATCAAATTGGTGGAGGGGTTGCGCTGTATGTTAGCGAGGCCATTGAGTCACAAAGGATTAAAGTTTTGCAGGAAACAAAATTCACTGTAGAATCTCTATAGTTTGAAATTCCATGTAAAAAGGGGAAGGGGAAAGCGATGGCAGTGGGGGTGTACTATCGACTATGGGTGATTTCAGTTACCCCGGTATTGACTATCTCCAGGAACAAGCAGGAATGTAGTCTTCACATATGGGTATTGTCGGCACTGACGGAGCCTGTGTGGGAACGCCCCCCAGCGTCCAATTAGGAAGCCTCTGGGAGCATCCCACAGTGCCCGCGTGCTGCCCTCCCGCCTTTCCCAACTGCCTTTCTCCAGTTCTTCGTTTTCCGCGGAGCCAGCAGGTCGTATTCCTGTCACCGCAGAAAATTATTTTCCTCCTTTTTTGTGGTCGCGTCTGCCTTCCTCGATGCTATACCGGTACCGCCGGTGGTTCTTTTCTCTTTAAAAAAAAAAAAAATATATATAGTAGTCTTTTTTTTTCCAAACTTTTCTTTCCAGGTGCACGCACCATTTTGGGCCTTAGGCCCAAAATTTCCTCCATCATGGAGAAACCTGCCTCGGATTTTAAAAAATGCACCAAGTGTGACGTACCATCTCCGTCACGGACACCTACGAGTGGTGTCTTAAATGTTTAGGTCCTGACCACTCCATCTCAGAGTGCATGGCTTGTGCCATGATGTCCAAAAGGGGTCGACAGAACCGAGCTGCCAAGCTCAAACATATCTCCTTTCAAGATTTCATCAGGGAGGTGGCTCGTGGGTTGTCCATTACAGTGACTCCCTGAGACAGAGCCCAGAGCTAAGGAGTTGGAGATTTTACAATATCCCAAAGCTCCTAAGGAGGCAGCTATCTTGCCTATACATGAGATTTTACATGATCTCATGTTGAGAATGTGGGAGACACCTCTCACCACCTCTCCTCACTCTCGCAGACTGGATACCAACCTCACAAACCACGCAAAACACCCATGACTAAGACCAAGGAAGTGAATCCTAACATGTTGTAAATGTAAATAGTTACCCCAATTATCCAAGTTTTTAACACCTGTTCACTGTAAACACAAAGTACCCTGGGAAATGTGTAATCTTTGTTCATTGTAAACCGCGCTGATGCTGAATAGCGCGGTATAGAAGAGACTGTAAATAAATAAATAAATATATATCCTTGCCCTGGATTCCAGAAAACTCAGCTTCCTCACCACTGTATTGTAGTGGAATCAGCTATGAGAAGGGTCAGAAGTGCAGAGGCATGCCTCTAATCCTCCAGGACGTGAGTGTAGAACTTTAGATGCCTTTGGATGTCGTACTTTCCAGGCTTCCATGCTTTCTGCCAGGATCAGTTCCTATATTTTATATATGGGAATGTTCCTTAAAGAAGTCACAGGTGATTTAGAGGTTTTGAGCCCTCTTCTTCCGGAGGATAGAAGGCAGGATTTTCTCACACTGGTCAAACATGCCCAGGATGTGTCTAAGTTTGTCAACCGTGCAGGTTTTGACTGTTTTGCGTGCATAAGCAGAACCTCTGCCATTGCTATAGGTGCACGTAGAATTGCCTGGCTCCAGGTATCCGATTTGGAGCTCTGGGTGCAGGACAAACTGGGCAACATCCCTTGTACAGGTGAAAATCTATTTGGCAAGAATTGGCAAGAAAAAGCCAATGAGTTAGATGCTGACAACTCCACTTTGGATAGGCTATCCAAAGGCACAGCTGATCCTGCGCGAGAGAAATCTTTCAAGAAGCCTTCCTTCTCAAAAAAGAAGAGGTTTTATCCCCCTTATTCCCAACAGGGACGTTCTGCAGGTCAGCCTGCCTGGAAAAGTCAGCAACCACCTAAACAAAGGAAAGCAAAGACTGCTAAGCCTCCACCGTCTCAGCAGTCTCAGCCTCCACAAGGCCTTTGACTTTCATCTAGAGAACTTAGCCTTCCTGGCCCTCAATGGACCAGAGCCTTCCACCATTCCAGGAAGGTTATGTCACTTTGCCCCCAGGTGGGAGCAGATAACAGCAGAGCATTGGACACTCCATTATAAGAGAGGGGGTACAAGCTTCACTTTCTGTGCATGCCCCCTCCCACAATGGTAAGACTGTTCAATTCTCAGACCTCTCTCATCAACCTGTTACATCAAGAGGTCACTATGCTTCTTGCCCAAGGGGCAATAGAAGAAGTACCCATCCACCAACAGGGTACAGGGTTTTACTTCCCCTATTTCCTTATCCCAAAGAAAACAGGGGGATACAGACCTATCTTAGACCTCAGAGAATTGAACAAATTCCTGTTCAAAGAGAAATTCAAGATTTCTCTAAGAACTTTGCTGCCATACCTTCAGAATCAGGATTGGCTTTCTCTGGATCTCAAGGATGCGTACACCCATGTTCTCATCCATCCAACTCACAGAAAGTTCCTTCGCTTCCTTTTTCAAGGAAAGCACTACCAATACAGGGTGCTTCCTTTTGGCCTGGCCTCAGCACCAAGGGTGTTAACGAAATGCATGGCTGTAGTAGTAGCAGCATTTCTCCGCACTCTAGGGATATTCATCTTCCCCTACTTAGACTGGCTCATTCGAGCACCATCAGAGTCAGAGGCCAGGACTTCTCTCTCTTGCACAATGCGCATCCTTCAGTATTTGGGTCTGGTCATAAACATCCCAAAATCCAGTCTCCCACTCAGTCTCTAGAGTTCATAGGAGCTTTGCTGGATACCAGAAAAGCAAGGGCCTATCTTCCCCAGGCCCATTGCCTTCGCATGGTGCAGTTAGTTTCTCAAGCAGTGCTAAAGCCTCATCTCACTGCTCAAGAAATGCTACAACTACTAGGCCACATGGCATCTACAGTGCATGTGGTTCCTTATGCTCGCCTCCATATGAGAGCGGCCCAGTGGACTTTATCCACTCAGTGGACCCAGGCATCAGGGTGCCTGTCAGACAAAATAGCAAACACAAATCACCTTATTTTGTCCCTCCAATGGTGGCAGTCCACTCAGAACCTGTTGCTGGGGTCCCCTTTTCAACAACCCTTACCCCAGGCAACTCTCAGAACAGATGCTTCTCCGATGGGTTGGGGAGCTCATCTGCAAGACCTCTCCACCTAAGGCACCTGGACTCCACAGGAGACTCATCTGCATATCAATCTCTTGGAGCTCGGAGCAATCTTCCTTGCTCTTCGAGTGTTCCACACCCTGCTCAGCTACAAGACAGTCCTCATTCATATGGACAATCAAGTAGCCATGTTCTACGTGAACAAGCAGGGGGGAACAGGCTCTGTCACTTTCCAATGAAGCTTTGCGACTATGGGCCCTCGCCAGAGAGCATCAGATTCATCTCCTGGCAGTGTATCTTCCAGGCATACAGAACTCTTGGGCAGACAGACTCAGTCGAGTTCTGCTTCCACACGAATGGTCTCTGCATGCAGACCTGGTGGCCAAGATCTCTCAAATTTGGGGAACCCCGGACATAGACCTCTTTGCAAGTCTGTGGCATGCCAAACTTCCCCGGTTCTGTTCCAGAATTCCGGCTCAGGGCTCTCAGGCCAGGGATGCTTTCCTCCTTCATTGGGGACAAGACTTCCTTTATGCCTTTCCACCCATTCCCCTAATTCCCAAAACCCTGTTCAAGCTTCAGAGAGACAGAGGGCGTATGATTCTCATAGCTCCACATTTCTGCTCCAGATCTCCTGTCACAGGAGGACGGACTGTTATGGCATCCCAATCCCCAGTCTCTGCATCTCAGAGCTTGGTTGCTGAAGGCCTAGATTTTCATGATCTTAACCTCCCTCAGCAAGTAAAGGATGTCCTTTATGCTTCCAGGAAACCTTCCACAAGACGCTCCTATGCTTTTAAATGGAAGAGGTTTACCATATGGTGCTCGCAGAACGGTCTTAACCCCTTTGTGATACCTCTGGAATCTCTACTGGAGTATCTCCTTCATTTATCCACTACAGGACTTAAGACTAATTCAGTAAGAGTCCATTTGAGTGCTATTGCAGCTTCTTTCATGCCTCTAAATGGACAAGCTATTTCCTCCCATCCTCCTGTAGCGAGATTTATGAGAGGCCTTCTTACTAAGCCTCCCATTAGGCCACCACCAGTGGCATGGGACTTAAACCTGGTTCTTGGTCAGCTCATGAAGCCACCTTTTGAACCCCTAGCTACTACCTCATTGAAATTCCTTTCTTGGAAAGTTATCTTTCTCATTGCAATCACATCAGCACGTCGCATCAGTGAGTTGCAAGCACTAGTGGCTGATCCACCTTATACAAGGTTCCATCATGACAAGGTAGTCCTTAGGACTCATCCACACTTTATGCCAAAGGTGGTTTCGCCTTTTCATCTTAACCAAGCAGTCTACCTAACTGTGTTCTTTCCAAGGCCTCATGCATCAAATGCAGAAAGGAATCTTCATACTTTGGACTGTAAAAGAGCTTTAGCCTTTTACTTGCAAAGAACACAGCAACATAGAAAGTCCTCTCAACTCTTTGTTGCTTTTGATCCTTCTCATTTGGGACTTCCAGTCTCCAAAAGGACACTGTCTAATTGGATTGCTCAGTGTATTTCCTTTGCCTATCAGAGTAAGAATCTTCCTCTGGAGGGCCATGTCACAGCTCACAATGTGAGAGCCATGGCAGCTTCAGTGGCTCATCTGCACTTTGTGTCTATCGACGACATCTGTCGAGCAGCCACCTGTGCCTCGGTTCATACCTTCACAGCCCATTAGTGCTTGGACAAGGACTCCTGCCGGGATGCCTTGTTTGGTTAGGCTGTTCTCCAACACCTGTTCCATACCTAATCAACTCCTACCCACCTTCCCTGGTTGGATGCCAGAGATCCATGGGGGGAAGTGGAGCCCTGTCTCAGGGACACACAGCTTCTGGGGTCTCGCCCTGGCATCTAAAGCTAGGGAGTCCCCATATGTGAAGACTACATTCCTGCTTGTTCCTGGAGATAGCATAGTTACTCACCTGTAACAGCAGGAATTTAGTCTTCACAACCCACCCACCTCCCTTAGGAGTTGTATCTCTCTATCTCTTTCTCTTTCCCTCTCTCTCTCTCTCTTTGACTCAGCTTTAAACTCAATTGGAGAGAGGCAGTTGGGAAAGGCGGGAGGGCAGCACGGGGGTGCTGTGGGATGCTCCCAGAGGCGTCCTAATTGGACGCTGGGGGGCGTTCCCGCACGGGCTCCGTCGGTGCCGACGATACCGATATGTGAAGACTAAATTCCTGCTCTTTCCGGAGATCACCTGTTACAGGTGAGTAACTATGCTTTATCTCCCTAGCAGGACATGTTGGGGAGATAAAGTTTCTAGATGAAATAAATGACTGCTTCTTAGAGCAGCTGGTTCATGAAATGACCAGACAGGAAGCTTTTTGGACCTAGTCCTTAGTGGAACACCAGATCTGGTGCAAGAGATAAGGGTGTAGGGGCCCCTTGGCAATAGTGATCATAGCATGATCGTGTTTTATTTAATTAATAAAAAAGGGATGGTAAGGAAATCCACAGTACTACTTTTAATTTTTGAAAGGGAGACTATGATAAGATGAGGGAAATGGTGTTAAGAAAAAAACTAAAAGTAGCAGTTGCAAAGGTTAGAGACTTACATCAAAGTTGGATGTTTAAAAATACTATCTTGGAAGCCCAGACCAGCTGTATTCCACGCTTTAAGAAAAGTGGAAGGAAGTCCAAAAAACTGCCAGCATGGTTTAAAGGTGAGGTCAGAGAGGCTGCTGTTGCCAAAAAACATCTTTCAGGAATTGGAAAAAAGAGCCAAATAATGATAAATTGGAAACAGCACAAGCACTGGCATGTTAGATGCAAGGCATTGATAAGGCAGGCAAAGAGAATTTAAGAAGAAACTTGGCTGTGGAAGCAAAAACACGTAATAAAGACATTTTCAAGTACATTCATAGCAAAAGACCTGTGAGTCAGTTGGACCATTAGATGATAGAGGGATAAAAGGAGTACTAAGAGGGGAAAAGGCCATAGCAGAGAGACTGAATGAATTCCTTCGATCTTTACTAAGGAAGATGTAGGGATGTTACCCATGACTGAAGTGGTATTTCAAGATGATACTGTGGAAGAATTGAAAGAAATATTGATACACCGGGAAGATGTATTACAACTATTTGATAAACTGTAGGGTAGCAAACCAAGGGTGTTGAAAGAACTGAAATATGAGATTGCAGACCTGCTATTAGTAATCTGTGAATTATCTTTAAAATCATTTGTAATACCTGAAGATTGGAGGATGACCAATGTAACACCAATTTTTAAAAAGGATTCCAGGGGTGATCCGGGAAACTACAGACCGGTGAGCCTGATGCCAGTACTGGGAAAATGGTAGAAACCATAATAAAGAACAAAATTACTCAACATGTAGATAGTCATGGCTTAATGGGAGACAGCCAACGTGGCTTTAGACAAGGAAGGTCTTGTCTTACTAATCTGTTATGTTTTTTTGACGGTGTGAATAAACAGGTAGACAAAGGTGAGTCGGTTGATATAGTGTATTTGGACTTTCAGAAAGTCTTTGACAAGGTCCCTCATCAGAGATTCTGCAAAACTAAAAAGTCATGGGATAGGAGGCAGTGTACTATTGTGGATCAGGAACTGGTTAAAAGATAGAAAGCAGAAAGTAGGGCTAAATGGCCAATTTTCTGAATGGAGAAAGGTGAATAATGGAGTACCCCAGGGATCTGTGCTGGGTCCGCTGCTTTTTAACATATTCATAAATGACCTGGAAATGGGAATAATCAGTGAGGTTATCAAAATTGCAGTTTACTACTACTACTGACCATTTATGTAGCGCTACAAGTCGTACGCAGCGCTGCACAGACTGTACGAGACAGTCCCTGCTCATCAAAGCTTACAATCTAGTCAAGACAAACACAGAAGGTGTAGGCAGGGATAAAGCAAGGGGAAAGAAAAAAGGAGATCAGGTGAGTTAAGATCCAAATGCAGCAGCAAAGAGGGGAGTTTTCAGCCTGGATTTGAAGAGGGTTAGAGAAGGTGCCTGGCGTACAGACACAGGTAGTTTGTTCCAGGCGTAAGGCGCAGCAAGGTGAAAGGATGACACGAAACTAGTTAAAGTTGTTAAAACCCAAGAGGATCTTGATAAATTGGAAGACTGAGCATCCAAATGGCAGATGAAATTTAATGTGGACAATTGCAAAGTTATGCACCTAGGAAAGAACAACCTAAACTATGGTTACACGATGCAAGGTTCCACATTAGGAACCACCACCCAGGAAAAAGATTTGGGCATCATCGTGGATAACATGTT
Organism: Ichthyophis bannanicus; assembly: GCA_033557465.1. Taxonomy (NCBI): domain Eukaryota; kingdom Metazoa; phylum Chordata; class Amphibia; order Gymnophiona; family Ichthyophiidae; genus Ichthyophis; species Ichthyophis bannanicus. The sequence goes on along the minus strand of CM066031.1, from coordinate 621,842,156 downwards.
AAAACCCTCCACCCAGTGTGCGTTGGCGGCCAAGAGAGCAAATAGAATGCTAGATATCATAAGAAAAGGAATGGAAAATAAAACCAAGGATATTATAATGCCTCTGTATCGTTCCATGGTGCAACTGCACCTTGAATATTGTGTGCAGTTCTGGTCGCTGTATCTTTAAAAGGATATAGCATTATTAGAAAAGGTACAGAGAAGAGCCACCAAAATGGTAAAGGGGATGGAAGGATAACCCTATGAAGAGAGGTTAAAAAGGTTAGGGCTCTTCAACCTGGAAAAGAGACGGCTGAGGGGTGATATGATAGATGTCTATAAATTAATGAATGGAGTGGAACGGGTAAACGTAGATCGACTGCTTACTTCATCAGAATATAGAAAAACTAGGTGACATGCAACGGAGTTACAGGGTAACCTATTTAAGACTAATAAGAGAAAATATTTTTTCACTCAACATGTAATCAAACTCTGGAATTTGTTACTGGAGGATTTATTTATTTTTTATTTAACAATTCTTATATACTGCACTATTTGTTATCAGTGCGGTTTACATTTAACAAAGATTTTTCAGATCAGAGAAGACTGATTGAATTTACATTATAACAGGGAATAAAACTTGGAGGACATGGGAAACTATTTACATATTGACATGTATCAGGATTGTTGAGGAATGTATGAAACTATGTACATAAAGATATGGCATAATAGTTGATACTTGATCTGAAAGGACGTAGGTAGCTTCAGGACTGACAAGTGAGTGCTTGGGGCTTGAGCGTTATGTTGTGTAGGAGTCTTTAGTAGGGGAAGGGGGATGGTTTCTTAGAGTCGGGGTGGCGGCTTGGGCAAAATGGAGCAGAAAGAGGTGGTGGTTTATCGCTTTCCGGAATTGTAGAAGGTCCCGGATCGCTCTGATTTCTGGGGGGAGGTTGTTCCAACATTTTGGTGCATAGTAGGCAAAGGTTCTTCTGGTTGTTTGGGATCATTTTATGGAGTCTTCGGGAATAGTCAGTGTTGTCTGTTGTCCTTCTGGTTCTAGTTTTTGGAGTAGGTGTGATAAGTTCCTTGAGAGAATTGGGGGCGATGTTGATAATCTTGAATGTTATTAGCAGAATCTTATATGTTAGCCTGGAGTATATCGGTAACCAATGGAGATCCTTGAGTATTGGTGTGATGTGGTCTGATTTGGCTAGACCACAGAGGACACGTGCAGTGGCATTCATGGCTTGTTGGAGAGGATTGATAGTATTCTTTGGTAGGCTGTACAAGATTAGATTTACATAATCTAAATGTGGTAGTATGAGGGCCTGGAAGATGGTTCGGAAGTCGTCAGCAGGTAGCATAGGTTTGAGATGTCTCAGTGTCCTGATTTTGTTGTAGATGGACCTGGTGATGTGTTTTATATGCTCCTTGAAATCAAGGTGCTGGTCAAGAGTAATGCCGAGGTAGCGTATGGCATTGCGGCTTGGAAGCTCCACATCTCTTACTCTTAGGCTGGAGGGGGGAGAGAAGTTTTTGTTCCTTGACATGTAAAGTACCTCCGTTTTCTTGAAGTTAATGTGGAGGTTTTGGGTAGTTAGCCAATCTGTAATTGCGTTGAAGCAGTTAACAAGGTTGGTGAATTCCGGTTGTTTGACTTTGAACGGGGTGAATAGCAGAACATCATCCGCGTAGATTAGGGCAGAAATATTGAAGGATGGGATGATGCTGCATATAGATATTGAACATCAGCGCCGATAAGGAGGAACCTTGCGGGACACCTTGTTGCTGGTGGAATGGTGTCGAAGTTTCAGAACCAACACTGACTTGTTGCCAGCGATCCGATAGGTAGGATTTATACCACTCCCAGGCAAGGCCGTGGATGCCTTTTTCCAGGAGGCGGGTAAGTAGCTGGTTGTGATTGACGGAATCGAAGGCTGCTGAGATATCCAGGAAGATAAGGGCGAGACCATTTTCAGCGTTGTCAATTCCTCTATTGAGAGTGTTGGTGAGGGTGGTGAGCAGTGTTTCTATTCCGTGCAATTCTCTAAAGCCGTGTTGGCAGGGGTCGAGGGGGGCTGCTATGTCTATATGTTGTTGGATTTGTCTGTAGACGACTTTCTCGATTATTTTAGCGAATAGAGGAATGCTCGCAATAGGTCAGTAGGATTGTCTTTCATGGGTCAAGTCTGCTGTTCTTTAGGAGGGGTCTTATTGAGGTTCGTTTGAGTAAAGAGGAGAATGAGCCGGTAGCAAAGGAGAGACGGATGATGTTTAGTAGAATTGGGCTGAGTTCAACTCGGAGGGTCCGGATCCAGTGTGCTGGACAGGGGTCGTTTGGAGCTGTTGAGGTGTTGATGCTGGCAATGAGGTCTTGAAGACTCTTCTCATCGGGAGGGGTAAAATGTGTGAGTGATGTTTGTGAGGTGGGAGTTTGGTAAAGGGGGGACGCTATTGATGTTGGCTGATTACTTGCTGTTAGTGATTTGGATTGGAGGAAGTCGGCATATGACGGGGGGGAATTGGGGCCAGTTGGATGGGGGAGGGTTCCTTGATTAGGGATTACGCTAGGTTGAATAGGTCTCTCGGTTTGTTGATTGAGCGTTGTAGGAGCTGGGTGTGGTATTCCCTCATTCTGAGAGAGATCTTTTCGCGGTGAGACTTCAGGAGTCCGAGGTAGGTTGATTTGTGGGACTGGGATTGGGAGCGTTTCCACTTCCTCTCGTGCTTCCTGAGTTCGATGAGGGAGGCACGGAGTTCTGCTGAGAACCATGGAGCATGCTGTCTTCTCCTTTTACATCTGTTGTGGGTTTCTGAGCTAATGGAGGATCTCTAGGAACAAGCAGGAATAAGTCATCACATATGGGTACGTCGGTACCGACGGAGCCTGCGCGGGAAAGCTCCCCAGCTTTTCAAATGAAAAGCTTTTGGGGCCTCCCACTGCACATGCGCGCTGCCTTCCCGCCTTCCTGACCAGCTCTCCTCAGTTCTTCTTTTTCCGCGGAGCCAGCAGGTCGTGTTCCTGTCACCGCTGAAGAATTTGTTACTTTTGTTTGTTTCTTTAGACCGCGTACCTGCCTTCCCCATACCGATACCGGTATCGCCGGTCTTTCTTTCTATATACAAAAAAAAAAAAAAAGACTTTTTTATTTTTCTTCAGCACAGCTTGGTACCCGGTGTTAGGCCTTAAGGCCTACACAGTTTCTCCTCATGGAGAAGCCAGTCCCTGGTTTCAAAAAATGTACCAAATGCAGTGCTGCTGTTTCTGTCACAGACACCCATGAATGGTGTCTCAAATGTTTGGGACCTGAGCACTCCATACCGGACTGCCCATCCTGCACCCAGATGTCTAAACGCGGTTTGCAGAACCGGGCTAACAAGCTCCATGTGCTGTTTCCTTCAGAAGCATCACAGTCATCCAGGTCTTCCTCTCTGGATGGATCTCAGGTAACCAAAACTTCTGTGGGCAAATCCTCTAAAAGCAAATCTCTTTCTAAAGATCGAGAGGCTCTCAGTTCTGAGTTCGAGGATTCTGCCCAGGCCAAAAAACCCCGGCGGGAGGTTCCGGCCTCCAAAGCAATCAAGCGGTCAAAGGTTGACATCGATGGCACGGCCTCGACAGATCACCTGTTGGACTGCTCTGGGGTACCGGCCCATACCGGTACCGACATCCAGGCAGTAGTGGCGTCTATGGGCAGTACTGTCCAGACCATGCAGCAGGCCGTACTGGCCTTCATTAAGGCTGCGACGCCCTCGGTACCGATTTCATCGGTACCGACCCCGGTTCCGGTATCTACACCGGAACCGAGACCATCGACTTCTAAACGTCGATCGGTTTCGCATACCGGATTCCGGCTTTCGCCCGGGACCGATCCCATGCCCGATACGCCCGATGTCGATACCGATCGGTATGCGTATCGTACATTGGAAGCACAGAAAGAGTACTCAGATTCTTCTGATGAATTTAATTCCTCTGATGACTCTGTTGAGCTTACTCTTCCTGAGGAGCCCTCTTCTCCCAAGAGGAGGATGTCTCCCCCAGAGGATTTATCCTTTCAGGATTTCATTGTTGATGTAGCTAAAGCACTTTCTATTACTACATCTTCTGAAAGAGAACCCAGATCAAAAAAATTGGACATTTTAGGATACTCAAAAGCTCCTAAAGAGGCAGTCACTCTGCCTGTCCATGAAATCCTTCAAGAACACTTGATGGATTTGTGGGAGACTCCTTTAACACTGTCTCCCCATTCCCGCAGGTTGGACACCATGTATCGGGTCCCTCCTTCGCCTGGGTTCCAAAAAACTCAGCTGCCTCACCACTCCATTGTGGTGAAGTCTGCTATGAAGAAAATAAAGAGTCCTAAGAGGCATTCTTCTACCCCTCCAGGGCGTGAATGTAAGAACCTAGACTCTTTTGGAAGAAAGATGTTCCAGGCTAGTATGCTTATAGCCAGGATCAACTCTTATAGCCTTTATATGGGCATGTATCTTGGGCAACTTGCCCTAAAAATACAGAATTTTGCCCTCTTTATCCCTGATGATCAAAGGGCGGACTTCTTTTATATGGTGACACAACTTTCAGAGGTCTCCAAGTTCTCCAACAGGGCAGCCTTTGATTCTTTCGAGGTTGCAGGCAGAGCTTCGGGAATTGCTATTGCAGCCCGACGTCTCGCTTGGCTCCAGGCTTCTAACCTAGAACCCTGGGTTGTAGAAGGCCTCAGGAATCTGCCCTGTACCGGTGAGAACTTACTTGGGGAAGACTGGCAGATTAAAGCTGCTCAAATGGATGCAGAAAATGCCACTCTAGATAGACTTTCCAAGTCTACTTCTACCCCTACCAAAAAGAAGCCTTTTAAAAGGCCTTACTATAAAAAGACCAGATTTCCCACGAATACTGGCCAGCAATCTGCTCAGCCTCGCCTTGCGGTTAAGCGACAACAATCTAAGCAGGTAAAGTCAAAGCCTGCAGTGTCTGCTACATCCCAGCAGGCTCAACCCCCTCAGGGGTTTTGACTTCCCTCTAGAGAACTTGCCCTTTCTGGCTCTAGCACAGCCAGAGCCCCTCACCATTCCTGGAAGGCTAGCTCACTTTGCTCCCAGATGGGAGCAAATAACATCAGAGCAATGGACCCTCTCTATTATCCGAGAAGGCTACAAACCTCATTTCTCCAGCCTTCCTCCCCATACCATGGTGAGGCAATTCAGTTCTCCCCCATCTCTTCTGACCCTGTTGGGTCAGGAAGTCTCTTCTCTTCTTGCCCAAGGGGCAATAGAGGAGGTTCCTCCTCCACGACAGGGGTTAGGTTTCTACTCCCCTTACTTTCTCATAACAAAGAAGACAGGGGGCTTCAGACCTATCCTAGATCAGAGAGAATTGAACAGGTTTCTATTCAAGGAGAAATTCAAAATGCTCTCTCTGGGCCTTCTCCTTCCATACCTTCAGAGTCAGGATTGGCTTTGTTCTCTAGATCTCAAGGATGCGTACACTCATATACTCATCCATCCATCCCACAGAAAATATCTAAGATTTCTGTTCCAGGGAAAACATTTCCAGTACAGAGTACTACCCTTCGGTCTGGCCTCTGCTCCAAGAGTCTTCACAAAATGCATGGCAGTCGTAGCCGCATTTCTCAGAGGCATGGGAATCTTTGTCTTCCCATATCTGGACGACTGGCTCATCCGAGCTCCATCTCAGTCAGAAGCCCAGATTTCTCTGGACCGCACAAGGCGTATTCTTCAATATCTGGGACTTGTGGTAAACATTCCCAAGTCCCAACTCATCCCTACTCAGTCCCTGGAATTCATAGGGGCCCAATTGGACTCCACCACTGCAAGGGCCTACCTCCCTCTGGTCCGAGGCCAAAGGCTAATAAGCTTGGCCTCCCAGGCTCAGTCCAGAAATCACTTGTCAGCCAAAGAAATGCTGCAACTTCTCGGCCACATGGCCTCCACGGTTCATGTGGTACCTTATGCTCGTCTCCATATGAGAGCAGCTCAATGGACATTGGCCACCCAGTGGTCTCAAGCATCGGGACTGCTGTCAGACCAGGTACTCACCTCAAAACGTCTGTTTTGGTCTCTCCAGTGGTGGACATCCTCCAAAAATCTGTTGTTGGGGACCCCCCTTCCAACCTTTGTTGCCCCAAGCAACCCTCACAACAGATGCTTCCCAAACAGGGTGGGGAGCTCATCTTCAACATCTCTCCACTCAGGGACTCTGGTCTCCCTAAGAGACCACCCTTCATATCAATCTTCTGGAACTGCGAGCAATCTTCCTTGCCCTCAGTCTTCCACACCCTCCTTGCCAACCTGACTGTCCTAGTTCAGACAGACAATCAGGTGGCCATGTTTTATATCAACAAACAAGGAGGGACGGGCTCTCTGTCGCTTTGCAACGAAGCTCTCAGATTATGGGCCCTCGCCAGAGAGCACCAAATTCATCTTCTGGCAGTATATCTTCCAGGAGTTCAAAACTCTCGGGCAGACAGACTCAGTCGAGTTCTGCTTCCACACGAGTGGTCCCTGCATATGGACCAGATACACAGAATCTTCCAGGAATGGGGGACCCCGGACATAGACCTCTTTGCAAGTCCGTGGAATGCCAAACTTCCCCGGTTCTGTTCCAGGACTCCGTGTCAGGGAGCTCAGGCCAACGATGCCTTTCTCCTGCATTGGGGTCAGGAATTCCTGTACGCTTTTCCACCCATTCCTTTGATTCCCAAGACTCTGTTCAAAATTCAGAGGGATCACGGATCCATGATCCTCATTGCTCCACGCTGGCCACGCCAAGTGTGGTTCCCTCTCCTTCTACAGCTCTCCCAGGGCTCCTCCCTGGACCTGGGAGCTGCACCAGACCTTCTGTCTCAGGAGCAGGGGACTTTGTGGCATCCAAACCCCAAGTCCCTACATCTCCGAGCTTGGTTACTGAAGGCTTAAGCCTTCAAGAGTTTAATCTTTCTCAACCAGTGAAAGATATCCTTTATGTCTCTAGGAAACCCTCTACCAGGCGTTCCTATGCTTTTAAATGGAAACGTTTTTCCATTTGGTGTGCTCAACAGGGTCTTGACCCTCTGGCACTTCCTTTGAATTCTCTACTAGACTATCTCCTGCATCTTTCCAATGCAGGCCTCAAGACGAATTCAGTACGAGTCCATTTAAGTGCTATTACAGCATCCTTGAAACCTATAAATGGACAATCTGTTTCCTCTCATCCTCTTATTGCAAGATTCATGAGAGGCCTAACCCTCACTAAGCCTCCCATCCGGCCTCCTCCGGTAGCATGGGACTTGAATTTAGTTCTGGGTCAACTTATGAAGCCACCCTTTGAACCATTGGTATCTACCTCCCTGAAATTTCTTTCTTGGAAGGTCCTTTTCCTTATTGCAGTCACTTCGGCTCGCCGCATCAGTGAACTGCAAGCTTTGGTGGCAAATCCACCTTATACCAGATTTCATCATGATAAGGTGGTCCTTAGGACGAATCCCCACTTTATGCCCAAAGTGGTCTCGCCTTTTCATCTTAATCAAGAGGTATATCTACCTGTCTTTTTTCCGGCTCCTCATGCATCCAGTGCAGAGAGGAACCTTCATACTCTTGACTGTAAAAGAGCTCTCGCCTTTTACCTCAATAGAACTCAGCCACATCGAAAGTCTTCTCAGCTTTTCGTGGCTTTTGATCCTTTTCATTTGGGACTTCCAGTCACCAAACGCACACTTTCCAACTGGATTGCTCAGTGTATTTCCTTTGCTTACCAGAGTAAGAACATTTCTCTGGAAGGCCATGTCACGGCTCACAATGTGAGAGCCATGGCCACTTCTATGGCTCATCTCCACTCTGTTTCCATAGACCAGATCTGTCGAGCAGCCACTTGGGCCTCGGTGCATACCTTCACAGCCCATTACTGCTTGGACAAGGACTCCCGCCGGGATGCCTTGTTTGGTCAGGCTGTCCTCAAACACCTGTTCCATACTTAAACAACTCCTGCCCACCTTCCCAGAATGGATGCCTGAGATCCATCCGAAGATGGTTACCCTTGGAGGGGGATCTCCCAGGCATCTCAGCTAGGGAGTCCCCATATGTGATGACTTATTCCTGCTTGTTCCTAGAGATAGCACAGTTACTTACCTGTAACAGGTGATCTCGGGGAACAGCAGGAATTAGTCATCACAACCCACCCACCTCCCCTAGGAGTTGTCTCTCTATTCCTCTATCTTCCTGTCCTCTCTCTATTGTCTCAGCTTTAAACTCGAACTGAGGAGAGCTGGTCAGGAAGGCGGGAAGGCAGCGCGCATGTGCAGTGGGAGGCCCCAAAAGCTTTTCATTTGAAAAGCTGGGGAGCTTTCCCGCGCAGGCTCCGTCGGTACCGACGTACCCATATGTGATGACTAATTCCTGCTGTTCCCCGAGATCACCTGTTACAGGTAAGTAACTGTGCTATGTTGGGTAGGCGAATTCCTTCAATGTGTTGTTCCAGATGGAGATTGCTTCTTCAAGGTTGGTAGATTTCTGATGAAGGGTTGGGAGGACTTTTTTGGAGAACTCTTCTATAACAAGAGGTCTGGAGCGTGGTGTGGCTGAGGGTCTAGTTGCTTCACTCTGTGGTGCCGGAACATGATGTGATGGTATTTGGAAAGTAATCAGGTTATGGTCGGACCAGGGGACAGGACTGATTGAAGTGTTGAAGTCTGATATGTGGCTAACAAGTGCTAGGGGCAAAAATTAGGTCTAATAGGTTTCCTTTTTGGTGAGTTGGGGCTGTCACCAATTGTTTGAATTGCAAGTCTTGCATTGCATCCAGGAAGGCTGTCAAGTTGCAGGGATGATAGGTTAAAATCACCGAGTAGCCAGTTGGGATTGCGTGGATTGGCTGGGTTGCAGGCTATGTCAATGAAGGTGGAGATGTCATCTGGAGGTGAGGAGGGGGCTCTATATATGAGGTTTATGGTGATTAATTTATTTGCTATGGAGACAATGTCAGCATGTGTAGTGCTCTTGGAGGAGCATAGTTGAAATTTAGGGTCTGTTTTGGCTAGGATAAAGACCCCTCCACATTTGCGGTTGGATCTATGGCAGGTGTAAATGGAGAAATTAGGTCTGATGAGTTGATTTATTAGAGCAGCATCTGAATCAGACAGCCAGGATTCTGTCACCATGAGGAGTTCAAGGTTGTGCACAGCTATAAGATCAGTGATGACAGGCCATTTCTTGTGAACAGAGCGGGAATTTATGAGTGCACATTTGAGGACTTGCTGTTGGGTTGCCTTGCTGTATTTAGATTGAATAAGGTCTACATACAAGAGGTGCGAACTACGTGGCTGATGTGGTAGCCGTGTGTCTGAGTGAAAGGGGTTTTCCTGGTTTCTTTTGCCCAGATGGTGGATGGTGGGGATATGACAGTGTCTGTCTACTAGGGCAATGGAGATTTGTATGGCGTTTGCCAGGAGGAAGAGTATGGTAAGATTAAGTGATGCGTAGGCCATGGTGGGATGTGAGTGGCTGAGGTAGGTTTTACGGGCTGGGGAGTTGTGGCAATATAGAGTAATTGCAAAGTTACAGAGCTACTGAGAATGACGTAACAAACAATAGAGTAGTTGCAAAGCTACAGAGCTGCTGAGAATGACGTAATAAACCACATTAAAGACTGACTTAGAATTGTAGGCTACAAAGTGGCAGAATTGTAGCTTGCAGTACACAGGTGAGAGAATGAGTGAGAGATACTGAGTGAGAAACTGTTATAATGTTAGAGTTGTTGTAAAATACAGGCTATTAGGTAACAGGGATGCTGATCACATTAATCCTAGAGGAAAACATGAATGGGATTACATTATTAAGAGTACCTTGTTCGTTCAGAAGCAAAATACTTAGGTCAGTATATGAGAGAGTTCAAGAAAACTTGCAGGACGGCCAGAGTTGTGGCTTTCGTGCTAATCCCAAGGGCGCGTTGGTTCGAATGCTGCACGTGACTGCCCCGATTAAGCAGAGAAGGCGGCTGGGATGGTTACAGCTACTCCTGCTGCTGGGGACTTGATCGTCTGGCGATTAGAGCTTAGGTTGGTGGCTTGTGTTGTAAGGCCAAAGAGTGTTCTTGAGAATAGGAGCAATCACCAGTCACTCCTGTCCCACTGGTACCATTATAATGGGTGGTGAGGACTGATCTAATTATTTTCTTTTCTTCAGACTGATGTTATGTTCGGGTGTGTATAATATCGATGGTCTGCATTTCTTCATTGTGAGTCTTGTGTTCGGTTCATTCGTTCAGTTGGAGTAGAGGCAGCTGTTAGTTCCCGATGGAGGAGGGCAAGATCTGGAGGATTGGATGTTAATTGCTACTTAGCAATATCTTCAGGCCTATGGGTTCTCTGTTGTGGTCCCCGCCAAAGGGCCCTCTGGCGAGGCCCTCAGGCGCGGGCGCGCCTGAAGGCACTTCCTTTTAAAGCTGGGCGCCTGCCCCGATTGTAGTAAAAGGATGTAGTAAAAGCTGTTATTGTAGCTGGGTTTAAAAAAGGTTTGGATAAATTCCTGGAGGAAAGGTCCATAAACCATTATTAAAAGCGACCCGGGATATCACTGCTTGACCCAATACAAGCATTGTGGAACCTGTCTTTTGGGGAAACTGCTAGGTATGTATGACCTAGATTGGCCACTGTTGGAAACAGGATACTGGACTTGATGGGCCTTGGTCTGACCCAGTATGGCATATCATATGTTCTAATCTCCTGTCTTCAGAGGTGGTCACCCTGCTAGCCCAAGGCAATCAAGAGTTCCCCCTCAGGAAGGCAAAGACTTCTACTCTCCTTACTTTCTTCTCCCCAAGAAAACAGGAGACTTTAGACCAATTCTAGATCTGAGAGAGCTCAGCAAATTCCTTGTTCGGGAAAAGTTCAAAAAGATTTCCCTCGTCACCCTTCTGCTGTACCTTCAGAGGTATGACTGGCTGTGTTCTCGAGACCTGAAGGAGACTTGCACCCATTTGCTCACCTACCCTCACCACAGACAGTATCTGTGCTTTTGAGTTCAGCAAATCCACTACCAGTATCGGGTGCTCCCTTTCGGTCTAGCATCTGCACCCAGTGTTCACAAAATGCATGGCAGTGGTAGCAGTATGCTGACATACTTTGGAAATCTTTGTCTTCCCCTACTTAGATGACTGTCTGATAAGGGGAGATTCCCCAGAGGTTGTAAAAGTCACTTTCTCGCACCATCAAGGTGCTCCACAGTCTAGGCTTTGTGCTAAACTGTCCAGAGTCTCACCTAGTTAAGAACATAAGAACATAAGACATGCCATACTGGGTCAGACCGAGGTCCATCAAGCCCAGTATCCTGTTTCCAACAGTGGCCAATCTAGGTCATACGTACCTAGCAGTTTCCCCAAAAGACACAAGTTCCACAATGCTTGTACTGGGTCAAGCATTGATATCCTGGGTCCCTTTTTAATAGTGGTTTATGGACCTTTCCTCCAGGAACTTGTCCAAACCTTTTTTAAACCCAGCTATACTATCAGCCCTTACCACATCCTCCGGTAACAGATTCCAGAGTTTGATTACACGTTGAGTGAAAAAATATTTTCTCTTATTTGTCTTAAATAGTTTACCCTGTAGCTTCATTACATGTCCCCTAGTCTTTCTATATTCTGATAGCGTAAACAATTGATCCACGTTTATCTGTTCCACTCCATTCATTAATTTATAGACCTCTATCATATCTCCCCTCAGCCGTCTCTTTTCCAGGCTAAAGAGCCCTAACCTTTTTAGCCTCTCTTCTTAGGAGTAGCCTTCCATCCCCTTCACCAATTTGGTGGCTCTTCTCTGTACTTTTTCTAATAACGCTATGTCATTTTTAAGATACGGTGACCAGAATTGCACACAATATTCAAGGTGCGGTCGTACCATGGAGCGATACAGAGGCATTATAATATCCTTTGTTTTATTCTCCATCCCTTTCCTTATGATACCTAGCATTCTGTTTGCTTTCTTGGCCGCCGCTGCACACTGGGTGGAGGGTTTTAACATGTTATCCACGATGACTCCTAAATCTTTTTCCTGGGTGGTGGCTTCTAATGTGGAGCCTTGCATCGAGTAACTATAGTGTGGGTTGTTCTTTCCTAGGTGCATGACTTTGCACTTGTCCACATTAAATTTCATTTGCCATTTGGATGCCCAGTCTTCCAATTTATCCAGGTCCTCCTGCAGTTTTCCACTTTCCTCTTGGGTTTTAACAGCTTTAAACAGTTTTGTGTCATCTGCAAATTTGATAACCTCACTCGTTATTCCCTTTTCCAGGTCATTTATGAATATGTCAAAAAGCAGCGGACCCAGTACAGATCCCTGGGGTACTCCACTATTCACCTTTTTCCATTGGGAATATTGGCCATTTAGCCCTACTCTCTCTGCTTTCTATCTTTTAACCAGTTCCCGATCCACAATAGTACACTGCCTCCTATCCCATGACTTTTTAGCTTTGCCAAAAGTCTCTGATGGGGGACCTTGTCAAAAGCTTTCTGAAAATCCAGATACACTATATCAACCGACTCACCTTTGTCTACCTGTTTATGCACACCTTCAAAAAAACATATCAGATTAGTAAGACAAGATCTTCCTTGTCTAAAGCCATGTTGGCTGTCTCCCATTAGGCCATGACTATCTACATGCTGCGTAATTTTGTTCTTTATGATGGTTTCTACCATTTTCCCTGGTACTGACGTCAGGCTCACCGGTCTGTAATTTCCCGGGTCACCCCTGGAACCCTTTTTAAAAATTGGTGTTACGTTGGCGACCCTCCAATCTTCAGGTATTACAGATGATTTTAATGAAAGTTCACAGATTACCAATAGCAGGTCTGCAATCTCATATTTCAGTTCTTTCAACACTCTGGGATGTATACCATCCGGTCCAGGTGATTTGCTACTATTCAGTTTATCAAATAGTTGTAATATATCTTCCCGGTGTGTAGCGATATTTCTCTCAATTCCTCTGCAGTATCACCTTTAAATACCACTTCAGTCTTGGGTAACATCCCTACATCTTCCTCAGTAAAGACCGAAGCAAAGAATTCATTCAGTCTCTCCGCTATAGCCTTGTCTCCTCTTACTGCCCCTTTTACCCCTCTATCATCTAACGGTCCAATTGACTCTCTCACAGGCCTTTTGCTACGAATGTACTTGAAAAAGTCTTTATTTCGTGTTTTTGCTTCCGCAGCAAGTTTCTTTTCAAATTCCCGCTTTGCCTGCCTTATCAATGCTTTGCATTTAACTTGCCAGTGCTTGTGCTGTTTCCAGTTTTCATCATTTGGCTCTTTTTTCCATTTCCTGAAGGTTGCTTTTTTTGCAGCAACAGCCTCCCTGACCTCACCTTTAAACCATGCTGGCAGTTTTTTGGACTTTCTCCCACTCTTCTTAATGCATGGAATACAGCTGGTCTGGGCTTCGAGGATAGTAGTTTTAAATAACGCCCAAGCTTGCTGTAAGTCTTTAACCTTTGGAACCGCTCCTTTTAGTTTTTTCCTAACTATATTCCTCATTCTATCATAGTCTCCCTTTTGAAAGTTAAAAGGTAGTACTGTGGATTTCTTTACTATTTGTTCTCCAATAATTAAATCAAACATGATCATATTATGGTCACTATTGCCAAGTGGTCCCAACACCCTTATTTCTTGCACCAGATCTGGCGTTCCACTAAGGACTAGGTCCAGTATGGCTTCCCCTCTGGTCGGTTCATGAACCAGCTGCTCCAAGAAGCAGTCATTTATTCCATCTAGAAACTTTATCTCTTTAGTTTGTCCTGCTGTGACACTGACCCAGTCGATACCGGGGTAATTGAAATCACCCATTATTACTACTCTGTTGTGACTTTTGTTAGCTTCTGTGATTTCTTTGAGCATTTCATCATCCATTTGTTCATTCTGGCCAGGCGGTCGATAGTACACCCCCACTGCCATCACCTTCCCCTTCATAAGTGGGATTTCAATCCATAGAGATTCTACAGCAAATTTTGTTCCCTGCAAAACTTTAATCCTTTCTGACTCAATGCCCTCTCTAACATAGAGCGCAACCCCTCCACCAATTTGATCAGCTCTATCATTACGATATAGTTTGTATCCAGGTATCACAGTGTCCCACTGGTTATCCTCCTTCCACCATGTCTCTGAGAGTGCAATCATATCTAACCTCTCATTTAGTGCCATATATTCTAACTCTCCCATCTTATTGTTTAGACTTCTAGCATTGGCATACAAGCATTTTAGAGACTGTATTTTATTCATATTAATCTGGCTATTGGTAGGCATGGGTAATTTGGAATCTTTATTCTCTGTCTGCTCCTTACTCAAGGGCATTTCGGCTACTATACTCCCTTTTGGAACCTCATTGCTTTTGGTAGTATCCTTCAAGGATACCTTCGTCCGAACCATGCGCTCCTGGGTGACTGTCGGCTTTCCCCTAATTTCTAGTTCATCCCAGCAACTCAAGTTTATCGGAGCATTCTTAGACACTAGTCAGGAACAAGCTTTCCTTCGTCATGACCGCTCTGCTTGTCTTATCAAGCTGGCTCTCACAATATGAGGTCAAAGTGCTGTGACAGCTCGAGACATGCATCTTCTGGGACACATGGCCTCCACAATCCATGTTTCATATGCCCGCCTGCCCATGAGACAATCCTAATGGACCCCATTGTGCAGTGGACTCAGGCGACCGGGTGTCTCACAGTCAATATTTGCATCATTCCTCTTATCTCCCTTCACTGGTGGTCCTCCCCCCCCCCCCAAATCTTCTATGAGGGCCACATTTTCAGATGTCTCTAACTCTTTGCACCCTAACAACGGATGCTTCCAAGCTAGGATAGGGAGCACATCTGGACAGTCTCTATGCAGGAATCTCAAATGCAGATAGTCTTCTAGAGCTTCATGCTCTCACCAATGCCTTCTGGGTTTTGCAACCCCAACCTTTGGGCAATCATGTCTTAGTTTAGTCAGACAAACAAGTAACATGTTGTATGTGAACAAGAAGTGGGGGAACTGGTTCTTACTCCTACTGCCACAAAGCTTTTTGCCTCTGGTATTTTGCATCTACCATCAAGAGGTGTATCTCCCAGGCAAACTTTGTCCTTGTGGACAGATTCAGCCAGATCCTATGTCCACACGAGTGGATGCTACATCAGGACATGACGTCTTGGATTTTCAATATCTGGGGGACCCCCAGAATAGATCTGTCTGCCTCCCCAGAAAATACGCATCTTGCTGCTATTTTGCTTAAGGATTTCCTCCAGATAGTCTGGCAGCAGATGCCTTTCTCCTTCATTTGGGGCAAAGGCCTGCTGTACACATTCCTGCTGCCACTCTCCCCCGGTACCCAAAACTCTATTCAAACTGCAGGCCAACAAGGGCTTCATGATTCTAATAGCCCCTTATTGGCCTCATCAGCAATGGTTTCTTCTGCTGCTTTGTCTAGCACAAACTCCACCCCTCAATTTGGGTTATGCCCCTGACCACCTCTCTCAGGATCAGGGGCAACTCCTGCATCCCAATTCACAAGCTCTTTAACGGGTGTGGCTGCTGAAGGCATATCTTTGACTTCGACCTCCCTCTACCGGTCAGGGGCATCTTGCTTTCTTTCCCGCAAGCTGCCTACCAGACGTTCTTATGCCTTCAAATGGTGGCGGTTCAGCCTCTGGTGAACCCCACAGCAAATTAATCCTTCTAATTGCCCAATGGAGCATCTTCTACAATATCTTTTCCACTTGTCTTCCACAGGACTTAAGACTAACTCTGTTAGGCAGTGATGGTACTGAGATGAACTCTATCACAACCCAGTGGATAGGCATCCTATTTCTTCGCACCCCTTGGTACAGCGCTTCATGTGGGATCTTCTGCTTTCCAAGCCACTGATCAAACCACCGTCTTGTGGCTTGGTACCTCAACATGGTTGTAGCATAGATTCTAAAAGCCTTGTTTGAGCCTCTGGCTATCACTTCTCTAAAAGTCTTATCTTGGAAGGTCACATTCCTTATTGCTCTCACCTCAACTCCATCGTATTAGTGAATTACAAGCTTTGGTGGCAGATCCCCCTCTCCTCAATTCCAACATTATAAGGTGGTTCTCCGTACTCATACTCACTTCCTTCCAAAAGTAGTCTCAACTTTTCATCTCAGTCATGCTGCCGGTCTTCTTTCCTCAGTCGCATGCCTTGAG
The DNA here is from genome assembly GCA_033557465.1 of Ichthyophis bannanicus. Classification (NCBI taxonomy): domain Eukaryota; kingdom Metazoa; phylum Chordata; class Amphibia; order Gymnophiona; family Ichthyophiidae; genus Ichthyophis; species Ichthyophis bannanicus. The sequence continues at coordinate 621,825,998 of CM066031.1, read as the reverse complement.
AGCTGAGGCAGTGTTGCATACCTTGGGATTGCAAGCGTGCTCTTGCTTATTACTTGGACAGGTCCAAGGATTTTAGGAAATCCTCTCAATTGTTTCTTTCTTTCTACTCAAACCATTTAGGTCTTCCTGTGTCGAAATGCACCCTATCCATTTGGATTGCTGACTGCATTTCCTTTAACTATTTATTTATTTATTTACATTCTCTTATATACCGCGCTATTCTGCATCAGTGCGGTTTACATTGAACAAACTGAAATTACATTGAACAGGGCATTATAACTTGGAGATAATTATTTTACAGGAACATGGGCTATGGAGGGTTAAGTGGCTTGCCCAAGACCACAAGGAGCACCTGTGGGACTAGAAACCCCAGTCCTTCCGGCCCAAGGTTGCTGTCCTCTAGTGGGATTTGAACCCCCGACCTTCCGGCCTGAAGTACCTTGCCACAACCACTAGGCCACTCCTCCACTCCTAGTCCTATGCTCAAGCAGGGCTCTCTCTAGGGTCACGTTACCACTCACAAAGTGAGGGCTATGGCAACCTCAGTCGCCAACCTCCGTTCCGTCTTCATAGAGGAGATCTACTGACTGGGCAGCTACCTGCTCCTCTGTTCACTGCTCACTACTGCCTTGACAGGGACTCCTGTTGGGATTCTGTTCTTCAACATCTCTTTGGGACTTAATCACAATTCTTACCATTACGTTTCTTTGGCATCTGACTCCTTGCTCCTGCTTACTGTACTCAAGTCCGCTGTGGCCACTTTGTGTCTGTACCTTCTTGGTTCCATTCTTTAGCCTCAAAGATGTCTTTCACTCTGGTGCCTGGGAGCTAGCGAGTCCCATATGTGAAGGCTGTATTCCTGCTTGTTCCTGGAAATAGCTTAGTTACTCACCTGTAACCAGGTGTTCCTTATCCCTCCAGTCCAGTCCTGCACGTCTGGGTAGTGCAGCAGCTTGGAGACTGAGCATGTCACCATTACTAATACTGCTGGCACCTCCCACCAGCTCCCAGTATGCTCAGTCTCCAAGCCGCTGGAGGAGGTGGTGAGCCTAGGTGCTGGACTCACTAAAGGAGCAAATAAGGAGCTAGTTTAGTTTTTTTGTTTTTCCCTTTTGATTTGTTTTATTCCATTTAAAGTTGGGGAAAAAAAAAGGCAGCAGATATTTCCTTGGAAGCCAGCCCCAGGTTACAGCCTGTTTTTGGTTCTTCGGTGGCACTGCAAAGGAAGATTATCCCCCCCTCCCTGCTAGTCCGGAAGGGTGTTGGGGCATTTTCTAGCATCCTGAGGCCTGATCCTATCAGCGGGTGAGGAGCCACTGTCGCTGGTGCAGCTGCTTGAGAGGGGAAGTTTCTTGCTCCCCCCCCCTTTGTGCCGAAGCCACGTGCAGGCTGAACGTGGGGGGAGGGGTGTGACCAGATCGGTGGCGTTTCCGAGCACTTCAAAAGACCATTGCTTGTTTCCAGGTACAGTAGGGAAGTTGTAACTGCACAGCAGGGGGTAGCCTAGCTGTGGAGGAAAGGCTGATGCCTCGTGGAGGAGTTGGCGGCACAGATGCGGGAAAGCTGTGTTAAAGGCTTTATTCCCGTGCTTTCTGAGGGCAGCTAGGAGGGCCCGGTCAGCCACGTCGTGAGCACTGTTCGTGCTCCTAGTCCTTCAGGGGGGTTCTCTCTCTATTGCTATATTGTTACTTCAGTTTTCTTCAGTTGAGTTTAAAAGAGAAAAAAGATAGTGGATATATAGGGTGTGGGTAGATTGCAGCCCTATTTCTCCTCCTTGGGTCTGGGCACTTTGGAACCCATGTGCAGTGGTCCTGTGCTAATGCCTGCGTGCCCACAGTGCCTCGTCTGTGGTACCCAGTGGGGAGCCATGTCAGACGTGGGCGTGTGCTGTGGCTGTGCTACGGAAGCTGCCAACATGGAGCAGGCGCTGCAGGACAAGGCTAGGGAGCCTGTGCCCTCATCCGTGTAGGGGATCCAGGCCCCCCCTTGATGCTCAGGCCCTTCTGGAGGCTCCTTTCTCCCTGTGGGGGCTGGCTTCGGTGGTTCCCAGTCCCTCTTGTCCCCAAGGTTTGGGGGGGGGGAGTTCTTGGGGGATTATCCCCAGAGTTTGTGCTTTTATTGCATCAGGCCTTTTGCTTGCGTCAGCAGGGATCGGCGGGGGATCCCTCTGTGGTGGGGGCTGGTGCAGGGTGGGGCTCTGCAGTGAGAGGGGGATGATGCTAGTGTGGGGCCGGCCAAGAGGGCCCGGACCTCGGAGGAGTGGCTAGAGCAGTCCCCCTTGTCCGATGGGCCGGAAGCAGACAATTAGGAGCAGGAGCCGGATGTGGAAGGAGAGGAGTTTGAGGAAGGGGAGATTCCGGAACCGGAAGACCAGGCTAGGATTGTCTGGGTCTTTCGGTGAGAAGAATTGCTCTCTAATTCTGGAATCTCTAAAAGCCTTCAATCTACCCACTAGCCTACTGGTAGTGAATGAGACACTGGAAGATCCTCTCATACAGGCAGTGTGGAAGATGCAGACAGTTTTCCTGGTGCACCGAGTTGACGACAAGCAGATAATCCAGGATGAGTGGGATCTGCCTGAGGCAAGTCTTAAAGGGGTTAAGGACCATGTCACGTCTTTACCCCCTTCCAGATCAGGAGTGCGAAATGTTTCATTCCCTGTGGGTGGATGCAGTGCTGGCTGCAGTTACAAAAATGACCACCATCCCGGTTGAGGGGAGCGTGGCCCTGAAGGATGGGCAGGACAGGAAATTGGACATTTGATGTCAACACTCTATCCTTGCAGGCTTCTATTTGTGGAGCCTGAGTGGTGAGAGCCTGTCTTCACTGGTTGAAGCGGCTGCAGCAGCCAGAGGATTCAGCACTGGAGCAGGCGGTGGAGGTAGCTAAACTGGAGTCAGGGGCGGCTTACCTTGCTGATGTCCACTGTAATCTCATTTGCGGGCTTGTCAGAAGCATGGTGTCGGAGGTGGCGGCAGCCTGTCACTCAGAGACCAGGGTTCGATTCCCACTAGCACTCCTTGTGACCTTGGGCAAGTCACTTAACCCTCCATTGCCTCAGAAAATCCAAGTTATCAATATCCCTGTTTAAGTTACAGTGTAAACCACTTTGATTGAAACGATAAAGTGGTATATAAAACCTGTTAAATAAGCAAAATAAATCTTTGGCAGCGGACAAATTTTCCAAGTCTAGTCTTAGCAAGCTCCCCTTTAAGGAGAAGCTTCTATTCAGGGAGGACCTGGACAAGTTGGTCAAGGACTTTGGGGAGTCAAAAGGGGGGACACCTGCCAGAGGATAAGCCGAAGCAGGGTCGCAATACGGCAGTGTCTCAGGGTCAGACACAAGATTTTTGGCGTTTTTGTACATCTGGGGGGTCGAGGCAGTGGTGCAGCCTATGGGAGGTCGGCTACAATAATTTTACCCTGCTTGGGCCAAGATCATGTCCGACCAATGGGTCCTGGAGATCATCTGCCATGGCTGTGCCCTCGAATTGGCCTGTCCAGTGGGCGAGTCCTTCGTCCAGTCCCTGTGCAAAGCGCCAGGCAAGGCAGTGGTAGTAAGGGGGACACCCTGTTGTGGCTGCTTCATTTGGGAGCAGTGGTCCCAGTCCCCTGAGAGCAGTGTGGCTGCGGTCGGTACTCCCATTTATTTCCTGGGCCCCAAAAAGGATGGGTCCTTTCATCTGATCCTGGACCTCAAAAGGGGTGAACTGTTTGCGAGTTCCACATTTTTGCAAGGAAACATTGCGGTCCGTGATCATGGTGGTGAGAGATGGAGTTTTTAACGTCCCTCGATCTCACTGAGGTGTACTTTCACATTCCCATCAGGCCAGAGCATCAGCGGTTCCTGCGGTTTGCCGATGGGACACGTCCAGTTTCAGGCATTACAGTTTGGCCTGGCAATGGCTCCTTGCACCTTCACCAAGGTCATGGTGGTGGTAGTGGCGGTTCTCCACAAGGAGGGGGTGTTGGTGCATCCTTATCTTGATGACTGGTGATTTGGGCGAAGTCCAAGGACGAGAATATGCGGGCTACGTCCTGGGTGGTACAACTTCTGGAAAGTCTCGGCTGGATGGTCAATATGGCCAATAGCCAGTTGATTCTGTCTCAGGACTTGGAATACTTGGGGGTACGCTTCAACACTTGAGTGGGCAGAGTCTTCCTACCGGATCAGCGAGCTTGGGAGCTGCGTCTGTTGATGCGCCAGTTTTGTCAGCGGTCGGAACAGACAGCCTGGCAATATCTGCAGGTGTTAGGAACGATGGCAGCCACTTTAATAGTGGTGCCATGGGCGAGGGCGCACGTGCCCACTGCAGAGAGCCTTGCTCTGTTGCTGGTCGCACCAGACAGACCCCCTGTCCCAGCGGCTTCCCTGCCCGTGGGGGGTCAGGGAGGTGCTCCAGTGGTGGCTCTATCCAGAGAATCTGGTGGCAGGCATGCCCCTCAAGTCGCCACAGTGGGTCCCGTTGCTGACCAATGCCAATCTGGCGGGCTGGGGGGGCCCATTGCGGGGAGCTGTTTGCTCAGGGGAGCTGGAACAAGCAGGAGGCCAGTTGATCGATCAACAGGCTAGAAATGTGGGCAGTGTCCCGGGTGCTCAGCGCTTTCCAGCCATGCTCACTAGGAAAGGTGGTCAGGGTCCTATTGGACAATGCGACCTCGGTTTATCTCAACCATCGGGGGGGCACATGAAGTGCAGTCCTCAAAGAGGAGGTGGAAAGGTTGTTCAGCTGGGCAGAGCCTCTTCTCCAGGCATTATCAGCGTCACACATTGCAAGAGGTGACAGTGGACTACCTCAGCCGGGTCTGCATGGATCCTGGGGAGTGGGCGCTTCACTTGGAGATCTTCGTGCAGGTGGGGAGCATCGATTATGGGCCTGATGGCAACGTTCAAGACTGCCAAGGTGAGCAGTTTCTACAGCAGGAAACGGGGAAGGATGTCTGAAAGACTGGATGCTCTTGCAGCAATGGCCCACGGAAGGGCTTCAGTATGCCTTTCTGCCATGGGTTTTCATAGGCCATGTGGTGCAGTGAATCGAGGCTCATTGTGGGCAAGTCATATTGATCACCCCAGACTGGCTGCGGTGCCTGTGGTACGCTGACTTGGTGTGTCTCCTGGAGGATTGGCTGTGGCGCCTTCTGGCTCGGGAGGACCTTCTCTTAAGGGTCCACTGCACATGCCTCAGGTGGATTGATTCTCGTTTACGGCTTGGCCATTGAAAGGGTGCAGTTGAGGCAGAAGGGGTACTCGGGACCCATGATCTCAACCTTCTTGAAGGCGCGGAAGAGGTCTACCTCTCTGACCTACATCCGGATATGGCATATTTTTGAGGCATGGTATGCAGAGGTAGGTGCAGCCTGCCTCTGCCTCCATTCCGGAGATCTTAGCCTTTTTGCAAGACTGTTTGTTTTTTATAAGGGCCTAGCGGCCAGCTTGTTGCAGGTGCAACTGGCAGTGATTGCTTGTTATCGAGGGAAAGTCCAGAAGGTGCCTTTGGGGTCTGACCCGGATGTGTTTCCTGAGGGCGGTGGCCCGGTTACACCCCCATGTAGGGTGGTGACTCCGCCATGGGACTTCAATTTGGTTCTGACGGCACTGACTAGGGAGCCTTTGAGCCGAGCCTCGTTGAAGGACTTAACTCTGAAAAAGGTCTTCTTGGTGGCGATCTGTTCCACGTGCAGGATCTCAGAGCTACAATCCTTGTCATGCCAGGAGCCATTTCTTTCCTTTTCGCGGGAAAAAGTAGTTCTATGGCCGGTTCCTTCCTTCCTGCCTAAGGTGGTTTCAGCGTTTCATTTGAATCAGCCTGTATCCCTGCCAGTTCTGGAGGACTTGGGTGAGAATGCCTCCGGTCACAGCCTTCACTTGCTGGATGTCAGGAGGGCCCTCAAGCATTATTTGAAGGAGTCGGAGAGCTTTCACAAGTCGGATTGCTTGTTCATCCTCTTTGGGGGTCCGCGCAGGGGTAGGAGATGGTTAAGGCTTCCATTTCCAGATGGATTCGGGGAGCGATTGTGTCAGTTTACATCTTGCAGGGACGACAGGTGCCTTTTGGATTGAAAGCCCATTCCACTAGAGCTCAGGTGGCTTCATGGGCCGCGTATAGTTTGGTGCCTCCGGTGGAAATCTGTAGGGCGGCTACCTGATTCTCACTGTGTACCTTTAGACATCGCCTGGATGTCCAGGCCGCGGGGGACGCCTGTTTTGGATTGGTGGTAATGCATGCTGATCTGGCAGGTCCTTCCCATTAAGTTACTGTTCTGTTACATCCCAGAGGTGCGGGACTGGACTGGAGGGACGATAAGGAAAGCAAAATTAGACTTACCTGCTAGTTCCTTGAGGAACTCCCAGTCCAGTCCCGGATCCCACCCAGGTTTTCTGCTGTGGCCGATTCGGCTGGATTTCGGCCCAGTTGCTGTTGGCGTGAATAGGGCAGGGGCAGTGGGGAATCGCAAGGGTTTTGACGTTTAGGGGCAGACCCAGGGGTGTTCTGTCTCTCATGGGCAGTGCATCGGCGACCGGACATTCTCTCGGGAGGATGGGCAAATTCCTCCTTGGGTGCGGGAGGGGAGGAGACGATGGTTTGGTTTTCAGTTTAGTCTAGTTTGTTTTTTTTGGCCTTTTTAACTGCTTAGTTGTTGCTCCTGTGAGTCTGCTTTGTCAATAGGTTACTGGGAGCTGATGGGAGGTGCCAGCGGTATTAGTACTGGTAACATCAAAAGGTGACCACCTCAGTCTTCAAGCTGCTGGAGGAGGTGCACTACCTAGAGGTGCGGGACTGGACTGGAGTTCCTCAAACAATTAGCAGGTAAGTCTAATTTCGTTATCTCCGGGAACAGCAGGAATCTCTTCACAACCCACCCTCCTCCCTAGGAGGAGTTGGGTATTCTTTTCCTCTCTTCTCAGCTACAGACTCAACTGAGGAGTTGGGAAGGCAGATGTGCAGGCGCAATGGAGTGCTCCCAAAAGCTTTCATATTGGATTCTGGGGAGCGTTCCCACGTGGGCTTTGTTGGTACAGACGATATCCATATGTGAAGACTGATTCCTGCTGTTTACAGAGATCACCTGTTACAAGCGAGTAACTATGCTATATGATAGAGGTAAGCATAGATTGGTGGCTGTCTCCAATTAATCTTAAATGGAGTAATTTTTTTTTTCATTTGGTGCATAATCTAACTTTGGAATTCATTGCCAGAAGATGTAGTAAAAGCTGTTAATGTAGCTGGGTTTAAAAGAGGTTTGGACAAGTTCCTGGATGAAAAAATCCATAAAACATTAAAGTGGATTGAGGAAATCCTACTGCTTACCCCTGGGATAAGCAGCATGGAATCTGTACACCTTTTGAGAATCTGACAAGTACTCGATGGACCTTTGGCCTGACCCTGTATGGCATATCTTATGTTCTTCCCATTCAAGTGGATGGCAGTAAGGGGAAACTCAACTCCGCCTCCTGCAGTAGCAGGCTATTCTGTTTATGCTCGCCATAGAGCTAGGACCAGGGGTGGTGATATTCATCTAGTTCTGGTGCCCAAGAAAGGCGTTTCTTTCTGTCTTTCCTGGGTCTAAAAGCGGCCAGTGCCCTGGTGTTGGGCGGTATTTCAAGTTGCTCAATAAAGATAAAGGTGCAAAATCAGCAGAGATTCCCATATTTCTGCATGGAGATCATCCATGATGTAGGGGAAGTTTCTCAACACCCTGGATCTCGCTGAAGCATACTTTACTATTCCCACCAGCGATTTCTTCACGTTGGTGTCCTGGCCAGCCATTTCCATTTTCAGGCTTTGCCCTTTAGCTTGTTCACAGATCCTTGTACCTTCTCAAAGGTCATGGAAGTAGTGGCAGCATTTCTGTGCAGGTAGTGGATCTGTTTTCACCTGTACCTGGACGACTGACTCCAACAGCAACAAAGCACAAATCCACGTACCACTAACAAACCCAGTCCAAAAACGTGGAAAGCAAAGGAAGAATGATTTTTATTGACTAGCTTAAGCCACTGGCCCAACACAGGCTGTGTTTCATTCTGCCTTCATCAGGGGCTATTTATTTATTTACATTCTCTTATATACCGCGCTATTCTGCATCAGTGCGGTTTACATTGAACAAACTGAAATTACATTGAACAGGGCATTATAACTTGGAGATAACTATTTTACAGGGAACATGGGCCATAGAGGGTTAAGTGGCTTGCCCAAGACCACAAGGAGCACCTGTGGGACTAGAAACCCCAGTCCTTCCGGCCCAAGGTTGCTGTCCTCTAGTGGGATTTGAACCCCCGACCTTCCGGTCTGAAGTACCTTGCCCCAACCACTAGGCCACTCCTCCACTCCATGGCCTACAGTAACTCTGTGGCTGGCTTAACTCTTATGTTCTATCGGATATTCAATTCATTCCTGTGTAGTTCAAATATAATATATAATGTATCCAAAATAGAGAGAATAAGAGGAGGAGGTTTACTTATTCTTACCAAAATGGATCTAAAGTTTTGCACCATTGACTCCACAAGCTCTAATAACATAGACGTCATATCCATTAAAAATGATCTGTGCTCCATCCATTTACTTTACAGAGCACCCTCTCCCTCTCCTGACGACCTTCCGAACATTCTAGACCTTGCAACCAACACACTCAATCCCAGCATTCCTAACTGGATTCTAGGAGATTTCAATCTCCCAACACTTCATCCCAGTCACGCCTCAGCCCTCCTAGAAGCAATCAATGAACTGGGCTACGAGCAAATCGTCAAAGTTCCCACACAAAAAAGGAAATATCCTTGACATGATCTTTGCCCCTCTGACAGTCCTTGACTCCAACACCACACTTGATGCATCTGTAACTCCAGTACCTTGGTCAGACCACAAGTTAATCATCTTCCCCATTCCCATCAAGAGCAAGACACCATCAAATTTCAACAAAAACTCTATCATATCAACAAAAGTATCATCTCGAAATTTCAGAGCCTTCAACAAAGAACTTATTCTTGCTCAAACTCATCCTCTCCTCAATGACTCCTCTCTCAACCTGGAGAACCTGATCACTGCCTGGAACAGCAATATCAGCACCGTTGCACTACAACCAAGTCAAAGTAACAACCCGAAGAAAAGAAAACCATCTCCCTGGTTCTCCCTGGATCTACGAACCTCCCTCATACACCTAAGAAGATTGGAAAAACGTTGGCGTCGATCACGCTCCACGGAAGACCTAGCAGCCTACAAATTACACCTATCCACGCACAGAGAATCAGTCATCGCCAAGATGAAACAATTCCACACCGTTACACTGAAAAGATCACTAAATAAACCACGTGACCTTTTTAATCTAGTCAAGACCTTAGCTAAGGAGCCTTCGTCCAAACAACCCGAACTCATTCACCCACAAGTGTTCGCGGAATATCTACAATCCAAGCTGCTAACAACTGACACCATCGCAACAATCCCCGCTCAAGACTCCATCTGCCTATCTAACCTATCTATGTTCTCCACACCATCAAACATGTCGAACATTATTGCTGCCCTTTAACACATCCACGGCACAAACTGACCCGTGCCCAGCCTTTTGGATAAGGGAGCTACGAAGTGATCTTGGCCCTCATCACTAGAATGATGAATTTATCCTTCACATCTGGGTCTTTCCCATCAGCCCTCGAGAGAACATCCATTAGACCCCTCTTGAAGAATCCCAAACTCGACTCTCAAAGTCGAATCTTATAGACCCATAGCGAGTATTCCCTTTCTAGCAAAAGTAATTGAAAAGGTAGCTCAAAGTCAAATACAGGATCACATCGATACTGCATCCCCTCTAGACCAATGCCAGCATGGCTTCAGAGAGTTCCACGGCGTGGAAACCCTCCTCACTACCCTCTTCAACAACATCACAGGCATTGACAACATCCATCAAGGCTTTGTCCTTATTTTCCTGGACATTGCCGCTGCTTTTGACTCTGTACATCACGATCTGTTACTAGGGCGGCTAAAAGAAAAGGGCATCAACGACACTGCCCTGGCATGGTGCAGATCATACCTGGATCAGAGATGGCAGTATGTAACTTCAGGAACAGCAACCTCCACACCTTTCCATCAAAAACAGGGTGTGCCACAAGGGTCATCCCTATCATCACTCTTATTTAACATATACATACAGCCAGTCTGCAACATCATCAAATCCTTCAAGGTCAACTGTCTAATATACGCAGACGACATTCTCCTCTACATGCCTTTTTCCACACTCAACATGGATCTTTCACCGATAACCAAATGCTTTGATGCAGTGTCTGAATGGCTTCCATCCCAAAACCTCCGCATTCAGCACAGGAAAACGGAGGTTCTCTTCATCACTAGAGACCCATTGTTCACCCCCCCTTCCCAGTTAAAAGTGAAAGAAGCCGAGCTCCAAACTAAGCCTTCAATCCGATACCTGGGGGTCACATTGGACCAGCATCTGGATATGAAATTACATATATCCAACGTAGTCAGAGTGATTTATCTAAAAATCCGGACACTCCGCCACCTTCGCTCCTTGCTTAATCCTGAAGACTTCCGAACCATATTCCAAGCGTTAACCCTACCGCACCTTGACTACGCTAATGCCGTTTTTCAAGGCCTCCCACACTCCACCTTAAACCCCTTGCAACTTGCCATGAACACTGCGGCCAGAGTCCTCTACGGAGCATCAAGAAGAGACCATGTAACACCTATTCTAAAGCAGCTCCACTGGCTCCCCATACACGGGAGACTGTTGTTCAAAACATTATTACTCACTTTCAAGGCTATCAAAGGTATCACCTCCTCCTCTCTAATGAACCTCATTCAGACCGTTCCACTTAACAGATCCAGGAGAACTATATCTACAAACTCGCTAATAATCCCTAAGGCAGCAACTAAATGCACACGAGCTACATCTAACAGGGCGTTCAGTTTCTATGCCCCTAAGTGCTGGAACACTTTACCACCCGAAATTCGGGCTATCCCTGATCTAACCTCATTCAGAAAGGCAATCAAATCCCATTTATTCCCCAACTACTACCAGAACACCCTATCACCTTCCTGACCTCCAACCCTCATTGAACACCCAACCTTATTTAAGAATAATACTGTTATATGTACATGTAAATACTTTGTAAATTGTTTCAGTTAAATTTTCCCCATGTATTATCCAAGTTCGTTTTCCTGTTCAATGTAAAACCAAACAGCTTGTTCTGGTCTTTTGTTGTACCGTAAACCGCGCTGATCCCAAATAGTGCGGTATATAAGAGCTTGTAATAAATAAATAAATAAATAATATGTTACTCCTTGTAGTTCTTTCCAATCAATTATGTTTGTAAATGGACCGCTGTCGTTTTACAATCCGCAGGATGATTATAGTGACAATAAAGAGTATCATGTACTTCACATCATCAGACTCCCTGGAGAAGTCCAGAGATGAGACGGCTGTGGTGATTCACACACTGGAAAGACTGCAGTTAGTGGTCCACTGTCCCAAGAGCAACCTGATACCTCTTATAAGTCTTGAAGTACTTCAGTGCTCAGTTCAGCATTTTCCTGGATTGAGTTTTCTCACCCCGGAGAGATCTCTTTAGCTGCATAGCCAACTCGGAACATTTTGTGCTCGGTTAGCTCTCTGGACTGGGGACTACTTCCAACTTTGAGGGCTCATGACATTGACCCTGAAACTGGTCCCTCGTCAGGATGTATATTGCCTCCTTCAGAGTCATCTGCTCTCTGTGGTCTTCCTGTTCATTGCACTGCAAGCAGATGCTTCCTCTCCCTCGGGAGATCAAGGATCAGTTGATGTGGTTCTATTCTCTTCATATCTTGATGGGGATAGAAACATGACAGCAGAAAGACCATATGGCTTATCTAGTCTGTCCCCTTTTTTCCTTTAGAGATCCTCTGTGTTCCATGCTTTTATGAATTCAGATATTGTCCTCATCTCTACCACCTCCACTGGGAGACTATTCCACGCAACTACCATTGTTTTGTAAAGAAATATTTCCATATATTCCTGAGTCTATCCCCTTTCACCCTCATCCTATGTCCCCCTCGTAGCAGAGCTTGCTTTCAATTGAAAAAGGATCTCCTCCTGGGAATTTATGCCACAGAGGTATTTAAACGTCTCAATCATATCTCCTCTATTTTGCTTACATATTAAGATCCTTAAGTCTGTCCTCCTATGCTTTATAATGAAGACCACTAACCATTTTAGTAGCCACCCACTGCACAGACTCCAACCTGTTTATATCCTTTTGAAGGTGCTGTCTCCAAAATTGCACCCAATATGCCAAATGAGGTCACATTTCCTTTCTTCTGCTGGCCATTCCTCTCCCTGTGCACCTAAGCATGCTTCTAGCTTTTGCCATCGCCTTTTCTACCTGTTTAGCCACTTTAAGATTATCAGACACAATCACGCCTAGGTCCTGCTCTTCTTTTGTAGAAGAAGTACTTCAATCCCATGGATTGCTGCAGCCCAAATGCATGACTTTGCCTTTTTTTTTTAACATTAAATCTCAGCTGCCAAATTCTAGACCATCCTTCAAGCTTAGTAATATCCCTCCTCATGTTATCTACACCTTCCTGTGTATCTACTCTATTGTTTGTTTTGATATCATCTGCAAAGAAGTAAACCTTATCTGACAGCCCTTCCACAATATCAGTAACAAAGATGTTAAAAAGAATCGGAGCATCAACAATTATCCACCTGACTAAAAACTGAATACAATTTAGAAGGGGCGTGATAAGATGGCGATAACACACAGGCATGTGGGACGATTGTTTCCCTTAGAATGGGGAAACTGAAGGCAAAGACCCAGGTGGTACCAGCCAAGGTTTCCGGTCTGGGCCTCAAAGAGGAACATCAATGCCAACCCAGCCGCCCATTACCTCCTTTATTTGATCTGGAGACTCCTGCGCTGGGAACTACTTCCGGTGGAGCCTTGTTTGTCTCCGCAGTCATTTTGGAGAATTCCTCGTGCTCGTTGGAGGTGGTATCGCTATCACCCGGAGGGAGAGTTGTTTCTGGGATCTCGGCGGAGAATTCTGTGCAGGCTGCAATAGCGGGTTCTGGAGGCACCTGCCCTGACGCTACAGTTTTGGAAGGGAGAGGGAGTGCAGCAGGGGAAGTTGGTGGAAGAGCTATGGCGACGGTCCCAGCGTTGGAAGACCCCTTGGTGCAGCACTTGGGAGGAACAGAGTTTGGTTACCTCTTCTGCAGCTGTAAGTGCGTTTTCATCTAGTTTCAACTGGGGTTTCTTCTGTCTGTCCATTGTAAATTACTTTGCAAACTCTGTGGGAAGCCATTCAAGGTCTCAAGGCTTCAGTTAATTTGTTATCCCAGAGTTTTACTCAGTATATTAGTTTTCTGTTTTGGGGCGTGTTCGTTCAGACTTTCTCTTTGGAAACAAGGTTTGCTGCACAAAATCTACAAATTAAGGCTTTGGAGTCACAGCATGCAGTTTTGGTGAAGGATAATTTGGCAATGCATCTGAAAATGGAAATTCTGGAGAACGCTGAATGACATAGGAATCTTTGGTTATTGAATTTTCCTAAATCTGGTGCTTTTTCCCCTTAAGTGATGTTCAAAAAGTATTTGAGTGTTTAAAGGTTCTCGAGCAGTCTGTCCCACCTACTACTAATGTGTACTATATTCCGTATAGACAAGATTCCTCTGAAGGGGCTCAGGCTTCTGGTATGGACCTTTTGAACATTACGGACATTCTTGAGCGCTCTGTGGAGGAAGGGGTGCATAAGGCTACTTTGTTGGTACAATTGGCCCTGGATGTTGATCGTGACTGGCTTCTGAAATTGTTCTTTAAACGTAGAGATGTGTTTATGAATTGTAAAATAGATTTTTCCTGATGTGGCTTGGAGTACTCGGTGATGTAGAAGACAGTTTCTATTGCTCCGACCCCAGGTTTTGCAGCTTGGAGCTAGCTTTAAATTACGTTTTCCTTGTAAATGTTTAGTTATTTTTCAGGGTAATACATTTTTTTTGATCCTACGCACTTAACTGCATTTATTTTCTCTAAGACTATAATCAATTTCTTTCCTCCTGTAGAGTTGGGATCTACACTCTCATGAAGGATTAGGCTAGGGGTGCCTGTTGCTATTCTGTTTTCCTATATCCTTTTCTTTCACTGTGTCTCAGATTTGTATCCATGTCCCTTGACATTGTGGACTAATGAGCTGTTAATTTGTATATATTTTCCTGGTGTGTTTGTGCACTTGTTTTCTTTGTTCTTTTCTGTAGCAGTATCTCCAGAAACAAGCAGGAATATAGTCTTCACATATGGGTATCGTTGGTACCGACGGAGCCTGCGAGGGAACGCTCCCCAGCGTCCAATAGGAAAGCTTTTGGGAGCATCCCACAGTGCCTTCGTGCTGCCTTCTGTCCCTCTCCAGTTCTTCGTTTTCCGCGGAGCCGACAGGTCGCACATTCTGTCACCGCAGAAAATTCCCTTCTTATGCTTCTTTTTTGTGGTCGCGTCTGCGTTCCCTCAACGCTATACCGGTACCGCCGGTGGTTCTTTTCTTTTTAAAAAAAAAAAAAAAGCCTTTGTTTCTGGAGTTCTCGGGTGCCACGTGCCATTTTGGGCACTAGGCCCAATTTTTTTCCCTCAAAATGGAAAAACCTGCTTCGGGTTTTAAAAAGTGTTCTAAGTGTGGCGGTACCATCTCTGTCAGAGACACCCATGAATGGTGCCTCAAATGTTTAGGTCCTGACCACTCTATTTGAGTGTGTTGCCTGTGGAATGATGTCAAAAAAGGGCCGGCAAAACCGAGCTGCTAAACTTAGCACCCTTTTTCCCTCTGATGCAGCCTCCGTGGCATCGACGTCCTCCAGGGCTTCATCTTCCTCCCATGGATCTCAGGTAACTAAACATTAATCTAGTCGGTCCTCAAAGGGTAGATCTCCTTCTAAACATCGAGATGTCTCTGGCATTGCCCTTGAGGGACTTCCATCGGCAAAATTGCCCCGGTGGGAGGCTTCGGCTTCCAAAGCACTAATGAGGCTCCAGGATGTTCTCGAGGCTTCAATCTCGGCAGAACTACTGGTGCCATGCTCTGGGGTTCCGGCCGCTTTAACCGGCACTGATACCCAAGCATCGGCAGCGTCGATAGACCAGAGATTCTTGGCTTTTGAACGCAGTCTGGCAGCTCTGGCAGTTCTTCTCATGGCCTCGATGCCCCTGAAACCGCTTCAGACAATTCAACCGGTACCGGCACTGACTGCATCGACATCGGCAGGTATTCTACCAGGACCGAGTCATGCGTCTCTATCCAGCATCGACAAGTCGGTACCGGTACCGTGCCTTGCACGATCACCTGGATTGGAGATACTTTGAATCCTCGGATGAGTTTGAAGACTCTGAAAGCTCTGCCGATACCAGAGTACTTCTTCCCAAGGATTCCTCTTCTCCTCAGCGTAGGATGTCTCCAGCAGAGGATATTTCCTTTCAGGAGTATCTCCAGGAACAAGCAGGAATAAGTCCTCACATATGGGTACGTCGGTACCGACGGAGCCCGTGCGGGAAAGCTCCCCAGCTTCTTAGAATAGAAGCTTTTGGGACCTCCCACTGCACATGCGCACTGCCTTCCCGCCTTCCTGAACAGCTCTCCTCAGTTTCTATTTTTACGCGGAGCCAGCAGGTCGTGTTCCTGTCACCGCTGAAGAAATTGTTATTTTATTTGTTTCTTTAGACCGCGTACCTGCCTTCCCCATACCGATACCGGTATCGCCGGTCTTTTCTTTCTTTCTTTAAAAAATTATAATTCTTTTTTCTTATTTTTTAGCTTTTTGGTCACTTCAGAGAGGCCTCTCGGCCTACTCAATTTCTCCTCATGGAGAAGCCAGCCCCTGGATTTAAGAAGTGTACCAAATGTAATGCTGTTATTTCAGTCACAGACACCCATGACTGGTGTCTGAAATGTTTGGGGCCTGACCATTCCATACCGGACTGCCCATCTTGCTCCCACATGTCTAAACGTGGGCTGCAGAACCGGGCCAACAAATTCCATGTGCTGTTTGCTTCAGAGAATACAGCATCACAGTCATCCAGGTCTTCTTCTCCGGATGGATCTCAGGTAACCAAACCTTCTGTGGGCAAGTCCTCAAAGAGCAAATCTCCTTCAAAGCATCGAGAGGCTCTTAGCTTAGAACTTGAGGACCCTGCCCCAGCCAAACAACCCCGGCGGGAAGTCCAACTTCCAAAAACGCCAATTCAGGGGTCTCAGGTTGATATCGATGCTACGGCCTCGACAGATCACCTGTTAGCCTGCTCTGGGGTACCGGGTCACTCCGGTACCGACATCCAGGCAGCTATGGCGTCCATGGGCGATACTGTACAGTCCATGCAGCAGGCCGTCATGGCTTTCATTAAAGCTGCAACGCCATCGGTTCCGCTTTCAGCGGTTCCGGGCCCGATACCGGTATCGTCCGCCATGCCGGTATCGAGGCCGTCCACCTCTAAACGCAAGTCGGTACCGTATGGGCTTTCGCTCCATACCGGTTCCATACCCGATACGCCCGATATCGATACCGATCGGTACGCGTATCGTGCGTTAGAGGAAAGCACCGATTCCTCTGAGGATTTTCACTCCTCTGATGATTCTGCTGAGTTTTCACTCAACTTACCTGAGGAGCCCTCTTCTCCTAAAAGGAGAATGTCCCCTCCAGAGGATTTGTCCTTCCAGGACTTTGTTTTAGATATGGCTACAGCCCTTTCTATTACCACATCCTCTGAAAAGGAACCCAGATCCAAAAAACTGGATATTTTGGGATACTCAAAGGCCCCTAAGGAGGCAGTTACCCTGCCTATCCATGAAATCCTTCAAGAACAACTGATGGATTTCTGGGAAAATCCTTTGACTTTGTCTCCTTATTCCCGTAGGTTGGACACCATGTATAGGGTCCCTCCTTCTCCTGGTTTCCAAAAGACTCAATTGCCCCACCACTCTATTGTGGTGAAGTCTGCAATGAAGAAGATTAGGAGTACCAAAAGGCACTCTTCCACCCCTCCAGGACGGGAATGTAAGACTTTGGACTCTTTTGGTAGGAAAATTTTCCAGGCTAGTATGCTTATAGCCAGGATTAATTCCTACAGTCTCTATATGGGCATGTTCCTGGAGGAACTTGCCAAAAAGGTGCGGCATTTTGCCCCCTTTATCCCTGAGGATAAAAAGCAGGGATTCCTTTCCCTAGTGAAACATCTCTTAGAGGTTTCTAAGTTCTCTAATAGGGCAGCATATGATTCCTTTGAGGGAGCCAGTAGGGCTTCGGGCATTGCTATTGCAGCCCGACGTCTTGCTTGGCTCCAGGCCTCTGATCTGGAACCTTGGGTTCTAGATGGCTTACGGAATCTGCCCTGTACAGGTGAGAACTTATTTGGGGAAGAGTGGCAAATCAAAGCCACCCAGATGGATGCTGAAAATGCCACCTTGGAAAGACTTTCAAAGTCCACTTCAATTCCTACTAAGAAAAAGTCTTTTAAAAGGCCTTACTATAAGAAGGCCAGAGTTGCTTCAAATACTGGCCAGCAGTCTTCTCAACCTCGCTATACTGCTAAGCGTCAGCAATCCAAACAAGCACGAGCTAAGCCTGCAGCAGCTACTGTAGCTCAGCAGGCTCCAACCCCTCAGGGGTTTTGACTTGCTCCTAGGGAACTTGCCACTTCTGGTTCTAACACAACCAGAACCTCTCACCATACCCGGAAGGTTGGTTCACTTTGCTCCCAGATGGGAACAAATCACAACAGAACAATGGACCCTCTCTATCATTCGAGAGGGTTACAAACTTCATTTCTCCAGCCTTCCTCCCCATCATATGGTGAGACCATTCAATTCTCCCCCATCTCTCCTAACCCTGTTGGGTCAAGAGGTTTCCTCTCTTCTTGCCCAAGGGGCCATAGAAGAGGTTCCTCTTCCTCAACAAGGGTCCGGTTTCTACTCCCCTTATTTTCTCATTCCAAAGAAGACAGGGGGATTCAGACCAATCCTAGATCTGAGAGAATTGAACAAATTTCTCTTCAAGGAGAAATTCAAAATGCTGTCTCTCGGCATTCTCCTTCCTTACCTCCACGGTCAGGACTGGCTTTGTTCTCTAGACCTACAGGATGCGTATACACATATACTCATCCATCCATCCCACAGAAAGTATCTTCGCTTTCTGTTTCAGGGAAAACATTTCCAATACAGAGTACTCCCCTTCGGTCTAGCCTCTGCTCCAAGAGTATTCACAAAATGCATGGCAGTCGTAGCCGCATTTCTAAGAGGCATGGGAATCTTTGTCTTCCCATATCTGGACGACTGGCTCATCCGAGCTCCAACTCAGTCACAGGCCCAGATTTCCCTGGACCACACAAGGAGCCTTTTGCAGTATCTGGGACTGGTAGTAAACCTTCCCAAGTCCCAACTCATCCCTACTCAATCTCTAGAATTCATAGGGGCCCAGTTGGACACCATCACTGCAAGGGCCTACCTTCCACATGTTCGAGGCCAGCGCCTCCTGAGTTTGGCCTCCCAAGCTCAGTCCAGCACTCACTTGACAGCCAGGGAAATGCTACGCCTACTGGGTCATATGGCCTCCACAGTGCATGTGGTGCCCTATGCTCGTCTTCATATGAGAGCAGCTCAATGGACCCTGGCCACTCAGTGGACTCAGGCGTCAGGAGCGCTCTCAGACCAAATACAAACCTCCGATCGTCTGTTTTGGTCCCTCCACTGGTGGACTTCCACCAAGAATCTGTTGTTGGGGGCTCCATTTCAACCATTGCTACCCCAAGCAACCCTCACAACAGATGCCTCCCAAACAGGGTGGGGAGCCCATCTGCAAACTCTCTCCACTCAGGGCACTTGGTCTCTACAGGAGACCACCCTTCATATCAATCTTCTGGAACTGCGAGCAATTTACCTTGCCCTCAAGGTCTTCCACTCCCTCCTAGCCAACCTCACTGTCCTAGTTCAGACGGACAATCAGGTGGCCATGTTTTACATAAACAAACAAGGAGGGACGGGCTCTCTGTCGCTTTGCAACGAAGCTCTAAGACTATGGGCCTTCGCCAGAGAGCATCAGATTCACCTGCTAGCAGTTCAAAACTCTCGGGCAGACAGGCTCAGTCGAGTTCTGCTGCCACACGAATGGTCCCTACATTTGGACCAAATAAACAGGAATGGGGGACCCCGGACATAGACCTCTTTGCAAGTCCGTGGAATGCCAAACTTCCCCGGTTCTGTTCCAGAACTCCGTGTCAGGGAGCTCAGGCTACGGACGCCTTTCTCCTGAATTGGAGTCAGGCATTCCTATATGCCTTTCCACCCATTCCTTTGATTCCCAAGACTCTGTTCAAACTCCAGAGGGATCATGGAACTATGATCCTCATAGCTCCACGCTGGCCACGCTGGCCACGCCAAGTGTGGTTCCCTCTACTTCTACAGCTCTCCCAGGGATCCTACTTGGATCTGGGAGCTGCGCCAGACCTCCTGTCTCAGGAGGAGGGGACTTTGTGGCACCCAAACCCCAAATCCCTTCACCTCAGTGCTTGGTTACTGAAGGCTTAAGCCTTCAAGACTTTCATCTTTCCCAACCAGTGAAAGATATCCTTTCTGCCTCTAGGAAACCCTCTACCAGGCGTTCCTATGCTTTCAAATGGAAACGTTTTTCCATTTGGTGTGCTCAGCAGGGTCTTGACCCTCTGGCACTTCCTTTGAATTCTCTTCTTGATTATCTCCTGCATCTATCCAATGCAGGCCTCAAGACGAATTCGGTAAGAGTCCATTTAAGTGCTATTGCAGCATCCTTGAAACATATAAATGGACAACCTATCTCCTCTCATCCTCTTGTTGCAAGATTCATGAGAGGCCTAACTCTCACTAAACCTCCCATCAAACCACCCCCGGTCGCATGGGATTTGAATCTAGTGCTCGGTCAACTTATGAAGCCACCTTTTGAGCCAATGTTTTCCACCTCCTTGAAATTTCTTTCCTGGAAGGTCATCTTCCTCATTGCAGTCACTTCGGCTCGCCGCATCAGTGAGCTGCAGGCTTTAGTGGCTAATCCACCTTACACAAGATTTCATCATGATAAGGTGGTCCTTAGGACGAATCCCCACTTTATGCCTAAAGTGGTCTCGCCTTTTCATCTTAATCAAGAGGTATATCTACCTGTCTTTTTTCCAGCTCCTCATGCATCCAATGCAGAGAGGAACCTTCATACTCTGGATTGTAAAAGAGCTCTCGCTTTTTACCTTAATAGGACTCAGCCACATCGAAAGTCTTCTCAACTTTTTGTGGCCTTTGATCCTTCCCATTTGGGACTTCCAGTCTCCAAGCGTACACTTTCCAATTGGATTGCTCAGTGTATTTCTTTTGCTTACCAGAACAAAAACATTTCTCTGGAAGGCCATGTCACTGCTCACAATGTGAGGGCCATGGCAACTTCTATGGCTCATCTGCACTCTGTTTCCATAGATCAGATCTGTCGAGCCGCTACCTGGGCCTCGGTTCATACCTTCACAGCCCATTACTGTTTGGACAAGGACTCCCGCCGGGATGCCTTGTTTGGCCAGGCTGTCCTCAAGCACCTGTTCCATTCCTAAACAACTCCTGCCCACCTTCCCAGAATGGATGCCTGAGATCCATACGAAGATGGCGAACCTTTACAGGGGATCCCATGCATCTAAGCTAGGGAGTCCCCATATGTGAGGACTTATTCCTGCTTGTTCCTGGAGATAGCACAGTTACTTACCTGTAACAGGTGATCTCTGGGAACAGCAGGAATTAGTCCTCACAACCCACCCACCTCCCCTAGGAGTTGTATCTTTTATCTATCTATCTTCCTGTCCTCTCTCTGTTGACTCAGCTATAAACTCGAAACTGAGGAGAGCTGTTCAGGAAGGCGGGAAGGCAGTGCGCATGTGCAGTGGGAGGTCCCAAAAGCTTCTATTCTAAGAAGCTGGGGAGCTTTCCCGCACGGGCTCCGTCGGTACCGACGTACCCATATGTGAGGACTAATTCCTGCTGTTCCCAGAGATCACCTGTTACAGGTAAGTAACTGCTTTATCCGGGATGTGGCCCGAGGTTTTTCCATCACAGTGGCTCCTGAAAAACAGCTTAGGGCAAAGGAATTATAAATCCTACAATACCCTAAAGCTCCCAAGGAGGCAGCTACCTTACCTATTCATGAGATCTTTTATGATCTTATGTTAATGATGTAGGAAACACCTCTAACCACATCTCCTCATTCTCGAAGACTCGACACCATGTATCGAGTTCCTCCTTGTCCTGGGTTTCAGAAGACTCAATTACCACACTATTCCATGGTGGTGGAGTCAGCCATGAGACGGATGAAGAGTGCAAAGAGGCATGCATCTAATCCTCCAGGATGTGAGTGTAGGACTCTTGACGCCTTTGGATGTCGATCCTTCCAGGCTTCCATGCTTTCTGCTAGGATCAGTTCCTATATCTTGTATATGGGAATGTTCGTTAAGGAAGTTACAGGAGACTTAGAGCTTATGAGCCCTCTCCTTACTGATGATAAAAGGCAGGATTATCTTGCTCTTGTTAAACATGCTCAGGATGTTTCCAAGTTTTTGAATTGTGCAGTCTTTGACTGCTTTGAATGCATAAGCAGAACTTCTGCTATTGCCATAGGTGCACGTAGAATTGCCTGGCTTCAGGCATCTGACTAGGACAAACTGGGGAATATACCTTGCACAGGAGGGAATCTCTTTGCAAGAATTGGCAGGAAAAAGCTAATGAGATAGATGCTGACAATATCACTTTGGATAGATTGTCCAAATCTACAGCTGATCCTGCGAGGAAAAGATCCTCTAATAAACCATTCTTCAGTAAGAAGAAGTAGTCATCCCTCCTATACCCAGCAGGGACATCATTCAGGTCAGTCTGCCCAAAAGGGACAGCAGCAGCAACCTAGGCAACAAAGGAAGCCAAAAGCAGCTAAGCCTCAACTGGCTCAGCAGACTTGGCCTCCAAAGGGGCTTTGACTCCTATCTAGTGAACTTTGCCTTCCTGGCCCTGAACGGCCCAGAACCCTCCACCATTCCAGGAAGGTTATGTCATTTTGCTCCCAGATGGTGTCTGATAACAGCAGAAAATTGGACTCTATCTATTGTATGAGAGGGAGTACAAGCTTCATTTCCTTAGCATGCCCTCTCCTACAATAGTAAGACAGTTCAATTCTCAGACCTCTCTCAACGACCGGTTAAGTCAAGAAGTCACCATGCTTCTTGCTCAAGGAACAATAGAAGAGGTGCCCATTCCCCAACGGGGTACAGGGTTTTACTCCCCCTATTTCCTTATTCCAAAGAAAACATGAGGACACAGACCCATTCTAGACATCAGAGAATGGAACAAATTCCTGTTCAGAGAGAAGTTCAAAATGATTTCTCTAGGAACTCTGCTGCCATACCTTCAGAGTCAGGATTGGCTTTGTTCTCTAGATCTCAAGGATGTGTACACTCATGTTCTCATCCATCCAGCTCACCGAAGGTTCCTTCGATTCCTGTTTCAAGGGAAGCACTACCAATACAGGGTTCTTCCTTTTGGCCTAGCCTCTGCACCAAGGGTGTTCACAAAATGCATGGCTGTGGTAGCAGCATTTCTCCGCACCCTGGGAATATTCATCTTCCCTTTCTTAGACGACTGGCTCATTCGAGCCCCTTCAGAGCCAGAGGCCAGGATGGCTCTGTCTCGCACAATTTATTTATTGAACGGTTTTATATACCACCTTTCAGAAAAATCAAAGCGGTTTACATAGAACAAAACTTGAACATTACGTTGAAACTTATTCAAACAATTGAAATTACAATAAAAATGGTAATTTGAGGGTTACAATGCTGAGTAAATGCTGATTAGCTATATAGATAGTTTAAACATATTTACAGATTTAAATATTTGCAAATTTCAAAAATGTTATCTGAGCAAGGAAAAATGTATTGTAGTTCACTAGAATTATTAGTGTAAAGAGTAAATGTGATAATGTGGAGAATTGGGTATTGTAAGAGTAAGAAAGCTGAGGAGGAGTGGCACAGTGGTTGGGACAGATTACCTCAGGCCGGAGGGCCAGGGGTTCAATTCCTGCATGGGGACAAGTAACCTCAGGCCGGAGGGACTGAGGTCTCTAGTCCCATGGCTGCTCCTTGTGGCCTTGGGCAAGCCACTTAACCCCCCATTGCCTCAGGTACACTTAGATTGTGAGCCCTTCAGGGACAAGGGAATAAAAGTACCTGTTAGTATATACATGTAAACCGCTCTGATGCATAAGTAAAGGGCGGTATATCAAATGCCTAACCATAACCATAAGAAAAAGGAAAATAAGTTGTGAATTGATGAATATGAGTATACATGAGTTTAAGTGGAAAATATTTCATCTATTGAGAATGAGTCTCCAAAGTACTCTATAAATAGGTGAGTTTTAAGATCTTTTCGAAATGCTGAAAGATCAATGCGCATCTTTCAGTATTTGGGACTTGTCATAAACGTCCCAAAGTCCAACCTTGCTCCCACTCAATCTCTAGAGTTTATAGGAGCTCTTCTGGATACCAGACACAGACATCAATTGTATTAATATTTGATTTGTTATAATGTAAAATCAATTTGTTATAATGTAAAATATTCCTAGTTCTTAAAGTTCAATGTACCTGTTCTGTTTGTTATAATGTAAACCGCTGCTGATCCTTGGAAGCAGCGGTATATAAAAGTTGTCCAAATAAATAAAATAAATAAATAAATAAGGGCCTTTCTTCCACAGCCCCCGCTGCCTTCGCATTGTGCAGTTAGCTTCCCAAGCAGTGCTAAAGCCTCACCTCACTGCTTGGGAAATGTTACAGTTGCTAGGCCACATGGCATCCTCCGTGCATGTGGTTCCTTATGCTCGCCTCCATATGAGGACAGCGCAGTGGACCTTATACACTCTGTGGACGCGGGCGTCAGATTGCTTGTCAGACAAAATAGCAAACTCAGATTGCCTTATTTTGTCCCTCCAATGGTGGCAGTCACCCAAAAACCTTCTGGTGGGGTCTCCTTTTCAGCAACCCCCACCCCAAGCCACTCTACCAGATGCTTCTCAGGTGGGTTGGGGAGCCCACCTGCACGGCCTCTCTACCCAGGGTACCTGGATTCCACAGGAGGCCTGTCTCCATATCAACCTCCTGGAGCTCAGAGCAATCTTCCTTACTCTTCAGGTTTTTCACACCCAGCTCAACTACAAGACAGTCCTAGTTCAAATGGACAATCAGGTAGCCATGTTCTATGTGAACAAGCAGGGGGGAACAGGCTCTGTCGCTGTGCAACAAAGCTTTGCGACTATGGGCCCTCGCCAGAGAGCATCAGATTCATCTCTTTGCGGTGTATCTTCCAGGCATTCAAAACTCTTGGGCAGACAAACTCAGTCGAGTTCTGCTTCCACACGAATGGTCTCTCCATGCAGACCAGGTGGCCCAAATTTTTTAAATTTGGGGAACCCCGGACATAGACCTCTTTGCAAGTCCGCTGAATGCCAAACTTCCCCGCTTCTGTTCCAGAATTCCGGCTCGGGGTTGTCAGGCCATGGATGCTTTCCTCCTTCATTGGGGTCAGGACTTCCTGTATGCCTTTCTACCCATTCCCCTAATTCCCAAATCCCTGTTCAAGCTTCAGAGACAGAGGTCATATGATCCTCATAGCTCCACGTTGGCCTTGCAACCGTGGTACTCTGCTCCTACATCTCTCTCAAGCTCCGCCTCTGGAGTTAGGATCTGCTCCAGATCTTCTTTCTCAAGAGGACGGGATGCTGTGGCATCCTAATCCCCAGTCTCTGCATCTCAGGGCCTGGTTGCTGAAAGCCTAGAACTTCACGGTCTCAACCTTTCCCAGCAGGAGAAGGATATCCTTCATGCTTCAGGAAACCTTCCACAAGACGCTCTTATGCATTTAAGTGGAAAAGGTTTACCATATGTTGCTCGCAGAAGGGTCTTAACCCTCTTGCGATACCTCTGGAATCATTACTGGAGTACCTCCTTCATTTATCAAATGAAGGGCTTAAGACCAATTCAGTGAGAGTCCATTTGAGTGCTATTGCAGCTTCTTTCAAGCCTCTAAATGGACAACCTATTTCCTCTCATCCTCTCATAGTGAGATTTGAGAGACCTTCTTTTAACAAAACCTCCCATTAAGCCACCACCGGTGGCATGGGACTTGGAATCTGGTACTTGGGCAGCTCATGAAACCGCCCTTTGAACCATTAGCCACTACTTCTTTGAAATTCCTTTCCTGGAAGGTTATCTCTCATTGCAATCACATCAGCACGTTGCATCAGTGAATTGCAAGCGTTGGTGGCTGATCCTCCTTATACCTGGTTCCATCATAAGGTAGTCCTTAGGACTCATCCACACTTTATGCCAAAGGTGGTTTCGCCCTTTCATTTAAACCAAGCGGTTTACCTTCCTGTATTTTTTCCAAGGCCTCATGCCTCAAATGCAGAAAATAACCTTCATACTCTGGACTGTAAAAGAGCTTTGGCCTTTTACCTGCAAAGTACACAGCGACATAGAAAATCCTCTCAACTCTTTGTTGCTTTTAATCCTAGTCATTTGGGACTTCCAGTCTCCAAAAGGACACTGTCCAGCTGGATTGCACAGTGTATATCTTTTCCCTATGAGAGTAAGAATCTTCCTCTTGAAGGCCATGTCACAGCTCACAATTGGAGAGCCATGGCAGCCTCAATGGCTCATCTTCACTCTGTGTCTATCGACGACATCTATCGAGCAGCTACTTGGGCTTCGGTACATACCTTCACGCCCATTACTGCTTAGACAAGGACTCCTGCCGGGATGCCTTGTTCGGTCAGGCTGTTCTCCAACACCTGTTCCAGACTTAATCAACTCCTACTCACCATCCCTGGTAGGATGCCAGAGATCCATGGGGGAAGTGGAGCCCTTTCACAAGGGCACAGAACTTTCTGGGGCCATCTCCCTGGCATCTGCAGCTAGGGAGTCCCCATATGTGAAGACTACATTTCTGCTTGTTCCTGGAGATAGCATAGTTACTCACCTGTAACAAGTTATCTCCGGGAAGAGCAGGAATTTAGTCTTCACAACCCACCCACCTCCCCTAGGAGTTGTATCTTTCTATCTCTCTCTCTTTCCCTCTCTTTTGTCTCAGCTTTAAACTCAACTGGAGAGGGACAGTTGGGAAAGGCGGGAAGGCAGCACGCAGGCGCTGTAGGATGCTCCCAAAAGCTTTCCTATTGGATGCTGGGGAGCGTTCCCACGCAGGCTCTGTCGGTACCGACGATACCCATATGTGAAGACTAAATTCCTGCTGTTCCCGGAGATCACCTATTACAGATGAGTAACTATGCTTTCTTGTTATATGAAATTTAATAAACATATATAAACTATAAAAAAGAATCGGCGCAAGGACACAATACCATTGAAAATGAAACAATACCATTCAGACGTCCTACTGAGAGCCATAAACAAACCACGTGAGCTATTCAATCTGGTCAAAAATCTGGCTAAGGAGCCCACCTCCAACCAAACAAATCTACCTGACGCTCAGGAATATGCGGACTACCTTCGCTCAAAGACAAGCCAACACATTGCTCCTGCAAATCACCACCCTCTGAAACATACAAGCCCGCTACCTCCCGACTCCCTCCCTCTAAATGAGACAGCAGATAACCACCACATTCTTAACTCCTTCTCCCCCCCAACAGCAAGGGAGATCCAAGATACCATCACATGCATTAATACCACCACAGCTCCGAGCGACCCATGCCCGGCACAATGGATAAAAGCGCTAAAATCAGACCTCAGCCCTTTCCTCGCCAAACTAATAGGATCATCCTTCACTTCGGGGATTTTCCCACAGAACCTGAAGCAAACTTCAATAAGACCTCTACTGAAGAACAAAAAGCTCGACCCCACAAAGATGGACTCTTACAGGCCCATATCGAGCATCCCGCTTCTAGCTAAAATCATCGAAAAAACAGTCCAACAGCAACTAACCCATCACATTGAAAACAACGCGCCTCTTGATTACTGCCAGCATGGATTCAGAGAGTCCCATGGAGTCGATACCCTTCTGACTACATTATTCAACTCCCTTACCATTGGGCTCGATAACATCAGGAAGGGTTTTGCCCTTATCTTTCTGGACATCGCAGCCGCCTTTGACTCGGTGGACCACAAGATACTCCTATCACGCCTCACTGAGAAGGGTCTTCGTGGCAACGCTCTAGCTTGGTGCGCCTCATATCTGAATAACAGATGGCAACATGTCCGCTCCGGATCCTCTTTATCGGACCCTTTCCCACTAGAAAAAGGCGTTCCCCAGGGCTCATCCCTCTCAGCACTTTTATTCAATATCTATATGCAGCCCATCTGCAATCTTATCCGGTCCTTTAACATCAACTGCCTAGTATATGCTGATGATGTCCTAATGTTCACCCCGATAGACACAGATCACCCAAATCTCGACCAGCTCTCCTCTTGCTTCAATGCCGTCACAGATTGGCTACACAACCAAATGCTCAGAATAAATCTGAAAAAGACAGAAGTTCTATTCATCGGAAGAAACCAGTCATTCACTCCCCCATCTTCAATCAAAGTGAACAACGCAGAACTCCTCTCCAAGACAACGATCAAATACTTAGGCGTAACACTGGACCAGCACCTGGACATGCATGCTCATATAGACAATACAATCAGAACAATATACCACAAATTACGGACACTACGCCTCATAAAGAACACCCTTGAACCAAACGACTTCAGAACAGTCTTCCAGGCCATAATCATGCCCCACTTCGATTACGCCAACCCCATCCTACTTGGACTCCCAAAGAGCTCGATAAACCCCTTACAGCTTGCGATGAATACCGCAGCAAGAACCCTCTATGGCGCATCTCGCAGAGAACATATCACCCCTATCCTGAAGAGCTTACACTGGCTCCCCGTCCAGTACAGGATCACATTTAAGATCCTCACTTTGACCTTCAAAGCAGTCAACTGTATCACCGCAAATATATTGTCAGATATGATCCAACTTACTCCAAACAACAGATTAAGAAGAACCACATCCTGCAATACCATCCTCCTTCCAAAAGCCATCACAAAATGCAACAAATCCACTAGAAAGCGTGCCTTTGCCTTATTCGCCCCTTCTTGCTGGAACTCCCTCCCAACAGAAATCCGCAGCATAAATAACCTCCCCCAGTTCAGAAAAGCCCTCAAACTGCAATTATTTATACAACACTTTGGTAACTCCGACAGCATCACCTAGACAGTACCACATGATCTTATAGTCTAACAAGCCAACGCTGTCTAACCAATTTCCGATGAAAACTCGTCACCTCCCCCATCTATCCCCCTTAGGGCCTGTATCATAAACTTAGATGTGATGCAATCCCTGTGTATATAATGTATAAAGTTCACCTGTTACCCTTGCTTAAATCTCCCTTTGTTTGCTATGTATAAAGTTCACCTGTTATCCATGTTTAAACTCCCTGTTCTATGTAAGTTCAATGTATGGCTGTTCCTCATTGTACAAACTTGTTTATTGTAAACCGTGCTGATGCTGAATAGTGCGGTATAGAAAAAACTTAAATAAATAAATAAATAAATAAAAGGACAGATCCCTGCGGCATACCACTGGTAACTACCTTTTCAGAGTGAGCTCCATTTACCTGTACCCTCTGTCACCTCCCACCAGATTGGATGTTAGTTACCACAGATGCCAGCCAGAAAGGCTAGGAAGCCTACTGTCTAGCTTTTTCAGGGGTTCTTGTCCCCTCAGGAAGCCGCCTGGTTGATCAGCTAGCTGGAGGGCAGGGCTATCTGCCAGACTGGAGAGGTTCCAGTATTTCTTGATGGGTGACGCGATCCACAACTTCTCAGACACTGCCACAGCTGTGGTATTCTTCCATGAGCAGAATGAAACTCGCAGTGCTGGGCTGGGTCTTGTTAGTGGAACTATCATTGGAAATAGAAGCTTCTGACAGCCGTTTCTGTGCCCACACACTAGGCGTAGACAATGCTCAGGCTGATTTCTTGAGTTGGGACACTGTGGTTCCTGGCAAGTGGCAATTAAGCTGTCACCCATTCAATACAAGTAGAATCGTCCAATAGTATTATTTTTGACCTCTCACGAGAATGCTAAATTGGAGGACGTTTCAGTGCAGGAGGGACCCACGAGCAGTCAATTTGGGTGCCATGTTGTAGAGTGCTCTTGGAGGAGCTCCTGTATATCTTCCCCCCCCAACCTTGGCTTTTGATGAGCGGGCTTCTGCATGGGATTCAGTCTCACCTGGGCCAGATGATTCTAGTGGCGCCTGACTGGCCACATAGACATGGCATGTGGCTCTGTTGGGCCTAAGGGAAAGCTTCCCTCTAGTATTGCCTCAAGAGGCTTTCTGCAGTTGGGACCCTTAGTGATGAAAGACCCCATTCCGTTCCCATTTTACAGCTTGGCCCTTGAGAGGCATAGACTTTCCTACTCTGGGCAGTATTGGGCACCCTTTTCAGGGCTTATGCAACAGGTTTTTTTGAGATGGCATTCCTCTCAAGCCCTGGAGGCCAATAAGACAGTGGCCATATTTTATCTTTTGCAGCCTGGTCTTTACCAGGGGTTAGATCTGGATTCTCTAAAGATAGAAGCCCTGGCATGCTACCATGGGTGTGATCAAAGGATGCTCTTTGCTGTGCACCCAGATGCCTTCTGTTTTCTTAAGGGAGTGAAACAGATCTGTCTGCCAGTGCATCTGATGGTCCCTCAGAGTCTTATTGATGTGGAGGATGCTAAAAGGGACCCATTTGAGTCAATTTGTGCTGCTGCTCTCAAGGATTTGACTCTCAAGGGAGTTTCTGGGTGTCTTGCATCTACTGTGGATGTGTCTGAGCTGCAGCCCTTTTTCCTGCAGGGAATCTGTTGTGCTCCACAAAAACTTCATGGGTCGTTACCAAAATCACTATAATATTAAATACAACCCCAATATAGAATGAACCCATACATTTTTTTTTGTCTGACTCAGCTTGGGGAATGAACCTGTACAAGTGAAGTGTCTATTTTATTCAATATATTTGCAGTAAAAGCAGCTGAAGTTAAACTCATTCATCTGATTTTTTTTTTTTTTTGTACGGACAGTCTCCCAGTGTGCGATGTAGTACCTCCTTTCGGGTCTCTATCAAAATTCTCCATAGGAACACATGTGAAAAAAGTCAGAGGAGCAAAAAGAATCCCTAAGGGCGAGGATTCGCGAGTTAGAGGGACTTCAGAAAAGGGAAACATGCAGTGAATTGAATATGCGAGAGCTAAAGAAAGCTAAAATGGACTTAGACGAATTGGAACTAGCGGAGATTATATTTGCCCAGGACCAATTAAAACAGCAATTCTTTGAAGTCGGTAATAAACCTACTAAATTGCTAGCCTATAGGCTGAAACAACGGCGTAATAAAAACTTTATAACTAAAATTCGGGATGCAGGAGGGCGGGAAGTAAGATCGAGAGAACAAATCCAAGACCGTTTTGTGCAATTCTATAAACAGTTGTATACGGCAGAAATTCTAAAAATGGGTAAGGAGACAGATGAATACCTGCAAAGCACACTACCTAAACTCACGGGGGAGGAATCTGCTCTGATCTCGGAGCCCATCCGAAAGACGGAAGTATGTGCGGCGATTAAGGCCCTACTTCCAAATAAGGCGCCTGGGTTAGATGGCTTCACTAATAAATTTTATAAAGTATTCCAAGATGTATTGTGAAAAGCTCTGACTAGGCTTTGCAACTCCTTTATAGAAGATGGGCAAATTCCGGAGACTATGCAAACAGCTGGTATTACGGTGTTGCCAAAAGAGGGGAAAGATCCCAATGTGTGCGGGTCGTATAGACCCATCTCACTACTGGGGACAGATTTTAAAATTTTTACCAAGAACCTAGCTAACAGAATATTACCATTTATGCCGCGCTTGGTTCATGAGAATCAAGGGGGCTTTGTGCCTGGGAGGCAAACAGCCGATAATATTAGGTTATTAAATACCATATGGAAGGGGAGAGGGGGAGAGGAGCAAATGATCTTACTGACCATAGATGCTGAAAAAGTGTGTGTTTGGGTATCCTGGTCCTATTTGCTAAGAGTTTTGGAGCGTATGGGGATGGGGGGAATATTTGAAGTGGATTGAGGCAATTTATACACAGCCAATGGCAAAAATTTCTATCAATGGAGAGTATACTAGACCCTTTGAATTAAATAGAGGAACTAGGCAGGGGTGTCCGCTTTCGCCATTATTGTTTGTGCTCTCAATGGAACCCTTAGCGCAGCGGGTCTGGGAGTGTCCTAATATAAGTGGAGTAAAGGTGGGGGCACTTGAGAGTAAGTTGTCACTCTTTGCGGACGATATATTATTCATGTTGACAAAACCAGAGGACTCTGTGATGGCAGTCTATAATATGTTGAAGGAGTTTGGGGAATACTCTGGATTTAAGATAAATGCGGCAAAATCTGAGATATTAAATATCTCAGCAACAAAGCAGATGCAACAGCAAATTCAGGGGAACTTCCCTTTTAAATGGGCCCAGAATAGCGTGAAATACTTGGGAATTAATCTAACATCCAATGAGGCAGAGTTGTTTCAGGCTAATTTTGGTAATATGGAAAAGAAGATGAGGAAGGAATTGGAGATATGGGAGAGTAAGAGGCTGTCTTGGCTGGGACGGATCTCGGCGATCAAAATGATGATCCTACCCCAGTGGCTCTATCTCTTTAGGGCCCTACCTGTGGGTGTGTCTAGGAAGTTCTTAATGAAAATTCAGAGGCGTATTAAGTTTATAGGAGGGGGAAAGAGAAATAGTGGCCTGGAAGGTTCTTACTAAAAGGAGAGAGGAGGGGGGGGGGGGATGGCCATACCAGATGTGCCGCTTCCACATATCGTTGCATAACTTAGTGCCATTGTGGATTGGGGTGCAGAGGAAGGGAAGGAGTGGGTGCAAATGGAGAACGGTGAATTACCGGAAGGGAAGCTGGGGGATTGGTTGTGGATTCCCCAAGAGGGGAAGGGGTTAGAGCGTTTTAAAAATCCATTTGTGCAACGGACCCTGTGGAAAAAGTGGAAACTTAATTGGCTGGGAGCAAGGGGGTATCCAGACTGATTCCTATTACAGGGAATTTCGACTTCCCTCCGTCGGTGGGGAAAAGTCCATTTGATAGATGGGCAAAGAAGGGACTGACCTATATAGGACAGCTCTTAGAAGGTAAGTGGATTAAGGAGTTCCCAGTACTGATGAAGCAATATGGATTAGAAGCAATAGATAATGACATATCTGATGATATTGATAGTTATCTTCGACACAAAATACTACCTGAACTTAAGGGCGACCCGACGGAAATCAAAAAAGTAATTTTGATGGGGTAGAAGAAAAAAGTTTTGACTAAATTCTATAATATGATGGAGGGGGGCAGCTCCAAAAAGGGATTCCAGAAACAGTGGGAAGATGATGTGGGGGAATGTTGGGATGAGGCCCAATGGAGCCGTATCTTCCATACCAGATATAAGGGGCCTCTAGCTGCTAATCTGATCGAAAATAACTATAGAGTAATGTATAGGTGGTATTTAACACCTGAGAAAATGTGCCATATGTACAAGGGGATGGAGGAAACATGCTGGAGGGAATGTGGCAAGAGGGGGAGTTATCTCCATATCTGGTGGCAATGTGAGACTCTATATAAGATGTGGGTGGGGATCTTCAGTCTATTAAGTGCAATCATAGAGAAAAGCATCACGCCACACCCGGGGGTTGCAGTGTTGGGGATAAAGCCGGGGAATATAAATAACTCGGGAAATACATTCCTCAATTTAGGATGTGCAGCTTTTAGGTTATTAATCGCAAGAAGATGGAAGCAGAAATCAGTGCCAACGATGGAGTATCAAGCCTCACTGAGTAATGTCTACCTTCTATGTAAGTTAACAGCTTTAAAAACTCAGACCACAAAAGTTTTTCAAAGTTTGAGAGAATTATGTTCGGTGGGAAGCTAAAAGCTGAAATAGGGGTATTAGAGATTATGGCAGGAATTGGGGGGGAGTGGGGGCAATATTGTATAATGCGACTAAAAATGTACCATATGGTAGATGTGGATACAAAATGTGGGGTTAAAGACTCCAGTGCAACAGAGAGCTGTTATGGAGAATGCTTATAGATTACTAATGTAATGTTTGGTTTATAAAATTTAAATTAAAAAAAATATATATTTTGCTGGTATTCTGAGGGCAAGCCCTAGTTGGTGGGTGGTATCTGTAGTCATGTGCATGTTTTTTTGGAGTTGTGTACAATAGGTTTTGTTATCTTTGGAATTGGAGTGCTTTAGAATAATAGGTTTATTAATGTAAAAAACCCCAAAACTCGGTTGCCTTAAGTTCAGAGGTTACATGTCATAGAAACATGATGACAGAAAAAGACCACATGGCCTATCTAGTCTGTCCTTCCATATCAACTACAACAGTCCACTTTTTACCTTTAGAGATCCTCTGTGTTGGTCCCATGCTTTTTTGAATTCAATTACTGTCCTAATCTCTACCACCTCCACTAGGAGACTATTCCACTACTCTTTCCGTAAAGAAATATTTCCGCATATCACTCCTGAATCTATCTCCCTTCACCATCATCCCATGTCCCCTCGTAGCAGAACTTGCTTTCAATTGAAAGAGGCTCTCTCCCTGAACGTTTATGCCACGGAGGTATTTAAACATCTCAATCATATCAACTCTATCCCGCCTTTCCTCTAAGGTGTACATATTAAGATCCTTCAGTCTGTCCTCATATGCTTTATAATGAAGCCCACTAATCATTTTAGTAGCCACCCTCTGCACCGACTCCATCCTGTTCACATCCTTTTGAAGGTGCGGTCTCCAGAATTGCACACTATACTCCAAATGAGGTCACACCAAAGACTTATACAGAGGCATTATCACCTCCTTTTTTCTGCTAGCCATTCCTCTCCATATGCACCCAAGCATCGTTCTAGCTTTTGCCGTCGCCTTTTCTACCTGTTTAGCTACTTTAAGATCATCAGACACAACCATGCCTAGGTCCCGCTCTTCTTTAGTGGACAAAAGTACTTCACCCCCTATACTGTATTGCTCCCTTGGATTGCTGCAGCCCAAATGCATGACCTTACATTTTTTAACATTAAATCCCAGCTGCCAAATTCTAGACCATTCTTCAAGTTTAGCTAGATCCCTCCTCATGTTATCTACACCTTCCTGGGTGCCTATTCTATTGCATATTTTGGTATCATCCGCAAAGAGGCAAACCTTACCCGACAGCCCTTCTGCTATATCACTAACAAAGATGTTAAAAAGAATCGGACCAAGGACAGATCCCTGGGGCACACCACTGGTAACATCCTTCTCCTCAGTGAGCTCCATTTACTTGTACTCTTTGTCGCCTCCCACCCAACCAATTTCTAACCCAAGCAGTAGCTTTAGGGTCCATCCCTAGGGTGCTCAGTTTGTTTATAAGTCGCCTGTGAGGAACAGTGTCAAAGGCTTTACTGAAATCTAAATACACCACATCTAGAGCTCTCCCTCGGTCCAACTCCCTGGTCACCCAGTCAAAGAAATCAATCAGATTTGTCTGACAAGACCTGCCTCTGGTGAATCCATGCTGCCTCGGATCCTGTAATCCGCTGGACTCCAGAAACCTCACTATTTTCTCTTTCAGCAGCGTTTCCAATAATTTACTCACCACCGAAGTTAAACTAACCGGCCTGTAGTTTTCAACCACATCCTTACTTCCGCTTTTGTGTAAAGGCACCACATGAGCCTCTCTCCAGTCCCTTGGCACCACTCCCGACTCCGAGGCATTGAAAAGGTCAGTCAGTGGAGTTGCTAGAACGTCTCCAAGTTCCTTCAGTATTCTAGGGTGTATCCCATCTGGTCCCATCGCTTTGTCTACTTTAAGTTGAGCTAGTTTCTCACAGTCTTCTGAAAATTGTTTAAGATGTCCCTCGCTTCTGTTCCTATTTGTGGACGTGTTCTGAGGTCCTGCTCCTGGTTCTTCATCTGAACACAGAACAAAAAAAATTTGTTAAGCAATTCCGCTTTATCCTTATCAGCTTCTACATATTCTCCAGGACCAAGCAGGAAGTCAATCCTCACTTATGGGTGTCATCGACGCTGATGAAGCCCCAGCGGAGCATTTCCCCAGCTTTCCATGAAAGCCTTTGGGAATGCTGGCACGCATGTGCGGTTCCCTTCCCGCCTAAAGGTTCCATCTTACCTCAGTCTCTTTTTTTTCCGTGAAGCCCATCGGACGTGTGTCCTTTTTTTCCTGGAAAAGAGAAGTTTTTTTCTTGGCGTTATTTCGCTTTTTTCCTCGGATTTGATGTCGCTTCCCCTCCCGCCGTATTCGGTACACCGGTATCGAATCCCTTTTTTCTTTTTTCGGTTTTTGCCCTTAGTGGCTAGGCGCTCGCGCCAATTATTTTTCTTTTTCCCTGGAAGGCCGGTCCTTTGACCTCGCGGGGACCCTTTTCTCCCCGATGGCTTCCAGTGGTTTTAAAAAGTGTGATCGGTGTAAGAAGATAATGTCTCTCACCGACACACACGACTGCTGCCTTCGGTGCCTTGGCCTGGACCACGATTCCAAAACGTGCGGGCCATGTGGAAAAATGTCTTCCAAGGCCCTCCGAAGTCGTCAGCAACAAAGTGAAAGGCTTATCTCCAGGAACAAGCAGGAATGAGTCTTCACATATGGGTACGTCGGTACCGACGGAGCCTGCGCGGGAACGCTCCCCAGCTTCGCAAAAAGGAAAGCTTTTGGGAGCATCCCATAGCGCCTGCGCGCTGCCTTCCTGCCTTTCCTGCCTTTCCTAACCATCTCTCCTCAGTTCTTCTCTGCCGCGGAGCCAGCAGGTCGAGCCCTGTCACCGCTGAAGAAGTTCTTTATTTTATTTTATTTCTTTGGTCGCGTGTCTGCCTTCCCCGACTCCGGACCGGTACCGCCAGTCTTTTTCTCTTTCTTTAAAAAAAATAAAAAAATAAAAAAATCTATTTTTCTTCACTTAATGTATTTTTCCTCTTGGGCCTCAGGGCCTACAAGAAAATTTCCCTCATGGAAAAACCAGCCTCCGGGTTTAAAAAATGCACTAAGTGTAGCGGTACTATTTCTGTTACAGATACCCATGAATGGTGTCTTAAATGTTTGGGTCCTGAACACTCCATCCCGGATTGTCCGTCCTGCTCTCTAATGTCTAAATGGGGTTTACAGAACCGAGCAGCTAAGCTCCATGTACTGTTTCCCGCTGATGCAGCGTCAGTAGCATCGACATCTTCCAGGTCGTCTTCTCCTGATGGATCTCAAGTAACCAAACAAACCTAGCAGGTCCTCGAAGGGTAGATGTTCCTCTAAGCATCGAGATGCCTCCGGGCTTGCCCTCGAGGATCCTGCACCAGCAAAACAACCCCGGCGGGAAGCTCTGGCTTCCAAAGCTCCTCCTATGGGGTTACAGGTTGACAACGATGGCACGGCCTCAACCGATCACCTGTTAGAATGCTCTGGGGGTACCGGCACAATCTCCCGGTACCGACTTCCAGGCATTCATGGTGTCGATGGATCACAATGTTCTGTCCATGCAGCAGGCTATTACGGCCTTCATTCAAGCTGCGACGCTGCTGGTACCGAAACAAACTCGGTTATCTGTATCGGCTCTGGTACCGGCACCAGCGCCGATACCGGTACCGACTGCATCGACATCGACCAGGATACCGGCAGCGGTTCCTTGTCCAGGGCTGCTTATCGGTACCGATCCGGTACCGGGGACGCCCGATGTCGATACTGCTCGATACGCGTATCGAGCATTGGAAGAGCACCCTGATAGGCGATACTTTGATTCCTCTGATTCTGATACATCAGACGAGTCTCCTGAAGTATCTCTAGCCCTTCCTGAAGAGCCTTCTCCAAAAAGAAGAATGTCTCCCCCAGAGGACTTGTCCTTTCAAGACTTCATAAGAGAAGTAGCTAAAGGACTTCCTATTTCAGTAACCTCTGAATCATAGCCTAGAGCAAAAAAAATGGATATTTTAGGCTATTCTAAGGCTCCTAAAGAGGCAGTCACCTTACCAATTCATGAGATTCTTTATGAACACATGATTGATCTATGGGAGACTCCTCTTACTCTCTCTCCTCATTCTCGCAGATTGGACACTATGTATCGTGTCCCTCCTTGTCCTGGATTTCAAAAAACTCAGCTTCCTCACCATTCCATTGTGGTGCAGTCAGCTATGAAGAGAATAAAGAGTACAAAGAGACACACTTCTGCTCCTCCAGGAAGAGAATGCAGGACTTTGGATGCTTTTGGTAGGAAAATCTTCCAAGCCAGTATGCTTATTGCCAGAATCAAATCATATAGCCTTTACATGAGTATGTTTCTAAAAGAAGTTGCACAAAAACTGCACACTTTCCTCCCTTTTCTTCCAGAGGATAAAAGGGAGGAATTCCTCATTTGGCTTAAGCATACTCAAGACATTTCAAAGTTTTCCAACAGGGCAGCTTTTGACTCCTTTGAAGGTGCCAGCAGAGCCTCAGGCATTGCCATAGCTGCTCGCAGAATTGCTTGGCTCCAGGCTTCTGATCTAGAACCCTGGGTTCAAGATGGCTTAGGAAATCTTCCCTGTACAGGTGAAAACCTATTTGGCAAAGAATGGCAAATAAAAGCCACTCAAATGGATGCAGAAAACTCTGCTTTGGATAGACTTTCAAAGTCAACCTCCATTCCTGCCAAGAAAAAGCCTTTTAAAAAGTCTTTCTTTAAAAAGGGCAGGTTTCCTTCTACTTCTGGCCAACAATCTTCTACAGGTCGCTTTGCCAATAAGCGTCAGCAACCTAAACAGGCCAGGCCTAAGCCTACAGGAGCTGCTGCAACTCAGCAAGCCCAACCTCCTCAGGGTTTTTGACTTGATGCTAGAGAACTTAGCCTTTCTGGCTCTAAAGCTGCCAGAGCCTCTCACCATTCCAGGAAGGTTGGCTCATTTTGCTCCCAGATGGGAGCAAATAACATCAGAGCAGTGGACCCTCTCCATCATAAGAGGGCTACAAGCTTCATTTCTCAGACCTTCCTCCCCACACCATGGTGAGACACTTCAATTCTCCCACATCTCTTCTTGACCTTCTAGGTCAAGAGGTAGCTACCCTTCTTGCCCAAGGGGCAATAGAAGAAGTTCCTCTTCTTCATCAAGGGTCAGGGTTCTACTCCCCCTATTTTCTCATTCCAAAGAAGACAGGGGGATACAGACCCATCTTAGATCTTAGAGAATTGAACAAATTTCTATGCAAGGAGAAATTCAAGATGCTTTCTCTGGGCACTCTCCTTCCATACCTTCAAAGTCAGGATTGGCTTTGTTCTCTAGATCTCAAGGATGCGTACACACATGTCCTCATCCATCCCTCTCACAGAAGATTCCTACGGTTTCTTTTCCAAGGAAAACATTACCAATACAGAGTTCTTCCTTTCGGTCTGGCCTCTGCTCCAAGAGTGTTCACCAAATGCATGGCAATAGTTGCTGCTTTTCTACGAACCCTGGGAATATTTGTCTTCCCATACCTGGACGACTGGCTCATTCGAGCTCCATCTCAGTCAGAGGCCCAGATTTCCTTGGACCGTACAAGGCGCATTCTGCAGTATCTGGGAGTTGTGGTAAACCTCCCAAAGTCTCAGCTCACTCCTACTCAGTCCCTAGAATTCATAGGGGCCTGGTTGGATACCACTACTGCAAGGTCCTACCTTCCTCAGGCCCATTGCCAACGTCTGGTGCAGTTAGCCTCCCAGATTCAGTCAAAGAGCCACTTAACTGCCCGGGAGATGCTACAACTGCTAGGCCACATGGCTTCCACAGTGCATGTGGTACCCTATGCTCGCTTACACATGAGAGCAGCTCAATGGACTTTGTCCACCCAGTGGACTCAAGCTTCAGGAGCTCTCTCAGACCAAATAGCAACCACCAAACGTCTCTTTTGGTCTCTCCAATGGTGGATGTCCACTCAAAATTTGTTGCTGGGGTCCCTCTTCGAACAGTTGTTACCCCAAGCAACCCTCACAACAGATGCCTCCCAAACAGGTTGGGGAGCCCATCTACAGGACCTCTCCACTCAAGGCACTTGGTCCACACAGGAGACCTGTCTTCATATCAACCACTTGGAGCTTCGAGCAATTTTTCTAGCTCTCAAGGTCTTTCATACCCTCAGCTACAAGACAGTCCTCATTCATACGGACAATCAGGTAGCCATGTTTTACATAAACAAACAAGGAGGAACTGGCTCTGTCGCTTTGCAATGAAGCTTTAAGATTGTGGGCCTTCGCCAGAGAGCATCAAATCCATCTCCTGGCAGTATACCTCCCAGGAGTCCAAAACTCTTGGGCAGACACTGTCGAGTTCTGCTTCCACACAAATGGTCCCTGCACATGGATCAGGTACTCAGAATCTTCCAAGAATGGGGAACCCCGGACATAGACCTCTTTGCAAGTCTGTGGAATGCCAAACTTCCCCGGTTCTGTTCCAGAATTCCGTGTCAGGGAGTTCAGGCCAAGGATGCCTTCCTCCTTCATTGGGGTCAGGGCTTCCTGTATGCATTTCCATCCATTCCCTTGATTCCCAAGACTCTGTTCAAACTCCAGAGGGATCAAGGATCTATGATCCTCATAGCTCCACGCTGGCAACGCCAAGTGTGGTACCCTCTACTTCTACATCTCTCCCAAGCCCCCTCCCTGGACTTGGGAGCTGCTCCAGACCTTCTGTTCCAGGAGGAAGGGACTTTGTGGCACCCAAACCCCAAGTCCCTACACCTCAGAGCTTGGTTGCTGAAGGCCTAGACCTTCAAGACTGGAATCTTTCTCAACAAGTGAAGGATATCCTCCATGCTTCCAGAAAACCACCTACTAGACGTTCCTATGCTTTTCAATGGAAAAGGTTTTGCATTTGGTGTGCTGAGAAGGGTCTTGACCCTCTAGCACTACCTTTGAATTCTCTATTGGAATATCTCCTGCATCTCTCCAATGCAGGCCTTAAGACGAATTCAGTAAGAGTCCATTTGAGTGCTATTGCAGCATCCCTTAAGCCCATCAATGGACAACCTATTTCCTCATCCTCTCATTGCAAGATTCATGAGAGGCCTAACTTTAACCAAACCTCCCATTAGGCCTCCTCCGGTGGCACGGGACTTAAATCAGGTTCTTGGTCAGCTTATGAAGCCACCTTTTGAACCCTTAGCCACTACCTCCTTGAAGATTTTTTCCTGGAAGGTTATTTTCCTCATTGCAGTCACTTCAGCTCGCCGCATCAGTGAACTGCAGGCATTAGAGGCTAATCCACCTTATACAAGGTTCCATCATGATAAGGTAGTCCTTAGGACAAATCCACACTTTATGCCTAAAGTGGTCTCACCTTTTCATCTTAATCAAGAGGTATATTTACCTGTCTTTTGTCCAGCTCCTCATGCATCCAATGCAGAGAAGAATCTTCATACTCTGGATTGTAAAAGAGCTCTTGCTTTTTACTTACAAAGTACAGAGCAACATAGAAAGTCTTCCCAGCTTTTTGTTGCTTTTGATCCTTCTCATTTGGGACTTCCAGTCTCTA
Organism: Ichthyophis bannanicus; assembly: GCA_033557465.1. NCBI lineage: Eukaryota > Metazoa > Chordata > Amphibia > Gymnophiona > Ichthyophiidae > Ichthyophis > Ichthyophis bannanicus. The sequence goes on along the minus strand of CM066031.1, from coordinate 621,785,386 downwards.
AGAGAGCACTGTCCAATTGGATTGCTCAGTGTATTTCTTTTGCCTATCAGAGTAAGAACCTTTCTCTGGAGAGCCATGTCACAGCTCATAATGTGAGGGCCATGGCCACCTCTATGGCTCATCTCAATTCTGTGTCCATCGACCAGATCTGTCGATCAGCCACCTGGGTTCATACCTTCACAGCCCATTACTGCTTGGACAAGGACTCCCGCCGGGATGCCTTGTTTGGTCAGGCTGTCCTCAAACACCTGTTCCATTCTTAAACAACTCCTACCCTCCTTCCCTGGATGGATGCCTGAGATCCATAGGAGGAAGTAGACTCCTTCCCAGGGTCTCATATCCTTGGGGATCTTCCAGGCATCTTAGCTAGGGAGTCCCCATATGTGAAGACTCATTCCTGCTTGTTCCTGGAGATAGCACAGTTACTTACCTGTAACAGGTGATCTCTGGGAACAGCAGGAATAAGTCTTCACAACCCTCCCACCTCCCCTAGGAGTTGTATCTCGTTTTCTATCTTTCCTTTTCTCTCTCTATTGTCTCAGCTTTAAACTCGAACTGAGGAGAGATGGTTTGGAAAGGCGGGAAGGCAGCACGCAGGTGCTGTGGGATGCTCCCAAAAGCTTTCCTTTTTGGGAAGCTGGGGAGCGTTCCCGCGCAGGCTCTGTCGTTACCGACGTACCCATATGTGAAGACTTATTCCTGCTGTTCCCAGAGATCACCTGTTGCAGGTAAGTAACTGTGCTTTCTCGGACTCGGCCCGGTCCCGGGCCTCGTCTGAGGCCTCGACATCTCGGGATTCCGATCCCGAGAGGCGTCGGAGCTCCTCGGACAGGGGGTCCCCCAACCGGGAACATAAGAGGAAGAAGTGGCTCGCGAGGGCGGCGTCGGAGGAGGTCCCTGAGCCCTCGAGGTCCAGGTCTAAGACCCCCGACCGTCGTCCTGGGCCCGTGGACCAGGAGAAGCCAACTAAAGTTCCTCGCATGGAGCCGGAGTCTGCTGGACGCGTAAGTCCTGTTGTCCTGGTGGATTCGCCTCCCCGAGTACCGACGTCGGGCCCGGCGCTGCCGGGGCCTAAGTCGGGGGCTGCTGCATCACCCGAGCTGAGTCTCAGATTGACAGCCTTGGAGAGCAGAATGTCTGCCTTCATGGATCAGCAGCGGGCACTGATGGCCAGCCTGTCTGGCGCATCTGCCCCGACCACCGGGACATCAACTTCGAAGTCGACCCCGGAGACCGAGCCGATACTCGAGTCTCTTGCGGCTCGGTCGTCCTCGGTCGAGGTCTCCCTCGACCTCCCGTTCGGGACTGAGGGTCTCGATGCCGGTGCCACCGACGTCGGGGCGGGTGCCTAGAGGCCCCGCGGGGTCGGACCTTGACTCGACAATGGACGAGTCTGCTTGGGAGACCGAAGATGAGGAGTCTCCTGACAACTTCAAGACTCGGTGTGTCCCTTCGGACTCACCTGAGTCTGCGTCCCGGAGTAGATCCCCTCCGGAGGATACTAGGTTCTCGGAGTTTGTCCGCAATATGCCCGCTGCCCTGGCTGTCTCGGCTGACCCCAAGGAGGAGCCTCGAGCCGAAGAGCTCGATGCTCTGCAGTATGACTCTCCTCCGAAGGAGGCCTTTACTGTCCCGGTTCCTCCGATGCTGGAACGGCTCCTCCTTCCGGATATGGGAGGCACCGGCCTCAGCGCTGGTTTTGAGCAACCGAGTCGATTTCATCTATCGGCTCCGAAAGTCCTGGCTTCCAGAAAGCACAGCTACCACACCATTCCATGGTTGTGGAATCAGCCATGCATCGTCTGAAGAGTCAGAAGATGCACTCTGCGGTGCCTCCTGGAAGGGAAGCCCGAAGCCTTGATGGCGTCGGTAGAAAGTGCTTTCAGAGCTCGATGCTTGCTTGCGTGTCCAGACTTACCAGCTGTACATGGGCATGTATTTACGAGACCTGGCCAAGGAGTTGGCCGGATTCTCTGCTGGTCTCTCCGTGGAACCCTTGCAGAGTTTTAAGTCCTTGTTTTTGAGGATCCGGGAATGCTCTAAGTTCATGTCCCGCGCCGCCTACGATGACTTCGAGGCTTCGGCCCGAGTAGTGGCAGCCGGCATCGGGGCCCGACGCCAGGCATGGCTGCAGTCATCGGACCTCGAGCCATGGGTTCAGGACAAGTTGGTCGATGTCCCTTGCCGAGGTGAAAACCTTTTTGGCAAGTCTGTGGCCGAGAAGGCCGCTCAGCTCGAGACAGAGCACCTCACGAGAACAAGGCTTTTGAGGAAGACCTCTGCCCCTTCTCATAAGAAGAAGGGCTCAGGTAAAAAGTCCTTTTACCCGAGGAAGGGCACTGCCTACAAACAGTACCCACAATATCCGGCTGCCCAAGCTGTCCCCCAGGGTCAACAAGCCAAGGGCCAGGGTAATGGGCCCCGTAGGCAAAGGACCCCCAAGCCTGCAGCCACTGCTCCCACTCAGCAGGGTGGGGTTTTTTGACTCCTTGAGTATAGCCATTCCTCCTTTGCAGACCCAGCCCTGCACAGGAGGCCACCTAGCCTTGTTCGCCCACAAGTGGCCCTTGATAACCCAAGACAGTTGGGTGCTGGACATAGTCCATCGAGGCTATGCCCTGCACTTTCACCAACTGCCTCCGCCACACTTCCCAGGGGAACCTTTCCGGCCTCCCCTGCATACAGCCCTTCTCCTCCAGGAGCTGAAAGGTCTGTTGCTGGACAAGGCGGTGGAGCCTGTGCCTCCCCACTTCCGAGGTCATGAGTTTTACTCCAGGTATTTCCTGTTGCCAAAAAGAACCGGTGGTCTTCGACCCATTTTGGATCTCAGAAACCTGAACAAGTTTCTAGTGAAAGAAGTTCAAGATGCTTACTCTTGGAACACTTCTCTCTCAGGATCAGGGCTCCTTGCTGCATCCCAATCTCAAAGCTCTCAATCTGATGGCATGGAGGCTGCAAGGGTAGTGTTGGCTCCATGGGGCCTGCCTCCCGAGGTTGAGGAAGTTCTCCTAGCCTCCAGTAAACAATCCACTAGGAAGACCTATACTCTCAAGTGGAAAAGGTTCTCTGTGTGGTGTCAGCTACGTGCTGAGGATCCTTTCTCCTGTACTGTCAGTAGTGCTTCAGTACCTGCTGCACTTGTCCAATCAGGGTCTCAAGTCCAACTCTGTTTGGGTCCACCTCTCTGCTTTGGCAGCTCACCACTCCCTAGTTGAGGGCCATTCCTTGTCTGTGCACCCTTTGGTGTCTAGGTTTCTCAGAGGCTTGCTTCTACTCAAGCCTCCCATACGTTCTCCTGCTCCTGAGTGGGAGCTTAATGTGGTCTTGCAGCAACTGACTCGCCCACCTTTTGAGCCTATGACTACTTGCTCTCTATGCTTCCTTTCCTGGAAGACTCTTTCTGATAGCCCTTACTTCGGCTAGGAGAGTGAGTGAGCTTCAGGCCTTGGTCTGTGATAGACCTTACACCAGGTTCTATAAGAACAGGGTTGTCCTCAGGACTCGCCCTAAGTTCCTTCCTAAGGTTGTCTCCTCTTTCCACCTCCACCAGGAGGTGGTTCTTCCTACTTTCTTCCCTAGGCCTCATGCAAGTCAGGCTGAAACAGTTCTCCATACCTTGGACTGTAGGAGGGCCTTATCCTTCTACCTTGAACGTACGCAGGGTCACAGGAAGGCTTCTCAGCTCTTCCTTTCTTTTGACCCCCAATAACTTGGGGAGGCCTGTGTCCAAGCGTACCTTGTCCATCTGGGTGGCTGACTGTATCACCTGGGCTTACAAGGAAGCTGACCTTCCTTTGCAGGGTAGGGTCACGGCCCACCGTGTGAGGGCAATGGCTGCATCAGTGGCTCATCTCCGCTCTGTTCCATTGCAAGACATCTGCAGGGCTGCTACTTGGTCTTCAAGCCAGACGTTTGCAGCCCACTACTGTCTGGAGAGGGAGTCCCGTAGGGACAGTGCTTTTGGCCAAATAGTACTCCGGAATCTCTTTGAGGTCTAGGCAACTCTTGCCCTCCTGCCCTCTGGTTGGGCTACCTGTGGAGGGTGTGTTCTTGCAAAGCCTTTATTGTGTTGCTGAGACTAGAGGGAGTTCTCTTGTTCAGCCTGGGTTCCTGGTAGCCCAGAGCTGGGGAGTCCCCCCATAAGTGAGGACTGACTTCCTGCTTGGTCCTGGAGAAAGAGTAGTTACTCACCTGTAACAGGTGTTCTCCAGGAGCAGCAGGAATCAGTCCTCACTACCCTCCCTCCTCCCCTTGGAGTTGCAGTTGTACATAGTTTACTTTTTACATTTTTGTGTGCTGTTCTTAGCTATGTCATTTGACTGAGGTAAGATGGCACCTTTAGGCGGGAAGGGAACCGCGCATGCGTGCCAGCATTCCCAAAGGCTTTCATGGAAAGCTGGGGAAATGCTCTGCTGGGGCTTCATCGGCGTCGATGACACCCATAAGTGAGGACTGATTCCTGCTGCTCCTGGAGAACACCTGTTACAGGTGAGTAACTACTCTTTTTCTCCAGGACCAAGCAGGAAGTCAGTCCTCACATATGGGTGACGTCGGCGCCGACGGAGCCCTCGCGGAGCAATTTTCCCCAGCTTTCAAAGAAAGCCTTTGGGAATTGCAGCGCGCATGTGCGGTCTCCTTCCCGCCCAAGGGTGCCATCTTAGCCAGTCTTCTTTTTTCCGCGGAGCCCTACAGACGTACCCGTCGTGTCCCCGCTGAAAAAGTTGATTTTAGTGATTTATTTCTATTTCTTTCTTCGGTTCGACGCCGGTCTTTTTCTTGCCCGGACTCGCGACGCCGTTGCGAGTCCTTCTGTTATTTTTCGGTTTTTCTGAATTTTGGTCAGTTTCGTTTTTCGGTTTTTCGCTGGCAGCCCGGTCCTTTGACCATGCAGGGGCCCTTTTCCCCCCGATGGCTGCCAGTGGTTTCAAGCGGTGTGTTCAGTGTGACAGAAATATGTCACTCACTGACACACATGATAATTGCCTCCGCTGCCTCGGCCCGGATCACGAAGAACTGATCTGTGGGGCCTGCAGCAAAATGTTCTCCAAAGCGTTAAGGAGTCGGCGGCACCAGCGGGAACGAATCTTCGCTGATCCCGGCCGTACCCGGACCTCGTCGGAGGCCTCGGCGTCCAGAGGTTCCAGCTCTGACCATCGCCGGAGTTCCTCCGACAGGGGTTCTCCCTCCGGGGACCATCGACGGAAGGTAAAACCCGCAAGGGCGGCGTCGGTGGACGCTCCTGGCTCCGCGAGGGCCAGGTCGCATAGCCCCGATAGCCGTCCCGGGTCTTTGGAGAAGGAGCACCTCCCGAAGCGACCTCGTCTGGAGTCGGAGTTGCCTGCTCGGGTAAGTCCTGTAGTCCTCCTGGACTCGCCTCCGAGGGGTCCGACGTCGGGCCCGACGCCGTCGGGGCCCAAGTCGGGGGCTGCTGGGTCACCTGAGGTCGGACTCAGGTTGACGGCCTTGGAGAGCAGACTATCTGCCTTCATGGACCAGCAGCGGGCACTGATCGCTAGCCTCGCTGGCGCCTCTGCCCCGACCGCCGGGACGTCGACGTCTAAGTCGACCCCGGAGACCGAGCCGATCCTCGAGTCCATGCGAGCTCGAGTCGATCCTCGGTCAAGGTCACCCTCAGCCTCCCGTTCGGGACCGAGGTCGTCGACGCCGACTCCCTCGGTGTCGGGGCAGCCGACGCCTCCGCCTGCCCGAGCCGACCCCACCGATTCCTCCTCGGAGTCGGCCTGGGAGTCTGAAGAGGAAGAGTCACCTGATTCATTTCGAACTCGGTGTCCCCCCTCGGACTCACCTGAGTCCGAACCTCGGAAGCAGTCCCCTCCGGAGGATGCCCGGTTCTCGGACTTCGTCAGGGATATGGCCAAGGCTTTGGCCTTCCCTGCGGATCCCGAGGAGGAGCCTCGAGCCGAAGAGCTCGACGCCCTTCAGTATGACTCTCCCGCCAGGGAACACTTTACTGTACCGGTTTCTCCCATGCTGGAACGACTACTCTTCCGCATGTGGGAGAGTCCGGCATCGTCGCCGGAATTAAGCAAGCGGGTCGATTCCATCTATCGAGTCCGCAAGAGTCCCGGCTTCCAAAAAGCACAGCTACCGCACCATTCCATGGTAGTGGAATCGGCCATGCATAGGCTTAAGAGCCAGAAGATGCACTCCTCGGTGCCTCCTGGCAGGGAGGCCCGTAACCTGGATGGCCTTGGTAAGAAGTGTTTCCAGGGCTCTATGCTTGCTTGTCGGGTCCAGACCTACCAGCTCTACATGGGCATGTATCTCAGAGACCTGGCTAAAGAGATAGCCGGATTCTCCGCTGGGCTGTCCGAGGAACCTTTGCGGAGGTTTCTGGCCTTGACAACTGGTATTCGGGAATGCTCCAAATTCATGTCCCGAGCAGCCTATGATGGCTTTGAAGCATCGGCTCGAGTGGCCGCAGCTGGCATCGGTGCCCGCCGACAGGCTTGGCTTCAGTCGTCTGACCTTGAACCCTGGGTGCAGGACAAGTTGGTCGATGTCCCCTACCGAGGTGAGAACCTCTTTGGCAAGCCCATGGCTGAAAAGGCTGCACAAATCGAGACGGAGACTCTCACCAGAACTAGGCTTTCTAGGAAGACCTCCGCCCCTTCCCAGAAAAAGAAGGGCTCGGGAAAGAAGTCCTTTTACCCGAGAAAGGCGGCTGCCTATAAACACTACCCTCAATATCAGGCCTCCGCAGCTCCCCAACAGGGTCAGCAGGCCAAGGGACGGGGTAACGGGTCCCGTAGGCAGCAAGCCCCGAAGCCTGCACCACCGGCCCCTGCTCAGCAGGGTGGGGGTTTTTGACTTCATCAGCATAGCCTCTCTCCCTCAGCTGGTTCCTCCCAGCACCGGAGGCCGGCTGGTTCACTTCGCCCACAGGTGGTCCAACATCACTTCAGATGCCTGGGTGCTTCAGGTCGTAAGAGAAGGCTATCTTCTCCACTTCCACCAGGTCCCTCCCTCCTATTTCCCGGGAGAACCTCCACGACTCCCTCTGCACAGGGACTTACTCCTTCAGGAGTTAGCAAGTCTTCTTCAGGAACAGGCTGTGGAACCGGTGCCCCACCACCTGAGAGGTCAAGGCTTTTATTCCAGGTATTTCCTGATACCAAAAAGAACAGGAGGCCTCAGACCCATCCTGGACTTGCGCAACCTCAACAAGTTCCTCGTGAGGGAAAAGTTCAAGATGCTTACCCTTGGAATCCTTCTGCCCTACCTCCAGCAGGGAGATTGGCTATGCTCCTTGGATCTAAAGGATGCCTACACGCACATCCTCATCCACCCAAGCCACCGCCAATACCTAAGGTTTGTGGTGGCAGGAAATCATTACCAGTACAGAGTACTACCCTTTGGCCTATCCTCCGCACCGCGAGTCTTCACAAAATGTCTCGCGGTGGTGGCTGCTTATCTCTGGCTTCACGGCCTCTGTCTTTCCGTACCTCGACGACTGGCTCATCAGAGCATCGTCCTCTCTGGAAGTCACCAATGCCACACACCGCACTGTGACTCTTCTGCAGTACTTGGGCTTTGTCATAAACTTCGCAAAGTCCACTTTGCTCCCCTCACAGGATCTCGAGTTCATCGGCGCAAGACTGCACACTCCTCAGGCATGAGCTTTCCTGCCTCTCGACAGGGCTCAACGGCTCATGGACCTAGCCGGCCGTTTTCGCAGCCAGTCCCTGGTCTCAGCCAGGCACTTCCTGAGACTACTCGGCCATATGGCTTCCACCGTCCACGTGACCCCCAATGCCCGCCTGCATATGCGGCCTGCTCAATGGTGCCTTCGCAAGCAGTGGCAACAAGCCACGGGCGGCCTAGCCGACTTAGTGCGCGTCTCCGGGCCGCTGGCCTCTTCTCTACAGTGGTGGCTTCATCGGCCGAACCTGGTGCTCGGAATGCCTTTTCAGTCACCTCAGCCGGCTCAAGTGCTGACGACCGATGCTTCTCTCCTAGGATGGGGAGCGCATTGCCAAGGGGCATGTACTCAAGGTCTCTGGACCACGTGGGAGTCTGCGCAGCAGATCAACTTCCTGGAGCTCAGAGCAATCCGTCTGGCTCTCAAGGCTTTCTCCCACCTGACTTCTCACCAGTCCGTCCTTGTCCAGACAGACAATCAGGTTGCCATGTTCTACGTGAACAAACAAGGAGGCACGGGCTCCTTCCTTCTCTGTCGAGAAGCACAGAAGCTCTGCTCTTGGGCCGTCAGCCACGGCATTCTTCTCAAGGCAGTTTATCTCCCAGGCCAAGAAAATTGCCTGGCCGACAAACTCAGCAGGATCCTCCAGCCGCACGAGTGGCGCCTGGATCCCTTGGTAGTTCAGAAACTTTTTCTGAAGTGGGGCCTCCCCACGATGGATCTCTTTGCCAGTCCTCTCAACCGGCAACTTCCTCGCTTCTGCTCTCGTCAGCCGCATCCCCTTCGAGTAGCGGCGGATGCTTTTCTGCTCTCATGGTCGAAGAGCCTTCTGTATGCCTTTCCTCCCATCCCGCTAGTCTCTCGAACTCTTTTCAAGGTTCTCCGAGACAAAGCTTCCATGATCCTGATAGCTCCTCGCTGGCCCAGACAGCCGTGGTTTCCACGCCTGCTGCAATTAGCGGTAGAGGATCCGTTCCCTCTGGGGTTTCACCCGGATCTCCTAACACAGGATCAGGGGTCCCTGCTACACCCCAACCTCAGATCTCTACATCTGATGGCCTGGCTGCTGAAAGGGTAGTCCTTGCTCCCCTTCGACTGCCGGCAGAGGTGGAGGAGGTCGTCCTAGCTTCTCGGCGACCTTCTACCCGCAAATGCTACGCCCTTAAATGGCGTCGCTTTTCCGCTTGGTGTGCCCAGCAGTCTCAGGATCCCTTCTCTTGCTCGGTGTCGGTGATCTTGCAGTACTTGCTCTACCTCTCTAATCTGGGACTTAAGTCCAACTCGTCAAAGTTCACCTCAGTGCTCTTTCAGCACATCATGTGCCGGTGGACGGCACTCCTCTTTCCAGCGACCCTCTCGTAGCGAGGTTTCTCCGAGGTCTCCTTCTGCTTAAACCACCTCTGCGCCCGCCAGCACCTGACTGGGATCTGAATGTGGTTTTACAGCGGATCACCTGTCTGCCTTTTGAACCTATGGCTACCTGTTCTCTCCGTTTTCTTTCTTGGAAAACTTTATTCCTGATAGCCCTCACTTCCGCTAGACGCATAAGTGAATTGCAGGCCCTCGTGTCTGATCCCCCTTACACTCGGTTCTACAAAAATAGGGTAGTCCTACGGACTCACCCAAAATTTCTTCCAAAAGTGGTCTCCCCTTTTCACATCAATCAGGAGGTGGTACTTCCGACCTTCTTTCCCAGGCCACACTCCAGCCGAGCTGAAATGGTCCTGCATACCCTGGACTGTAGAAGGGCATTGAACATCTACCTTGACCGTACGCGGGAGCACCGTAAAGCTGCTCAGCTTTTTGTGTCTCTTGACCCCAATAAATTGGGGCTCCCGGTCTCCAAGCGTACTCTGTCCATCTGGGTTGCTGACTGTATCGCTTGGGCTTATGGGGCAGCCGGACTCTCGTTAGAAAGTCGAGTCACGGCTCATTGTGTTCGGGCGAAGGCTACGTCAGTGGCTTACCTCCGCTCTGTTCCGTTGGCAGACATCTGCCGGGCCGCTACTTGGTCTTCGAGCCAGACTTTTGCGGTCCATTACTGCCTCGAGAGGGAGTCCCGCAGGGACAGTGCTTTCGGACAGGCAGTTCTCCGAAATCTCTTCGAGGTTTGAGCAACTCCTACCCTCCATCCCGGATGGGGGCTACCGGTGGGTAATAATTCAGTGAAGATTCCTTCCTTCTGTGCCGCTGAGCTAGAGGGAGCTCATTTTTGTGCTTAGGGTCTCCGGTAGCCTTAAGCTTGGGAGTCCCATATGTGAGGACTGACTTCCTGCTTGGTCCTGGAGAAAGCGTAGTTACTCACCTGTAACAGGTGTTCTCCAGGAGCAGCAGGAATCAGTCCTCGCAACCCTCCCTCCTCCCCTTGGAGTTGCAATCATCTGCTTAAGTTTTTTTGCAAATTTTTATGCTGTCTTTTAGCTATGTCATCAGACTGGCTAAGATGGCACCCTTGGGCGGGAAGGAGACCGCGCATGCGCGCTGCAATTCCCAAAGGCTTTCTTTGAAAGCTGGGGAAAATTGCTCCGCGAGGGCTCAGTTGGCGCCGACGTCACCCATTTGTGAGGACTGATTCCTGCTGCTCCTGGAGAACACCTGCTACAGGTGAGTAACTACGCTTTCCTGTCCTGCACCCTTGAGTCTGACAATACCACTTTTGCCCTTCCTCTTACTAATATATCTGAAAAATCTCTTATCCCCCCATTTTATTGCATTGGCTATTTCCTCCTCCTTTTGAATCTTTGCCTTCTTGACTACTTTGCTAGCTTCTCTAAGTTTTTCCAAATACAGATGCCTGTCTTCCTCTCTCTGTGATCTCCTGTATTTCATGAAGGCCTCCCTCTTTTTCTTCACTTTTTCAGCTACTTCCTTCGAAAACCATAGCGGTCTCCTTTTCCTTTTACCTTTATTTACCATTTTAACAAAAAGGTTGGTTGCCCTTAAAATATCCCCTTTCAGTTTTGCCCACTGTTTTTCTACATCCTCCAGCTGTTCCCATCCCAGTAACGACTCCCTGAGGTATTGGCCCATCTTCGCAAAGTTAGTCTTCCTAAAGTCTAAGATCCTCACCTTTGAATGGATTCTAACAGCCCTAGTCCTAATACTGAACCACACCATCTGGTGATCACTGGATGCAAAATGATCTCCCACTACTACATAAACACTTTCACCATTGGTAAGCACCAAGTCCAGTATGGCCCCTTCACGTGTGGTGTCTGTTACCAATTGCCTGAATAATTCTCCCTGTAGAGAATCCAGGATCTCCTTACTTCTAGATGATACTGCAGCAGGAATGTGCCAATCAACATCTGGCATATTGAAATCTCCTATCAGTAGCACTTTCCCTTTCCTAGCAATGCTGCGTATGTCTTCAATTAACTCTCTGTCCACCTCTTCCTCTTGTGAGGGAGGTCTGTATATCACACCAATGCAAATAGATTTCTCTTTCCCTCTTTCTAGTTTAACCCACAATGCCTCCTCTCTCCCTTTTAAGCTCTGTAATTCCAAAGCTTTAATAGTAGTTTTTACATATAGTGCCACTCCTCCTCCTCCTCCCCTTCTTCCTACCCTGTCCTTTCTGAATACTTGGATCTTTTTGAAAATTTCACCCTAAATAGAATGTCCTATAAATTGATTAATACTTGAGCTTACGAACAGGTATAGTCAAGTTTCTGTTGATTAGTAAATGCTAATTATATTTTGTTACAGGTCTCTGCACAAAATGAATGTAATTAGAGAAAATAAAGACCTTGCTTGTTTCTACACAACTAAACATTCGTGGCGGGGAAAGTAAGTATTTCTTAATTTAAAAAAAATAATAAAATAAAGGAGGATCTTGCATTTTTCATGTTTAGTGACCTTGTTTTACAAGATGTTTATGCAAAATATATTGTTCTTTGGTTTTCCATATTATAGAGATGGTTACGATCATGTCATTTCCTTAATGTCCGCTATCCAGTAAGTGAAATAAACTAACAAAAAATATGCAAATCCCCCTCTATAACTAAAGAATAAGAGAATTAAGGGGAAAAGTATTCAAAACAACCAAATTCCTTTTGAAAAAAAACTCCTCTAGGAGACATCACAAATGGTTAAGGCACATCATTTTTCAAGTCTTGCCATTCTCCCTTTCATCATCTGTCTCCTGGGCAAAACAATGTCGACATTTTATCAATTTAAGTTTTTAAATCTGCTTCTTAAACACACAATTCAGCTGACAAAGTAGTTTCTAATATATATGAGTATGAACTTCATTAAAATGCAGTATAGCCAGCCTTTGTAGTAACTAGCACTTCAATGGCACATGCAGTCTTATAAAGACAAATCAAGCACAAAAAAGTGTTACTTATCTGAGTCCTCCTTCCTACCATGTGGTTGGGTAGGGAGAAAGTCGAGGATATGGCCAGGAATGCCTGGAGTACTATTAGCCCATGACAAGCTGAAATGTCGGAGCCAAGCAGCTGGTAAACGTGGAAAAGCTGGAAACTTTAAGGAAAGGTGACTCGGAACCCCTGAAGAAAGAAAGGTGTGGAATGGCTGAAAAAGCTTGAAGGATATTCAGCCCCATATGGATTTGATGGGAGTTGAGGATCCCTGAATAAAGTGTGTGTCTGAAACATTGATGTCAGGTCTTCTACAACAGAAATATTGTCCATTTTTATCAGATAAACATGGAAATGGAGGCCTGGGCTATAGACTAAGCCAGATAAGTAATGCTGTTTTTTTTGTGCTTGATTTCTCTTTAAAACTTCATATGCCCATTGAGGTGCTTGTTATGGCAAAGACTGGTTATATTGCATTTTAATGAGTTCATATGTATTAGAAACTACTTCAGCCGAATTGTGTGAGGAGCAGATTTAAAAACTAAAAAAAAACCAAAAAATGGACATTGTTTAGTCTGGGAGACAGATGATGAAAGGGAGAATGGCAAGACTTGAAAAATGATATGCCTTAACCATTTGTGATGTCTCCTAGAGTTTTTTTTCAAAAGGAATTTGGTTATTTTTAATATTTTTCCCCTTAATTTTGTTCTTGTTAACCACCAAGAACATGAGGGCTTCCCAGAACTTTATCCAGTATGACTCCATTTTAACAAAAATTCCCATGAAGATGATGAATACAAGAGACCTCTAGACTCCTCCTTACCCTCATCAGTTCCCTCTCCTTTCCTCTCTTAACTTACCCTATGCTTCAAGACAGTAGCAGTCAGCACATAATGGTTTTCCAGTGTTAAGTGTATACAGGACGAGGGGGCGGGGTCTCTGAACGATCATTGACCAATAGGTCCCATGCTCACTGCAACCACTGAACATAAGTCATAATAGTTATAGCTTCAGATAGCAAGTGTCTCTGTAGGTGTGTGGTGCAACGACGGTATGCCAGTCTGTGCGTTGGGTGGAGAGTGTGGTGCAGAGCTGGGAAGTCTGTGTGTAGCGCAGAGGTGGGTTGCCTGTGTGAGAGATATGTGGTACAGAGGCGACGTGTGTATACATGTGTATCTGTCATACAAAGGGTGGGGTGCATGTGTATGTTCTGGGGGGATGCACCCTTTGGCATTAACAGATTATCCTTTCTCCAGGAACAAGCAGGAAGTCTGTCCTCACGGGTGACATCGGCACTGACGGAGCCCACGCGGAGCAATTCCCCAGCTTTCAAAGAAAGCCTTTGGGATTGCTACCATGCATGCCATCTTGCTCAGTCTCCCTTTTTCTGTGGAGCCCTTTGGACGTACGTCCTCGTCCCTCTGAAAAAGTTTCGTTTTTTCGCCTTGTAGGCTTCTCTATTTACTGGTTGCACCGGTCCTCTACCCGTCCTTTTCTGCTCTACTTTTTAGCGCTATCGGGGATACTCTTTTTCTTCATTTTTTTCGTTACTGGCTTTGCGCCATTTTTTTCTTCTCTAACTGCTGGCCATGTGGGTCTTTGACCTCGCAGGGGCCATTTTTGCCCCCATGGCCACCGGATTCAAGACATGCGATAGATGCTGTGGGAACATGTTGCTTACAGACACTCATGACTGTTCTCTGCGCTGCCTCTCAGCTGACAATCGCCCATAGCTCACTTCGCTCTGCAAGAAAATGTCCTCTAAGGCCCTGCTCAGCCATAAGCAGAAGTCCGAAGACATTTTCCGAAAGGCCGCCTCGGAGTCCCTGGTGGCACCCTTGGTCATCTCTCTTCCGGTGGGTTCCCTCCCCACGGCTTCACGTTCTTGGTGGCACTCTGACCAGGTGTCCCCTGAGGTGGAGTGGCACAAAAAGAAGGCTTCAGTCGCTGTCCGGGGCTCCCGTCAAGGGCCAGTGCTCCCGCCCCGGTCGCTTAGCCTCCTTCGGCGTTCCCGAGAGTCGGACAAGGAGCAGCCCTGCAAGGTACCCCGCATGGAAGCGGAGGCCTCCGGCGAAGCTGCCCGGTCTCTGAGGGTCATCCCATTGAGAACCCCCTCTCTTCCTCGATGCCCGACCCGGTGACCCCAGGATCATTTATTTAAGTTTTTCTATACTGTCTTTATTCAAGGCGGTTTACATCGAACAACAATCACAGAGGAATTGTTTTACATTAAACAAGGGAATACAACGTGGAGATAAGTATGAGATTAACTATGTGAGGGGAATGAACTATTTACATGTGCTGTGCGGAATCTGTCTGCTTATATTTGTATATTGGTGTACTGTACTCTCTATTCTTGCTTCTAGGACTTTTGCTGACTTTACTATTCCCCTCGACTTCTCTCCTATAATATAATGGCGTTCCTTTCCTTTTTCTATGGCGTAGACATGTTTATTGTAAACCGCTCTGTCTCGACAAGGGCGGTATATCAAATGTCTAAATGAAGATGAAGATGTAGAGGTGATCTTCATTTTATGGGGGAGAATTGACTGGTTTAACTTAACTGACATTCTGTGTGGTATGTTAAAGATTAGTTTTTGTCATCAGGTCCCTAGTAATCTCCAGGAACAAGCAGGAATGTAGTCTTCACATATGGGTATCGTCGGCACCGACGGAGCCTGTGCGGGAATGTTCTCCAGCGTCCAATAGGAAAGCTTTTGGGAGCATCCCACAGCGCCTGCGTACTGCCTTCCCGCCTTTCCAAATGTCCCTCTCCAGTTCTTGGTTTTCCGCGGAGCCGACATGTCCCATACCTTGTCACCGCAGAAAATTTTGTCTTTAATCTTTGCTTTTGTGGTCGCGTCTGCCTTCCCTCGACGTTATAGCGGTACCGCTGGTTCTTTCTTCTTAAAGTCTTTTAGTTTAAATTTAAAACACAGAAGAGAGCTTTCTGGTTACATTTGGAACCCAGCAGAGAGCTTTTAGTTTACATTTAATAGTCACTCAGGGCCTAGCATCAGCAAAGTACTTTTAGCTTAAATTTAAAACACAAGAGAGCTTTCAGGTTAAATTTAGAACCCAGCAGAGAGCTTGTAGTTTAAATTTCATAAGAAGTTACAGCCTAGCAGCAGCTAAGAGCTATAATTTAAATCAAATCAGAATATAGCTTACCTCAGCAGCACAAGACAGGGTACTGTGTAGCAGCCCTCTTTTAATAAGTGTTATTTCCCTCCCTCCCCACACCCACCCACCCCTGGGATAATCATAGCTTTATAGGTACTTACACATCTTAAAAGACAGGAGGTGCTCTCAGGTGAAGCTCATTACCCGAATCAGTCATACACTAAGGATCTGAGATTAGTTAAGCTTCAGGTGAACAAGGTATATTACACGTATTAGGTACAGTTTTATTAGTATAAATATCCATAGCAACCCTTAGTAAGTAAAGAACTTAGATCTAAACACAAACTTAAAACTAAGATGCAGACAGCAGTCCAGCAGCGGGATGGGGGCTTTCCAGTCTTTTGCATTGAGTGTCACATGTATGATTTTCTCCCAGTTGGTGAGAGGTCTTACGTGTGCACTAGGTGCAAGGAGCTCTTTGCTCTCAGGGAACGAGTCCGTTCTCTAGAGGCTAGAGTAGCAGACTTGGAAAGCATAAGACAGACAGAGAGGTACATAGACGATACCTACAGGGATATAGTCCTGAAGTCCCACCTCCAGTCTGGCAGCATCCCTGTTGCCATGGACGAGAGAGGTCACGTGACAGAGCATCACCCTGGTGTGGCAGGAAGTGATCCTGTAACTAGGACCTGTCCTCCAGGTGATGTAAAACCCTCTCGCACCGAGGAAGTTTCTCCAGGGCCAAGTGCCCATGAGGGAAGGGTTAGGACAGCCGTTATAGTTGGTGATTCGATCATTAGTCACGTAGATAGCTGGGTGGCTAGTGGACGTGAGGATCGCCTGGTAACATGCCTGCCTGGTGCGAAGGTAGCGGACCTCACGCGCCACCTAGATAAGGTCTTATATAGTGCTGGGGAGGAGTCTGCTGTCTTGGTACATGTCGGTACCAATGACATAGGAAAATGTGGTAGGGAGGTTCTGGAGGCTAAATTTAGGCTTTTAGGTAGGAAGTTGAAATCCAGAAATTCCAGGGTAGCATTCTCCCAAATGCTTCCCGTTCCACGCGCAGGACCCAAAAGGCAGGCAGCGCTCCAGAGTCTCAATGCGTGGATGAGACAATGGTGCAGAGATGAGGGTTTTGGATTTGTTAGGAACTGGGGAACATTCTGGGGAAAGGAGGGGCCCTTCCGAAGGGATGGGCTTCACCTTAACCAGGATGGAACCAGGCTGCTGGCATTAACCTTTAAAAAGGAGATAGAGCAGCTTTTAAACTAGATATTAGGGCAAAGCCGACAGTCGCCCAAGAGCGGATGGTTCGGAAGAATGTATCTTTGACGGATACTACCAAAAGCAGAGAGGTTCCACAAAAGAGTAAAGTAGCCCAAATGCCCTCAAGTATGGAGCAGACAGAGCTTAAAGATCCCAAATTACCCATGTCTAACAATAGCCAAATTAATATGAATAAAATACATTCTCTAAAATGCTTGTATGCAAATGCTAGAAGTCTAAAAAAAAATAAGATGGGAGAGTTAGAATATATAGCACTAAATGAAAGGTTAGATATGATTGGAATATCAGAGACATGGTGGAAGGAGGACAACCAGTGGGACCCTGTGATACCTGAGTACAAACTATATCGTAATGATAGAACTGGTCAAATTGGTGGAGGGGTTGCTCTCTGTTAGAGAGGGCATTGAGTCAGAAAGGATTAAAGTTTTGCAGGAAACAAAATCTGCTGTAGAATCTATATGGATTGAAATTCCATGTAAAAGGGGGAAGGCAATGGCAGTGGGGGTGTACTATCGAGCGCCTGGCCAGAATGACCAAATGGATGATGAAATGCTCAAAGAAATCAAGGAAGCTAGCAAATGTTACAGCGCAGTAATAATAATGGGTGATTTCAACTACCCCGGTATCGACTGGGTCAGTGTCACGTCAGGACATGCTAGGGAGATAGTTCCTAGATGAAATAAATGACTGCTTCTTGGAGCAGCTGGTTCATGAACCGACCAGAGGGGAAACCATATTAGACCTAGTCCTTAGTGGAACACCAGATGTAGTGCAAGAGAAGGGTGTTGGGGCCACTTGGCAATAGTGATCATAGCATGATCGCCTTTGATTTAATTAGTGGAGGAGGGATAGTAAGGAAATCCACAGTACTACCTTTTAACTTTAGAAAGGGAGACTATGATAAAATGAGGAAAACAGTTAAGAAAAACTAAAAGGAGCAGTTGCAAAGCTTAGACGTACATCAGGCTTGGCTGTTGAAAAATACTATCTTGGAAGCCCAGACCAGCTGTATTCCACGCTTTAAGAAAAGTGGAAGGAAGTCCAAAAAACTGCCAGCATGGTATAAAGGTGAGGTCAGAGGCTGTTATTGCCAAAAAAGCATCTTTCAGGAAATGGAAAAAAGAGCCAAACGACGAAACCTGGAAATAGCAGCACAAGCACTGGCAAGTCAAATGCAAGGCATTGATAAGGCAGGCAAAGGGAGAATTTGAGAAGAAGCTTGCTGCGGAAGCAAAAACGCGAAATAAAGATCTTTTCAAGTACATTCATAGCAAAAAACCTGTGAGTCAGTTGATCCATTAGATGATAAAGGAGTTAAAGGAGCACTAAGAGGTGACAAGGCGATAGCGGAGAGACTAAATGAATTCTTTGCTTCAGTCTTTACTGAGGAAGATGTAGGGATGTTACCCATGACTGAAGTGGTATTTAAAGGTGCGGAAGAATTGAAGGAAATATCGATACATCGGGAAGATGTATTACAACTATTAGATAAACTGAAGAGTAGCAAATCACTGGGCCGGATGGTATACATCCTAGGGTGTTGAAAGAACTGAAATATGAGATTGCAGATCTGCTATTAGTAATCTGTGAACTATCATTAAAATCATCTCTAATACCTGAAGATTGGAGGATCGCCAATGTAACACCAATTTTTAAAAAGGGTTCCAGGGGTGATCAGGGAAACTACAGACCGGTGAGCCTAACATCAGTACCGGGAAAAATGGTAGAAACCATCATAAAGAATAAAAATACTCAGCATGTAGATAGTCATGACCTAATGGGAGACAGCCAACATGGCTTTAGACAAGGAAGATCTTGTCTTACTAATCTGTTTTTTTTTTGAAGGAGTGAATAATCAGGTGGACAAAGGTGAGTCGGTTGAAATTGTGTATCTGGACTTTCAGAAAGCCTTTGACAAGGTCCCTCATCAGAGACTTTTGGCAAAACTAGAGTCGTGGGATAGGAGGCAGTGTACTATTGTGGATCAGGAACTGGTTAAAAGATAGAGGTTGGGCTAAATGGCCAATTTTCCCAATGGAGAAAAGTGAATAGTGGTGTACCCCAGGGATCTGTGCTGGGTCCGCTGCTTTTTGACATATTCATAAATGACCTGGAAAGAGGAATAACGAGTGAGGTTATCAAATTTGCAGATGACACAAAACTATTTAAAGTTGTTAAAACCCAAGAGGATTGTGGAAAATTGCAAGAGGATCTTGATAAATTGGAAGACTGGGCATCAAAATGGCAGATGAAATTTAATGTGGACAAGTGCATGGTTATGCAGCTAGGGAAGAACAACCCAAACTATGGTTACACGATGCATGGTTCCACATTAGGAATCAGCACCCAGGAAAAAGATTTAGGCGTCATTGTGGATACTATGTTAAAACCCTCGGCCCAGTGTGCAGCAGCGGCCAAGAGCAGATAGAATGCTAGGTATGATAAGGAAAGGAATGGAAAATAAAACAAGATATTATAATGCCTCTATATCGTTCCATGGTGAGACCGCACCTTGAATATTGTGTGCAATTCTGGTCGCTGTATCTTAAAAAGGATATAGCGATTTTAGAAAAGGTTCAGAGAAGAGCCACCAAAATGGTAAAGGGGATGGAAGGATACTCCTATGAAAAAAGGCTAAAAAGGTTAGGGCTCTTTAACCTGGAAAAGAGACGGCTGAGGGGAGATATGATAGAAGTCTATAAATTAATGAACGGAGTGGAACGGGTAAACGTAGATCGATTGTTTACCTTATCAGAATATAGAAAGACTAGGGGACATGCAATGAAGCTACAGAGTAAACTATTTAAGACTAATAAAAGAAAATATTTTTTCACTCAACGTGTAATCAAACTCTGGAATTTGTTACCGGAGGATGTAGTAAAGGCTGTTAGTGTAGCTGGGTTTAAAAAAGGTTTGGACAAGTTCCTGGAGGAAAGGTCCATAAACCATTATTAAGAAGGGACCCAGGATATCAATGCTTGAACCAATACAAGCATTGTGGAACCTGTGTCCCTTGGGGAAACTGCTAGGTACATATGACCTAGATTGGCCACTGTTGGAAACAGAATACTGGGCTTGATGGACCTTGGTCTGACCCAGTATGGCATATCTTATGTTCTTATGTTCTTAAAAAACCCCAAACAAAAACGAACTATAGTGGTTTTCTTCAGAAACATTTTTTCTTTGGTGCTAGGCGCCATTTTGGGCACTAGGCCCAATCTTTCCTCAAAAATGGGAAAACCTGCTTCAGGTTTTAAGAAATGCTCTAAATGTGGCGGTACCATTTCCGTCACCGACACCCATGATTGGTGTCTCAAATGTTTAGGTCCTGACCACTCTATTTCAGAGTGCCTCTCCTGTGGAATGATGTCAAAAAGGGGCCGGCAGAACTGAGCTGCTAAACTTAGCACCCTTTTTCCTTCAGATATGGCGTCTGTTGCATCAATGTCCTCCAGGGCTTCATCTTCCTCTCATGGATCTTGGGTAACTAAACATAAATCTAGCCTGTTCTCAAAGGGTAGATTTCCTAAGTATCGCGATTTCCATGGTGTTGCCCTTGAGGAATTTCTACCGGCAAAACTGCCCCGGCGGGAGGTTTCGGCTTCCAAAGCATTAATGGGGCTCCGGGATGTTCTCGAGGCCTCAACCTCGGCAGAACTACTGGTGCCATGCTCTGGGGTTCCAGCTGCTTCTACCTGTACTGACACTCAAGCATCGGCAGCGTCGATAGACCAGAGAGTCCTTGCTATTGAACGCAGTCTAGCAGCTCTTCTTACGGCTTTGGTACCGTTGAAAACGCTTCAGACACCTCAATCGATACCGGTACCGACTGCATCGACATCGGCGGGTATACCACCCGTACCGAGTCATGCGCCTCTCTCCGGCATCGACAGATCGGTACCAGAACAACCCGATACCGACTTTGATCGATACCGGTACCGTGCTTTGCACGATCACCGGGATAGGAGATATTTTGAATACTTGGATGAGTCTGAAGATTGCCGATACCAGAGTACTTCTCCACGAGGATTCCTCTTCTCCTCAGCGCAGAATGTCTCCGCCAGAGGATATGTCCTTTCAGGACTTTATCCGTGATGTGGCCCGAGGCCTTTCCATCACAGTAGCTCCTGAAAAAGAGCCTAGGGCAAAGGAGTTGGAAATCCTCCAATACCCTAAGGCTCCCAAAGAGGCAGCTACTCTGCCTAATCATGAGATCTTACATGATCTTATGCTAAGGATGTGGGAAACACCTTTAACCATATCTCCTCATTCTCGAAGACTCGATACCATGTATCGAGTTTCACCTTGTCCTGGCTTTCAAAAAACTCAATTACCACACCATTCAAAGGTGGTGGAATCAGCCATGAGAAGGATGAAAAGTGCAAAGAGACATGCATCCAGTCCTCCAGGTTGTGAATGCAGGACTCTCGATGCCTTTGGGCGTCGATGCTTCCAAGCTTACATGCTCTCAGCTAGGATCATTTCCTATATCTTGTATATGGGAATGTTCCTTAAATAGGTCACAGGAGACTAGGAACTTATGCGCCCCCTTCTTCCTGATGACAAAAGACAAGACTATCTCACTCTTGTCAAACATGCTCAGGATGTTTCCAAGTTTGTTAATCGTGCAGCCTTTGACTGGTTTGAGTGCATAAGCAGAAGCTCTGCTGTTGCCATTGGTGCACGTTGGATCACCTGGCTTCAGACATCTGACTTGGAAATTTGGGTACAGGATAAATTAGGAAACATTCGTTGCACAGGAGAAAATCTCTTTGGCAAGAATTGGCAGGAGAAGGCTAACGAAATAGATGCTGACAATATCACATTGGATAGATTGTCCAAATCTACAGCCGATCCTGCAAAGAAAAGATCCTCTAAGAAACCATTTTTCAATAAGAAAAAGAAGTTTTATCCTTCCTATACCCAACAGGGACACCGTCCAGGTCAGACTGCCCAAAAAGGGACAGCAGCAACAACCTAGACAACAAAAAAAGCCAAAAGCTGCAAAACATCAGCCAGCTCAGCAGACTCAGCCTCAGCCTCCTCAGGGGCTTTGACTCCTTTCTAGAGAACTTTGCCTTCCTGCCCCTGAAGGGTCCAGAACCCTTAACCATCCCAGGCAGGTTGTCATTTTGCCCAAAGATGGTACCAAAAAACCACAGAAAATTGGACTCTGTCCATTATATGAGAGGGGTACAAGCTTCATTTTCACAGCCTGCCCCCTCCTACAGTTATAAGACAGTTCAATTCTCAGACCTCTCTCGACAGTCTCTTAGGTCAAGAAGTTACAATGATCCTTTCTCAAGGAGCATTACCCATTCCCCATCAGGGTACAGGGTTTTGCTCCCCCTATTTCCTTATTCAAAAGAAAACAGGAGGACACAGACCCATTTTAGACCTCACAATTGAACAAATATCTGTTCCAAGAGAAGTTCAAAATGGTCTCTCTAGGAACTCTGCTGCCATACCTTCAAAGTCAGGATTGGCTTTGTTCTCTAGATCTCAAGGATGCGTATACTCATATTCTCATCCATCCAAATCACAGGAGATTCCTTTGATTCCTGTTTCAAGGAAAGCACTACCAATACAAGGCCAAGAATGTTCACAAAATGCATGGCTGTGGTAGCAGCATTTCTCCGCACTCTGGGAATATTCATTTTCCCTTACTTAGATGACTGGCTCATTCGAGCCCCTACAGTGCCAGAAGCCAGCTCTGCTCTTTCCTTCACGTCCCTCCAGTCTAGTCCCGGAAACTCTGGAGTTGTCATCCTCTTCCAGCAGCTTGGAGACTGATACACGTCATTCTTTGATGACACCGCTATAAGGACTCTGGCACCGGCTCCTCCCATTCCAGTTTTCAGTCTCCAAGCAGCTGGAGGATGTGAGCCAGGGTTTCTGGCTCACTAGAGATACAATTAAGGACTGTAGTTTTTAGTGAGTGAGTTTAGTGGGGTTAAAGTTTTCTTTTTTTTCCCAAATTGGGGCAGTTAAGTTTGGATTTGGTTTGTTTCAGTGCCTTTGGGGCAGTATTGCTTTAAACTTTTTTTTTTTTTTTTTGAATGGCCTCTCTTCCATCTTCCTCCCTCTTACCGCAGAGACGGGGCAGAAGGATTTTCAGACCGGGGGTGAGCCCAGGGGTGTCTCATTTGGTCTCACTGCCTTCTCCAGCGCAACGCAGAGGGTTTGCCTGCAAGCGCTGAGGAGATCGGGCAGCCGGGAACAGCTCAGCCACAGTTCGCTGCTGTGCTAGATTCCTGTGCGGGCTGAAAGCCAGGACAGGGGCACGCTGTCGAGGTAATAACTGTGGAGCAGAACAGTTCTCTGGCTCGTGGGCGGTAAGGTAAGCCCCGATTTCGTTTTCAGTTTTGCTTGTGTCCTCGGTGTTGTAAGTGGGGACCGGAGGCCTGCATAGACAGCGCTTTTCCCGCCGTGGCCCGTTTTGGGCGGGAAAAGCCGGTAGCACGTTGAGGGAAACAAGCTGAGGTTTGAAGCGAAGGAAGCTTTGTTTTGCACATTTTTTGGTGCGATTCAGGTCAAGGGACATACTGCTTTGTTTTGCTTTGATTTGTACTACTGATTAAAAAAAAAGAAAGAAAGAAAAAAAACGAGACTGCTCTGAGTCGACAGAGCAGGGGTCAGTTTAGTCTCCCGTTGTCAGGTGTGGGGCTTTGGGGGAAAGTTTGAGTTGAAAGGTTTTTAGGTCTGTTCAGTTCTGTCCAGTCTGAGTTGGGCATAGAGTTGTCAGGATGCCAGTGAAGACTTTATGCTTACTCTGTGGGGTAAAAAGGGCCACAGTGTCAGAGGCAGGCATCTGTAAGAACTGTAGTCAGGTCCCCTCAGGAGAACAGGCTTTGGAGGCGACAGAGGAGCGGGAGGCAGTGACTCAGAGGCCTCTGTCCCCTTTGTTAGGATCTGTAGAACCTATCCCGGGTCCTTCCTCGGCACCAGATGGCCCGAGGGCTTCGGCACCTGGGGCTGGTGATTTGCTATCAATTTTTTCCCCAGATTTTGTAGCGCTTATTCAGAGCATTTGGTAGTGCTACTAGGGAAGCGTCTCCCTCGGCCTTGGCTCACATGGCGGTGGATTTAGGGCAGAAAAGGCCAGGCACCCCTCTGTCAGTGTCACCTTTGACCTTGGGGCCAAAGAGAGCCTGGGTGGAACCGGATAGGAGGTGTCAGTCCGAGTTTTCAGAGGATGTGCACACAGAAGGTGAGGAGCAGGATCCGCAGATGGATGAGGAGCTGGAAGAAGGGGAGATGCCTGAACAGGAGGATCAGGCTAGAGTGGTGCGTTTTTTTTTTTGGCGGGAAGAGTTGCCCGCATTGATCTCAGAGACTTTAAAGGCGCTGAATGTGCCGGTGGTGGAGCCGATTGAGGAGGCTACCTTGGAGGATCCCTTCTTTGCAAGCCTTTCGGAAGACGCAGAGGGCTTTTCCCATGCATAGAGTTATTAAAGAGATGATACAAGGTGTTTATTGAAGAGCTTACTCTAACTCTCTCCTCACCAGTAACCTCACTGGGCTCTTGAAGCTACAAAGAACTACATTCACAAACAATGGGAAGGTTATCAAATAGTCAATAAAATACACACACAGTTCTATAGAAAAATACACCAAAGCTTTGTGGAGAGAAACTGAGAGAAGCACGTTCTCCCTGTTTACTCTAAATTCTTAGCCATGGTTCACTTTATTTATAAGACTTTTGTAGATGATACAGCATAATTTCACTTTATCATTATACGTCATGTATGTTTATCATATTGTAGGTCAACTTATTCGGTGTGGGTCAATGTGGAGCCATAAATGGAGTCCAAGACATAATTGTTTACTTTACATGGCCATTATAAGGAGGAATACAGGATTCCAAGATATAGAATGACCTAATTGACATAATTGTTTACTGCTAATACCTCTTGATATCTACTAATTACTAACCCTGAGAGTATTTTAGCCAATAACCCTGAGACTGCTATCTGGTATCCCTGAGACAGAGAGGGTGGGGTACAACCTGCCCTTTCTTTATTTATGTAAACCTTCACCTAGTAAGCTAATATCTATGAAGTTTTATTTCTAAGCAAGGTTCTGAACAAAATTAACTCTTTCTCAGATTTATTCAGTCTAATAGTATATGGTACCCCGTACTAATATATATGCTTTTAGTCCCTCCTCTGATTCTGGAAAGAATCATTTCTAAGTAAGGAAACTCATATATTGCCATTGAAGTGGAAATACAACTGGATTCTGGGCCAATCCGTAACACTATTGCAGGGGTCAGTGATCCTACTGATTTCTGATTTAGAAAGCTGTGAAAGGTGAAGAGGTAAAACGAAACCAGTGCTGACATAGAGAAACAATTGTCAGTACATAGAGGAGTAATACTTCTAAAATGAAACATCCCAAAATACCAAGCAAAGATGCTAACAGGCCTTGCAAAGGCCTGAATACTGAATTCCAAAATAAAGGAACAATCAGTGAGAGCTGAAAAGGAATTTACATAACTCTCATTTGAAACAAAAGTACAGTTACTAACTTTATCTAATTGTCCTTTCACTATTTTTCCATTATTATCAAGCATACTACAACAAAAATCAACTAGTACTCTGCATACAGCATTTTCCTTAGCTAGGAGAAAATCTAAAAACCATTCAGTTCCTGACTGCATAAGCTGACACTATGTTTACTGGACCTTGCAATACACACTAATTGCCTCAGTAAAAAAACAGAGCAGTCACTATAACTTCATCCTGAGGGGAAACATCCCTTTTTCTGCCTAAAGATCTGTTTGAAATTGACAACAAATTAATATAATTCAATTCACTATGGGGTATCCACCAGGGCTATATATCAAGCACCTAACCAACCTCTGGGAAACTCTGCACTACAAAAATACTAACCGAAACATCAATTCTCAATCGGAGATTACAAAATCAGCTCAACAAAATAAAATACCAGAGGACTATGTTTCACAGTATACCAAACGGTAAACCAGTGTTTGGAGAGGTTAAGAAAGAGAATCAGAAGTGCAGAGAGAAAAATTCAGTTTTAGGAAAACATGCAAGAACCTCAAAGCACATGTGATCATTCTGCACATGAAAAACCCAAAATGCACAGTCCAAAATTAACAATGCAAAAACAACTTGGACAACTTGAAGAAATATCTGCAGCCCTTCTTGCAACAAAGGAAGAAACATGGCTGTCGTGGGGCGAGCCTACAAGAACTACAGCAGGAGAACAGAAGATTGGAGGAGCTGAACAGACATGCAAAAGGTGCTCTACTTTTGCCAAACCACAAAAAACTAAATTACCAAGCAGACAATATTGAAGAGGCAGATACCAGCAATGGCTGGCTTGCAAAAGAAATACAATGAGCTGCAGCAAAAATGCTGAACCGCTTAAGATGTGAGATTCAGAAACTCACTGAGGACAAGATATATTCTGTATACAATTACTCAAAACCCTCTGAGGCATGACCATTAAATTATTTCACTTTAACTCTGGTTAGGTATGCCTAGGTCTGAACTAGAGGCATCCAAAGAGGGTAGCTAGAACTACACACTTGGTTCCCATTAACTGACATTACTTTTAACTTACTGAAATATAAGAACTTGTACATAGGATCCTCATACCTATATCTTTATTATTCTAGGTTCTGTGTTTGCATTTGTGTTTGTATATGACTATATGTCACTAAACTCCTCAAAGGTCCTAGGCCTAACTCTTGGTAGACTTCCATGCTGAGGAGCTGTCACTGTTGGAAGACAAGCAACAAACTTTGATAACTTACAATGTTTTTCCCATCAAGTATAAGTGTGCCTCAAAATATTTGGATATTCCTTCTAATACATTATTCCTTCTAATAATTGTATTCCTTCTGAATACAATACTGCTTCATTAATAGATTACCACAGCACATCTAGAACCAGATTAGGAAATATGCATAGCCAATTATGCATAGCAATAAAGATATTCTCAAAAATATTCTAAGACAAACTAAATATATACCTATTCTTCTTAATACTCTTCTTAAGATGATGAAGAGATATACTATCGCTATACTGGCCCTCTAATTCTCAATTACTTTATTAAGTAGAGGTTCAGTACCTAAAGGTCATTACATATATATCAGGAAAACACTAATCTAAACTATCCTCATCCCTCTAGGTCTTACTATAAATACATAAACATTTTACATGCTATATAAGTGTTTGTTTTTTTTTTGTTTTGTTTTTACATGAATAGTCCATAAAGAATTTACTTAATACAATAATCTCTTTGTAATGTCACTGTTCTTTCAGAAAATACTTTGAACCATAAAAGTCCTTTTCTTCAATCACTATTTGTCCAATAAAACTCTGCGTTGCAAACTCTTGATTCACCGACACAGGAAGCCACTTTCTGGACTTGAGAGGGGGCCACTGTATAAGATACATTCGTTGAGAATGTCTTCTCACTTTACAAGCTGAATATCCCACCAGGAACACACGACATGGACCAGGAACTCCGGAGCTGGGAGTGTCTTCAGATGCAGTCGTAAGCAGGACCCAACCTGGTGACTTCACTTCTGCTAAAACAATTCTGCGGATCCCAGATATAAAGTACTTGCCATCTCGTTAAGAAGAAGTCACTTGCAATAAAAGGAAAACAAACAAGGCTGAGTACAACCGTACACAATAAGTTAAGATAGCGCTGCGCAACACCTGGTGTCTGGGATAACTGCCAAGGCATCCATTAATTATTTCAAATAGTGTCCGGGGAAACACACTGCCATAAGGGCTAAAAAGGAAAAGCTTTATTTAATCGGAGGCTGTATCATAGTGCCCTAGTAGGGACACCGTCTCCCTCCTCTGATACAGAACAGATACCAAAACAGGTTGCAAAAACAAAATAAAATAAAATGAATTCAGCAGGCAGGAGTCTCAACATCTTTCCCTAAACTATCCCTACAGTACCAGTCCTGAAACAGTTAAAACAGATTACTTTTGTACCAAAAACAATAATAACCAAAAGACAAATTGCATAACCACAGCGGTAAAACGTCTCCTGCAAAAACAAGGCAAATAAACAAAAGATGAGCAGGGCAAAATAGATTCCGTTTTCCAGCTGCCCTAAATGTCACGAAGTTCAAAACGGGGTTTCAAAAGAGATCTTCAAAAGGAGATAAAAGAGAAAATAAAGTCATCTGTAATAGCGCTACATACTGCAATGTCAGTAACACTGATACGTGAAAAACCGCTTGCCGGTTCTCTGTTCATGTGTCTGCAAAATGGTTGTTCATTGGCAAGTTTGTCTGCTAGCCGTCGCTGCAGAACCAGAAACCAGGAAGTTTCAAGTGAAAAAAAATACTGCTATTAAACAATATAGCCATTGCGGGAGCCCCAAAGTTATTTCATTAGTTTGCTCTGGTTTACAACCAATCGTGAAGACTTGCAAAGCACACAGATAATAGAAACATCAGAAAAAAAACTACAAACCATTTGAATAGTTTACAATAATCATGGCACTCTTCCCAGTACATGTTTACATCTAAAACATGGCGCATTTCCCAGTACATTGTAGCATTAAAAAAAACAAACCTTCAACTGCGATAACGGAGAGACAGAGAGACTTTCTGATCCTTCTGACCAGAGAGTGTTAAGACAATTCCCAGAAAGTTACATGTTTACAATACAACCCACAGTTTAAACAGATTTAACCCTTAAACCTAACTTAGCAATATAATAAAGAAATCTGACCAGTAATATATGTAATTCAATTTACAGTAAAAACAAATTATTCACATAATAAACTAAAAAGAAATGGTTGAGTTTCTTATCAGATAATGCAGGTTCTAGGGCCTTTGCAAATATGCAAGACTAACCTTCAAAAAGAGTAGATAAAAACAAAACTGCATTTTTCTTTGCCAAGTCATAAGCAAATCGCAAATCCACAACAAAAGTCCAGGGAGAAATTGGCAAAATCACATTATGTACTGCTTATCAACGTCTTACCGTACAGCCACCCACAGACGGTCTCACTTGTAGCACAAAAAGAGTTGAAGTCTCACATAATGATATTGCAGGATACACGTGTCTGGAAATCTGCAAGCACAGACCATCTTTCTTCACCAGCGGCTGCCGGCAATGGACACAGCTGACAGTCTAAGAAACGAAATTTCAGGTCTCACGGCGATAACACAGGCGGAACGAAAGGCATCTGATCCCAGCACTGTAGATGAACGTTTTCCAAGATAACGATGCTTGCATCTGCAGGAAAACAGCACTTCAGAGGAAAGAAACACAACTGACCACGTGCGACATTTTATCCTGGGGAAGCCCACAGAGCAGATAGAAGTCTTCCAGGATCAGGGTAAATAGTTGTGACATCTGCAAAGAATAGCAGGGAAAGCATCTCTTCTGACCATCCCCCTGCTCTGATTCCAGAGACAGTTTTTGCTTGCAAGAGCTCAATGACAAGCTTATCTGAACTGTCTCGCTGAAGATTCCTATGACTTTCTCACGCTCCAATCTTACCCCCCCTCTTGCTCCTGGAAGGTTGAGCAATCGTCAGATTGAGCGACTCAGTCATTTCACATTAAATGTCAGCTCACTGCACCAGGCACTTTTCAGACTTACACAGGCACGTTTCAGATTTATATCAGTACTTTTTCAGACTTACATCAGCTGTCCTTGCTGGCCAATCTGTTGAAGTTGTAAAAAAATACCTTTACTCATGGGATTAAACATAAAAACAATTAATGAATCCTGCCTTAAAGATGTGTAATCTCAACCAGTTCTTTTCACAGGTTTGCTATAAGTGCACTACTACTACTGTAAGTGATTTTAACAGAAAATCATTTTTTTTTTAACCACTAAAACAAAATTATCCCTTCGAGTTTTCTCTTGGAAATCTATCACAAGGTATGTCACAAACTGAATAAAAATCAGCTGGGTTATAGAACGCAGTTCTAAGCAAATTATCTAAAGCAGCCCAAGTAGGACATGAACTATTATACTGACGCAACAGTTTGAAAAAATTTATAGCACTATGTAGTTGAATACATTTCTCTCTATAGGTCATAAAATGCTTATTCAGACCCTTTTCAATATCATCAACACGTTTACTAGAAATTCCTAATTCCTTTGTAGCAGAAATACTATTTCTAAATGTTTCCTCTAAGGAAGCTATAACACGTACAATACATTTTGTTTCACGACTAAGATCATCATTCATTTCTCTGAGTTGGGACACATTGCAAGTCCCAAAATTTGTGATCTGTGTATTTCCCAATATTCTTAACTTATCTCTTATCTCATATTTTAATTTCGCTAAACGAGTGACTATCTTCCCTTCAGAAACTACATAATTCTCAGAACACACAGGGGAAGACGACGGAAATACACCTGGAACATCTTCAAATGCAGCCACCTCTGCTTTCTCCAGTGGTTCACTCGTATCAACATTCACTAATACAAACAATTCATTTTTCACTTTATGTGCCATTCGCTGCCACCAACTAAACACTAGCCCTTCATGAGCATCGCATATTTTCTGTGTCTAGTCTGCAAAGCACATTTCAGATGATAAAGCTTATCTACAGAAAATGTTCCTCCCAAAGGAAATCGTAACACATTATTATTAGTCAGTGCATTCCAGTGCACAATGTAACTAGTAGCCCTATTTCCATATTGTTCACGCATACAATAAGAAGGGCTACCCTTCTGAAGAGCTAAACTCATAGCGTCAACATGCCATTCACACAATTGAGACCACACCTGTTCACCTAGCAGATTGCTCATTGCTGGCACCAGATAATACTCACAAACACCTTCCCTCCTTGTCAGGAATGTTGAAATCTGTAGATGAGTCACGGCACCAACTGAAGAGCTTACTCTAACTCTCTCCTCACCAGTAACCTCACTGGGCTCTTGAAGCTACAAAGAACTACATTCACAAACAATGGGAAGGTTATCAAATAGTCAATAAATACACACACAGTTCTATAGAAAAATACACCAAAGCTTTGTGGAGAGAAACTGAGAGAAGCACGTTCTCCCTGTTTACTCTAACTTCTTAGCCATGGTTCACTTTATTTATAAGACTTTTGTAGATGATACAGCATAATTTCACTTTATCATTATACGTCATGTATGTTTATCATATTGTAGGTCAACTTATTCGGTGTGGGTCAATGTGGAGCCATAAATGGAGTCCAAGACATAATTGTTTACTTTACATGGCAATTATAAGGAGGAATACAGGATTCCAAGATATAGAATGACCTAATTGACATAATTGTTTACTGCTAATACCTCTTGATATCTACTAATTACTAACCCTGAGAGTATTTTAGCCAATAACCCTGAGACTATCTGGTATCCCTGAGACAGAGAGGCTGGGGTTCAACCTGCCCTTTCTTTATTTATGTAAACCTTCACCTAGTAAGCTAATATATATGAAGTTTTATTTCTAAGCAAGGTTCTGAACAAAATTAACTTTCTCAGATTTATTCAGTCTAATAGTATATGGTACCCTGTACTAATATATATGCTTTCATTTATGTTTATGTTAGAGATTTGATATACCGCTCAGGCCAAAAGGCATTAGAGCGGTTTACAATACTATATCATTCAAGGAAAATAGGAAAAGAACGCCATTATATGATAGGACAGATTAAAGGACAGAGACAGTCACAGGCAAGATAAGGCAAGATACACTGAACAGTTACCACAATAAGTAATCAGACAGTCCATCTAAAGCCATCACTGTACCTTCCAGCAACAGACGCCACGGACCGACGCCTAAGGGCCACGCCAAAGGGTCCTCTGGCGAGGCCCTCAGGCGCGGCACCGCCTCTGCAACGGCAGATTTTATGCCGTTCATCATGGCTGCTGATTGGGGTTTAAGGAGGAAGGGGGAGCTCCTGCTCTCACCCCCGACATGATGGCTGCTCTCCTCGCGCCTCTGCAACGGCAGATTTTATGCCGTTCATCATGGCTGCTGATTGGGGCTTAAGGAGGAAGGGAGGAGGTGAGTGGAATATGTCTGAATCCACACTCAGAGGCTCTCGGGTGATGTCTAGGCTTTACCCGCTTGTGGAGCAGGATAAGGAGCTTTTAAGTCGCCAAAGGTGGATGCGGTGGTTTCGGCGGTGACCAAAAAGGACGACCATTCCGGTAGAAGGGAGTGCAGCTCTTAAGGATACTCAGGACAGAAAGCTGGATACCTTATTGAGGCAGATTTTTGAGGTTAATGCACTGTCTATGCAAGCTTCCATTTGTGGAGCTTGGGTGGCAAGAGCATGTCTTTGTTGGGCTCAACGCGTCCAGGGACAGCAGTTGGAGGACGCAGTTGGGGAAGCAGCGTGTTTGGAGTCAGGAGCGGCATATCTAGCGGATATTCATTACGATCTTATTAGGGGGCCTATCGAACAGTGTGGCTTCTGTGGTGGCCGCAAGAAGGTATCTCTGGGTGCGTAATTGGGCAGCGGATGCTGCTTCTAAGGCCAGGTTGAGTAAGCTTCCCTTTAAGGGGCGACTTTTTTATTTGGAGAGGATTTGGAGAAGATAGTCAAGGATCTGGGAGAATCCAAAGGTGGAAGGCTGCCGGAGGATAAACTGAAGCAAGGGAAATTTCCGCCTATGGCTAGGTTTCCGCAGAGAGATTTTCGTCGTTTTCGCTCCCCTAGGTTTCCGCAGAGCCAGAGGGGGTGATTCCCCTTTAGAAGCCAGAATTTGAGGATTCCGGGGGGCCAGCAGAGGTTTTGCTGCAGCCACTTCGGGTGCCAAAAAGCCCCAATGAAGTCAGGGGGGCCCAGGTGGTCGTAGCGTTGGGCGGACGCCTACAGCAGTTTTACGCTGCCTGGGTAGGATTACATCGGACCAGTGGGTGTTGGAGGTAATTCGAGAAGGTTATGCGTTAGAGTTTCAAAGACCGGTGGCCGAGGCTTTTGTTCTCTCCCCTTGCAAGGTGCTGGCCAAGCGCAAGGCAGTCCGGCAAACTTTGCAGAGGTTGCTAGACCTCAAGGCGGTGGTGCCGGTGCCTCAAGATCAATGCGGGTTAGGTCGATACTCCATTTATTTTGTGGTGCCAAAGATAGAAGGAACGTATCGTCCAATTTTGGACCTCAAAAAGGTGAACAAGTGTCTCAGGGTTTCTCATTTTGATATGGAGACGCTGAGATCATTTATCATGGCAGTCAGAAAAGGGGAGTATCTGACCTCTCTCGATTTATCCGAGGCATACCTGCATATTCCGATTTGCCGCGAGCATCAAAGGTTCCTCAGGTTTGCGGTCCCAATGGGACATTTTCAGTTTCGGGCACTACCTTTTGGGTTAGCAACGGTGCCAAGGACCTTTACCAAAGTCATGGTAGTCGTAGCAGCGGAGCTGCGGAAGAACGGGGTTCTGGTGCACCCGTATCTGGACGACTGGTTGATTCGTGCAAAATCCAGGAGAGAAAGCGAGGAGGCTATAGCCAGGGTGGTCGCCTGCCTACAGCAACTAGGATGGGTAATGAACGTAGCCAAGAGCAGTCTGGTGCCTTCTCAGGACCTCGAATATCTCGGGGCACGTTTCCACATGGGGGCAGGCAAGGTTTTTCTCCCTCCTCATCGAGTGTTGTCTTTGCAAAGGCTGATTCGCCGGTTTCTCAACCGGTCGCGTCCGACAGCATGGCATTCTTTCCAGGTCCTAGGGACGATGGCGGCAACGATCGATTTGGTGCCCTGGGCGAGAGCGCATATGAGACCGTTGCAGAGAGCGTTGCTCAGGAGGTGGTCGCATCAGAGTGATCCGCTGTCCAAAAGGCTGCTTTGTCCAGACAACGTGGGAAGCGTTGAGGTGGTGGTTACGACCGGAGTCTCTGGAGAGGGGCATGCCCTTGGACATGCCGGACTGGATTCCACTAACGACGGATGCAAGTCTCCTAGGGTGGGGGGCGCAAGGACAGTGGACGGTTCAGGAACGATCTTGGTCAATCAACAGGTTGGAACTTCGAACGGTGAGGT
The DNA here is from genome assembly GCA_033557465.1 of Ichthyophis bannanicus. NCBI lineage: Eukaryota > Metazoa > Chordata > Amphibia > Gymnophiona > Ichthyophiidae > Ichthyophis > Ichthyophis bannanicus. The sequence continues at coordinate 621,752,003 of CM066031.1, read as the reverse complement.
TAGCGTTGCTGGAGTTTCAATGGCAGCTGCGGGGAGCGGCGGTACAAGTGTTTTCAGACAACGCGACGGCAGTGGCCTACATCAACAGGCAAGGGGGCACCAGCAGTGCTCCCTTAGAGGCCGAGGCAGAGCAATTATTCGAATGGGCCGAGCCAAACCTTCAGGCGCTGTCGGCAGCGCATGTTGTGGGAGTGGACAATGTGGCGGCTGATTTCTTAAGTGGGGTGAGGGTAGATCCAGGAGAGTGGACGCTTCATCCGGAAGTTTACGATGAGATAGTTTGGCGTTGGAACGCCGGTTATGGATCTCATGGCGACGTTCAAGTCTGCAAAGGTGGTTCGGTTTTTCAGCAGGCGCAGAGAAAGAATGTCGGAGGGCCTGGATGCTCTCGTCCAAGAGTGGCCGACGGATCAGCTTCTATGTGTTCTTGCCCTGGGTGTTGATAGGTCGGGTAGTGCGGCGGATCGAGGTTCACAGGGGGTGCATGATTTTGATAGCACCGGATTGGCTGAGGCGGCCCTGGTATGCGGATCTCAGGAGGCTGGTAGTGGGAAAGCCCTGGAAGCTGCCAGCCAGACAGGATCTCTTGCAACAAGGTCCATTGGTAATGCCTCAGGTGGCTCGGTTCTCGCTTACGGCATGGCTCTTGAAAGGACGAGGTTAAGAGCTAAAGGATATTCGGCAGATGTGATTGCGACCTTGTTGAGGGTGCGTAGGAGATCTACTTCCTTAGCGTATGTTCGCGTGTGGTGCATTTTTGAGGCTTGGTGTGTGGATAGGAATTGCGAAGCCTTGCGAGCGTCGCTTCCGGAGGTGTAAGCGTTTTTACAAGATGGGTTCCAGAAAGGATTGGCGGCCGCATCCTTGAAGGTCCAGTTGGCAGCCCTTTCCTGCTATAGAGGTAAGATCAAAGGGCAAGCGATCTGTACACATCCAGATGTTAAAAGATTTTTGAAGGCGGTGGCTGTATTGAGGCCACTGTGCAGGCAGTCAGTTCGGACTTGGGATTTACAGTTGGTGTTGGCAACATTGAGTTTGCAGCCGTTTGAGCCTCTGACGAAAGCTACATTAAAGGATCTTACTCTGAAGGTTGTCTTCCTAGTGGCCATTGCATCGGCAAGACGCATTTCAGAGTTGCAGGCATTATCTTGTAGGGAACCGTTCTTGGCCTTCCATGAGGCTAAGGTGGTTTTAAGGCCGGTCCCGTCCTTTTTGCTGAAGGTCCTATCTCCCTTTCATGTGAATCAAGTGGTTTCCTTACCGGTGTTCCGTAAGGCTTCAGAGGGGTAGGCTATGCCGCAATTGCATCTGTTGGATGTGCGAAGGGTGTTGAAGACATATCTCAAGTGGACGGCGGCGTTCAGAAGGTCTGATAGATTGTATTGTTCGGTGGTCCTCGCAAAGGGGAAGCTGCATCCAAAGCGTCGATTGCTAGATGGATTAAAGAAACAATAGTGTCCACATACCTCCTGAAGGGGAAGTCTGTGCCGGAGGGGCTAAGGGTGCATTCTACGAGAGTGCAAGCGGCTTCCTGGGCGGAGCACAGTTTTGTGCCTGCAGTGGTAATATGTAGGACGGCGACGTGGTCGTCTTGGAATTCCTTTGTTAAACATTATCGTCTGGATATTCAGGCGCGTAGGGATACCTGTTTTGGCGCAGCGGTGCTTCAGGCTGGGCTGACAGGTCCCGCCCATTGAGTCAGTTACTGTTCTGTTACATCTCCAGAGTTTCCGGAACTAGACTGGAGGGACGTGAAGGAAGTTTAAATTAGGCTTACCTGCTAATTGTAGTTCCTGAAGGAACTCCAGTCTAGTCCCGAATCCCATCCCAATTCATTGTAATAGTGGCAGCCTGAAGCACAGTTCTACAGGTAAGAGAATTAAGGGAACTGTGGAGCTGGGGGTTCACAGGGTGATGTTGGATCCCTAAGGGGTTGTAGATACTACGGGCACTTTGCTTTTCCTGGAGGGGAAGCAAGGCCCTTAGCAGTTCAGTTGAATAGCGTAGTGGATAGTTTGATACTTGATAGTTAGACAGTTGGGGAACACTCGACTTCGGGGTGTGATTAACTTAACTTAATTGTTGCTCTGGTGAGTCTGCTTTGTCAATAGGTTACTGGAGTGGGAGGAGCCGGTGCCTGAGTCCTTATAGCGGTGTCATCAAAGAATGATGTGTATCAGTCTCCAAGCTTCTGGAAGAGGATGACAACTCCAGAGTTTCCGGGACTAGACTGGAGTTCCTTCAGGAACTACAATTAGCAGGTAAGCCTAATTTAAACATCTCGCACAATGTGAATCCTTCAGTATTTGGGACTGGTCATAAACCTCTCAAAATCCAATCTTGCTCCCACTCAGTCCCTAGAGTTCATAGGAGCTCATCTGGATACCAGACAAAGGCTTTCCGCTGTCTTCGCATAGTACAACTAGCTTCCCAAGCAGTGCTCAAGCCTTAAGAACATAAGAACATAAGATATGCCATACTGGGTCAGACCAAGGTCCATCAAGCCCAGTATTCTGTTTCCAACAGTGGCCAATCTAGGTCATATGTACCTAGCAGTTTCCCCAAGAGAAACAAGTTCCACAATGCTTGTACTGGGTCAAGCATTGATATCTTCGGTCACTTCTTAATAATGGTTTATGGACCTTTCCTCCAGGAACTTGTCCAAACCTTTTTAAACCCAGCTACACTAACAGCCTTTACTACATCCTCCGGTAACAAATTCCAGAGTTTGATTACACGTTGAGTGAAAAAATATTTTCTTTTATTAGTCTTAAATAGTTTACTCTGTAGCTTCATTGCATGTCCCCTAGTCTTTCTATATTCTGATAAGGTAAACGATCGACCTACGTTTACCCGTTCCACTCCTTTCATTAATTTATAGACTTCTATCATATCTCCCCTAAGCCGTCTCTTTTCCAGGTTAAAGAGCCCTAACCTTTTTAGCCTTTCTTCATAGGAGTATCCTTCCATCCCCTTTACCATTTTGGTGGCTCTTCTCTGTACCTTTTTCTAAAATCGCTATATCCTTTTTAAGATACGGCGACCAGAATTGCACACAATATTCAAGGTGCGGTCTCACCATGAAACGATATAGAGGCATTATAATATCTTTTGTTTTATTTTCCATTCCTTTCCTTATCATACCTAGCATTCTATTTGCTCTCTTGGCCGCCGCTGCACACTGGGCCGAGGGTTTTAACATGGTATCCACAATGACGCCTAAATCTTTTTCCTGGGTGGTGGTTCCTAATGTGGAACCTTGCATCGTGTAACCATAGTTTGGGTTGTTCTTCCCTAGGTGCATAACCTTGCACTTGTCCACATTAAATTTCATCTGCCATTTTGATGCCCAGTCTTCCAATTTATCAAGATCCTCTTGCAATTTTTCACAATCCTCTTGGGTTTTAACAACTTTAAATAGTTTTGTGTCATCTGCAAATTTGATAACCTCACTCGTTATGCCACTTTCCAGGTCATTTATGAATATGTCAAAAAGCAGCGGACCCAGCACAGATCCCTGGGGTACACCACTATTTACCTTTCTCCGTTGGGAAAATTGGCCATTTAGCCCTACTCTCTGCTTTCTATCTTTTAACCAGTTCCTGATCCACAATAGTACATTGCCTTCTATCCCATGACTCTTTAGTTTTGCCAAATGTCTCTGATGAGGGACCTTGTCAAAGGCTTTCTGAAAGTCCAGAATACACAATATCAACCGACTCACCTTTGTCCACCTGTTTATTCACTTCTTCAAAAAAAACATAACAGATTAGTAAGACAAGATCTTCCTTGTCTAAAGCCATGTTGGCTGTCTCCCATTAGGTTGTGACTATCTACATGCTGAGTAATTTTATTCTTTATGATGGTTTCTACCATTTTTCCCGGTACTGACGTCAGGCTCACCGGTCTGTAGTTTCCCGGATCACCCAGGGAACCCTTTTTAAAAATTGGTGTTACATTGGCGATCCTCCAATCTTCAGGTATTAGAGATGATTTTAATGATAGTTCACAGATTACTGATAGCAGTTCTGCAGTCTCATATTTCAGTTCTTTCAACACCCTTGGATGTATACCATCCGGCCCAGGTGATTTGCTACTCTTCAGTTTATCTAATAGTTGTAAGACATCTTCCCGATGTATCGATATTTCCTCCAATTCTTCCGCACCTTTAAATACCACTTCAGTCATGGGTAACATCCCTACATCTTCCTCAGTAAAGACCGAAGCAAAGAATTCATTCAGTCTTTCTGCTATCGCCTTGTCGCCTCTTAGTGCTCCTTTAACCCCTTTATCATCTAATGGACCAACTGACTCTCTCACAGGTTTTTTGCTACGAATGTACTTGAAAAGGTCTTTATTTCGCGTTTCTGCTTCCACAGCAAGCTTCTTCTCAAATTCTCTCTTTGCCTGCCTTATCAATGCCTTGCATTTGACTTGCCAGTGCTTGTGCTGTTTCCAGGTTTCGTCGTTTGGCTCTTTTTTCCATTTCCTGAAAGATGCTTTTTTGGCAACAGCCTCTCTGACCTCACCTTTAAACCATGCTGGCAGTTTTTTGGACTTCCTTCCACTGTTCTTAAAGCGTGGAATACAGCTGGTCTGGGCTTCCAAGATATTTTTCAACACCCAAGCTTGATGTACGTCTTTAACCTTCGCAACTGCTCCTTTTAGTTTTTTCTTAACTGTTTTCCTCATTTTATCATAGTCTCCCTTTCGAAAGTTAAAAGGTAGTACTGTGGATTTCCTTACTATCCCTCCTCCACTAATTAAATCAAAGGCGATCATGCTATGATCACTATTGCCAAGTGGCCCCAACACCCTTATCTCTTGCACTAGATCTGGTGTTCCACTAAGGACTAGGTCTAATATGGCTTCCCCTCTGGTCGGTTCATGAACCAGCTGCTCCAAGAAGCAGTCATTTATTTCATCTAGGAACTTTATCTCCCTAGCATGTCCTGACGTGACACTGACCCAGTCGATACCGGGGTAATTGAAATCACCCATTATTATTACTGCGCTGTAACTTTTGTTAGCTTCCTTGATTTCTTTGAGCATTTCATCATCCATTTGGTCATTCTGGCCAGGTGCTTGATAGTACACCCCCACTGCCATCGCCTTCCCCCTTTTATATGGAATTTCAATCCATATAGATTCTACAGCAGATTTTGTCTCACTGCTTGGGAAATGCTACAATTGCTAGGCCACATGGCATCCACTGTGCATGTGGTTCCTTATGCTCGCCTCCATATGCGAGCGGCCCAGTGGACTTTATCCACTCAGTGGACACAGGCCTCAGGTTGCCTGTCGGACAAAATAACAAACTCAGACCGTCTTATTTCTTCCCTCCAATGGTGGCAATCACCCAGAAACCTTCTGGTGGGGTCTCCTTTCCAGGTACCCCTATCCCAAGCCACCCTAACAGATGCTTCACAGGTGGGATGGAGAGCACACCTGCACGATCTCTCTACCCAGGGTACCTGAATCCACAGGAGGCCTGTCTTCACATCAACCTCCTTGAGCTCAGAGCAATCTTCCTTGCTCTTCGAGTATTTCACGCCCAGCTCAGCTACAAGACAGCTGTAGTTCAAACGGACAAAATCGGGTAACCATGTTCTATGTGAACAAGCAGGGCGGAACAGGCTCTCTGTCGCTATGCAACAAAGCTTTGTGACTATGGGCCCTCGCCAGAGAGCATCAGATTCATCTCCTGGCGGTGTATCTTCCAGGCATTCAAAATTCTTGGGCAGGCAAACTCAGTCGAGTTCTGCTTCCACACGAATGGTCTCTCCATGCAGACCAGGTTGCCCAAATATTTCAGATTTGGGGAACCCTGGACATAGACCTCTTTGCAAGTCCGCTGAATGCCAAACTTCCCCGGTTCTGTTCCAGAATTCCGGATCGATGTTGTCAGGCAAGGGACGCCTTCCTCCTTCACTGGGGTCAGGACTTCCTATATGCCTTCCCACCCATTCCTCTCATCCCCAAAACTCTATTCAAGCTTCAGAGAGACAGAGGTCATATGATCCTCATAGCTCCACGTTGGCCATGGCAAACGTGATACCCTCTGCTCCTACATCTCTCTCAAGCTCCACCTCTGGAGTTGGGATCCACTCCAGATCTTCTCTCCCAAGAGGACGGGATGCTGTGGCATCCCAATCCCCGGTCTCTGCATCTCAGGGCCTGGTTGCTGAAAGCCTAGAACTGCAGGATCTTAACCTTTCCCAACAGGTAAAGGATATCCTTCATGCCTCTAGGAAACCCTCCACAAGACGCTCATATGCCTTTAAGTGGAAAAGGTTTACCATATGGTGCTCGCAGAAGGATCTTAACCCTCTTGCCATACCTCTGGAATTAATACTGGAGTAGCTTCTTCATTTGTCTATTGTGGGTCTCAAGACAGATTCTGTAAGAGTCCATCTTAGTGCTATTGCAGCTTCTTGCAAGCCTCTAGGTGGATAATCTATTTCCTCTCATCCTCTTATAGCGAATTTTATGAGAGGCCTTCTTTTAACAAACCCTCCCATTAAGCCACCACCGGTGGCATGGGACTTAAATCTGGATCCTGAGCGGTCCTCCAGTTTAGTCCTCCACATCTGGGGTAGTGCACCACCTCCTGCAGCATGGAGACTGGACAAATCAGAATCTTCCTATGTCAGGATGTATGCTGCTGGAGCTCCCATCAGCCCCCAGTGTGTCCAGTCTCCTTGCAGCTGGAGGACGTGTGTGCCTGGTTCTAGGCTCACTTAGGGACGTTTGGAGGCAACACTAGTTAGACTTTTTTGGGGGTTTATTTCTCACTCCTATATTTCCTTTGATTTATTTTTTAATAGGTAGCTGTATCTTTAAAAAAAAAAAAAAAAAAAAAGGGAAAGCAGCAATCGAGGAGCTGGGTCTGCACTGCCCTTCTGATTTTCCGTTCTGGAGAGGTGTCATTTGCAGCCAGGGATGCTAGATCTCTCCTCCTAGACTGTACGGAGGAGAGATCTGCCTTTGCCAGCCATCTGCTTGGATCCGGGGAGTCTCTGCACGGTCAGCTGGCTGCCGGATAGCGATCCGGCGTGCGCTTTTCTCTGGCGGGTTGCTTTAATAGCCCAGAGCGGTAGCGCACACACCGCTCAGGATTCGAGCAGCTTGCCCTCTTCCGGCGATTCGGAGCAAGTGGGGTGAGTTTTTTTTTGCTTTAATGCAGGTGTGATCCTGGAGATCGGCCTTCTTTAGTTTATCCGGGGCCATTGGCAAAAGCAATTTCTCTCTTTGGTTTATTTTTTCGTGCCATTTTCTCGCCGGCTGCTTGTGCCGGCGGCCATTTTCTAGCTCCGTTGTTTCCCGCCCAAAGTGAAGAGCTGTGTAGCGGGTTCCCTCTGCGTTTAGCACTGTTTTGGGCTGGCTTTTTTGCTTTTGTGGATCTGAGGATGCCCTGTTGCTACTTGTAAAAAAAAAAAAAAACAAAAATACCCAAAACAGTTTTTATTTTATTTGCTTTGTTTCACTTTGTTGTATGGACATTCCCTTTTCACTGTAGTGGCTCCTGTACCTGCATGGCTACGAGACCACAGTGCGTTATCTGCGGGTCGCGCAGAGGGGGGCTGTAGCTGAGTCTGGTATTTGCAGGGGCTGCGCCTTGGTTTCCACAGACTTGGAGCAACAAATGGAGACTAAGGCGTTGTCAGATCCCGGAAGCCCGGCTGGTCAGGCAGACAGGGGCCCCTCTCCAGGACCTGTCGCATCTTTTTCTGCGGTACCCCTAAGGGGCAGGCGAGCACGTTGCCGGTTGAAGCAACAGTGTCTTCCTTAGCAGTTTTTTCCCCGGACTTTGTCCTTCTTTTTTTTTAAATAGTTTATTTACAATCCACCAAAAACAGTACAGTACAACACAGTACAGATAAGCAAACGAAGGGCCCGGGAGGGTGGGGTGTACTCTGATCCCCCCCCTCCCGGGCATTACAGAAGGGAACATAGGGTGGCTTTTAACACATTTTTGTTTTCCCCCCCCCTCCCTCCCTCCTTTCCCTCCCCACCCCCCACCAGGCCTGCCCCTCCCGTCTTCCCCCCCCCCCGCCCCCCTGATACAACTCGTGGTACTGCACTGCTCATAATTAATCCTCTTCATGCTATTCGAGGTAGTGCCTCAGCTCCTGTACTGTAAAATCTCATTCCGACTTCTGGGCCCCAGTTGAAGAATGTAGGGCTCCCAAACCGCCATAAAAGCCGGCCACCGTTTGACACTGCCTCGCGCCCAGCGATGTTCCATTTGCATCAATTGGTAGAAATTGTTCCTCCACTCCCCGAAAGTGGGGGGCTGGGGGTCCCTCCATAATCGAAGAATCGTCGCCTTCCCCACCAGACAGGCCTTACGGACCAACAGCCGTTCCCCTTTCTTTCCTGGGCATGGGGGGGTTATGCAGTCCAGCACCACAAGGGAGCCCGACCACCGGATACGCTGCTGAAGAAGCCCCTCCAAAAAAGAAGAGATTTTAACCCAATAGGGCTGCAAAGATGGACAGTCCCACCACATATGGAGGAGGGTCGCTAAAGGCTCCGAACAACGGGGACAGCTGCCATCAGTAGTAAGTCGGCTCCGCAGCGCCCGCCTCGGGGAGAAATGAACTCTAGTGAGACATTTAAATTGCATTTCCCTCCAACGCATCCCCTGGGCTAGGCTAACTATGCGGGAAAGCGCCGCCCGCACCGTGCCAGGAGGCACCGCGCAGGCCAGTTCCCCCTCCCAAGCCAGCTCTATCTCCCGGTAGTCTGGGGCGGGACTCAGGTCAGCCACTCGGACTTTAAAGACAGATATCGATACCGGAGTATTGCCCCCAAGTCCAAGGAAATCCAGAATCCGTTGAGCCCGCTCAGCACACAGTGCCGCTCGCGGCAATGACGATATATAGTGGGCCACCTGAATGTAAGCATAGGCGTGCCGGGGAGAGAGATCCCACTCCCGGCTCAACGTCCTAAAGGACTTGCAGGCTCCTGAGGGTTCCACCAAATGGCCAAGGAGCTTAATTCCACGGCTATCCCAATCTTGAAAAAGTACCGACTCCGAGCCCGAAGAAAATGACAGATTACCTCGCAGTGGCAACCAACTAGAGGTCTGCCACGATTCACCCCATCGAACGTTGAGATATTGCCAGGTCCGTTTCGCCGAGGTTATCAACACACTCTGCCTCAGATAACAGGGGAGGGCCGAATTGGCTCCATGCAAGACCCCTAATAGAGTAAGCGGGGCAACAAAACATTCCTCCAGACGCTGGGGCGTGTAATAAGCAGTCTCACCAAACCAGTCGGCCAGATGTCGCATTTGGCAGGCTAAGGCATAAGCACGCAGATCTGGGAAACCCATCCCCCCCCGCACGCCACTTGCCCAGCAGCCGGGCCCACGGGATACGTGCCCTTCCTCCCTTCCAGAAAAAGGAGTGAAAGCAGGCCTCAATACGGCGCAGGTCTTTACGGAGCAGCCACACTGGCAGGGTCTGGAGCCAGTAAAGGAGGCGGGGAAGGACCACCATCTGTACCGCCGCTATCTTCCCTGAAAGGGACAGTGGGAGAGCCCCCCACGCCCTCAGCTGTGTTTGCAATCTCCGCAGAATCCGATCAAGGTTACGGCCATACAACCTACCGGGGTGGCTGGGCAAGACAATCCCCAGATACATGAACTCGCCAGCCCACGCACCCTGAAGGGTGCCTAATACATCAAGGGCTTCCGATTTCTCCTTATTGATGCGCAATCCCGCCACTCTCCCAAACCTTTCGAATTCCAACATCAGACCGCGCAGGGAACGCTTCGAGGAGCGTAGGTGAACAAGTAGATCGTCGGCGAAGGCAGAGAGCTTGAATTCTTGTGACCCAATGCGTGCTCCGGAGATCTCTCTGGAGGCCTCGATAGTCCTAATCAAGGGGTCGAGAGAAAGGACAAAAAGCAGGGGGGAAAGAGGGCACCCCTGCCGTGTCCCGCGGCCTAGGGCAAAAGCTTCCGAAGCGACGCCATTGCAAACCACCCCCGCCGTCGGTTGGGCATAAAGACTTCTCACCATCCGGCAGAAGTGGGCACCAAGTCCATATTTAGGCAAAAGTGCCCAGAGGTAGTCCCAGTTCACCCGGTCGAAAGCCTTCTCCGCATCGAAGCTAATCAACAAAGAAGGTAGTTGGCGATGATGCACCCACTCCAGAGAGGCCAGAATTTTTCGCAAATTCCGCACTGCATAGCGGCTCTTGACAAAGCCCACCTGGGAGACATGCACGAGGTGACTCAACACCTCCGCCAGCCGAGTAGCCAAAATCTTAGCTAAAACTTTCAGGTCAAAATTAAGCAGCGAAATGGGCCTATAGGAGCCAGCTGCTAAGGGATCCATGCCCGGTTTAGGAAGCAACACAATGTGAGCGTGATTGTTCCCCCAGCGGAAGGCCCCCTGCTCAATACGCCGGTCATAGACCGCCAGCAGTGTTGGGGCCACAGTGTCTCCCAAGAACTTATAAAACTCAGCGCCCAGGCCATCCGGGCCAGGCGACTTGAAACAGCAGGCCGAGGTGATTACCGCCTGGACCTCCTGCGCCGTCAGCGGCCGTTCAAGGGACTCACGTTGAGCTGGAGTCAGCTGGGGGAGGTCAAGGCCCCCCAGATAATCATGAAGGTCAGTCGGTGGCACCCTTTCGGTCTCATACAGAGATTGGAAGAAGGTCCGGAAAAGTTGCACAATCTCTTCATTTTCTCTGTGGAGTCTACCCGTGGCATCTCGCAGGGCTGCCACCAGGCGGGAGCCTCGTTGTCCCCGCAAACATCGGGCAAGCAATCGCCCTGTTTTTTCTCCATGACAATACATTTGGTAACGATAGTAAAGGTGGGATTTCTTGGCCCGTTGGTGTATTAGCTCGTTTAACGCCACCTGAGCTTCCCAAAGCCGTTTTTTATTCGATGCGAGCGGGGCACGAGCACAGCGCCGGCGTAGACTCATCACCTGCCTTTCCAAACGTATGATTCGGTCAGCGATCATCTGGCGCTTGCGAGCCGCAAAGCCGATAATATCGCCACGCAACACTACTTTCGCCGTCTCCCATACCAATTCCGGGTCCCCCTCATGGCACCTGTGATCGTCCAAAAATTCATGCCAGCGCTGGCGAAGGAAGCCATGAAACTGAGCATCATGGTAAAGGTCAAGCGGGAAGCGCCAGAGCCGGGACCCAGAAGAGGCTTTTCCCCAATATAGCTCCAACCACACCCAGGCGTGGTCGGAGATCTCCACAGGACCAATCTGAGTCTCTCCCACCCTGGCAATGGCTCCTCCCGAAAGCAGAATGTAGTCAATACGGGCACTTGAACCATGTGCCCGGGATTGATGGGTGTAATCCCTCTCCAGGGGATGGAGCAGTCGCCAGGGGTCTACGAGATCCAGCCATCTCCGGAATCTCTGCAGCATGCGGGTCGTGGGGATCCTGTCTCGGTTCCCCCCTTCCGTCGAAGTATCCAACTCGGCATCTAAAATGCCATTGAAATCACCCCCTAGGAGCAAAGGACAATCAGGAAGCTGTTCAATCCGGGAGGCCAAATCGCAAAAGAAATTGGGGACAAACGTATTAGGCCCATAGAGGTTACCAATAGTGATTAATTTCCCATCAAGATGACCATGCAGAAGCAAATATTGGCCCCTGTCATCCGCTGTGAGGGTGGCCAACGAGAAGCGAACTCTTCTGTGGAACAAAATCGCCACGCCTCCCTTCCGCCCCTGTGCAGGGGACCCCCAAACTTGACCCACCCATGAACGGCAGAGTTTATCATGTTCCTCAGCTGTCTGGTGGGTCTCCTGCAGGAGGGCGATATCGCACTTTTGGCGAGCAAGGGCTTGCAGCACCTTATATCGCTTGATCGGGCTCCCCAGTCCGCACACATTCCAAGTAACAATCTTTAAAGGCATGAGACAGTGTCAAAGATCCACCAAAATGCTAAGCGCTCATATAATAGGGAGGCCCTCCCAGCCTGGGACCCCCCTCTCTCCAGCATGTTGAGGGTGCAGCACCACAAAGTTACCTGTAAGAGCCCAGTTACCCCATATCCTCCCTCCCCCTCCTCCCCTCCCCCCCTCCCCATCCCTCCCTTCCCCCCTCCCCCTTCCCTCCAACTCCTACAAGTCCACCCACCCGGTCGGACAACTTCCACTGACATTCGGGCTACTCCCCCTTATGATCCTCCACACCCCCCCCTATACATGCGACGCCCCCCTGTTGGTGTCCCCCGTAGGGCCAGGTTACCCAATCATATGAAGGGAATATCCCAGGGGCGCAACTCGATCCGTTCCGCAGCCCACCCAAGCGCGAATCTCAGGAGGTCGACAAATCCACCCCTCCCCCTGTTGATTTCTCCTCCCCCCCCGCGGTCAGCCTCATAGTGGGCAGAAGGGATCTCCTGGCCCACCGACCCGGGATTCCAGGGTACCCCCGACAGTGCCCCCAGGCTTCGTGTAGCCAGGGGGGTGGACAGAACCCATCCCCCCCCCCATGGACAGGACCCCTCTCTCCCCGGCCCCGCAGTCCGGATGGCCGGACGGCTGCGCCCAGAGGCATAGGCAAGCCCCAGGATGTCCTAGGGAGTCCACCTCCGGCAAGGCGCGCGCGCTGGGATCATGGCCGCCCTTCTATACTCCCGCCCGTCAGGGGTGACTGCGAGATGACATTAACCAAGGATATTGATCTCCCCCGGCCAGGCGCAGATCTCCCTGTTATCTCCACTCTTATCAGGCGCGTGGGTAGGCCTCCTCCCCCAGAGATCCGATTCTGCACAGGAGGGAGGGGGGAGAGGAATCAGCCCGACCCCTGTATTTACACCAAGACTGGGGGGGGGGGGGGGCCAGGGCGCTATCCTAGGGAACTCCACCAATGTGAATGTGAGAAATAGGTGCAGTAACTGAAACAAAGTAACCCTGCGGATCATACAACAGTGAGTCAAAGTAACTCCACATAAGCTACATACTGCTATATTGTTGCTATCATCCGGTACATTTGCAGGGAGACATTCAGGGGCAGGAATTCCTAGAGATCGCTTTAGTGGTGGGGCCATTCCAAAAAAAACCACAGAACCAACTAACGAAACACAAAAAAAGAAAAGAGAGAGAAAGCCGTGGCCCAGTAAAATTGGCAAAAGAAAAATTAAAAATAAAAAGGAAAATGTATAAAATAAGGATAGTAAAGGATAACAAAAAAAAGGGGGGAAAAAATCAAAAATAGAAAAAATAGGGGAAAAAAAGAGAAGGGGGGGGGGGAAAGAAGGAGGGGGGAGGAACCAAACAACAAACAAAGCAAAAACAAATAAAGAAAAATAAATAAAAAATTAAATAAATAAAAAAAAGGAGAGGCGGGAGCCCGGATCCTCCATACAAATCAGATTCTGTTAAACTAAAAAAATAAATGAGAGAATAAGAAAATAGGACCCCAAAAACAAAAGTAGGGGTCAAACAAAGCTCCAGGCTATCTGGCACAGAGCAGTCCACGGCTGTCCAAGGTCTTCGGAGCCTAGCGGTGTAGTTTCAGTCCAGGCTACGCGTGGGCCCTCAGGAAGGGTTTGGGCTTGAAGCGTTGAGAGACTCCAGGAACGCAGATGCTTCTGCAGGCGTCGATAGGAATTTTGTACGGCCCTGGTGTTCCACCCTCAAGCGGGCCGGGTATAGCAATGAAAAGCGGAGGCCCTTAGTGAAAAGCTGGGCGCAGGCCGAAGAGAAGGCACGCCGTTGTTGGCTAACAAGGACGGAGTAGTCCTGGAAAACAAGAATGCGTTCAGCAGTCGGGTGGTCGGAAGTCCTGCGGTTGCGAGCAAGTCGCAGAACCTCCTCCTTCTGGCGGTACTCCTGGAACCGGGCGATGACTGCTCGAGGTCGCTGCGCTTGTTCTCTGCGGGGTCCCAGTCTGTGCACGCGGTCCAGTTTTACCCGGCTTCCATCAGCCCCGCCAACAAGTTGGTCAAGCCAAGATTGCAGGTAATTGAAGAGGGCTCCGTCTCCCACGGATTCAGGGATCCCCACGAAACGTAAATTTTTGCGGCGCCCCCTGTTCTCCAAGTCGTCCAGCTTCTCACTCTGCTGTTTAACGACGGATTCGAGGGCAGCCACCTTAGCCGTGAGAGAGTGTTGGGAGTCCTCGACCTCAGCGATACGCGCCTCCGCCTGCTCCATTCGCCCAGCAAATTCTGAAAACTTTTGGTTGAGAGTCTGTAGGCTCCCCGCGAGGTTTTGGAAACGGGTCTCCAGTGCGCTCACCACCGCTGCGCTCACCTCGGCCACCAGGTCAGAGCCATTCCCCGATTTTGGGCTAGCAGGGGCCCCTTCAGCCATTTTGGCCTCCACTGCACGTGGCTTCTCCCTCCGGACAGATTTCGTTGCCATCGGGCTATCGCTCTTAGACAGCCTGTTTCTGCAGTCCTAGAGCTAGAATTTAAAGCTCTTGGCAAAGTGTTCTAGTGGGTCAGCAGTTTCGAAGGCAATCGGCGGTGCGAAAGCAGATTTTTAGCAGTTTTGTGGGGTATTTTGCCCGGAGCTGATCAGAGCACGTCTGGTCAGCTCATTGCCAGACCGGAAGTCTCGGACTTTGTCCTCCTTATGCATCAGGCTTTTCGCTTGGGGCGTTTGGGCAAGTTGCTGGAGGCATTGCCGTCGCCCCTGCCCTCCCTTAAAGGAGAAGAGCCCAGGCGGCATATCCAGCCCTCAGCCAAGCGGTTTAGGTCTATGGACTTGGAGCAAGACGATATGGTGTGGCAGGATCCTGAGGCAGAAGTGGATCCCGAGGACGGCTGTGAGGAGCTGGAGGAAGGGGAGATCCCAGAGCCAGAGGACCAAGCATGAATCATTCGGGTGTTTCGTAAAGAAGAGCTGGTGCCTTTGATTACGGAATCTCTTCAGATGCTCAATCTGGCGGCAGCTCATCCTGCTGAAGAGGACGGGTTGGAGGATCCTCTCATTCAAGCGGTGCGGGAGTCTCAGGTGGTGTTTCTGGTGCACCGGGTTGTTGAGCAGATGATTCAAACTGAGTGGGATCAGCCGGAATCCGGTCTGAAGGGGATTAGGACAATGAACCGCCTGTATCCGTTAGCGGACAAGGACAAGGAGAGGTTTAAGTCGCCGTGAGTGGATGCAGCGGTGTCGGCGGTGACTAAGAAAACGACCATTCCTGTTGAAGGCAGTGCGGCCTTAAAGGACATGCAAGACAAAAAGTGGACGGTTTGTTGAAACAGGCCTTTGAGACCAATGCCTTAGCTTTGCAAGCCTCTATCTGTGGGGCTTGGGTGGCTAGGGCCTGCTTAAGATGGGCTCAGCGGTTGAGGCAAGTCTCCGGCTTGGATCAGCAGGACTTGTTAGAGGTGACCCGGTTGGAGTCTGGGTCGGCGTATTTGGCGGATGTACATTATGATTTGATTAGAACATTGGCAAATAGCATGGCTTCCTTGGTGGCGGCGCGGAGATCTTTTTGGTTGCGGAATTGGGCGGCCGACGGATCTTCTAAATCCCGTCTCAGTAAACTCCCCTTTAAGGGCAAATTGTTGTTCGGGGACGATCTGGATAAGTTGGTGAAAGACCTCGGAGAGTCTAAGGGCGGTCGGCTGCCAGAGGATAAGCCTAAGCTGGGTAGAAACTTGCCGGCGCGGGGTCAGTTTCGGGACTTTCGAAGATTTCGCTCTTCCCGCTTGTGGGATCCCCAGCGCGGCCGATATGGGTCTCGGTCCCAAGGGTTTCGAGGTTTTCGAGGAGCGGGTAGAGGATTTACAGCGGCGTCTTCCTCTTCGTCCTCTTCTTTTGGTCGCAGGCCACAATGAAGCGAGGCGGGCTCCGGAGGGAAGTCAAGTCATCGGCGGTCGCCTATGGGACTTTCTTCCTTCCTGGGCCCAAATAACCTCAGATCAGTGGGTGCTAGAGATAATCAGAGGTTATGCCCTGGAGTTTGCTTGTCCACTTTGGGATTCCTTTGTCCTTTCCCCCAGCAAAGGCGAGCAGAAGGCGCTGGCAATTCGGTTGACGTTGCATCGACTCATAGCCTTGGGGCGGTAATCCCCGTTCCTCCTTCCGAGCACGGCGTCGGTCACTACTCCATTTATTTTGTAGTACCAAAGAAAGACTGTTCGCTCCGTCCTATCCTGGATCTCAAGGGCGTGAATCGGTGTCTCAGGGTGCCACGTTTCCGGAAGGAGACCTTAAGGTCTGTCATAGTGGCGGTGCGTCAAGGGGAGTTTCTGACTTCTCTGGATCTCTCGGAGGCCTATTTACACATTCCGATCCATGAGGTTCATCAAAAGTTCCTGAGGTTCGCGTTCCCGTGGGGTCACTTTCAGTTTCGGACCATGCCATTCGGGTTAGCCACAGCTCCGTGTACTTTCACCAAGGTCATGGTGGTGGTGGCGGTGGCCTTGCGAAAGGAAGGTATTTTAGTCCACCCTTACTTCGACGACTGGTTGATTCGGGCGAAGTCCGAGGAGGAGAGTTTGCAGGTTACGGGCAGAGTGGTGGCCTTGCTGCGGTCTCTTGGCTGGGTGGTCAGCGAGAGAGTCATTTAGTGCCAACGCAATCCCTAGAATACCTCTGAGTTCGTTTCGACACAGCGAGAGGTTTGGTGTGCTTGCTGGAGCGCCGCATCCAGGCCTTGCGGCGTCTGGTGCGCACGTTCTTGGGGATCCCCACTCAGTCCGCATGGTGGTACCTACGGCTGTTAGGGACAATGGCGGCGACGTTGGAGGTGGTTCCGTGGGCCAGGTTTCATATGCGGCCACTTCAGAGTGCCCTTTTATGTCGTTGGTCGAACCAGTTGGATTAGTTGAACAAACGGTTGCCCTGTCTGAAAACAGTTCGCCTGTCTCTCTGGTGGTGGCTGTGCTCAAAGAACCTGCGAGTGGGTCTGCCTTTGGAGCAGCCCCTTTGGATCCCGTTCATAACAGACGCGAGTCTGCTGGGCTGGGGAGCCCACTGCGAGGGTTGTTAGGCGCAGGGGGTGTGGTCCCCTCTAGAGGCCTCTTGGTCGATCAACCAACTCTAGCTGCGGGCGGTGAGACACACGCTGCAAGCCCTCGAGACGTTGGTGAGGGGGCGGGCAGTGCGAGTTCTATCGGACAACTCGGCAACGGTGGCCTACATCAACCGCCAGGGAGGCACAGGAAGTGTGGCCATGGAAAGCGAGACAGGGGCCTTGTTCGAATGGGTGGAGGCCCATCTGCCGGCCATTTCGGCAGCGCATATCACGGGAAAGGACAATGTGATGGCAGATTTTCTCAGCAGAGTGCAGGTGGACCCCGGGGAGTGGGAACTGCACCCGTAGATTTACGCGCAGATAGTTCGTAAATGGGGGCCTCCGATCATGGACCGGAGTACGATCTTCTGTATGTCTTCCCTCCTTGGGCGTTGATCGGTCGCGTCGTTCAGCGCATCGAGATGCACCGGGGGCGGGTCCTGCTAGTTGCTCCGGATTGGCCCAGGCGACCGTGGTATGCAGATCTGGTGCGGTTGCTCAAAGGAGTGTCTTGGACACTGCCTCCCTTACCAGACCTGCTGATTCAGGGTCCACTGCGGATGCCTCAGGTGGATCGATTCTCGCTTACGGTTTGGCCATTGAAAGGGCTCGGTTGAGGAAGAAAGGTTATTCTCCAGCGGTTATTGCCACTCTCCTTTGGGCTTGGAAACCTGCCACCTCGCTCGCGTATGTGTGGGTGTGGAGAATTTTTGAGGACTGGTGTTCCCGGCGTAGTATTCGAGCAGCGACGGCCTCGGTATCCGTGATTTTCAGCTTTCTCCAGTCCGGTTTTGACAAAGGTTTAGCAACCAGTTCCCTGAAGGTGCAGTTGGCGGCGCTCGCGTGCTACAGGGGCAAGGTTCTTGGAATTCCCCTAGGGGCACACGGACGTACAGCATTTTCTTAAGGCGGTATTCAGGTTGTGGCCTTCGCGCAGTGTGTCGGTTCCCTCGTGGGATTTGAATCTGGTGTTACAAGCGTTAGCTCGCAAACCTTTTGAACCCCTTCGGCAGGCGTCTGTTAAGGATCTGACCCTGAAGATGGTTTTTCTGGTGGCGATCTGTTCGGCGAGGCGCATTTCTGAGTTGCAGGCGCTTTCGTGTAGAGAACCGTTCTTATCTTTTTCTAGAGAGAGGGTGGTTCTTAGGCCAGTTCCCTCCTTTCTGCCTAAGGTAGTTTCGCCCTTTCATTTAAATCAGCCCGTTTTTCTTCTGGTCCTTAATTCAGCAGCGGCAGGTGCTGCGGACGATGGGTTACATTGCTTGGGTGTACGGCGAGTTCTTCGTTGCTACTTAAAGGTGTCAGACGTTCCGTAAGACCGACCGGTTGTTCGTGCTTTTTGGCGGAGCCCGAAAAGGTGAGGCAGCGGCAAAGGCGTCCATCGCTCGGTGGATTAAGGAGGCGATTGCATTGGCTTGCATTTTACAAGGTCGACCGGTTCCATTGGGTTTGCAGGCTCACTCTACTAGAGTGCAAGCGACGTCCTGGGCAGAGCATAGTCTTGTTCCGCCCGTGGAAATTTGTAGGGCGGCTACCTGGTCATCTCTTCATGCCTTCAGTAGGCACTACCGGTTAGATGTGCTGGCCGCTCGGGATTCTTGTTTTGGTTCAGCGGTGTTGCGCGCCGATTGGCAAGGTGTCCCGCCCGGTGTTGACTGCTCTGTTACATCCCAGATGTGGAGGACTAAACTGGAGGACCGCTCAGGAAATAGAAATTACACTCACCTGGTAATTGTAGTTCCTGGAGGGTCCAGTTTAGTCCTCATTCCCTCCCAAGTGTCAGGTCTAGTTGGTGTGGCACGCTTACGGCAAACGGGGGAGAATTGTTTCAGCATATTTCTTCGGGTCTCCGTTTCAGGGGTCCTTTTGTTCTCTCTCTTTGCCAGCTATGCGGTTCATGGTTCTGGGGTTGACTACCTCTTCATTCAGGTAAAAGGCAGAAGCAATGTGCAGTTCTGGCTTCCTCGTTTGGGGAGGGGGTCGGTTAACAAGTAATGGGAATAAATTATGTTCGGGTTAGATATTTATACTTCTCATGTGTTGCTTCTTTAAGTCTGCTTGGTTACTAGTTCACTGGGGGCTGATGGGAGCTCCAGCAGCATACATCCTGACATAGGAAGATTCTGATTGGTCCAGTCTCCATGCTGCAGGAGGAGGTGCACTACCCCAGATGTGGAGGACTAAACTGGACCCTCCAGGAACTTCAATTACCAGGTGAGTGTAATTTCTATTTCTTCGGCAGCTCATGAAACCGCCCTTTGAACCATTAGCCACTATATCTTTGAAATTCCTTTCCTGGAAAGTCATCTTCCTCATTACAATCACATCAGCACGTCGCATCAGTTAATTGCAAGCGTTAATGGCTGATCCTCCTTATACACGGTTCCACCATGATAAGGTAGTTCTTAGGACTCATCCAAAGGTGGTTTCGCATTTCCATTTAAACCAAGCGGTTTACCTTCCTGTATACTTTCCGAGGCCTCATGCCTCCAGTGCAGAAAGGAACCTTCATACCTTGGACTGTAAAGGAGCTTTGGCCTTTTACTTGCAAAGGACACAGCAACATAGAAAATCTTCTCAACTCTTTGTTGCTTTTGATCCTAGTCATTTGGGACTTCCAGTTTCCAAAAGAACACTGTCCAACTGGATCGCACAGTGCATATCCTTTGCCTATGAGAGTAAGTACCTTTTCCTTGAAGGCCATGTCACCGTTCGCAATGTGAGAGCTATGGCAGCCTCAATGGCTCATCTTCACTCTGTGTCTATCGACGACATCTGTCGAGCAGCTACTTGGGCTTTGGTACATACCTTCAGAGCCCACTACTGCTTAGACAAGAACTCCCGCTGGGATGCTTTGTTTGGCCAGGCTGTTCTTGAACACCTTTTTCAGACTTAATCAACTCCTACCCACTGTCCCTGGTAGGATGCCAGAGATCCATGGGGGGGGGGAAGTGGAGCCCTTTCGCAAGTGCTGACAACTTCCTGGGGCCATCTCCCTGGCATCTGCATCTAGGGAGTCCCCATATGTGAAGACTACAATCTCCAGGAACAAGCAGGATTGTAGTATTCACATATGGGTATCGTCGGTACCGACGGATCCTGCGCGGGAACGCTCCCCAGCGTCCAGTAGGAAAGCTTTTGGGAGCATCCCACAGCACCTGCGTGCTGCCTTCCTGCCTTTCCCAACTGTTCCACTCCAGTTCTTCATTTTCCACGGAGCTGACAGGTCGCACATCCTGTCACCGCTGAAAATTCCCTTCTTATACTTCTTTTTGTGGTCGCTTCTGCCTTCCCTCGACGTTATACTGGTACGCCGGTGGTTCTTTTCTCTTTTTCTAAAAAAAAACCAAAACAAAAATACCCCCTTTGTTTTTGGGGTCTCTCTCCAGTAATTTTCTTCTCGGGTGCCACGCACCATTTTGGGCACTAGGCCCAATTTTTTCCCCTCAAAATGGAAAAACCTGCTTCGGGTTTTAAAAAGTGTTCGAAGTTTGGCGGTACCATCTCCGTCACCGACAGCCATGAGTGGTGCCTCAAATGTTTAGGTCCTGACCACTCTATTTCAGAGTGTGTTGCCTGTGGGATGATGTAAAAAAGGTGCCGGCAAAACCTAGCTGCTAAGCTTAGCACCCTTTTTCCCTCCGATGCAGCCTCTTTGGCATTGACGTCTTCCAGGGCTTCATCTGCCTCCCATGGATCTCAGGTAACTAAACACAAATCTAGCTGGTCCTCAAAGGGTGGATCTCCTTCTTAACATCGAGATGCCTCTGGCGTTGCCCTTAAGGGACTTTCACGGGCAAAATTGCCCCGGCGGGATGCTTCGACTTCCAAAGCACTAACGGGGGCTTCAGGATGTTCTTGAGGCTTCAACCTCGGCAGAACTACTGGTGCCATGCTCTGGGGTTCCGGCCGCTTTATCCGGCACCGATACCCAAGCATCGGCAGCGTCGATAGACCAGAGAATCTTGTCTATTGAATGCAGTCTGGCGGCTCTTCACGGCCTCGATGCCCCAGAAACCGCTTCAGACAATTCAACTGGCACCGACTCCATCGACATCGGCAGGTATTCTACTGGGACAGAGTCATGTGTCTCTATCTGACATCGACAAGTTGGTACTGGACCACTCCAATGCCGACTTCGATCGCTACCGGTACCGTGCCTTGCACGATCACCCAGATCGGAGATATTTTGAATCCTTGGATGAGTCTGAAGACTCTGAAAGCTCTGCCGATACCAGACTACTTATTCCCGAGGATTCCTCTTCTCAGCGTAGGATGTCTCCACCAGAGGATATGTCCTTTCAGGATTTTATCCGAGATGTGGTCCAAGGTCTTTCCATCACAGTGGCTCCTGAAAAAGAGCCTAGGGCAAAGGAATTAGAAAACCTACAATACCCTAAAGCTCCCAAAGAGGCAGCTACCTTACCTATTCATGAGATCTTGCATGATCTTATGTTAAGGATGTGGGAAACACCTCTGACCACATCACCTCATTCTTGAAGACTCGACACCATGTATCGAGTTCCTCCTTGTCCTGGGTTTCAGAAGACTCAATTACCACACCATTCCATGGTGGTGGAATCAGCCATGAGACGGATAAAAAGTGCAAAAAGGCATGCATCTAATCCTCCAGGACGTGAGTGTAGGACTCTTGACGCCTTTGGATGTCGATCCTTCCAGGCTTCCATGCTTTCTGCTAGGATCAGTTCCTATATCTTGTATATGGGAATGTTCCTTAAGGAAGTCACAGGAGACTTAGAGCTTATGAGCCCTCTCCTTCCTGATAATAAAAGGCAGGATTATCTTGCTCTTGTTAAAAATGCTCAAGTTTCCAAGTTTGTGAATCGTGCAGCCTTTGACTGCTTTGAATGCATAAGCAGAACCTCTGCTATAGCCATAAGTGCATGTAGAATTGCCTGGCTTCAGGCATCTGACTTGGAAATCTGGGTACAGGACAAACTGGGGAATATACTTTACATAGGAGAGAATCTCTTTGCCAGGAATTGGCAGGAAAAAGCTAATAGATGCTGACAATATCACTTTGGATAGATTTCTTTGCAGGATCAGCTGTAGATTTGGACAAAGATCCTCTAAGAAACCATTTTTCAGCAAGAAGAAAAAGTTTTATCCCTTCTATACCCAGCAGGGACATCGTCCAGGTCAGCCTGCACAAAAGGGACAGCAGCAACAACCTAGGCAACAAAGAAAGCCAAAAGCAGCTAAGCCTCAACCGGCTCAGCAGACTCAGCCTCCACAGGGGCTTTGACTCCTGTCTAGAGAACTTTGCCTTTCTGGCCCTAAACGGCCCAGAACCCGCCACCATCGCGGGAAGGTTATGTCATTTTGCCTCCAGATGGTGTCAGATAACAGCAGAAAATTGGACTCTGTCCATTGTACGAGAGGGGTACAAGCTTCATTTCCTCAGCATGCCCCCTCCTACAATAGTAAGACAGTTCAATTCTCAGACCTCTCTCAACGACCGGTTAGGTCAAGAAGTCACCATGCTTCTTGCTCAAGGAGCAATAGAAGAGGTGCCCATTCCCCAACGGGGTACAGGTTTTACTCCCCCTATTTCCTTATTCCAAAGAAAAACAGGTGGTCACAGATCCATTCTAGACCTCAGAGAATTGAACAAATTTCTGTTCAGAGAAGTTCAAAACGATTTCTCTAGGAACTCTGCTGCCATACCTTCGGAGTCAGGATTGGCTTTGTTCTCTATCTCTCAAGGATGCGTACTCATGTTTTCACCCATCCAATTCACCGAAGGTTCCTTCGATTCCTGTTTCAAGGGAAGCACTACCAATACAGGGTTCTTCCTTTTGACCTGGTTTCTGCACCAAGGGTGTTCACAAAATGCATGGCTGTGGTAGCAGCATTTCTCCGCACCCTGGGAATATTCGTCTTCCCCTACTTAGACGACTGGCTCATTCGAGCCCCTTCAGAGCCGGAGGCTAGGGTTGCTCTGTCTCGCACAATGCACATCCTTCAGTATCTGGGACTTGTCATAAACTTCCCAAAGTCCAACCTTGCTCCTACTCAATCTCTAGAGTTTATAGGAGCTCTTCTGAATACCAGACAGACAAGGGCCTTCCTTCCACAGCCCCGCTGCCTTCGTATTGTACAGTTAGCTTCCCAAGCAGTGCTAAAACCTCACCTTACTGCTCGGGAAATGTTGGTTACTAGGCCACATGGCATCCACTGTGCATGTGGTTCCTTATGCCCGCCTCCATATGAGGGCAGCCCAGTGGACCTTATCCACTCAGTGGACTCAAGCGTCATGTTGCCTGTCAGACAAAATAGCAAACTCAGATCACCTTATTTTGTCCCTCCAATAGTGGTAGTCACCCAAAAAACCTTTGGTTCGGTCTCATTTTCAGCAACCCCCACCCCAAGCCACTCTAACAACAGATGCTTCACAGGTGGGTTGGGGAGCCCACCTGCACAGCCTCTCTACCCAGGTTACCTGGACTCCACAGGAGGCCTATCTTCATATCATCCTCCTAGAGCTCAGAGCAATCTTCCTTGCTCTTCGAGTATTTCACACCCAGCTCAGCAGGGCGGAACAGGCTCTCTGTCGCTGTGCAACGAAGCTTTGTGACTATGGGCCCTCGCCAGAGAGCATCAGATTCATCATCTTGCGGTGTATCTTCCAGGCATCTTGGGCAGACAGACTCAGTCGAGTTCTGCTTCCATACGAATGGTCTGTCCATGCAGACCTGGTGGCCCAAATTTTTCAAATTTGGGGAACTCCGGACATAGACTTCTTTGCAAGTCCGCTGAATGGCAGACTTCCCTGGTTCTGTTCCAGAATTCAGGCTCGAGGTTTTCAGGACAGGGATGCTTTCCTCCATTGGGGTCAGGATTTCCTGTATGCCTTTCCACCCATTCCCCTACTTCCCAAAACTCTGTTCAAGCTTCAGAGAGACAGAGGTCATATGATCCTCATAGCTCCACGTTGGCCACGGCAACCGTGGTACCCTCTGCTCCTACATCTTTTTCAAGTTCTGCCTCTGGAGTTAGGATCTGCTCCAGATCTTCTTTCTCAAGGGGAGGGGATGCTGTGGCATCCCAATCCCCAGTCTCTGCACCTCAGGGCCTGGTTGCTGAAAGCCTAGAACTCCAAGGTAAAGGATATCCTTCATGCTTCCAGAAAACCTTCCACAATACGCTCTTATGCATTTAAGTGGAAAAGATTTACCATATGGTGCTTGCAGAAGGGTCTTAACCCTCTTGCGATACCTCTGGAATCATTACTGGAGTACCTCCTTTATTTGTCAAATGCAGGGCTTAAAACCAATTCAGTGAGTCCATTTGAGTGCTATTGCAGCAGCTTTCAAGCCTCTAAATGGACAACCTATTTCCTCTCATCCTCTCATAGCGAGATTTATGAGAGACCTTCTTTTAACGAAGCCTCCCATTAAGCCACCACCGGTGGCATGGGACGTAAATCTGGTACTTGGGCAGCTCATGAAACTGCCCTTTGAACCATTAGCCACTACCACTTTGAAATTCCTTTCCTGGAAGGTTATCTTTCTAATTGAAATCACATCAGCACGTCGCATTAGTGAATTGCAAGCGTTGGTGGCTGATCCTCCTTATACAAGGTTCTATCATGATAAGGTAGTCCAATTTTATGCCAAAGGTGGTTTTGCCCTTTCATTTAAACCAAGCGTTTTACCTTCCTGTATTCTTTCCAAGGCCTCATGCCTCAAATGCAGAAAGGAACCTTCATACTTTGGACTGTAAAAGAGCTTTGGCCTTTTACTTGCAAAGGACAAAGCAACATAAAAATCTTCTCAACTCTTTGTTGCTTTTGATCCTAGTCATTTGGGACTTCCAGTCTCCAAAAGAACACTGTCCAGCTGGATTGCAGTGTGTATATCTTTTGCCTATGAGAGTAAGAACCTTCCTCTTGAAGGCCATGTCACAGCTCACAGTGTGAGAGCCATGGCAGCCTGAATGGCTCATCTTCACTCTGTGTCTATCAACGACATCTGTTGAACAGCTACTTGGGCTTCGGTACATACCTTCACAGCCCATTACTGCTTGGACAAGGACTCCCGCCGGGATGCCTTGTTTGGTCAGGCTGTTGTTCAACACCTGTTCCAGACTTAATCAACTCCTATCCACTATTCTTGGTAGGATGCCAGAGATCCATTGAGGGGAAGTGGAGCCCTTTCACAAGGGCGCACAACTTTCTGGGGCCATCTCCCTGGCATCTGCAGCTAGGGATTCCCCATATGTGAAGACTACATATTCTGCTTGTTCCTGCAGATAGCATAGTTACCTATAACGGGTGATCTCCGGGAACAGCAGTAATTTAGTCTTCACAACCCTCCCACCTCCCCTAGGAGTTGTATATCTTTCTCTCTCTCTCTCGTCTCAGCTATAAACTCAACTGGAGAGAGACAGTTGGGAAAGGCGGGAAGGCAGCATGGAGGCGCTGTGGGATGCTCCTAAAAGCTTTCCTATTGGACGCTGGGGAGCGTTCCCGCGCAGGCTCCGTCAGTACCGACGATACCCAGACTAAATTTCTGCTGTTCCCGGAGATCATCTGTTACAGGTGAGTAAATACGCTTTCTCTGAATAGATGTATTTTTAGTTGTTTTTTTAGATTGGTTATAGATTTTGCTGCTCTTACATTATTTGGTAGCGAGTTCCACATTGATGGAGCATAAAATGAGAATACTCTGTTGCTGGTCTGTTTTGGTTTTGTTCCTGAGCAATTGGATGTTCAGGAGGTTCTGATTGGCAGCTCTTGGTCTTGAGTATGTTGTGATCAGATCTGTGAGGCAGGGTGCTGAGAGATTGTGAATGATTTTGAAAGTGATAGTGATGGCTTTGTATTTTGCCTGCTGTGCTATTGGGAGCCAGTGTAGGCTTTTTAGGATTGGTATATGTTGCATGGTAGAATTGACGGTGAGAATTCTGGCAGTGGTATTTGACTAGTTGAAGTGGAAATAGACCATTTTTTGGGAGACCTTTGTAGATGTTTCTATAGTCAAGGTGTGGTGTAACTATGGCTTGTAGTATTGATCTGAAGTCTGTCTCCTGCAATAGGTGTCGAAGGGGCTTGATGAGCTTTAACTTCCAATATGCCATTTTAGATGCATTTTTGATGTGAGCAGCCATTTTGAGGTTGCTATCAGTGGTTATACCTAGATATTTGATCTCTTGTTTTATTATTTCAGCATCCTGTGTTTTTTGGTGGTTTGATCTCTGAATATGAGTAGAGCTTTGGTTTTACTTTTGTTTACTCTGAGGTTTATACTGGCAAGGAAGTTTGTCACAGCATTGAAGATATCCGCTGTAATTGAGAAGTCTGGGTTATAAGTGTTAAATGGCATATAGAGCATGTCATCTGCGTAGAGGTGAAAGTTCATGTTCCATTTCTGTGGTAGGTTGCAAATTGGTTGAGTATATAGATTGAATTATAATCCGGAGAGGGATCCCTTGTGTTAACTTAAAGGATCTTGAGTTGGAAGTGCCGACCTTTACTTGCATGGTTCTGTCAGAGGTATGACTTGAACCATTTTAGTGTGTTATCTGTTAGAGCAAGGTCGCTTAGCCTGTTTAGCATAGTATGATGTGACACTGAGTCAAAAGCAGCACTTATGTCAAGGAACAGGAGCACAAATCCCTGTCTAGGTTTATCCAGGCCAATGATGAGTATGTTGAAGAGATCTGTTAGAGTGTCAGTGACATGTTGTGGGCGGAAACCATGTTGGTGTTGGTCTAGCGGTGCATGTGTATCCACATGGTCTTGCAGCTGATACTGTGTTTTTTTTCCGATTATTTTGGACAGAAATGGGATGCTCGCATTTGGTCGATAGGAACTCGGGAGGGCCTTATCCAACAAGGTCTTTTTTATGATAGGACGTATAAAGGCCTGTTTGAGTGCAGGGGGTAGGTATCCTTGCATAAAGGAGTAGTGAACTATCTGTAGAATGGTTTGAGCAAATTGGTTGTGTTGGTTTTTTTTTAGTCATATAACAGGACATAGTTTGAGAGGTGAGGTGGTGATATTGATGATGTCTATTTCTTTTTTATTTGTTAGGTTGAAGTTGTGCCATAGATGTTTTGTCTGTACCATTATTTTGCCTGTGTGGCTCAGTGTTGTAGCGTTGTGTGGTGTTTGTTGTGGTGGAAGTCCGTTATAACTTGAGGGTCAATTTGTGTTTTTTCATTTGTTGT
Source organism: Ichthyophis bannanicus (assembly GCA_033557465.1). Lineage (NCBI taxonomy): Eukaryota > Metazoa > Chordata > Amphibia > Gymnophiona > Ichthyophiidae > Ichthyophis > Ichthyophis bannanicus. The sequence continues at coordinate 621,724,841 of CM066031.1, read as the reverse complement.
GTCGACTGTGTTGGGATCATTGGTCAGTTGGGATAGAATTAAGAATAGTTCTCTAGGGCGGTTGAGTGATTTCATAAGGATGCTTATGATAAATTCCTTTTGGGCCTTGTTACATAGGTGGTTGTATTCCTTTTGATAGTTGTGCAGCTGTGTCATGACTGTATCGTCCTGTGTTCTTTTCCATTTTCTTTCAAGGAGTCTAAGTTCTCTTCTGATCTGGTCCAGGTTTTTAGAGAACTATGGAGGTCATGAGGATTTTTGATCTTTTGTGGTGGTCCTTTTTGTTGAAGGTTGCAACACCATTTATTGTCTGGTTCCATGAGGCTATAAATGTGTCCAGATCAGTTAAGTCTGAGTCTTAGTGCTGAGGTCTGGTCAAGAAAGTGTTGTGCGTTGAAAGCCTTGAATCGACATCTGAACTGATGCTGTTGAGGAGTTTTTGGTTGAGTAGCATTGGCTGTTATGTTGAGAGAGGTCATGGTGTGATCTGACCATGATACTGGGTCAACTTGTAGATTTAGGTTTTCTTTATGTAGGTTGTTGGGTTCAAATATAAGGTCCAAGATTGATCTTTTGCAATGAGTTGGTGCATCAATTATTTGAGTTAGATGTAGGGATTCCATGGCATATAGGAATACATTGGTGTGTTTTTCAGTGGTTGAGGGGAGGTTGAGGTCACCTATGAGAATAAAGTGGTTTCTTGTGGCTGTTCGGGTACATGCCTCATATAGGATTGCTACTAGATCTTCGGTATTGGGGGTGGGTTTTCTATAAGTTATAGATATGTTGTATGAGTTAGAGATGGTTAGAAGGTCTAATGTATGTAGTGACTGAGAGTTATTCAGTGTGAAGTTCAAGTGCTTCTTTGCAAGTGAGTTCTTCCCCACTCTGATGTAATCTAGGGCAGTTAAACAGCGTATATTGTGATGTAGTTAATTGGTTTAGTAGGATGTTGTCATAATCATTGATCCAGGTTTCCGTGATGCACATTACATCCATGTCAGTGAGATGGATATGGTCTGTGATAGTCTGAATTTTGTTGCGGATAGAAAGAGCATTGATAAGAGAACATTTGTTGTTGGTGTTTGCTATCTGTAGTTTTCGTCATTAGTCGTTCTGTGTTGAGTCTGCGAGTTTGTTTAGTAAGCGGTAGTTTATGGTGAGTTGTAAGGTGGAGGAGGTTTGTTCTGTGAATAACTTGTATGTTTTTGTTCCAGTTATTGATTAAATGGGTAGATGATATGAGAAGAAATGTAGCCAGAAGAATGGTCAAGTGATATGATAGATTATGCGGTGTCATGTTCGGTTGTATGGTCGTAGCTTACTGTGGCTGGCTTGTTCTTGGGAGGTTTACTAAGTATCTTGATGATCTGTAAATGAAGTATTTTGGTAGTGCGTATTTTGGAGAGTTGTGGGTGCCTGGTTATCTTGCTGTTTTCTTTTCCTCTTCTGATAGTCCCTGCCTAAGGGCCACACCAAAGGGCCCTCTGGCGAGGTCTTCGGGTGCAGGCCCGCCTAGCAGCGCCTCTGATTTAAAAGCCCACTGGTGCTCCTCTTTGGCCCGATTGGCCTTGGTGAAGGGGAGCAGGGAGGGGGTTACCTGCCTTCTCCCATTGCTGATGCCGATTGGGCCGGTGCGTGCAAGAATTTCCCGTTCTGTTGCAGGGGATTGCTAGAGTTTTCTTGGGGGATAGTCTTCTGGATCTGTTAGACAGGGATGTTGTGATGAGGGTTTGTAGGTATAAGACTGATTGGTTGTTGAGAATTTTGAAGGTTATTAGGAGGATTTTTGTACAGGATTCGGAGGTAAAGAGGGAGCCAGTGGAGTTGTGTTAGAATAGGGGTGATGTGATCATGTCTTGATGCTCCTTAGATAATTCGGGCTGTTGTATAGAGAACTGTTTGCATGGGTAATAGTTGTGTGGAGTAGGCCGTGGTAGTTGGAGTTGCAGTAGTTAATGTGAAGGATGATGAGAGCTTGTAGGGTCTGGCATGGAATGGTCTAGCATCGGATGGAAATGTTGTAGGGTCAGGATCTTGTAGTAGATCGCTCTTATGCATTTTATCTGAGGTTTTAGGGTTAGGTGTTGATCTAGGGTGATGTGCAGGTAATTACTTCAGTCTGAATTTGTATTTCAGTGTTATTTAGGGTGGTGATAGGTGGGTGGTGGGGGGGGGGGGGTGTGAAGATGAACATGTCACCCTTGGTGACAAATAGAGATTGGGATATATTGGTGAAACAGTGTTGTAGTCCAGTGTAGGAGGGTTAGTTTGTGTTGAATGGTGCATATGGCATGATATTGTCGGCGTAGATATTGTGAGATTGGATGATCAGATTGGTTGTATGTAGATGTTGAATAGCTGTGCTGAGAGGGTAGAGTCCTGTAGTACTAGAGTTTGAGGGGGGGGGGGGTAGTGTGCTGAGAGGTAGTGTGCTGATGTAAGTGTGCCAAGTTTTTATTTGTTGATGATCAGGTAGGATTGGAACCAACCTTGTATTTATCTATATCAGGTTTTATATACCGCTTTATCATTTCAATCAAAGCAGTTTACATTGAAACTTAAACTTGATAATGTGCATTAAACAGGGACATTGATAACTTGGATTTTTCTGAGGCAATGGAGGGTTAAGTGACTTGCCCAAGGCCCCAAGGAGAGTGCTAGTGGGAATCGAACCCTGGTCTCTGGGTTCCCAAGCTAGTGTTCTTAACCATTAGGCTGCTACTCCACTCCAAACCCATTGATTGTAAACGTTGTAGGAGTGTGTGGTGGCTAACTGTGTTGAAAGCTGCTGATATGTTGAGGAATACAATATTTACTCACTCCTACAATATTGCCTACCCCCATTAAAAATGTCAAAAGCACTTAAGACTTATAAATATTAACCTACTATGAACAATGTGCAGAACTGTGCAAAACACAGCAGGGTACAGAAAAAAGGCAAAAAATGCTCCCACTGCCTACATTACCCTCAACTACAAAGCTGCAATATAGAACTACTCTCACTGCTCACTTAGCACAGAAATCTATAAGCACAGCTAAGCCACAAAAATCTACAAGACACAAATATCTGTTTAGACCAAATACTTGTCCAAACCGTGTTCCAAAGACTTTAAAGCTGCAGAAGCACAGCTGAGTCCAAAGCAGAGCACAGCAGGGTAAAAAAAATTATTTGTATATATATATTTTGTAATCTCCAGGAACAAGCAGGAATGTAGTCTTCACATATGGGTATCGTCGGTACCGACGGAGACTGTGCGGGAACGCTCCCCAGCGTTCAATTAGAAAGCTTTTGGGAGCATACCACATTGCCTGCGTGCTGCCTTCCCGCCTTTCCCAACTGCCTCTCTCCAGTTCTTCGTTTTCCGCGGAGCCAGCAGGTTGTCGTTCCTGTCACCGCAGAAATCTTTTCCTATTCTCGTTCTTTTTTTGTGGTCGCGTCTGCCTTCCCTCAACCCTATACCGGTACCGCTGGTTCTTTCTTTCTTTAAAAAAAAAAAATATATATATATATATATTTTCTTCCAAACCTTTTTTCTTCAGGTGCACGTGCCATTTTGGACCTTAGGCCCAAAATTTCCCTTACCATGGAAATACCCGCCTCGGGTTTCAAGAAGTGCACCAAGTGTGGCGGTACCATCTCCGACACTGACACCCATGAGTGGTGTCTTAAATGTTTAGGTCCTGATCACTCCATTTCGGAGTGTATGGCCTGTGCCATGATGTCCAAGAGGGGTCGACAAAACCGAGCTGCTAAGCTTAGCACCCTTTTTCTCTCCGATGCAGCCTCTCTGGCATCGACGTCTTCCTCCCATGGATCTCAGGTAACTAAACATAAGTCTGGCCGGTCCTCAAAGGGTAGATCTCCTTCCAAGCATCGAGATGCCTCTGGCATTGCCCTTGAGGGTTCTGTACCGGTGAAATTGCCCTGGCGGGAGGCTTTGGCTTCCAAAGCATTCCAAAGCACTGACTCGGTACCGGTACCGACAGCATCGACATCGGTGTCTGCATTGCCGGCACCCAGTCATGCTATGCCTTCCGGTACCGATTCCCCCTGGTACCGACTTCGGTCGGTACGGGTATCGTGCTCTACAAGAGCATCCGGACAGAAGGTACTTTGAATCCTTGAAGGACTCTGAGGATTCTGACAGCTCCGTCGGTACCGGAGTACTTCTCCCCGAGGAGCCATCCTCTCCCAAACATAGGATGTCTCTTCCAGAAGATATCTCCTTTCAGGATTTTATCTGGGAGGTGGCTCGGGGTCTGTCCATTACTGTGACCCCTGAAACAGAGCCCAGAGCAAAGGAGTTGGAAATTTTACAATATCCCAAAACTCCTAAGGAGGCAGCTACCTTGCCCATCCATGAGATCTTGCATGATCTCATGTTAAGAATGTGGGAGACACCTCTTACCACCTCGCCTCATTCTCGTAGACTGGATACTCTGTATCGAGTCCCTCCTTGTCCTGGTTTCCAAAAAACTCAGCTTCCTCACCACTCTATTGTAGTGGAATCAGCTATGAGAAGGATCAAGAGTGCAAAGAGACATGCCTCTAATCCTCCAGGATGTGAGTGCAGAACTTTGGATGCTTTTGGACGTCGTATCTTCCAAGCTTCCATGCTTTCTGCCAGGATCAGTTTCTATAGTCTATACATGGGAATGTTCCTAAAGGAAGTCACAGGTGATTTAGAGGCTGTGAGTCCTCTTCTTCCTGAGGATAGAAGGCAGGATTTTCTCACATTGGTCAAACATGCCCAAGATGTTTCTAAATTTGTCAACCGTGCAGCTTTTGACTGTTTTGAGTGCATAAGCAGAGCCTCTACCATTGCCATAGGTGCACGTAGAATTGCTTGGTTCCAGGCGTCTGATCTGGAGCTCTAGGTACAAGACAAACTGGGAAATATCCCTTGTACTGGTGAGAACCTGTTTGGTAAAGATTGGCAGGAAAAAGCCAACGAGTTGGATGCTGACAACTCCACCTTGGATAGGTTATCCAAGTCCACAGCTGATCCTGCTAGAAAAATCTTTAAAGAAACCATTTTTTTCTAAAAAGAAAAGATATTATCCTGCTTATTCTAAGCAGGGACGTTCTGCAGGTCAGCTTGTCAGGAAAGGTCAGCAACCACCCAAACAAAGAAAAGCAAAGACTGCTAAGCCTCAGCCGTCCCAGCAGTGTCAGCCTCCACAAGGCCTTTGACTTTCAGCTAGAGAACTTAGCCTTCCTAGCTCTTGTTGGACCAGAGCCTTCCACCATTCCAGGAAGGTTGTGTCACTTTGCCCCCAGATGGGGGCAGATAACAGCAGAGCATTGGACGCTCTCCATCATAAGAGGGGTACAAGCTTCATTTTTCAAGCATGCCCCCTTCCACAATGTTAAGGCAGTTCAATTCTCCGACCTCTCTCATCAACCTGTTAGGTCAGGAGGTCACTATGCTACTTGCCCAAGGGGCAATAGAAGAAGTACCCATTCATCAGCAGGGTACAGGGTTTTACTCCCCCTATTTCCTTATCCCAAAGAAAACAGGGGGATACAGACCTATCTTGGATCTCAGAGAATTGAACAAATTCCTTGTCAAAGAGAAATTCAAGATGATTTCTCTTGGAACTCTGCTGCCATACCTTCAGAGTCAGGATTGGCTTTGTTCTCTAGATCTCAAGGATGCATACACCCATCCATCCAACTCACAGAAGGTCCCTTAGGTTCATTTTTCAAGAAAAGCACTACCAATACAGGGTGCTTGCATTTTGCCTGGCCTCAGCACCAAGGGTGTTCACGAAATGCATGGCTGTGGTAGCAGCATTTCTCCGCACTCTAGGGATATTCGTCTTCCCCTACTTAGACGACTGGCTCATTCGAGCCCCAACAGAGTCAGAGGCCAGGACTTCTCTATCCTGCACAATGTGTATCCTTCAGTATTTGGGTCTGGTAATAAACATCCCAAAATCCAGTCTAACTCCCACTCAGGCTTTAGAGTTCATAGGAGCGTTGCTGGATACCAGAAAGGCAAGGGCCTATCTCCCCCAGGGCCGTTGCCTTCGCATGGTGCAGTTAGCTTCTCAAGCAGTGCTAAAACCTCATCTCACTGCCCGAGAAATGCTACAACTATTAGGCCACATGGCATCTACTGTGCATGTGGTTCTCTATGCTTGCCTCCATATGAGGGCAGCTCAGTGGACCTTATCCATTCAATGGACCAAGGCATCAGGATGCCTGTCAGACAAAATAGCAAATTCAAGTCACCTTATTTTGTTCCTCCAGTGGTGGAAGTCCACTCAAAACCTGTTGCTGGGGTCCCCTTTTCAACAACCCTTACTCCAGGCAACTCTCACAACAGATGCTTCTCCGATGGGTTGGGTTGGGGAGCTCATCTGCAAGACCTTCTCCACCCAGGGCACCTGGACTCCACAGGAGACTCATCTACACATCAATCTCTTGGAGCTCAGAGCAATCTTCCTTGCTCTGCGAGTGTTCCACACCCTGCTCAGCTACAAGACAGTCCTCATTCGTACGGACAATCAAGTAGCCATGTTCTACGTGATCTCCAGGAACAAGCAGGAATGAGTCTTCACATATGGGTACGTTGGTACCGATGGAGCCTGCGCGGGAACGCTCCCCAGCTTCCCAAAAAGGAAAGCTTTTGGGAGCATCCCACAGCGCCTGCGCGCTGCCTTCCCGCCTTTCCTAACCATCTCTCCTCAGTTCTTCTTTGCCGCGGAGCCAGCAGGTCGAGCCCTGTCACCGCTGAAGAAGTTCTTTATTTTATTTCTTTGGTCGCGTGTCTGCCTTCTCAGACTCCGGACCGGTACCGCCGGTCTTTTTCTTTTTCTTTAAAAAAAAAAAAATCATCTATTTTTCTTCACTTAGTGTATTTTTCCTCTTGGGCCTCAGGGCCTACAAGAAAATTTCCCTCATGGAAAAACCAGCCTCTGGTTTTAAAAAATGTACTAAGTGTAGCGGTACTATTTCTGTTACAGATACCCATGAATGGTGTCTTAAATGTTTGGGTCCTTAACACTCCATTCCGGATTGTCCGTCCTGCTCTCTAATGTCTAAATGGGGATTACAGAACCGAGCAGCCAAGCTCCATGTGCTGTTTCCCGCTGATGCACCGTCGGTAGCATCGACATCTTCCAGGTCTTCTTCTCCTGATGGATCTCAGATAACCAAACATAAACCTAGCAGGTCCTCGAAGGGTAGATCTCCCTCAAAGCATCGAGATGCCTCCGGGCTTGCCCTCGAGGATCCTGCGCCAGCAAAACAACCCCGGCGGGAAGCTCCGGCTTCCAAAGCTCCTCCTATGGGGTTACAGGTTGACATCGATGGCACGGCCTCGACAGATCACCTGTTAGAATGCTCTGGGGTACCGGCACAATCTCCCGGTACCGACTTCCAGGCATTCATGGCGTCGATGGATCACAATGTTCTGTCCATGCAGCAGGCTATTACGGCCTTCATTCAAGCTGCGACGCCGCTGGTACCGAAACAAACTCCGCCTTCTCCAAAAAGAAGAATGTCTCCTCCAGAGGACTTGTCCTTTCAAGACTTCATAAGAGAAGTAGCTAAAGGACTTTCTATTTCAGTAACTTCTGAATCAGAGCCCAGAGCTAAAAAATTGGATATTTTAGGCTATTCTAGAGCTCCTAAAGAGGCAGTCACCTTACCAATTCATGAGTTTCTTTATGAACACATGATTGATCTATGGGAGACTCCTCTCACACTCTCTCCTCATTCTCTTAGATTGGACACCATGTATCGTGTCCTTCCTTGTCCTGGATTTCAGAAAACTCAGCTTCCTTACCATTCCATTGTGGTGCAGTCAGCTATGAAGAGGATAAAGAGTACAAAAAGACACACTTCTGCTCCTCCAGGAAGAGAATGCAGGACCTTGGATGCCTTTGGTAGAAAAATCTTCCAAGCCAGTATGCTTATTGCCAGAATCAACTCATATAGCCTTTACATGGGTATGTTTCTAAAGGAAGTTGCACAAAAACTGCACACTTTCCTCCCTTTTCTTCCAGAGGATAAAAGGGAGGAATTCCTCATTTGGCTTAAGCATACCCAAGACATTTCAAAGTTTTCCAACAGGGCAGCCTTTGACTCCTTTGAAGGTGCCAGCAGAGCCTCAGGCATTGCCATAGCTGCTCGCAGAATTGCTTGGCTCCAGGCTTCTGATTTAGAGCCCTGGGTTCAAGATGGCTTAGGTTTTCACCTGTACAGGGAAGATTTCCTATTTGGCAAAGAATGGCAAATAAAAGCCACTCAAATGGATGCAGAAAACTCTGCTCTGGATAGACTTTCAAAGTCAACCTCCATTCTTGCCAAGAAAAAGCCTTTTAAAAAGTCTTTCTTTAAAAAGGGCAGATTTCCTTCTACTTCTGGCCAACAATCTTCTACAGGTCGCTTTGCCACTAAGCGTCAGCAACCTAAACAGGCCAGGCCTAAGCCTACAGGGGCTGCTGCAACTCAGCAGGCCCAACCTCCTCAGGGTTTTTGACTTGATGCTAGAGAACCTAGCCTTTCTGGCTCTAAAGCAGCCAGAGCCTCTCACCATTCCAGGAAAGTTGGCTCATTTTGCTCCCAGATGGGAGCAAATAACATCAGAGCAGTGGACACTCTCCATCATAAGAGAGGTCTACAAGCTTCATTTCTCAGACTTTCCTCCACACACCATGGCGAGACACTTCAATTCTCCCACATCTCTTCTCGACCTTCTAGGTCAAGAGGTAGCTACCCTTCTTGCCCAAGGGGCAATAGAAGAAGTTCCTCTTATTCATCAAGGGTCAGGGTTCTACTCCCCCTATTTTCTCATTCCAAAGAAGACAGGGGGATACAGACCCATCTTAGAGAATTGAACAAATTTCTATGCAAGGAGAAGTTCAAGATGCTTTCTCTGGGCACTCTCCTTCCATACCTTCAAAGTCAGGATTGGCTTTGTTCTCTAGATCTCAAGGATGCGTACACCCATGTCCTCATCCATCCCTCTCACAGAAGATTCCTACGGTTTCTTTTCCAAGGAAAACATTACCAATACAGAGTTCTTCATTTCGGTCTGGCCTCTGCTCCAAGAGTGTTCACCAAATGCATGGCAATAGTTGCTGCATTTCTACGAACTCTGGGAATATTTGTCTTCCCATACCTGGACGACTGGCTCATTCGAGCTCCATCTCAGTCAGAGGCCCAGAATTCCTTGGACCACACAAGGCGCATTCTGCAGTATCTGGGACTTGTGGTAAACCTCCCAAAGTCTCAGCTCACCCCTACTCAGTCCCTAGAATTCATAGTGGCCTGGTTGGATACCACTACTGCAAGGGCTTAGCTTCCTCAGGCCCATTGGCAACGTCTAGTGCAGTTAGCCTCCCAGATTCAGTCAAAGAGCCATTAACTGCCCGGGAGATGCTACAACTGCTAGGCCACATGGCTTCCACAGTCCATGTGGTCCCCTATGCTCGCCTACACATGAGAGCAGCTCAATGGACTTTGTCCACCCAGTGGACTCAAGCTTCAGGAGCTCTCTCAGACCAAATAGCAACCACCAAACGTCTCTTTTGGTCTCTCCAATGGTGGATGTCCACTCAAAATTTGTCGCTGGGGTCCCCCTTCCAACAGTTGTTGCCCCAAGCAACCCTCAACAGATGCCTCCCAAACAGGTTGGGGAGCCCATCTACAGGACCTCTCCACTCAGGGCACTTGGTCCCCACAGGAGACCTCCCTTCATATCAACCACTTGGAGCTTCGAGCAGTTTTTCTAGCTCTCAAGGTCTTTCATACCCTCCTCTGCTACAAGTCCTCATTCATACGGACAATCAAGTAGCCATGTTTTACATAAACAAGCAAGGAGGAACTGGCTCTCTGTCGCTTTGCAACGAAGCTTTAAGATTGTGGGCCTTCGCCAGAGAGCATCAAATCCATCTCCTGGCAGTATACCTCCCAGGAGTCCAAAACTCTTGGGCAGACAGACTCAGTCAAGTTCTGCTTCCACACGAATGGTCCCTGCACATGGATCAGGTACTCAGAATCTTCCAAGAATGGGGAACCCGGACATAGACCTCTTTGCAAGTCCGTGGAATGCCAAACTTCCCTGGTTCTGTTCCAGAATTCCGTGTCAGGGAGTTCAGGCCAAGGATGCCTTCCTCCTCCATTGGGGTCAGGGCTTCCTGTATGCATTTCCACCCATTCCCTTGATTCCCAAGACTCTGTTCAAACTCCAGAGGGATCAAGGATCTATGATCCTCATAGCTCCACGCTGGCTACGCCGTGTGGTACCCTCTACTTCTACATCTCTCCCAAGCCCCCTCTCTGGACTTGGGAGCTGCTCCAGACCTTCTGTCCCAGGAGGAAGGGACTTTGTGGCACCCAAACCCCAAGTCCCTACACCTCAGAGCTTGGTTACTGAAGGCCTAGACCTTCAAGACTGGAATCTTTCTCAACAAGTGAAGGATATCCTCCATGCTTCCAGAAAACCTTCCACCAGGTGTTCTTATGCTTTTCAATGGAAAAGGTTTTCCATTTGGTGTGCTGAAAAGGGTCTTGACCCTCTAGCACCTCCTTTAAATTCTCTGTTAGACTATCTCCTGCATCTTTCCAATGCAGGCCTTAAAACAAATTCAGTAAGAGTCCTTTTGAGTGCTATTGCAGCATCCCTTAAGCCCATCAGTGGACAACCTATTTCCTCTCATCCTCTCATTGCAAGATTCATGAGAGGCCTAACTTTTAACTAAACCTCCCATTAGGCCTCCTCCGGTGGCATGGGATTTAAATTTGGTTCTTGGTCAGCTCATGAAGCCACCTTTTGAACCTTTAGCCACTACCTCCTTGAAGTTTCTTTCATGGAAGGTTATTTTCCTCATTGCAGTTACTTCAGCTCGCCGCATCAGTGAACTGCAGGCATTGGTAGCTAATCCACCTTATACAAGGTTCCATCATAAGGTAGTCCTTAGGACAAATCCACACTTTATGCCTAAAGTGGTCTCACCTTCTCATCTTAATCAAGAGGTATATTTACCTGTATTTTTTCCAGCTCCTCATGCATCCAGTGCAGAGAGGAGTCTTCATACTCTGGATTGTAAAAGAGCTCTTGCTTTTTACTTACATAGGACACAGCAACATAGAAAGTCTTCCCAGCTTTTTGTTGCTTTTGATCCTTCTCATTTGGGACTTCCAGTCTCTAAGAGAACACTGTCCAATTGGATTGCTCAGTGTATTTCTTTTGCCTACCAGAGTAAGAACCTTTCTCTGGAGAGCCATGTCACAGCTCATAATGTGAGGGCCATGGCCACCTCTATGGCTCATCTAAATTCTGTGTCCTTCGACCAGATCTGTCGAGCAGCCACCTGGGTCTCGGTTCATACCTTCACAGCCCATTACTGCTTGGACAAGGACTCCCGCCGGGATGCCTTGTTTGGTCAGGCTGTCCTCAAACACCTGTTCCATTCTTAAACAATTCCTACCCTCCTTCCCTGGATGGATGCCTGAGATCCATAGGAGGAAGTAGACCCCTCTCCAGGGTCTCATATCCTTGGGGATCTCCCAGGCATCTTAGCTAGGGAGTCCCCATATGTGAAGACTCATTCCTGCTTGTTCCAGGAGATAGCACAGTTACTTACTTTGTAACAGGTGATCTCTGGGAACAGCAGGAATAAGTCTTCACAACCCTCCCACCTCCCCTAGGAGTTGTATCTCTTTTTCTATCTTTCCTTTCCTCTCTCTCTCTATTGTCTCAGCTTTAAACTCGAACTGAGGAGAGATGGTTAGGAAAGGCGGGAAGGCAGCGCGCAGGCGCTGTGGGATGCTCCCAAAAGCTTTCCTTTTTGGGAAGCTGGGGAGCGTTCCCGCGCAGGCTCCATCGGTACCGACGTACCCATATGTGAAGACTTATTCCTGCTGTTCCCAGAGATCACCTGTTACAGGTAAGTAACTGTGCTTTACCTGAGGAAGGCCTCTGCCTACAAATCCTACCCTCAATTCCAGGTCTCTACAGCTCCCCAACAGGGTCAGCAGGCCAAGGGGCAAGGGCATGGGCCCCGTAGGCAGAAAACCCCCAAACCGCCAGCTCCGGCTCCTGCACAGCAGGGAGCATGGATTTGACTCCCACTGCATAGCCTCTCCCCCACAGCTGGCTCCACTCAGCACAGGAGGCCGGCTGACACTGTACGCCCACAGATGGTCAGCTATAACAGGGGCTACCTGGGTACTGAGCATAGTCCAAAAGGGCTACTTGCTCCACTTCAAGCAGTTACCTCCCTCCTATTTTCCAGGGGAGCCTCCAAGACTGCCTCTGTACAGGAACCTCCTCCTTCAGGATTTGGCAAGTCTTCTACAAGAGCAGGCGGTGGAACCGGTGCCTCATCACCTGATAGGAAGAGGCTTCTATTTCAGGTACTTTCTGGTACCAAAAAGGACAGGAGGCCTCAGGTCCATCCTAGACTTGCGGAATCAAGTTCCTGGAGAGGGAAAAGTTCAAGATGCTTACCCTTGGAATACTGCTGCCCTATCTCCAGCAGGGAGATTGGCTCCTTAGACCTAAAGGATGCTTATACTCGCATTCTCATTCATCCAGACCACAGACAATATCTCAGATTTGTAGTGGGAGGGAATCATTTTCAGTACAGGGTACTTCCATTTGGCCTAGCCTCCGCACCCAGGGTTTTCACCAAATGCCTGGCGGTGGTGGCAGTCTATCTCAGAAACCAGGGCATCTTTGTCTTTCCATACCTGGACGACTGGCTCATCGGGGGTCAGTCTCCACAGGAGGCCAGATAAGCCACTCTTCGCACTGTCTTTCTTCTCCAGCACCTGGGCTTCGTCATAAACTTTGCAAAGTCCACTTTGCTCCCCTCACAGGACATAGAGTTCATAGGGGCAAGGTTGGATACCTTACAAGCAATGGCTTATTTGCCTGGGAACAGGGCTCACAGACTGATGGCTTTGGCCCAACAGTTTCGCAGTGGATCTCTGGTCTCTGCCTGACATTTCCTGAGGCTTTTGGGCCACATGGCATCCATGGTCCATGTAACTCCAAATGCTCGTCTGCATATGCGGCCTGCTCAATGGCGCCTCAGAGCTCAGTGGATACAGGCCACAGGAGACTTAAGAGACAGAATAAGAGTGTCCAAACTACTAGCGGCCTCCCTGCAGTGGTGGCTGCATCTCCCAAACCTGATCAAAGGGTGCCTTTCCGGGCACCACCACACACACAGGTGCTGACGACCGATGCGTCTCTTCATGGTTGGGGTGCACATTGCCAGGGGGCATGCACTCGGGGCCTCTGGTCCCTTTGGGAGGCCACATAGCAGATCAATCTGTTGGAGTTGCGAGCTATTCGATTAGCTCTGCAAACTTTCTCTCATGTCCTCTCTCACCAGTCTGTCTTGATTCAGACAACCAGTTAGCAATGTTCTATGTGAACAAACAAGGGGGCACAGGATCCAGGCTTCTGTGTCAGGAAGCACAGGCCCTGTGCACCTTTGCAGTCAAACTGCCTTGAGAAGCATGCCTTGCTTATCTACCTGGCCAAGAGAATTACCTGGCAGACAGGTTGAGCAGGATTCTACAGCCTCACGAATGGCATTTGAATCCCCTAGTGGTCCAGCAGATCTTCCTAAAATGGGGTCTTCCAACCATCAATCTCTTTGCCAGTCCACTGAACCGTCAGCTGCCCAGGTTCTGTTCCAGACAACCGCATCCTCTGCGAATAGCAGCGGATGCCTTCCTAATCTCTTGGTCTACGGGCCTGCTGTATGCGTTTCCTCCAGTGCCTCTAGTGGCCCGAACCCTATTCAAGGTTCTTCGGGACAGGGCCTCGCTGATCCTGGTAGCCCCTAGGTGGCCGAGGCAACCGTGGTTTCCACTCCTTCTGCAGTTGGCGGTGGACACCCCACTCCCTCTGGAGGTGCAACCCGATCTCTTGTCTCAGGGTCAGGGATCTCTCCTGCACCCCAACCTCCAGTCCCTCCATTTGATGGCCTGGCTGCTGAAAGGGTAGTTCTGGCTTCCCTACTCCTGCCTAGAGAGGTGGAAGATGTTGTCTTGGCCTCTTGGCGGCAATCCACCAGGAAGTCCTACGCTCTTAAGTGGCGTAGATTCTCCACCTGGTGTGCTCAGCGCAGCGAGAATCCCTTCTCGTGCTTGGTAGCGGTGGTATTGCAATATTTGCTTTACCTTTCCAATCTAGGCCTTAAGTCCAACTCTGTCAGGGTTCACCTCAGTGCTCTTTCAGCGCACCACTCGCCGGTGGACGGGAGTCCTCTTTCCAACCACCCTTTGGTGGCTCATTTTCTCAGAGGCCTCCTCCTGCTTAAGCCTCCTTTGCGTCCCCCAGCCCCTGAGTGGGATCTGAATGTGGTCTTACAGCGGCTTACTTGTCCGCCATTTGAACCTATGGCTACCTGCCCTCTCCGTTTTCTCTCCTGGAAAACCTTGTTTCTGGTAGTTCTTACCTCTGCTAGGCGAGTGAGTGAGCTTCAGGCCCTAGTGTCTGATCCCCCTTACACTAGGTTCTACAGGAATAGGGTAGTCTTAAGGACTCACCCGAAGTTTCTTCCTAAGGTTGTCTCCCCTTTTCACCTCAATCAGGGAGTGGTTCATCTGACCTTCTTTCCCAGGCCGCATGCCAACTGGGCTGAGATGGTCCTGCATACCCTGGACTGTAGGAGTGCGTTATCCTTCTACCTTGACCGTACGCAGGAGCATCGGAGGGCTGTTCAGCTCTTCGTTTCTTTTGACCCCAATAAGCTGGGGTTACCTGTCTCCAAGCGTACTATGTCCATATGGGTCGCTGACTGTATCGCTTGGGCTTATGGGGCAGCCGGCCTCTCGTTGGAGGGTCAAGTCACGGCTCATCGTGTCAGGGCGAAGGCTGTGTCAGTGGCTCATCTCCGTTCTGTTCCGTTGGCAGACATCTGCCGGGCTGCTACTTGGTCTTCAAGCCAGACTTTTGCGGCTCATTACTGCCTTGAGAGGGAGTCCCGCAGGGACAGTGCTTTCGGACAGGCAGTACTCCATAATCTCTTTGGGGTTTAGGCAACTCCTACCCTCCCGCCCTGGTGTTGGGCTACCGGTCGGGGGCGTTCTCAGAGAAGATTCCTTCCTTACGTGCTGACGAGCTAGAGGGAGCTCATTTTTTCAGCTTGAGGTCTCCAGTAGCCTTAAGCTTGAGAGTCCCATATATGAGGACTGACTTCCTGCTTGGTCCTGCAGAAAGAGTAGTTACTCACCTGTAACAGGTGTTCTCCAGGAGCAGCAGGAATCAGTCCTCATAAACCCTCCCTCCTCCCCTTGGAGTTGCAGTCATTTGATTTGTTTTTGCTAAATTTTTGCTGTCTGTTAGCTATGTCGTCAGACTGAGCAAGATGGCACCCTTGGGCGGGAAGGGGACCGTGCATGCACGCTGCAATTCCCAAAAGCTTTCTTTGAAAGCTGGGGAAATGCTCCGCACGAGTGCTCCGTCGGCGCCGACGTCACCCATATGTGAGGACTGTTTCCTGCTGCTCTTGGAGAACACCTGTTACAGGTGAGTAACTACTCTTTCCGTGGAGCCAGCAGGTTGTGTTCCTGTCACCACAGAAGAATTTCCTTATTTTTTCTTTATTTCTTTTCTGTACGCGTTTGCCTTCCTCGACGCTGTACCGGTACTGCCGGTTCTTATTCTTTTCTTTAAAAAAAAAACAAAAAAAAGAAACCTTCTATTTTTTCTTCAAGTGTACTTAGGCCCAAAACCTTCTTCCTTAAATATGGAAAAACCTGCCTCAGGTTTTAAGAAGTGCACAAAATGTGGCGGTACTATATCTGTCACCGACACCCATGACTGGTGTCTCAAATGTTTAGGCCCTGACCATTCCATTAAAGATTGTGTGTCCTGTTCCATGATGTCTAAGAGGTCGACAGAACCGAGCTGCCAAGCTCAGTACCCTGTTTCCCTCTGATGCGGCTTCGGTGGCATCGACGTCTTCCAGGGCTGCTTCTTCCTCACATGGATCTCAGGTAACTAAACATAAATCCAGCCGGTCCTCGAAGGGCAAATCTCCTAAGCATCGAGATGCCTCTGGTCTTGCCCTCGAGGATTCTGCACAGGCATTGGCAGCTTCGATGGATCAGAGGATTCTGTCCATGGAACGCAGTCTGGCAGCTTTCCTTGTGGCATCGATGCCCGTGGTACCGCAGCAGACTACTCCGCAGGTACTGGCTCCGGTATCGCCATCGGTACTGATTCCGGTACCGGTGGCATCGACATCGGCATCGGTGTCATCCATACTGGTACCCTGCCCTCTGCAGCCCTCCGGTACCGATACCCCGTTACCGATGATTTTTATACTGACCCCGGTCCGTACGGGTATCGGGCTTTTTAAGAGCATCCCGACAGACGATACTTCGATTCCTCTGACTCTGAGGATTCTGAAGAGTCTGTCGATGCAGCAATGCTTCTTCCACAGGAGGAGTCCTTTCCTAAACGAAGGATGTCTCCTCCAGAGGACTTGTCTTTTCACAGAGGTGGCTCGGGGTCTCTCTATTACAGTAGCCCCAGAGTCAGAGCCTAGAGCTAAGGAGTTAGATATTCTACAATATCCTAAAACTCCTAAAGAGGCAGCTACCTTGCCTATTCATGAGATTCTGTATGATCTCATGTTAAGGATGTGGGAAGCACCTCTAACCACCTCTCCTCACTCTCACACGTTGGACACCATGTATCGTTTCCCTCCTTGTCCTGGTTTCCATAAAACTCAGCTTCCTCACCACTCTATTGTGGTTGAGTCTGCAATGAGAAAGATTAGAAGTGCCAAGAGACATGTCTCTAATCCTCCAGGACGTGAATGTAGAACCCTGGATGCTTTTGGTAGAAGAGTCTTCCAAGCTTCCATGCTTGCTGCGAGAATTAATTCTTATAGTCTCTACATGGGAATGTTCTTAAAAGAAGTCACTGACCATTTGCAGACTTTAAGTCCTTTTATGTCTGACAATAAAAGGCAAGAATTTCTCTCAGGGCCTTTGACTTTCTGCTAGAGAACTTAGCCTTCCTGGCTCTAGAAGGACCAGAGCCCTCCACCATTCCAGGAAGGTTATGTCACTTTGCTCCCAGATGGGGGCAAATCACAGCAGAGCATTGGACACTCCATCATAAGAGAGGGGTACAAACTTCATTTTTCCAGCTTGCCCCCTCTCACAAGAGTGCACCAGTTCAATTCTCCAACCACCCTCCTTAGCCTATCAGAGCAGGAGGTTGCCACTCTTCTAGCCCAAAGGGCAATAGAAGAAGTGCCTTCTCAACAAGGCACAGGGTTCTACTCCCCCTATTTTCTTATCCCAAAGAAAACAGGGGGCTTCAGACCCATTTTAGATCTCAGAGAGTTGAACAGATTCCCTAGTCAAGGAAAAATTCAAGATGGTTTCTCTAGGAACTCTGCTGCCATACCTTTAGAGTCAGGATTGGCTTTGTTCTCTAGATCTCAAGGATGCGTACACTCATGTTCTCATCCATCCAACTCACAGAAGGTTCCTTCGGTTCCTTTTCCAGGAGAAGCACTTTCAATAGAGTGCTCCCCTTTGGCCTGGCCTCTGCACCAAGGGTGTTCACGAAATGCATGGCAGTGGTTGCTGCTTTTCTGTGCACCCTGGGAATATTTGTCTTCCCTTACCTGGACGACTGGCTCATTCGAGCTCCCACTCAGAGGCCAAGACTGCTCTAACCTGCACAATGCGTATCCTTCAATACTTAAGGCTGGTAATAAACATTCCAAAATCCAATTTGATCCCTACTCAGTCCCTGGAGTTTATAGGGGCATTGCTGGATACCACAAAGGCAAGGGCCTTTCTTCCTCAGGCCCGCTGCCTTCGCTTGATGCAGTTAGCTTCTCAAGCAGAGTTGAAACCCCTACTAACTGCTCGAGAGATGTTACAGTTGCTAGGCCATATGGCTTCCACCGTTCATGTGGTACCATATGCTCGCCTTCACATGAGAGCAGCTCAGTGGACTTTATCCACCCAGTGGACCCAGGCATTAAGCTGCCTGTCAGACAAAATAGCAAACACAAGTCGTCTCATTTTGTCCCTCCAATGGTGGAAGTCCCCTCAAAACCTCTTGCTGGGGTGTTCTTTTCAACAGCCTCTACCCCAGGCAACTCTTACAACAGATGCTTCTCCAATGGGCTGGGGAGCTCATCTTCAGGACCTCTCCACCCAGGGCATCTGGTCCCCACAGGAGACTTGTCTCCACATCAATCTTTTGGAACTCAGAGCAGTCTTCCTTGCTCTACGAGTTTTCCACACCCTGCTCAGCCACAAGACAGTCCTTGTCCACATGGACAATCAGGTAGCCATGTTTTACCTAAACAAGCAGGGGGAAACTGGCTCTCTTTCGCTTTGCAACGAAGCTCTGTGACTATGGGCCCTCGCCAGAGAGCATCACATTCATCTTCTGGCAGTCTATCTTCCAGGGGTTCAAAACTCTTGGGCAGACAGACTCAGTCGAGTTCTGCTTCCACATGAGTGGTCCCTACATATGGACCAGGTGTCAAAATATTTTTCAAATTTGGGGAACCCTGGACATAGACCTCTTTGCAAGTCCTTGGAATGCCAAACTTCCCCGGTTCTGTTCCAGAGCTCCGGCTCAGGGGGCTTAGGCAAGGGATGCTTTCCTCCTTCACTGGGGTCAAGACTTCCTGTATGCCTTTCCACCCATTCCCCTAATTCCCAAAACCCTATTCAAGCTTCAGAGAGACAGAGGCCACATGATTCTCATAGCTCCACATTGGCCACGGCAAGTGTGGGTACCCTCTGCTTCTACATCTTTCTCAAGCTCCCTCCCTAGAGTTAGGGTCTGCTCCAGACCTCCTCTCTCAGGAGGACGGAAAATTGTGGCATCCCAATCCCCAGTCTCTGCATCTCAGGGTTTGGTTGCTGAAGGCCTAGATCTCCAGGATCTTCCTCTTTCTCAACAAGTGAGATGTTCTTCATGCTTCCAGAAAACCTTCCACTAGACGTTCTTACCCCTTCAAGTGGAAAAGGTTTACCATCTGGTGTTCTGGAAGGGGTCTTAACCCCTGGTCAATACCTTTAGAATCGTTGCTGGAGTATCTCCTGCATCTGTCTAATGCAGGCCTTAAGACAAATTCAGTAAGAGTCCATTTGAGTGCTATTGCAGCTTCACTCAAGCCTCTAAATGGACAACCTGTTTCCTCTCATCCCTTTGTAGCAAGGTTCATGAGAGGCCTCCTTTTAACAAAGCCTCCCATTAGACCACCACCGGTGGCATGGGACTTAAATTTGGTTCTTGGTCAGCTTATGAAGCCGCCTTTTGAACCTTTAGCTACTACCTCCTTGAAATACCTTTCTTGGAAGGTTATCTTTCTCATTGCAATCACATCAGCATGCCGCATCAGTGAATTGCAAGCACTAGTAGCTAATCCACCTTATACAAGGTTCCATCATGACAAGGTGGTCCTTAGGACTAATCCACATTTTATGCCTAAGGTGGTCTCGCCTTTTCACCTCAACCAAGAGGTCTACCTACCTGTCTTTTTTCCAGGGCCTCATGCATCAAGTGCAGAGAGGAATCTTCATACTCTGGACTGTAAAAGAGCTCTGGCTTTTTACTTACAGAGGACACAGCAACATAGAAAGTCTTCCCAACTCTTTGTTGCTTTTGATCCTTCTCATTTGGGACAACCAGTCTCCAAGAGATCTCTTTGCAACTGGATTGCCCAATATATTTCTTTCGCCTATCAGAGCAAGAACATTTCTCTGGAGGGCCATGTCATAGCTCTCAATGTGAGCCATGGCAGCCTCAATGGCTCATCTGAACTCTGTCTATCGATGACATCTGTCGAGCAGCCACTTGGGCCTCAGTTCATACCTTCACAGCCCATTACTGCTTAGACAAGGACTCCCGCCGGGATGCTTTGTTTGGTCAGGCTGTTCTCAAACACCTGTTCCATGCTTAAATCAACTCCTACCCACCATCCCTCATGGGATGCCAGAGATCCAGGTGGGGTAGTGCAGCCCTGTTCCAGGGACACACAACGTCTGGGCTCTCTCCCTGGCATCAAAAGCTAGGTTGTCCCCATATGTGAAGGCTCATTCCTGCTTGTTCCTGGAGATAGCACAGTTACCTGTAACAGGTGATCTCTGGGAACAGCAGGAATAAGTCTTCACAACCCACCCACCTCTCTCTATCTCTATCTCTCTTCCTTTCCCTCTCTCTCCCTCTTTGTCTCAGCTATAAAACTCAACTGAGGAGAGGCAGTTGGAAAGGCGGGAAGGCAGCACGAAGGCGCTGTGGGATGCTCCCAAAGGCTTTCTGATTGGACGCTGGGGAGCGTTCCCGCGCAGGCTCAGTCGGTACCGACGTACCCATATGTGAAGACTTATTCCTGCTGTTCCCAGAGATCACCTGTTACAGGTAAGTAACTGTGCTTTCTCCAGGAGCAGCAGGAATCAGTCCTCACAACCCTCCCTCCTCCCCTTGGAGTTGCAATCATATATTTTATTTTGGGGGTTTTTTTGCTGTCTTTTAGCTATGCCATCAGACTGAGCAAGATGGCACCCTTGGGCGGGAAGGAGACCGCGCATGTGCGCTGCATTCCCAAAGGCTTTCTTTGAAAGCTGGGGAAATGCTCCGCACAAGGGCTCCGTCAACGCCAACGTTACCCATATGTGAGGACTGATTCCTGCTGCTCCTGGAGAACATGTTACAGGTGAGTAACTACGCTTTCTGCTTTGTCTCTTTATAGAAGTAAAGGAGATCTAATTTTCTTGTGAACTTTATTTTTGAGCAGGACATGACTAGAATTATTCAGCTTTGCTTTAAAAAGATGAACTTTTTGTTTTTGAGACATACTATTAGGATCTTTCCTGATGTTCCATGTTCAGTACAGGAAGAGAGAAACTTGTTTTCGGCTGAGTGTCAAGAAACTTTAACCTTGGTTGCGGTTTTTGGTTGTGCTATCCTTGCAAATGTTACTTGAGTTCTTTAAACAATAGATATATATATTTTTTGATCCATATTAGTTGCGTGCTTTTCTGGAATTGAAGATCTCTCATGTGTCCAGTTTGCCCTCATCCTTTGCAATAGAAGAATTAAGTGAATGCTCAAGATATGAGGACTTTTTCCATGCTTATTCCTTGATTTTCCTTTCATTCTTTGCTGCTTTTGCTCCACCTATTTCTCCTCTTCCCCTCTTTTTGAGGGTTTGTGTTGATATTGGTGTGTTTCCTTTTTCTTTTTTTCTCTTTATATTACCTTTTATTGATATTTCCTTACATGTCTATATCATTGGTTAGTTGTAACAAGTGCATACTTGTGATTCAATTTGAAATTAATAAACATAAAGTAGAAAAAGATCGTTCACCCTGTATGTTTCTAAAGCATCAAAAATGTGTAAAACTGTTTTGGATTCTGTTTTGATGAATGGGGTTATGCAAATCCAAATGTTAGTTTTTTATCATTAGTAGTGATAACATTTCCAGTGGTATTTTTGCTTCCAAAGTGGATTGCAGTTAAGCTTTTTCCAAGACAACATAGACTATCTACTGATAGTAAAGAGTACGTCTCATCATGATCACCTGGAAATAAATACTACTTGATACTAATTTAACAATGTCTTGACTTGCTTCCGTTAATGCTGGAAAACTGAAAATCAGATGAACTAGCTGTTATGACTGAGTTGTGTACTAAAAATATCTTTAACTCAAAAGTATTTTATGGCTTTTAATATGAGTGTAAGCATATTAGACTTGTCCTCTCTGACCTTGTAAATTACAGTAAGCATAATGTATACTCTCCAGGAACAAGCAGGAAGTCAGTCCTCACATATGGGTGACGTCGATGCTGACGGAGCCCTCGTGGAAGCATCTCCCCAGCTTCCAAAGAAAGCCTTTGGGAGATGCCACCATGCATGTGTGGTCCCCTTCCTGCTCAAGGGTGCCATCTTGCTCAGTCTCCCTTTTTCTGCAGAGCCCTACAGATGTGCATCTTGTTTCCCCCCCCCCCCCCCCGGAAAAAAGTAGATTTTTTTGTTTTGTGCACTATTGTGCACTTTTCCAGATTTCGCCGGTCCCTTTCCTGCCTTCGAGGCCTGCTGCCCCCATGTTAGGTCTCGCAAGTTAATTTTATTTGTTAGGTTCTTCCAGCGTTTTGTGCCTTTTTTCAACTGCTGGCTGCACCAAAGGTCTTTGACCTCGCGGGGGTCCTTTTTGCCCCAGTGGCCATCGGTTTCAAGAAATGTGATTGGTGCTTTAAAATCATGTCACTCACTGACACTCACAATTGTTGCCTCCAAAGTCTGGGCGCTGACCATGACCCGGAGTAATACTTCCCATGCAAAAAAGTGTCCACTAAGGCCATCCAGAGCCTCTGGCAAAAACAAGAGGACATCTTCCATAGGATGGGCTCTACCCCGGTTTCACCAGTAACCTCATGCTCAAAGGCCCTGCACGGATCCTTGGAGTCACGTAAGGCCTCCGCGGTTCCTCAGCGGGCTCGTAGACATTCCGAGCAAGAGTACCTGTAGCGAGAGCATAAGAAGAAAAAGACCATCTTGAAGATTTTGTCCTGGGAGATGGGCAAGTAGGTGAAATCCTGTGTGTGGTTCCTCAGTCCCCGATAGGCCTCTGAGGAGTCGGAGCAGGAGCAGCCCCGGAAGGTACCCAGGACAATCAAGGCTTCCAGTGACGGACCACGGTCTCCCAAAGGCTGTCTCACCAAAAAGGCCCTCTTCTCCTCGACACCAGACCCGGTAATCCTGGCGTCTATCTGACAGCCACCCCCGAGTGGGAAACTCGTATGAAGGTGCTTGAGCACAGCGTTTCTGCGTCCCAACAGGCATCAAGACCCGGCCCTGCTGGTGCTCACGTTGAGTTCTAAGGTACCTTGATACTGAGGACTCCCCAGGCTGCCGAAGTGCTCCCCGAGAGCCAGACGCCTCGGGTAGATCTTCGGTGAGGGTCTCTATCTTGCTTTTGCTCCTCAGGGGTGAGGTCTTTGGCTCTGGCCATTGCTCAGCTTTGACGTATCAAAGACTGGAGCCAGCAATGCCTTTGGAGACATTTGGGCCTCAAGTCTTCCTCAGAATACTTGGCTTGCCCTCTCCCTCACTTTGGAGTAAGAGGACAACCCTCATATTGGAGGAACTTGACATCCTCCAGTACGAGGCATCACCTAAAGAGACCCTGGCGGTCTCTGTCCCGGTCCCCTTCATCCTTAACAGGCTCCTTCTCCAGATGTGGGAGGTCCCAGCCTTGGTGCCGATTGTCAGCCGCTGCCTGAATACTATTTACCGGGTTCAGTGCAGGCCAGGTTTCCGGAAGACCCAACTTCCCCCACACCTCCATGGTTGTGGAGTCTGCCATGCACCGACAGAAGAGTCCAAAGATGCATTCTTCGGTGCCCTCAGGGAGGGAGTCCCGTGCCCTCTACGCCCTCGGGCAAAAATGCTACCAAGGCTTGATGCTTGTCTGCCACATCTAGACATATCAACTTTACATTGGTATGTTCCTCCGAGACCTGTTGAAGAGCTCTGAGGCTTCGAGGCTGGCCTTGATGGGGGTCGCTTCTGGTGCTTCCAGATACTTACAAAGTCTGTCAGTGTTCCAAGTACCTCTCCCGGGCTGCCTACGACTGCTTTGAGTTCAGTGTGCGGGTAACAGTCGCAGGCATCGGCACCCAACGCCAGGCTTGCCTCCAGACATCCGATCTTAATGGGTGCAGGAGAAGTTCCTTGATGTCCCATGACTTGGGGAGCATCTTTTTGGCAAGCCCATGGAGGACAAGGCTGCTGATATCAAGACAGAGTACGTGACTGTGACTCAGACTCGACTCTTGAGGACGACTTCCACTCTTCCTAGGAAGAAGCCTCCTTTCCATAGAAAGGACCAACTCTATCGAGGCTATCCTCCATACCCAGCCACCCAGACCCCTCAGCAGGGCCACAAGGGCAAGGGAGCAGTTCAAGGCCCACGCAATCCCAAGGGCCCCAGCCCAGCCTGGGTCAGGGTTTCAACGCCCCCAGCATAGCCTCTCTTCCTCTGGAGGATGAGCTACCCACGGGGGGGGGGGGGGGTCGTCGGGGGTCATCTGGTCCACTTCGCCCACAGGTGGCCTTCCATCACCACAGACTCATGGGCACTTCAGGTGATCAGTGAGGGTTACCTCCTCCACCTGGACCAACTGCCTCCACCCTTCTTTCCAGGGAAGCTTCCTTGGTCTCCCCTGCACCAGGCTCTGTTCATGCAGGAACTTGCAGGCCTTCTTAGGGACAAGGCTGTGGAGTCTGTACCACACCACCTGAAAGGAAAGGGGTTTTACTCCAGGTATTTTCTGGTCCTAAAAAGAACAGGTGGACTAAGGCTCATCCTGGACCTGAGAAACCTAAACAAATTCCTGGTGTGGGAGAAGTTAGATGCTCTCTTGGAATATTGCTGCCCTGCCTCTGGCAGGGAGATTGGCTATGCTGTTTGGTCCTAAAGGATGCTTATACCCACATCCTTATCCATCTCAGCCACAGGCAGTACATAAGATTCATGGTCTGAGGCGACCACTACCAATACAGGGTACTTCCCTTAGGCCTGGGTTCCACTCCACAGGTCTTCACCAAATGCCTGGCTGTGGTGGGGGCCTAGCTCTGTCTCCAAGGGGCTTCATTTTCCCTTACTTGGACCACTGGCTTGTAAAAGGTGACACAGCCTCAGAGACTCTGCAGGGCACAGGCTTGTACCATCAGGGTCCTGAAACATCTGGGTTTTGTGATAAATCACCCAAAATCCCATCTCACCCCAACCCAGGACTTGGAGTTCATAGAGGCCCGGCTGGACACCCTCCAGGCCACAGCTTTCCTCCCCCAAGACAGGGCGGATTGCCTCGTGGCCCTGGCGATAGAGGTGCAGTGCAGTGCCGTCGCACCGTGTCTGCATGGTCAATGCTTTGCCTTCTCAGCCACATGGCCTCCACGGTCCATGTTGTCCCCCGATGCCCATCTCCACATGCAGACAGCTCAGTGGTGTCTTCGCTCACAGTGGGCAGGCTCTGGGACAGGGTCTCCGTGTCCTGTCAACTGGCGTAGTCCTTCAGTTGGTGGCAGGTTCTGCAAAACCTGTGGAGGGGCATGCCCTTCCAACTCCTGAGCCCCCAGAGGGTCCTCACAACAACTGCTTCCCTATTGGGCAGGGTTGTCCATTGCGAGGAATTGCACACTCAGGGCATCTGGTCCTTCAAGGAGAGCCAGCAGCTTGTGCTGCTTCAAACAGACACCCAGGTTGCGATGTTCTACCTGAACAAACAGGGGACACCGGCTCCTACCACATTTGCCAGGAGGCAGTAGCCCTCTGCTTGTATGCGACCAGGCAGGGTATGCTCCTCTGGGCAGTGTCGCTCCCGGGCAAGGACAGAGTTCCTGGTGGACAGGCTGAACAGGGTTCTCCAACCACACGAGTGGCATCTGGATCCTGGGGCGGCACAAAGGCTCTTCAGGTTATGGGGCACCCTGAGCCTTGACCTCTTCGTCAGCCCGACCAATGCTCAGCTGTCACATTTCTGCTGTCCACAGCCGCACCCAGCCTGGGTGACACCGGATGCCTTCCTCATCTTGTGGTCGAAGGGCCTGATGTATGCCTTCCCTCTCACACATCTAATAGCACAGTCCCTCTTCAAGGTTCAGCGGAACAAGGCCTCCCTGATTCTGGTGGCCCCGAGATGGTCCAGGCAGCCTTGGTTCCCTCTCCTGCTTCGTCTCACAACAGAATCCCCGGTCCCTCACGGGATCTCACGAGGCTTCTCACTCAAGAGGAGGGCTCAGTCCTCCCCCAACTTGGGATCCCTTGTCCCTCACAGCGTGGCTGCTGAAGGGTCACCCTAGCACCCCTCAACCTTCCCAAGGAGGTGGAGGAGATCCTCCTCGCCTCCTGCAAGGACTCCACAAGGTGGGTCTATGCCTTCAAGTGGCACAGGCTCTCCTATGGTGGACAGAGCAACAGGTGAACTCATTTCTCTGCCTGGTACAGGTGGTACTGTAGTATCTGCTCCACCTTTCTCAGTTTAGGTTCAAATGCAACTCCGTGAGAGTGCACCTGAGGTGCACTCTCCATGAACACCACTCCATAGAGGGCAAGTCTTTCTGTGCAGCCCCTCATCACTCGATTCATGAGGCTTACTGCTCTCGAAACCCCCCCATCTCGCTGCCTCTGGCGGAATGGGATCTCAGTGTGGTCTTGGTGCAGCTTACTAAGCTGCCCTTGAAGCCCTTGGCTACCTGCCACCTCTGATAACTATCCTGGAAGTTGGCCTTCTTGGTGGCACTCATCTTGGCACACTGAGTCAGTGAGCTCAGGCCCTGGTGGCTGAGCCACCCTACGCCAAGTTCTACAAGAACAGGGTCATGTTCCGTACCCACCCGAATTTTCTTCCGAAGGTGGTATTTAATTTCCACCTAAATGAGGAGGTGGTACTCCCTACCTTCTTTCCACAGCCCCACATCGACAAGGCGTCGGCCGTTCTCTACACTCTTGACTGGAAAAGGGCCCTGTCCTTTTATCTACAGTGCACTCAGAGCCAGCACAAAGCCTCTCAGCTTTTTGTCTTATACGACCCGAGTCCGTCTGGAGGCTGTAACCAAGCAGACACTGTCCATCTGGGTGGTGGACTGCTTCACCGTCCATAACCAGGCTGGGCTGCTGCTGGAGCGCCGGGTCTTGGTGCATAATGTCGGAGCTATGGCAACCTTTGTTGCCAGCCTCCGCTCGGTTCCCATGGCAGACATCTTCCAGGCCGCTATCGGATCTTCAGTCCACACTTTTACAGCTCACTACTGCCTGGAGAGGGAGTCCCGACAGGGCAGTGCCTTCAGCCAGGCTGTACTCTGTAATCTGGGGTTTAGGCAACTCTTGCCCTCCAGCCCTTCTTGTTCAGGCTACCAGAGCCATGGTTCTCCCTGGACACTGGGGTCCTCAGAATCTGTCCTTAGATGCACTTGTGGCTGCTCACAGCCAGGCCGTGTTTTTTTCTACCAGTCCTCGGTAGCCTGGAGCTAGAGCGTCCCATATGTGAGGACTGACTTCCTGCTTGTTCCTGGAGAAAGCATAGTTACTCACCTGTAACAGGTGTTCTCCAGGGACAGGAATAAGTCCTCACAACCCTCCCTCCTCCCCTTGGAGTTGCTCTTCATTTTGGCCATCTTTTCTTTTTCTGCTCTAGCTATGTCATCTGACTGACAAAGATGGCACTCTTGGACAGGAAGGGGAACACGCATGCATGGTGTCATCTCCCAAAGGCTTCTTTTTTTGGAAGCTGTGGAGATGCTTCCGTGAGGGCTGTCAGCTTTGACGTTATCCAAATGTGAGGACTGATTCCTGCTGTCCCTGGAGAACACCTGTTAAAGGTGAGTAACTATGCTTTCTTTGCGTTGACCACCTACCTTTTCATGCATTGTCTTTCTACAATGATTTTTCTTCACATGTGTCCAAAGTATGAAAGTTGAAGACTTGTCATCTGAGCCTCTAAGGAAAGCTCAGGTTTGATCCTCTATTACTGACTGGTTTGTTCTTCGGGCAGTCCATGATATACACAGTATTTGTCACCAGCACCATAATTCATAGGCATCAATTTTCTTCCTGTCTATCTTTTTCACTGTCCTTCTTTCGCATCCATATGACGTTATTGAAAATACCATGGCCTGGACAAGTTGAATCTTTGTATGGAGAGACACATCTCTGTTCTTGAGAATCTTGTCTAGGTCCTTCATTAGCTGTTCTACCAAGAGAAATACGTTGTCTGATTTCTTGACTTAGTCCTTTCTTTATTGATTGTTGATCCAAGTAAGTTAAGCTGTCAACTATTTAAATTTCTTCATCAATGATGAACATATTGATTTTGCCAGTTGTCAGGATATTTGTCGTCTTAATGTTAAGATGCAGACCCATTTTAAAACTATATTTCTTAATCTTGAGAAGCAAATGTTTCAAATTGTCTTCACTTTCAGCCAGTAATGTGGTGGTATCAGCATAGTGAAGGTTGATGAGTCTTCCACCAATCTTCACACCTTGGTGAACTATCCAGAGGGTCACTAGGAGTATATTTGTGAGCATTATTGAAAGTATTTCTTCCTACTTAATAAAGCAAATGCTAGAGACACTGGCACTCTCTGTAAGCATGCTGTATGGAAGAAATGATTGGTGTTCTGTTACAGAAATTGGAGTTGCCCTAACCCACCGCATGCAGCTACTCATCCACTGATTGGTATTCTGGCAGAGGTGTGTTGGGTATGACTTTCCTAGTAAAAGGTGGCTGCAAGGTTTCATTGAAGCAGAATGTGAGCTAGTGTTTGCTTAGTCCATGCCTTGACAATTTTCCTTGGCATCTAGGAGCCAGCTAAAAAATGTAGGAGCCGGCCACTGAGACCTCTATAGCAGTACCTGCCCGCCCCCCTCCCCCACCCGGTGTATCTCAGCTCCTTTTTTAAGGACCTGATTTACTGTTCTGCCCATTTTCTGTGGGAAAGGAAAGCTTAATAAATCAGGCCCTTAATGTGCCATTACACTGGGCCAACATGAGGCAGCAACCCTTTTCCCTCTCCCACCAACCCCAGTGAGTAGGTTTGTTAGCAGCATATTGGTGACCCTTTATAACTGCACCTGAGGCAACTTCCTTTTTTACTTCACATACTACCATGGCCTGGTAAATTTTTTATCTCCAGGAACAAGCAGGAATGAGTCTTCACATATGGGTATCGTCGGTACCGACGGAGCCTGCGCGGGAACGCTCACCAGCGTCCAGTAAGAAAGCTTTTGGGAGCATCCCACAGCGCCTGCGCGCTGCCTTCCCGCCTTTCCTAACCGCCTCTCTCCAGTTCTTCTTTTCCGCGGAGCCAGCAGGTCGTGTTCCTGTCACCGCTGAAGAATTTCTTCTTTTATTTCTTTGGTCACGTGTCTGCCTTCTCGACGCCGGACCGGTACCGCCAGTCTTTTCTTTATTCTAAAAATAACTACTGTTTTTCTCACTTCACTGCAGAGCAATGGACCCTCTCCACCATAAGGGAAGGGGGTACAAGCTTCATTTCTTAAACCTTCCTCCTCACACCATGGTGAGACAGTTCAGTTCTCAGACATCTCTCCTCGACCTGGGTCAGGAGATTGCTACCCTTCTTGCCCAAGGGGCAATAGAAGAAGTACCCCTTCAACAGGGCTCAGGGTTCTACTCCCCCCTTCTTTCTCATCCCAAAGAAAATGGGGGGGCTACAGACCCATATTAGATCTCAGAGAATTGAACAAGTTTCTATGCAAGGAGAAATTCAAGATTTCTCTCGGTACTCTCCTTCCATACCTTCAGAGTCAGGACTGGCCTTGTTCTCTAGATCTCAAGGATGCGTACACCCATGTCCTCATCCATCCAACTCACAGAAGGTTCCTTCGGTTCCTTTTTCAAGGAAAGCACTACCAATACAGGGTGCTTCCTTTTGGTCTGGCCTCTGCACCAAGGGTGTTCACGAAATGCATGGCAGTAGTAGCTGCATTTCTACGCACTCTAGGAATATTCATCTTCCCATATCTGGACGACTGTCTCATTCGAGCTCCATCTCAAGCAGAGGCCAAGACTTGTCTAACCTGCACAATGCGTGTCCTTCAGTATTTGGGACTAGTAATAAACATCCCAAAATCCAATCTCACCCCTACTCAGTCCCTCGAGTTTATAGGGGTTTGCTTGGATACCACAACTGCAAGGGCCTATCTTCCTCAGGCCCGTTGCCTACGTTTGGTGCAGTTAGCCTCCCAAATACAGTTAAAGCCCCATTTAACTGCTCGAGAAATGTTACAACTCTTAGGCCACATGGCATCCACTGTGCATGTGGTTCCATATGCTCGCCTTCACATGAGGGCAGCTCAATGGACTTTGTCCACCCAATGGACTCAGGCATCAGGTTGCCTGTCAGACAAAATAGCAAACTCCAGTCGCCTCTTTTGGTCTCCAGTGGTGGAAGTCCTCTCCAAACCTGTTGTTGGGGTCCCCTTTTCAACTGTCACCACCCCAAGCAACCCTCGCAACAGGTGCTTCTCCAATGGGTTGGAGAGCTCATCTGCAAGATCTCTCCACCCAGGGCATCTGGTCTCCACAAGAGACTTCTTTCCACATCAATCTCTTGGAGCTCAGAGCAATCTTCTTAGCTCTCAGGGTGTTCCATTCCCTGCTCAGCTACAGGACAGTCCTCATTCACACGGACAACCAAGTAGCCATATTCTATGTAAACAAGTAGGGGGGAACTGACTCTGTCGCTTTTCAACAAAACTTTGCGACTGTGGGCCTTCGCCAGAGAGCATCACATTCATCTTCTGGCAGTATATCTTCCAGGCGTTCAAAACTCTTGGGCAGACAGACTGTCGAGTTCTGCTTCCACACAAATGGTCCCTTCACAGGGACCAGGTAGCCAGGATTTTTCGAATTTGGGGAACCCCGGACATAGACTTATTTGCAAGTCCGTGGAATGCCAAACTTCCCCGGTTCTGTTCCAGAATTCCGTGTCAGGGAGTTCAGGCCAAGGATGCCTTCCTCCTTCACTGGGGTCAAGACTTCCTTTATGCCTTCCCACCCATTCCCCTAATTCCCAAAACACTATTCAAGCTTCAGAGAGACTGAGGTTCTATGATCCTCATAGCACCACATTGGCCACGCCAAGTGTGGTACCCTCTAATTCTGCATCTCTCTCAAGCTCCGTCCCTGGAATTGGGCTCTGCTCCAGATCTTCTCTCCCAGGAAGACGGAATGTTTTGGCACCCAAACTCCCAGTCTCTCCATCTCAGGGCCTGGTTGCTGAAGGCCTAGACCTTCAAGTTTTCCATCTCTCTCAGCAAGTCAGAGATATTATTCATGCTTCTAGAAAGCCTTCCACTAGACGTTCCTATGCTTTCAAATGGAAAAGATTTACCATTTGGTGTTCAGAGAAGGGTCTTAACCCTCTGGCAATATCTTTGAATTCTTTACTAGAGTATTCTCCAGCACCAAGCAGGAAGTCAGTCCTCACTTATGGGTGACGTCGCCGACGGAGACCTCGCGGAACAATTTCCCCAGCTTTCGCAGAAAGCCTTTGGGAATTGCAGCGCGCATGCGCGGTCCTCTTCCCGCCCAGGGATGCCATCTTGCTCAGTCTTCTTTTTTCCGCGGAGCCCTACAGACGTGTCTGTTAAAGCCGCTGAAAAGTTGAATTCTTTGATTTGTTTCGTTAAAAATTTTTTCTCGTTTCGTGTGTTCCTCTTCCCGCCGTGCCCCGATATCCCTATTGGGCCCGTTTACGTTTTGTTTTTTTTTCCCAACTGGCGTTCCCGCCACTTTTTCCTTCATCCCTGGCAGCACGGTCTTTCGACCTTGCAGGGGCCCTTTTCCCCCCGATGGCTGCCAGTGGTTTTAAAAAGTGTGATCGCTGTGTCAGGCTCATGTCTCTTACTGACACGCATGACTGCTGCCTCCGCTGCCTTGGGGCCGAGCATGACCCTATGAGCTGCGGCCCTTGCAGCAAGATGTCCTCGAAGGCGCTGCGGAGTCGGCAGTCGCAGAGGGAACGGATTTTCTCTGACTCCGCGCGGACCTCGTCAGAGGCCTCTACACCTCGTGGCTCCGGCTCGGAGCATCGTAGGAGCTCTTCTGAACGGGGCTCCCCCAGCCGGAAGCACCGGCGGGAGAAGTGGCCCGCGAGGGCGGAACCGGGCGGCGAGCCTGGTCCTTCTAGGGCCAGGTCGCTTAGCCCGGTCCGACAACCCGGGCCCTCAGAGGAGGAGAGCCTTCGAAGATTCCTCGTCTCGGAGTGGAGTCGCCTGGACACGTGAGTGATATAGTCCTCCTGGACTCCCCCACGGATGAGCCGACGTCGGGCCCGACGCCGTTGGGGCCCGAGTCGACAGCTGCTGGGTCCTCTGAGCTTGATCTCAGACTGACGACCTTGGAGCACAGTATATCTGCCTTCATGGACCAGCAGCGGGCATGGATCACCGGCCTCGCCAGTGCATCTGCCCCGACCACCGGGACGTCGACGCTCAAGTCGACCCCGGAGGCCGAGCCGATCCTCGAGTCCATACGAGCTTGAGTCGATCCTCGACCTAGGTCTCCCTCGGCTTCCCTTTCGGGACCGAGGTCCTCAACGCCGGCCTTGATTCCTCCTCGGAGGAGTCGGGCTGGGACACGGAGGAGGACGAGTCACCCGGTTCTTTTCAGACGCGGTGCATCCCCTCCGACTCGCCCGAGTCGGAGCCTCGGAGGTGGTCCCCCCCGGAGGATACCCAGTTCTCCGATTTCGTGAGGGATATGGCCAAGGCTTTGGCCTTCCCTGCGGATCCGGAGGAGGAGCCCCGAGCCGAAGAGCTCGAGGCCCTCCAATACGACTTCCCCCCGAGGGAGGCCTTCACCGTACCGGTTCCCCCGATGCTGGAGCGGCTTCTCTTCCGCATGTGGGAGAGCCCAGCCTCGACGCCAGTGTTGAGCAAGCAGATCGATTCCATGTATCGAGTCCACAAGAGTCCCAGGTTCCAGAAGGCGCAACTTCCACACCACTCCATGGTGGTGGAGTCGGCCATGCATCGACTTAAGAGGCAAAAGATGCACTCCTCTATGCCCCCAGGGAAGGAGGCCCGGAGCCTGGATGCCCTCGGTAGGAAGTGCTTCCAGGCCTCTATGCTTGCTTGTCGGGTCCAGACATATCAGCTGTACATAGGTATGTACCTCCGGGACCTGGCGAAAGAACTTCAGGGTTTCTCTGCCGGTCTCTCCGAGGAACCCTTGCAGCGGTTCCAAGCCTTGTCCTCCGGGATTTGAGAGTGTTCGAAGTTCATTTCTCGAGCGGCCTATGATGGCTTCGAGGCCTCGGCTCGAGTAGCCGGAGCCAGCATCGGGGCTCGCCGCCAGGCTTGGCTTCAGTCCTCCGACCTCGAGCCCTGGGTGCAGGACAAGTTGGTCGATGTCCCTGCAGGGGAGAAAACCTCTTCGGCAAACCCATGGCCGAAAAGGCGGCGGAGCTCGAGTCGGAGACTCTCACCAGGACTCACCTTTCTAGAAAGTCCTCTACTCCTTCACAGAAGAAGAAGGGCTCGGGGAAAAAGCCTTTTTACCCGAGGAAGGTGTTTGCTTATACGCATCACCAACCACAATACCCGGCCACAACCCCCCTTCAGGGGCAGCGGCCTAGGGACCGGGGTAACGGACCCCGGAAGCAGAAAGCCCCCAAACCCACCACGCAGGCCCCGGCCCAGCAGGGCGGTGGTTTTTGACTATGCCAGCATAGCCCCTCCCCCCCAGGGGCCTTCGTCCGGTACGGGGGGGTCGGCTGACCCACTTTGC
The DNA here is from genome assembly GCA_033557465.1 of Ichthyophis bannanicus. NCBI lineage: Eukaryota > Metazoa > Chordata > Amphibia > Gymnophiona > Ichthyophiidae > Ichthyophis > Ichthyophis bannanicus. Next base: position 621,691,548 of record CM066031.1, on the reverse strand, counting down.
TCACAGGTGGTCAGCCATAACATCCGAGGCCTGGGTATTGCAGATAGTTCGAGAGGGCTACCTCCTGCATTTTCACCAGGTGCCTCCCCCCTACTTCCCAGGGGAGCCTCCGAGACCCCCTCTGCACAGGGACTTACTTCTTCAGGAGCTGCAAAGTCTGCTTCAGGAACGGGCGGTGGAGCCCGTCCCCCAACACTTGTGGGGCCACGGGTTTTACTCGAGGTACTTCCTGGTTCCAAAGAGAACAGGAGGCCTCAGGCCCATTCTAGACCTCCGCAACCTCAAGTTCCTGCAGCGGGAAAAGTTCAAGATGCTTACCCTTGGAACCCTGCTGCCCTACCTTCAGCGGGGAGATTGGCTATGCTCCTTGGATCTAAAGGATGCTTATACCCACATCCTTATTCATCCGGACCACCGACAATACCTAAGGTTTGTGGTGGCGGAGCACCATTATCAGTACCGGGTACTGCCCTTTGGCCTGTCCTCCGCGCCCAGGGTGTTCACGAAGTGCATGGCGGTGGTAGCCACCTTCCTAAGGCTTCAGGGCCTCTTCGTCTTCCCATACCTGGACGATTGGCTCATCCGGGCATCGTCTGCTCCAGGGGTCGCCCAAGCCACCCAGCGTACGGTGGCCCTGCTTCAGCACTTGGGCTTCGTCATAAACTTCGAGAAGTCCGCTTTGCTCCCCTCCCAGGACCTCGAGTTCATAGGGGCACGGCTGGACACTCAGCAGGCTCGTGCCTTCTTGCCTCTGGAAAGGGCCAACAGGCTCGCGGCTCTAGCCGGCAGGTTCAGCGGCAGGTCGCCGGCCTCGGCCAGACAGTTCCTGCAGCTACTCGGACACATGGCCTCCACGGTCCATGTCACTCCGAACGCCTGTCTACATATGCGGCCTGCTCAGTGGAGCCTTCGCACTCAGTGGCGTCAGGCCACAGGGAGGCTGTCGGACCTGATACAGATTTCCGACCGTCTGGCCGCCTCCCTGCACTGGTGGCTTCACCTGCCCAACCTAGTGCTCGGCATGCCTTTTCAGTCTCCCCTACTGTCCCGGGTGCTCACGACAGATGTCTCCCTCCTGGGATGGGGGGGGGGGGCACTGTCGAGGGACATGCACTCAGGGCCTTTGGACGCTTTGGGAGGCCGCCCAGCAGATAAACTTCCTGGAGCTCCGGGCTATCCGCCTAGCTCTGCGGGCCGCTTCTCACCTGACGTTCGGCCAGTCCGTACTGGTACAGACGGACAATCAGGTTGCAATGTTCTACGTGAACAAACAGGGGGGCACGGGCTCCCTCCTATGTCGGGAAGCCCGGAGGCTGTGCTCTTGGGCTGTCGATCACGACATCCTCCTCAAAGCGGTTTACCTGCCAGGGCAGGACAACTGCCTGGCGGACAAGCTGAGTCGGATGCTGCTACCGCACGAGTGGAAATTGAACCCCGAGGTGGTCCAGCAGATCTTCCGCCGGTGGGGCTGTCCCACTGTGGATCTTTTTGCCAGTCCCTTGAACAGGCAGCTCCCCAGATTCTGCTCCCGGCACCCCCATCCTTCTCGGGAGGCGCCGGATGCTTTCCTCGTCCCGTGGTCCACGGGTCTGCTGTATGCATTCCCTCCTACGCCACTGGTGGCCCGGACATTGTTCAAAGTTGTCCAGGACAGGGCCTCCGTGATCCTGGTGGTGCCTCGGTGGCCGAGACAGCCGTGGTTCCCTCTACTACTACAGCTAGCGGTGGACGCCCCTCTTCCTCTGGGGTTCCAGCCCGACCTCCTGACCCAGGATCGGGGCACTCTTCTGCACCCCAACCTCCGGGCCCTACACCTGACGGCCTGGCTGCTGAAAGGCTAGCCCCGGAGGTGGAAGCCGTCGTCCTAGCTTCTCGGCGTCCCTCCACCCGGAAGTCGTACGCCCTCAAATGGCGTCGCTTCTCGGTCTGGTGTTCTCAGTGATCTGAGGACCCCTTCGCCTGTTTAGTATCGGTGGTGCTGCAATATTTGCTTCACCTCTCCGATCTCGGTCTCAAATCCAACTCTGTCAGGGTCCACCTCAGTGCTCTCTCTGCACATCATTCACCGGTCGAAGGCCGGCCTCTCTCCTCGCACCCCTTGGTGGCGTGTTTCCTCAGAGGCCTCCTTCTGCTTAAACCTCCGTTGCGCCCCCCAGCCCCTGACTGGGACCTCAACGTGGTTCTGCAAAGGCTTACTTGTCCGCCTTTTGAGCCCATGGCTACCTGCCCTCTCCGTTTTCTCTCCTGGAAAACTCTCTTCTTGGTGGCCCTCACTTCCGCTAGGCGCGTGAGTGAGCTACAAGCCCTAGTGTCGGGGCCTCCGTACACTAGGTTCTACAAGAATAGGGTGGTACTACTGCGGACCCACCCCAAGTTTCTTCCAAAGGTGGTCTCCCCCTTTCACATCAACCAGGAGGTGGTTCTTCCGACCTTCTTTCCCAGGCGCACGCCAGCCGAGCAGAAACTGTGCTGCACACCCTGGACTGTAGAAGAGCCTTATCCTTCTACCTTGACCGTACGCGAGAGCATAGAAAGGCCGTCCAGCTTTTCGTATCTTTTGACCCCAATCGGTTGGGGGTACCTGTCTCTAAGTGTACTCTGTGCTCCTGGGTAGCCGACTGTATCGCCTGGACTTACGGGGCAGCCGGCCTCTCCTTGGAAAGTCGTGTCACGGCTCATCGGGTCAGGGCGAAGGCAGCGTCTGTGGCTCATCTCCGCTCTGTTCCATTGGCAGACATTTGCCGGGCCGCTACTTGGTCTTCAGGCCAGACCTTTGCGGCTCATTACTGCCTTGAAAGGGAGTCCTGTAGGGACAGCGCTTTCGGTCAGGCAGTTCTCCACAACCTCTTTGAGGTTTAGGCAACTCCCCCCTCCGGCCCTAGTGTTGGGCTACTGGCCGGATTCGTATTGAGAGAAGATTTCTTCCCTCTGTACTGTTGAGCTTGAGGGAGCTCTTTAGGCTTTAGGTCTCCGGTAGCCTTAAGCTCGGGAGTCCCATAAGTGAGGACTGACTTCCTGCTTGGTCCTGGAGAAAGTAGTTACTCACCTGTAACAGGTGTTCTCCAGGAGCAGCAGGAATCAGTCCTCACTACCCTCCCTCCTCCCCTTGGAGTTGCAGTCATTCTTATTGCATATTTTTGTTAACTTTTGCTGTCTTTCCGCTATGTCATCAGACTGAGCAAGATGGCATCCCTGGGCGGGAAGGGGACCGCGCATGCGCGCTGCAATTCCCAAAGGCTTTCTGCGAAAGCTGGGGAAATTGTTCCGCGAGGGCTCCGTCGGCGACGTCACCCATAAGTGAGGACTGATTCCTGCTGCTCCTGGAGAACACCTGTTACAGGTGAGTAACTACTCTTTTTCTGCATCTTTCCCATGCAGGCCTAAAAACGAATTCGGTAAGAGTCCATTTGAGTGCTATTGCAGCGTCCCTCAAGCCTCTCAATGGACAGCCTGTTTCCTCTCATCCTCTTATAGCAAGATTCATGAGAGGCCTTCTTTTTAACTAAACCTCCCATTAGACCACCTCCAGTGGCATGGGATTTAAATCTGGTTATTGGCCAGCTTATGAAGCCCCCCTTTGAACCTTTAGCCACCACCTCCTTGAAATTTCTTTCTTGGAAGGTTATCTTTCTCATTGCAGTCACCTCAGCACGCCGCATCAGTGAATTGCAAGCCTTGGTGGCTAATCCACCTTATACAAGGTTCCATCATGATAAGGTAGTCCTTAGGACCAATCCACACTTTATTCCTAAAGTGGTCTCGCCTTTTCATCTGAACCAAGAGGTATATTTACCTGTCTTTTTTCCAGGACCTCATGCATCAAGTGCAGAGAGGAATCTTCATACTTTGGATTGTAAAAGAGCTCTCGCCTTTTACTTACAAAGAACACAGCAACATAGAAAGTCTTCTCAACTCTTTGTTGCTTTTGATCCTTCTCATTTAGGACTTCCAGTTTCTAAGAGAACACTGTCCAACTGGATTGCTCAGTGTATTTCTTTCGCCTACCAGAGTAGTAACCTGTCTCTGGAGGGCCATGTCACAGCTCACAATGTGAGGGCCATGGCAGCCTCAATGGCTCATCTAAACTGTGTCCATCGACCAGATCTGTCGAGCGACCACCTGGGCCTCGGTTCATACCTTCACAGCCCATTACTGTTTGGACAAGGACTCCCGCCGGGATGCCTCGTTTGGTCAGGCTATTCTCAAACACCTGTTCCATTCCTTATCAACTCCTACCCACCTACCCTTGTTGGATGCCAGAGATCCATGGGGGGAGGTAGAGCCCTTTTCAAGGACACACAACTCTGGGGTCTCTCCCTGGCATCTGCAGCTAGGGAGCCCCATATGTGAAGACTCATTCCTGCTTGTTCCTGGAGATAGCACAGTTACTTACCTGTAACAGGTGATCTCTGGGAACAGCAGGAATAAGTCTTCACAACCCACCCACCTCCCCTAGGAGTTGTATCTATCTATCTTTCCCTCTCTCTCTCTCTCTCTCTCTTTGTCTCAGCTTTAAAACTCGAACTGGAGAGAGGCGGTTGGGAAAGGCAGGAAGGCAGCACGCAGGCGCCGTGAGATGCTCCCAAAAGCTTTTTTATTGGACGCTGCGAAGCGTTCCCGCGCAGGCTCCGTCGGTACCGACGATACCCATATGTGAAGACTTACTTACCTGTAACAGGTGATCTCTGGGAACAGCAGGAATTAAGTCTTCACATATGGGTATTGGTACTGACGGAGCCTGCGTGGGAACACTCCCCAGCGTCCAATAGGAAAGCTTTTGGGAGCATCCCACAGCGCCTGCGTGCTGCCTTCCTGCCTTTCCAACTGTCCCTCTCCAGTTGAGTTTATAGCTGAGACAGAAGAGAGGGAGAGAAAGAAATAGAGAGAGATACAACACCTAGGTGGAGGTTGGCGGGTAGTGAAGACTAAATTCCTGCTGTTCCCGGAGATCATCTGTTACAGGTGAGTAACTACGCTATCTCCAGGAACAAGCAGGAATGTAGTCTTCACATATGGGGACTGCCTAGCTGCAGATGCCAGGAAGATGGCTTCAGGAACTTGTCAGCCCATGGTGCGAAAGGGCCCCACTTCCCCCCCATGGATCTGTGGCATCCTACCAGGGACGGTGGGTAGGAGTTGATTAAGTCTGAAAAAGGTGTTGAACAGCTTGGCCAAGCAAGGCATCCCGGCGGGAGTCCTTGTCTAAGCAGTAGTGGGCTGTGAAGGTATGTACCAAAGCCCAAGTAGCTGCTCGACAGATGTCGTTGACAGACACACAGTGAAGATGAGGCATTGAGGCTGCCATGGCTCTCACATTGTGAGCGGCGACATGGCCTTCAAGAGGAAGGTTCTTACTCTCATAGGCAAAGGATATGCACTGTGCGATCCAGTTGGACAGTGTTCTTTTGGAAGCTGGAAGTCCCAAATGACTAGAATCAAAAGCAACAAAGAGTTGAGAAGATTTTCTATGTTGCTGTGTCCTTTGCAAGTAAAAGGCCAAAGCTCTTTTACAGTCCAAGGTATGAAGGTTCTTTTCTGCACTGGAGGCATGAGGCCTCGGAAAGAATACAGGAAGGTAAACCGCTTGGTTTAAATGGAAAGGTGAAACCACCTTTGGCATAAAGTGTGGATGAGTCCTAAGGACTACCTTGTCATTGTGGAACCTTGTATAAGGAGGATCAGCCACTAACGCTTGCAATTCACTGATGCAACGTGCTGATGTGATTGCAATGAAGAAGATGACTTTCCAGGAAAGGAATTTCGAAGATATAGTGGCTAATGGTTCAAAGGGTGGTTTCATGAGCTGCCCGAGCACCAAATTTAAGTCCCATGCCACCGGTGGTGGCTTAATGGGAGGCTTTGTTAAAAGAAGGCCTCTCATAAATCTCGCTATGAGAGTGTGAGAGGAAATAGGTTGTCCACTTAGAGGCTTCTAAGAAGCTGCGATAGCACTAAGATGGACTCATACTGAATTTGTCTTGAAACCTGCATTTAACAAATGAAGGAGATACTCCAGTATCGATTCCAGAGGTATCGCAAGAGGGTTAAGACCTTTCTGCGAGCATCATATGGTAAACCTTTTCCACGTAAAGGCATACGAGCGTCTTGTGGAGGGTTTCCTAGAAGCATGAAGGATATCCTTTACCTGTTGGGAAAGGTTAAGATCCTGAAGTTCTAGTCTTTCAGCAACCAGGTCCTGAGATGCAGAGACTGGGGATTGGGATGCCACAGCATCCCGTCCTCTTGGGAGAGAAGATCTTGAGGAGATCCCAACTCCAGAGGCAGAGCTTGAGAGAGATGTAGGAGCAGAGGGTACCACGTTTGCTGTGGCCAACGTGGAGCTATGAGGATCATATGATCGCTGTTTCTCTGAAGCTTGAATAGGGTTTTGGGGATGAGGGAAATGGGTGGGAAGGCATATAGAAAGTCCTGACCCCAGTGAAGGAGGAAGGCGTCCATTGCCTGACAACATCGAGCCGGAATTCTGGAACAGAACCGGGGAAGTTTGGCATTCAGCGGACTTGCAAAGAGGTCTATGTCTGGGGTTTCCCAAATCGGAAATATTTGGGTAACCTGGTCTGCATGGAGAGACCATTCATGTGGAAGCAGAACACGACTGAGTTTGTCTGCCCAAGAGTTTTGAATGCCTGGAAGATACACCACAAGGAGATAAATCTGATGCTCTCTGGCGAGGGCCCATAGTCGCAAAGCTTCATTGCATAGCAACAGAAAACCTGTTCCCCCCCCACCCTGCTTGTTCACATAGAACATGGCTACCTGATTGTCCGTTTGAACTAGGACTGTCTTGTAGTTGAGCTGGGCGTGAAATACTCGAAGAGCAAGGAAGATTGCTCTGAGTTCCAGGAGGTTGGTGTGAAGACAGGCCGCCTGTGGATTCCAGGTACCCTGGGTAGAGAGATCGTGCAAGTGGGCTCCCCAACCCACCTGTGAAGCATCTGTTAGGGTGGCTTGGGGTAGGGGTTGCTGGAAAGACACCACCAGAAGGTTTCTGGGTGATTGTCACCATTGGAGGGACGAAATAAGATTGTTTGAGTTTATTTTGTCTGACAGGCAACCTGAGGCATGTGTCCACTGAGTGGATAAAGTCCACTGGGCTGCTCGCATATGGAGGCGAGCATAAGGAACCACATGCATGGTGGATGCCATGTGGCCTAGCAATTGTAGCATTTCCCAAGCAGTGAGACAAGGTTTGAGCACTGCTTGTGAAGCTAGTTTTACTATGCGAAGATAGCGGGGCTGAGGAAGGAAAGCCCTTGTCTGTCTGGTATCCAGATGAGCTCCTTTGAACTCTAGGGACTGAGTGGGAGCAAGATTGGATTTTGGGAAGTTTGACCAGTCTCAAATACTGAAGGATTTGCATTGTGCGAGACAGAGCAGAGCTGGCTTCTGGCACTTAGGGGCTCGAATGAGCCAGTCTAAGTAAGGGAAGATGAATATTCCCAGAGTGCGGAGAAATGCTGCTACCACAGCCATGCATTTTGTGCAAAGGGAGGAACCTTGTATTGGTAGTGCTTTCCTTGAAACAGGAATCGGAGGAATCTCCTGTGATTTTGGATGGATGAGAATGAGTATACGCATCCTTGAGATTTAGAGAACAAAGCCAATCCTGACTTTGAAGGTATGGCAGCAGAGTTCCTAGAGAGACCATTTTGAACTTCTCTTGGAACAGGTATTTGTTCAATTCTCTGAGGTCTAAAATGGGTCTCTCCCCTCCTGTTTTCTTTTGAATAAGGAAATAGGGGGAGTAGAACCCTATACCCTGACGGGGGATGGGTACTTCCTCTATTGCTCTTTGAGCAAGGAGCATTTTGACTTCTTGACCTAAGAGATTGTCGAGAGGTCTGAGAATTGAACTGTCTTATAATTGTACGAGGGGGCAGGCTGTGAAAATGAAGCTTGTACCCCTCTCGTATAATGGACAGAGTCCAATTTTCCGCTGTTTGGTACCATCTGTGGGCAAAATGACATAACCTGCCTGAGATGGTTAAGGGTTCTGGACCCTTCAGGGGCAGAAAGCGAAGTTCTCTAGAAAGGAGTCACAGCCCCTGAGGAGGCTGAGCTGGCTGAGGTTTTGCAGCTTTTGACTTCTTTTGTTGTCTAGGTTGTTGCTGCTGTCCCTTTTGGGCAGTCTGACCTGGACGGTGTCCCTGTTGGGTATAGGAAGGATAAAACTTCTTTTTTTTTTATTGAAAACTGGTTTCTTAGAGGATCTTTTCTTTGCAGGATCAGCTGTAGATTTGGACAATCTATCCAATGTGATATTGTCAGCATCTATTTCATTAGTCTTCTCCTGCCAATTCCTGCCAAAGAGATTTTCTCCTGTTCAAGGAATGTTTCCTAATTTATCCTGTACCCAAATTTCCAATCAGATGCCTGAAGCCAGGTGATCCAACGTGCACCAATGGCAATAGCAGAGGTTCTGCTTATGCACTCAAAACAGTCAAAGGCTGCACGATTAACAAACTTGGAAACATCCTGAGAATGTTCGACAAGAGTGAGAGAGTCTTGTCTTTTGTCATCAGGAAGAAGGGGGCTCATAAGCTCCAAGTCCCCTGTGACCTTCTTAAGGAACATTCCCATATACAAGATATAGGAACTGATCCTAGCTGAGAGCATGTAAGCTTGGAAGCATCGACGCCGAAAGGCATCAAGAGTCCTACATTCCGGACCTGGAGGATTGGATGCATGTCTCTTTGCACTTTTCAACCTTCTCATGGCTGATTCCACTACCATTGAATGATGTGGTAATTGAGTTTTTTGAAAGCCAGGACAAGGTGGAACTCGATACATGATATCGAGTCTTCGAGACTGAGGAGATGTGGTTAAAGGTGTTTCCCACATCCTTAGCATAAGATCATGTAAGATCTCATGATTAGGCAGAGTAGCTGCCTCTTTGGGAGCCTTAGGGTATTGGAGGATTTCCAACACCTTTGCCCTAGGCCAGCGATGGCGAACCTATGGCACGCGTGCCAGCTGTGGCACGCGAAGGCCTTGCAGCTGGCACGCGGGAAGGTCCGCAATCGAAAAAAAAAAAAACCCTGTCTGCTGCCGCTGTCGGGGCCTCCGCGGCAGAATCGAGCGTGCCGCGGGGCCCCCCTGTACCCGGCAGATCCTGCCCTCCCCGTAGCAGCTCTCTCTTTGGAGCTACAGTCAGATGCGCCGGCTTGCAGAGCGCGAAGGGAAGAGTTTCCCTTTCGCGACTCCGTTAAGCCCGCGGGGGCTGATGGGAACTCCCATCAGCCCCCGCGGGCTTAACAGAGCAGCGAGGGAACTCTTCCCTCGCGCTCTGCAAGCCGGCGCGTCTGACTGCAGCTCCAAAGAGAGAGCTGCTACGGGGAGGGCAGGATCTGCCGGGTACAGGGGGGCCCCGCGGCACGCTCGATTCTGCCGCGGCGGCCCCGACAGCGGCAGCAGACAGGTTTTCTTTTTTTTTAATTTTCCCTGGGCTGGCCTGGGCTGGGGGGGGTGGGGGTTAGGAGTGGTGATGGGCTGGGCTGGGCTGGGGGGGGGGGTTAGGAGTGGTGATGGGATGGAGGGGGGGTTAGGAGTGGTGATGGGCTGGGCTGGGGGGGGTTAGGAGTGGTGATGGGCTGGGCTGGGCTGGGGGGGTTAGGAGTGGTGATGGGCTGGGCTGGGCTGGGCTGGGGGGGGGGTTAGGAGTAGTGATGGGCTGGGCTGGGGGGTGTTTGGAGTAGTGATGGGCTGGGGTGGGGGGGTTTAGGAGTGGTGATGGGCACTGGGCTGGGGGGGTTAGGAGTGGTGATGGGCACTGGGCTGGCTGGGGGGGTTAGGAGTGGTGATGGGCGCTGGGCTGGGGGGGTTAGGAGTGGTGATGGGCGCTGGGGGGGTTAGGAGTGGTGATGGGCGCTGGGGGGGCTTAAACTAAAAATTGAGTGATGGGGGATTAGGACTGGGAGTGGGCTGATGGGGAGGTTAGGACTGGAAATGGGCTGGTGGGATTAGGACTGGGAGTGGGCTGATGGGGGGGCTAGGATTGCAAATGGGCTGGGGGGGTTGCTAGGACTGGACATGGGCCGAGTGGAAGGGGGCTTGAACTGCAAATAGCTGTTGGGGATGGGGCTTGGAATGGAAATGGGCTGAGAGGAAGGGGGCTTGAACTGCAAATAGCTGTAGGGGATGGGGCTGGGAATGGAAAGGGGCTGAGGGGCAGTGGGGGGCTTGAAGAAGGGAATGGATGCTGGGTGAGACTGGAACTAGAAGGGAGCTGATGTTGGGGGAGGATTAGAATGGGATGGGGCTGGGAGAGTAAAATGGAGAGGGGAAAAATATTTTGTGTAGGAGGGATGAAAAATCTACAATTGGCCAGGTATTGGGAGAGTAATTGGGGATTGAGGATGGAGGGGTAAAATTTGTGTGGATGAAATAGGAATGAGGAAAGAGCAAAAGGAGAAAGATTAGTATGTTAAAGCAGATGTAGAGAGAGAGAGAGAATGGAAAAAAAACTAGAAGAGAGAAGAAAGGACAAATGGACAGCAGACGATGGAGAGTTAGCAGAAAACATGAAGAAACCAGAAGAAAATGGCTGGACCAATTGCAACTGAAAAAAAAATGCACAAAAGGTAGAAAGATATCTCTTTATTTTGAATTTATTAACTGGAATATGTCAGCTCTGGGAAATGTGCATCATTAACATCTGCGCTTTGTTTGGTACAAGAGGAAATTCCTATTTGACGTTGCCACTTGTTCTCTTTCCCCAGTATTCACTGAAATGTATTGGTTTAATATTTGCAGTGTTGCCTTTTGATAGGTAGGGTATGGTGCTTTGTGAGTCCTGGTAATGCTGTCAGGATACGGCGGGTTTGCTATGGGTTCTAAATGGGCAGCGTTTGTAGTAGTTCCTAATGTGCCTGGCGGTTGGCACTGGATTATAGTAATGTTGAAATCTTTTAGTCTTTCTTTATCCATACACTCATTAAGAGACATGTTTACTAAAAGTTAGTGTATGGTAACATTATGCAAATATTTATGCAAATAAGACCACTTATGCAAATGATGTGCTGGCACTTTGAGGAAATTCTTTGGTTTTGTGCGGCAGTTTGGGCACTCGGGCTCAAAAAGGTTAGCCATCACTGCCCTAGGCTATTTTTCAGGAGCTACTGTGATAGAAAGGCCTCGGGCCACATCACGGGTAAAGTCCTGAAAGGACATATCCTCTGGCGGAGACATTCTGTGCTGACGAGAAGAGGAATCCTCGTGGAGAAGTACTCTGGTATTGGCAGAGTCTTTGGAGTCTTCACACTCATCCGAGGATTCAAAATATCTCCTATTCCGGTGATCGTGCAAAGCATGGTACCGGTATCGATCGAAGTCTGTATCGGGTTGTTCAAGTACCGATCTGTCGATGCCGGAGAGAGACGCATGACTCGGTACGGGTGGCATACCCGCCGATATCGATTGAGGTGTCTGAAGCGGTTTCAACGGTACCAAAGCAGTGAGCAGAGCCGCTAGACTGCTTAGATAGCAAGGAATTTCTGGTCTATCGACGCTGCTGATGCTTGGTTGTCGGTACCGGTAGAAGCGGCTGGAACCCCAGAGCATGGCGCAAGTAGTTCTGCCGAGGTTGAGGCCTCGAACATCCTGGAGCCCCGTTAATGCTTTGGAAGCCGAAGCCTTCCGCCGGAGCAGTTTTGCTGGTAAATTCCTCAAGGGCAATGCCAGGGACATCTCGATACTTAGGAGATCTACCCTTTGAGGACTGGCCAGATTTATGTTTAGTTACCTGAGATCCATGGGAGGAAGATGAAGCCCTGGAGGATGTCGATGCAACAGACGCCGCGTCTGAGGAAAAAAGGGTGCTAAGTTTAGCAGCTCGGTTCTGCTGGTCCCTTTTTGACATCATTCCACAGGAGAGGCACTCTGAAATAGAGTGGTCAGGACCTAAACATTTGAGACACCAATCATGGGTGTCGGTGACGGAAATGGTACCGCCAAATTTAGAACATTTCTTAAAACCTGAAGAAGGTTTTTCCATTTTTAAGGAAAAACTGGGCCTAGTGCCCAAAATGGCGCCAAACACCAAGGAAAAAGTTTCTGAAGTATGCCACTTCAGAAACTATAGTGTTTTGTTTTTTTGTGTTTTTTGTTTTTTTTAGAAAGAATGAAAACCGGCGGTACCGGTATAGCGTTGAGGGAAGGCAGATGCGACCACAAAAACAAAGATTAAAGATGGAATTTACTGCGGTGGCAGGGTATGCGACCTGTTGGCTCTGCGGAAAACGAAGAACTGGAGAGGGACAGTTGGAAAGGCGGGAAGGCAGCACGCAGGCGCTGTGGGATGCTCCCAAAAGCTTTCCTATTGGACGCTGGGGAGCGTTCCCACACAGGCTCTGTCGGTACCGACGATACCCATATGTGAAGACTACATTCCTGCGTGTTCCTGGAGATAATAATCAGCTTGTTAACTTTACAGTAGAGAGCCTTATGTGAGCAATGTTTCCAGCTATATCATAGAAGTGATTTTATGTTTTAACCAATAAATGCTGTTTAGACATCCTGCTTCAAAAATTAAAATGGGTGTTAATTGGATAAACCCCAGAAAAGCACATTTCTCCCAGTATCCTCATCTCTCCCCTGGTTTTTCTTGTATTCTGCACTCTGTTTTTGTTCCTTCTCCAGGACCAAGCAGGAAGTCAGTCCTCACATATGGGTGACGTCGGCGCCGACGGAGCCCCCCTGCGGAGCATTTCCCCAGCTTTCTAGAAAGCCTTTGGGAATGCAGCGCGCATGCGCGGTCCCCTTCCCGCCCAAGGGTGCCATCTTGCTCAGTCGTCTCTTTTTTCCGCGGAGCCCGACGGATGTATATTCGTTTCACCCGAAGAAGAAATTGATTTTCTCTACGTTAACCTGTTTTTCTTCGGTTCGACGCCGGTTTCCCTTTCCCGCCTGGGCCCGATACGTCGATATCGAGCCCGGATCTCTTTTTTGGTTTTTTCCTTAGTGACTAGCGTTTGTGCCATTTTTTTCTTTTTTCACTGGCAGCGCGGTCTTTTGACCTTGCAGGGGCCCTTTTTCCCCCGATGACTGCCAGCGGGTTTAAAAAGTGTGATTGGTGTAAGGAACTTATGTTTCTCACCGACACGCATGACTGCTGCCTCCGGTGCCTCGGACCCGATCATGACCCGATGAGCTGTGGTCTGTGTGGGAAGATGTCCTCTAAGGCGTTAAGGAGTTGGCAGCACCAAAAGGAAAGAATCTTCTCTGACTCCGCGTCCGGTAGGGCCCAGATCTTATCAGAGGCCTCGATATCTCGGGATTCCGGCCCCTAGCAGCGTCGAGGTTCCTCTGAAATGGGGGTCTCCCTTGCGGAGCATCGTAAGAAGAAAAAACCCACAAGGGTGGCGTTGGTTGACGCACTTGGCTTCTCGAGGGCCAAGTCGCATAGCCCCGAGCGCCGTACCGGGTCTTCGGAGTCGGAGAGGCCTGCAAAACAACCTCGTGTGGAGATGCAGTCCCCGGGTCATGTGAGTACTGTAGTCCTCGTGGACTCACCTCCAAGGGAGCCAATGCGAGTCGGGGGCTGCTGAGTCTCCTGAGCTCGGACTCAGGTTGATGGCCTTGGAGAGCAGCTTGGCTGCCTTCATGGAACAGCAGCGGGCACTGATCGCCAGTCTCACCGGTGCATCTGTCCCGACCACCGGGACATCGACGTCCAAGTCGACCCTGGGAGGCCAAGCCGATGCTCGAGTCCATGCGAGCTTGAGTCGATCCTCGGCCAAGGTCCCCCTCGGCCTCCCGTTTGGGACCGAGGTCGTCGATGCCGGTACCCTTGGCGTCGGGGCAGATGGCATCGATGCCTGCCCAACCGGAGCTGCTCGATTCCTCCTCCAAGGAGTCCGGCTGGGAGACGGAGGATGAGGAGTCGCCCAACACCTTTCGGACTCTGTGTGTTCCTTCGGACTCGCCCGAGTCCGAGCCTTGGAGAAGGTCCTTCCCGGAGGATACCCGGTTCTCGGACTTCGTGCGGGACATGGCCAAGGCTTTGGCATTCCCCTGCGGATCCCGAGGAGGAGCCTCAAGCCGAGGAGCTCGAGGCCCTACAGTATGACTCTCCTCAGAAGGAGGCCTTTACTGTTCCGGTTCCTCCGATGCTGGAACGGTTGCTCTTCCGCATGTGGGAGGCGCCGGCATCGACGCCGGTTTTGAGCAAGCGGGTCGATTCCATCTATCAAGTCCGCAAGAGCCCCAGGTTCCAAAAGGCACAATTACCACACCACTCCATGGTTTTGGAATCGGCCATGCATCATCTGAAGAGTCAGAAGATGCATTCCTTGGTGCCTCCCGGACGGGAGGCCTGGAACCTGGATGCCCTCGGTAAGAAGTGCTTCCAGGGCTCTATGCTTGCTTGCCGTGTCCAGACCTACCAGCTGTATATGGGCATGTACCTTCGAGACCTGACGAAGGAGATTGCCGGGTTCTCTGCTGGTCTCTCTGAGGAACCTTTGCAGAGGTTCCATGCTCTGTCCTTGGGTATTCGTGAGTGCTTGAAGTTTATATCTCGAGCAGCCTATGATGGCTTCGAGGCTTCGGCCCGAGTAGCCGCGGCTGGCATCTGTGCACGCCGTCAGGCTTGGCTACAGTCATCGGACCTCGAGCCATGGGTGCAGGACAAGTTGGTCGATGTCCCCTGCCGAGGTGAAAACCTCTTTGGCAAGCCTATGGCTGACAAGGCTGCCGAACTCGAGACCGAGACTCTTACCCGGACAAGGCTGTCCAGAAAAACCTCTCCCCCTTCTCAGAAGGAGGACTCGGGGGGGGGGGGGGGGTGGGGGGGAAGACCTTTTACCCGAGGAAGTCATCTGCCTATAAACAGTACTCTCATTATCAGGCCTCTGTAGCTCCTCAACAGGGTCTGCAGGCCAAGGGGCAGGGTCATGGGCCCCGTAGGCAGAAGGCCCCCAAGTCTCCTACTCCGGCTCCTGCTCAGCAGTGAGGTGGTTTTTGACTGCAATGGCATAGCCTCTCCTCCTCAGCTGGCCCCCATCAGCACTGTGGAGGCAGGCTGGCCCTGTTCGCCCACAGATGGTCAGCCGTCACAAGGGATACCTGGGTTCTAAGTATAGTCCAGAAGGGCTATCTTCTCCACTTCCACCAGGTACCCCCTCCTGTTTTCCAGGGGAGCCTCTGACTCCCTCTGCACAGGGATTTACTCCTGCAGGAGTTGGCAGGTCTTCTAAAGAATAGGCAATGGAACCGGTGCCCCACCACCTGAGAGGTCAAGGCTTCTTTTCCAGGTACTTCCTGGTACCAAAGAGAACAGGAGGCCTCAGACCCATCCTAGACTTGAGAAACCTGAACAAGTTCCTGGAGAGGGAAAAGTTCAAGATGCTTACCCTTTGAATTCTGCTGCCCTACCTCCGTCAGGTAGATTGGCTATGCTCCTTAGATCTAAAGGATGCTTATACTCACATCCTTATTCATCCAGACCACAGACAATATCTGATTTGTAGTGGGAGGAAACCATTATCAGTACAGAGTGCTGCCTTTTGGCCTTACATCCGCCCCCAGGGTGTTCACCAAGTGCCTGGTGGTGGTAGCGGCCTACCTCAGGGTTCAAGGCCTCTTTGTCTTTCCATATCTGGACGATTGGCTCATAAGGGGTCAATCCCCGCAAGAGGCCAATCAAGCCACCCTTCGCACTGTCGCTCTGCTTCAGCACCTGGGGTTTGTCATAAACTTCGCAAAGTCCAGTTTGCAACCCTCCCAGAACATGGAGTTCATAGGAGCTCGGCTGGACACCTTTCAGGCAAAGGCTTTTCTACCAGTGGACAGGGCCCACAGATTGATGGCTCTAGCCAGGCTATTCCACAGCAATTCTCTGGTATCCGCCAGACAATTCCTGAGGCTCTTAGGCCACATGGCATCCACGGTCCATGTCACTCCAAATGCCCGTCTACACATGAGGCCAGCTCAATGGGTCCTCAGGACTCAGTGGCACCAGGCCACAGGAAGCCTCGCGGACAAGGTGAGGGTGTCCAGCCTACTACAGTCTTCTCTGCAATGGTGGCTTCATCTTCCGAATCTAGTGCAAGGGGTGCCTTTTCAGGCACCTCCACACTCTCAGGTGCTGACAACCGATGCTTCTCTTCAAGGTTCGGGTGCAAATTGCCAAGGTGCATGTACTCAAGGCCTGTGGACTCCTTGGGAGGCCGCACAGCAGATCAATCTCTTAGAACTGAGAGCTATCTGCTTAGCCCTGAGAACTTTCTTTCATCTCATCTCTCACCAGTCCGTCTTGGTTCAGGTGGACAATCAAGTTGCTATGTTCTATGTGAACAAACAAGGGGGCACAGGGTCCTGCCTTCTATGTCAGGAAGCGCAGAAACTGTGCTCCTGGGCAGTCAATCATGGCATTCTTCTCAAAGCAGTCTACCTCCCTGGTCAAGAGAATTACCTGGCGGACAGATTGAGCAGGATCCTGCAGCCACACGAATGGCAGTTGAATCCCTTAGTAGTTCAACAGATCTTCCTGAGATGGGGTCTTCCAACCATGGATCTCTTTGCCAGTCCTCTGAACCTCCAACTACCCAGGTTCTGTTCCAGGCAACCGCATATTCTCAGAGTAGCAGTGGATGCGTTTCTCATTCCATGGTCTACAGGCCTCCTATATGTGTTTCCTCCCACGCCTCTAGTGTCCAAGACCCTTTTCAAGGTGACCCGGGACAAGGCCTCAGTGATTCTGGTGGCCCCCAGGTGGCCAAGGCAACCCTGGTTCCCATTACTGTTGCAACTGGTGGTGGACACTCCTCTCCCTCTGGGGATGCAACACAATCTCCTGTCTCAGGAGCAGGGATCTCTCTTGCACCCCAATCTCTAGTCCCTCAATTTGATGGCCTGGCTGCTGAAAGGGTAGTCCTAGCGCCTTTACTATTGCCTAGGGAAGTGGAGGACGTAGTCTTGGCCTCTAGGAGGCAGTCCACCAGAAAGTCTTATGCGGATCTGCAAGTGAATTTTATAACAGCTTTTTCCCCGTTCAGTTTTCAACTTAAAAAATGTTTAAAACGGCATCAGAACATTTTACATGGTGTGGCTGAGCTTGAAGATTTACAAATCTGTTGTGTTTGGACTCGTCAAAAGAATTTTAAGGAGCTTCTTAGCCCAGCAGTTTTACGCCCCTTACCTTTGGTTGAGGCATGTCAGAATCCTGGCCACTCTAAGTGCGGCACATGTAATATCTGTGCTATTACTCAAGAAACAGCTGAGTTTCACTATAAGGGTGCGAAATATAAGTTAAAATGCTCTACTACCTGCAGTTCGACTTTTGTTGTTTACTGTATTCGCTGCCCCTGTAACTTGATATATGTGGGCAAAACCATCCGTCAATTTAAGATTCGCATGAATGAACACAAGAGCAAGTTGAAATGCTGTAGGCGTGAAGCCCCGATAGTTGAACACTGCCTTGAGCTGAATCATGCTTGAGGAACTACGATGTTTCTGTATTGATCATGTGGCAGCCCCCTGTTTTGGAAGATCTAAGGTGAAGGCTCTACTCCATAGGAAGCAGCAGTGGATTTTTAAGCTGAACACTGTTGCTCCGGGCGGGTTAAATGACCGTATTGAATGGGAGGTGTGTTTTTGACTGCCAATAGTCTTCTATTTAAACTGGTCCGCATGCGCGGCGTTTATCAGCAGTTCAAAAAAAGCAAGCTTCTGGGGAGTAACATCGCTTGTGCCTTGGGTAACTATTTTAGATTCCTCCGTTGCTGTACTGATTATTTTGAAGCTTTTCATTGCTTTGAAAGTATACACTAACTGAAATTTTCCTTGTAGTGCCTCTGTTTTCCCCTGAGGAAACCGTATATGGAGATACGCATTGTTTAGCGTGCTGTTGAGCGTCGGGAGCAGCAGACCAGAAGTTGAAGTTAAGCTTTTTTTCTCTATACATATTGAACTAAAAAAGATGCATAAAAATAATTTAAAATGAACTTTAAGGTGGCTGGTGGCTATAAAGAAGGTCGTTGATGTATGGTGGGCTATGTTCTTTGACCGAAGCTTAAATGGTCATAGATTGCCTGGTTTTTCTGAGACGTTCCTGCCACTGCTCTACCTTTTTTCTTATTGGTGCTAAGCACTACATGTCTGAATAAGTTAGCCATTTTTGGTTTGATACTTTCTAGTTGTACTCCAGAGCAATTGTTTGTATTTTATTATGCCCTTAAGTGGCATAGATTCTCTGCCTGGTGTACTCAACACAATGAGAATCCCTTCTCATGCCTGGTACCAGTGGTGGTGCAGTATTTGCTTCACCTGTCCAACCTAGGCCTTAAGTCCATTTCCGTTAGAGTTCACCTTAGTGCTCTTTCAGCACACCACTCACAGGTGGAGGGTCAGTCTCTCTCCAGCCATCCTTTGGTGGCTCGCTTCCTTAGAGGCCTGCTTTTGCTTAAGCCTCCGGTGCGTCCACCTGCCACTGAATGGGATTTAAATGTGGTCTTGCAACGGCTTACTTGCCCACCATTTGAACCTATGGCTACTTGCCCTCTGCGTTTTCTGTCCTGGAAAACGCTATTTCTGGTAGCCCTTACCTCTGCAAGGCGAGTGAGTGAGCTTCAGGCCCTAGTATCAGAAGCACCTTATACTAGGTTCTATAGGAGGGTAGTCTTACGGACTCTAAGTTCCTTCCAAAAGTTGTTTCCTCCTTCCACCTCAATCGGGAGGTGGTTCTTCTGACTTTCTTTCCTAGGCCTCATGCTAGCCGGGCTGCGATGGTCTTGCATACCCTGGACTGTAGGAGGGTGTTGTCCTTCTACCTTGGCCGTACGCGGGAGCACCGGAGGGCGGTTCAGCTCTTCATCTCTTATGACCCCAATAAGTTGGGGTTGGCTGTCTCCAAGCGTACTTTGTCCATATGGGTAGCTGCCTGCATCGCCTGGGCTTACAGGGCAGCCGGCCTCTCGTTGCAGGGTCGAGTTACGGCTCACCGTGTCAGGGCGAAGGCTGCGTCAGTGGCTCACCTCCGCTCTGTTCCGTTGGTAGACATCTGCCGGGCCGTTACTTGGTCTTCAAGCCAGACTTTTGCGGCCCACTACTGCCTTGAGAGGGAGTCCCGCAGGGACAGTGCTTTCGGGCAAGCGGTACTCCATAATCTCTTTGGGGTCTAGGCAACTCCTACCCTCCGGCCCTGGTGTTGGGCTACCTTCGGGGGCGTTGTCAGAGAAGATTTTGTTCTTGCATGCTGAGGCTCTAGAGGGAGCTCATTTTTCAGTTTGGGGCTTCTGGTAGCCCTAAGCTTGGGAGTCCCATATGTGAGGACTGACTTCCTGCTTGGTCCTGGAGAAAGAGTAGTTACTCACCTGTAACAGGTGTTCTCCAGGAACAGCAGGAATCAGTCCTCACAACCCTCCCTCCTCTCCTTGGAGTTGCAGTCATATGATTATTTTTGCTGTCTTTTAGCTATGTCATCAGATTGAGCAAGATGGCACCCTTGGGCGGGAAGGGGACCGCTCATGTGCGCTGCATTCCCAAAGGCTTTCTACGAAAGTTGGGGAAATGCTCCGCACGGGGGCTTTGTCGGCGCAGACGTCACCCATATGTGAGGACTGATTCCTGCTGCTCCTGGAGAACACCTGTTACAGTTGAGTAACTACTCTTTTTTTTTTTTTTTGTACTGATAATTCCTGGTGAGAAATGTACATATTTGATTCCAGCAAAAGAGGTACCCAACCTGTGGTGCAAAAACACTGATAAATGCATTTTTTATACTGTCAAAGAATCCCTAATTAGCTTGTAGATAAATACCTACATTGACAATTTATGAACACCTAAGAATGGAAGCCTTATTCATAATACACATTTACACATTGTATGCAAAATATGGATTAGAGCTGCAGCTTCGCACCCAAGAGTTCTGGGTTTGATTCCCATTGGTACTCCTTGTGACCTTGGGATGTCACATTACCCTCCATTGTCTTGTAAGAAAAGGCCTGAAAATCTACTTACTTGACAAGAAAATCCAGGGGCTGCTGGATCACCCCCCCACCCCCAAAAAAAAAGTCCCTTAATTTTTGCTGTAATCAAGCTGTTTTTCTTTTCAACCCAGTGGATGCTGGAAAGAGATTAAACAGATTATATATAGTTTTAACTTTGTAAACCACATAGCTTGTTTTGTCACACTTGTGGTATATCAAATAAATGAAACTGAAACCATAACATGTGGAGGGTAATTTTTTAAACCTCTTTTGCCTGTAAAATGCTTCTTATAAATGTAGGTCTTGCCAAGAAGTATGCAAAATACAATCCAGCATGTACTTGTAGAGTAGATCAGTTTGAGGAGGAGTTTGGGTAGAGTGGATGGAGTCAGTTTACACAAGTATTTTATAAAATATTTGTGTATGTTGTATGCATTCGTTAATACTTGCTGTTGAGCAGGTGTATAATATCCACGCCTTCAATCTACAGTGATGTGCAAAAGTCTGGAATCACTTGTGAGTTTTGTGTTTTTCGTACTTTCTAACTTTTTTTTTTTAATTTTGCATTAGCCCAGCATATTCATCTTTCTACCACGTTAAAAGGGATACATTTGGCTATTAGAGTTGAATTTTTTGCATTCCTTGCTTCCAATTTAAATACTTTACAGACACTGGGAGATAGCTACTGCAATTTTTGTGGATCCTGCATCAAAACTGGATCGAGATTATCCAACATGCACATGTTATTTCTGACCAATCAGGAGGCTGGTTTCACTAACCAATCACAATGCAGATATCTAGCCAACAGTACAGCTATAAAAATGCACGGATTTTTTGAATTTCGTACGCTTTCTGGATCGACCATGAAGATGACTCGGACCCTGACATTGGAGGAGCATGTTCGTGTGTCCTTTATGAACGAGGAAGGATTTTCAAGCCGTCAGATAGCCAGGAAAGTTGGCTGCAGTCAGAGCGCTGTTAAGATTGTACAGAAGAAGAAACGGGTTCAGTGGTGGACAAACTTCGTTCAGGTCATCCACATGCATCAACATCACGCCAGGGCCATGCACTATGACACATTTCACTGACTAATCGCAAGTTGACCTCTCCTCAGCTACTTTGAGAGTGGTCAGACAAGAGTGAGGTCATTGTCAGCTCATCAACAGTTCGTCGCCGGTGCCTGCAGTTTGGTTTCCGGGGCTGCAAAGTACGGAATATGCCACCGATGACTGACATACAAAAGGCGCAACCGGATCGTGTGGGCGAGAAAGCACTCAACCTGATCGACTGAAAAGTGGGAAAAGGTGCTATTCAGCGATGAAAGCACCTTCTACCTGCTTGGTAACCAGGCCCACACCTATGTGAGGAGATTTCCTGGAGAGGAATTCAAGCCCAAGTGTCTAAACCTCACTGTGAAGCATCCTTTGAAGGTCATGGTCTGGGGTTGCATGGCTGCCAGTGGTGTTGGACGTCTTCACATCGTCGATGGAATGGTCAAGTACATCACCATACTGCAAAAGTGGTTGGTGCCATCAGCACACCAGCTGTTTCCTGGCCAGTTCCTGTTCCAAGATGACAATGCACCCTGCCATTGCTCCAGATAGGTGATCAGCTGGAAGCAGCAGAACAACATCAAGTCAATGGACTGGCCTACCCAGTCTCCAGATCTGAATCCAGTCGAGAACCTGTGGCACAAGGTGGCCTTGGAAATATCCAAGAGGCATCTGACATCAAAGCGTGAGCTGATTGAGTCACTCATTGCAGCTTGGAACCGCGTTGTCACCAATGATCACCTTGTCAGACTGGTTCATTCAATGCCGACAAGGTGCAGTCAGGTGATCAAGAACAAAGGGTGGCCCATCAAATACTGATACTACAAAAAACAGCTGTGCAAGAGCTAAGTAGTAAACCCAAATAATAAAAGCTCTTAAATTACAATATTCCACATTACAAGCACATTCACCATTGGCTCATAAGCAATGTGACCTCAGAAAAGCTCTATCTCACACAAAGTGAAAATCTCACTTAAAGAGCAGCTGACGCTTACATCATTGGTCACCAAAGCCCATCACAAATTCATCCACAATACTCATACATACCAAACCTTTATAACAACCCAATCAAATAACTCCAAGGGAAAATTCCTAATTACATCATACACTTATTCACAACCACACTACCACACCACACATACAAATAGCGTCAAACATACTTTATTTTCCAATTATCTACGACAGGATCTGTCGAGACTACATAAAACCCCTAAAAGAAAGAAGGGGAAAACAGATGGTAAATATATAGAAGAATCACTAACCCAAGCGGGTCCGCAATTACTTATCTTTAAGAAGAAACTCTCCAGCAGTCACGAACGGGTCCATTAGTGAAATGCAATCTTCAAAAGCTATTGAGCTATAAATTCAGCGAAGAAGGAAATAGCATTGAACTTCCATCATATAAAATCTAAACCACAACCCTACAGAAGCTACTGTTTCGCCAACTGAGAGGCGTCATCAGGGGTTACACAGTAATCAAAAGTTACTTCATAGCCATTCTAACTGCCAACCTTCCACCGTCAAACAAAGACGGTGTATGACACACCACTTATAACCCATACCAGCCAATCATAACCTCCAACCCAAAATGACGTCAACTTCCACACACACCTCAACCACCCATACATACAGGCTAGAACTACATAGTGCACCCATATTGCTGAACATAAACCGATGTTTAAAGAAATTCAAAAAAACAGTCCATTCGATTTTGTCATTCAGCCCATTAGGAGAAAGAGTCTGCAAATTAAATATCCACCATTGTTCCTTTCTCAAAAGAATTTTATTCCGATCACCCCCTCTAATATTTTGTGGGACATACTCCAAAACCGTGCAGCATAGATCTTCAAATCGATGATTGAATTCGGCACAATGTAGCACTAGAGGTGTATCTCCACGTACTTTATGGAGGCTATACTTATGCTCTGTTTGCCGCGTTCGCAAAGGCCGTGAGGTTTTTCCAATATAAAGCTTAGGACAAGAGCACCAAAGTCCATATACCACATACGAAGTAGCACATGTCGTAGCAATACACAACCTTCGGGTGATCTTATTATATTCGGCACACACTGTACTCCTCATTAAACTGCAAAAAGAGCAGCGATCACAACTTGAGTGACCTAAAAAGGAAGGAACTTGACTGACATCTTCTCGTGCCACCGCAGGACACAATCGATCACGCAGATTACGCCCGTGGCTATATGCCATCTTCAATGTATATCTCGCCAATATAGGATGTGCTGCAAAAAGGCTCCACCGCTGCCTCATAACTGACGCTATCCGATGGGAAAGACTGGAATGCTGTAAAACACATACAACAGTAGTGGGTGACCATTGTTTTTGTGGCGCCCGGTCAGAACTTAGCAACCACTCACAGTGATTATACTTTGCCCGTTTATATGCCTTACGCAAAACTCCTAAAGGGTAGTCCCGTTCTATAAACTTTTTCAACATCAGTTCCGCCTGAACTTTAAATTCAGATAAGGTAGAGCAAATGCACCGACAACGCAAAAGCTGCGAAAAAGGCAAACTATGCTTCAAATGCACAGGATGAATACTATCAAAGTGAAGTAGAGTGTTCCTATCTGTTGGTTTTGAGTAGATGGTAGTAGAAAACCCAGTTGTTTGCTTCAAAATCCGAACATCTAAAAAATGTAATTCAAATTGTTGGATGTTGATGTCAAATTGTATATGTACGTTACAAGTATTTAGATAATAAAAAAAAGCAGTCAATGATTCTTTAGAGCCTTGCCACAGAAGAAAGACGTCATCAATATATCGATACCATCCAACTATCTGTTCCATATAGCTTGAACAATAGACATATTGATCTTCGAAGCGGCTCATGTAGAGATTAGCCAATGATGGAGCAAAAGTAGCCCCCATAGCTGTTCCAGAAATTTGCTGAAAAAAAGAACGGTGATAAACAAAATAATTTTTCTTTAAAGCGATCTCTGCCAGAGACATCAAAAACACAGTAGGAACTTTCTGTGGTTGCACTCGAGCGTCCCAAACTCTCTTCAATACTTCCAAAGCCTCATCTTGAGGAATCGAGGTATACAAAGCAGCTACATCCAAACTGGCCATCCAATCAATTCGAACAGTTGATTCAAACTCCGCCAACAATTGCAAAAGGTGGGTGGTATCTTTAATATAAGACTTGATTAGGGGAACTTCAGATTTCAAAAAACTATCCAAAAAGACGCCGACCCTCTCCAACAATGAATCATTGCTGGAGAGAATCGGACGACCAGGAGGAGATATCAAAGTTTTATGAATCTTAGGCAGAAAGTAAAACACCGGAACTTTCGGGTATAACCGAGTCAAAAAAATTCTTTCTTTTTCGGTCAAATAACCGAGTGCCATTGCCTCTGACGTGATTGAATTCAATAACTGCAATTCTTCAGTAGGGTCTTTCATTAAAACCAAATAATGGTCTCGATTATTCAACTGCCGCCAAACTTCTTTCTCATAGTCTACAGTATTCATCACCACAACTGCACCACCCTTGTCCGCACGCTTAATAGTGACACATGTCATTCTTGATAATTCACGAAGCGCCTCAAACTCGGCTGCTGATAAATTCTTGGGGCGGTTGTGGTAACGCGACTCTAATCGATCTAAGTCATTTAATATCAAATGTCGAAAGGTATATACAATTGGATCTAGCGGACCTGGGGGAGTCCAATTAGATTTCACACGGACTCTAGACTGAACAGACATCTCGAGGGAATCTTTAAAAAAGAGCTTCAATTGTAATGAGCGTATTAATTGCTCTACTGATATCTGACTCTGAAATTTATTTTAATTAGGGCCATCAACGAAGGAGAGTCCTTTAACCAGTAAACTGGTCTGTGCGGATGATAAAACTGTATCGGAGATGTTAATGACTGCTGTTAATCCTGGAAGGTCACCCCTTCCTTTTTTCGATGAGCTCGTGTCGGAAGCCCTGAAAAATTTTCTTGCTTATCTCTTTGAGTAGGATCTAACACTGCATCCTTTTCCCTTTTACTTTAGAACGCATATCAGTGTTTTTACCCTCAAAACTAGAATCTGAAGAATACACCGAAGTTTCACTGCCACTATTAGTGCCTTTCCAATGATAGTTTTGTCGCACCTTCCTCAAAGACCAATTATAAATCGGTCCTTCCTTAGTCCTCTTCTCATCTTTCAATAGTTTCTTAACTTTAGCACCCTTCAAATCAGTCTTATATTTCTCCAACGTTTTTGCTATTTCAGCATAACGACTCTCATTGTGGCCTCTTTAAGATCATCCAGTTCTTTTTTAATAGCAATATTCTTAGTATGTGCTGTATCTATAACCAATAACATGAAATCCAGGGAACACTTAAGGATTTGGTTCCAACGATTAACACAAACGTCATCTTCCAAGAACATTCCTGGAGCTTTCCAAATGCGCAAACCTTGTGGTATTACTTCTTTACGGCAATACTCGGCCAGAGTAACACTATGTAGTTCCAACCTGACACTTGTCTTAGATTTATTAAGATAGGATTCCCAATCTGGAATACCTTTAGCGTCATCCCCCAATAATGGTGGCAAATTCAAAATTTCATTGGCACGTTCAACACTATAGCTAAAGGATTCTTTCCATACAATATCCATCACAGCAAAAATAGTGATACTACAAAAAACAGCTGTGCAAGAGCTAAGTAGTAAACCCAAATAATAAAAGCTCTTAAATTACAATATTCCACATTACAAGCACATTCACCATTGGCTCATAAGCAATGTGACCTCAGAAAAGCTCTATCTCACACAAAGTGAAAATCTCACTTAAAGAGCAGCTGACGCTTACATCATTGGTCACCAAAGCCCATCACAAATTCATCCACAATACTCATACATACCAAACCTTTATAACAACCCAATCAAATAACTCCAAGGGAAAATTCCTAATTACATCATACACTTATTCACAACCACACTACCACACCACACATACAGATAGCGTCAAACATACTTTAAAGTAATTTTCCAATTATCTACGACAGAATCCGTCGAGACTACATAAAACCCCTAAAAGAAAGAAAGGGAAAGCAGATGGTAAATATATAGAAGAATCACTAACCCAAGCAGGTCCGCAATGGAACAGATAGTTGGATGGTATTGATATATTGATGACGTCTTTCTTCTGTGGCAAGGCTCTAAAGAATCATTGACTGCTTTTTTTCGTTATCTAAATACTTGTAATGTACATATACAATTTGACATCAACATCCAACAATTTGAATTACATTTTTTAGATGTTCGGATTTTGAAGCAAACTGGGTTTTCTACTACCATCTACTCAAAACCAACAGATAGGAACACTCTACTTCACTTTGATAGTTTTCATCCTGTGCATTTGGAGCGTATTTTGCCTTTTTCGCAGCTTTTGCGTTGTCGGTGCATTTGATCTACCTTATCTGAATTTAAAGTTCAGGCGGAACTGATGTTGAAAAAGTTTATAGAACGGGGCTACCCTTTAGGAGTTTTGCGTAAGGCATATAAACGGGCAAAGTATAATCACCATGAGTGGTTGCTTAGTTCTGACCGGGCGCCACAAAAACAACGGTCACCCACTACTGTTGTATGTGTTTTACAGCATTCCAGTCTTTCCCATCGGATAGCGTCAGTTATGAGGCAGCGGTGGAGCCTTTTTGCAGCACATCCTATATTGGCGAGATATACATTGAAGATGGCATATAGCCGTGGCCATAATTTGCGTGATCGATTGTGTCCGGTGGCACGAGAAGATGTCAGTCAAGTTCCTTCCTTTTTAGTTCACTCAAGTTGTGATCGCTGCTCTTTTTGCAGTTTAATGAGGAGTACAGTGTGTGCCGAATATAATAAGATCACCCGAAGGTTGTGTATTGCTACGACATGTGCTACTTCGTATGTGGTATATGGGCTTTGGTGCTCTTGTCCTAAGCTTTATATTGGAAAACCTTCACGGCCTTTGCGAACGCGGCAAGCAGAGCATAAGTATAGCCTCCATAAAGTACGTGGAGATACACCTCTAGTGCTACATTGTGCCAAATTCAATCATAGATTTGAAGATCTATGCTGCACGGTTTTGGAGTATGTCCCACAAAATATTAGAGGGGGTGATCGGAATAAAATTCTTTTGAGAAAGGAACAATGGTGGATATTTAATTTGCAGACTCTTTCTCCTAATGGGCTGAATGACAAAATCGAATGGACTCTGTTTTTTTGAATTTCTTTAAACATCGGTTTATGTTCAGCAATATGGGTGCACTATGTAGTTCTAGCCTGTCTGTATGGGTGGTTGAGGTGTGTGTGGATGTTGACGTCATTTTGGGTTGGAGGTTATGATTGGCTGGTATGGGTTATAAGTGGTGCGTCATACGCCGTCTTTGACGGTGGAAGGTTGGCAGTTAGAATGGCTATGAAGTAACTTTTGATTACTGTGTAACCCCCGATGGCGCCTCTCGGTTGGCGAAACAGTAGCTTCTGTAGGGTTGTGGTTTAGATTTTATATGATGGAAGTTCAATGCTATTTCCTTCTTCGCTGAATTTATAGCTCGATAGCTTTTGAAGATTGCATTTCACTAATGGACCCGTTCGTGACTGCTGGAGAGTTTCTTCTTAAAGATAAGTAATTGCGGACCCGCTTGGGTTAGTGATTCTTCTATATATTTACCATCTGTTTTCCCCTTCTTTCTTTTAGGGGTTTTATGTAGTTTCGACGGATCCTGTCGTAGATAATTGGAAAATTACTTTAAAGTATGTTTGACGCTATCTGTATGTGTGGTGTGGTAGTGTGGTTGTGAATAAGTGTATGATGTAATTAGGAATTTTCCCTTGGAGTTATTTGATTGGGTTGTTATAAAGGTTTGGTATGTTATGAGTATTGTGGATGAATTTGTGATGGGCTTTGGTGACCAATGATGTAAGCATCAGCTGCTCTTTAAGTGAGATTTTCACTTTGTGTGAGATATCGAGCTTTTCTGAGGTCACATTGCTTATGAGCCAATGGTGAATGTGCTTGTAATGTGGAATATTGTAATTTAAGAACCATCAAATACTGAGCCATCACTGCCACATAAAAATGGCCTTTTTCAAGGCCACATACATTAATTTGAAGGAAACCTGGCATGCGTCCATAATATTTTAAAACATACTTACAATAATATATCTTTGGCCAACAATGTACATTACGCGATTTTCGCAGAAAATCTATCAACAGGACAACTATGGGGAATAAACTCAGAAAATAAGGGTCAAACCAATACTAAAAGTTGGCCCTAATAGCCAAATCTATCACTTATCATGAGATACACAGAAAAAGCCACTGGGAGGAAAAAGAAATTAAGATATAAGGTCACAAAGTTGATAAAACATCAAATTTACAAGTGATTCCAGACTTTTGCACACCACTGTAGGTATGATTGCACACCACTGTAGGTATGATTTGTGCTAGTGTTTGACAGATACCTATGTGCCTTTACAAAATAGGCTAAAATAGATGCCTTCCTTTCTGTTAATCTAGGCACTCTGTTTGAAAATAACCTCCAAATAATTTAGAATGTTGGGGGTAAAATAACACCAGTTATTTCACTGAAGGGGACCAATTTTGGTATGGGGTGAGGAAAGGTAGTAAAAACCAAGTTTAAAAAAAAAAGGGGGGGGGCTATATTGAACTGGGGGTTCCCAAGAAATTACCCCTAATACAAATGACAGAGTGCGATTCTATAGGAGATGCAGTTCCAGCTTCTGCTACATAGAAACTTTGATACAGTGAAACACTGCGTCTTTCAAACTGCTTCCCTCTTCTGTACTTTCCCGTTTAGATGCCCAGACAGGCAGCATATACACCCCACAGAGAGAGACAGATGAATTTGAAGGCATTCCATGAGGGATTCTGCGTAAGCTGCTTCAGCAAGCGCCAACACCCACACACATGCACCCCTATCCTTGCTGGGCTCGTTCTAGTGATTTAGATGTGTGTTTAATTTTCTTTGTTAATTTTAATCTCCAGGAACAAGCAGGAATGAGTCTTCACATATAGGTACGTCGGTACCGACGGAGTCTGTGTGGGAATGCTTCCCAGCGTCCAATCAAGAGCTTTTGGAAGCATCCCAGCACGCCTTTCCCAACTGCCTCTCCTCAGTTTTTGTTTTTCCGCGGAGCCGGCAGGACGTCCTCCTGTCACCGCAGAAAATTCTTGTTTTATTTCTTTAGTTTTCTTGTGGTCGCGGCTGTCTTCCCGACGCCACCGGTACCGCCGGTGTTTTCTTTTCTTTTCTTGTAAAATCTTCCTTTTCCATGGGATATTTTTTCTTCATAGTGTCCCACGGTCTCTTAGGCCTTTTAGGCCTCTTCTTTTTCCTTCATGGAACCACCAGACACTTTCTCCAAGAAATGTTCAGACTGTGGCGGTACAACTTTATTTTTAGACCCTCGAAGTCAGTGTCTAACCTGCTTGGGTCCTGACAACAGTTTGGTGAGAAGAGGTCTTCAACATCGAGGTTCCCTCGATACACAGTTGCCCTCCAACTTTGGGGCACCGTTCCCTTCTTCCACACAGGATCAGGTAACCCACAGTCTGTTAAGACTAGCCAGTCCTCGAGTGGTAGGTCTCATGCACAGCATGTAGATGGCTCCGGCCTTGCCCTCGAGGACCCTCTGGCTTCAAAACCCCGGCGGGAGTCTTCGGTCTCCAAAGCCTATAAGGGGTTTCAGGTTGTTCCTGGGGTTCACCCCCCACAGAACATACCTAAGCCGTGTACGGTGGTGGCATCTGCTTCGAGCGGTACCGATAGCCCGGCATCGGCACTGGTGTTGGATGAAACACTCCTCACCAGGGATAGTAGTCTGGCGTCCTCAGTGCCTTCGGGACTGGTGGATATTCTCCAGATTCACTTTCCATTATCGGTTCCAACACCGATACTACCACCGACGTCGGTACCCTCCAGACGTGCATCGATAGCCTCGCTTCCTTCGATGCCGAGTCTGGAATCGATCTACAGTCTGGAGGACTGGGTACCGACTCTTTGGTACCGGCTCTCGGCGGTACTGAAGGCTCGGTTCCAATGATTTGGATCCGCAACTCTCGGTTCCCCCGAGGCCGATTGAGTTGTCACTGGTTGACCTTCCTTCACTGGTATCAGACATGGTACCGAAGTCGGTACCACTGTCCTCATTACCCTTACGGTCGGTGCCTTCCATGCTTCGCTTATCGGGCTCTCTGCCCTCGATGCCGAGTTTGGAATCGATCTCTAGTCTAGAAGAATGGGTACCAATAGGTTTTGGTACCGACACCGATCGATACCGGTGCTTCGGTACCGAAGATAGTGGCCGGAGGTTTTCGGTTACCTCGGTACCGATTGAACTGTCACCGATGACTGCTCCGATGTCTGTCGGGCTCGACTCTGACATCGGTACCGGCATCCACAGTAGCATCGTGGCCAACTCCTGCCATGCTTTTTTCAACAGGATCGCTCCATTCTATACCAAGCTTGGAGTCGATACCTGGCATTGACAATGTGGTAAGAACGGTTGCTGCTCCTGACTGCCAGTACCAGCAACCATCCCTTAACCATTCCACACTGCACTCTGCAGGATCTTCTATTCCTATATATTTGGATAACTCTGTGGGTGCTCAGGCTAGTTCTTTAGATCTACCCTGTCCAGGGGAGATTCCTGTTTGGGATCCCTCTTTTCAGAGTTTCCTCCTGGATATAGCAAGATCTCTTGCCATTCCTGTTCCAGGACATGATCCTGCACAAGGCTCTGTTTCTGCC
The DNA here is from genome assembly GCA_033557465.1 of Ichthyophis bannanicus. NCBI lineage: Eukaryota > Metazoa > Chordata > Amphibia > Gymnophiona > Ichthyophiidae > Ichthyophis > Ichthyophis bannanicus. The sequence goes on along the minus strand of CM066031.1, from coordinate 621,660,780 downwards.
AAAGCAAAGGACAACATAATGCTTCCTTTGCATCATTCCTTGCAGGATCTCCTTCTAGGAATGTGGGAAACACCTTTAAGGGTACCCCCACCTCCCAGGGCAACTGATCTCTTATATCAGGTGCCCCCCTCTCCAGGGTTTCAAGACTCAACTTCCTCATCATTCCATAGTAGTGGAATCAGCAATGAGGTGGGTAAAGAGTAAGAAAAAGCACTCTTATCCGCCAGGTCGTGAGTCTAAGACACTAGATGCCTTTGGACGTCAAACCTTCCAGACATCTATGCTTTCTGCAAGAATTCTCTCATATATTTTTTTATATGAATCTTTCTCTTGAGGAGGTCACAAAGCAATTACATCTTTTGACTCCTTTCCTTACAGATTCCAGGAGTACAGACTATTCCTCACTGCTTAAGCATATCCAGAATATCTCTTGGTTTCTTTCTCGTGCTTCCCTAGACTCTTTTGAGTCTGTTAGCAGGACTTCTGCTATAGCTATAGGGGCACGACGTAGAGCCTGGCTCCAAGCTTCAGACTTGGACAAATGGGCACAACAACGGGTGGGACATACTCCTTGCACTGGAGAAAATCTTTTCAACAAGGAGTCTTTGTCAGGTTACTCAGTTGTCCACTGATTTACCTGTTCCTAAGGGTTGTTCTACACCACCTTCTGTCCCAGTAGGTAGGAAATGTCCTACCAAACTTTCTTCCCACAGGAGAAGGTTTTATTCCTCATTTGCCCATCATACAGATGTTCCCCAACAGGGGAGGCATCGTCCTGGTCTGAAGAATCCAACCTCTCACCAGGCTCAGCAAACCCAGCACCTGCAGGGTTTCTGATCAATCATCAGATGCTTGTGACTCTTGGGGTTAGAATCTACATTTGCTACTTCTCAATAGAGGCAATCCACTGCTTCATTCTAACCCCTACACATGGATCTCTTTCCAAAAGACATCCATTTTTTCTATATTTCTATGAGCTGTCAGGATGTTCATGCCTATAGGTCACAGGTTGCTCCTCTTTTTCCTTCTAGGGAAAGAGGTCTAACCACTATCAAATGATAGTTCCTGTGCCAGCATGAATTTTTCCTTTCTATAGACTTCCTACTTCGTAAGTCTTCTTCAGCTCCATTCTCTTCACCCTCTTACCAAGTTTTTCCTCTGTAAGAGCGGAATTACTTACTGGGAGGTTTTTTCTTCAGCCTCTCTAGTTTTCTCACTTTCCAGTGCGGAGTTTTCCTCTGAGTTACCTCCTCTATTTCAATTTTGCTTTGGGGCAGCTTATCAGACATGTCCAGAGTTTCCTACTCCTGTTCTGTTCTTTCTGTTTTGAACAGTAAGATTCTTTCTGCTGTCTTGCTAGCAGCTGCCTATGCAGGAACCTTAATGTTTGGACCACTGGTTCTTGTCCACAAACAACCAGATTTGTCCTCTACTAACGTTCTGTCTAGCCTTAGTAGTGGCTCCAAGTCAGTGCTTTCATCTCTCTTGAACATAAGAACATAAGATATGCCATACTGGGTCAGACCAAGGTCCATCAAGCCCAGCATTCTGTTTCCAACAGTGGCCAATCTAGGTCATACGTACCTAGCAGTTTCCCCAAGGGACACAGGTTCCACAATGCTTGTACTGGTTCAAGCATTGATATCCTGGGTCCCTTCTTAATAATGGTTTATGGACCTTTCCTCCAGGAACTTGTCCAAACCTTTTTTAAACCCAGCTACACTAACAGCCTTTACTACATCCTCCGGTAACAAATTCCAGTGTTTGATTACACGTTGAGTGAAAAAATATTTTCTTTTATTAGTCTTAAATAGTTTACCCTGTAGCTTCATTGCATGTCCCCTAGTCTTTCCATATTCTGATAAGGTAAACAATCGATCTACGTTTACCCGTTCCACTCCGTTCATTAATTTATAGACTTCTATCATATCTCCCCTCAGCCGTCTCTTCTCCAGGCTAAAGAGCCCCAACCTTTTTAGCCTTTCTTCATAGGAGTAGCCTTCCATCCCCTTTACCATTTTGGTGGCTCTTCTCTGAACCTTTTCTAAAATCGCTATATCCTTTTTAAGATACGGCGACCAGATTATCTCACTACAAGCTTTCTGGATTGTCTTCTATTTCTGCCATCGCCATTCTCCTGGGTTTGGCAGCATAGTTGGCAGAGATACTGGCTCTCTAGCAGCCAGTTCTATCTCCTCATTCTCCTGCATCATGCTCTCTGCAATTTACAGAGAAGCTTTCCACTATGGGCCCTTGCTAGAGAGCATGGGGTTTTTTTCTCCATCAGCTATCCTAGCTGGTTAGAAAAGGCTTTTCAGTCATGTCTCCCATGACTAGAAGGTTCTCCCTTCTTTTACTATCTCCTTTTTGATATAAAGGACATAGGCCTTCTCTTACGTGAAAGCTCAAGGAGTTGCCAGTTCCCTGCTTTGGTCCATAGCATTCCCAATCGGGGATATGCTCCTCCTCATGGTAAGAACACATGATACTTTTGCCCTTAAGCAGGTCAACATGGTATCTCATCTCTAGGCTTCTTCTGTCTACTTACCATGCTAGAGTCCTGGAAGACTCGGGACTTGCTGGCTGCACATTGATATTATCCTCTGTTTTTCACGTAACAGTCCTGGTTATTTTTCACTAGCTAGCATTCTTGCAGATCATGACCAGGAGGAATAGATTCTCTATATGTCTTCTCAAGTAGGTTCCACCTCCTTGTTAGATGAATCTTTCCTCTCCACATATCCTATGTGAATACCGTGCTGTAGGCATATCTCCGTCTGTTTAATTGCAGACACCCATATATATATGTGTGTGTGTATATATATGTGTGTGTGTATGTATATGTGTATCCACATACTTATCTATCTCACTGTCTATCCTCATTTTTTTAATTTTTATTTTATTTACATTTCTTATATACCGCACTATTTGCGATCAGCGCGGTTTACATAAAAACAAACAGTATCCGACAATAAACTATAGTCAGGTCATTACAATGAACAGGAGCAATCAACTTGGATAACAGGGGAAACTATCTACATGTGCGGAACATTGAAATAGCTATATGATTCTGACAGAGGGGTTTTACCCATACCTATGCTATCTAGCAGGTTTGGGGTTCTACACCCACAACCACTCCTGTGGTAGTCAACAATTTTTATACCATAACCTACTGGGAGGTTATTCCTGCTGTTCCCAGAGATCACCTGTTACAGGTAAGTAAATGTGCTCTATGGAACCTAGCAACTGAACAGTATAGCTTGCTTAATGAATATTATAACTTGTAAAAGGGGGTGGTTGTTGTGAAGGTAGCACCATCTTGGCAAGTATGGAAATTAACTGTCTTGCAAAGGATTGTGGTTATTGAAGTCTATTCACACAAAGCTTGCCTTTTTAAAATAATGAAAACTCTTGTAGTTGGTCGAGTGTAGACAAAATTAGAGTTTGTTTATGGGGTGATTATCCCACACACAAATATGCTTGGTAACACCATCCAGATAACTTCTCCAGGTTTATTCAACACAAAATAAGGCAACTGAAATACTTATGCAAATTAAGTATCAAAGTCCTTTATGGAACAGAAAGGCTTCTTTCAGCCACTGCTAATAAACTCCTTAGCAGTGCTGGGGGAAAAACAAATCAAAAAGGAAAACTTCTTTATACAAAAACATAGCTCACTTTCTCCATGCAGAAAAGAACTTTAAAATCCTACGTGTGCACGGCTTGTGCTGGGCTCTCCTCTACCAACAGGTGACAATTAACTGCAATCAGTAGCTTGATTTCAGCACACATGCAAACTTTCCAACAAAGCTTTTTCTTTTCAACAAAACTTTATGGGAAGCCAATATTTAGAATGGTTCCTTTTGATGTTTGCTCTGATATTTAGGATTTTCCTAAAATAACAACTTACTCAACAGTCCATATAAATCTCCAGGAACAAGCAGGAATGAGTCTTCACATATGGGTACGTCGGTACCGACGGAGCCTGCACGGGAATGCTGCCCAGCTTCCAATCAAAGCTTTTGGCAGCATCCCTCGCGCCTGCGCGCTGACTTCCCGCCTTCTCCAGAGCCTCTCTTCAGTTTTCGTTTTTCCGCGGAGCCGGCAGGACGTCCTTCCTGTCACCGCAGAAACTTTTCTTTTTACTTAATTTCTTTAGTTTTTTGTTGTGGTCGCGGCTGTATTTCCCGCCGCCACCGGTACCGCCGGTGGATTTTTGCCTATATTCTGAGAAACTTTTTCTTCAGTTTTTTCTGCCTTAACTTGTTAGGCCTACCAGGCCTCATGGAGCCTTCTTTTCCTAAGAAGTGCATTCGATGTGGAAACACTTGTTTCCTTTTAGACTCCAATAACTGGTGTCTTAACTGTATGGGTCCTGACCCTTTTTCCCCTGACATGTCAGGAGATATTTTTGTGAGGAAACCTTCAGTTTTTAAAGTTTCCCTCGATGCCGTTTTTTCCTCGGCAGTGAGGGTACCCGGTTTCTCCATTTTACAGGATCAGGTAACCCATAAACAGTCTGTTAAGACTAGTCAATGCTTGAGTGGTATGTCCCATACCCAGCATGGTGACGGCTCCGGCCTTACCCTCAAGAATCCATTGGCATTACCCCTGCGGGAGTCTATGGGCTCCAAAGCGTTAAAGGGGTTTCAGGTTGTTCCTGGGGCTCACCCCTCACAGAACATACCTGAGCCATGCTCGGGGGTGGTATCCGCTTCGAGCGGTACCGATCCCCCGGCATCGGCACCAGTGTCGAGTGTTCTACTCTTCACCAGGGATCGTCATCTGGCGTCCTCAGTACCTTCGGGGCCGATCGATACGCTTCAGATTGACTTCCCTCGATCCCCACCGTGTCTGGTGGTGGTATCCGCTTCGAGCGGTACCGATACCCCGGCATCGGCACCGGTGTCGAGTGTTCCACTCGCCACCAGGGATCGTCCTCAAGCGTCCTCGGTACCTTCGGGGCCGATCGATATGCTACGCATGGACATTTCTATATCCCAGCCATGCTCGGAGACGGTACCGCCGTCGAGCGGTTCCGATGCCCTGGCTACGACATCGGGATGCAGTAACCTGTTTCTCGCAGGTGGGTATCATCGGGTATCCTCGGTACCTTCGGGACCGATCGATGTAACCCAGACTGCTTTTTCGGTATCGGCATCGCCGATACTGCCACTGACGTTGGTACCCTCGAGGCATGCATCGATAGACTCGCTCCATCGATGCCGAGTCTTGAATCGATTTCTAGTCTCGAGGACTGGGTACCGACGCGTCCTGGAACCGACTCCGCTCGCTTCCAGATAAGCAGTTCCGCAGATCCTAGCTATAACTCTAAACTCATGATCTTGGTACCACTGCAGTAGTCCCCGATGACAACTTTGACCGCTGGTCCTGTATCACAATCGATGTCGATGCCTCCGTTGGAACCGATACCTGGCATTGCTGATGCAGTACCTACTGCCTCTGAGTTAACACGCCAGTATCCCGGTCCATCTACTACATCTCTTGCTTCACACCATGGTACGTCCTCTGGTGCTCAGTCTCTTTCTTTGGCCTTACCAGGGATGGTTCCCATAGGGGATCAGTCTTTTCAGACTTTTCTCCGAGACATGGCAACCTTTCTTAATATCTCTATCCCTGGTTGTGCTGATACTCATAGCCCACCGGCACAAATGGAAAATATCATGCTTCCTTTACATCCTGCTCTGCAGGATCTCCTTCTGAGGGTTTGGAAATCACCCTTACCGCTTCCTCTAGCTTCCACAGCTACTGAGGTTCGGTACCGAGTGCCTCCCTCTCCAGGATTTCAGAAGCCGCAACTTCCTCATCGTTCCCTGGTAGTAGAATCAGCACTGAGGAAGGCTAAGAGCAAGAAGATGCATTCTTCTTATCCACCAGGTCGTTCTTCAAGAACACTCGATGCTTTTGGTCGTCAAGCCTTCCAAACATCTATGCTGGCCTCCAGAATTCTTTCATATATTTTCCACATGAGTCTAACACTCCAGGAGGTCACAGAGAAATTGTCTCTCTTGACCCCTTTTTTGCCAGAGCCGAAGGCTACTGATTATTCCTTGCTCATCAATCATAGCCGGAATATATCCTGGTTTCTGTCTCGTGCTTTTATAGACTCTTTTGAGTCTGTTAGCAGATCCTCTGCTATTGCCATTGCAGCATGTCGCAGAGCCTGGCTCGAAGCTTCAGACTTGAATAGACGGGCACAAACTATACTGGCTCATTCTCCTTGTACAGGAGACAGTCTTTTTGGTAAGGAGGCTTTCCGTCAGGTTGCTCAATGCTCCACTGACTCTCCTTCCACTACAGACCATTCTAAGCCATCCCATTCTTCGAGGGGTAGGAAATGTCCTACCAAACCTCCTTTCCCTAAGAAAAGAAAGTTTCATTCCTCTCCTGCCCATCATTCAGAGGTACCTAAGCAAGGGACACCTCAGCCTAGTCTGAAGTCCTCCAGCTCTGGCCACTCTCAGCATTCCCAACAACCATAGGGGCTGAGAATTATAGTCTGCAGTTCACTTCTACCTATTAGAAGTTGCTTCACTGTGCTTTTCTTTCTCAGTGTACTAAGATGTTGGAACATTCTTGTTCAGGGACTACGCACTTCTCCTCCTTTACTCTCTAGAGGAGCAGTTACTACTATCCCCTGATAGTTCTGTCCCACTTTGAACATTTTTTTCCTTCAAGTTGCACTTACCCTGAGGGTACGTCACCCTCCACTTACTTGCCTACCCTCTCTACAGGACTTCTTCCTGGTTGAGAGGTACCATACTGAGAAGCTTCTTAGCACGCTTATTCCTCAGAAAGAGACAGGAGATGCCTCCTCTCCTTCCTTGTCTCTTATTCTTAAATGGGCACAGTACAATCTCTCTGCTGGTTTCTATCACCAGCTGTGCCTGCAGGAGTTACAATGATTGTGTTACTGGTACTTTTTAGTTCCAGTCCCTTGTTCCAAGGTTTATCTAGCCTCAGTAGTGATTCCAGGCTGCTCCTCAGCTATCTTGGATCCTCCTACTTTTTGTTTTTTTCACAATCTTCCTCCATCTCCTCTCTTAGGATATGGCAATACCACTGACTTCAGTCAGTTTATCTCCTCTTTCTCCTGCACAATGCTCTCTGCACTCTCAGAGAAGCTTTCTACTATGAGGGCCTTATTTTAGAGCATTGACCTTATCTCTGAAGCTATCAGTAGGGAAAAGCTTAATTCCTTCCCATGCCTATGAGGGTTCTCCAAACCCTCTGGTCTGGGCTGTTGGTATGATATAAGTTCTTCTGCGAGAAGATCCAAGGCTGATGTTTACGCATGCTCCCTCTGGGTCCCTCCAGCAGGTCCCTCTGATATCTTCTTGCGTTGCTGAACATCTGCCATGTCAGTGTTCTTTGCAACTCCCGCCTTGTTCTTTACAGACTGATATCATCATCTGTTCTCACGCAAACATCATATCTTACTGGATTCCCTCAATCCACGGAAATAGATTCTTTACACATATCCCAAGTGGGTTCACCCTCTTGTGGAGCAGAGAATCTTTTCTTTTATATTCCCCATATACAACTATGGGGCTGGGTGGTAGATATGTATCTTCAGTCTCTATCTTGTATGTAGCATCTCCATATATGTCTACATACCTATCTCATTACCCTGGTGGTGCAATTCCATGCCCCACCAATGTATATATATTTCCGTATATCGTATGTGTATGTATAGATAGAGATAGAGATAGATAGATATAGATATAGATATAGATATAGATATCTATCTATCTAGATATCTATCTAGATATCTATCTAGATATCTATCTATCTAGATATCTATCTATCTAGATATCTATCTATCTAGATATCTATCTATCTATGTGTCTGTTGGAGGGCTTCTCAAGGGTTGATATGTCTTACACACTATAACCCTTACTGTCTATACTAAATGTTTTACCTTCTAGAGGGTTTAGACAGTCTATCGCCCTACTTGCATACCATATTATGATGCAGGAACTGTTAGGCACCAATAACTACTGTAGTGCTAACATCTTCCATTTTTTCTTTAAGTCCTTGAAGCATCAAGCTTCAATATTTTTTCCTATCTCTCGCCAGCTAGGAAAAATAGTGTACATCTTTATCTTGAGTAGACAACTGTTCTCCTTGGGAATAGGGGTTTTTTCCACTCCCCTTCTTCCTGCCAGGACTGGGCTAGTTCTCTACCTCCGTCAGTCTTCTTCCTTTAGCTTTCATTGTTAATGACTTTATGCCTAAAGGAGTTTTCAGCTTTTTCCCATAAAGCTTTCCATTGAAGACCTGATGTCTAATCCTACCCAGTTGACACCTGGATCGTCTGCTACCTCCAGGTCTGGACCTTCATCCTCACTGCTGTGAGGTCACTTTGAAGATTTCGCCACTGCTTATCCAGTAGACTCCATCATGCTCTCGACTTCCTACGATTCAGTAGGTAAGCTGCATATTTTAAGTGTACATTAAATGTGCTTAATGTTACTTATCATATATACCAAGGACTTCTCCCCTATAGTCCTTGGCTATGCTGTTTCTTTCCTCACAGCTCCTTTATTGCCAACTCCTGCCCTCCATCCCACGAAGGATGCCGCGGGAATTCCTGGAGACAAAATGCATCCCTGGCCGAGGCCTCTGCATTTTTATGGGATCTCCCCCTGGCATCCCTAGCTAGGGAGTCCCCATATGTGAAGACTCATTCCTGCTTGTTCCTGGAGATAGCACAGTTACTTACCTGTAACAGGTGATCTCTGGGAACAGCAGGAATTAGTCTTCACAACCCTCCCACCTCCCCTGGGAGTTGCATCTCTTTATCTTCTTCCTTTCTCTCCTCGCCTTTGTCTCAGCTTTGAAACTCAACTGAAGAGAGGCTCTGGAGAAGGCGGGAAGTCAGCGCGCAGGCGCGAGGGGTGCTGCCAAAAGCTTTCTGATTGGAAGCTGGGCAGCATTCCCGTGCAGGCTCCGTCGGTACCGACGTACCCATATGTGAAGACTAATTCCTGCTGTTCCCAGAGTTCACCTGTTACAGGTAAGTAACTGTGCTTTCTAGTCCTTCAAGGTGAGTAAATACACTTTATGCTCTGCTTCCACAGCAAGCTTCTTTTCAGTTTTTCTCTATGCCTACCTTATCAATGCCTTGCATTTAACTTGCTAGTATTTGTTTCCTGTTTTTGTCATTTTGTCTTTTTTTTTTCCATTTTTCTGAAAGATTCTCTTAGCTATAACAGCCTCTCTGACCTAGTCTTTAAGCCATGCTGGCTGTTTGGCCTGCCTTCTACCTTTTTTAAAGCATGGAATACATTTACATTTCTGGGCTTTCAAGATAGTATTTTTAAAGAACACCCAGCTCTGATGTAAACTTTTAACCTTTGCTGTTGCTCTTTAGTTTTTTCTTAACCATTTTCCTCATTTTATTATAGTCTGCTTTTTGAAAGTTAAATGCTAGTGCAGTCAATTTCCTTGTCCTCCTTTCATTTATTAAATCAAATCAAATGTGATCATGTTATGATCACTATTGCAAGTGGCCCTAAAACAGTTACCTCTCGTACTAGATCTTGTGTTCCACTGAGGACTATGTCTAAAATAGCATCCCAATGTATCTGTTCCTGAACCAGCTGCTCCAAGAAGCAGTAATTTACTTCATCTAGAAACTTTATCTCCTTAGCATGTCCTGATATGATGACCCAGTCACTACTGGAGTAATTGAAATCTCCCATTATTACTGTGTTTTCAAGTTTGCTAGCTTCCCTAATTTCTGTTAGCATTTCATCATCTGTTCATTCTGTCCAGGCAGACAGTAGTATTACCCCCCTCCCCCCAAAACTGCCTTTCCCTTCCCCTTTTTACATGGAATTTCTGTCCATCGAGATTCTATATTGTATTTTGTTTCCTGCAAAACCTTTATCCTGGTTGGGTCGATGCCCTCTTTAACGAATAGAGCCTCCTCTCCACCAATTTGATCTACCCTATCAATGTGGTATAGTTTGTAGCCTGGTATGACAGAGTTCCATTGGTTATCATCCTTCCACCTGGTCTTTGAAATGCCAATTATTTAACCTTTCATTCATTGCTATATATTCTTACTCTCCCATCTTATTTTTTTAAACTTCTAGAATTTGCATACAGACATTCCAAAGTTTGTTTTTTTGCTAATATTAATATTCAGGCTATTTGATTGTAGGGTTAATTTGGGATCTTTCAACTCTCTTGATTTTTATGTAAAAGCACTTGGGTTACTCTTACTTTTATTGGAACCTCTCTATCGGGATACCCTGACTTTCCTGTTTTGCTGGTATCCTTTAAGGATACATCATTCTGAACTATGTGCTCTTGGGTGACACTCTGCTTTTCCTCATTACACTATTAAATACTGCTATTTATATGGAATGCTAAAACAACTTATATGAATTTATGGAGGAGACTTAATACATGCAGTGATAGGAAGCTGAGTCTGCATTTCAGGCTCTGTCTCTAGTTCTTTTGCAATTCAGGGTAAAACCCTAGCTTTTCAAGGCTGCTTTTGATCCCTTTCTCTTCTACCTAACACCCTTGTATTTTTTAATCATTTCCTTTTAATAAACTTCCCTAATTTCTTGTTTGTTCTGTTTGACTGTCTTGTATAGTGTGCAGGATCTGAACGGGAGCTGCCTCTTCTATGTGCATTGCTGCATATGCTTAGTAACTCTATAGAAAGAAGTGGTTGTAGTAATCCTATGGAACTATGCTAGGGACTCCTATTTGTTTTACCATTTTTCTAGATAGACAACACAACTGGAGACTAGAGTGTCTTCACTAGACTGTAAACTCTTTAGAGCAAGGGCTGTCTTAAATGTCTCTGTGCAATGCTGTGTACTCATGGTAGCTCTATGCAAGTGATACGTAGTAATACTTTGGATGTGGCTTGGAAAGTCCTTCATATGTGTATTCAGGAAAATTTTGCTCATGAGCATTTACCCCTACTTTGAGTCATGTATAATTAGACTAGCTGCTTGTTTGGATTTTCCCTTTTGAGAGCCTGAGAAATGAACTCCGCTCTTCTGGCAGATCCCTTCTATCTATGCCCTTCTTTTCTACTGTCAACGCCAGACTTAAGAACATAAATGCCATAGTGGGTCAGACCAAGGTCAAGAAAGCCCAGTATCCTGTTCCTAGTAGTGGCCAATCCAGGTCACAAGTACCTGGCAGGTTCCCAAAAAGACATGCAGGTTCCAGAATGCTTGTATTGGGGCAAGCAGTGGATTTTCTGGGTCCTCTTTAATAATGGTTTATGGACCTTTCCTCCAGGAACATGTCCAAACCTTTTTTAAACCCAGCTACACTAACAGCATTTACTACATCCTCCAGTAACAAATTCCAGAGTTTGATTATGCATTGAGTGAAAAAATATTTTCTCCAGGAACAAGCAGGAAGTCAGTCCTCACTTATGGGTGACGTCGGCACCGACGGAGCCTGCGCGGAGCAATTCCCCAGCTTTCAAAGAAAGCCATTGGGATTGCTACCATGCATGCGTGGTCCTCTTCCCGCCCAAGGGTGCCATCTTGCTCAGTCTCCCATTTTCCGCAGAGCCCTTCGGGCACACGTCCTCGTCCCTTGGAAAACGTTTTTGTTTCCTTGCCTTAACAGGCTCTTTTCTGTTTTTCCGGTTGCACTGGTCCTCTATCCATCCTCCCCTTGCTCTCTTTTGGAGCTTACGGGGATACCTTTTATAAATTTTTTTTCTTCCCGGGCTTCGCACCCTTTTTTTCTCTCAACTGCTGGCCACGTGGGTCTTCGACCTCGCAGGGGCCATTTTTGCCCCCATGGCCACCGGGTTTAAAAAATGCAATAGATGCTCTAGGAACATGTCACTTACGGACACTCATGACTGTTGTTTACGGTGTCTGGGAGCCGACCATGACCCAGAGCTCTGTTCGCTCTGTAAGAAAATGTCCTCTAAGGCCCTGCTCAGCCGTAAGCAGAAGTCCGAAGACATTTTTCGAAAGGCTGCCTCAGAGTCCCCGGTGGTACCCTCAGTCATCTCCCCTCCGGTGGTATCCCCCCCTGCGGCACTGCATTCCAGGCGGCATTCTGACCAGGGGTCCCCCGAGGTGGAACGGCACAAAAAGGTGGCCTCAAAGTTGCTGTCTGGGGACCCCGACAAGCGCGAGCACTCCCGCACAAAGTCGCTTAGCCCCCTTCGGCGTTCCCAAGAGTCAGACAAGGAGCAGCCCCGCAAGGTACCTCGCAGAGAAACTGAGGCTTCCGGCGAAGGCGCCCAGTCTCCTGAGGGCTGTCCCGGTGAGGACCCCCCCTCTCCTCCTCGACGCCCGATCCGGTGACCTCAGTATCGGCGTCCCAGGGCCCCACGCCCACATGGGAATCCCGTGTACTGATGCTGGAACGCAGCGTTTCTGTGTTCATTGCTTCCCAGCAGGCGCTCGCGGCCAGCTTTGTTGACTTGCGCCCAGAGACTGCGGGTCCCTCGCATGGGACACCCAAATTGTGTCCAGGAAACCCCTAAGAGCCACGGGCCTTGTGAGGGTCCTCAACGTCGTTCTCGCATGCTCTCCTGTTCTTTGGGGGCGAGATCGTCCAGCGCCTCCACCTCAGGCCGCCGGCCATCGGAAAGGGTGAACCGCCCAGCTCGGATCCCTCTACTGACTTCTCGGACTGGGAATCCGATGGTGACACATCCTCGGAGACCTGCACCCACCGGGATCTTCTGTTTGACCTCTCGCCACCTGGTCTCCAGCGGCATTCACCGCCCGAGGACACCTCCTTTTTGGTGTTTATTCGGGACATGGCTTGGGCCCTCAACCTGGTTACCCAGGCCGAGAAAGACCCTCATGCTGAAGAACTCGATGGCTGCAACCTGGTCTTCTACAAATACTTTTGCTGCCCTCTATTTCCTGGAGAGGGAGTCCCGCTGGGACAGCGCCTTCGGCCAGGCTGTACTCCGTAATCTGTTCGGGGTATAAGCAAATCTTGCCCTCCGACCCTTCTTCACATTTACCGAGGGCTTTGCCTCCTTCGGGCTTCGGCTTCTGCTTACAGCCTCGCAGAGGCATATTTTTTCTTTTGGTTACAGGTTCGGTAGCCTGTAGCAAGGGAGTCCCATAAGTGAGGACTGACTTCCTGCTTATTCCTGGAGTAAGCGTAGTTACTCGCCTGTAACAAGTGTTCTCCAGGGACAGCAGGAATCAGTCCTCACTATCCTTCTGCCTCCCCTGATGAGTTGCTGAGTTTGTCCTTACCTTGCCATCTGCTGGTAGGGCTCGAGCTGACGGAGCAAGATGGCACCCTTGGGCAGGAAGAGGACCACGCATGCGTGGTAGCAATCCCAAAAGCTTTCTTTGAAAGCTGGGGAATTGCTCCGCGCGGGCACCATCGGTGCCGACGTCACCCTTAAGTGAGGACTGATTCCTGCTGTCCCTGGAGAACACCTGTAACTATGCTTTCTCTTATTAGTCTTATATGGGTTTCACTATAGCTTCGTTTCATGCCCCCTAGTCTTTCTCTATTTTGCTGGCATGAACAATCAATCTACATTTACCCATTTGACTCCATTAGTGTATAGGCCTCTATCATATCTCCCCTCAGCTGTCTCTCGTCCAGGTTGAAGAGACCTAACCTTTTAAGCCCCTCTTCATAGGGGTATCCTTCCATCCCCTTTATCATTTTGGTGGCTCTTCTCTATACAATTTCAAATTCCACTATATCCTTTTTAGGATATGGTGACCGGAATTGTACACGATATTTAAGGTGCAGTTGCACCATGGATCAATATAGAGGAATTATAATATCCTTGGTTTTATTCTCAATTCCTTTTCTTATGATCCCTAGCATCCTATTTGCCTTCTCTGCTGCTGCACACTGGGCAGAGGGTTTCATCGTGTTATCCATGATGGCGCCTACATTTTTTTTTCCTGGGTGGTGGTTCCTAATGTGGAACTTTGCTTTGTGTAACCGTAGTTTGGGTTGTTCTTTCCTAGTTGCATAACTTTGCAGTTATCCATATTGTTTCCTCTGCCATTTGAATTTCAAGTTTCTATCATTTTGCCAGGCACAGACGTCAGGCTCGCCGATCTATAGTTTCCCAAATCACCCCTGGAACCCTTTTAAAAAAAAATTGGCATTACATTGGCCATTCACCAATCTTCAGGTATTACAGATTTTAATTATAGTTCACATATTACTAATATTAGGTCTGCAATCTCATATTTCAGTTCTTTCAATACTCCATCTGATCCAATTTGCTACTGTTTAGTTTATCAAATAGTTGTAACACATCTTCCTGGTTTATTTCTTTCAATTCTTTTGATGCGTCACCTGTTAAATACCATTTCAGTCATGGCTGACTTCCCTAAATCATCTTATGTTTCCAGTTTTTGTCATTTGGCTCCTTTTTCCATTTCCTGAAATGTTTTTTGGGCTACAACAGCCTTTCTGATCTTGTTTTTAAACCTTGCTTCTCCTTAGGCCTGAAACAAATTGTCTGAATTTGTGCGTCTGGCTTTATCCCTTGCCCTTTTCAAATCCAGGTTGAACTCACTCCTTTGAGGCTGCTTTTGGATCCTGATCCGTTTAGTCTCCTGTTTCCTTACCATTCCCCAAATATTTCCTTGCCCTCAGCTCTTGTGTTGTCTGCCTTGACTAGACTGTAAGGTCTAAAGAGTAGGGACTGTCTCTTATATGTGGCTGTACAATGCTGCATTATACTTTGTAGCACTATACAAATAAGTACTTTTCATCCCTATTACTGTTATTTACCCATCAGGTGTTCAAAACCACATTAAAAAGTAAAACTTAGTTTTGGAGCCTGGCTCTTTAATCTCGTCCCTGCGGGAGTGCAGTTTTACAAAATCCACTACTTAACATGCATAAGTTGCAAAATCAACGCTTATATGTTTAAGTAGCACTGCTTGCATATTCAAAGCCCACAAGTTATGCCACTTTTTTGAGCATCATCTTTTGTAAGATGACTTTTTCCGATGTGTGCCCTGCCAAATACACATGCTGCTTTAGGTGTTTATCCTCCATGATTCTCAGCTAAGATTATCATATTTTATTAAAATGCTGTTTTAAAACTATCTGTTATATATATGAGAAAATATGCATGTAATCCTTATGCTTCATAACTAAATGAACAGCTACTCTATTTTTCCTTTAATGATTCAGAAGTAAATATTGGTAGTAAAAAGGAGAACTAGTAGTTTTGTAAGATATTGGGAAATGTTGATTACTTAATGTTCTTTCCTAGATGTTGACATTTGTGACACTTCGAGCTTAGGGTCCACCTTAATGTAGTTGGCTCTTGACACTTATCACCTTCATATATATGGAAGAATCTGATCTCTGTACAACTGTTAGCTATGTTGGGTTTGTCAGTTGAAGCTTCTCGTTAAGACATCTGCAGTATTCTGAGACATCTATGTGAATAGTTACCTAGATCACAAAAGCCCTTTTACTTCAGCCTGTAGGGTCAATGTATGCTACTACTACTACTGAGAATTTGTAGTGTGTTTCAAGACGTACGCAGCGCTGCACAGGCATTGTAAGAGACAGTCCCTGCTCATCAGCGCTTACAATCTAGTCAAGACAGACAACACAACATGTAGAAAGGGATACATCTAGGGGGAATGGTAAAGAAACAAGAATATCAGGTGAGTCAAGATCCAAAAGCAGCAGCGAAGAGGTGAGTTTTCAGCCTGGATTTGAAAAGGGTCAGAGATGGCGCCCTGGTGTACAGACACAGGTAGTGTGTTCCAGGCGTAAGGTGTAGGAAGATGAAAGGAGCGAAGTCTGGCGTTAGCAATAGAAGAGAAGGCACAGATAGAAGCAATTTGCTAGAAGAGCGGAGTTCCCGAGGGTGGTTGTAGGGAGAGATAAGAGGAGAAAGGTAGTGAGGAGCTACAGAGTGAATACTCTTATAGGTCAGCAGGAGAAGTTTGAAGTGGATGCGGAAACGGGTAGGGAGCCAGTGTAGTGACTTGAGAAGAGGGGTAATATGGGCATGACAAGGCTGGCGGAAGATTAGCCGTGCAGCAGAGTGTTCCTTATCGTTCCTCCAGTTTAGTCCTCTACCTCTGGGTTGTGCACCTCTTCCTGCAGCTAGGAGACTGGGCATGTCAGTCGTGACATCACTGGATATAGCCTGCTGGTATCTCCCATCAGCCCCCAGTGTGTCCAGTCTCCTTGCAGCAGGAGGACATAGTGAGCCTAGCTCCTGGGCTCACTTGGGGGGAACAGATAAGCAGCATTTAGTGTGACAAATTCTATTCTGATTTTACTTTTGATTTTTACCTTTAATTTACTTTTAATTCAGTTACCTTTGGTTAATTGGCAATCAGGGATTAGTTCCCTTTAGTTAGGAGCAAATTTCCTTATTTACAGTAATTTTAAATTTGAACCTTGCTCTTTAAATTAGTAGCAGTTCTTGCCTTCCCTCCTTGTCAGTTATATTCACTTGCAGGCATTTGCCGGTGCAGATCTCTCTCCCTTGACTGTACGGGAGAGAGCTCCGGGACCCGTACAGACACACTGAAGCTGTGTGAGACGGAGCCTCTCCGTTGCTGCGGGATTTTAATTTTACTCTGTGGAACCGGCTGAGCAATCCTCGCCGCGGCTGCCAGGCGCATCGGCGTGGCTTGAGGATCGGATGAATTCAAGGTGGTAGGAGCAGGCTGCGTGGCTTTCGGCCCTGCAGGTAAGGCCTTCGGGCTCGGTCGGTCTGCTGAGCACTCATTTTTGCAGCGGCAGCTGTTCTTGGCGCCAAAATTCATTGGCGAAGGGGCAGCCATTTCCTCTCTAGGTATTTAAACCGCATGGCGAGAGTTGCAGTGAGCTGCCTGTGTGAGGAAAACAGGCAGAATAGCTAGATTTTTAGGCCTAGTGTTTGTTTCTTTTGTTTGTAGGGGTTTTTTTTTGAGGCTCAGGGGGTGCCTCAGCCTTAAGGGGAACTGTTGTCAATCCTCTTTATAAAATAAATAAGAATAAACTTAAAAATAGGACAGCGGTTTTGGCATTGATCCCTGATACCACATGGTCTTTCCCTCCTAATCATGTCTCTGAGGAGCATCTGTTAAGTCCCAGGATATTAGGCAAATTGCCAGCTTTTAGGTTCAAGGGCAGAGCCCTAACTTGTAGTTGGAAGGAGGGACAGCCTGGAAGTGTGCTTTTATGTATTCTATAGTGAAAGTTGCCCAAAATTCACAGGGACAGGTTTAGGAAACCTTAGGATATAAAAAAAAATAGACAGTTAAACAGTCAACCAAGAAGTGCCTGTGCTACGGTCTATGGCCACCAGAGGGCAGCTGATACACTCAATAGTGCCTTTCTATGACTGTGGGTATGCAGCCATTATCTGCAAGTCAGGAAAGAAATCACCACAGAGCCACAGAGCAGCTGTTCTGAAAATCAAGATTATATGACCAAGATTTAAAGCTCTTAACTTCTGTATCATTGGTCGGGCTCTAGTATCCTAAAGGCCACCGAATGACAGCGCTGCTCATGAATCACATATAGTATTCAGTGCCCCCATCCTTGGGGGGGGGGGGGGTGGTACAATACAAAATCATATCACTCATCAGGTTCACACAGGCAACAACCTCTAAGACCTCCATTTGCAAGGTGGTCTGTGTATTCCTCTGCTATTTCTCTGACTGCAGGAAGGCCTGGGGAGGTGCCTGTGTGTTTCATAGCAACACTTAGCAGGCCCTTCCCAGGAAATTCTCATCTATTACTAGAGCAGGGTTTCATTGCATTTCATTTCTCTGGTTGTGGTTAATGCACAGCGTTAGGGGCTGTGTTCGAAAGCTTGGGTCCCACGGACTTCAGTGGGATTTCAAAAAGAAAAAGAAACTCGCTTTAGTGAGAGATAGCCTTGTTCATTTTTAGCTAACACTGTTGATTTTACTTTTGATTTTTACCTGTTGGCGTCCTGAATCCTAAGGACGGGACACTGTTTGCTTCCAGGGGTTCTACTTTCCTTTTTGCTCTTCAGCTCCCTGGCAGATGCAGTAGGCTGGCAGGGGGTGTGCAACGCCTCCAGCAATGCAGAATCCCCCAGGATAAGGGGGGAAGGACAACTGGGTGCAGCGGGGGCTGGTTGCTTCTTGCAAAGCTATAGGAGCAGTTCGGGTAGTTTTAGATGATCTGCTTTGATTTCATTAGAGTTGGCGGAAACTTGGTTTTTGGAGTCCTATAATTTAAAAAATAAAAATAAAAAATAAAAAAAAAAAGCAAAGAAAAAGGGGCATAGCTATGTTGATTTACAAGAATCTCCTTCCGCTATCCATAGAAGGTCCTATAAAGCGTTAAAGTCGGTTTATATGGCAGGGTAATATTTTGGCTTAGCTGCTGTGATATAGCGCTATGTTCCGCTGTAAACATATTCAAGGCAAAAGGAATTATGGTGATAACTCTCTTGGACAGTTGTAACAGGTGCTTGGGGGAGCGCCATGGCCAGTCCACAGATGTGGAATGCTCTGCCATAAGCATTATGTCATGGGAAGGTTTTTATAGTTGTGTGGTTTCTTAATGGAAAATGTTCCCGTTTAGTTTGGCTTGCCCAAATTATAAGATTTTACGGTAGATTTGTAATGTCTTAATTTTGGCTATATGTGGTTTAATTTTACATATGAAAAAGGCAGCTCAGCAGAGAGAGGTTGCAAGATAGAACTCTGGCCTTTGAAGCTATCTATGCTCCCATTCCATTTATCAGAGGTTCTCCAGTACGGAGAGTCTCTGCTAGTGTTCAGCGAATACCTTAATGGGGGGCCAGAAGCACGCAGCCAGGCTAGTTCTCTAGCAGCAGTGGCAGCGGCTCAGACTCTAGTAGGCATACTTCATATGCCGGGCTTACAAAATGGCTTCCGCGCTGATTGGCATCAGCCAAGGTGACTGCCGGTTTAGACTGTGAATGTGGAGTAAGCCTGGAGGAGAGGGGCCTTGCGTTCTCTGGACAATGCCCTGCATACACTGATTCACTTCAATTCGATAAGCTACTGGCAGGACACAAGGCACTCTCGCATGCTTTTTTTTGCTTCAGTGGTCTAAAAGTGGAGTCTGTACCAGGTGGTATAATGGGAACTTGTCTGCAGTTTCTCGGCTTCTTCATTGCTGACTCAATTGCCACTGCGGAATGAGAGCTGCATTTCATATCACCAGGTGCTAGTTGAACTTAAAATATAAAGTCCATCTTTGTGCAGTCAGATGGAATGGGGCGTTACTCTAGCAGGAAGGCCGTGGATTAGTATGCCTGTGTTTGGGAGTTCTTTCTACTTCATATTGTTGGCATGGAAAGAGCGTCTCAACATATGCTGAAGGAATTTTTGGTTAAGAGGTGTCTTTGTAAAAAAAAAAAAAAAAAAAAAAAAAGTATTCAGCTGTCCTGAATTCCTGTTCTTGATTGACATTTTGAGGCTAAGCAGGGACAGGCCTGGGTACTACGTGGGTGGGTGCACACCTTGCACTACCAGGGGTGTGGACTCACTGTATGGAACAGAGCCCTAGCAATCTTCCTTATCGCAAGATAGGAAAGTAGATGGTTCACTGAAGCGATCGTTGGGGGCAATGCTCTGGCCTTACAAGCTCCCATTTGTGGAGCCTGGGGAGGCGAGAGCATGCTTCAGGTGGTCTCAGTGTTTACGGCAGTCTACTCGCCTGGAACAGGAAAGGATCAGGGAGTTGAATCGACTAGAGCCTGATTTGCTTTATGGGGCAAATGTGCATTATGGCTTAATTCAAGCGCTAGCTAATATTCTTGGCTTCCTTGGGGTTCACCCGGAGGTTTCTCTGGTGGAGGAATGGGGCAGCTGATGGTTCGTCCAAGTCGAGGGTCAGTAAGCTCCCAATTAAGTCTTTGTCTTGTCCTTTCCCCATGGGCTCTCATGGGGCAACTAGTTGGCGTATCGAGGCTTTCGGAGAAAGGTACTCTTGGTAGCGCCCAGTTGGACGAGACGGCCATACTAAGCTTTTCTCATTCGCCTACTCGACAGGCTTTTCCTAGAAGTTGTCGGTAGCGGGCGTTCTGCTGCGGCTAGGTCCGTGACGAATGTCTCAGGTGGATTGGTGGCCACCTACGGTTTGGCCTTTGTATGGGCGGGGCTCAAGAAGAAGCGTTATTCTGTGGCAGTCTGCGCCACCTTGTTGAGAGCAAGGAGGCAGGCTGCTTCTGCTACATAGGTCCGTGCTTGGCGCCTTTTGGAAGGCTGCTGTTCACGGCGGCAAGTCCGGGCGACAAAGGTGTCTGTATCCTTGGTCTGAGTTCTCTGCAGGACAGTGTCTGAAGGAACTAGCGGCCAGTTCCTTAGAGGATCCAGCGGGCGGCTGTTTCCGGCTGTAGAGGATCTCCAGGAACAAGCAGGAATGAGTCTTCACATATGGGTACGTCGGTATCGACGGAGCCTGCGCGGGAACGCTCCCCAGCGTCCAATCAGAAAGCTTTTGGGAGCATCCCTCAGTGCCTGCGTACTGCCTTTCCAACTGTCTCTCCTCCGTTTTCGTTTTTCCACAGAGCCAGCAGGACGTCTTCCTGTCGCCGCAGAAAATTTTTTCTTTAAATCTTTTACTTTTTGTTTTTCTTGTGGTCGCGGCTGTTTCCCCGACTCCACCGGTACCGCCGGTGGTTATTTTCTTTTCTTTTCCCTAAAACTCAGAGTTTTTTTCCCTCTGTTTCTGTCTTGAATTTTTGGGCCTGTAAGGCCTCTCCATTATGGAGCCGCCTTAACTGTGGAAATAGTTTTCTTTTTAGACTCCAATAACTGGGGTCTAATCTGTTTGGGTCCTGACCCTTTTCCTCCAGAGCCATCAGGCTACAATTTTATGAGAAGAAATTCTCCATTTCGAGTTTCCCTCGATGCTGTTTCCCCTTCCAGTGTAAGGGCACCGGATCAGGATCAGGTAACCCACAAACAGTCTGTCAGGACTAGCCAGTCCTTGGGTGGTAAGTCTCATGCCAAGCATGATGACGGCTCCGGCCTTGCCCTCAAGACCTCATTGGCTTCAAAACCCCGGTGGGAGTCTTCGGTCTCCAAAGCCTTTCAGGGGTTGCAGGTTGTTCCTGGGGCTCACCCCTCACAGAACATACCTGAGCCATGCTCGGGGGTGGCATCCGCTTCGAGCGGTACCGATAACCCGGCATCGGCGCCGGTGTTGAGTGCTCCACTCTTCACCAGGGATCGTCATCTGGCGTCCTCGGTACCTTCGGGACCGATCGATACTGGAAAGTCAAACTGGAACGTATCTAAGCAATGCATGGTGGTGGCATCCGCTTCCAGCGGTACTGATACCCCGGCATCGGCACTGGTGTTGGATTTAACACTCCTCACCAGGGATCATCATCTGGCCTCCTCGGTACCTACGGGACCGTTGGACAGGTTCCAGATTGACTTTCCTGTATCGGCATCGATGCCGATACTACCACCGACGTCGGTACCCTCCAGACGGGCATCGATAGACTCCCTTCCTTCGATGCTGAGTCTAGAATCGATCTCGAGTCTGGAAGACTGGGTACCGACACGTCTCGGTACCGAGGGTGATTACCGAAAGCCTTCGGTTACCTCGGTACCGGTTGAACTGCCACCGGTGTCTGCTCCCATGTCGGTGTCCCCTTCGATTCCGACAGCGCTACCGGTATCTGTACCGGTATCCACAGTACCATCAGTGCCAGCTCCTTCCATGCTTCTTTCACCAGGATCGCTCCTTTCTCTACCAAGTCTGGAGTCGATACCTGGCATGGACGATGTCGTACGGACTGTCACAACTATTGACCTCCGGTACCAACATCCATCCCTTAGGGATTTTTCTGTGCACCGTGCAGGTAGATCCTTCGGTGCCCAGACTAGGTCTTCGAATCTGACCTGTCCAGGGGAAGTTCTCGTTGCAGACCCTTCTTTTCAGAGTTTCCTCCTGGATATGGGAAGATCACTTGCCATTCCTATCCCTGGCCATGATCCTATACAAGGCTCTGTTTCTACTGAAGCAAAGGCAAGCATTATGCTTCCTTTGCATTATTCCTTGCAGGATCTTCTTCTAAGAATGTGGGAAGCACCTTTAAGGGTACCCCCACATTCTAGAGCAACTGATCTTCTTTATCGGGTGCCCCCCTCTCCAGGGTTTCAAAAGGCTCAACTCCCTCATCATTCCCTTGTAGTGGAATCAGCAATGAGGAAGGTGAAAAGTAAGAAAAAGCACTCTTCTTACCCACCAGGTCGTGAGTCTAGGACACTAGATGCCTTTGGACGTCAAACCTTCCAGACATCCATGCTGTCAGCAAGAATTCTCTCATATATTTTTTATATGAGTCTCTCTCTTCAGGAGGTTACAAAGAAATTACATCTTTTGACTCCTTTTCTTTCAGAGTCCAAGACTGCAGACTATTCTTTACTACTTAGTCATATTCAGAATATTTCTTGGTTTCTGACTCATGCTTCCCTGGACTCATTTGAGTCTGTTAGCAGAACTTCTGCTATAGCCATAGAGGCACGACGTAAAGCCTGGCTCCAAGCTTCAGACTTAGACAAATGGGCACAACAAAGAGTGGGTAATACTCCTTGCACTGGAGAAAATCTCTTCAATAAGGAGTCTTTACATCAGGTTGCTCAGTGTTCCACTGACTTCCCTGTTTCTCAAGGCTCTTCTAAGCCTTTTCTTTCCCCAGTAGGTAGGAAACACCCTACCAAACCTTCCTCCCCTAGGGGACGAAGGTTTTATTCTTCTGCCCATCATACAGATGTTCCCAAGCAGAGGAGGCATCACTCTGGTCTGAAGACTCCAAACCTTCACCAGGCTAAACAAACCCAGCAACCCTAACGTTCTGGTTCATCAATTTCTGCCTCTTGGGGTTTAGAACCTACAGTTAACTTCTCAGCAGACGTTTTTCCACTGTTTTTCATTCTAAACTTTACACATGGATTTCTTTTTCAAGACATCCACTTTCTTATCTGAGCTGTCAGGATATCCTTGCTATATGTCACAGGTTTCTCCTCTTCTTGCTAAGAAGAGGTTTCACAACTATCATATGATTGTTTTCTGTGCCAGCTTGGATTTTTTCCTTCTGTAGACTTACCACGTGGTAAGTCTCCTTCCAGCTTTTTTGTCTCTACCCTCTTATCAGGATTTCCCCTATATGAGTGGTACCATTATACTGGAGGGCTTCTTTTCAGCCTATCTAGTCTTTCTTCTTTGCCAGTGTGGAGTTTTCGTCCTTGAGTAAACTCCCTTCTTTTTTGCTTGGGCAGCTTATCAGACAAACAGGTTTTTTCTTCACTTGTTCTGTCCTTTGTTTTACACAGAAAGATTCTTTCTGCTCTTTTATTAGCAGCTGTCCATGCAGGAGCCTAGTGTTGGACCTCTGGTTCTTCCCCACAAGTTTCCAGAGTTGTCCTCCACTACTTTCTGTCTGGCCTTAGTGATTCCAAGACAGTCTATACATCTTGGATAATCCTTATCACTACAGGCTTGGATTTGGCAGCATAGTTCATATGACTGCTAGCTTTTCCAACAGTCAGCTCCATCTCCTGCATGATGCTCTCTGCAATTCTTCAGAGAAGCTTTTCACTATTGGCCCTTGCTAGAGAGCATGGGGTTTTTTCTCTAATGCCTATCTTACATGGTTGAAAAAGGCTCCTCAGTCATGCCATGACTGTAAGGGTTCTTATACCCTACTATCTCCTTTTAAACAAAGGACATAAGCCTTCTTCACGTGAAAGCATAAAGAGTTGTTCAATTCCTATAGGGAATATGCTCTTTTTCCCTGCAGCTAATCCTTCATGGACAGCCCATAGTCAACTAAGGAACGCATGATCCCCCTTGTCCCTTCAGAGGGTCAACCTGGTATCTCATTCTATGCGTTCTCTGTCCATTTACCATGCTAGAGTTCTGCAAGACTCAAGGCTTGCTGCTACGTATTGATATTATCCTCTGTTTTTTCACGTAACCATCCTGGTTATTTTACTGGATAGCATCCTGCTTTATCATAACCAGGAGGGATAGATTCTATATATTTCTTTTCAAGTAGGTTCCACCTCTTGTCAGATGAATCTTTCCCATTCACATCCCCCATGTGAATCTAATCATAGGCATATCTCTGTCTGCTTACAGACATTTATTTTAGACCTATATATTCATATATATTTCTATATACATCTTTATAGATGTATAACTCTGTCAGCTGTGTGTGCATATGTTATGCCCTCCTAGATCTCGCTATAGGTATATATATCCTGTATGTTCATCTATATTCTATATGTACATACATATCTATATCTATATATATATCCCCATATATATCCTCATATATATATATATATATATCTGTATATCTATATCTATCTATCTATCTCTATATATATATATATATATATATATATATATATATATATCTCTCTCTCTCTCTCTCTCTATATATATATATTATATATATATATATATATATATATATATATATATATATATATATATATCTCTATATATATATAGTTACACTGACTATTATTTGTTGTAAATAATTACCCCGGTTACCCAAGTTATTGTTCCTGTTATATGTAAACAAAAAACAGATAATTGTATTTGTCTGATGTTTTCTTGTTCTATGTAAACCGCGCTGATTATGAATAGTGCGGTATATAAAAGATGTTAGATAAATAAATAAAATAAATATATATACATATATATCTCTGTCGAGATTCCTTTTATAGGTAGATATGTATTCACATACTTATCTCTCTAACTGTTTGTGCTCTTATAGGTTTTACCTTCCTATGTGTTCCAGACAGTGGGCTTACCCATCTTCATGTTGCTCCACAGCATGTTTAGGGTATTACGCACACAACCACTTCTGTGGTACTAACAGCTTCTACAATATCCCTAAGGGTTAGGTGTCACTGAAGCTCCATGCTCCAATATCTTTCCTACCTCTCACCAGTTAGGAATGACATGGCAGATCTTCAGTAGATCTGAGGTTCCAACTCCTCAGACACCTGTCCTTTCTTTGGGAATACAGGGTTTTTCCTATACCCCTTCTTCCCTCAAGGACTTCACCAGTTTATCCAAATCGGTCAGTCTTCCTCTTTTGCTCCTAACTGTAAATAACTCTGTAGCCAAAGGTTTTCAGCTATTTCCATAAAGCTTCCCACTGAAGGCCTGCCGTTTTTTGTACTACCCCTGTTCAATCCTGGGGTCACCCCTCACTCCAGTGTTGACCCTCACTGTTGTCCTATAGGTTATCACCTTCACTTCAGTGAGGTCACCTGGCAGTTTCCTCTACTGGATCCCCAGTAGAGTTCATGAGCCTATATACTTCCTGCAGTCCAGTAGGTAAGCTCCATATTGCAATTTTTTAATTTCAATATACATGATAGTTATCATACCTATAAGGACTCCTTACCTGTAGTCATATCTTAGGTTAGCTGTTTCCTACAGCTCCTTTCTATTCAACTCCTACCCTCCTTCCCTGGTTGGATGCCTGGGATCCATAGGAGGGGGTGAAGCCTTTCTCAGGGTCTCACAACCTTGGGGATCTCCCAGGCATCTTAGCTGGGGAGTCCCCATATGTGAAGACTCATTCCTGCTTGTTCCTGGAGATAGCACAGTTACTTACCTGTAACAGGTGATCTCTGGGAACAGCAGGAATAAGTCTTCACAACCCACCCACCTCCCCTAGGAGTTGTATCTCTCTTCCTTTCCTCTTTCTCTCTTTGTCTCAGCTATAAAACTCAACTGAGGAGAGACAGTTGGAAAGGCGGGAAGGCAGCACGCAGGCGCTGAGGGATGCTCCCAAAAGCTTTCTGATTGGACACTGGGGAGCGTTCCCGCGCAGTCTCCGTCGGTACCGACGTACCCATATGTGAAGACTTATTCCTGCTGTTCCCAGAGATCACCTGTTACAGGTAAGTAACTGCTTTCTGTGAAGGGAATAGCGCTAGGTGTTTGGATCAATGTGTAGCGTTTCCTTAAGTTGGGATCCGACTGCGTTCTTCAAGGAGAGTTCGGGTGCCGCTGGGGGATCCCGATTGGGCCTTAGAGGCGTTAGCTAAAGAGCCCTTTGATTCTTTACCCCAGGCGTCGGTAAAGGATTTGCTGTTATAGACAGTGGCTTTGATAGCTCGTCCGGTGCGATGAGTTTCGGAGTTCAGGCGTTGTCATGTAATGAGCCGTTTTCACCCTTTCTGGATAGAGGGTGGTGGTTGCAAGCAGTCCTGTCGTCCTTCCAAAAGGCGGTATCTGATTTTTCTCCTGAGTCTATTGGTTTCTCTTCCGGTTCTCAGTTTTTCTGGAAGGGGAGGTTTTTATTCGTGGCTTACGCCGATAGGAAACATTAAATGCAGGGTGCGACGTTCGTTTCTTTGTTTTTGTGTGCTGGTTGGAGGTCCCCACAAAGGGGAAGCAGCAGCGAAGGTGGCCATTTTGCACTGGGTTAAGGCGGTGGTTGCCTCAGCTTTCTGCTGGCGAGGTTGTATGATTCCGGGGGGCTTTCTGACTCTTGCTACCAGGGCACAAGCGGCTTCATGGGTGAATCACTGTCATTCCACCAGGGGGGATTGGTAGAGCAGCTTCTAGGTCGTCTCTTCATTTCCTCAAGTCCCTCTTAGCACAATTTACTTCCATGATAAATGCTATCGTTTTTTAAAGAAATGCACAAAGTAACCACAAGTTTTTAATGTTTTTACAGTACCCTCCTGTGGGTGTTTTATAGCCTCTCTCCATCAAATTCCAGTTTGGATTTCACAATTGCAACAGGTAGCCATAATATGCAGTGCTCCAAGTTTCTTTAAATGTTCGGTTCTTAGATGTTTTATTTATTTTTTAAATGTCCTTTATATTCGTTCATTAGAGGTATAACTATAAACCAGTCATAAGACCACTGTGTCTCTTTTTTTAGTACCGCGGTACATTTCGAGTGAGTAATCTACTCTCTCTGCTCAGCGTCTCTCTCATGTCTTTTTCACTTGTTGATACTCGCAGTTTTAGTATCGTGTTCTTAACGTTGTTTTAATATTGTTTTAGTTATTTATTTCACGTTTCTTATTAAGTGTGTTTAGCTTCTATGTCTTGTATGCATAGCATTCTTACATATAAAGAGATTGATGTTCCAGCAATGCGTTTTTTAAGCTGATCATGTACGATGACACAGATTGAGTTAAATCCTCCGTGCGTCCACATTATTTCTTAAGCACGACCACACTAATACAAGAAAATTTTGCCCTATCACTTTTGATACAGAACATACAGGGTTACTGATTAAGTCATTTTCTCCATGTTCCTACAGCTAGCATTGTCATTGATGGAACACTTGCCTGGCATTCATTGCCTTTAAGTTTTTTTGACTAATAATACAAAAGCGGTCACACAGGATACATTCTCCTTTGTCATCAGGTTTCACACTCCTATCGTGAGTAAATATGAATTAAGGTCCCTCTCAGTGTAAATTGCTTTTATGATAAATTTTATTGAATCTCTAATTAAAGAAGAGCACAAAGTAGCCACAACTTTGCAACAAAGCTTTCTAGTACCCTCCATTTGAGGGATTTTACAGCCTTTCTGCACTAGATTATTATTTGGAACCCAAAAGCATGTTTTTTGAATATTTTGGCTTTTAGTATTTTCTTACTAGTTTATTTTGACTTGTATTAATTGTTCCCTATGGTTTAGTGACATAATTAGACCGAAGACCATATTGTTTCCTGATTCTGCACAACATTGTGGTGCCAATTTTAGTGAGAAGCCTGTCCTCTCTGCCCTGCGTCTCTTTTATGTCATTTTTAACTTGTTCTTACTGTGTTTTTGTAGTATTGTGTTATTAGCATTGTTTTAATATTGTTTTAATTATTAATTTTATATTCTGGTCTATTATGTGTGTTATGATTTTATGCTTTAAGTGTAGAGCATTTTGGAAAATCTAGTTTTAATTTTAATTTTCTTTTACATTGTATTTTTTTTATCATGCCTTGGTTGTATCTATATTACTTTATGTATTATTTTAATATTATGTTTTCTTCTATTTTATAAGTCCCCCTAAGGAAGGCGCAAGCCGAAACGCGTCGGGGATCTTCAATAAAAGGTTCACCTAGCCACTGTGGTCATCGTTGTGCTTCTGCTCGTTGTGTCCTCTGTGTTGTCTGCAGGAGCCTTGCTCTCCTTTGCCTTATTATTGGCAGTAAAGGATGCCTGTTCCGGGTCGACGGTGTGGTGAGTTGGCTGGATAGGTCCCTCCCAATGATTACTGCTCTGTTACATCCCAGAGGTAGAGGACTAAACTGGAGGAACGATAAGGAAATAGAAATTATACTTACTTGGTAATTGTCATTCCTTGAGTGACGACAGTTTAGTCCTCATTCCCGCCCAGGAGTGTGATTTCTTCTGAGTTTATTTTCAGGCGGAGTGGAGCATCAATCTCAAGGAGTAGACAGATCCTTTCAGTTTCTAGATCGCAGTGAGTATCCCTCTCTGTTCTTTCTTCCTTTTCTCTTATTTAAACGAGATGATGGTATAGGAAACGTGTTTGCATAGGGGGGACATGAATGTAAAGTAAAAAAAAAAAAAAGAGAGAAAAGAAAATATAAGACAGATACGGTTAAACAGGCTCCTCCGGTTGAGGAATGGGGAGTTATTTAAAGTTATGGTATAGTTAGTTACTTTGTTGTTCCTTTGAGTTTGCTTTGTCAATAGTACACTGGAGGCTGATGGGAGATACCAGCAGGCTATATCCAGTGATGTCACGACTTTGACATGCCCAGTCTCCTAGCTGCAGGAAGAGGTGCACAACCCAGAGGTAGAGGACTAAACTGTCGTCATTCAAGGAACGACAATTACGAGGTAAGTGTAATTTCTATTTGAACAGATTGAAGGGGAGAAAGATAATTCAAAGGGAGACCAGCAAAGGAGTAGGTTACAGTAGTCAAGACAGGAGGTGATGGAGTGGATAAGCGTCTTAGTAGTGTGTTCAGAAAGGAATGGGTGGATTTTGTTAGAGAAAGAAGCGGCAGGTCTTAGCTATCAGATGGATGTGTGTGGAGAAGTAGAGAGAGGAGTCAGACAAACCCCATGTTGTGAGCTTAGGAAGCATAGAAGCATAGAAACATAGACGCATAGAAATATGATGACAGAAAAAGACCACATGGCCTATCAAGGAGAAGTAGAGAATTATACACAAACTGAGAAAGGAGGAAGAGGAGAGGAAGTTTTAATGGGAAAAAGTTGCTTAGTTTTGGCCATGTTCAATTTCAAGCGCGGTGAGACATCCAAGCAGCAATGTCAGGCAGGCAGAGATCCGGGTCTGGATTGCTGGAGTTTTCAGGCGTAGAGAAGTAGATCTGGGAATCATTGGCATAAAGATGGTACTGAAAGCCATGGAAAGAAATGAGCGTACCAGGGGACTGGGTATAGAGAGAAAAGGAGTGGACCCAAGACATATCCTTGGGGTACACCAACTGAAAGAGCGGGATAGCAACAGAGGAGCCAGAACAAACATTGAAAGAGCAATGGGAGAGAAGAAGAGAATCAGGATAGTACAGAGCTCTTAAAACCAAGCGAGGACAGGGTATCAAGGAGAAGGTTGTGGTCAACACTGTCAAAAGTAGCAGAGGTGTCAAGAAGGATGAGAACAGAGTAAAAGCCCATGGATTTTGCAAGGAACAAGTCACCAGAGACTTTGGCAAGAGCCGTTTCAGTAGTGTAAAGGGCGAAAGCCAGGAGGGCAGGAGAGGAAGTCAAGTCAAGTAGTTTAGAAACGAAGGGGAGGAGGGAGATGGGTCATGAGGGTTTCTTGAGGCTGCTTGAAGGCTGCAGGGACAGCATGCTTGAAGGATGCAGGGACAGCTGCAGTGGAAAGCGATAGGTTGAGAATATGAGAGATGGAAGAGATGACAGTGGAGGAGATGGGGCTTAGGAGGCGGGTGGGTGATAGGATCAGAGGAGTAGGTAGTGAGTTTGGAGGAAGAATGAAGGTGTGCAATTTCCTCTTCAGAGATCATAGAAAAGGAAGAGAGGGTGGCAGAGGTAGAAGGGGGAAAGTTGGGAGTGAAGGGGGGAGGGGGGAAGTAGCTGACTTTGTGGGGAATTGGAGGGTGATCTTGTGGATTTTTTTTTATTTTATTTAACAGGTTTTGTATACCGCTTTATCATTAATTCAAGGCGGTTCACATGGAACAAACGTAGCAATAGGCTTTTACATAGAACAGGGAGTTGAAACTTGGAAGAGTATATGGGGTAGTAGATACATTTAACAATGGCTAACTATGTACAGTAATATTGTTGCAAATGAGGTGATATAGCTACATTTATCAGTTGTCCATTGCATGCATCTGTAATGTCGCACTGTGGCATTTGTTGTACTAGGTGGGACCATAGTATTCAAGGAATAGATGGGTCTTGATGGCTTTTCTGAGGTCAAGTAGGTCTTTGCTCGCATTGGGGCAGGTAGATGATTCCAAAGTTGGGGAGCATACAGAGAGAAGGCTCTGGTGCAAGTACATTGCTTTGATCTGTAGTTTGTTGGGGTTTCAATGATGTTAGTGTCTGTACTTGTTCTTGTTGTACTTGATTTCTGTTTTTTCTGGATTAGGGAAAAAAAAACCTAGTAACTGTTGAAGAGTTGGCGGGGATAGCTTAATATTTTGAAGATTATTAATATGCTTTTGTATTTAGCACGTACAGCAACAGGAAGCCAGTGTAGTTAAGTGCTGGTGTTATATAATTGTATTTTGCAGTTCCTGTAATGATTCTTGCCGCAGTGTTTTGCACGAGTTGCAGAGGTAGAGTTTTCCTTGGAAGTCTGTGATATATTACATTACAGTAATCAATTATAGGAGTTAGTATGGACTGACATACAGTTCTGAAGTAATCTGATAGTAGCGGTTTAAGTATGTGGAGGGTCCTCAACTTGTGGTAGGCTGATCTGGTTGTCTTTTTTTTTTTTTTTTTTTTTTTTTTTTTTTTTTGCGGCTGGAAGCTGAGGAGTTCAAAAGTAATTCCAAGATATTTGACATCTATTTTTTTGTTTTGTTGGTTAGGGTGTAATTTAGTATCTTGAGTGAGTCTGGTGGGGAGAATTTAGTATTTGTGGTGATGTGGATCATTTCAGATTATTTTTTTAAAGTTAATGAGAAGATTCTGTCATTTGAGTCACTCGGACATTGCTTCAAGGCATGCTGTAATTTGGGAGTAGTCTGGTTTATTGATGTTGATCTGGGAGAATATGATTATATTGTCTAAGTAGATTCTATAATAGATGTTGTGGTGTTTTATGATATATATTGGTTTAAGATATATATTAAATAACAAGCGCAGAGTGCGCTGAGCCTTGTGGAACACCTTGATACTGTCTAAATGGTTTAGATTGTTTGTTTTTTTGGTTCTTACTCATTGGTTACGGTGTGACAAGTAGGAGAGGAACCAGTCTAGAACTGTACCATTTATCCCTGTCTCTTGGAGTCTGGAGTAGTGTGATGTTGACAGTCAAATGCAGCGGTGATATTTATAAAGCATAAAACGAAGCCATTTAGTATGTTGTCTATGCCTGTGACAACAGTATCTAGAAGTGATGTGATCGGTGTTTCCACACTGATTTTGTCTAAATCCGTATTGATGTGGGTCCAGCGGGTCAGATGTGTCTATGTGGTCTTGTAATTGATACTGTACTGTTTTTTTCAATTATCTTCATTATGAATGTGAGACTTGATATTGGGCGGAAGGAGCTTGGGTTCTTTTTGTCGAGATTATTGTTCTTAAGAATAGGTCTGATGGAGACACTCTTAAGTTGAGGGGGGCGATATCCTTGGGTAAGCGATGATTCCACTATTTTTTGTACCTGTGTTAATAGGAGCTCTCTTGTTTGCTTGATCCACCTATTGAGTGAGGTGGTTGTGTTTATATTAGTTATGATCATATCCATAATGTAGGGAAATGAAATTCATTCCATGTGATATCTGTGGTGTGTTTTGAGTTTGATTTGTGTGGTTTCTCAAGTGATGGTGTACTTCTGTTGCATGAAGTCAGTCTTGTGGTGATATTGAGTTAGCCATATGGTTCCATTGGTTCTTTTGTTAGAGCATTTACTATGGTGAAGAGTTCTCTTGGTCTGTTGATGAAGCTCATTAGGTTTGAGTGGTATTCTCTCTTGTGGTTGTTTGTGTCATAGTATATAGCTTGCAGTTTGTTGTATCTTGTTAGGTGTTGTGGGCTTTTAGTTCGCCACCATAGTCTTTCCAGTCTCCGTAGTTGCCTTTTTTGTTCATTGATCTCAGTTGAGTACCAGGGGGCATTATATTTCCTATCTTTGTTCTAGAATGCTTTTTGAGGTGGGTTTGCCGCACTCTGGAGAGTTTTGTACCAGTTAGTGATGGTGGTTTCAAGGTCTGATGACATTTGATTTAGTGCTGGTAGCACTCCTTCTAGGAATTTCTCTTTATTGTAAGACCTGAATTTTCTTTTCTCCTTGGGTGTTGGGTCAGCTGTGCGCTTTGTTTGAGTGATGATGAAAAAATTGACCATGATCAATGGTCAGACCATTGGACTGGGAGAACTGTTATGTTACTTACAGGACATTTTGTCATGGAAATGCTGTGAACAGATTTCTACTTAAATTTGTAAGGCTATGATGGGGAATTTTGTCCATTTTTACTTATTTGGATACTGACTCACCACATACCAGAATGTTTAGCCACCCTGCGCGCCAGGGTTTCTTTGAGGATAGAACCCAACTGCATCCTCTTTAGGGTCCACATTTTTTGAAGAGTTGTCTTTTCCAACTTAAAAAAAGGGGGTCTTACCCAGTTAAAAGCAAAACGTTATATTCAGGTACAATAGTCATTTTCTTGTTATCCTATTTGCTAGGTTTTTCCCCCCTAATTTGTGTTGCAAGATAAACATTAGCTAAGGATTCTCATTTTTGTGTGGCTGATTTTACCGGTTTGTCCACAGTGAAAATAAGTTTTCAGGATAATAAGCCACACATTCCTTCCAGTCTACCTTTTTTCAGGAGGTGGCTTTTTAAGCTTTTATAAACTGAGGACCCCATGCAGGTCAAATAAATCCACCTAGGCTTTTCTGTATCTTACCTGGAAATGCTCTGTATCTCCAGGAACAAGCAGGAATGAGTCTTCACATATGGGTACGTCGGTACCGACGGAGCCTGCGCGGGAACGCTCCCCAGCTTCCCAAAAAGGAAAGCTTCTGGGAGCATCCCACAGCGCCTGCGCGCTGCCTTCCCGCCTTTCCTAACCACCTCTCCCCAGTTCTTCTTTTCCGCGGAGCCAGCAGGTCATGTTCCTGTCACCGCTGAAGAAGTTCTTTGTTTTATTTTATTTCTTTGGTCTCGCGTCTGCCTTCCCCGATGTCGGACCGGTACCGCCGGTCTCTTTATTTTCTTATAAAAAAAACAAAAACAAAAAACATATTTTTCCCTCACTTAGTGTGTTTTTCCTCTTTGGGCCTTAGGCCTCACAAGAAATTTTCCTCATGGAAAAACCAGCCTCCGGGTTTAAAAAATGCACTAAGTGCAGCGGTACTATTTTTGTCACCGACACCCATGAATGGTGTCTTAAATGTTTGGGCCCTGACCACTCCATTTTGGATTGTCCGTCCTGCTCCTTGATGTCTAAACGAGGTTTACAGAACCGAGCAGCTAAGCTCCATGTGCTGTTTCCCTCTGATGCAGCTTCAGTGGCATCGATGTCTTCCAGGGCCTCTACTTCCTCCCATGGATCTCAGGTAACCAAACATAAATCCAGCCGGTCCTCGAAGGGTAGATCTCCTTCCAAGTAGCGAGATGCCTCCGGGCTTGCCCTCGAGGATTCCGCACCGGCAAAACAACCCCGGCGGGAAGCTCCGGCTTCCAAAGCTCCTCCTATGGGGTTACAGGTTGACATCGATGGCACGGCCTCGACCGATCACCTGTTAGAATGCTCTGGGGTACCGGCGCAACCTTCCGGTACCGAATTCCAGGCATTCATGGCGTCGATGGATCAGAATGTTCTATCCATGCAGCAGGCTATCACGGCCTTCATTCAAGCTGCAACGCTGCTGATACCACAACAAACACCATTGTCGGTATCGGCTCCGGTACCGGCACCAGTGTCGGTACCGGTACCGACTGCATCGACATCGACCAGGATGCCAACTGCAGCGGTTCCCTGTCCAGGGATGCCCATTGGTACCGAACCGGTCCCGATGACGCCCGATGTCGATACCGCTCGATACGCATACCGAGCTTTGGGAGAGCACCCTGACAGTCGATACTTTGATTCCTCCGAAGACTCAGATGCATCGGAGGAGTCTGCTGAAGTATCTATAGCTCTTCCTGAAGAGCCTTCTTCTCCAAAAAGAAGAATGTCTCCTCCAGAGGACTTGTCCTTTCAAGACTTCATAAGAGAAGTGGCTAAAGGATTTTCTATTTCAGTAACCTCTGAAACGGAGCCTAGAGCTAAAATATTGGATATTTTAGGTTATTCTAAGGCTCCTAAGGAGGCAGTCACCTTGCCAATTCATGAGATTCTTTATGATCACATGATTGACTTATGGGAGACTCCTCTCACTATCTCTCCTCATTCTCGTAGATTGGACACTATGTACCTTGTCCCTCCTTGTCCTGGGTTTCATAAAACACAGCTTCCTCACCATTCTATTGTGGTGGAGTCAGCTATGAAAAAGATAGTGCAAAAAGACACTCCTCTGCTCCTCCAGGAAGAGAATGCAGGACCTTGGATGCTTTTGGTAGGAAAATCTTCCAAGCCAGTATGCTCATTGCCAGAATCAACTCCTATAGTCTTTATATGGGTATGTTTCTGAAAGAAGTTGCAGATAAGCTGCACACTTTCCTCCCTTTTCTTCCAGAGGATAAAAGGGAAGAATTTCTTATTTGGCTTAAGCATACTCAGGATATTTCAAAGTTTTCCAACCGTGCAGCTTTTGACTCCTTTGAGGGTGCTAGCAGAGCTTCGGCCATTGCCATAGCTGCTCGCAGAATTGCTTGGCTCCAGGCTTCTGATCTAGAATCTTGGGTCCAGAATGGCTTGGGAAATCTTCCCTCTACAGGTGAAAACCTATTTGGCAAAGATTGGCAAATAAAAGCCACTCAAATGGATGCAGAAAATTCTGCTTTGGATAGACTTTCAAAGTCAACCTCCATTCCTGCCAAGAAAAAGCCTTTCAAGAAGTCTTTTTTCAAGAAAGGCAGATTCCATCCTGCTTCTGGCCAACAATCTTCTACAGGTCGTTTTGCTGCTAAACGTCAGCAACCTAAACAGGCCAGGCCTAAGCCTAAAGGGGCTGCTGCAACTCAGCAGACTCAGCCTCCTCAGGATTTTTGACTTAATGCTAGAGAACTTAGCCTTTCTGGCTCTAAAACAGCCAGAGCCTTTCACCATTCCAGGAAGGTTAGCTCATTTTGCTCCCAGATGGGAGCAAATTACAGCAGAGCAGTGGACCCTCTCCATCATAAGAGAGGGCTACAAACTTCATTTCTCAAACCTTCCTCCCCACACCATGGTGAGACATTTCAATTCTCCAACATCTCTCCTCGACCTTCTAGGTCAGGAGGTGGCTACCCTTCTTGCCCAAGGGGCAATAGAAGAAGTACCCCTTCAACAGGGGTCAGGGTTTTACTCCCCCCTACTTTCTGATCCCAAAGAAAACAGGGGGCTACGGACCCATATTAGACCTCAGAGAATTGAACAAATTTCTATGCAAGGAGAAATTCAAGATGCTTTCTCTAGGCACTCTCCTTCCATACCTTCAGAGTCAGGATTGGCTTTGTTCTCTAGATCTCAAGGATGCGTACACACATGTCGTCATCCATCCATCTCACAGATGGTTCCTCCGTTTTCTTTTCCAAGGAAAGCATTACCAATACAGGGTGATTCCTTTCGGTCTGGCCTCTGCTCCAAGAGTGTTCACCAAATACATGGCAGTAGTAGCTATATTTCTACGCACTCTGGGAATATTTGTATTCCCATACCTGGACGACTGGCTCATCCGAGCTCCATCTCAGTCAGAGGCCCAGACTTCCCTGGACTGCACAAGGTACATTCTGCAGTATCTGGGACTTGTGGTAAACCTCCCAAAGTCCCAGCTCACCCCTACTCAGTCCCTAGAGTTCATAGGGGCCTGGCTAGATACTACCACTGCAAGGGCCTATCTTCCTCAGGCCCGTTGCCTACGCTTAGTGCAGTTAGCCTCCCAGATTCAGTCAGAGACATTTAACTGCCCGGGAGATGCTACAACTGCTAGGCCACATGGCATCCACAGTGCATGTGGTACCCTATGCTCGCCTTCACATGAGAGCAGCTCAATGGACTTTGTCCACCCAGTGGACTCAAGCATCAGGGGCTCTCTCAGACAAAATAGCAACCTCCAGGCGCCTCTTTTGCTCTCTCCAATGGTGGTCTACCCAAAATCTGTTGCTGGGGTCCCTCTTCCAACAGTTGTTGCCCCAGGCAACCCTCACAACAGATGCCTCCCATACAGGTTGGGGAGCTCATCTGCAAGACCTCTCCACTCAAGGCACTTGGTCTCCACAGGAGACCTCTCTACATATCAACCACTTGGAGCTCCGAGCAGTTTTTCTAGCTCTCAAGATCTTCCATACCCTGCTCAGCTACAAGACAGTCCTCATTCATATGGACAATCAGGTAGCCATGTTTTACATAAACAAGCAAGGAGGAACTGTCTCTCTGTCGCTTTGCAACGAAGCTTTAAGATTGTGGGCCTTCGCTAGAGAGCATCAAATCCATCTCCTGGCCGTATACCTTCCAGGAATCCAAAACACTTGGGCAGACAGACTCAGTCGAGTTCTGCTTCCACATGAATGGTCCCTGCACATGGACCAGGTACTCGGAATCTTTCAAGAGTGGGGAACCCCGGACATAGACCTCTTTGCAAGTCCGTGGAATGCCAAACTTCCCCAGTTCTGTTCCAGAATTCCGTGTCAGGGAGTTCAGGCCAAGGATGCTTCTTCCTTCACTGAGGTCAAGACTTCCTGTATGCCTTTCCACCCATTCCCTTAATTCCCAAAAGACTGTTCAAGCTCCAGAGGGATCAAGGATCTATGATCCTCATAGCTCCACGCTGGCCACGCCAAGTGTGGTACTCTCTACTTCTGCATCTCTCTCAAGCTCCCTCCCTAGACTTGGGAGCTGCTCCAGACCTTCTGTCCCAGGAGGAGGGGACTTTGTGGCACCCAAACCCCAAGTCCTTCACCTCAGAGCTTGGT
Organism: Ichthyophis bannanicus; assembly: GCA_033557465.1. Taxonomy (NCBI): domain Eukaryota; kingdom Metazoa; phylum Chordata; class Amphibia; order Gymnophiona; family Ichthyophiidae; genus Ichthyophis; species Ichthyophis bannanicus. The sequence goes on along the minus strand of CM066031.1, from coordinate 621,623,582 downwards.
TGCTGAAGGCCTAGACCTTCAAGGTTGGAATCTTTCCCAGCAGGTGAAGGATATCCTCCATGCTTCCAGAAAACCTTCCACTAGACGTTCCTATGCTTTTAAATGGAAAAGGTTTTCCATTTGGTGTACTGAGAAGGGTCTTGACCCTCTAGCACTACCTTTGAATTCTCTATTGGAATATCTCCTGCATCTCTCCAATGCAGGCCTTAAGACAAATTCAGTAAGGGTCCATTTGAGTGCTATTGCAGCATTCCTTAAGCCTATCAATGGACAGCCTATTTCCTCTCATCCTCTTATTGCAAGATTCATGAGAGGCCTAACTTTAACTAAACCTCCCATTAGGCCTCCTCCGGTGGCATGGGACTTAAATCTGGTTCTTGGTCAGCTTATGAAGCCTCCTTTTGAACCCTTAGCCAGCACCTCCTTGAAATTTCTTTCCTGGAAGGTTATTTTCCTCATTGCAGTCACCTCAGCTCGCCGCATCAGTGAATTGCAGGCCTTAGTGGCTAATCCACCTTATACAAGGTTCCATCATGATAAGGTAGTCCTTAGGACCAATCCACACTTTATGCCTAAAGTGGTCTCACCTTTTCATCTTAATCAAGAGGTGTATTTACCTGTCTTTTTTCCAGGTCCTCATGCATCAAGTGCAGAGAGGAATCTTCATATCCTGGATTGTAAGAGGGCTCTTGCCTTTTACTTATAAAGGACACAGCAACATAGAAAGTCTTCTCAACTCATTGTTGCCTTTGATCCCTCTCATTTGGGACATCCAGTCTCTAAGAGGACACTGTCCAATTGGATTGCTCAGTGTATTTCTTTCGCCTACCAGAGTAAGAATCTTTCTCTGGAGGGCCATGTCACAGCTCATAATGTGAGGGCCATGGCCACCTCTATGGCTCATCTAAATTCTGTGTCCATCGACCAGATCTGTCGAGCGGCCACCTGGGCCTCGGTTCATACCTTCACAGCCCATTACTGTTTGGACAAGGACTCCCGCCGGGATGCCTTGTTTGGTCAGGCTGTTCTCAAACACCTGTTCCATTCTTAATCAACTCCTGCCCTCCTTCCCTGGATGGATGCCTGAGATCCATAAGAGGAGGTAGAGCCCTTCTCAGGGTCTCATAACCTTGGGGATCTCCCAGGCATCTCTAGCTAGGGAGTCCCCATATGTGAAGACTCATTCCTGCTTGTTCCTGGAGATAGCACAGTTACTTACCTGTAACAGGTGATCTCTGGGAACAGCAGGAATAAGTCTTCACAACCCACCCACCTCCCCTAGGAGTTGTATCTCTCTATCTTTCCTTTCCTCTCTCTCTTTGTCTCAGCTTTAAAACTCGAACTGGGGAGAGGCGGTTAGGAAAGGCGGGAAGGCAGCGCGCAGGCGCTGTGGGATGCTCCCAAAAGCTTTCCTTTTTGGGAAGCTGGGGAGCGTTCCCGCGCAGGCTCCGTCGGTACAGATGTACCCATATGTGAAGACTTATTCCTGCTGTTCCCAGAGATCACCTGTTACAGGTAAGTAACTGTGCTTTCAGTGCTGTCAGATAACATTACTCGTGTGATTATTTTGCTGTCCCATGGAGTGAGTTTTAAGTACTTAAAGCTACACAGGGCGGGGTGAGAGGATTACTTTGTAGCAGAGTGCCTATGTGAAATACAGCTCTGCCCAAACTATACCTCTAGAAGTACCTACATGCAGTCATGTAAAAGTCGGGGCAGTCTTTCAGTATATCAACATTTTTATGCATGTATATCCTCATACAATTTCATAGGAATAATTTGCTGCATGTAAAATATGCTGTATGTGCAGAAACAAGCTTTAGAAAATTACCCCCATAGTATGTGTTTTGTTCTTTTAACTGAGAGCCTAAGCAATGAAAGGAAATTATTTTTTTCTACTGTTTAGATTAAGTGCTAAGTGAATCTTTTGTTGGTTTGTGTAGTATAGTGATCAATCCATATTTATAACTAGAAGTACAGCATACTTGTTTCTTTTCTCATGTGGTAGCTTAACCACAAGTTTTATTTTTTTGAATTTCAAAATTTAATAAACTAATTATGCTTTCTTTTCCTTCTTCAGATACAAAAGGATTTTTTCAGTAGGAACCCATGCTATAACCACATATAATCCTAACACCTTGGAAGTTACAAATCAGGTAATATAAAAACTACCTACAAGTATTTGGTTTTAATGTATATGAATGAAATGGAGATTAGGGTTGGTTATTTAACTTGGAGGGCCTTATATTAATTTATACTCTGAATTAGCTCTTTGATTTTGCTTTTTAGTCTTCAATAGGTTGTACAGTTAAACCCGTTATAAGATCCATTTTCTCATTGTCAGTTAATGAAGGTTCCTCCCTCTCCCCTAACTCAATTTCTCATGATCTGTGTATCATTTATGGTTAGTTTGACTAGTAGATGTGCAGTAATTTTGCACAGAAAATCCATCACATTACCTAATATGTATATCACAGAGGGCACTTTATTTCCATCATCCCAAGCCATATTGAGAGACATTCTTAGTGTTGTCCATCCTTCTGAGACCAGCTGAGATGCTATTTGATCCAGCTGCCTGTTTTTGAACCTTAAGCTTGCATCACCATAGACAAACAGGATAATGTCCTCACATATAGGTGACGACATTGATGGAGGAAGCAGCTTCACAGCTACCTTTAGAAGCTTTTGGAAGCACCCCACAGTGCATGTGTGCTACTTATCTGTTGTCGTCACACAGGACTGCTTCAGTCTGTTTTTCTGCGGAGCCATACAAATGTTTGTCACCATGGGAAACCTTTTTCTTCTTTGTCTTGCCAAATTGGTATTGTTTCTCTAATATTCATTTTTCCATTCTGTAGGGGTCACAGGAGTCCTCTGACAAGGATGAGATCATCATATATAGTACAAACAGCTAACATAAGGCATATATAGCTCACTTATGTTTAGGGGATGTTTGCACCATGTCCTTTTGGTTCTTATCTTTTGGCGACAGATTAGCAAAATAAAATGAGTTCTGGATAATTGATTTATTAGGCTAGAAAAATAGCACACTCTGAAACCACTATGAAAGAATTCAGAAATGAGATGGAACGATTCATAGCAGCACTAACAGTAAATGCTTTTGTAAACAACGGATAGATAAATTCCTAAAAATAATAGATCCTAAGACTAGCTATCAAATCACATGTTCTGCCCTGCATGTATGAAAACAGAAGTTCCTAAGCGTCTCTCCAGTCCCTGTCTTCTGGGTTGTGCTCCTCTTCTAGCAGCCTAGAGACTGAGTACGTCATTCTTTGCTCGCCTCAGGATATATATCACTGGCACCACCCACCAGCCTCAGTATACTTAGTCTCCAAGCAGCTAGAAGGAGCATTAAGCCAAAGAGAAGGCTTACTGGAGAGACCTTAGTATAGAGGGTTTTTTTGTTTTTGGTTTTGTTTGCCCTTTATTTTTTACTTCTTGACGTCTTGAGTTACTTTTAATTTTAGTTTTTCATTTAGCCCTTTTTGCTGAAGAACAGCGGCTGCTTTGTTCCCCCCCTCCTCCCTCCCTTTGGTGGAAGTTGGGCTGGGAGGAGGCTTGCTTGGCCCGAGAAAAAAAGAGGTTTTAAGCTAGGAGGACAGGAGACTGGCGAGGTGCTTTCCGCCGGGTCTCCGTCCTGCGGGGCCTCTGTGCTGCATCCCGCCTCATGGCTGAAGCCTGAGAGTCGGCTTAGCACGTGGGCAGGAAGGTGGAAGGAACTGAGCACTGCCAAAAATGCCTGGAGTCAGCAGGACAGTGGCGCGAGGTAAGGGGGGACTGAAGCAAGGCAGCTAATCGCAGGCGAGACTCGTGGGGTGCGAGCATCCTTGGCCGCGACTGCGGCTTGTCTTAAAGCAGTCGGGCAGCAAGAGAAATTGAGGTTTTCGCGCACTTGAGAGCCGGGGCAGGCTTTAGAGCAGTGCAGGCATTCGGCTCTCGTTCTGTTCAGGAGGAGAGCTGCGTTAGTGGGTTACCTTCTTAATTTACCCTTTTTTCTCCAGGGTGTAGATTTTGGTGCACTCACACATATTCATATATAGTTGATTTGGTTTTATTGGTAGCCTTTAAAAAAAAAAAAAAAAAAAAAAAAAAAAAAAAAGGGAGAGCAGACTTCAGAGATGCCAGCTCGGCCCCAGTGCCTGGTCTGTGGAACCCGCAGAGGAGCGGTTTTGGACACAGGCATCTGCAGGGGCTATACCATGGAGGCGGCCTTAGTGGAGCGAGGGCTGCAGGATGCTGGACCTCCAGAAATCTTAGCTTCAGGGTCTCAGTAGTTGGTGGAACCCTTGGCAGGGCTTATTGGGGAAGGGCTACCTCTCTCCTTGAGTGCGGAGCAGCAGGAGCCCTCTCAGCCACAACCAGGGACCTCCTCAGGTGAGGGAGGTCTCTGCCAGAGACTTCTCCCCAGAGTTTGTATTATTACACAAGGCTTTCTGTCTGCGTCAGCAGGGAGATCAGGGACGCACATGGAAGCGGGAGGCTCAGGACAAGTCTCTGCTGGACACGGTTATTCCCTCCAAGCGGGTTAGGGCTTCGGAGGATGAGGACCCTCTTTCCCCTGGATCGGAGACTTTAGAAAGAGAGGCCTCTGAACAAGAATTGGGGGAAGAGGAAGAGCTCGAGGAGGGAGAGATCCCTGAGAAGCTCGCAAGGATTGTGAGGGTTTTCCGTAGGGAGGAGCTCCCTGCTTTGATTGGAGAGTCCCTGAAGGTTCTTAACATGTCCACAGGTGTCCTGGCACAGGAAGAGGAATTGGAAGATCCATTGATTCAGGCGGTCAGGAAATCTCAGAGGGTTTTCCCTGTCCACAGGGTGGTCCGGCAAATGACTCAAGAAGAATGGGATCAGCCGGAAACTGGATTGAGATTGATCTCATTAGGAGTTTGTTGAAGAATATGGCTTCGGTGGTGGCGGCTCGGCGATACCTTTGGCTCCGCAATTGGGTGGCGGATGCTTCGTACAAAGCTTGTCTTAGTAGGCTCCCCTTTAAGGGCAAGCTCCTTTTTGGGGAAGATTTAGACAAGTTAGTGAGGGACCTGGGGGAGTCAAAGGGGGGCAGGCTGCCGGAAGATAAACCGAAGCAGGGTAGTTTTGTGGCTCCGGGAAGGTCTCAACTGAGGGAGTCCAGGAAGTTTCGGCCAGCTAGTCAGGGCTCCTTTCAGAGAGGCCGTTTTCCGTCAAGGGGACAGAGCTTCCGTGGGTTTCATAGAGTGGGAAGAGGTTTTGGGGCCTCTTCTGCAGCTTCAGCCCAGAGAAAGCCACAATGAAGATGCGGGGTTCGGGTGGAGGTGCTGCCAGTAGGAGGACATCTGCAGCAGTTCTTTCCCGCCTGGGCTCGGGTGACATGCGACCAGTGGGTCTTTGAGGTAATAAGGGACGGTTATGCCCTTGAGTTTGCGAGGCCAGTCCTTTTGCGAGGCCGGTCCTTCCTTCCTTTCGTCCAGTCGCCCTGCAAGGCTCCAGCCAAGCTGGCAGCAGTAGAAGAAACCTTATCAAGACTGTTGGCGTTGGAAGTGGTAGTCCCGGTACCAAAAGAACAATGCAGCTACGGTCGATACTCCATCTATTTTGTAGTCCCAAAGAAGGTGGGTTACCTCAAGCGGGTCAATCGGTGTCTTCGGGTTCCACACTTTCGTATGGAGACGTTAAGGTCAGTAATAGAGGCGATCCGGCAGGGAGAGTTTTTAACTTCTCTCGACCTTACCGAGGCGTACTTGCATATTCCAATCAGAGAATCACATCAGCAGTTCTTGCATTTTGCGGTCCCAAGGGGGCACTTCCAGTTCCAGGTGTTGCCATTCGGTCTGGCGATTGCTCCTCGTACCTTTACCAAGGTAATGATGGTAGTTGCGATGGCACTACCTGGACGATTGGCTGATCAGAGCCAAATCCAGAGACGAGAGTTTGAGGGCAACTGCCAGAGTGGTCGGTTTCCTTCGCAGCTTGGGGTGGGTAATCTGGCAAAGAGCGGGCTGGTTCCCACCCAGGAAATAGAGTACCTGGGAGCAAGGTGCGATACAGTCGCAGGCAGGGTCTTTTTGCCGGCCCAAAGAACAGGAGTTCTGCGTTGCTTGGTTCGCAAGTTCTTAGCGCGGAAGGCACCTTCGGCATGGCATTACCAGCAGGTGCTGGGGACAATGGCGGCCACCCTAGACCTGGTGCCTTGGGCCAGGGCCCATATGAGGCCGCTTCAGAGGTCGCTTCTGTGGCGCTGGTCTCATCAGCAACAGCCTTTATCAATGTCGCTCCCTTGTCCTCCATCAATCAAAAGGGCTCTTCAGTGGTGGCTGGCCCGAGGGATGCTAGAGAAGGGAATGCCCCTTGAACCCCCGCAGTGGGTGCAGGTAACGACAGATGCGAGTCTGTCCGGCTGGGGGGCCCACTGCAAGGGACAATTTGCTCAGGGCTGCTGGAGTGCCCAAGAGTCCCAGTGGCCGATCAACAGGTTAGAGTTGAGGGCTGTGTCCCTAGCTCTCAAAGCGTTCTTAGTCTGGGTTCGCAGGAAGGCAGTCAGAGTTCTGTCACAGTGTAACAGCAGTGGTCTATAAACATGCAGGGAGGCACGAGCAGTCCTCTGTTGGAAGAAGAAGCAGAAAGCCTCTTAGAGTGAGCCGAGACGTACCTGTTAGCTCTGTCAGCCCAGCACTTGGCAGGAGTGGAAAATGTAATGGCAGATTACCTCAGCTGGTACAAGGTGGTTTACGGCGAGTGGGTTCTGTGTCAGGAAGTCTTCCAACAGGTGGTACGTAGGCGGAGCCCACCCGTCATGGACCTGATGGCCCGTTTGGAGTCAGCTAAAGCAAGTCGGTTCTTCAGCAGATGGAAGGAAAGAATGTCGGAAGGCATAGATGCCCTAGTGCAACAGTGGCCCGAGGAGGGGTTTCTGTACGTGTTTCCTCCATGGGCGCTCATAGGCAGAGTGCTGCAAAGAGTAGAGGCGCATCAGGGATTAGTGGTACTGATTGTGCCGGACTGGCTGAGGAGACCGTGATACGCAGATTTCATGCGTCTAGTGACAGATCGTCCATGGCGCCTTCCGGTGAGAGAGGACCACCTCAGTCAGGGGCCCGTGAGGATGCCTTAGGTGGATCGGTTCTTGCTTATTGCCTGGCTATTGAGAGGGCAAGATTATGCAAAAGAGGATATTTGGCAGCAGTGATTTCGACGTTGCTGAAGGTGCGTAAACAATCAACATGTTTGGCATACATGAGAATCTGGCGTGTTTTCGAAGGCTGGTGTGAGGAGCGTTATAAGAGGCCTTTGAAAGCCTCCATCTCTGATGTGTTAGATTTTTTGCAGGATGGATTTCAGAAGGGGCTGGCAGCGAGTTCCTTGCGAGTGCAATTGGCGTCAATTTCCTGCTACAGAGGCAAGCTCTTGGGCAAGTCCTTAAGTGAGCATCCAGGATGTGGTCCGATTCCTTAGGGCGGTGAGGCGCTTGAGGCCTCAGCAAAGATCCACATTGCCCCCCCTGGGATCTTAATCTGGTGCTAGATGGTCTAGCGGGGGAGCCTTTTGAACCAGCTCACCTGGCTTCATTGAAGGATTTGACGCTTAAAACGGTTTTCCTCGTGGCCGTTCAGCTAAGTGAGTATCGGAATTGCAAGCGTTGTCCTGCTCTCCTCCTTTCCTGATTTTCTTTAAGGATAAGGTGGTGTTGTGGACGGTTCCGTCCTTCTTGCCCAAGGTGGTTTCCCCGTTTCATGTGAATCAGGTGGTGTCTCTTCTTTTGCCAGTTTGGGGCAGGAGGAGGACGATGCACGTTTGCGCAGGCTGGACGTCTGTAGGATTTTGAGGCGTTATCTGAAGCGCACTAAGGCATTCCGTAAGTCGGAGCAGTTATTTGTTTTGTTTGGAGGGCCGCGCAAGGGGGAAGCGGCTGCCAAAGCTTCAATTTTGCGTTGGATCAGGGAAGCTATTGCTTCAGCTTACATCCTGAAAGGTAGACAAGTCCCGGTGGGTTTTCGGGCTCATTCGGCATCGTGGGCGGAGTTTAGTCTGGTTCCGCCAGTAGAGATTTGTAGGGCGGCTACTTGGGCTTCCCTACATACCTTTGCCAAGCACTACTGGTTGGATGTGCAGGCGGCGGCAGGTGCTGGTTTTGGGGGAGTGGTACTTTGGTCCAGGTTGGCAGGTTCCCCCCCCCCCCCCATACTTGAACTGCTCTGTTACATCCCAGAAGACAGGGACTGGACTGGAGAGACGCTTAGGAAGAAGTAATTAGACCTTACCTGCTAATTAGTGTTCCTGAAGGATCTCCAGTCCAGTCCCTGGTCCTGCCCGGAATGGCAGAGTACAAATTTCCGGCCCGAAGGGGTTTAGGAAGAATGGTATAGAATGGGGTGGATTTCTTTGCAGTGTCGTCTTCGGGTTTCGGTTTTGGGGTGTAAGAAGTAGCTGCAGAGGCCTGATTTCAGTTGTAGCTGTTTAGTTAACTGTGTAAGTTGGTAAGGAGCCTTTCAAGTAAGCATCCCCTCCCTCAAAGGGAGGGTTGGGATATCCCTTTTCGGGGAGGGGGAGGGCTGTGGTTTGTCAATTTTGTTTTTTGGGGGTTTTTTTTAACATAGTTGTTTGTTGCTTAGTTTATTTTATTTATTTACATTCTCTTATATACCACGCTATTCTGCATCAGTGCGGTTTACATTGAGCAAACTGAAATTACATTGAACAGGGCATTATAACTTGGAGATAACTATTTTACAGGGAACATGGGCTATGGAGGGTTAAGTGGCTTGCCCAAGACCACAAGGAGCACCTGTGGGACTAGAAACCCCAGTCCTTCCGGCCCAAGGTTGCTGTCCTCTAGTGGTATTTGAACCCCCGACCTTCCGGCCTGAAGTACCTTGCCCCAACCACTAGGCCACTCCTCCACTCCAGTTGTCTCTCCGTTAGGTTTGCTTTGTCAACAGGATACTGAGGCTGGTGGGTGGTGCCAGTGATATATATCCTGAGGCGAGCAAAGAATGATGTACTCAGTCTCCAGGCTGCTAAAGAGGAGCACAACCCAGAAGACAGGGACTGGACTGGAGATCCTTCAGGAACACTAATTAGCAGGTAAGGTTTAATTACTTCATCTTTCTCTTCTAATTAACTTTTACCCTCCGTGCTCCCTCAACCACCTAAGAGGAAATGAGAAAATAAATTGCCATACAGCATTGGACTGATGGCCAGTTTCTGGTCAATTTGTGGCATGATGCTACTCATAGGTAGAGGCAAGATTAATTCTCCACGCTGTCTCAAGTCCTGTCAACACAATCCAGGCGAGCAGTAGGAAGCCCTGAGAAGACTATTACTAGCAGGGGTTGAAGGAAGGGCACACAGCACTGAAGGTGGATGCACAATTATTCAACTTGTCTTTCAGCAAAGATGGACAAGCTTTTGGAGACAACACAGTATCTTGTGTAAAAAGGAAAATACACAGACAATACAAGCATCTAGGTAGCAGAAACCAAAATTCAGAAAGGCAAGGGCAAAAATCAAAGAGCCAAAAAGCAGTGTATTTCTTTTTGTTATTTTTACAGAGTTCTTATCTTGGATAGTTTAGACTCAGGGCTCCATTGGGTGGCTTAACAAATCAGAAAGCAGTTATCAAAGTGTGCTCACCTGCCCAATAAAATCCATAGTGGGAGATGAAATGCAGGAGAAGATAATTGGTTCCCCGGTATACTGTTGCATCTTCAAGGTCTTTGAAGCTGCTGTCAGGCTGGGAAAGGCCTGAAAATCTGTTATCAGCATGTGGTAGATCAGAAAAGAATGATCTTCAGTGTCCACAGACACACACACATAAGCACTTGGCAGGCTGTGATTCTGTAGCATCAGCAGGTCAGAGGCTTATGGAACAGGAAACCATGTCACTTTCATTCAGAGATCATGGTTCGGGCTGCAGGCAGGCAGGCTGTAGGCCATGGTCCCACAGTCTTGCTGCTACTGTCATTTTCTTTTTTCTTCCTGGTATTGCTTTAAAATTTTCAAACTGTTAAGGTTTCCTTTTTTTCTTGCGTCACTACTATAGGCCATATTATGCCTTGGGTACCCCAGCGTGGTGTATATTTTCACAATAGAATTGTTTGATTTCACTGTAGCTGTTTTTCCAAATGATATGTCCCACTTAGTTTCCAGAAGGTTTTAAGAGGTGCTCCCAGTTTAACAAGACTATATCCGTACTCATAGTTGGTGCCTGGGGCCTCACCATGTACCCTGTCATTGTCTTTTGTATTTACAAATGACAGGCATCAAGGGTAGAGCTGATCAGTGCAAAATGATTTTTGGTGCTGTACCTGTGGCCCAGGGAGCTGCAACAAACATTATCCTCCATGAATATTGGTGCTTAGAGTCTCTCATAGCTCCAGGCCTCACACATAATTTGATATCCAGGAAAAACGCACTGATGTGCCAATGTAGGGAATTTCTTTAGCGCTAAAGTGCCTAAGACTACAACTCTCATCAAGCAGCACAGTAACACTCTTAATATCCTTTCGGGGTCTACTTCTGATCCGACCCTCTCAATATCTAGGAAATACCATAGTAGGAGAGGGGGGCATAGCTCTCATTAGCCGCCTGCTCCATAGCCAAAACCTGGGACAGCATTTTGGCAGCCTTCAAGAGGACATAGCCAGTGTTGCCAATGCCAGTACCAGACAACCTTCAAGAAGGAGGGAGGCTACAGTTTTATGTAAACTAGCATCTGACAGTTGGGTTCTCAAGATTGTCCAGCTTGACAACAGATTTGTCTAGTCAGTGTCTCACCAAATTGTCCTCTGTTTCTTCCATTTACTCAGCACCAGGAAAATGCTCAAAACTGAACTATCTTCCTTTCTAGAGGTCAATGTTAAACCCATTCCATCAGGAAAGAAGGGGAAAGGATTTTACTCCAGGTACTACCTGGTCACAAAAAAGACTGGGATTCTATACCATCCCAGATCTGAGGAATCTGAATCAACATCTGGTGTGAAGTTCAGAATGATTTTTCTCGGCACCCTCACCATGTACTGCATCCAAAAGCAGGGAGGAACAGGTTTGTGCATCTTGTGTGGGGAAACAGACAAGATGTGGAGCTATGCCAGATCCAGGATAACATGTCCTGGTGGACAAACCTGAGCCATATGCCCCAAACCCACCAGTGATTTCTAGACTGGGAGGTGACTCTGAACATCTTTTAGGAGTGGGGCACACCCTTTATAAACCAGTTTTCCACGTCTGGAACAGGCGAACACCTCAGTTCTGTTTTAGGATAAGGACATGTAGCAGGCTAGCCTTGGATGCTTTCCTCCTAGGTTGGGGGGAGGGACTTCTGCACACATAGCGAAAACACTCCTGAAACTCAGATAACAGTAGAACCAGATGGCCATGGTTTCTTCTTCCTCTTCGTCTCTCCGGGCCAGTCCAGGAACCATAGGGTAGTCAACCACCTCCAGCAGCTGAGGACTGAATTACAAAGTCTTGCTGACAGCTTAACCAGCTCCCTCTGGTGTCAGAGACTGTCTTTCAGTCCTCAGCAGCTGGATAGGACGTGTCTGACAGGCTCCCTGAGAGAAGAAGAGGAATGAGCTATAGTTTTGAGTGGAAGTGTGTTGTATTTGATTCTGGTCTGCCCTAGCAGGGCTGATAGCCCAGAGGAGAGGGGGATTGACTTAAAAAAAAAGCCGGCGCTTGAGGCAGAGCTTGCCTCGTGGAAGTGCTTTAGTCTTCCCTGAAGGTAATCGGAGGCTCTGGGAGCCCCATAGTGCAGCCCTCTGCCCTAAGTGCTTGCTTGCTTACTTCACCTGCGAGCAGCAGGAGTGAGGGAGTCTAGCCGATCATGCCCTTCTCAAAGGTAGGAGGTTGTCAGTAGCTGTGCGGCATTGCGCTCGTGTTGACCAGCAGAGAGCTGTGCGGGGGCTTGGGAGTGTTTGCTGCAGGTGCATGCTGCTCGGAGCGGCAGCGTGCGCAAAGTGCGGAAGTCGGCGGGGGCTGTCGGGGCCAGGTATTTGCCGGATTTGTTTTCGCACTGCTAGTTCAGTAGAGTGACACTTCGGGGGTGTAATGGACTCCAACGCAGGATTGGGTGAGGTCTCGGACTTGAATCGGGGCTCGGAGGAGAAGGTGGGAACGGCGGCCATTTTGTCTGTGGCAGCCGTTTCTCCCGCATGTCAGGGTAAGCCCGGGAAAAGAGAGACTAAATCTAAAAGGCCTTCTCCAGAGGGGGTTAAAGCTCCAGTTCAGTTGCCTGCAGTGCAGGGTGGCTTGGAATCTTTATTTTCTGCGGAGTTTATACTTGCCATGCATAAAGCCTACTGTTTAAAGGTAGAGCAGAGTCTGAGCAACATGGAGTCCCCTAACGTGATGGGCGCGCCGCGTGGGGACCTCACGGTGGCAGATCCCGGAGAGGGTCCTTTTAGCAAGGATTTGCTTCATGAAGGGAGCTTCGATAGCTTCGGGCCACAGCTCAGCACGTCTCAAGGGACAGAAGAGGGTGAAGTTCTCTCTGAAGGGGGCTTGGATGCTTGGTTGAGTTAGAAGAGGGTGAGAGAGTGCCTGGCAAGGACCCTAATGTGTTTCAGGTCTTTCGTAAAGAAGAGCTGGGTGCTCTTATTGCCCAGTCCCTGGAGGCTTTGAACATTGCCATTGCAGTAGTGCAGGAGGAACCACTTGAGGATCCTTTGCTCTAAGGGTTTAAGCCGGAGCAGCGTTTTCCAGTTCATAGGATGAGTAAACAGATGATTGATTTGGAATGGGAGTGTCCAGAGAGGTAGCAGGAGAAACAGTCACAGGCGTGAATAAAACAGAAAGACAGTCCTTTATTAAACCAAACGGCCGCCCAACCCAGGCCGTGTTTCGTACCCTTCGTCAGGGGCTAGCCAGGCAAGAAACTAAAAACATAAACATATTAATCATAAAGATGATAAAAGAACAGGCAAGCCAAACCTATAGTGAAAACGTTACAAAAACTAATATTAAAAGACATAAAACAATAAATATATAAAAACAATATAAGAGCATGAAGATAAATAAATACAATAAATATACATACTAGAATTGAAACAATAGTGCTCGGGACCTAATACAAATTGTGCACAATTGAAATTTAGATACTAACCTCTGTTGCTGTTCGTAAAATAAATCTTACTTCACACTGTTTGTGCAAACATATAGGTTATACTAATGCTAAAAAATATAAAAAATACAATTAAAAATATAATAAAACCATACGGTAAAACATAGCTCACAAGTTACCGTTAACTTAAAAGGAGGACGCAGGAGGAGGACAAAGACACAGGATATGTGATCAAATCAAAAATACAACGCAACAAATAGCTTATAGCAAAAAGAGAGGGGGATCTGTTCTAAAAACAATAGGAGTGAGTCAGTAAAAACATCGAGGGATCAAAGCATAATATGTAAACTAGCTGCTCAATTAAATATTGCTACTGTGACCATGTGATGCCAAACATCGGGGATAATAGCAGCATATGGATATGGAGAAAGGCCAGCACATTACAAAAAATGTGTATATGTATGTATAGCCTATACATTCCAAAGAATTTTTTGAAAAACTGAGGACTGCCAAAGGCTGTAAAGCATGGGGATCAATACAAATGCAAAATGAAATGGATCAGACACAATGAAGTGGCTATTGACCATTATTTTAAACCTGCTTCAATTTGTAAAAGAAGAAAACCATATGGGTAATCCAATCGCAGTGCTATATATGAGACCAAAGCCAAGTGAGTGCAAAGGGTCTCCTGAAGATACCAAGGTGACATTTACAAAGACTTATATGTGAAATGGAATTAAATTCCAGAAAAATGTGGCTACTGACCCTTACAACCCTGTTTTGAATTTTCAAAAAAAAGGAAAAAGAGCCATAGGTAATGCAATGGCATTCCTAAACATGAACCAATAAACAATGGGTGTGAAAAGAGGAACCGATAGTACGTTTACGTAAAAAATGTAAAACTAAGAAATTCGATGTAAGGAAAGCAAGATCACTGATAAATCTGTTGCCCTACAAACAAAAATCGTAAAATGTTCAGCTGAAGGAAAACACGTACCTCAAAGAAACTGCCGTCAATGCTCAGTCGACGCGCAGAGGGGAAGAGGACGCCCACACATGCGCGATATGAGGAGAACAATGGGGGCGGAGCCACCATTGGCAGGATACATCAAAGATAAAAATGAAACAAAATGAACTAATTGAAAACACTCATATCGAGCACGCAGATGTGGTCCACAGAACATAAAAATAAATAGATAAAAAGTGTGGCTAAAAGAGTAAAACACAACAATGAATGTCCGTATAGCACTTGGAACTGTATACCATGTACAGCGCCAGACTATCCTCAATGTGAACAAAACTCAATAATAAATTAATATAAGATTAAAAATCCATAGATTGTAGAAAATATCCAAAAGGACCTCTCAACATAAAACATCGAGCATGCAGATGGGGTCCCCTGAACTTAAAAATAAATAAAAAATGTGACTAAAAGAGAGCAAAATACACCAAACGAATGCCCGTATGACACTTAGAACTGTATATAATGTGTAGCACCAAACTATGCTCAAAGTGTCATACGGGCATTCATTTGGTGTGTTTTGCTCTCTTTTAGTCACATTTTTTATTTATTTTTAAGTTCAGGGGACCCCATCTGCGTGCTCGATATGTTTTATGTTGAGAGGTTCTTTTGGATATTTTCTACAATCTATGGTTTTTTAATCTTATATTAATTTATTGAGTTTTGTTCACATTGAGCATAGTCTGGCGCTGTAAATGGTATACAGTCCCAAGTGCTATACAGACATTCATTGTTGTGTTTTACTCTTTTAGCCACACTTTTTATCTATTTATTTTTTGTTCTGTGGATCACATCTGCGTGCTCGATATGAGTGTTTTCAATTCATTTTGTTTCATTTTTATCTTTGATGTATCCTGCCAATGGTGGCTCCGCCCCCATTGTTCTCCTCATATCGCGCATGTGTGGGCGTCCTCTTCCCCTCTGCGCGTCGACTGAGCATTGACGGTAGTTTCTTTGAGGTACGTGTTTTCCTTCAGCTGGACATTTTACGATTTTTGTTTGTAGGGCAACAGATTTATCAGTGATCTTGCTTTCCTTACATCTAATTAGTTTTACATTTTTTATGCAAACGTACTATCGGCTCCTCTTTTCACACCCATTGTTTCTTGGTTCATGTTTAGGAATGCCATCGCATTACCTATGGTTCTTTTTCCTTTTTTTTTTTTTGAAAATTCAAAGCAGGGTTGTAAGGGTCAGTAGCCACGTTTTTCTGGAATTTAATTCCATTTCACATATAATTGTTTGTAAATGTCACCTCAGTATCTTCAGGAGACCCTTTGCAATCACTTGGCTTTGGTCTCATATATAGCACTGCGATTGGATTACCCATATGGTTTTCTTCTTTTACAAATTGAAGCAGGTTTAAAATAATGGTCAATAGCCACTTCATTGTGTCTGATCCATTTCATTTTGCAATTGTATTGATCCCCATGCTTTACAGCCTTTGGCAGTCCTCTGTTTTTCAAAAAATTCTTTGGAATGTATAGGCTATACATACATATACACATTTTTTGTAATGCGCTGGCCTTTCTCCATATCCATATGCTGCTATTATCCCCGATTTTTGGCATCACATGGTCACAGTAGCAATATTTAATTGAGCAGCTAGTTTACATGTTATGCTTTGATCCCTCAATGTTTTTACTGACTCACTCCTATTGTTTTTAGAACAGATCCCCCTCTTTTTGTTATAAGCTATTTGTTGCGTTGTATTTTTGATTTGATCACATATCCTGTCTTTGTCCTCCTGCGTCGTCCTTTTAAGTTAACGGTAACTTGTGAGCTATATTTTACCATATGGTTTTATTATATTTTTAATTGTATTTTTTATATTTTTTAGCATTAGTATATAACCTATATGTTTGCACAAACAGTGTGAAGTAAGATTTATTTTACGAACAGCAACAGAGGTTAGTATCTAAATTTCAATTGTGCACAATTTGTATTAGGTCCCGAGCACTATTGTTTCAATTCTAGTATGTATATTTATTGTATTTATTTATTTTCATGCTCTTATTGTTTTTATATATTTATTTTATGTCTTTTAATATTAGTGTTTGTAACGTTTTCACTATAGGTTTGGCTTGCCTGTTCTTTTATCATCTTTATGATTAATATGTTTGTTTTTAGTTTCTTGCCTGGCTAGCCCCTGATGAAGGGTACGAAACAGGGCCTGTGTCGGGCGGCCAATTGGTTTAATAAAGGACTTTGTCTTTCCGTTTTATTCACGCCTGTGACTGTTTCTCCTGTGTTAACGTGATTTGTGCTTTTGCGGTGTTGTGCCAGAGAGGTAGCTGGGCCATTGGGCGGCTTTACCCGGTTCCACAGGAGGAAAAGCAGTTGCGCATCGGTGGCAGCGGTGACAAAGAAGACCACGATCCCGGTGGAAGGCGGAACTGCCTTAAAGGATCTGCAGGACTGTAAACTGGAGGCGCTACTCAAGCAGGCTTTTGATGCGAATGCGCTGTCGTTACAGGAGCGTATGTCGCTAGAGCTTCTATTCGCTGGCTTCAGGGTGAGTTGGTTTTGAATAAGGAGGAAGGCTCTTCATCGGATAGAGCGAGACTGGAATCGGCAGCGGCGTATTTGGCGGACACTTTTTATGATCTAGTCAGGATTTTGGCGAAGTCCATGCCTTCGGTGATTGCCGCAAGGAGGTTTCTTTGGTTGCGGAATTGGGCGGTGGATGCCTCATCTAAGGCTCGTCTTAGCAGGGCAAGCTGCTTTTTGGGAAGCCTTGGAGAAGATTGTTAAGGATCTGGTGGATTCCAAGGGAGGTCGGCTCCTGGAGGATCTCCCGAGAGGGGCCAGGCCCGCAGTGTTAGCAAGAGGACAAGGAAGGGACTTTCGCAGGTTCCATGGCTCTCATTTTGCTCCGTATCAGAGAGACCGTTTTGTAGCGCGGGGGCAGTCCTTTCAAGGGGCGCAAGGTTTTGGCAGGGGGTATTTCAGCTCCCAGCAGAACGCCCCTAAGAAACCACAATGAAGGGCGGCCGGCTCAGGTGGAGCCTCCGGTGGGGGGACGGTTGCAGAGGTTTCACTCCGTCTGGGCCAACATAACGGACCAGTGGGTGCTGGAGATCATCTGCGAGGGTTATGCGCTGGAGTTCGCGCAGCCGTTGGAGTCTTTTCTAATGTCTCATTGCGAGTCTCGAGTGAAGAGAAAAACAGTGGGAGACACGCTTCAACAGTTGCTCCAGCGCCAAGCAGTGGCACCGGCCCCTCAAGGGCATCATGGGTTAGGTCGATACTCGATTTATTTCGTGGTCCCCAAAAAGGAAGGTTCTTTTCGTCCCATTCTGGACCTCAAACACGTGAACTGCTGTTTGAGGGTGCCGCATTTCCGCGTGGAGACCCTGAGATCGGTGATTCGAGTGGTACAGCCAGGGGAATTTCTGTCCTCAGTAGATTTAACAGAAGCCTATCTGCACATTCTGATAAGGCTGGATCATCAAAGGTTCTTGCAGTTTGCAGTGCCCATGGGCCATTATAAATTCCGGGCGTTGCCGTTTGGCCTGGCTACAGCTCCGTGCACTTTCACGAAGGTGATGGTGGTGGTTGTGGCAGCGTTGCGAAGGGAGGGTATTCAGGTACACCCTTATCTGGACGATTGGTTGATTCGAGCAGGGTCTCGGGTGGAGTCGATTATGGCTACCGAGCGAGTGGTTCAGCTCCTGGAACAACTCGGGTTGGGTGGTGAACCAGTCCAAAAGAGTCAGTTACAGCCAGCGAGGCGGCTGGTCTATCTCCGAGCCTTGTTTGATACGGAGGTAGGGGCGGTGTGTGTGCCCAACGACAGGGTGCAAAAGCTTTGCAGACAGGTGCAGGCCTTCTTGCATCTTCAGGTGCCCTCGGCGTGGAGGTACTTGCAGCTGCTAGGTTCTCCAGGACCAAGCAGGAAGTCAGTCCTCACTTATGGGTGACGTCGGCGCCGACGGAGCCCTCGCGGAGCAATTTTCCCCAGCTTTCAAAGAAAGCCTTTGGGAATTGCAGCGCGCATGCGCGGTCGTCTTCCCGCCCGAAGGTGCCATCTTAGCCAGTCTTCTTTTTTCCGCGGAGCCCTACAGACGTCCCCGTCTTGTCCCCGCGAAAAAGTTGATTTTCCTCTTTATTTTATACTTTTTTCTTTCGGTTCGACGCCGATCGTTTTCCCGCCCGGACTCGCGACGCCGGTCTCGAGTCCTCTTACTTTTTTCGGTTTTTCTGACTTAGTCAGCTTTCGTTTTCGTTTTCCCTGGCAGCCCGGTCCTTTGACCTCGCAGGGGCCCTTTTTCCCCCGATGGCTGCCAGTGGCTTTAAGCGGTGTGGTCGGTGTGACCGAAATATGTCACTAACCGACACACACGACTTTTGCCTCCGCTGCCTGGGCCCGGATCATGAGGAACTGATCTGTGGGCCCTGCAGCAAACTGTCCTCGAAGGCGTTGAGAAGTCGGCGGCATCAGCGTGAGAGAATCTTCGCTGACCCCAGCCGTACCCGGACCTCGTCGGAGGCCTCCGTGTCGAAAGGCTCCAGCTCGGACCGTCGCCGGAGCTCCTCCGACCGGGGTTCTCCCTCCGGGGACCATCGTCGGAAGGAAAAACCCGCGAGGGCGGCGTCGGTGGACGCTCCTGGCTCCGCGAGGGCCAGGTCGCATAGCCCCGACAGCCGCCCCGGGTCCTTGGAGAAGGAACACCTCCCGAAGCGACCTCGCCTGGAGTCGGAGATGCCTGCCCGGGTAAGTCCTGTAGTCCTTCTGGACTCGCCTCCGCGACAGCCGACGTCGGGCCCGACGCCGTCGGGGGCTGCTGGGTCACCTGAGCTCGGACTCAGGTTGACGGCCTTGGAGAGCAGACTGTCTGCCTTCATGGACCAGCAGCGGGCACTGCTCGCTGGCTTCGCTGGCGTCGCTGCCCCGACCGCCGGGACGTCGACGTCCAAGTCGACCCCGGAGACCGAGCCGATCCTCGAGTCGATGAGAACTCGAGTCGATCCTCGGTCGAGGTCGCCCTCGGCCTCCCGTTCGGGACCGAGGTCGCCGACGCCGACTCCCTCGGCGTCGGGGCGGCTGGCGCCGCACCCTGCCCGGGCCGACCCCACCGAGTCCTCGTCGGAGTCGGTCTGGGAGTTTGAGGAGGAAGAGTCACCTGATTCTTTCCGGACTCGGTGTGTCCCATCGGACTCTCCGGAGTCCGAGCCTCGGAAGCAGTCCCCCCCGGAGGATGCCCGGTTCTCGGACTTCGTTAGGGATATGGCCAAGGCTTTGGCCTTCCCTGCGGATCCCGAGGAGGAACCTCGAGCCGAAGAGCTCGACGCCCTCCAGTATGACTCTCCCGCGAGGGAACACTTTACTGTGCCGGTTCCTCCTATGCTGGAACGACTACTCTTCCGCATGTGGGAGAGTCCGGCCTCCTCGCCGGTCCTGAGCAAGCGGGTCGATTCTATCTATCGAGTCCGCAAGAGCCCTGGCTTTCAAAAGGCACAGCTGCCACACCATTCCATGGTAGTGGAATCGGCCATGCATCGTCTTAAGAGCCAGAAGATGCACTCCTCGGTGCCTCCTGGAAGGGAGGCCCGTAACCTGGATGGCCTTGGCAAGAAGTGCTTCCAGGGCTCTATGCTCGCCTGTCGTGTCCAGACTTACCAGCTATACATGGGCATGTATCTCAGGGATCTGGCTAAAGAGCTAGCCGGATTCTCCGCTGGTCTCTCCGAGGAGCCCTTGCGGAGGTTCCTTGCCTTGTCCACGGGTATTCGGGAATGCTCAAAGTTTATGTCCCGAGCAGCCTATGATGGCTTTGAAGCCTCGGCTCGAGTAGCCGCAGCCGGCATCGGTGCCCGCCGACAGGCTTGGCTTCAGTCGTCCGACCTTGAGCCCTGGGTACAGGACAAGTTGGTCGATGTCCCCTGCCGAGGTGAAAACCTCTTTGGCAAGCCCATGGCAGAAAAGGCTGCACAAATTGAGACTGAGACTCTCACCAGGACCAGGCTTTCTAGGAAGACCTCCGCCCCTTCCCAGAAAAAGAAGGGCTCGGGAAAAAAGTCCTTTTACCCGAGGAAGGCAGCTGCCTACAAACAATACCCCCATTATCAGGCCCCTGCAGCTCCCCAACAGGGCCAGCAGGCCAAGGGACGGGGTAACGGGTCCCGTAGGCAGCAAGCCCCCAAGCCTGCACCACCAGCCCCTGCTCAGCAGGGTGGGGGTTTTTGACTCGCTCAGCATAGCCTCTCCCCCCCCGCTGGTTCCCCCCAGCACCGGAGGCCGGCTGGTTCACTTCGCCCACAGGTGGTCCAGCATCACCGCAGATGCCTGGGCGCTTCAGGTCGTGCGAGAGGGCTACCTTCTCCACTTCCATCAGGTCCCTCCCTCCTATTTTCCGGGAGAGCCTCCGCGCCCCCCTCTGCACAGGGAGTTGCTCCTTCAGGAGTTAGCAGGTCTCCTGCAGGAACAGGCGGTGGAACCGGTGCCACACCACCTGAGAGGTCAAGGCTTCTATTCAAGGTATTTTCTGATACCAAAGAGAACAGGAGGCCTCAGACCCATCCTGGACTTGCGCAACCTCAACAAGTTCCTTGTGCGGGAGAAGTTCAAAATGCTTACCCTTGGAATCCTTCTGCCCTACCTCCAGCAGGGAGATTGGCTATGCTCCTTGGATCTAAAGGATGCCTACACGCACATCCTCATCCACCCAAGCCACCGCCAATACCTCAGGTTTGTGGTGGCAGGAAATCATTACCAGTACAGAGTACTCCCCTTTGGCCTGTCCTCCGCACCGCGAGTCTTCACAAAATGTCTCGCGGTCGTGGCGGCCCATCTCCGGCTTCACGGCCTCTATGTCTTTCCGTACCTCGACGACTGGCTCATCAGAGCAGCGTCCGCTCAGGAGGTCACCAACGCCACGTGCCGCACGGTGACTCTGCTGCAGCACTTGGGCTTTGTCATAAACTTCGCAAAGTCCACTTTGCTCCCCTCACAGGATCTCGAGTTCATCGGCGCAAGGCTGCGCACTCCTCAGGCGCGAGCGTACCTACCGCTCGACAGGGCTCAGCGGCTCATGGACCTAGCCGACCGCTTTCGCAGCCAGCCCCTGGTCTCCGCCAGGCGCTTCCTGAGACTGCTCGGCCATATGGCTTCCACCGTCCATGTGACCCCCAGTGCCCGCCTGAATATGCGGTCTGCTCAATGGTGTCTCCGCCGGCAGTGGCGACAAGCCACAGGCGGCCTAGCAGACCTAGTGCGCGTCTCCGAGCCGCTGGTCTCGTCTATCCGGTGGTGGCTCCGGCAGCCGAACCTGATATTAGGAATGCCTTTCCAGTCACCTCAGCCGACCCGGGTGCTGACCACCGATGCATCCCTCCTGGGCTGGGGAGCACATTGCCAAGAGGCACGTACTCAGGGCCTCTGGACCAAGTGGGAGTCTGCTCAGCAGATCAACTTCCTGGAGCTCAGGGCGATCCGCCTAGCTCTCAAGGCCTTCTCCCACCTAACCTCCCAACAGTCCGTCCTTGTCCAGACGGACAATCAAGTTGCCATGTTCTACGTGAACAAGCAGGGGGGCACGGGCTCCTTCCTCCTCTGCCGGGAGGCACAGAAGCTCTGCTCTTGGGCCGTCAGTCACGGCATTCTCCTCAAGGCAGTTTATCTCCCGGGCCAAGAAAATTGCCTGGCGGACAAACTCAGCAGGGTACTCCAGCCGCACGAGTGGCGTCTGGATCCCTTGATCGTTCAGAAGCTCTTCCTCAGGTGGGGCCTCCCCACGGTGGATCTCTTTGCCAGTCCTCACAACCGGCAGCTTCCTCGCTTCTGCTCTCGTCAGCCACACCCCCTTCGGGTTGCGGCGGACGCCTTTCTGATCTCATGGTCGGGGAGCCTTCTGTACGCTTTCCCTCCCATTCCGTTAGTCTCTCGGACTCTTTTCAAGGTTCTCCGAGACAAAGCCTTCATGATCCTGGTGGCCCCTCGCTGGCCCAGGCAGCCGTGGTTTCCGCTCCTGCTGCAACTGGCGGTGGAGGATCCAATCCCTCTGGGGGTACAACCGGATCTCCTCACTCAGGATCAGGGGTCCCTACTGCACCCCAACCTCAGGTCTCTCAGCCTCATGGCCTGGCTGCTGAAAGGGTAGTCCTTGCTCCTCTTCTCTTGCCGGCGGAGGTGGAGGAGGTCGTCTTGGCTTCGCGACGCCCTTCTACCCGCAAATGCTACGCCCTTAAATGGCGTCGCTTTGCAATCTGGTGTTCCCAACAGTCTCAGGATCCCTTCTCCTGCCCGGTGTCGGTGATCCTACAATACTTGCTACACCTCTCTAATCTGGGACTTAAGTCCAACTCCGTCAAAGTTCACCTCAGTGCTCTTTCAGCACATCATGTGCCGGTGGACGGCAGACCTCTCTCCAACGACCCTCTCGTAGCGAGTTTTCTCCGAGGTCTCCTTCTACTTAAACCACCTCTGCGCCCGCCAGCGCCGGACTGGGACCTGAATGTGGTTTTGCAGCGGATCACCTGTCCGCCTTTTGAACCTATGGCTACCTGTTCTCTCCGTTTTCTGTCTTGGAAAACACTGTTCTTGATAGCCCTCACTTCCGCTAGGCGCGTACGTGAATTGCAGGCCCTCGTGTCTGATCCCCCCTACACTCGATTCTACAAGAATAGGGTAGTCCTACGGACTCACCCAAAGTTTCTGCCTAAAGTGGTCTCCCCTTTTCACATGAATCAGGAGGTGGTACTTCCAACCTTCTTTCCCAGACCACACTCCAGCCGAGCTGAGACGGTCCTCCATACCCTGGACTGTAGAAGGGCATTGAACTTCTACCTTGACCGTACGCGGGAGCACCGTAAAGCTGCTCAGCTTTTTGTGTCTTTTGACCCCAATAAATTGGGGCTCCCGGTCTCCAAGCGTACTCTGTCCATCTGGGTTGCGGACTGTATCTCTTGGGCTTATGGGGCAGCCGGACTCGCCTTAGAAAGTCGAGTCACGGCTCATTGCGTTCGGGCAAAGGCCACGTCAGTGGCTTACCTCCGCTCTGTTCCGCTGGCAGACATCTGCCGGGCCGCTACTTGGTCTTCGAGCCAGACTTTTGCGGTCCATTACTGTCTCGAGAGGGAGTCCCGTAGGGACAGTGCTTTCGGACAGGCAGTCCTCCGTAATCTCTTTGAGGTCTGAGCAACTCCTACCCTCCATCCCGGATGTGGGCTACCGGTGGGTGATAATTCAGCGAAGATTCTATCCTTCTGTGCTGCTGAGCTAGAGGGAGCTCATTTTTGTGCTTAGGGTCTCCGGTAGCCTTGAGCTTGGGAGTCCCATAAGTGAGGACTGACTTCCTGCTTGGTCCTGGAGAAAGCGTAGTTACTCACCTGTAACAGGTGTTCTCCAGGAGCAGCAGGAATCAGTCCTCACTACCCTCCCTCCTCCCCTTGGAGTTGCAATCGTCTGCTTATGTTCTTTTTGCAAATTTTTATGCTGTCTTTTTTAGCTATGTCATCTGACTGGCTAAGATGGCACCTTCGGGCGGGAAGACGACCGCGCATGCGCGCTGCAATTCCCAAAGGCTTTCTTTGAAAGCTGGGGAAAATTGCTCCGCGAGGGCTCCGTCGGCGCCGACGTCACCCATAAGTGAGGACTGATTCCTGCTGCTCCTGGAGAACACCTGTTACAGGTGAGTAACTACGCTTTCCATGGTGGCGGCCTTGGACTTGGTTCCATGGGCCAGAGCTCACATGCGTCCACTTCAGCAAGCGCTGCTATCCAGGTGGGCTCTGCAGCGTCAGTCCCTGGCTCAAAGGCTGGGGTGTCCAGAGTGTGCGCTGCAGCCTGCAGTGGTGGTTGGATCCCCTGCATCTTCGAGCGGGGGTTTCACTCGAAGAGCCGGAATGGTTGTTGGTCACCATGGATGCCAGCCTCGCGGGCTGGGGAGCTCATTGTTTGTCTCAGGTGATGCAAGAAGTTTGGTCAGCGGAAGAGAGAGGTTGGTTGATCAATCGCTTGGAGATGAGGGCAGTAAGCTTGGCGCTTCAAGAGTTCGCCGGACTTGTACGGGGAAGAGCGGTTTGCGTTTTCTCCGACAGTGCGGTGACTGTATCCTATATCAACAGGCAAGATGTCATGGACTGTGCAACCTTGTTGGAGGAGAGCCAGATGTTGATGCAGTGGGCGGAGAGCAATTTGTTGGCCATTTTGGCAGCACATGTAGCCGGAAAGGACAATGTGAAGGCCGATTTTCTCATCGGCATATCCTAGATCCCAGGGAGTGGGAACTAAACGGCTGTGTTTCACGACATAATGGTTCGTTGGGGGCAGCAGGTGATGGACCTCATGGCGACCCTAGGCAACACCAAGGCGTCGTGGTTCTACAGCAGGTACAGAGTACACATGTCGGAGGGCCTCGACGGGCTAGTTCAGCCCTGGCCGTTGGGCGAGCTGCTGTATGTGTTCCCCCCATGGCCTTTGATTGGCCGGGTAATACGGAGAATTGCGGGGCACGAAGGGAGCGTGATTCTCATTGCTCCAGATTGGCCAAGGAAGCTTTGGTATGCGGATTTGGTAAGGCTGCTTTTGGTTCGGCCTTGGAGACTGCCCAGTTGGATCAATCTGTTATGTCAGGGAGCAGTGCTAATGCTGCAGTTGGATCGGTTCTTGCTTACGGCTTGGCTATTGAAAGGGAACGGCTCAGGCGTCGGATACTCGCCAGCGGTGATTACTACCTTATTGAAATCCAAGAGACGGGCTACTTCTCTAGGGTACATTCGTGTGGCGTATTTTTGAAGGTTGGTGTGGGGAACGGGATGTGAGGCCATTCTCCGCGTCCTTGCCGGTCATTTTGTCTTTCCTGCAAGGGGGGCTAGAAAAGGGCCTCGCTCTAAGCACACTCAAGCTTCATTTGGCGGCCCTGGCTTGTTATAGAGGAAAAGTGCTGGGAGGCATTCTGTCAGCGCACCCGGATGTACAACGTTTTTTTAGGGCCGCTAGGATACTTAGGCCGCCCATACGATTGGTAGTTCCAGCTTGGGATTTGAATTTGGTTTTGGAGGCCTTAACACAGCCTCCCTTTGAGCCGTGGTCGGCGGTAAGTTTGAGAGAGCTCTCTTGGAAGACGGCGTTTCTAGTCGCCTTGTGCTCGGCTAGGAGAGTCTCGGGCCTTCAGGCGCGCTCGTGTAGGGTGCCCTATATTCAGTTTTCGAAGGAAAAGGTCGTACTTCGGACGGTACCATAGTTTCCGCTGAAGGTGGTGTCTAGTTTTCATCTTAACCAGACAGTTTCGCTTCCGGCTTTTCGGGGGACGGAAGAGAGCACTATCGGGCATGCTCTTCGTAAGTTGGATCTGGGGATCTGTGTAGAGTGCTCAGTAGATATCTCAAGGTGACAGTCGTTTCAGAAGTCGGACAGGTTGTTTGTGACCGGAGGGCCACGTAAGGGGGAGGCGGCTTCTAAAGTGTCCATTACCCGTTGGGTGAAGCGGGCAATCGGGGCGGCTTATGAGGTGAAAGGCAGATTGCCTCCCAAAGGGCTCAGGGCTCATTCTACTAGAGCTCAGGTGACTTCTTGGGCGGAGCTCGCATTGGTCCCTCCGGTAGATATCTGTCGCGTGGCAACTTGGTCGTCGCTTTATAGTTTTACTAGACATTATCGCCTTGATCAGGTGAAGGGGGATGCGAAGGTTGGAGCTGCTGCCATAATAGCGGGACTCGCAGGGCCCTCCCATCATTAGGAAATGCTTTGGTACTTCCCTATGGTTCCTGGACTGGCCCGGAGAGACGAAGAGGAAGGAGAAATTAGACCTTACCTGTTAATTGTCTTGAGTTCTCTTTGGGCCAGTCCAGGGCCCACCCAGTATTCGGCGAGTCTTGTTGGTGGTCGACAGGACGTGGTCTGTCGTAGATTGCTTGGTCAGTTGCAGAGCACTTCGGGGTCTAGAGACCAGGGGTGCAGTGGGGTTTTCGATAGCTTACAAGTGGCTGCACTTTGGACCTCCTTCTCAGGATGGGGGTGTGTTCTCCAGGACCAAGCAGGAAGTCGGTCCTCACTTATGGGTGACATCGACGTTGATGGAGCCCCCGTGCGGAGCATTTCCCCAGCTTTCTAAGAAAGCCTTTGGGAATACTGCACACATGCGCGGTCCCCTTCCTGCCTAAAGGTGCCATCTTGCTCAGTCTTTCTTTTTCCGTGGAGCCCATCGGACGTCTGTCCGTGTCACCCGGAAAAGTAGACGTTTTTTTCAGCGATTACTACGTCTTTTTCTCCGGTTCGACGCTGGTTCCCCTTCCCGCCGGGTTCGGTACACCGGTATCGAGCCCGTCTTCTATTTTTCGGTTTTTTCCCTTCGTGGCTGGCGTTTGCGCCCTTTTCTGTTTTTCCCTGGAAGGCCGGTCCTTTGACCTTGCGGGGGCCCTTTTTTCCCCGATGGCTTCCAGTGGTTTCAAGAAGTGTGATCGGTGCAAGAAACTAATGTCTCTCACCGACACACACGACTGCTACCTTTGGTGCCTCAGCCCAGATCATGATCCAAAGATCTGTGGCCCGTGTGGCAAAATGTTCACCAAGGCACTTCGAAGTCGTCAGCACCAGAAAGAGAGGATTTTCTCCGATTCTGCCTGCGGCCGGGCCCGGACCTCGTCTGAGGCCTCGACGTCTCGGGAGTCTGATCCCGAGCATCGCCGGGGTTCCTCGGACAGGGGGTCCCCCGACCGGGAACGCAAGAGGAAGAAACGGCTCGTGAGGGCGTCGTAAGAGGTCCCTGGCTCCTCGAGGGCCAGGTCTAAGACCCCCGACCGCCGTCCCGGGCCCTTGGAACAGGAGAAGCCGTCCAAGATACCTCGTGTGGAGCCGGAGATCGTCGGACACGTAAGTCCTGTAGTCCTCGTGGACTCTCCTCCGAGGGAGCCGACGTCGGGCCCGGCGCCACCGGGGCCCGAGTTGGTGGCTGCTGAATCTCCTGAGCTTGGACTCAGGCTGACAGCCTTGGAGTGCAGATTGTCTGCCTTCATGGATCAGCAGTGGGTGCTGATGGCCAGCCTTGCTGGTGCATCTGCCCCAACCACCGGGACATCGACGTTGAAGTCGACCCCGGAGACCGAGCTGATACTCGAGACCATGAAGGCTCGAAGTCCTCCTCGGTCACGGTCCCCCTCGACCTCCCGCTCGGAACAGAGGGTGTCGACGCCGGTGCCTTTGGCGTCGGGGCGGGTGCCACCTAGACCTGCGCGGTCGGAGCCCCTCGACGACTCTTCGGTTGAGTCAGCGTGGGAGACTGAGGACGAGGAGTCCCCCAACACCTTCCGGACTCGGTGCGTCCCTTCGGACTCACCGCAGTCCGAGCCCCGGAGTAGGTCCCCCCCTGGACGACACCCGGTTCTCGCAGTTCATGAGGGACATGGCCAAGGCATTGGCGATTCCCGCGGACCCCAAGGAGGAGCCTCGAGCCGAGGAGCTCGAGGCCCTCCAGTATGACTCTCCTCCGAAGGAGGCCTTTACTGTGCCGGTTCCTCCGATGCTGGAATGGCTCCTTTTCCGGATGTGGGAGGCACCGGCCTCGGCGCCGGTCTTGAGCAAGCGGGTCGATTCCATCTATCGACTCCGTAAGAGCCCTGGCTTCCAGAAGGCGCAGCTGCCGCACCATTCCATGGTAGTGGAATCAACCATGCATCGTCTGAAGAGCCAGAAGATGCACTCTGCGGTGCCCCCCGGCAGGGAGGCCCAGAACCTGGATGCTTTCAGCAGAAAGTGCTTCCAGGGCTCGATGCTTGCTTGCCGTGTCCAGTCCTACCAGCTGTACATGGGTATGTACTTACGAGACCTGGCGAAAGAGATTGCCGGGTTCTCTGCTGGCCTCTCCCGGGAACCTTTGCAGAGGTTCCAGACTTTGTCCTCAGGAATCAGGGACTGCTCAAAGTTCATGTCCCGAGCGGCCTACGATGGCTTCGAGGCTTCGGCTCGTATGGCAGCAGCCGGCATCGGAGCCCGACGCCAGGCATGGCTGCAGTCATCAGACCTCGAGCCCTGGGTGCAGGGCAAGTTGGTCGACGTCCCTTGCCGAGGTGAAAACCTTTTTGGCAAGCCCATGGCCGAGAAGGCGGCTGAGCTCGAAACCGAGCACCTGACTAGGACAAGGCTGTCCAGAAAGACTTCTGCCCCTTCTCACAAAAAGAAGGGCTCGGGTTAAAAGCCCTTTTACCCGAGAAAGGCAGCTGCCTACAAACCTTTTCCTCAGTACCAGGCTTCCCCAGCTCCCCAGCAGGGGCAGCAGGCCAAGGGGCAGGGACATGGGCCCCGTAGGCAGAAGACCTCCAAGCCTCCGGCTCCTGCTCCTACCCTGCAGGGAGGGTTTTTTTGACTCCCACCGCATAGCCTTTCCACCTCTGCTGCCCCATTCCTGCACAGGAGGTCGTCTAGCCCTGTTTGCCCACAGGTGGACACCCATTACAGGGGATGCTTGGGTATTAAGCATAGTCCACAAGGGCTATATGCTCCATTTCCAGCAGTTATCCCCTGCCTACTTCCCAGGAAAGCCTCTAAGGCCTCTCCTGCACACAAACCTCCTCCTTCAAGAACTTCAAGGGCTGCTTCTGGACAACGCGGTGGAGCCTGTACCTCCTCGCCTACAGGGGCATGGTTTCTACTCCAGGTACTTTCTAGTGCCCAAAAGAACCGGAGGCCTAAGGCCTATCCTAGACCTCAGTAACCTCAAGTTCTTGGAGAAAGTAAAGTTCAAGATGCTTACTCTTGGAACACTTCTGCCCTACCTCCAACAGGGAGATTGGCTATGCTCCTTAGATCTAAAGGATGCGTACACTCACATCCTCATTCATCCAGACCACAGAAAGTACCTCAGGTTCATGGTGGGAGGAAACCATTACCAGTACAGAGTGCTGCCTTTTGGCCTAACTTCCGCCCCAAGAGTCTTTATAAAGTGCCTTGCTGTGGTGGCAGCCTACTTGAGGACTCAAGGTGTTTTTGTCTTCCCCTATCTAGACGACTGGCTCATCAGGGGTCAGACTTACCAGGAGGCCAGGCAGGCCACCTTCAGAACTGTATCACTCCAAGACCTAGTCTTTGTCATAAACTTTGCAAAGTCCACTTTGCTCCCCTCCCAGAACCTAGAGTTCATAGGAGCACGACTAGACTCTCTGCAAGCAAGGGCTTACTTGCCAGAGGACAGAGCTCAAAGGCTCATGGAGTTGGCATCCCGGTTTCTCAGCATGCCAAAGGTTTCTGCCCGGCTCTGTCTACAGCTCCTAGGACACATGGCATCGACTGTACATGTGACCCCCAATGCCCGCCTCCACATGAGGCCTGCACAGTGGTGCCTCAGAACTCGGTGGAAGCAAGCCACTGGGAGCCTAGCGGACAAAGTCAGGGTGTCAAAACCATTCCTGACTTCCCTTCAGTGGTGGCTACACCCCCCCCAACTTGCTTCAGGGGGGTGCCTTTTCAGGTGCCTGTCCCCACAGTGGTATTGACGACATATGCCTCCTTGCAGGGCTGGGGTGCACACTTTCAGGAGACCTGCACCCGAGGCCTATGGTCTCCATGGGAAGCCACGCAACAGATCAACCTACTAGAACTTCGTGCTATTCGGTTAGCCCTCAAGGCTTTTTCTCACACTTTGGCTCACCAGTCTGTTCTAGTTCAGACGGACAATCAAGTGGCCATGTTCTATGTGAACAAACAGGGCGGCACTGGGTCCAAGCTCCTATGTTTGGAAGCACAGGCCCTTTGTTCCTTTGCCCTCAGGCACAAGATGTTTCTGAGAGCTGTTTATCTTCCTGGCCAGGAGAACTTTCTGGCAGACAGATTAAGCAGAATTCTACAGCCCCACGAGTGGCAGCTGCACCCATTAGTGGTTCAAAAGCTTTTCCTGAAATGGAGACTTCCATCCATGGATCTCTTTGCCAGTCCCATGAATCACCAACTACCCAGGTTTTGTTCCAGGCAACTGCATCCCCTAAGGTTAGCGGCGGATGCCTTCTTGATTTCTTGGTCCAAGGGCCTACTGTATGCGTTTTCTCCCACGCCTCTGGTGGCCTGAACCTTGTTCAAGATTCTAAGGGACAAGGCCTCTGTCCTTCTGGTTGTTCCCAGGTGGCCGAGGCAGCCTGGTTCCCACTCCTGCTTCAACTAGCAGTGGAAACACCACCGCCTCTGGGGTTCCAACCCGATCTTCTCTCTCAGGATCAGGGTTCCCTTCTGCACCTCAATCTCAAATCTCTCAATTTGATGGCCTGGAGGCTGCAAGGGTAGTCTTGGCTCCCTGGGGCCTGCCTCAGGAAGTGGAAGAGGTGGTCTTGGCCTCTAGAAAGCAATCCACCAGGAAAACACATGCCCTGAAGTGGAGGAGGTTCTCCTTGTGGTGTCAACCCAAGGAAGATCCTTTTGCCTGCACTGTGCCAATAGTGCTCCAGTACCTTCTGAACTTGTCCAATCAGGGCCTTAAGTCCAATTCTGTTGGGGTCCACCTCTCTGCTCTGGCAGCTCACCACTCAGTGGGAGGACACTCTGTCGGTTCATCCCTTGGTGTCCAGATTTCTCAGAGGCTTACTATTGCTCAAGCCTCCTCTCCGTCCACCAGCCCCTGAGTGGGAGTTGAATGTGGTTTTGCCGCAACTGACTCTCCCATCTTTTGAGCCAATGGCTACATGTCCTTTACACTTCCTTTCTTGGAAGACTCTGTTCCTAGTGGCCCTGACCTCAGCCAGGGTGAGTGAACTTCAAGCCCTGGTCTGTGACAGGCCCTACACTCGCTTCTATAGGAACAGGGTAGTCCTTAGGACTCATCCTAAGTTCCTCCCAAAGGTTGTCTCCTCTTTCCACCTCAACCAGGAGGTGGTTCTTCCAGCGTTCTTCCCTAGGCCCCATGCCAGCCAGGCTGAGACAGTCCTGCATACCCTGGACTGTAGGAGGGCCTTATCCTTCTACCTTGACTGTTCGCAGAGGCATAGGAGGGCTACTCAGCTCTTCGTATCTTTTGACCCCAATAACTTGGGGGCACCTGTCTCCAAGCCTACCTTATCCATCTGGGTGGCTGACTGTATCACCTGGGCTTACAGGGCAGCTGACCTTCCTTTGCAGGGTCGGGTCACGGCCCACCGTGTCAGGGCAATGGCTGCCTCAGTAGCTCATCTCCGCTCTGTACCATTGGCAGACATCTGCAGGGCTGCAACTTGGTCCTCAAGCCAGACTTTTGCGGCCCATTACTGCCTGGAGAGGGAGTCATGTAGGGACAGTGCTTTTGGTCAGGCAGTGCTCCGGAATCTCTTCGAGGTTTAGGCAACTCCTACCCTCCAGCCCTCTGGTTGGGCTACCGGTGGGGGTGTGTTTCAGTGAAATCCTTTCTCTGATGCTGGGCTAGAGGGAGCTCATTTTTCAGCTCTGGGTCCCCAGTAGCCTGAAACTGGGGAGTCCCATAAGTGAGGACTGACTTCCTGCTTGGTCCTGGAGAAAGAGTAGTTACTCACCTGTAACAGGTATTCTCCAGGAGCAGCAGGAATCAGTCCTCACAACCCTCCCTCCTTCCCTGGGAGTTGCAGTTGTACATAGTTCTTTTTTACATTTTTGTCTGCTGTCTTTTAGCTATGTCATTGGACTGAGTAAGATGGCACCTTTAGGCGGGAAGGGGACCGCGCATGCGTGCAGTATTCCCAAAGGCTTTCTTAGAAAGCTGGGGAAATGCTCCGCACGGGGGCACCATCGACGTCGATGTCACCCATAAGTGAGGACTGATTCCTGCTGCTCCTGGAGAACACCTGTTACAGGTGAGTAACTACTCTTTACAGGCCACTCAAGGTCATGTTAAAAAAACAAACAAACCCAAAAACAAAAAGAAATAATATGATGCTGATAACACAGGTCTGCAAAAAAAAATTTTTTTGAGCTTTTTTGGTTATGCCCATGTTCCCTGTAACTATTAACGTATGTGTGTCATATCCCCTCTTGTTAAATGTATCCCCCAATTGACCGCTTTGACCTGTTGAAAAGCGGAATATAAATACAGCTAAAATAAATAAATAAATTCCACGTAATCTTTGTTTTTTGGTGCACTGAATCCGAAAATGACCTCCATTTGGTCATAGGACATCACGTTTCCTGACAATTTAGGTAACTATGTTAAATAAGGCAATACCTCAAAATAAATGGAACTAGACTTATAAAATTAAAGTTTTATTACAATATTTTCATGAAAATCCTTTTTTGAACTGAAATGAGCTCACCTACACACACTGAACTCGATTCTTCTTCCTTGTGAGGCTCCTCTTGGTGCATTTACGCTTTGAGTAGCATCTGGAATGTCTCTCTGAAGCATCCAACAGTAGTCTGCCATCATTGTAATGCTCCATTTTCCCTGGTATCTCCTTTCCATCTCTTTAATGTCTTGGTGGAATCGTTCACCTTGTTCCTCACTCACAGCTCCCAAATTTTCAGGAAAGTAGTCAAGGTGGGACTGGAGGAAATGCACTTTCAAACTCATCAGGCAACCTAAAGCTTGAAATGCTTTCAGGATTCGTCCGACGATCTTTTTGTAGTGAGGATCTTTGTTATTGCCTAACTTTCTGTACGACTTCTTTAAATGCAATCCACCCTTCTTTTTGAGGATCCGTCATGGTATTGACAAACTCTTGATCCAACTATAAGCCTTCTAATGTCTGGTCCGACGAACATACCTTCCTTCAATTTTGCCTCCGACAGGCCTGGAAACTTGGTGACCAAGTATTTGAAGCATTCTCCATCTCTTGGAAGTGATATTACGAATTGCTTCATCAATCCCAATTTTATGTGGAGAGGTGGTAGAAGAATTTTATGGGAAGGTACCAAAGTTTCTCGGAGGACATTTTTTTCACCGACTGTTAGCACCCTCGGCTGCCAACTCTTCTTGGTCCAGTGATTTTGTCGGTCTCGACTGTCCCATAGACACAGAAAACAAGGATATTTGGTATACCCAGCGTGTTGCCTGAGCAGCATGCACAAGACCTTCAAGTCCCCACACACTTGCCAACCATGGTCTTCATATTTAAGTTTACGAAGAACCAATTCCAAGTTCTCGTAGGTTTCCTTCAAGTGTACGGAATGATCTACAGGTATGGAAGCGTAAAAACTGTTGTGGAGTAAAACTGCTTTGAGACGACTTTTTGAAGAATCTATAAAAAGACGCCATTGCTCTGAATCATATTGGATTTTAAATTGACCCATCAGACCTTCGACATCGATGCAATAAACCAACTTGTCTTGCTGGCCGAAGTAAGGAACGAACTCCTTTTTACGATGTCTGAACCATGAAGATGACACTCCTGGCAACAATAAATTCCTGCTTTTCAGCCTTGATCCGAGTAACTCAGCGGCATCTTTGGGAAGATTCAAGTCTCTTACCAAATCATTCATCTCCTCCTGAGAAAACAATTTTGGTCTTGTGTTATTTTCAAAGTCAGAACTTGATTCGTCATCTGGTTCAGGTATGACTTCACCTTCATCGGAGCTAGGTATCTCTTCCAAGGTAGCAGGGGGCTTGGGTACTGGTATATCTGTGCCATGGGGGATGGGACGAATTGCCGAGTGAAGAATGGGGTATGAAATGGAATGCTTCCATTTGGAATTAAGCCCTTTCACATCGCATGAACAAAAGTAACAGTCGTCAGTATGGTTCTTTTGCTCTCGCCATACCATAGGAATCCCATAACGGAAAGATTTTTTCTTACCCTTGAACCAGTTTCGGGGGTCCTCAACACACCGTTTGCACACTTTGAGGCGCCCAGACTTTATTTTGATCTCCAATTTTTAGTCCAAAGTATGCAAAGTATACTTTTTTCACAAAGTCTGTAATATTCTGCTGTTGCTTCAACATTGTATATTCACCACAGATGAAACAAACTGTCTGGCGAATTAATACACTTTCGCGGAGCCATAACATAACGGTTGAAGAATGACGAGCTAACACGAATTGCGATGAAAAAGTGTGAACAGCCTAGAACCAAGAACCTGATGATGATTCGTGCACAAGTGTGGCATGCAGGAGAGAGCAGCTCTGTCTGTACACGAGACGTCACAGTGCTGGCCACACCCCCCTGCACTGACCAGAGCTGAGCTATCTGCCCTGTGTCTCCCTCCCACTGGATTCTTCAGAAAAGATTAACTCCTACCATTAGAAGCACGGACTTAAAACTTGCTTAGCTTTTGTATATATTGCTGACCATCAGATTTACAGTGCTATATTTTTTTTTTTTGCACAACTCTGACAACCCCTTTAAGGTTTTTTTGTTTTATATCTTAAATGCACTTATGTGAATTAACTAATAGTAATTTGAATTAAGTTATTTGAAAAAATTAGATAAATTTGAAGACAATTTTGCATGTTGTGGCAAATCATGACGTCTAGGAGTTTTTTCAATATTTTGTTTTCAGCACACCGAAATACATGGAAATTAGATAAAAATCAAACAGCTTTTTAGTCGCAGACCTGTGTAATGAGAGATGTAATTAAATACAACACTGCAGAGGGAGTGGCAAGAGATCCTAGGGAGGCTAGGAAGTTGTTTATTAGAGTTTGCAAATTTTAGTGTTTATCTCCAGGAACAAGCAGGAATGTAGTCTTCATATATGGGTATTGTCGATACTGACGGAGCCTGCGCGGGAACACTCCCCAGCGCCAAAAGGAAAACTTTTGGGAGCATCCCACAGCGCATGCGTGCTGCCTTCCCGCCTCACTGCCTCTCTCACTTCAGTTCTTCATTTTCCGTGGAACCGACAGGACGTTTCTCCCGTCACTGCAGAAAACTTTTTCTTCTTTCTTGTTTTTTGTGGTCGTGTCTGCTTTCATTCGACGCCTACCGGCACTGCCGGTTCCCTTTTCTTATTTAAAAAAAACACCAAAAAACAAAAAAAACCCCACTTTCTTTTTTTCTTCAGTGCCTCAGCCCCTCAGCCCTCCTGGAGTCAGGTGCCATTTTGGGCACTATGCCCAAAAAATTTCCAGAAATGGAGAAGCCAACTAGTGGTTTAAAAAAAAAAAAAAAAATGTTCAAACTGTGTTGGTACTATTTCCGTCACCGACACCCACGAATGGTGTCTCAAATGTTTTGGTCCTGAACATTGTCCAGCAGAGTGCCTCTCTTGTAGAAAGAGGACCAAAACGGGCCTGCAGAACAGAGCTGCAAAGACCTGTTCTCTTTTCACTGTCGATACGATGTCAATTACATCCACGTCCTCCAGGGCTTCATCTTCCTCTCATGGATCTCAGGTAACTAAACAAAAGTCTGTAAAGACTAGCCAGTCCTTGAAGGGTAAATCTCCTGCAAAGCATCAAGATGCCACTGGCACTACCCTCGAGGAAAGTACACCAGCAAAATTGCCCCGGCGGGAGTCTTCGGTCTCCAAAGCACAAACGGAGTCTCAGAATGTTCCAGAGGCCTCCACCTCTGCAGAACTTCTGTTGCCATGTTCTGGGGTCGTAGCCGCTTCCACCAGTACCAACCAGGCATCAGCATTAGCAATGGATAAGAGAATCCTTGCTATTGAACGCAGTCTAGCGTCCTCCTTAGCTGCCTCGGTACCACTAAGACCGCTACAGATGGTTCAAATGAGCTCGGTACCGACACCGGTACCGGCTCCGGCTCCAGTGGCACCCACTCAGGTGGGATGGCTTCCTCCCATGCCAAGCCTCGAGAGTTTCTCCGGCATCGAGGGGTTGGAACTGAAACGCCACGGTACTGATTTTCATCGGTACCAGCATCAATCGATGCAAAGCTCCGATGAGGATTCCGATGACTCTACCGATACAAGAGCAGTACTGTTGAAGGATCCATCTCCTTCTCCTGAGCACAGAATGTCTCCTCCAGAAGGCATGTCTCTTCAGGATTTCATACGGCTGGAGCCACGGAAGGTGCAGGTTTAGAAAAAAAACCCTGTCTTTCATAGAGCTGTGGATGTGCAGAAGATGCAATTACCTCGCAGCACAGCTAGAGGGGGCAGGAGTAATCCTACAGAGGCTGAGTTAACATGCCCAGCCCCTGATTGTATGAGATTTAACCAGCTGCACCTGAAGGCAAGCCCGGGAGTTTCAAAGGTAAAATGCCTTTATAAAGGAATCCAGCCGGGGGGAATCCAGTCAGGAGGAATCCAGTCGAGAGGAATCCATTCGGAGGGAACTCAGCCGGCAGCAATTCAGCCAGAAGGAAGGAGAAGGAGTGTGGAGAAGGAGAGAGTCCACACGGAGCAAGCCCAGAGGGACAGAATCCAGACGGAGACTATCCAGAGGAATAGAGTCCAGAGGGGCAGAGCACAGAGAGATGGAGTCCAGAGAGAGGCTGCCAGGAGAAGCAGTTTGGCTGGAAGGAGTGACACTCCCAGCCCAAGTAACGTAGCTGGATCAAGCAGCACAACAAGAGCAGTAACAGCTGAAAGAGGAGTACAGAAAACCAAGGAGCCATGCTTTAAGAGAAGCCTACATTCACCTGAGTTCGCTGGACCAGGATTACAAGGTACAAGGAGGAGAGGTTCCTATAGCAAAGCTACATTAACACAGAAGCACAGAGGTGGGGAATCCTCACCAGGTTTTCCTGGGCTTCAGGAAAGCAAAGCACTGCACAAGAAAACCTGTCTCCAGAGAGAAGTACGTCAGAGAGAGAGCTCCAGGTGTAGCAGCTGCAGGAAGCCAAGTTATGGTGGCTCTTTACTTTTAAAAGAAAGCCTTGCTCCTAGAAACTCTGATAAAGCAGACGCTCAGTATATGAGAAGGAACAAAGCAGAGCTTTTCAAAACAATACCTAAGGGCTTAACAGAAGAGTCTACTGGAAGCAAAGAAACAGACAGACCCTCTAAATTTTTATCCGCAAGGGAAAGCACTTATTCAGAGGGAGAAACCAGTGACGCATAGTCCATGGAAATAAAGTTTGAGAATACTATTCCCATTCCTCAGGATGAATCCATGGATTGTACTTTTTGTGCTACTACTAGTCTTGAGTCCTTAGTAGAACTGTAAATATAAAAGAAACCCTGCAATCAAGTGTGAAGCTTATAACAGTTTGTTTGCCTGCTTGTTTAATTTACTTTGGAATGAAAGAACCCTCAGTTAAACACTGCATTCAATTGTGAAGCTTATAACAGTTGTTTGCCTGCTTATTTGGTGGAACCCTTTATAAAGGACTATCTTTATTTTCTTATGTCTTAGTGAACCCTTGCGTTAAAGGGGAAATAAAGCCTTATTACCCTCCACTCTTGGCTTATATAATTTGTTCTCACAAGGAGCTAAAACTCCAAGGACCAAACTGTACTGGGCCTTAAAGAACCATTGCTCCTTACAAATAATAAAAATGCTCAGCATGCCCTTACAGCCACTGGCCACTGGGAGCACCTGACAACAAGCTAAAGGGCTTTCAATCACGGTTACTCCTGAGAAGGAACCTAAAGCAGAAGAACTAAGAATTCTGCAGTATCCTTTGGCTCCTAAAGCAGCGATGCTGCCCATTCATCAGATCCTTCAAGATCTTATGTTCAGAATGTGGGAAGCTCCTTTAACGGTGTCACCACATTCTCAATGCCTTGATAGCATGTACCGAGTCCCACCTTCTCCAGGGTTTCAAAAGACTCGGTTACCACACCATTCCATGGTAGTGGAATCAGCCATGTGGAGAATAAAGTGTGCTAAAACGCATTCTTCCAACCCGCCAGGCCGTGAATAGAGGACACTCGATACCTTTGGGTGTCGATGCTTTCAGTCCTCCATGCTAGCAGCTAGGATTAGCTCATATTCCCTTTACATGGGAATGTTTCTAGAGGAGGTTACAGCGGATCTGGAACGCATGAACCCTCTTCTTCCTGAAGATAAATGGGTTCAGTACCTCACTCTGCTCAGGCACGCTCAAAATGTCTCCAAATTTGTGAACCGTGCAGCTTTTGACTGCCTTGAAGCTATTAGCAGAACCTCTGCTATTGCTATCGGAGTACGGCGCATTGCCTGGCTGCAAGCATCAGATTTAGAGGAGTTGGTGCAAGAGAAGTTAGGAAACATTCCTTGCACAGGGGAAAACTTATTTGGGAAGGATTGGCAGACCAAGGCTAATCAGATTGAATCTGACAATACCACCTTGAATAGACTATCAGTCTATGGCCAACCCATCAAAGAAAAAAAACAGGCAAGTTTTTCTTTAACAAAGAAAAAAATCTTACCATTCTTATTCCCATCCAATTCACTGTCCAGTTCATGCTCCCCAGAAAGGGCAGCAATCTAGACAACAAAGAAAGCCACAAACTCAGAGTTCAACCGGCTCAGCAAGTACAGCCTCCACAAGGGCTTTGACTTCTACTTAGAGAACTTAACCATTTTGCCTCTGAAGGGTCCAGAGCCCTTGACCATTCCGGGCAGATTATGCTATTTTGCCAAAAGATGGCAACAAATAACATCAGAAAACTGGACTCTGTCTATTGTAGGACAGGGATACAAACTTCACTTTCTCAGCATGTCCCCGCCTACAGTCATAAAACAATTCAATTCTCAAGGCCCTGTCACCGACATTCTTGTGTCAGGTCTCTTCATTTCATTTTCTCAAGGAGCAATAGAAGAGGTACCCATATCCCAACAGGGGAGGGGGTGGTTCTCCCCCTATTTTCTTATCCCAAAGAAGACAGTGGGATACAGACCTATCCTGGACCTCAAGGAATTGAACAAATATCTTTTCCGAGAAAAGTTCAAGATCTCCCTCAGAACACTTTTACCATACCTTCAGAATCAGGATTGGTTATGTTCTCTGGATCTAAGAGATGCGTACGCACATATCCTCATCCATGTAAATCACAGGAAGTACCTTCGATTTCTCTTTCAAGGAAACCACTTCCAATACAGAGTCCTTCCATTCGGGCTGGCCTCTACCCCAAGAGTCTTCACAAAATGCATGGCTGTAGTAGCAGCATTCCTGAGAACTCTGGGGATATTCGTCTTCCCCTACTTAGACGACTGGCTCTTTAGAGCACCATCAGCTCCAGAAACAGAACGAGCGGTTTCTCGTGCCATGAGAATTCTCCAATATTTGGGTCTGGTAATCAACCATCCAAAGTCTCACCTCACCCTTTCTCAATCCCTAGAGTTCATAGGGACTCGCTTAGACACACAGCAATCAAAGGCATTCCTGCCACAGCCGCGCTGTCTACGAATAAGATTTGGCTTCCCAAGCAGTAAAGAAAACTCTCCTAACTGCTCGGGAAATGCTTAAACTGCTGGGGCATATGGCATCCACTGTACATGTGGTCCCTTATGCTCGCCTACACATGCCAGCGGCTCAGTGGACCCTCCCTTCGCAGTGGACACAAGCCACAGGTCGCTTAACGGACAAAATCAAGAATTCAACACGTCTCATTTTGTCGCTGCAGTGGTGGCAGTCCCTAGAAAACCACCTGGTAGGTTCCCCCTTCCAGCAACCACTTCCCCAAATCACCCTGACAGATGCGTCCAAGCTGGGTTGAGGAGCCCACTTGCACAATCTTTCCACTCAGGGTCTCTGAACCTCACGCTTCTACTTTGTGGTAACTCGCTGTCCCGTGTTCCTCTCCTCTTCTTTTCTGTCTGACTGTCTCTGTCCTCTATTCTGTCCTATCATATAAATGGCGTTCTTTTCTATTTCCTTGAATGATTTGCATTGTAAACCGCTCTAATGCCTCTGGCCTGAGCGGTATATCAAATTCGAAATAAACATAAACATAAACATAAACAAGAGGCCTCTCTTCAAATAAACCTCTTAGAGCTAAGAGCCATTTACAATGCTATAATAGCATTTCAGGCCCAGCTCAGTCAAAAGACAGTTCTGGTCCAAACCGACAATCAGGTTGCCATGTTTTACATAAACAAGGCGGAATGGGCTCTCTATCGCTATGCAACGAAGCTTTGTGACTATGGGCTTTCGCCAGAGAGCTCCAAAGTCACCTTCTAGCGGTATACCTTCCAGGCATTCAAAACTTGTGGGCAGACAAGCTCAGTCAAATACTGCTGCCACACGAGTGGTCTCTTCAGTCAGACCAACTGGCTCGAGTGTTCAAAACCTGGGGAACACCAGATATAGACCTCTTTGCAAGTCCACAGAATGCCAAACTTCCCCGGTTCTGTTCCAGAATTCTGTCTCAATACTGTCTAGCAAACGATGCTTTCCAGCTCCATTGGGGTCAGGACTTCCTCTATGCCTTCCCACCCTTTCCCCTAATTCCCAAAACTCTTTTCAAGCTTCAGAGAGACAGGGGTTATATGATTCTCATAGCTCCACGTTGGCCAAGGCAATCGTACCCTCTGCTTCTGCATCTTTCAAGCAACTCCTCTAGAGTTTGAATATGCTCCAGATCTCCTTTCTCAGGGGAACGAGAAGCTTCTGTATTCCAATCCTCAGTCCCTGCACCTCTGGGCCTGGCTGCTGAAGGCATAGAACTTTTAGATATCAACCTCTCTCAGCAAGTGAAGGATATCCTTCAGGCTTCGAGAAAGCCTTCCACAAGGCGTTCCTACGCTTTCAAATGGAAAAGGTTTTCGATATGGTGTTCAAAAAGGGGGCTTAACCCCCTTTCCGTGCCCATGGAGTTGCTTTTGGAGTATCTCCTCCATCTTTCAAATTCTGGTCTTAAGACAAATTCAGTGCGAGTCCATCTCGGTGCTATTGCGGTTTTTCACAAGCCCCAAGATGGACAACCAATCTCTTCTCATGCACTTGTGTCAAGATTCATGAGAGGTCTACTTTTGACAAAGCCCCCCATAAAGCCGCCACCGGTGGCATGGGACCTGAATCTTGTTCTTGGGCAGCTTTTGAAGCCGCCTTTTGAACCTTTAGCCATTTCAACTTTAAAATTCCTTTCCTGGAAGGTCATTTTCCTAATTGCAATAACTTCTGCTAGGCACATTAGTGAACTGCAAGCTTTAGTGGCTGACCCTCCTTATGCAAGGTTCCACCATGATAAAGTAGTGCTCAGGACTCATCCACATTTTATGCCAAAGGTGGTTTCGTCTTTTCATTTAAACCAGTCTGTTTACCTTCCTGTATTCTTCCCTAGGCCTCGTGCCGATGACTGGGATGAATCCATCGGTACCAAGGCTGAATTCTCAACAATTCTCAACGCTATGTTCAATGTAAAAACAGAAATGTCTTTCTGTTCCCCTAACTGTTATATGTAAACCGCACCTGATCACTGGAAGGTCGCGGTATATAAAAGTTTGTTAAATAAATAAATAAATAAACAATTCTAGCCTTTACCCCTCATTTTAGGGGGGTCCTCCTCAGGGGAGATTTCTTTTCAAGCTTTTCTGCTTGATATGGCAAAGTTACTTGCCATTTCTATACCTGGTGAAGAATCCATACCAAGAGATTCAGATACTCTGCAATTCCCCTGGATTCCAAAGGAGGGAATCATGCTTCCTTTGCATCAGATCTTACAGGATGTACTATTAAGAATGTGAGAAACTCCTTTAACGGTATCCCCACATTCTAAGACACTTGACACTATGTACAAGGTGCCACCTTCTCCAGGTTTTCAGAAGACTCAACTTCCTCATCATTCTATTGTTGTAGAATCAGCAATGAGGCGTATTAAGAGTGCAAAGAAGCACTCCTCTTATCCGCCAGGTCGTGAGTCTAGGACTTTAGATGCCTTTGGACGTCGATGCTTCCAGGCATCCATGCTTTCAGCAAGAATTATCTCATATTTTCTATATGGGATTATCTCTTGAAGAGGTCACAAAGGTTTAATGCCCAATGCTTTAAAGCTCACCTCCATACGCCCAATCCTGAAAAACAACAAATTAGACCCCAAGGACCCAAACTCATACAGGCCCGTAGCCAGCATACCTTTCGTAGCCAAAATAATAGAAAAGATTATACAACTCCAACTTCAGGATTATATTGACTCTCATGCCCCCCTCGACTCACACCAATTTGGATTTCGCCCATTTCATGGAGTGGAAACCTTACTAATAACATTGGACAACCTCATCAAAGGCACAGATGATAACAATCGAGGATTCCTCCTCATTTTCATAGATATAACCGCTGCATTTGACAGTGTCAACCATAATACGCTAATTAACAGACTCCAAGATCTAGGAATTGGTGGGACCGTACTACAATGGTTCATCTCTTATATAACACACCGAGTAATACGCATCCAATTAGGTCAAAACTCATCAAAACCTTTCACACAAGGTCAAGGCATTCCTCAAGGCTCAGCCCTCTCAGCCCTCCTTTTTAATATTTATCTTCAACCGATCACAAGCATATTTAAAAAATACAAAATTAGTCACTATATTTACGCAGATGACATCATGCTCACCCTCCCAATTAACACAACCAACCCCTCCTACCAGAATATATCTGAATGTATCACAGAAGCTAACACTTGGCTAGAAAACAACTACCTCAACATCAACATGAAAAAAACGGAAGCAATGTTTGTATCAAGGAAACCAGACCCCACTTACCCCGATACTATCACAATTAACAATACTATAATCCCCATCAAGAAAGAGGTAAAATACCTAGGGATAATAATAGACCATACCCTTAGTATGATCCCTCATATAAAACAAACAGTGAAAACAGTATTCTACAAACTAAAAACTGTACATCATTTAAGACCCCTCCTAGACTTCCATGATTTCAGATCGGTCATCAGTACACTCATCACCCCTCACTTCGACTATTGCAATAGTCTCTTAAACGGTTTACCACTTGCAAATACTAACCTCCTTCAAAGAGCCCAAAACATCTGTGCCCGTGTAACAATGAAAGCCCGCCTGACTGACCACATAACTCCCATCCTATACGAACTACACTGGCTCCCTATAAACAGCAGAATAACATACAAAATAATCCTAACGACATTTAAGATCATCAATGATATCTCACCCTCACACCTATCCACCCTCCTGCAAACCCAACCTGAACTCAGAACCCGTAGGCAAAATGCAATACACTCATTAGACATACTAAAAACAATCCGTAAAACAAAAAAACCCACAAGCTCTAGAGCTTTCTCATATGCCGCCCCCACTCTCTGGAATAAACTCCCTCTAAATCTCCGAATGATAAGACCTCCATCTCTTCAGGAAAGAACTAAAAACCCACTTATTCATAGAACACTTCTCAAACTCAATGAAACCTCCCCACACAATACACCTCACAAACCCACCATAACTACAGAACACAACTCCCCCTCTACCTACCCTACACCTCACACAAACTTCATCAGAGTTCTTTTTATTTAACTTGATTTTATTAAATTCTCTCCCAAGTATCTCCAATGTAATTACTCAATGTCCTATTGTAATTTATCAACAATACTGTATATACAATTGTTCCTGTAAATAGTTGACTGTAATCAGTTTTACAAGTTGCTTAACTGTAATTAGTTTCACAAGATGTTGCTCAAAAGTTGATTGTAAATAATTCAAAACTGTTCCATGTAAAACCTTGTTCAGTTCTTGTTAACTGTAAATCGCCTTTGATCTCTGGAAGAGGCGGTATATAAGAAAAGTTTAAATAAATAAATAAATAAATAAACAAAGAACTTAAAGCTTTTAAACCCTTTTCTTCAAGAACATAAAAGAGCAGACTATTTCTTATTAGTCAGTCATGCTCAAAATGTCTGTTTCTTAATCGTGCTTCCCTGGACTGTTTTGAGTCTATTAGCAGAACTTCTGCTATAGCCATAGGGGCACGACGCATGACCTGGCTCCAAGCTTCAGACTTGGGCAAATGGGTACAAGAAAGGCTGGGAAATACTCGTACTGGTTAGAATCTCTTTAACAAGGATGCTTTATTCCAAGCTAATCAGTTAAACACTGA
Source organism: Ichthyophis bannanicus (assembly GCA_033557465.1). Lineage (NCBI taxonomy): Eukaryota > Metazoa > Chordata > Amphibia > Gymnophiona > Ichthyophiidae > Ichthyophis > Ichthyophis bannanicus. The sequence goes on along the minus strand of CM066031.1, from coordinate 621,579,744 downwards.
TACTGTTGCTTTCAGAGGATTGTCAAAACTTTCTTCTATCCCAGCTAGTAAAAAAATCTCCTAACAAACTTTATCCCCCTAGGGGAAAAAAGTTGTATCCATCTTCTACCCATCATGCAGATGTTTCCAAAGAAGGGCAACATCAAACCAGGCTAAGAAAATCAAAACATTAACAGGCTCAGCAGACCCAGCAGTTGCAGGGTTTCTGATATTTTATTCATTAAATCTCTTTTTCCTGTTTGAGGTTTAGAACCAGTAACCTACTTATCAACAGAAGCATCTACAGTTCATCTCATCCTTACTGAGCTATCAGTGATACACTGACTCAATCCTAGACTCTAGGCATGAATCTCTTGCCACAAGAGAAATTCCATTCTTTTATCTCCAAGAGCTATTGAGGACAATCATGCCCTACAGGTAACAGGGTTCTCCTCTCCTTTTTGAAGGAAAAAGAGGAGTAACAACTAACAACAAGGTAGGCTATGTCCTTCACCTTGACAGTTTTCCTGTATGAGGATATCTCATAGTTTTTGACTGCAAGGGGGCTTCACCTTTTCAGGGATTTACCAAATTGTAAGTCTTCTCAACTCTATTACTTCTATCCCTCTTAGTTGAGACATTTAGTCTCTAAGAATGATACTATTCAACTGGAGGGCTGACTTTTTAAGCCCATAGGTTTTTCTTCAATACCTACGCCAGTAAGTGGTTTCCATACAGAGTTTTTCTTCCCCTTTGCAATCTTCTCAACTATTTCTTTTAAGACAGCTTATCAGGCAGTAATTGAGTTTTTACCACTCCTAATTATGTCTGTCGGTCCTTTTCCAATCTATGGGACCTAACTTTTTCTGCTGCCTTAATAACAGATCATTCCAAGAGAGGTTCCACAACCCACTTGGACAATTTATCATTGCAGGCAACCAGCCTGTCTACTATTCTTAGCCATCTCCAATTCTTTTTGGCTCCAACAGAATAGATTAGGTTGCACACTGGCAATTAAACAGCCAGATCTCAACTAAGCAACCTACAACATGCTCTCTGCAATTATACAAAAAAGCTCTGCACTATGGGCCTTTGCCAGAGAGCGTCAGAGCCATTCCTAGTAGGTAACTTCCAGATGGTTAAAAAGGCTTTGCCCAGTCATGCTCCTACATGACTGTTTTTTTTCCTACTCTTACCATCTTCCTTAATTTTCCTTTTGGGAAAAAGGAACCAGGGCTTAGACCATGTGAAAACATAAAGAATTGCTCAATTCCCTGGGTTGTTCCACATCTCCAGAGGAACTCTTACAACAGGGATGCATTCTTTTTCACTGCAGTCGGTCCTTGTCTACTGCTTTCCTTCTAATTCCCAATACTTCATTGAAGCTTATGCTGAACAAAGAACGCATGATACTCATATTGCCCTCGTAGAGGGGCAATCATGGTATCCCCTTATATTGCGTTTTCTTCTCCAGCTACTACACTGAAGTTATAGAAGGATCCAGACTTGCTGTCTTAAGACTAAGGATCTCCTCTGCACCCCTTCACGTAGGTCTCCATTCCTGGTTATTCAAAGGCTAGAATTATTAATGAAATCTAGACCTCTCCTTATAAGAGCATTCCACTGGTTTCCATGAAACATTCTCCATGGCTCTTCCACTTATAACCAGAAAGAGATTCTCAAGTAAGTCTTACCCCTTCTTGTTCAGTGAATCTCTCCCTCTCCCTCTCTCTCTATATCTATGACTCTGAAAGAGCTTTAAACTTTGGCCTACAGAAGCTTCAGCTTTTCCTCCAAAGTCCAACCTCATTAAACTCCCCCTATTTTTTCTTCTGGGATTAGTTCTAGCCATTAAGGCTTCTGACCTCTGCCTGTATTGCAAAATTTGTTTTCCTCTACTTCACATTGAGGTAATTTCTTTGAGGATAATCTACTGGCTCTTAGTAGCAGACCCATATTAGCCTCAATAAACACTTTCGCAATACTTTTGAGTAAGGTCCAGATTAGAAAATTGGAATTCAATATTTACTAACAATTATGGTCTACACAAGGACTCCCCTCTAGACGCCTTGTTTAGTCAAGCTGTTCCACAGCACACCCTTTTTAATTCAACTCCTACCCTCCATCCCTTGGATGCCTGAGGTTCTGGGAAATAGCATGACCCATCCATTAGATTTGCAACATGCTGGGACCTCCTCTAGGCATCTCTAGCTTGGGAGTCCCCATATGTGAAGACTCATTCCTGCTTGTTCCTGGAGATAGCACAGTTACTTACCTGTAACAGGTGATCTCTGGGAACAGCAGGAATAAGTCTTCACAACCCACCCACCTCCCCTAGGAGTTGTTCTCTGTCTCTCTAATTTGTCTACTTCCCTCCTTCGGTCTCAGCTACAAACCCAACTGATGAGAGGGAAGAGAATGGGCGGGAAGGCAGCACGCATGCGTGTGGGATGCTCCCAAAAGCTTTCTTTTTGGACGCTGGGGAGCGTTCCCGCGCAGGCTCCGTCGGTACCGACGTACCCATATGTGAAGACTTATTCCTGCTGTTCCCAGAGATCACCTGTTACAGGTAAGTAACTGTGCTTTCCTGCTTGTTCCTGGAGATAGCGTAGTTACTCACCTGTAACAGGTGATCTCCAGGAAGAGCAGGAATTAAGTCTTCACACCCCCTCCCAGGAGTTCTCTCTCCTTGGCTCAGCTTTAAACTTAGCTGAAGTGAGAGAGGCAGTGAGGCGGGAAGGCAGCACGCATGCGCTGTTGGATGCTCCCAAAAGCTTTCCTTTTGGACGCTGGGGAGCGTTCCCGCGTAGGCTCCGTCGGTACCGATGATGCCCATATGTGAAGACTTAATTCCTGCTGTTCCCGGAGATCACCTGTTACAGGTGAGTAACTACACTTTCAGTTATAGGCTGTTTTGACAATAGAAGACTGAGTCTGATACCAGAGGGAACTGGTTAGGCTGTCAGCAAGACTTTGTAATTCAGTCCTCAGCTGCTGGAGGAGGTTGACTACCCTATGGTTCCTGGACCGGCCCAGAGAGAACTCAAGGAAAGACAATTAGCAGGTAAGGTCTAATTTCTCCTTCTCCTGCTAGGTGAGCAACAATAACACAGGATCGAGGGACACTGTTGCATCCAAATATCAAGTCTTTATAATCCTTACAGTTTGGATGTTGAGGGGGTTAACTCTGTTTTCTGAATTTTCTGTCTAGCGTAACCAACATCATTCTAGCTTTTACTAGAGATTCCTCAAGGAGGTCATATAGTTTAAGGTGGAACAAGTTTGCTGTCTGGTGTGATGAAAAGGCCCTAGATCCTTCCACTTGTTCATAAAAACACTGCTTGAATACCTTCTATATTTATCAGTGGTCAAAAGACCAACTCGGAGTATATCTAAGTGCACGTGGAGCATATCCTCCTCTTATAGAAGGTAAATCCATCTATTTACAGCTTTTAGTTGTTTTGGGATTTACTTCTAATGAATCCTCCCATCAAGATGCTTGTGGTGTCGTGGGACCAGTATTGTCTTGACCCAGCTGATGAACTCCTTTGCGCCATTAGATATTGGTGGAATGTAGTACCTGACCTGGTGGCAGGCAGTTCACTGTGCACAGTTACTGAGCTCCAGGCCCCTAGTAACTGATCCACCCTATACCAAATTTTACAATATGGTGACTTTGTATACTCATCTGAAGTTCATTCCTAAGGTGGTGTCAGAGTTCCACCGTAACCATTCAATTGTCCTACAAACTGGTTTTTACCAGACCTCACACTCACAAAGGGGGAAAGAGCATTACACATATTTAGACTGTAAGGGAGCCTTGGCCTTCTCTTTGGAACAGAGAAAAGCCCTTCGAAAGGCCACACAGATTTTTATTTTTGACCCTAACAAACTGAGGGTTGCCATCAACAAACATACACAGATTTTATCTCTTTTTCTTATACAGGGGCAGGCTTGACTCTGAAGGGTCATATCACAGCTCATAATGTCAGTGTCTGTAGCCCACTTGAGGTCATCCTCCATGGGGGAGAATATGCAAAGCTGTGACAAACCTCTGTCCATGCATTCAACTCTCTACTGTCTAGAAAGAGGCTCCCAATATGATGATATATTTGGTCAGCGCATTATTCAGAATCTGTTTGGAAATTAGAATCCAACTCATCCCCCCCCCTTCTCTACCAAGCCCAGTTATTCTTTTCAGGCTGTAGCTAGGGATTTCAGTATGCGAGGACATATCTCCAGGAACAAGCAGGAATGTAGTCTTCACATATGGGTATCATTGGTACCGACGGAGCCTGTGCGGGAACGCTCCCCATTGTCCAATTAGAAAGCCTTTGGGAGCATCCTACAGCGCCTGCGTGCTGCTTTCCCGCCTTTCCCAACTGCCTCTCTCCAGTTCTTCGTTTTCCGCGGAGCCAGCATGTCGTCGTTCCTGTCGCCGCAGAAATTTTTTTCCTTATTCTTTCTTTTTTGTGGTCGCGTCTGCCTTCCTCGATGCTATACCGGTACCGCCGGTTCTTCTTTCTTTAAAAACAACAAAAATATATATATATACGATTTTTTTCCAAACTTTTCTTTTCCAAGTGCATGCGCCATTTTGGGCCTTAGGCCCAAAATTTCCTCCACTACGGAAAAACCCGCTTCGGGTTTCAAAATGTGCACCAAATGTGGCGGTACCATCTCTGTCACAGATACACCCATGAGTGGTGTTTTAAATATTTATGTCCTGACCACTCTATCTCCGAGTGTATGGCTTGTGCCATGATGTCCAAGAGGGGTCGACAAAACCGAGCTGCTAAGTTCAGCGCCCTTTTTCCCTCTGATGCAGCTTCTGTGGCATTGACGTCTTCCAGGACTTCGTCTTCCTCCCATGGATCTCAGGTAACTAAACATAAGTCTAGCCGGTCCTCAAAGAGTAGATCTCCTTCCAAGTATCTGGATGCCTCTGGCGTTGCCCTTGAGGGTTCTGTACCGGCAAAATTGCCCTGGCGGGAGGCTTCGGCTTCCAAAGCATTATCGGGGCTCCAGGATGTTCTCGAGGTCTTGACCTCAGCAGAACTACTGGTGCCATGCTCTGGGGTACCGACTGCTTCCTCCGGTACTGACATCCAGTCATCGGCAGCGTCGATAGACCAGAGGTTCCTGGCTATTGAATGCAGTCTGGCCACTCTCCTTGCAGCATCGACATCCTTGGAACCGCGTCAGACAGTTCAACCGGCGCCGGCACTGGTATTGGTATCAGTACCAGTACCGAAGGCATAGACATAGGTGTCTGCTTTGCCGGCACCCAGTCATGCGATGCCTTCCGGTACGATACACCGGTACCGATTTCCCCCCCCCCCCCCCCGGTACTGACTTCAGTCGGTACGGGTATCGGGCTCTTCAAGAGCATCCGGACAGAAGGTACTTCGAATCCTCGGAGGAGTCCGAGGATTCTGACAGCTCTGTCGGTACCGGAATACTTCTCCCGGAGGAGCCTTCCTCTCCTAAAGGTAGGATGTCTTCTCCAGAAGATATCTCCTTTCAGGATTTTATCAGGGAGGTGGCTCGAGGTCTGTCCATTACTCTGACTCCTTAAAAAGAGCCGAGGGCTAAGGAGTTGGAGATTTTACAATATCCTAAGGCTCCTAAGGAGGCAGCTACCTTGTCTATGCATGAGATCTTACATGATCTCATGTTGAGAATGTGGGAGACACCTCTTACCACCTCTCCTCACTCTCGCAGACTGGATACCATGTATCGAGTCCCTCCTTGTCCTGGTTTCCAGAAAACTCAGCTTCCTCACTACTCTATTGTAGTGGAATCAGCTATGAGAAGGATCAGGAGTGCAAAGAGGCATGCCTCTAATCCTCCAGGACATGAGAACTTTGGATGCCTTTGGACGTCGTACTTTCCAGGCATCCATGCTTTCTGCCAGGATCAGTTCCTATATTTTATATATGGGAATGCTCCTTAAGGAAGTCACAAGAGACTTGGAGATTTTAAGCCCCCTCCTTCCTGATGACAAGAGGCAGGATTTTCTCACACTGGTTAAACATGCCCAGGATGTTTCTAAGTTTGTCAGTCGTGCAGCTTTTGACTGTTTTGAGTGCATAAGCAGAACCTCTGCCATTGCCATAGGTGCACGTAGAATTGCCTGGCTCCAGGCATCCGATTTGGAGCTCTGGGTGCAGGACAAACTGGGCAATATCCCTTGTACAGGTGAGAATCTATTTGTTAAAAATTGGCAAGAAGAAAGCCAATGAGTTGGATGCTGACAACTCCACTTTGGATAGGTTATCCAAAGCCACAGCTGATCCTGCAAGAAAGAAATCTTTCAAGAAACCATTCTTCTCAAAAAAGGAAGAGGTTTTATCCCTCTTATTCCCAGCAGGGATGTTCTGCTGGTCAGCCTGCCTGAAAGAGTCAGCAACCACCTAAACAAAGGAAAGCAAAGACTGCTAAGCCTCAACCATCTCAGCAGTCTCAGCCTCCACAAGGCCTTTGACTTTCATCTAGAGAACGTAGCCATCCTGACCCTCAATGGACCAGAGCCTTCCACCATTCCAGGAAGGTTGTGTCACTTTGCCCCCAGATGGGGGCAGATAACAGCAGAACATTGGAGACACTCCATTATAAAAGAGGGGTACAAGCTTCACTTTCTGTGCATGCCCCCTCCCACAATGGTAAAACAGTTCAATTCTCAGACCTCTCTCATCAACTTGTTAGATCAAGAGGTCACGATGCTGCTTGCCCAGGGGGCAATAGAAGAAGTACCCATTCATCAACAGGGTACAGGGTTTTACTCCCTCTACTTCCGTATCCCAAAGAAAGCAGGGGGACACAGACCTATTTTGGACCTCAGAGAATTGAACAAATTCCTGTTCAAAGAGAAATTCAAGATGATTTCTCTGGGATCTCTGCTGACATACCTTCAGAGTCAGGATTGGTTTTGTTCTCTAGATCTCAAGGATGCGTACACTCATGTTCTCATCCATCCATCTCACAGAAAGTTCCTTCAATTCCTTTTTCAAGGAAAACACTATCAGTACAGGGTGCTTCCATTTGGCCTTGCCTCAGCACCAAGGGTGTTCACGAAATGCATGGCTGTAGTAGCAGCATTTCTTCGCACTCTAGGAATATTCGTCTTCCCCTACTTAGACGACTGGCTCATTCGAGCCCCATCAGAGTCAGAGGCCAGGATTTCTCAATCTTGCACAATGCGTATCCTTCAGTATTTGGGTCTGGTCATAAACATCACAAAATCCAGTCTAACTCCCACTCGGTCTCTAGAGTTCATAGGAGCTTTGCTGGATACCAGAAAAGCAAGGGCCTATCTTCCTCAGACACGTTGCCTTCGCATAGTGCAGTTAGCTTCTCAAGCAGTGCTAAAGCCTCATCTCACTGTCCGAGAAATGTTACAACTACTAGGCCACATGGCGTCTACAGTGCATGTGGTTCCTTATGCTCGCCTCCATTTGAGAGCAGCCCAGTGGACTTCATCCACTCAATGGACCCAGGCATCAGGGTGCCTGTCAGACAAAATAGCAAACACAAATCGCCTTATTTTGTTTCTCCAATGGTGGCAGTCCACTCCGAACCTGTTGCTGGGGTGTCCATTTCAACAACCTTTTCCCCAGGCAACTCTCACAACAGATGCTTCACCAATGGGTTGGGGAGCTCATCTGCAAGAGCTCTCCACCTAAGGCACTTGGACTCCACAGGAGACTCATCTACATATCAATCTCTTAGAGCTCAGAGCAATCTTCCTTGCTCTTCGAGTGTTCCACACCCTGCTCAGCTACAAGACAGTCCTCATTCATGTGGACAATCAAGTAGCTATGTTCTACGTGAACAAGCAGGGGGGAGCAGGCTCTCTGTCGCTTTGCAACGAAGCTTTGCATCTATGGACCCTTGTCAGAGAGCATCAGATTCATCTCCTGGCAGTGTATCTTCCAAGCATACAAAACTCTTGGGCAGACACTCAGTTGAGTTCTGCTTCCACACGAATGGTCTCTACATGCAGACCAGGTGGCCAAGATTTTTCAAATTTGGGGAACCCCGGACATAGACCTCTTTGCAAGTCCGTTGAATGCCAAACTTCCCCGGTTTGGTTCCAGAATTCCGGCTCGGGGTTCTCAGGCCAGGGATGCTTTCCTCCTTCACTGGGGTCAAGACTTCCTTTATGCCTTTCCACCCATTCCCCTAATTCCCAAGACTCTGTTCAAGCTTCAGAGAGACAGAGTCTGTATGATTCTCATAGCTCCACATTGGCCACGGCAAGTGTGGTACCCTCTGCTTTTTCATCTCTCTCAAGCTCCCTCCCTGGAGTTAGGATCTGCTCCAGATCTCCTGTCTCAGGATTACGGAATGTTATGGCATCCCAATCCCCAGTCTCTGCATCTCAGAGCTTGGTTGCTGAAGGCCTAGATCTTCATGATCTTAACCTCCCTCAGCAAGTAAAGGATATCCTTTGTTTCCAGGAAGCCTTCCACAAGACGCTCTTATACTTTCAAGTGGAAAAGATTTACCATATGGTGTTTGCAGAAGGGTTTTAACCCCCTTGCGATACCTCTGGAATCATTACTGGAGTATCTTCTTCATTTATCCAATGCAGGACTTAAAACTAACTCAGTAAGAGTCCATTTGAGTGCTATTGCAGCTTCTTTCAAGCCTCTAAATGGACAACCTATTTCCTCCCATCCTTTTATAGCAAGATTTATGAGAGGCCTTCTTACTAAGCCTCCCATTATGCCATCACTGGTGGCATGGGACTTAAACCTGGTTCTTGGTCAGCTCATGAAGCCGCCTTTCGAACCCTTAGCTACTACCTCATTGAAATTTCCATTTTTGGAAGGTTATCTTTCTCATTGCAATCACATCAGCATGCCGCATCAGTGAGATGCAGGCACTAGTAGCTGATCCACCTTATACAAGGTTCCATCATGGCAAGGTAGTACTTTGGACTCATCCACACTTTATGCCAAAGGTGGTCTCGCCTTTTCATCTTAACCAAGCTGTCTACCTACCCGTGTTTATTCCAAGGCCTCATGCATCAAATGCAGAAAGAAATCTTCATACTTTGGGCTGTAAAAGAGCTTTAGCCTTTTACTTGCAAAGAACACAGCAACATAGAAAGTCCTCTCAACACTTTGTTGCTCTTGATCCTTCTCATTTGGGACTTCCAGTCTCTCAAGAGAACATTGTCCAACTGGATTGCACAGTGTATTTCCTTTGCCTAGCAGAGTAAGAATCTTCCTCTGGAGGGCCATTTCACAGCTCACAATGTGAGAGCGATGGCAGCTTCAATGGCTCATCTTCACTCTGTGTCTGACGACATCTGTCGAGCAGCACTTGGGCCTCGGTTCATACCTTCACAGCCCATTACTGCTTGGACAAGGACTCCCGCCGGGATGCCTTGTTTGGTCAGGCTGTTCTCCAGCACCTGTTCCATACCTAATCAAATCCTACCCACCATCCTTGGTAGGATGCCAGAGATCCATGGGAGGAAGTAGATCCCATTCACAGGGACTCACAACTTCTGGGGTCACTCCCTGGCATCTAAAGTTAGGGAGTCCCCATATGTGAAGCCTACATTCCTGCTTGTTCCTGGAGATAGCATAGTTACTCACCTGTAATAGGTGATCTCCGGGAACAGCAGGAATTTAGTCTTCACAACCCACCCACCTCCCCTAGGAGTTGTATCTCTCTATCTCTTTCTCTTTCCCTCTCTCTCTCTTTGTCTCAGCTTTAAACTCAACTGGAGAGAGGCAGTTGGGAAAGGCGGGAAGGCAGCACGCAGGCACTGTGGGATGCTCCCAAAAGCTTTCTAATTGTACGCTGGGGAGCGTTCCTGCGCAGGCTCCGTCGGTACCGACGATACCCATATGTGAACTAAATTCCTGCTGATCCCGGAGATCGCCTGTTACAGGTGAGTAACTATGCTTTATCTGGGTTATCCATGAAAAGGTTACTCATTTGTAGCAGATACTCTCTACGGACAGTAGGATAAGTCCTAACAAATCCCTCCCACCTCCCCTTCGAAGTTGTATTCTACAATCAGCTAGTATATGAGACTGAGGCACTGCCGTGTAACAGTGGCAGGCAGGAAGTGTTACACGTGTAGTGGGGCACTTCTAAATGCTTCTAGAAGATAGCTGGGAAGCTTATGCGCGTGCAGGCTCAGTCAGTGTTGTCACCAGTATATGAGGGTTTAACCTTCTGTGCAAGGAGAATGCCTGCTATATGGGTGAGAAGACTCTTTGATTAAAAAAAAAAAAGAAAAGAGGATGCATGTTGGTGTCCTGAGTTTCCTCGCTAGATGTGTGTGCAGCTTTGATACAAGTTCAGTGCTGCAGATGCTTCCTATGTAGTTGATGGTACAGTTTAGAACAGAAAAGGAATTATGTGCCTGTGGTCAATTTATACACCAAGGATAAAACAAATTGAGGTGCAACAATGTGTACCCAAACCAAATGCAAAGGAAAAAATCTCAAAGATTCAAATTCTTGCGTTCTGTTGGTATCTCACACATCTAATTAAAAAAAAAAAAAAAAGGTAAAAATAGGTAACTCGATCATCCATTCTCTCAAACACTGATCATGTTGATGTATAGGGAGTTTTTATTTCCTGCTAGGAAAAAATCCTGACACAAATTTAGCTGAAGTGAAAGCATTTTACGCTGAAGTGGAGAGATGACGTTCTTACTGGTCAGTAGTGGCATTGAGATACATTACTGCTTTATTTATATAGGGTACAAAATTCATCTTATTAAAACTTGTATAGTTCGCGTTTTCAGTGAATCTAGATGAGGTCAGAGTTGATGTATTTTGCGTATTTATATATTCTCCAGGACCAAGCAGGAAGTCAGTCCTCACTTATGGGTGACGTCGGCGCCGACGGAGCCCTCGCGGAGCAATTTTCCCCAGCTTTCAAAGAAAGCCTTTGGGAATTGCAGCGCGCATGCGCGGTCGTCTTCCCGCCCGAAGGTGCCATCTTAGCCAGTCTTCTTTTTTCCGCGGAGCCCTGCAGACGTCCCCGTCTTGTCCCCGCGAAAAAGTTGATTTTCCTCTTTATTTTATACTTTTTTCTTTCGGTTCGACGCCGATCGTTTTCCCGCCCGGACTCGCGACGCCGGTCTCGAGTCCTCTAACGTTTTTTTCGGTTTTTTCTGACTTAGTCAGCTTTCGTTTTCGTTTTCCCTGGCAGCCCGGTCCTTTGACCTCGCAGGGGCCCTTTTTCCCCCGATGGCTGCCAGTGGCTTTAAGCGGTGTGGTCGGTGTGACCGAAATATGTCACTAACCGACACACACGACTTTTGCCTCCGCTGCTTGGGCCGGATCATGAGGAACTGATCTGTGGGCCCTGCAGCAAACTGTCCTCGAAGGCGTTGAGAAGTCGGCGGCATCAGCGCGAGAGAATCTTCGCTGACCCCAGCCGCACCCGGACCTCGTCGGAGGCCTCCGTGTCAAAGGGCTCCAGCTCGGACCGTCGCCGGAGCTCCTCCGACCGGGGTTCTCCCTCCGGGGACCATCGTCGGAAGGAAAAACCCGCGAGGGCGGCGTCGGTGGATGCTCCTGGCTCCGCGAGGGCCAGGTCGCATAGCCCCGACAGCCGCCCCGGGTCCTTGGAGAAGGAACACCTCCCGAAGCGACCTCGCCTGGAGTCGGAGATGCCTGCCCGGGTAAGTCCTGTAGTCCTTCTGGACTCGCCTCCGCGACAGCCGACGTCGGGCCCGACGCCGTCGGGGCCCGAGTCGGGGGCTGCTGGGTCACCTGAGCTCGGACTCAGGTTGACGGCCTTGGAGAGCAGACTGTCTGCCTTCATGGACCAGCAGCGGGCACTGCTCGCTGGCTTCGCTGGCGTCGCTGCCCCGACCGCCGGGACGTCGACGTCCAAGTCGACCCCGGAGACCGAGCCGATCCTCGAGTCGATGAGAACTCGAGTCGATCAGAACTCGAGTCGATCCTCGGTCGAGGTCGCCCTCGGCCTCCCGTTCGGGACCGAGGTCGCCGACGCCGA